>CM053160.1:64103747-65353747 GCA_028571685.1 Heterohyrax brucei | reverse complement strand
AATAAAATACATGCATATTAAAGAAAATTAAAAAACTCAGACTTAAAGAAGATTTAAAAAATTACCTGTGATCCCACATCTCAGATAATTACTGTTAACATTTTTAGGCACATCCATGCAAAATCGAGTCTTTTTACTACGAAACACACACATAAATTGATTATATGTGTTTGACACATGGGGTGGAAGTATTTGCTTTCCACTGTTACTCTTCTGTACCTTTTGAACTTTGTATTGTATGCATGTATTTCCTATGAGCAAAACAATTAACCTGTTGCTGTTGAGTGATTCAGACCCCTGGTCACCCTGTAAGACAAAGAGAAACCCCCATAGGGTTCCCAAGGAGAGCCTGGTAGATTTAAACTGCCAATCTCTTGGTTAGCAGTCATAGCTCTTAATCACTACGCCACCAGGGTTTCCAGCAAAACAATGGGATGACATAAATCCATATGCCCAAATACCCTTTTTTGCTTTCCCTCATCTTCCAACTTTCCTAGCATTCTGTTTGTTCTGAAAGCCACTGACATAAAAGTCAGCCTACTTCACAGACTCCATAGGGACATCTGGAAAAAAACCGGATAGAGTTTCTCGCAGCTAACATCTTTGACTATCCTCACCCACGAGTATTACTAATAGTAACCCACGTGTGGGCTCGTGGTTCCTGGGTGGTGAAAACGGTTAAGAACTCCACTGAACGTAGCGGAAAGGCTGGCAGTCGAAACCCACTGGGAGGCATGTGGAAGGACAGGCCTGGTGAGCAGCTTCCAAAAGGTCACACCCTATGGAGCAGCTCGCTTTTCGCACGTGGGTTTGCCATGAGTCGGAATCAACTCAATGGCAGCCACCAACAACAGACGGGCTCTGCACTGAGGATTATGTCACCAGTCTGAGCAAAACAGGAAGTTAAATATAGCGCTCAAACATGGTCATGGGTCCCAAACATTCTCTCTCTCTGGTTCAACAGTTCTTTCCGTATAATCTAGGGCACGGCTGGGGATACAGGAATCCTAGCAGTGTGCACTGTGCTTATTGAAACTGACATAAAAACAATGCAGTCAGAATGAGTCAATAGAAATGGTGCGTTTGGCCAGCTGACTGTTGTTTCTGGGAGCAGTAGGCAGACTCAGCTTGGGGGTTTACAGTGGGGTTAGATTCAGCAAGCAGTACAGTTGTGTGTTCTGAATTTTGTTACTAGGAACGAAATTTGGTGTGTGCGTATGTTTGTATGTTTACCTATGTCACCTGTTTGTACTCTGCAAGCCAGCCAAGCCAACAAGGTTGATTTTATGTTCAACTTTAGATATGCCATCAGTTTTTTAAAAAATCAGTTTTGGCTTTATGGGTCTTTCCTAATACTGTTTTTCTTATCCTAAAACAGAAATGACTGGTGTTTCTTTCCCTCCCCACCTTTTCTCCCAAGAGCTTCTGAGAACCCGGACTGAAGAGATATCCCTGGAGCAGGGATCGTTGAGCTCAGATTCAGAATCATGGACCCAGCTCATGCAGGGTTATGTGATTCTAACAGTGTATCTTTTTCTTTAAAATCCAAATTCTTCCATCTGTAGCAAGAGATTAATAACCTATAATCCTGTAAGAACAAGAAGAGAGAATAGTTAATAATTTATCATGTCATGTTAAAACAAACCCACTGCCTTCAATTCTGACTCATCACAAATTCCATGTAGAACTGCCCTATAGAGTTTCTTTGGTGGTGCAGGAGTTAAGTGCTATATCTGCTAACCAAAATTTCTGCAGTTTGAATCCACCAGGCACTCCTTGGAAACTCTATGGGGCAGTTGTACTCTGACCTATAGGGGTGCTATGAGTCAGAATCAACTGGATGGTACTGGATCTTTTTTTTTTTTTTTGGTATAGGGTTTCTAAGGAGCACCTGGTGGATTCAAACTGCCAACCTTCAGGTTAGCAGCTGTCACTCTTGACCACTGTGCCCCAAGGGCTTCCATTGTGTCACATGAGGTCTTTGTAACAAAGGTTTCAAAATGAAATACAAAAATTCTAATTCAAAGCTGCCAATGATATTTTAAAAATGCAACAGACATTCTCAGCACTTACTATCGGCCTTATAAACAGTAACTCATTCTGTGCCAACAACGTTGTTATCTTGCCATCATCTTCTGCATTTTACAGAAATGGAGAAGTAACTGTCTGTGCAGCTAATTAGCGGCAGACCCAGGATTCAAACCAGGTCAGCTTGGTACTAGAATCCCCATTTTAACCTCTCACCATGCAGTCACTATGAAATTGCAGAATGCTCACTGAAGATTGTTTCTTTGCTCAAACAACTTCAGTGTCTCTTCCAGCCTCCTGCAGTAAGTACAGAGTCCCTGGGTATGCCTATGGTCAATGGGCTTGGCTGCTAATCAAAATGCTGGAGGTTTGAATCTACCCATAGGTGCCTCAGAAGAAAGGCCTGGCGGTTTGCTTTTGAAAAACCTGCCACTAAAAACACTATGGGAGGACAGTTCTACCGTCACATGCGTAGGGTCACCATGAGTTGGAATTAATTGCAACCAGTTTGGTGTGGTAATAAATATAGACTCCTAAGTTTAGTTAAAGATCCTTCAACTACCTTTCTTCTTTTGCTCCCCATGAAAATCCCTTATCCACGCTCCCCTGATCCAGTTGACCTCTACCCTATGGGTTATATCTCCCTAATCACATCCCATGCCCTCCTGCCTCTATGCTTTGCCCCTGAATCCACCTATTCTCACCCCTCTGTTGAGGTTCAGGACTCTGCTTTTGCTTTGAGGCTCTTGTCAAGTTCCTTCACCCTTTTCCTCCTGTGCCTGTCAGTCCCAGCTGGCTGTGACCTTCCCGCAGAACTCTCTCCCCCTCCTCTCCTGTCTGTGCGTCACTCCCTAGCTTTTACCATAGTTACCCTATGCTGAAGGATGAGCTCCTTGCAGAGTTTCAATAGGTTATTTCCTATAGTTGTAAAATTTTGTATTAAATTTGTAAATAATTTTTTCATAACCAAATATACATATTCCTGTTCCAAAAAAACTGAAATATTGTATCTTCTTAGAAAGTGAAAATTCACCACTATAACCACCTCCCCTGCCCTGAGATTAACTCTTTGGGATGTATACTTTTAGAAATTTTCAGGTAATAAACATGTATAATTTTTACTTATAGAGACGGGATTATACTCTACCTACAGTTCTGGGCCCTTTTTTCCCATTGAAAGTATAGTATTTTCCACATAGAGCTCTATCTCACTGTTTTCTAATGCCTGCATAGTATAAGAGTGTATGGATGTAACAATACTTACCTATAATCACTGCTGATGGGCATGAGAGTGATTTTCAGTTTTCACCGTTATTAAGAATGGTGCATTTATATAAAACCTATACCCCCGCCCCCCACCCATACGCATTTCTATAGGGAAGCCTGTGACATGGAATTGCTAGATAAAATGGAATGGAGATTCTAAATGATTGAAAAATTAAAAATGTAGACAAGAAAGATTTTTTTCTTGTCTTTCTCTATCCTTGACGAGCATCACATCTACCAGTATGGCACAGTAGCTAAGAAAGCGGGCAGACTGCAGCCTAGGTTTCTATCCTGGCTTCATCCCTATGCTTTAGTCATTGCATCTGTAAAAAGAGGAAAACAGTTGTACCTTCCTCCCAGTCTAGTTGTAAGGGTTAAACGAGATCATACAGTCCAATCTCAAAAGAAATTAGTATCTCATTGAGTCACTTTCAGCTCACAACAACCCTATAAGACAGAGCAGAACTGTTCCATAGAGTTTCCAAGGAGCAGCCTGGTGGATTCAAACTACCGACCTTCTGGTTAGTAGCCACAGCACTTAAGCACTAATGCCACCAGGGTTTCCAGCATTTCATTGGTGTCTGGCAAATGAGTAAATAAATGCAAGAGACATGAGAGGAAAACGGTAAGGGTGCAGATTAATCGTTGAGTAAGCAGAACGGAGGAGAACAGCAGTGTGAGAAATCTTTCTAGAAATGGACGGTATAGAACTGTTTGTATTTTGCTATTGACACCAATAGCAACGCTTTATAAAATGACCCAGAGGTACAGTGGTGAAGTGCTTGGCTGCAAACTAAAAAGTTCAAAGCTCAAACCCAACATCTGCTCAAGGGGAGAGAGAAGTTGCAATCTGCTTCCGTAAAGATTACAGCCTTGGAAACCCTATGAGGAAGTTCTGCTCTGTCTTGTGGGGTTGCTGTGAGTTGGAATTCACTTGACAGCACACAACAATAACATAAAATGACCAGCTAGAATTAGAGGCTACAATCTGTGTGACCCGGGAACAGTCTGTCTCTGCAGAATTAACTGGTCTGAACCAGAATCAAACCAATGATCTTGACCTCTTCAGTCCCACGTTTTCCCTAACTGAACTAAAAGGCCCCAGCTGTGGTTTGGTACCTTATATAAGGGGTATCTCTGAGGACGGACAACAATGCAGGTCCCTGGAGGAATCACTGCTTGAGCCACTGAGGGTTACTAGGTGACACACTTAACTGGCCATTAACAGGGCAAATGAACATCAAGTGCATACATAAGGGGCTACCCACCCCCCCACTGTCGCATCAGGTGGACTCATAGTGACCTTAGCAGTCAAGAGTAGAAATGCCCTATAGAGTTTACAAGCAGAACCTGGAGGATTTGAACCACCGACATTTTGGTTAGCAGATGCAGCACTTAACCCACTACACCACCAGGATTTCCATAAATGGTTACAGTATGGTATAACGTTTCTGTTTAATTCTTAGGTCTCGGCAGAAGTCTCCACTTGCACTGGGAAGGTTCTTATGCTAATTCTAGAAGACTCTGCCACTAACTAGCTGCAAAACCTTCAGCAAACTGTTGAATCTTTTTTTTTTTTTTTTTTTACATTTTTCTTTATACAGCAAAGGGATTGAAATAGCTGACAGGAAAGATCCTTTTTTTGACTTGCCTTTCCTCCTGGGCATAGCCATGTTTTTAGAAAGCAGTGCTGTTTATTGCACTAAAAATAAAATAAAAAATTAATGCTAAAATCAGGCAATGGAAATCCTTTCAAAACGTGCGTGTTAAGTCGGCAAAAAAACTGAGCAACCCCAGTGAACACTGGCTCTGTGAGTGCTTAGGAGGCAGTTGCGGGTTTGGGGGGCACCGTGAGGAAGTCACATGGACATTAGGGGAAGACGGATGGCAGACTGAAGCCAGTTTCTACTCAAACCAAAGCAAGCGCTGTCGAGCAGATTCCAACACAGAGTCACCCTAGAGAATAGAGTAAAACTGCTTCATGGGGTTTCAAAGGATGCTTGGTGGACTTGAACTGCTCACCTCTTGTTTAGCAGACATAGCACTTAACCACTATACCACCAGGATTTCCTGAGCCAGGATCTAAGACAAAACCAAGTCCAGTCCTCTTAACTCTGACTCATAGTGACCTTATAGAGCAGAGTAGAACTGCTCCATAGAGTGTCCCAGGAGGACCTGGTGGACTCGAACTGCCGACCAAAACATTAGTAGGCATAATGCTTAACCGCTACACTACTAGCATAGCCAGGGACAACTATAGTAGTGAACCTCCTCATAAAATATCAGCATCTTCCAGAGTGTGCTGATGAGTGATCTGGCCCCCACCGCAGTATACTCTTCCTTCCCCATCTGGAATCAAACTGTACCTGTCTTCCAAGGCTTCTCCTTGAGAGCCCCAGCACAGATGTCTCCCTTCTCTAAAAGACAGCTAGATGACAGTCATTTTCTCTGCCCTTCTCCCTGCGCTTTCTTCACGGAGACAGGGCTGCCTGAGCCTTCTCCTAGTTACACCTACATCCCCTCCATGGGATCGGGAGCCTTTCATCTCTCCTTGCCTCCCAGGCAGCTAGTCCAGTAGGCTCAGAACCTATTTGCGGCTCAGTTGACTGAGTGACTCAGGCTGGCCCCAAGGGGAGTCCAATTTTACGCATTTGATTATGAACCCGACCATAAAATCTGAGCCTTCTATCTCCTTGTTCAGACTGGAAACCATCAATTCCATCCAGCTGCAAGCTGGATGGAATTTTCTTCCTTTTCACACCAAAACCTATAATCTAATTTTTAAATGTAGAAACATTTACATAGCACTGACTTCATATTAAACAGGAATCTAAACACTTTCCAGATGTTTAACTCACTTCCTCTTCATAACAACCCAGATGTAGAAACTGAGGCACTGCCTAGGGATCAAGCAACGGAAATACGAGGAAGAACCGGGATTCAAACCCAGGCAGGCTGGTACCCGACAGCCCCTAATCTCTGTGGCCATGTAGCATAAAACCTACAGGAGAGGCAAAAATCTGCATGAGCAGTTGGGGCTAGGGGGGTGGAGTTGGTGTATTTTTTTCAAGGTAAATGTTTTATTTCTTGTGTCCCCCTTTCCTTTCTCACTCAAAGTAAAGTATTTTAAAGGAAAGATGTTTCTCCCCCCCCCCCCCCACCTGAGAAACAGTGTCAGCTTTTTTGCTTTGGCAATCAAGATGAAAGAGGAAATCTCTGTGGTTTCATCACTGGTCCTTCCAGGGTGTGTGGTAGATGGAGGTTGTCCTCTGCCTTCCTTCTGACCCACCTGACCCGCAGGTCCCCTCACCTCCCCCACCCCCCAAACTTCGTTGCCTCAGATCTGGGAGACTTTGTAGCATGCTTTCTTTCTCCCCTGGTGGCTTCCTGGTTCAGTGCCAAGGCTGCTGACCAAAGGTTAGCAGTTCAAATCCAACAAGCGCTCCTCTATGGGGCAGTTCTACTGTGTTCTATACGGCTATGAGTTGGAAATCCACTGCACAACAATGGGTCTGGTTTAGTTTCATCCTCCTGTGATACGGGGATCTGGACAAGCCTTCCAGTTACTCCCCCTAAATCCAGTCCTTGTTCAAAAGCACCTCAAAAGTCTTCTTAAGCCGTTCTCTTTCCCCAAGCCTCCTAGGGCTCAGTCCTCATTAACTATGTCTGCATCCGAATCACTGTAAGGCATCTCACCATCTTCGATCCCGGTGTGAATATTTTTGGATGTTGTGTGGCCCACATTATATATATTTAAATATTTGTCTCTGTACTTCGGAGGCTGGCTTCAGAACCTCAGTGACCTACCATGTAGTAACTGTGGGACCCAGGACAAATTACTTAACGTCTTCGAGCCTCGGGTTCCTCACTGTGTTAAGGGATGGATACCGTCAGGATGGCTGTGTGGATCGGTGAAGATGACGCAGGTGCGACACCGGCATGCATCGCCTAAGTTAGGTTCCCCTTGGCAATGCCGACTTGATATACGCGTGTCTCTTCCCCATTTTTTCCCGGGCACCAGTACGCTCTGAGGGCAGGAAGGGTGTCTCTGCTCCACACTTTGAAATTCTCCTATAACCCCGTTAGGACGTTGAGGCTCGCTGGACTCCCAGGACATTCATGACAACCCGGAAGAATGCGCTCATCTTCGAAACCTAACTCCGTGGCCGCAGAAGAGCTGAGAGCGCAGGACCTGGAGAGGCCCGGCCAAGTTGCTGGGTGGGGCTGTGGGATGAAATCAGGTTAAAAAAAGGAGGGGGGGAGACACCCTCCCCCTGCCCCTGTCTCCCTTTCCGGCCCCGGACACCTGCTCCGGGGGCTCGGCGTCCAAGGCAGGGCGCCCCCCGCGTGGTCATCTCGGCGGCCCGGGTCCCACTCGCGCCACCGCGGGGCCCCGCGAGGTGGCCTCTGCGCGCGCGCCCTGCCCCCGCGCGCTCCGCGCAGCCCGCGGCGCCCGGCCGCGCCCCCTCCCAACCCGCGGCGCCCCGGCACCCCTCTCCTCCCCCGGCGGGCTCCGCGGAGCATTGTACTCACATCCGGGGCTGGGTTTTGCTTTAATGCGAAACGTAATTAACCCGGAAAAAAGAGCCGAGAGGCCGAAGGGAAGGTGGGGGCAAGGGGAGGGGAGCGAGAGGCGCCGAGAGTTTGGCAGAGACAGACAGAAATCCCCCCGAGAGCGGGGGGCTCAAGGGCCGGAGAGGCGATGCCCATCTCGGTGTAACCCGCCCCGCCCGAGCCCGACCCCTGCAAGGCGGGGTAAGTCGGAAGCACTCGTGGGCCCTGGAGCGGAGGGGCGCAGGAGGCGCGCGGAGGCAGGAGCGGGTTGGGGTGCAGGGGGTTGCCCAGGCCTGGCTGAAGCGGCTGGAGGGGCAAAGTAGGCGCGCTGGGTGGCTCACCCCAAACTGGCCGCCGCTGCCCCCACTGGCCCCCTGTAGCCCCCAGGAAAGCCCGGCGGGCAGCCCCTCCCCTCCTCGTGGAGCGTGCAGGGTCGCCGAGGTCCCCGCGCCGGGGGTCAGGCCGCGGGGGGTGGGGCTACAGGGAGGGCAAGGGCATCGTTCTGCTGAGCTGCATTTTCTCACGTTTGCAACTGCAAAACTTCTCTGCGGGTTCTGGCGTTGGGGCGCCGGCCCCGCTGAGGCTGCCTGGGCTGCGGGTGGAGGAGGAGAGCCGAGGACGCCCCAGGCAAGTCCCATGGTTGGGCTGGGATGGGACCTTGGAGATTTCTCTTTTTCAAGGACACTTGTCCCTGCGCGTTTAATGCTAGGCTGGGAATGCTCCCTTAGGGAGACCCCCGCCTTTCCGCTGGGACCGGTTTCTTGGGATGCATTGGGGTGGGGGGGGGGTGGTGACGGCGGCTTAGGGGGTTTCCTTGTTGACCGTGGCCCCTGAACCTCTGGAGCTCTAGGTTGGACGGTGGAGGCAGCTGTCCTGAAGTGCAGAGTAGTTGTCAGAGTCGGAAAGCCCCTTATTAAAGACGGGGGCGTACTGTCCTCTCTCTTCCCCTCTCCCCCTTTTCCTCCTCCGCCCTCCCCAACTTCTTCACCTTACAAGCATCTCTTTTCTGCTCCAGACCTGAAAGCTGTTATTTCGTTAGAAAACAGAAAGCAGGGAAGAAAGAAACGGGGAAGGGGAGAGGCCTTGTAGGTAGGAATAAGTGTCGGGGCTTGTCCAGGGAGGAGGCGCGGCGGGGCCATCGGGGGAGCGCCTTCCTCTTCTGACTGAACGTCTCCTCCCCGCGGCCAGCCCGGCCCCCGGCCTTTCCCCTTCAGCTGAGGCTTCGTTCCTTCTCAGTTTGCATGGGTTCAAGACGCTTCTTCCTCTTCTAACGTCTTCTGGCCCCCCTCTTTCTTTCTTTAGGACTCTCTCCAAATGGATTTTTCGGAGGCGAGTTGACAACAGAGGAAAAAGCCTTCTACCCGGAGCCAGCTGTGGCTCTTGGAGGCGTTTCAGGGTTGCTACTTGGTGGCTGCATTCAGAGCTGACGTTTCAATACTGTGCTCGTTTTGTCCTAATAGAGCTGGTCAAGTCCCCGTATTCTCTGGGGGGAGGGGGGGGGGGAGGACGAAGCCTCCAGAAACAGTGAAGCCAAGATCTTGAAAGAATAGAAGGCCCTTTTCTGTTTCAGGTGCATTCAATTGCCATTGCTTGAGTAATAAGGATTTGAAAGGGGGTGATGAACAGCCCTTAGCTCCTTTCTGCAGGGGGCCTGCATTCTGGTGGGGGGACCGGAATGCGGACTGAGCATCTGGAAAAGGAAGTCAGCTGGAAAAGCAGAGCCTGGGTGTGCTTTGGGAAATCGGAGGAGACTTTCAGAAAGCCTTATGTTTCAGCCAGCACCCTTCTCCAGAGAGCTAGTGTGCTTTGAGAAGCCAGTGGAGGCTTTTTCAAAGCATCGTTTCAGGTCTCAGCTTTGTCCACTGTGTGTCCATTGAAGGCCGGTGACCTTTGCCACAGCCAGGGTTTAGCTGGTAGCCTAGACCTTGTTGCCAGTCCAATGCAAAGCATCTAGCGGGTGCCAGGTCAGTATTTGCTGAATAAATGCAAGCACTTGGGTTGTTTGCGCTTGTCCTGATGGGAGAGAAACAACCCGTGGGGTAGTGTCTTGGAGGCTGTAGATGTTTGGGCCACCATACTGATACACAGGAATTTACTAAGAAGGTGTTGCCTGTCAACTTCCAGCTCTGCTTGTGTACTTGTAAGTTCATTTTTCCCGAATTTTCTGTGGCACACCTAGTACAGTTTGAGCTCAGGAAGCTGTACTGATTTCCCAGATGGGTGATCAGCTAGGGGGTGATTTGAAACCCCCTACCAACTTGGTGGAGAATTTTTTCAAACCCTTGTTGGCTGGTTCTAGTACTTTCTGCTCTGTAAGGAAGTAGAGTCTGTCAGTCACCTTGTGGGATCCCAGTCGACTGAACTGTGTTCTGTTACCTAGGTCAGAATACATTTTGAAGATGTGCAGGTTTTCAGGGGTGCCTGGCTGGAGAGAGATTCTGCAAACTCGGAGAGGGAGAAGCATCAGCCCAGCTGCCCTGAGCAGTGCTCGTGCTGGCTTGTCTGATGTTTGCTGCCAGTACGACAACACCGGAAGGGCCCAAGCACCAGGAATGCGTGCTGTCTGTCCTTTTTGTGCCCGTCTAGCTGGCGCATCACTGATTTCTTGTCCTCTTCATAGGGCAGGTGGACAGGTGGGCAGTACCCCTTTATAAGTCTAGATACCGCAAATTTGATTTTGTTGTGGCAGCACAGTGCAATGGATATTCCTTTCTGTTTGCTAAGAAGGCTAGGGCTCTATTCTGGCCCTTAGGGACCTTGGACTTGAAGGTGAAGTTATGGGTGCTGACGCTTGGGCTGCTGTGCCTCTGTCTCCCCTTTGCCAGCAGTGTGGGTTGCTTTGCTTTCAGTTTCCCATCAATCTCAGTGAGCTGGACAGGACCGTGACAGTTTGATCTGTTAGGCTTCAGAAGGGAAGGAAACAGAGCAAATATTAGAGTGTGACAACCTATGGGAAGATAGGAATCCCAACGCTGTCCAATGTAAACCCATTCCCAAGACCAGGATTTAGACAAGATGGTCCTGGGAGGTGAGAGAACTGTGGAGTGCCTTCCCCTGAGGTTTGAGGGGGTACCCTGGGTTTAAAACTGTAGAAGCTTCTCTCATTAACCTTTACTCTGTTCTTAACTTGCTCCGGTTCCCTTTCTTCTGCCTCTTGCTCTTAAACCTTTTCAACATTTTAGGCTTTATAATGTATCTTCCTTCTTAAAATCCCTTCTGTGACTTTAACCCAGTTGATAGAAATGACTTGGTGTCTTTGCATATAGAGGATGCTGTTGTTAAGAGAGGTCATGAGTATTTAAAAATACTTTTCTGTTATTGGCATCTTTATTTTGCTGGTACCAGTTTTCAGTTACTTTTCCCTCTTCTCTAATATATCTTTTTTTCCTTTAAAAATTCCCTTTGACTGTGTCTTGCTTTCTAGTCAAAGTTCTGGGGTCCAGTGGGGACTAGGCTGCCTTTCTTAGTATCCCCATTTCTGTGGATTAGAGGCTGCATCGGGTTGGTGGAGGTCCAGGCCTTGCTGAGGCAGGAGCTCCTGACACTGCCCACAGTGAGGGCAAGAGGCTTTCACTTTGGGGCCTGTAGTGTGGTGTGCCTTCCTGCCCATTGGGGCCAGCCAGCAGTGACAAAGAGCCGGGAAGCAAGGTTTGCTTGTCCTCATGCTCTTGAGAAGCAATGCAGTTCAAGTACAAAGGCTTGGACTTGGTGTCCCAACAGAGGAGACTTGAATTTGGCCAGCTAATTGCAATGCTGTACTCTCTTGTTGTGTCCCTCAAGCACAGAGCAGGAGGTAGCTCCAGGATCCCTTCGTGCAAAGCATGTGGAGTTCCTTTAATTTTCAGGGAAGCCTGACCAAGGTGGAGCCTCTGGACCTCTATGGATTTTGTATTTCGTCTCTTAGTCAGTGTTTAGAGATGCAGACTGTAATGGTTCTTCTTCAAGTTGTTTACGTGTTTATTTGTGAGTCCCGGTGTCACAGTTTGTAGCCTGTAGTGACCTTCAGTCACAGCTTATCTGTAGGCTCATTTGATAAGTTGAAAGAGTCCAGATGCCTAAGCAGCCACCTGCCCTGTTGAACAGCTTTGTAGTAGAGATAATCGTTAGCATGTACTATGTGTTAGGTACTACACACACACACACACACACACACACACACACACGCACACACACACACACACACACAGCAACAGCAGTATTTATGCATTGCTTGCTCTTGACCAGATCGCATGTAAAGCTCATTTCACATGCTACTTAAGGTAATCTTTGCAGTAGGTCCTTCCGTTCTGCAGATGATGAGATAAGCGCAAGAAAATTGGGTTCAGTTGCTTGTCTGGCATCTGAGTCCAGGTCTTTCTGACTCCGAAATCCGCACTCTATAGCTTCAGTCTTCTGCATCAATGGGTAATCGAAATCACACCCTTCTTAATGGTCATCTTCTTGCAAACATTTCCTCCAAAGCACTTGTGCCAATGACTGTCACCTCCACAACCTTCTTACCACACCCAGCTGGTCCTCTTACCCAAAGTCAAGAGAAAGACACACTCAGGCCAGTTACAGTGTCCAGCTGGCATTTTGCAGAAGGCTGGTAGACCAGAGACAGGATGGTGTCTTCGTTTCATTTTCCTGTTGCATGTGTCTTAGTGTCCTCGGATGACGTGCTGGTTGACCCAGTCAAGTTTAAAGTGAAGGTTATGGTCCTGGGACTTGTGTCTCTATTGTTAGGAAGCCATCCGGTGAAAATGGAATCCACTGTATCTTCTCATTGAGGAGACTTGCACAATTCTGGAAGCTGAAGATCTTAGTTTTTGCAGGCTATTTATAAACCCGATGTGGCTGCTTGCCAGCCCAGCCCTGGTGATCTCTCTGGTGGAGATGGTCTAGCCAAGCCTTCGGCCACAGGCAGACCTTTGTCTCCTGAAGGGTCTAGTAACTACATTTCTTTTCAGTGTAGAGGAGGCTGTTGTTAAGAGAAGCCATGAGTATTTAAAACATTTTTCCGTTACTGGCATCTTTATTGTGCTGGTTGGTATCAGTCTTCAGTTACTTCTCCCTTTTCCTTCGTGTTTTTTTTCCCGTACAAATTCCCTTGGAGTGTCTCTTGCCTTCCAGGCAAACTTTGGGGGTCCAGTGGGGACTGGGCACCCTTAGTGTCCCCATCTCTGTGAATTTGTGCATTCTTTGCCCTGTACTTCTGTTGGAAACGTGCCCTCAGGGCATTCCTTCCTTTCCAACTTGATTCCACCTTGAGACTGTTTGGCATTTGCTGTACATGACAGTTTCAGAGGGCTGCAGTGGTATGACAGGAGAAAGTACATGTTCCCACAGTTCTTCAGCTAGAATTGGGGGTGCCTTTTCAGTGATGCATTCTGAAATAGCAATCTTGTTTTTCACTGGACAGCACGGTCAGTTTACAGGATGGCTTCTCGGTGCTCACTTATGGATGCTGCAGATTTAAACATCTGGGAACAGAGTTCACGTGGTCCATATGTATTGTAGCAATAGTTGAGCAGCTAATCTGAAACCTCTCCCCCAGTTCCTATTTGCTATATAATAGTCTGCTCAGATCTCTGATGTCATTTCCTGATAAACTTTCTCCTGTTAGAAGTTAGTAATTTCTTGCTGGCATGCCTCTTGTTCGCCACTGAAGCCACTGTCTCCAGCCTTGGCCTCTGGAGGGGTCATAGGTCTGGAGATACTCTTCCAGTGTACCTGACTGCATGTTAGGAAATCCATGGAATTCTTTGTCCTGCCAATACAGAGTAATGTGAAAGAAAAAGTTCTAAATATTAAAACAAATTTTGTATTTTCCTGTGTGTCCTCTCTGAAGTTGTGGTAGATTATAAGAGGACTGTTTTAGTCATCTGGTATTGCTCTAACAGAAATACCACCAAGGGGATGGCTTTAGCCAAGAACAGTTGATTCTTACACAGTCCAGTAAGCTATATGTCCGAATTCACGGTGTCTGCTCCAGGGAAAGACTTCCCTTCCCTCTTTGTTGGCTCTGGAGGAAAGTCCTTGTGTTGCATCAGTCTCTGGTCAGAGAGCATCTGGGCATGGGAACCTTGGTTCTGAAGGACATGCTCTTCTCCTGGTGCTGCTTTCTTGATGGTATGAGGTTCCCAACTTTCTGCTTGCTTCCCTTTCCTTTTATCTCTTGTAGGATAAAAAGATGAAAGGTCATACAGGCCACATTCCAGGGAGACTGTCTTGACACTGTAGCAGGGAAGTGGTCTTAGGAAGTGTTTCACAGTCCCACCTTAATCCCTTTAGCGTAATCCTATCATTAGCCCAGGCAGAGATGAGGATTTACAGTGTAGGAAAATCACAAAAGGGAGGCAGTCACACAATATTGAGAAACATGGCCTAGTGCACATTTTTGGGGGGACACCATTGAATCCATGACAAGGGCTTGTGCTATTTAAGGCTTTAGGGTTACCTTTGGGGTTGTCTATGTAATCACTTCCCTTCATTTTTGTGTACTCAGATGTGTCAGTAGGGTTCGACTGGTGAATCCCCCCGATTTTGCTACAGTCTTGGCTGTGTCTTCACACTCTGTGGTTGCTAGTTGCTGTGATGTTGATTCTGACTCATGGTGACCCGTGTGTAGAGCAGAAGTGCTTCACAGGCTTTTAAGACTGTGACCTTTCCAACACGTCGTCAGGCCTGTCTTCTGAGGCACTTTTTGAAATTTTTTGTTGTTGTTGTGATTAAGTGAAAGCTTACAATCCAAGTCAATTTTCCATATAAAATTTTATATAAAATTCCATATAAAATTTCCATATAAAACCCCACTGCAGCTCTGCCTGTTCCCCTCACACTGTGACAGTACACTCTTCTTTTTCACTCTTTACCTCTGGTATCCACTCAACCAACACTCATCCCCTCCTCTCCACCCTGTCCTCCTCCCTCTAAAACAGAAACCCATAGGACAGCCTGATATATGTATTAAACCATAAAGGACACACAGCACATGCATCACTGTGTGTCCCCAGGCCCAGTCCATTTTTTGTTAGAAAGGTTGGCTTTGGTACTGGTTTCAGTTCTGGGCTAGCAGCAAGTCCAGGGGCTGTGTTCTCAGGGTTGTTGGACCATCAAGTCTGGTCTTTTAATGGGGTTCTTGATCTGAACACCCCCTTTTCTCATGTTACATCAGAGAGTCTACATTGTGTCCCTTATTAGGGCCGTCTGTGGTGTTGCCCGGGCACCATCTAGTTCTTCTGGTCCCGTACTGTTGTTGTCTCCCAGTCGTATGGATCCTTCTGTCTCTTGGCTGAAGCACTTCTGGGTAGATTGAACTGCTAACCTTCCTGCTGCTAGTTGAGCGCTTAACTGTTTACACCATTCAGGGGCCTCCCAACAACAAACTGTCTTAAAAATTTAGAGGTTTGGTATGGCGCATCACACATTTCATGACTTAGTAGCACTGTATTATTGCTGTGGGTGCTGTCCGGTTGGTTCCGACTCATGCTGACCCTGTGTCATCCTCACAGTCGTTATGCCTGAGCCCGTCGTTGCGGCCGCCACATCCGTCCTTCTCATCAAGGGTCTTCCACTTTTGCACTGACCCTCTGTCTTACAAAGCATGATGACCTTCTCCTGGGACTGGTCCCCCCCGATACTGTGTCCAAAGTATGTGAGACAAAGTTTAATAGCTCTAACATTTTCTTGGAAAACCTAGTGGTGTAGTGGTCAGGGGCTATGGCTGCTAACCAAAAGGTCAGCCGTTCAAATCCACTAGTGCTCCTTGGATGCTCTGTGGAGTAGTTCTGCTCTGTCCCGTAGAGTCGCTATGCTTTGCAATTGAT
Organism: Heterohyrax brucei; assembly: GCA_028571685.1. Lineage (NCBI taxonomy): Eukaryota > Metazoa > Chordata > Mammalia > Hyracoidea > Procaviidae > Heterohyrax > Heterohyrax brucei. Next base: position 65,338,091 of record CM053160.1, on the reverse strand, counting down.
GGCAACAGATATAGTTTTCTTTCCCCCCCCCCCAAAAAAAAAAAAAGTCTTATCTTTTCATTTATCCCTCTAACAATTTATTTAAAAATGTTAACCTCATCTTCCAGGTTCCAGGAAGGAAAACTTCCTGGTGGGTCCTTGCCATTTTCCCCTATTTCCCCTCCCCAGAGAATTGGGCATGGCAGGGCTCAGATGTAGTGTCAGCAGAGGCATATGGCCTTTAGTTTGGGACTGAACATTCCCTTGGCCACAGGGACAGGGACTCCGCTGAAGACTTAGAGTAAGGAACCAAACCAGCAGGGGAAAGAATGAGAATCTCTTAATAGAATGTTGCAGTAGGAAGTAAGAAACCTGATAGGCTGGACTGCTCAAGCCCTGTGGGCAACTACCTGACTCTTGGGTAATTGAGATATGTCGGGTATTAGTTTATTAGGTTTCAGACTTTGAAACACTAAAGAAGTCCTGACCGTTGGCTGTTGACTCAGTTCTGACAGATAGCGACTCTGTAGCGACAGAGTGGAACTGCTTCAGAGAATTTGCAGGGAGAACCTGGTGGATTTGAACTGCCAACCTTCTGGTTAGCAGCTGTAGCACTTAACCACTATACCACCAAGGTTTCAAAAAAAAAAAAAATTCCTAAGAGAGCTGTAATTTAGGCAAGGTATTTGTGGATTCTGGAGAACTGGGATATTGATTCTCAGTTCAGAACTTAAACCATGAGGTTGTGTGTGTATGTGGAATTAAATAGCTGTCCCTCTGACAAAGTAACATAAATTCCCTATAAAAATTTTCTGAAAATACTGTACAGAAAAATCTGTAGTAGAAAATAAAAATTCACCCATACCCCTGAGATACTACCTATGAATATTTTGGTGAATATATTTCCAGTCTTTTTCAGTCCGTATAGAAAAATACAAAAATAAGGTTTGGATGATTGAAACTCTCAATCATTTTTTAAAAAGTATTTATTTATTGTGATTGAAAGTGTCAATCTTTTTTTATATCTTAAAGAAAATCATGATATGGTGAGTCTTGAAGATATAATTTATAAATGATCATGTAGAATTTCCTTGTGTGACTGCCCCATCATTGATTGAGTTCATCTGTAATCATTGAAACATTCAGGAAATTTCTAAATTTTCATTAGTATAAATTATCTTTGCAGTTACTGTCTTCTTACTTCGGTCTTTATTTGCATCTCTATTTACTTGGATGGAATTCTGGAAGTGGAATTACTGGGTCAAAGGATGTGAACACTTAGAACTCTCTTGTTACATACTGCCAGATTGCTTTCCAGAAACCATCAAACTCCTGTTCAGGATGTTTCAGAGCTGTAGGAAAGATTTTCAGGAGGTACTTGTCATAAGCAGCAACACCTTTTTTTTTTTTTTCTGAGCCCCTCTAGTAGTTCTTTCTCCTGTTCAGGGTGCGTTCTGTGCTCTTAGGGTTTTGATTTCAGCTGTCTCTTTTATACTATGACCTCAATAAAGGTGTCCATTGGCTCAGTTCCTAGGAGAGTTTTATTCTTGTCTTGAATCTTCCCTGGTGGAGCGTAAGGGCTTTGAGATGGGCAGTAGAGGAGATATTGTAGCAGAGATACTTTCGAGTACCTCCGATCTCATCTGGTTGTAGACACCTATTGACTCTGCCTTTTTGTGGGCCACTTCTGGTAAGCTGCAAAACACAGGCCAGGAATCCCAGTTTAATTGCCAGTTAACCCACTGTCTTTGTTATCTGGTGCTGCTATAACAGAAATACCACTAGTGCATGGCATTACCAAACAGAAGTGTATTCTGTAACAGCTTAAGATGCTAGAAGTCTGAATTCGGGGTACCAGCTCCTCTGGGAGGAGGTCCTTATCATCAGTCTTCCTCTGGGTCTGGCAGCTTCACAGCACAGGGATTGTGAGTCCAAAGGAGGAACTCCACTCCTGGTTTTTCTTGCTTGATGATAAGGAGGTCTCTCCTCTCTGCTAGCTTTTCTCCTTTATTGACTCAAGATGTAGCCTGGTCCTGTAGATTAAATCCTGCCTCATTAACATCATCAAGGTCAGGATTTAAACCTTATCTTTCAGGTGGCTGCTGTTTTGGAAACCCTGGTAGCAGAGAGGTTAAGTGCTACAGCTGCTACCCAAAAGGTCAGCAGTTCAAGACCGCCGGGTGCTCCTGGGAAACTTGGGGGGGTACAGTTTTGCTCTGTCCTGCGGGGTCACTATGAGTCAGAAGTGGTTCAACAGCAATGGATGTTTTGCTTTGGCTGTCACTTGGATCCCCTATAGATAGCTCTTAAAAGAGCATAATACTACTCTTTCATTACTTCAGCTAAGCTGTTGTTGAGTTTAAATGTTGGTTTAAAATTTAAAGATTATCTCTGGGCAGGAGTTTCAGGGGTTGGTTAGAGTGATTTTTAAATAGCATTATGATATTGTGATTTTTACGCTAGAAACAGAACTTATGCACTGCAAACAGAAACAGAAAACGCTAGGGAGGTTTGGCAAGCTCTGGAAAGCTAGGGTGCTGAGTGGGCTGGACCTACGTTCCTTCCAGCACAAATACTCCGTGTTCTTTGTCAGCCGTGAGCTTTAATGGCCATGAAGCAGCTTGCTGGGTGGTTTCATTACTGTACAGAACAAAGGTGGAGGAGCTGGTTCGGACAGTGGGGTACAGAGTGCTCTAACCCAGCCTGAAGGCTTTCCGTGTTGCTTCAGAGAAGAGGGGGTCACATAGGGTATGGGGCTCAGGGCTGGGGTCAGAAAGCAGCTCCTGGGACAAACCACTAGATGTGGTATCAGTCCCCACCCAGTATTGTTACTGTGGGGAAGCCAGTTTAAAATAAAATGTTTAAGCTAGTAAGTGAGTTTTGGAAATCAGAAAGGAGGTAAAACTATGTAACTTGAGGAGTGTTTAGAAGATACATACTGTCATCTCAAAGGAAACCCTGGTGGCATTTCCTTTGAGATGATAGCACTTGTATATTATTAAGAGCTACAGCTGCTAACCAAAAGGGTCGGCAGTTCAAATCCACCAGGCACTCCTTGGAAACTCTATGGGGCAGTTCTACCCTGTCCTGTAGGGTTGCTAGGAGTCAGAATCAACTTGATAGCAACTGAGAATTGGAAAGGACATTTTGAAGCTTTGCCTTGGTCTTTGTAGGGGAATTTGGAGGTGATTAAAAAAAAAAAGTTTCTGTGAAGCTGATTCTGGCCATAGCAACCCTACAAGGACAGGGTAGAGCTGCCCTATGGAGTTTCCAAGGAGTGCCTGGTGGATTTGAACTGCCGACTTTTTGGTTAGCAGCTGTAGCTCTTAATATATACATGTGCTATCATCTCAAAGGAAATGCCACCAGGGTTTTCTTTGAGATGACTGTGTGTGTATGTGCATGTGTGTGTGCGTATGTGTGTGTGTGCAGGCATGTGTGCGTGTGCGCACCCATGTGCGCGCATATATTGATAGATTGATACATTGATAGATTGATTTTCCCCTAAGGACCAACTTGCTAGCACAACTCTTTCCTCTTTTTACTCCCCAGGCTGGGTATAGGGTGGCAGAATTTGTTGTATCAGGGGCCCTTTCTGTACAAAAAGGCACTCAAGGAGGACTTGAAAGATGATGGTGACGTACGTGGTCTAAGAGACAAGAAGAGAGCCTTTGGGGGAACCGGGCAGCAGGCACTGTCCGTCCTGTGGTATCTTAGCAGCTCTGGTGACAGAGGGGATACACACGAAGATCAGCCTGAAGTGTCAGAGGATCCGGGCTCAGGACTGAAGGTTTATGTTTTCTGTACCATCTTTTGAGTGTTTGGCTTCTGTGTGGGTTGGCTAGCTGTAACCACATTTCCGTGTGATGCTCAGTTCTCCTGCGGCTGATCCTTCCTCCCACCTCCCACGTCCTTGATGAGCTCTGTGCCTCAGCTGCTTCTCAGGACATTTGAAAGGCCGTTTTTTTTTTGCTCCCTGTCTTTCTCGGGCTAGAACCTTAGTCAGGAGATGCTGTAATCACAGTTCCTACCCTTACCTTTCCATGTGGTACATGGGGGTCCTCTGCTGCTTATGGATCCCTGCAAATGGGAAGCCCCTCAACAGAGGTATAGTTCAGTAATGGGGTCGTGAAATGTCTTTTAGCCCCTGGCTTGAGAAGAAGGCAGGTACTAGTTAATCCTCTAAGTTGAAAAGGGAAAATTTGAAAGCCAACATTCAGTTACACACCATGCTTATTAGCGAGGTCCAAAGACAGCTTGGTTATTTGCATGACAACGTGCAAGGTATGTGCTTTCTGTTGGAGCTTCTGGAGTAGTGGGAATCCTGCAGCCCCTGGAAATCCTGTTACTGTATGTGGACTGGCATCAAGGAGAATTTGCCTAGTAGTATTAGTGGGCAGGTTGTCTCCTCCGCACTGATCGCACAGCTGTGCCTCCTTCCCTTTGAGGCTGACCCAGCCTTCCTGCATGGAACTGCTGTGCTTCCTTGATTCCCTGCAGGCGAGCAGCATTCCTTCTGTAAGATAGGAATCCTCCCCCAGCCCGTGGCAGGTTCCTCTCCTCTCAGCAGGAAGACTCCTAGCTTCAATTCAGGGAAGAGACTCAAGTTCCTCCTATGACGCTTGTTCCTAGCTCTTGGCTTGTCCCCATCTCTTTTGCTTTCTGGAACTCAGGGTTGCTCCTTTGTGAACCTGGAGCTGAGATAGGAAGCCTATTTTGGGAAGGCGCTGAGAAGCAGCATCTGGCTGCCAGTGTACTGCCACCTCTAAGTTGCGTGGTACGGCTTTGTGCAGGGTGCTCCTCCCCACCCACCCCACCATGCCGTTGTCCCCCACTTCTGCTATACTGCTACTTCCTTCTGCCCAGCCATCTTTTTAAACTTTTTTTAATTGTGATTAAGTGAAAGTATACAATTCAAGTCAATTTTGCATACTCACCACTCTACAACTCATATCTGCTCTCCCCACCCTGACATCACACTCCTCCTTTTTACTTTTCTAGTATCTTCTTCATGAACATCTGTCCCCCCAGTAGAACAGCCTCTTATAAATATATATAAATATATATAATATATATATAAATATAAATATATAAATATATAAAATCATAAAGTACACACACCACATGCTCACTCTGTGCCCCAGAGTCCAGTCCATTCTTTGTCTGGCCATCTTTTTCAAACCTGCTCTTGCCATTTTTTAGCCTGTTTTCGCCTTTTCTTTGGCTGCTTCTCCTTTTACTTCCTTTTTAGCTACACTGTTGGGTCTTTCTGTGTTTTCGGGCTTTATTCTTTTACCCCTTACCATTACCCAGAGAGTAATCCGGGGATCTCCTGAGCCATCTTTCTCCTGCCGCAACTGGGATTTGGGCCTGGCCTTATCTAGAATCAGAGGATTCGCTGATATTGTTGTGTTAGGGGACTCTTTTTTTTGAGGTAGCCTCTCAATCATGTTGTCATCATGATGACAACAGACCACATCATCAATAAAATCCTTAGAATTAGCCTGATCTCATGGGAATGTGTCTCGCAACTCTCTGGGACTTGTCCCTCTCTGGGCCTGGAAGACTTCGAGGTGTGATGTCTTGGTAGCTTGCTTGCTGAGCTTGTGTTGTGGGGTGTGGAGTGGTCTTGGCTGTAAAATAAGGACCATGGTGGGCTTGGGATTCTGAAATTCTGCTTTGTTGGAGCTAAGTGAAGCCCAGGGATAGATGGTGTCTGTCAGGCCTTGGAATTCTGAATGTCATGTAGTGTTTTCCTATTAATGAGCAATGAATGAATTCTAAATAGATAATCTTTGTTAGGTGTATCTGCTTGTTGAAAGGAGTTTTTCTTTCTTGGGGAGGAGAACAGAGCTCCTCTCCTTTCCGTTGGCTCTTTGGAGAGAGGCCTCAGGAAATCATGAGGAAAAAGGAGGCTGGCTTGAAGGCACTGTTTTTCTCACATTGACAGAGAGCCTGCCCTGAGCCAGTGGCGTTGTTCAAGAGCTGGGCCTTTCATCCTGTCCTTCATCTATTCAGTCACCAGTAGCTTCTGGGTAATAGCAGTGAGGTTAAGTGGTGCTAGGGCTGCAGGTGTAGTTGTGCCTCAAGGCTCCAGGAATTCCTTGGATTTAATCCTTTGGCATCTTCATGAGGCCAGAAGGGCTGCCCTTTCTAACCTTCTGGCAGAGTTTCATCCAGGTATGTGAATTGGAACTTAAATCCTCTGTGCGATAGTTTCTTCATCTATAAAGTTGGGTTATGACTCATTTCACCCGGTTTTTGCAAATAGTCTTAGTAATGACAGCTGCTGGTGAAAGGCTGTGTGCCAAGTCCTTCGTTTTCACCAAAATCTTATGAGGCGTTGCTACTATTATTATCCCAGTTTTAGAGATGGTGGAAACTGAGGCACAGAAAGGCTAAATCACTTGTGGCCCCGCAGTTAGTTAGTGGTCAGAGCTCGAACTCAGGACCGTGAGTCAGGGCCTAGGCTCATGTCTCCTACGTATGTAAAGTACCTGACACCATGCTTGGCGTATCACAGAGCCTCAGTATAGTTGGCTGTATATTCATATATTCTGATGACGGCTGTCAGAGTTGGTAGAGGTTTTAAGGGTCTGTTTGGGGTGGAATGTTTGGTGCTTGGGAAAGGAAGTTGATGAGGGCGAGTCTTAGCCCTGCTTCCTGCAGAGGTGAGTCAAGCTGGAGAAGTTCCTTTGGGGCTGGCTCCACCCTTCTTCTCACCAGCACCTCTCTCTGCTCTGCAGGGTGATGTGAGCAGAGCCCAGGAATGCCTTATGTGGATCGGCAGAACCGAATCTGTGGGTTTCTGGACATCGAGGAGAATGAGAACAGCGGCAAGTTTCTGCGAAGGTACTTTATTCTGGACACGCAGGCCAACTGTCTTCTCTGGTACATGGACAACCCCCAGGTGAGAGGCCCAGTGGGAAGGCACAGGGAGGCTGGATGCCCATCACTGCCCGGGGTAATGCCCGCACCGGGGCTCACCTCACAGGCTTCTGTCTCCCATGAACTGCATGTACCTGCTGCTCGGTAAGGAGGGAAGAGCTCTACAACACGCACACTTGCACGTGTGCACCCACATGCCCTCCGCACAACCACAGACACAAAGATGGCCCTCCCAGATTGTAACTGGGAAGAAAGAAACTCATCTCCTCTGACCTGGGATCTGGTGTCTTTTCTCACACTCAGGCCTTCCCCATTTGCAAAGTCAGGCTGAGGCCAGACAGGCTGCATCCGGGCTCCAGGGCATGGCGTGCTGGGTATCACCCCTTCTGTAGGGCTGGGGCCTGGGCAGCCACTCCTGCTTTTCCAGTCTGGGTTGCCTCCCTAGCAGAGAATGTGACCTGGTTCCCTGAGCTGGACAACTGTTGGACTTCTTTGGTTTCCAGAATCAGAGAGACATAGAATCCTGGGTTGGAGGTGACGTGGGAGGTCACCCAGTTTTGCTTCCTTAAGTTACAAATGAAAAAATTGAGCCTCAGATGTTAAAACTGACTTAGGTGACTTCTTAGCATTTTGTGGAGGTCAAGCATAAAGGGGCAGCGGGGGGGCACCTAAGTTGTATTGATGTGTCGGCAGTAGGGGTGTAAGTAGGGGGTGGAGGGTTGAGAGGAAAAGGAGGTGGGTGGGGTCCTTGGAATCATCAGTAGTCTGGGAAAAAGTGGCCCTAACCATGGTTGTAGGGTCGCTGTGAGTCAGAATCCACTTGATGGCATTGGGTTTTTTTTGTTTACCCTTGATTTAAGATTCCTTGAGTCAGATCCGACTTGATGGCACTTGGCTGGCTTTGGCTATTTGTGCAAAGCTGCTAACCAAAAGCTTGGTGTTTGAAACTCACCCAGCAGTACTGTGAAAGAAAAGGCCTGGTGGTCTGCTTCTGTTAGAATTACAGCCAAGAAAACCCTGCAGAGCTGCTCTGCAGATGTGGGGTTGCTAAGAGTTGGAATTGACTTGTTGACTGCTAACAGCAGTGATACCCCTGATAGGGGATCTCAGGTCTTTGTTTTTCCTGTGAGTACTATTGGCTGTTTCCTTCCTACTTCCCTTGAGCAGTTTGGTAGGATCCTCAGAGACTGGAGTGGCCCCTGAGTAGAAAGGTCATGGGTCATGACCTGGTTAGGAAGGGGAGGAGGTTGGGGCTGGGCTGTGGCTGTGGTTCAGAGGCTTGGGGAGAGGAGAGTCTGAGAGTGGGGAATGGATTTGTGCTTTGAGATGTGAGTGTGAAAACAGTCATGTGAGTCTCTAGGTCTTCTTTTGGGGACTGATTCTTTAGAGATATTTGGTATCTGTCTTGTGGATTTGATGGCTGGGAGAAAAAGCTGCAGATAGGGAAACCGTCCTCAGAGAGTCATTTGCTGCTAATCACCTTCGCCAGGAAAGACTCAGTCTTGAATAAGACTGTGGGCCAGGTTTTCCTGGTCCCCACTTTATAGCTCCCATCACTGAAAGACCTTCTCTTGGTTACTTTTTATTGAATTGCTGAGTGTTGAGAATGAATCCTGCCTATGGACTTCTTTCTACCCTTGACTTAGCCTGGAACTTGTACTCCTTAGACAGGTGCCCCTGAGTATGTCACGTGTAACTTACCATGAGCTTCAGTTTAAATATATTTTATGGTTAGTGATATGTATTATGGAAACCCTGGTGGTGTCGTGGGTTAAGTGCTATATCTGCTAACCAAAAGGTCGGCAGTTCAGATCTGCCAGGCGCTCCTTTAAACTTGATGCGGCAGTTCTGCCCTGACCTATAGGGTTGCTAGGAATTGGACACGACTGGACGGCAGAGGGCTTAATATGTGCATCACATACACTGTCGCGGTGTGTAGTTTGCTGATGTTGTCATTCTCAGATGTCCACCCACAGATGTTCATCGTCATGACTTGCTGTTCAAAACACTTCATGTAGCATTCTATGAAAATTTAAAAACAAACCTTCGTGTTCTGGCAGAACTGACTTAGGATGGAGCTGGCCTAGGAAGTCAGGGACTGCCTCAAATGTTTTGGTCTTGGGTTTGCTTTCTGGCCCTGTTGTATTTTTTTTGCCACCTTTATTGTCCTCAATTGCTCACAGCTGGGTCAACTGATAGGTGTCACCTAAGTTCACGAAGGAATTTCCATTATGAAAGGAAGTGGCGTGGAAGGTGCCTCTGTTCCATCTTGGAGGGACTTCAGGTGAAATCCTTGTGGCCAATGAACTTGGCTTCTGGCATTTCAAGGATAAGCCCTGAGTGAGTTATGGCAAACCAAAAAACCAAACTCATTGCCATCAAGTAGATTCCATCTCCTAGTGACCCTGTAGGACAGAGTAGGACTGTCCCATGTGGTTTCCAAGAAGTACTTGGAGGATTTGAACTGCTGATTTTTTGGCTAACAGCTAATAGCTCTTAACTACTACATGACCAGAGTTTCCAAGTGAATTATGATATTTGGGTTTTATCATTTCTTTTCTTTTTCTCCCTCTTTGTGTTTTGTTTCCTGTTCACCTACCACCCTAGCTCAGTTGATGTGACTGTATTTTTGTTTTGATAAAGTTGCGTAGCTCCATGCTTTCATATCAGGACAGTTCTTAATCCAGATTCACTCAGTGAGGAATCCTGCCTGGCTATTGTCAGGTGACTCCTCTGTAGTCGGACCCCCTTCAGGTCCTGACCACAGGCTGAGTGTCATGCTTTCAATGACAGATGACACAGGACTACAGTGACACCGTGTGCTGAAGGATTTCCCCTGTTCTGTCCTGCCCTCTGACTTGGCTGCCCCTTGGTTCTAGACATATACTCCGCTGTGGATGCTGGCTCTGGGCTGCCGCTCTGTGCTGTCTGAGCTCAGCTTCTGCAGCTCCCACCCTGCCCAGGGAAGCCTTTTGTTCTTCCCTGCCAACTGAGCAGATCTCGGGATGCTCTTTGTGTCTTTGTGCTAAGTTACCAAATGTATTCTGTGGCTCCTGCTCAAGAGTCTGTGCGTTTTCCTAGGAAGCAATAGGTTTTAGCTTGCTTTGGATATGCCTTCAAAAGGGAAAAGGGAGATTCTTTTTTTTTTTTTGAATTGTGTTTCATTGAAAATTTTCAGTTATAGTTAGTTTCTTGTACAAAAGCTGACACACACTTTGCCATGTGACCCTAGCTACTCTGCCCACACTGTGACAGTACTCTCCTCCCCTCCAGCCCTTATCCGTTTGACCAACTCCTCTACCACTCTGATATGTCCTCTCAGCCCTGAGCAGAAACTGCCAGTCAGTCTCCTGTATGTGTCCAAGACAAGAAGCACATTCTTCTTCACCAGTATCATTGTATGTCTTATATATCAATTCATACTAATATTGACCCTATAGAGTAGAACTACCCTGTAGTTTCCAAGGAGTGCCTGGTAGATTTGAACTGCTGACATTCTGGTTAGCAGCTGTAGCACTTAACTGCTACGCCATCAGGGTCACTATGAGTCAGAATCAACTCAATGACAGTGGGTTTTTTGGTCTATCAGTTTAGTTATTGTCTGAAGAGTTGGCTTCCAGAATGTGTCAGTTCTGGATTAACCAAAAGTTCAGGGGCCATGTCTTCTGGGGACACTGAGTCCATCAGACCATCAGGACTGGCATTTTTACTAGATTTTGAGTTCTGTATCCCACATTTCTCCTGCTCCATCAGGGATTCTTTGTTGAGTTCCCTATAAGGTCAATCTTTGGTGGTAGCCAGGCACCATCTAGTTCTTCTGGTCTCATGTTAATGTTGTCTCAGTTGCATGTTGCCCTATCTTGTCTCTTGGGTTTGTGGTTTCCTGTTGTTGTTTGTGTTCTTTCTTCTTTGCTCCAGGTGGGTTGAGACCAATGAATGCTTCTTAGGTGGCTGCTTAGTAGTTTTTAAGATCCCAGACACCACTTACCAAAGTGGGATGCAGAACATTTGCTTAAAAACCTTTGTTATGCCAGTTGACCTAGATGTCCCCTGAAGCCATGGTCCCCGTACCCATGATCCTGGTACTCTGTCCCTGGAAGTCTATGGTTTATTTAGAATACTTCTAAGCTTTGGGTTTAGTCTGTTTGTGCTGACTTCTCCTGTGCTGTGTGTTGTGTCTCTCTCCATCTAAAATAGTTCTTGTCAGTTATCTAATTAGTGAATATCCATCTCCCTCCCATTCCCCCTTGAAACCGTCAAAGAATGTTTTCTTTTTTAAACCAGTTCCTGTGTCCTTATAACAGTGTTCTCATACAGTATTTGCCTTTAAAAGGGAGATTCTTGATGTAGCATAGCAATAGTTAAGAATATTTTAATTCCTCAGTTATGAGATTAACTCCTTTTGTTAAACCATGACCAAGGCACCTCTCTAGGCTTGACAATGGATTATTTTGGTAAGGTATAAAATGATATTAAAACCAAAAAGCTTGATTCCAACTTATAGTGGTCCTATGGACAGAAGGAACAAAATAGAACTGCCCCGTAGCATTTCTGAGGGACAGCTGGTGGATTTGAACTGCCTACCTTTTGGTTAGTGGTGCAGCCCAGGTTCAGACCCAAGCAGTCAGACCCTAGTACCCTGGCTGTCGTTATGGGCAGTGAAAGAGTCCTCGTAGAGTTGCTTGGAAGAAAGGAAAGCCTTCAAAGGAAGTCTCAGAATAAGAAGAATGGCCAGAGGACTCTCAGGGCTGGGAGGTTCTAGAAGGCAGAGGGTTCACCTGGTTTTCTTTTTATCCACGGTGTCCAGCATTTGATAAATGTGTGTTTGCTGAATGAATGAATGAACAAATGAAAGAGACAGGTGGAGGGGCTGTCAAAAGGGGCCTCTTAGAAACGAAGAGTGCCTGACATCCTCTCTTGGACTGGGGACAGGACCTAATCTGGAATGGAAACTCAGTAGAATGGACCAGAGCTAGGAAGCAGGAGAAGATTGGAGGTGATCCCCAAAAGAAACCAGGGGTTGCGGCTATCCTTGGGTAGAGAGGTGATGGGAGTTGTGTTTGGTCTTGGAGTATCTTACTTTTACAGGAAAAAGGAAACATCTTACATGACTTATAAATTATTTAATAGGTAGGAGACTTGTGAACCTCAGGTCCAAAGGACACACTCTGCTGTCTCTCAGTATTGCTTTCTTGGTGGTGTGATGTTCCCAACACTCTTGTCTTTGCTTGCTGCTATACACTGCATGACATCGGTTGGGGCAACATCTGATTGCGTGTACATCTGCGGTCCCAGATGTCAGACATTCCACCTGAAGAACAGGGCGTAGCAGACATAACCAGATATAACCAAGAAGGTGTTGCCACCTTTGCCCTGGGACCAGATTGTACATAGGGAACTGACTCTGGGCTTGCTCTGGGCACCTAGACCTCATCTTACAGTGAACTGTGCCTCCAAAGGGCCTAAAGACTTCCTAGGGACCCAAGGGCCTTGTCTCAAGGTCTGTCCCTTGGGCTTCCCTCGCTCAGCCCTCACCCTTGTTCTGCTTAGCGCACTGACCTGATCCGGGCAGCAGCAAGTGGAACTCTGGGTCATCCTTGTCCCCGTCTCAAAGTTGCTGTAAAAAAATAACAGTGTTGGCACCCCACCCAAATTACCTTACGTCCTATTTAACTGACTATCATGGATGTTAAGTCACGCAAGACTGTGTTACTGCTAATGTCTGGGTATATTTATTGAGTGGTTACCATAAACCAGCCGCTGTTTGAAATGCTTTCCATATATTCTTGCATGAAATCCCCTCGATAACTCTAAGACATAGGGATTATTGCTACTGTCCTAGTGCAGGTTAAGAAACTGAAGTGCCGAAAAGTTCAGAGTGTTTGTTGAAGGCTGTTGTCTCAGTCAGCTGGTGCTGGTCTAATAGAAAATACCCATGAATAGATGGCTTGAGAAAGAAAAATTTTATTGTCAGAATCCAGTAAGCTGCAAGCCCATTCAGTATGAGAAATAATCACAGTCTGGTCGGCTGAAAGTCCAAATTAAATATGAGAGCATCTCTGTGCAGGAATCTCAGGTCCAAAGGATACACTCTGCTCTCTCTCAGTGCTGCTTTCATGATGGTGGGAAGTTCCCAACACTGCTCACTTCCCTTGCCTTTTCTCTCTCAATAGATGACTTCAGTATAATCCGAGTTTATAGACTGAGTTCCACCTCACCAGTGTGGCTGCTGCTCATTCTCTCTCATTGCCACCATAGAGGCAGCATTCACAAGACACGGGAGAAGTGACAGCATCCTAGGACTTGTGGCTGTGCCAAATTGATACACATATTTTGTGGGGGACACAACGCAACCCGTGACAGTTGTATAGATAGTAAACGCAGAGCTGGAGCCAGGCTGTGTGACTTCGGAGACTGTGTCCCTCACTTTTATTGGCTTCTCTCCTGCTGCTTTTGATGGTTGTGCCCACTCGGCCTAGGGCACAGTCGTGCAGAGGATGTGGAGAGAGAATTCAGTCCGGTCTTTGCTGCTGGCTTAGCTGGGGAAGGGAAGACAACGAATGAGAACTGCCAGTTAAGTTCACGAACTCATTCTAGAAAAAGTGCTGCATACTTCACTGCTGAGTATCACTAGGGTCATCTTCGAAGTACTCCCCTTGGGAAGCTGTGCACTGATGCCAGCAGCTAGTCTACCCTCCAAAGCAATTTTGGACCTCTTTTTCTGGAATAGCCGTCAGAGCTGTTGCCGTATTACCCTTGGTGTCCTGAATGTTACCAAAATATCTTCCTTTCAGTATTTCCTTTATCTTTGAGTAAAGAAAAAACATCATTGGGGGCCAGATCAGGTCAGTAGGGAGAGTGTTCCAGTATTGGTATTTGTTTAGTGGTTAATGACTCCCTCACAGACAACTGTACAGTTGAGTTTGCAGACTTGCCGCTGTGACACTGTGGACAATGGGCATTCCAGAAAGAGTTCCAAAATTGCTTTGAAGAGTGGACTAGGTGCTGGTGTCAGGGCATAGCTTCCTAAGGAGAGGACTTCGAAGGTGACCATAGTGATATTCAGCAGTGAGGTGTGTAGCACTCAGAACAATTAAGTTCGGGGACTTTAAATTGTCAGACCTCGTACATGAAAGTAAAGTGCTGCTAATCCCTGTTCACCTTCCCCACCAGTGTAGTTTATCATTAAGTTGAGTGGCCCGGATGCTAGTATATTTTTGGAAGAAGCAAGAGTTGGAGTTTTCTTCTGCTGGCGCTTGTGGAGGAAAGATGGAGATGGAGTCTCATATGGGAAGTTTTCAGTCCTGGGAGTCAAGAGGTCATGGTTGTGGTCCTGGCTGTACCACTGAATTATTGGATCTTGGACAAATTATTTGTTGTCCCTGGATTATGGGCACATTAGGTGATTCTTTTTTTTTTTTTTTTTTGAGATTGAGTGAAAATATACAATTCCATGTAAATTTGCATACCTGCCAGTGAGCAGCTCCCACTGCTATCCCTACCCGGTGACAGCACACTCCTCCTCTCTGTTCTGTACATGTCATATCCACCTAACAATCTCCTTTTACCCTCCTTCCCACCCTCTTCCCTGATTCCAGTAAGAGATCAGCCGGATGACATCCTATAGATGCATAGAACCATAAAGTGCACACATGATAGGTCACTCTGTGTCACCAAGTCCAATCCATTTCTGTCCAAAGAGTTGACTTCCATTATGATTTATGGACAGGGGCAGCATCAGGGCCAGAGGCATGCTCCCAGGGGAACCCCAAGGCCCCTAGACCATCAGTTGTGGCCTTTTAGTGGAGATCTCAGGGTGTACCCCTTTTTATTCTCGTGTTGCAAGTAAGACTCAGCTTTGTGAGCCCCATCATAGATATCACTGGTGGTGGCCAGGCATCCGGTTCTTCCAGTCACGTGTTGATGTAGTCACCCACTCACGCGGGTCTCTCTGTCTTTCGGGTTCTCGTTCCCTCATGTCATTTTGGTCCTTGAAGATCATCTGTTCCTGCTGAGTTGGGACCATGTGGTGTATCTCAGATGACAGTGTGGCACCTTTTAAGACCCCAGATGCTGCTCACCAATTTGGGGTGCAGAAGACTCTCTTAGCAAAACACTAGTTATGCCAGTTGGCCTCAGTGTCCTACATTAGATGATTCTTTGGGAGCCATGGTGGTACAGTGGGTAGTGCTCAGCTGCTAACCAAGAGGTTGGTGGTTTGAGCCTACCAGGCACTATGCCCGGAGTGAAAAGACCTGGCAATCTGGTCCTGTCAAGATTGTCGTGTTGCTTTTAGGTGTCACTGAGTCAGTTTGGACTCATAGCGACCTCATAGGTCAGAACAGACCTGCCCCATAGTGTGCCTGGTGAATTTAACTGCTGACCTCTTGGTTCACAGCCATAGCACTTTACCACTATACCACCAGAGCCTAGCAAACCCTACAGAGCAGTTCTGCTGTATGGCATGGGGATGCTATGATTTGGAGTTGACATCTACCCTGGCCCCTAGGGTCGCCATGAGTCGGATCTGACTCGCCGGCGCTTGGCTTTGGCTGATGCTCCACATTTAAGCACATGCTGTGTGTCCTGGACACCAGTCTAGATGCTGAGGCCACCACAGTGAACAAGATCAAGTCAGCCTTCATGGGGCTTACCCTATAGATGGGGAGATAGATGATCAAATAAATGTGGTAGAGAGAGTTAGGTGGGCACACCTTCATGGAGAAGGCGGATTTCAGGCCAGATCTTGAGAATGGGTGAGATGAAGTAATGGTTACTATGAAGTATCCACGTTCGTAGAGCTCTTTATCGGCCTCGAAGTGTTTTCACTTGGAATATCTCATTCAGTTGTCATAAGCTGAGATGAGGGGAAGGGGAAGACGTGCTAAGTGAGACGACCATCCTAAGTGAGGTCGTACTTAGGAGAACAGAGGCAGGATCATGGAAAGGAGGGAATCTGACCTTGGTTAGAGGGATGTTTAAGGCTGGGTTCCTCAGAAGAGGACCTTGATATGAGGATTCAGATTCAGACAAGGCTTTGTTGGCAAGTGCTTTGCTGAGGGGAGGGAGCAAAGCAAGGATGTGAGCTTTGCGGAAGTCCTGCCCAGGGTAGTTCCTTGGGGAACTCAGGACTAAGTTTTGCCTCAGAGTTGCCCAAAGGAAGTTGACATTCATTTTCCATCCCTGAGCAGTCACTGGTTCCAACTGTGTAGATGGGGGCTAGACAGCTCCCCTTGCCTGAAGCCTGCCCACTCAAGAAGAACTGCAGAGGGCAGACATTGAAGGCACACTAGAATGGCAAATAGATTATGAGGGGAACAGGGAAGGCAGTGACAGTGTCTGCCAGCAGGGCAGACAGTGGGGGTGCTGTTAGGGTTCAGATGGCAGTGTGGGTTGGGTACCACCTTGAAGGTCATGAAGGAGAGAGTTTGGGGTTGATGTGATAAAAGGGGGGCAGTCAGGCTTCTTGAACACAGGCAGTGTGACATTAAATGAACGTAGTATTCATTTAAACCCATTTGTTTAAACCCATTAGCTAAAAGGCCCCTATATATGGAAAGTTTTGATATTGCTTATGGCCACTGATGTGGCTAATGCATTTAAAAATCAATCTGATGTCAATATCAAACCAACAACTCTAAAACAGAAACAAACACTGAGTGGATTTTCCTTAAAATACCGCTACGGTGCATGGCATTAGCACTTTGATTTTAATATTGGCCCCTTTGATGATATAAGAGATGGAATTCCTTACTTAGGGCCCAAAACCAACTGCCGTTGAGTCGGTTCTGACTCATAGTAACCCTGTTGACAGACTGCTGCGTAGAGTTCCTAAGGAGCACCTGGCAGGTTTGAACTGCCAGCCTTTTGGTTAGCAGCTGTAGCACTTAATCACTATGCCACCAGGGTTTTCTTAATTAGGGCAATCTAATTTGTTATTGTAACCTATAGAATAACTTACTACATTGTAGTTGCATGGTAGTGCTGAGCGTTCCACCCTTTGAATGCCCTCATGGCTTAAACAATTGCCAGACAGAATTATTATGGCCCTGAACAAAATAGAAACAGAAGCATAAAAACAATATTGCATGAGATTATTATTTTTGTCAAATTTATTTTCTCTGTTTTCCCAAAAGATACTTAGATGCTCTTACTCTCCAAAGCTCATAATGTGAATTATACATCATCACCATATCTAAAAGGATTGAATGCATCTTTCCTGGTAACTCGGGTTCCAGTGGCTGAGAGCAGCTCTTTCACTGATGGGGCAGAGAATCTTAGCAGTGTTCACAGCAGGGTGTATGTTTGACTGTATTTTGGTGAAAGAAGACAGAAGCGTGGTAGGAGATTGTACAGCCGTGTAATGGACAATAGTGTCACCATAAAGATGAGGTGAAAACTGGTGTCAATTTAAATGATATTTTCTGTTTTAGAAATGGCTTTTAGCAAAATTTGGCTGAAATGTCCAATATTTAGGTTTTTGCAGCATCTGTTTTAATGTATTTAAATGCTAAAAACCAGTAAGATAATTTTCTGTAAAAATAGGAGGCAATACATAGCTCTTCAGACAACGGTTGAACTGCACTGTAAAGTAGGAAATGCTGCTGGTGAAGGGTATGCTTTCTGGCTTAAGTAGATAGGTGAGGCTAACTGGGCAGCTCCTGTCTAGAGGCAAGGTGAGAGGGCAGAGGGGGACAGGTGCTGGTTGCATGGATGTGGAGAGATACAGGGTGGAAAGGAGGAGTGTGCTGTTACCGGGTGGGGAGAGCAGCTAGAGTAGTGCAGCACTGTCTATGCAATTTTTTGTAGGACAGATTGACTTGGATTATAAACTTCCACTTAAAGCACAATAAAATATTTTTAAAATTTAGACAATACACATACATGGTACAAAATTAAAAATGTTTCAAAAGTGTATATAGTGTGGCAAGTGTCTATTGTCCAACTTCTATCCAGTTCCCTTCCTCAGAGGCAACCAATACTACTGGTTTCTTGTGTAATTATTCTCTGTATGTATAAGCATTATGATATTCAGCAATTGCTTAGGCAAAGTGTTTTTTTTTTAAACAGTGTTGTAAAACAAGCTATTTATTAGGGTCAGTGTTTTGCAGATTTTGGCCTATAGGGTACGGAGAGGTCATCACAGCAGTGAGTTGACAGGGGAGCCTTGAGAAGGGTTGAAGAGGGCCAGAGATGCAGTGTTCAGCCACAGGAGATGGAATGGTAACATGTTTGAGGGACTTAGGATGTCAGGGTGGCCCCTAGTCATCAGTGATTGGCTCATGCACTGTCCCCACCAACCTACTGATTTTCAACTTCTGTGAGGGATTAAAGTCAGACAGACCATCAGTCCCACAAGGGGTGAGGGAGCTGGGGCAGGTGGTGGCTTGGGGCAAGCCTAGGGCATGGCAGGTGTGCCTCAGCTGGGCAGGCCACGTCTTCCTGCTGGGCGTTGGGAACCAGGTGCTATCGAGTCAGCTTCCCCTAAGGGTGGCCTCATACTACTGTGCTCGCTATGGTTTTCTTGTCTTTTTTCTTCCAAATAACATTTTATTGTGTTTTAGGTAGACATTTACCCAGCAAATTGTTTCCATTTAATGATTTTTCTACAAATCATTGTGTGGTGCCATTGGTTATAATTGTCACAGTGTGTCAGTATTCCCATTGTTTTCCATTCTGTTTGTCATGTTTCCATTGATCTAGCTTCTCTTTCCCTCCTGGCAAAGAGCTTTTTTTTTTTTTTTTAATTTTTAAAAATTTTTCTTATTGTGACTAAGTGAGAGTTTACAGTCCGGGTCTATTTTCCACAACACCTCTCTGCAACTTTTACCTGCTCTCCGCACCCTGTGACAGACTTTTCATTTTCACGTTTTGCTTTCAGTATCCACTCAGTGAACACCTGTCCCCTCCTCTTCACTCCCTCCTCTCACCTCTAGAAAGAAACCAGTAGGACAGCCTTGTACATACATATAAAACCATGAAGTACACACACCACATGCATCAACTCTGTGTCACTGAGTCTGGTTCATTCTTTGTCTGAAGTGTTGGCTTTAGTACTGGTTTTAGGTCTGGGCTAGGAGCAAGTTTAGGGGCCATGTTCCCAGGGGACCCTCTAAGCTGTTAGACCATCAGTTCTGGCCTTTTAATAGAGTTCTTGATCTGCACACCTTTTTCTTGTGCTACGTCAGGGTCTCTACATTGGGTTTGCTGTCAGGGCAGCCTTAGTAGTGTCTGGACACCATCTGGTTTTTCTGGTCATGGAGAGTTTTTAATTCATGAAGTTGTATAATTGATAAGTTAACTATCTGTGTAGACGCGTGATTTCAGGGGTGAAGTAGCGCTGCTGACTAAGCTTTTGTCTGTGTTGTGTTAGAATACAGAAACCACTGGGGGAAAAAAATTCCCAAAGAAAGTTTCAAGTTTCTGTTTGTATTTTTAGCTAATTGAAGGTTCTGCTAAGGATAAAGTTATTAAAGTTTTAAAAATTAAAACTATATGTGGACTTTTTGAGAGTTAACATAAATTGCTGCAAAGTGCCGTTTTGTTCTGTATGTTTCCTCTAGTAATTTTTGTTAAACAGCTCTTTATAACAGTATATGCTTTTTCTAAATTAAAAACTATTAAGCACTATTTAAGGAGAACTTGGGGATAATAGCGATCCCTGCTGGTGCAGTGGCTGGCAATTCTGGCTGCTAACTGAAAGGTCAGCAATTTGAATCCACCAGCCACTCCTTGGAAACAGAGTCAGTTCTCCTCTGTCTTGTAGGGTCACTAGGAGTCAGAATTGACTCAATGGTTGGGTTTTGATTTTGGGGATAATAGTGCTTAACAGCACTACCAAAAACAAAACTCACTGCCGTTGAGTTGATTCTGGTTCATAGCAACCCTGTAGGCAGAGTAGAGCTGCCCCATAGAGTTTCCAATGAGCACCTGGTGGATTTGAACTGCTGACCTTATGGTTAGCAGCTGTAGCTCTTACCCACTACACCATCAGGGTTTTCTTAGTAGTACTATTTGGTATTAAAATCTAAGCAGCTAAAGAAATAGAAGCAAATCGAATCTGCTGTCATCAGGCCAATTTTGATTCATAATGACTCTATAAGACAGAACAGAACTGCCCCACAGAGTTTCCAAGGTGCAGCTGGTGGTTTAAAACTGCCAGCCATTTATTTGGTTAACAAATCAGCTCCTAACCTCTGCCACCAGGGCTCTGATGCCTGTTCCAGGTTTCTTAGAATTGGTCTTTAGTTCTACTTCTTTAGATTTTAATTTTCAACATTTGTTTAATATATCTACTATATAAATGTGTATTTATATACAAATGTATGTCATTTTATTATCATTAAACATAATGCCTCTGATGCAAAACAGATGTCCAGGGTGGTGGTGGGTGGGAATGAAGAGGAAGGAACAGATTTAAAGGCCACTAGGAAAGGAACTCGGGTGGAACATTGGTTAAGAGCTTGGCTGCTGGCTGAAAGGCTGGTGTTTCAGACCTAGCCAGTGACTCCACAGCAGAAAGATTGGATGCTTCTGTTTTGTATAGACATCAGCCATGGAGACCCTGTATGGGCAGCTCTGCTCTGTTACATGGAGTTGCTATGAGTTGGAGGTTCACTTGATGTCCCCTAACAACACAATGAAAAGGAGAGGAATCCTTGGAGGGTGCAGATGGTTCACGTGCTCAGTTGCTAGCTGAAAGGTTGGAGTTCAAGTCTACTTGGAGGCACCTCATGTGAAAGGGCTGGTGATGTACTGAAAAATCAGCCGTTCAAAGACGTGGGAGGAATCCCTGGGAGGCACAAATGGTGAAATGCTTAGCTACTAACTGAAAGGTTGGTGGTTTAAATCCACCTAGCAGTGCCTCAGTGATCTACTTCTGAAATATCACAGCCATTGAAAATCCTAAAAAAAAAAAAAAAAGGGAAAGAGAGAGAACGCTGTGAGAGACAGCTGTAGTGTGACACATGTGGCATCCCCATGAGTTGGAGTTAACTTGATGGCTGCTGATTTTTATGAAGGAAGAAAAGGACAGGTTTGGTGATTGATTCATATGGTCAAGTAAAAGAGCTAAAGGTTCTGTGAGCTGACTGGGGAGAGAATGAGGGGCCACTGATGGAGATGGAAGTTGGGAGAGGAACCAGTCAGGGGTAGGGGGGATGACATAATAAGTTTGAGCAAATGTGCAGAGGCTGAGTCGAGGAAAGGAGAAGAGGAATGGTTTATTGCATTGGAGACTTTAGAGCATTCAGGCAGCTGGTGAAAGTGTCCCCAAAACCCATTGTTGCTGAGTAGATTACAACTCATAGTGACCCAATAAGACCGAGTAGAACTGCTCCGTAGAGTTTCCAGGGAGCTCCTGGCAGATTCAAAACTGCCCGTCTTTTGGTTAGCAGCCATAGCACATGACCACTACGCCACCAGGGTTTCTAGGCAGCCAACTGTGGGTAGGTTATTGGAGTTTTGAGCTCTGAAAATATTTGGGAAATTATCTAGAGCCTTTGTGTCTTTAGGCCGCTATGACCAGAGTTGGAAGGAGGAAAGTCATGGATCTGGGGGTGTTGGCCACATCGTGAAGCTCATCCTGGCTCACGCCGATGCTGGCCTATGTCAGCTGGAAACAAACAGCCAGATTACAGAATGAAAGCAACACAGCAGTGTGTGACATAGAACTGATTTCTCATGAACTCAAAAACCAAACTTTCTGCTGTTGAGTCGATTCCTACCCATAGCGACCCTATAGGACAGAGTAGAACTATTCCATAGAGTTTCCAAAGAGCACCTGGTGGATCTGAACCGCTGACCTTTTGGTTGGCTGCCGTAGCACTTCAGCCACTACATCACCAAGGTTTCTAGTTCTCATGCAGGGGAAGATTAAGCACATATTTTGAACCGGAGAAGGGGGAGAGTAGCCATGGCATTTCATGATTCCTTAGGTTAGTGTCAGGAAGTAGAACTGTAGGGTGGAGGGAAGAGATGTGTTTGACCCCAGAGCAGTGAATGGAGCCCCTACACAGGTCACATGGGAATGACCTGGTTACTTGCTTTTTGGCTATTCTCCTGCCAGGGTGAGAGTTTTGGAATGTGGGTCAGAGGATATGATGCTTCTGCCCTCCAATCCCATTGTATACTGCTCTGTTTAGGTAAACCCTCTCCTGAGAATCTGTTGGGCCCTGGCTTTTGCAGTTTGAGCTGTAGTTTCCGTTTATGGGCAGCCGTGTTGGCCCACATCCTAGCTGTGGGGTTTCCATGTACATTCTCTTCTCTCCTGCCCCCTGTTTGTTAACTAGCTAGCTTTTGAAATCTGCTTTCTGTGGTCCTTGCTGTCTTCTAGGTTACCCCAGGGATCTATACCAAAGGGTAAGAAGGTGACAGCATCTGTCCTTTCCTTGTTCCACTCTGAATCCCTGGCCACATGAGATTTGGCATCCAAGAGCTAGTCTGACTAGTTCCTGCCCTGCCCAGCTTGGGCAACAATGTAGAGCCTTTTTTGGTGTAAGCCTGCTGGTCCTGCTCCTGTGTTTACCTTTCACTGATAATCAACTCTTAGATAATGAGCAGGTCCTTGCCCCTTTGAAGGCTTGTCTCATGGGAGGTGGCATGGTATCAAAGACATTGTATGGAATTTGAGAGTCATAAAGGGTTGGGGTTGAACGCTGGCCTAACCACTTACTGCATGTGTGACCTGCTCTCTTCTTCATTTCTTCATCTGTAAAATGGGATTGTTAGGATACAGTGGCCATGTGAGAAATCACCCAGCAGCATGCCTGGAACGTGATGGGCTTTGGACGTGTCAGTTATCATCTTTTGCAAGCCGTGCATTATGAAAATACTGGGTCGGGAGTTAGTTAGCTCTGTCTGTCTTTGGCCTCTTTGAGGAAGTCGTTTCCCCTGGCTGAGCCTCAGAGGACGCACGCGGTGAGTGAAGAAGCTGCAGTGCCACCTGTGAGGCGTCTTTTAGTGCTGACATCCTGTGAACTTAGGAATCTGTGGTTGGATCTTCTGGTCATTTGTGTTCCTTGTTACTGTCACTAAACAACAGGAAAGGGAGTAGAAGACACATGCGTAAGTTTTCCTACTTCAAAACACAACATTGCTTTTAGCTAAGGGCGTCACAGGAAGGTGTGTATCTGTGTTTAGGTATCTCAGTTCCTTCCTTGGTGATAGAAAGGAACAAGTCTCATACTTTCTATAAACAGTGAATGCCACCTCCTTCGAGGTCTTCATTGGAAAAAAAGGGTACTTGAGCAGAAAGCAAGGCGGAGGCATGTATCTTCATAAAAAGCATCAGTCGTTTAACAAGAACCTTCTTTGTGCCTTACGTTGTTCCAGAAAAGTGAGAAGTGGAAGAAATGTACAGGCTGCTCTGGGCATCCTCACTCCTACCTTGCTGCCAGCTGTGCGTGGCGTGGAGTCACTCTCTCCCGTGCCACTGCCATCCCTGTCTCTTCTTCCTCCCCGTTTACTGCTGGCTTAGTGTTTTAGCTAGTGTTGCTCTAAAAGAAAGACCACAAAGTGGCTGGAAGTTTATTCTTACACAGTCCGGTAGGCGACAAGTCCAAATTCAGGATGTCCACTCCAGGGGAAGGCTTTCTCCCTTGTAGGCTCTGGAGGTAGGTTGCAATGTGTTGCGTCAGTCTTTGTTCAGGGAACATCTTGGCGCAGGAACCTCAGGTCTGAAGGATGCGCTCTTCTCCTGGTGCTCCTATCTCGATAGTGTGAGATTCTCAGGTTCTGGATTCTCTGCTTACTTCCCTCTTTTTTTTTTTATCTCCCTTAGGATGAAAGGATAAAAGGTGGTACAAGCCACACTCCAGGGAAACTCCCTTAGCAAGGGCGTTGCAGTTCCACTCTAATCCTCTTTTAACATAATCATCCTATGTATTAGCCACAGGCAGAGATTAGGATTTACAGCATCAGAAAATCACAGAATAGAGGGCAATCACAGAATACAGGGAATCCTGGCCCAGTGAAATTACTACACATATTCTGGGGCAGGGAGGAACGATTCAATCCATGACATCCTCACTCCCACCTTGCTGCCAACCATGCATGGCATGGAGTCGCCCTCTCCCTACCGCTACCCTCCCCTTTCTCCCTATTTACAGCTGGCCCAGCAACTAGCGTTACTCTGGCTGTGCTGCTGTCTGGGTGCAGCCTTTTCTCGCACTAGCTGCTGTGTCTGCAGTCTGGTTTCAGCATGACCCCTCAGTACCTATAGCAGTGGTCCTGAAACAGTGGACCCATCTGGGAACTTAAAAGTCATACAAGTGCCTAGGCCCTATCTCAGATCAGCTAAAACTCTGGCGATGAAGGATGGATATTAGTTTGATTAAAACTCTCTCCAGGTGTTTGACACACACAGCCCTTCCAGAATTTTGTCCTGATCAGCCTCTTCCGCCACTTCTTGTTGGCTCTGATACTTTCCGTCTCAGATGCTTCCTGTGTCCCTTTTCCCAGCGTGTCCCTTATCTCTCTCTCTCTTTAAATCCTTGACCCCCTTTTAGTTTGGGCTCATTCCTTTCATGCCCCCCCGCCTGATTTCTATCCCACCTTGCCTGTGTCCCAGGCCGTAGGAACTACTATCTCTGGTGGCACGTTGCCCTGGCTAAAAAGAGATTTGTTCCTTTGCACCTGAATTCCGAGCATCAACGTGTCTTCCCAAAGAAACATCTTTTACCAGTGGTGGAGAGAAGCTGTGTAGGTTTTCCGGCACTTGATGAGCTTAGCAGGTTTTTATGGACTGGCTTGGAAACTTAACCACTCTGCAAATATTTTTATTTCAAAATTGAGCAGTCTGCTGTGGAAGCAGTACAACTCTATTCATGGTCTTGATGGGCCTACTATTTAGTCAGAGAGAAGAGACTTAAACCCATGGAAAAATATACTCCAGGACAGAATCTAGGGCTAGGCTTTGTCCCCTGCAGAATAGCGGGACTGAGACTTGGGCGTATTTAAGGATCATTTGGAAATTCTGGTAGCATGGTGGTTAAGAGTTACAGCTGCTAACCAGAAGGACTTGGGAGCATTCTGAAAATATGCATTCTGTGATCATATTCTACTGGACTGTGACTCAGTGTTTGGAGGTGAAGCTTGGGCCTGGGTTTTTTAAAACAGGATCCCCGGGACATACTGTTGCATACCAGTTGAAGAAGGATCCATGAACGTGAAACCAGAGAGCTGGGAGGTCGGTGCAGGCTGGAGAAAGTGGAAGAGGATCCCAGGTCTCTTCTGTTTTCTAGAGGAGGCAGTGCACTGGCCAGGAAAAGCAGATATATTAGGGCCCACCCCCCCAGCTCCAACAGCCCACCCCTCCCAGGTACTGTTTCTTGATGTCTCCTGCCGTGACATCTGACTGCTTTGGCCCCCGGCTCAGGCACGTTGGCGCATTCTTCCCTGATCAGGAAGTGTCTGCCTGGGGCCGCCAGTGTGCCATTGTGGCAGCAGGCTGCCACCTTTCATCTTCTGGGTCCAGTAATTAGAGTGGACACTAAGCCATCACTTTGGATGAAGCCACAGGGATCTTGGGGATGTTTTCTCCTGTGTCATCCACTTCCCTCCGTGTGGGGAGGAAGGTAGTGGGGCAACTGCATTTGCAGACTGTTGTCATGTTTTCCTGGCTTCTCGTGGTCCAGAGAAGGTGTCTATTAGCCTAGGAGCGGGTGTGGGTGATGGAGGTGAGGGCCCCACATGCTCCCCTGGGTTGTGGGTGTGGAGAATCACTGCTGAGTTTTGTCCTTTTTAATGGGGAGACCTTACAGAGGAGGCAGGGAACGGAGGGTGGGGCAGCCTCAGACGGGGTGGAGAAGATGAAGTAGTTGAAATCCGATCGCCCTGTAGCTGTCATTACATGTGGGTTAGTCCTGGAGCGGCTTCCCAAATCCCGCTGCATCACTCCTGATTCGAGATAGGGCTCTGGAGGCCGTGGAGCTGTGGTTCGGGCTGAGGAGCGTGAGTTGTGCAAGAGCAACCCTGAGACTTGGCATCTGCATCTTGTCATTAGTTTTGGAGGTGGGGGGAGAGCTAGCATATAGCCCTGTGGTAGGCTCACTGTCCCTTGCCTTGTCATTCCCACAGCTCTATGAAATAGGGCTTGTTATCCCTGTTTTATAGGGAGAGAACCTTGCCTGTTGTCACAGAGTGATTAACGTCATAGCTAGACTTCAGCACCTCCAGCTTTCTCAGTTACACCCTGCTGCTCTGGAGCTTGGACACCGAACTCAGGAGGTACGAGCTGGAGTTCAGGCTGGGCCACAGATAGTGTGCCTTTGGACAGATTCTGTCACTCACAAGTCCTTTAACTGCAAAACAGAGCATGGAGTGGCGGAATGGCTGCAGATGCTCAGTCTCCCAGTCAAGGCCTGTGGTGGGGGTCACTTGACTGCTGCCTGGACGTGAGGACATGGCCTGCTTTTAGCTGTTTATAGCTGTTTATAACTGAATGCAGGGCTGAGTCTCTGCCCAGAACAGTCAGCTTTCTCTTCTAGGATAGTGGCAGTCGGGGAGCTTGTGGCTTGTTTTTGGATTCTGATGTAGGGACTCCAAGGTATCTCTCTGTTTCACCCTGTCCAAGTTTCCTAAAACAAAACACAAAAAAGCAACTTGCTATGTAGTTCCGGGACATCCTGATGGTGCAGTGGTTAAGAGCTAGAGCTGCTAACCAAAAGGCCGATGGTTCGAATCCACCAGGCACTGCTTCGAAACTATGGGGCAGTTCTCCTCTGTCCTCTAGGGTTTCTATGAGTTGGATGCTACGTAAAAGCAACAACTTTTTTTTTTTAAGTGAAATTCCAGCGTGTAGTTGAAAAACCCAGTGAATCAAATCCCATTTGAAATGCTAATAGGGCAATTCGAAGACAGTTTTTTTAGAGGGATCCCCTCGTTTGGAAAGGGAGGCAGGTGGACTATATGGTCCTAGATCTATTACTGAGATTCTAGGTTTTCAGAACCTTTTTATATGGTATTATCTCCATCCAGTTTCACGTACATCGAGAATTTCACACATTGAATGAGCATTGGGTGATGGATATTAATATAGATAATTATGGCTAGAAGGACTCTACTCTGTCATGTCAGAAATTTCTTAAGGGGATTCTACTGAGGTGACAGGCCATTGAGACACATTGATACCAATGAGAACTTTCATGGTTAAATTCTTGGGAAATTTACTGAGTTTCCATTTTCCAAGATTCACTTCTATTCACTACTCTGAGATGACCTTGGTGATACATTTTCAAAGATTATTCTCTCCCTCCCTCCCTCCTTCCCTTCTTCCCTCCTTCCCTTCTTCCCTCCTTCCCTTCCTCCCTTCCTCCCTCTTTAATGTTTTATTGTTCTTTAAGCAGAAGCTCTAGCCAAGTCAATTTGTCATTCAAAAACTTGCATGCATACTGCTGTGTAACTCTAGCTGCACCCCCACCCTGGGGCAGCACACTCCTTCTTCCCACCCTGGATTTCCTGTGTCCATTCAACTAGTCTCAGTCTTCCTCTGCCCTCTCATATCACCTCTGGGTAGGAGATGCCTGCTTAGTGTCTTGGGTCCACTTAAGCCAAGAAGCATATTCTTCTCCAGTATCATTTTGTGTCTTACAGTTCAGCCCTGTCTTGGTCTGAAAAGTTGGATCTGGGAATGGTTTCAGTTCTGGGCTAACAGAGTCCAGGGACTGTGTCTTTTGGGAACTGCTAGTCTATCAGACCATCAGTTCTGGTCTCTTAAATAGTTTGTATTCCGCACCCCATTTTTCTCCTGCCGTGTCAGGGACTCTGTTGTATTCCCTGTCAGGGCAGTCATTGATGATGGCCGGGCACTATCTAGCTCTTCTTCCCTGGAGTTTCTTCAGGTGAATTTTCCAACTGATGAATGAGAAACTCTAAGACTCTGATCTCTCATCTTGGCCATTTTCCCTGGTTTGTAATTCTCCCTGTGTGGTCGTTGCATCATTTCTGACAGTGGAAAAACTAGAAAACCATAGAAAGGGTGCCAGGGTAGAAGATTTTGCCTGACACTGTGCTTCTGAGTTTCTTGCTGCTTTAATTGTTGTCAGTTGCCACTGAGTTGATTGATTCTGATTCATGGCAACCCCATGTATGCAGAGTAGAACTGCACCGTTGGGTCTTCAAGGCCGTAACCTTTCAAAGACAAATCACCAGGTGTCTTGGTCATCTGGTACTGACTGCTGTAACAGAAATACCACAAATGGATGACATTTGCAAAGAAAAGTTTATTCTTAC
Source organism: Heterohyrax brucei (assembly GCA_028571685.1). Classification (NCBI taxonomy): domain Eukaryota; kingdom Metazoa; phylum Chordata; class Mammalia; order Hyracoidea; family Procaviidae; genus Heterohyrax; species Heterohyrax brucei. The sequence goes on along the minus strand of CM053160.1, from coordinate 65,309,993 downwards.
TTAGTCCAGTAGGCTACAAGTCTGAATTCAGGGTGCTGGCTCTGGGAAGGGCATTCTCTCTCTGTTGACTCTGGAAGAAGGTCCTTGTGTTATCAGTCTTTATTTGGTCTGAGTGTCTAGGTGCAGGAAACATAGATCCAAAGGGTGTGCTGTGCTCCCAGCTCTGCTTTCTTTCTTCTCTCTCTCTCTCTCTCTCTCTTTTTTAATTGTGATTAAGTGAAAGCATACAATCCAAACCAATTTTGCATGCCCGCCTATCTGTGGTTCCTTTTGCTTTCCTTGCCTGGTGATAGCACACTCCTTTTCACTCTATGCTTCTCGTGTCTTCTTAGCAAGCTCCTGTCCCCTCCTTTCTACCCTCTTCTCTCCCATCTAGAAAGAGACCAGCAGGACTGCCTCTTATAAAAGCATAGAACTGTACACGCATCACATGGTCACACTGTGTCCCTGTGTCCAGTCCATTCTTGTCTGAAGAGTTGACCTCAGTAGTGTTTTCTGGTAAGGGGAAGCAGCAGGTCTAGGGGCCATGCTCCCAGGGGAAGCCTCACACTGTCAGACCATCAGTTCTGGTCTTTTAGTAGAGTTCCTGAGCTGGACCCCTCTTTTTCTTGTGTTGCCTAAGGGACTCTGCATTGTGTGCCCCATCACGACTGTGTTTGGTGGTGGCTGGGCACCATGTAGTTCTTCTGGTCACGTGTTGATACAGTCTCATGAGCTCTTTTTTCCGAATGTCTTTGTTGTTCTTGGTGATCATCTGTTCTGGATGAGTTGGGACTGTTTGGTGACCTCAGATGGCAGCTTGCTAGCTTTTAAGACCCCAGATGCCAACTACATACATTTTTGGGGGGGACACAATTCAGTCCATGACACTGGGCCTGTCTCCTGAGTTCCTCTGAATGGACTCAGATGACTAACGTCTCAGTTCGTAGTTGAGCATTTAACCTTTTATGCAGTAGAGTTCCTGAGTAGTTCCTGAGTTCCTGCAGGCATCGTTTCCGTGGGTATTCCAGGAGTCCTGTGAGGTAGGACTGAAGACTTCTGCTTTTCTATTTCTATTTTATTTCTATTTATTTTCTATTTCTGTTTTATGTGAATTTATTATGAAAATAATTTCAGGTGTCACAAAACAGGAAAAAAGTACTAGCTAACATTTGTTGCATGTTTCCTGTATTGCAGGGGCTGTTCCAGGTGCTCTTAAGTGTCTTTAAGCTATTCTTACAAATGCCGTGGAAATACTGGTGGTACAGTGGTTAAGGCTACGGCTACTGACCCAAAAAAAGTCGGCAGTGAGAATGCACCAGCTTCTCCTTGGAAACTCTATGGGACAGTTCTGTTAATTTTTTTTTGTTGTTGTTGTTACTGTTTGCAATTACCTTATGAGGTAGGTACTGTTATTGTGCAGACTTTTAGAAGAAAAAACTGAGGCTCCAAGTGGTGAAGGACTTGCTCGTGGTCAAATGGTACAGACCACACATTGGATCTCAGAACTGGAATGTCTTTGTGTAGTAAGAAAGCCAGGGTAGTGTTAACATACAGTATGCATGCCACAAAAACCCTGTGGCAGGAAGGTGTGAAAAGTGAGCTACTAGCACGGTTAAATGACTTGTCGACGTTGCAGGGCCAGCGAGTGGCCAAAGTAGAACTCGAGTCTTGGTCTTCTGCCTCGCTGCTGTTTGTACTTCCTCACGTAATGTTCTTCTTAAAAATACATGTCTTTCAGAACCTGGCAGTTGGGGCAGGAGCTGTTGGATCTTTGCAGCTGACCTACATCTCGAAGGTAATGTTAGCCCGGAGTCTGGGAATTCATATTCTCTGAGTAGGTTTCTGCGAGCCCTCGTTCTGCAGTGGTTAAGAGCTATGGTTGCTAATCAAAAGGCTGGCAGTTCAGATCCACTAGGGGCTCCTTGAAAACCCCATGGGGCAGTTCTACTCAGTCCTCAGACCCTACTGTAGTCCTGTAGGGTCTCTGTGAGTCAGAACTGACTCAATGGCACCTAACAAGTTGGTTTCCTGTTTAAACAGGAGGTAGAGTGTAATCCTTTGGGTGTTAGCATTTGGGACTCTTGCAGGACGTTCAAGTGTTCCCTTTTACTCAGGTATTACCTGTGGGAGCGTTGTTGCCCCCCAGGCCTGATAGTAGCAATGCAGCTGAGCAAATTCTTAGAGGGCGGGACATCTTGCCTCTTTAGGCCTGTCCATCAGGGATGCTCCGAAGTTCCCAGGGAAAGTGGTCCAGGTGGTGGTTCAGCCGGGGGGCACGGCCTTTTTTGTAATTGGGACCACAAAAAGAACAGAAAAACAAAAGAAATCCCTTAACTGTAAAGAATTCTCTCAAAGAACTTGTGAGAGTAAGTTTAAACAGCTCCAAAGGAGTTATTAGGGCGTCACTGGAATTTTATCAGTCACCTGGATGGGATTACTGTGGAGGGAAGACGGAGAATACTCAGAGAAGGCTCTTGCCTGGGCCAGGAACACATTCAGCAACCAGATAGCTACCCGAGAGGCCGGCAGATGGGCTGAATGGCCATCACTGAACAGTCCCTCTTCAGTGTGAAGGTCTTGCGGTGAGTGTTAGGTCGGGGCCCCCGTGAGTAGCTGCGGAACTCAGCTTGTTCAGGGGGTCCTCCCTGGAGTTCATACCCCAGTTGACCTGTGATGCTGCTTTGATAAAAAGGCTGGGGACCTAGGGCCTGCTGAGAAAGAGGAACTGTTTGTACAGTGAGGACAGCCAGGTGGCTCCCAGCCAGCACTGAGCTTCCGGAAGTTCTGCTCTCACCACACACCCCATAGTTCAGGCCTCTCGGGGGGCCTCTGGCTCCCTTTCCCACCCCGTCCCATCTTCAGAAGGTTGAGACCCGACGGACTCGAGAGTGGCATGGCTCCTGACTCTAGCACTGCAGCTTGGTGTTTGTCCCTGCCTGGTTTCAGCTGGTTTGGGAAGAGGACGAGGGGCCGGCGGGCAGGCTGCCTCCGTGCCTGCGGGCTGCAGACAGAGCTGAGGCCCAAAGGCAGAAGCTGCTGGGCAGTGTCTGAGCAGATGAGAGGAGATGGTCACCTCGGGGCCAGGGGCAGGGCCTTCCCAACTACAGCTTTGCTAGTGCAGCTGCGGGCAATTTGTACTTGCCTTGTGGTAACTGTGGGGCTCCCTCCGCCAGGCTGGGCCAGAGGTCTGAGGCCCTGCCCTCCCGCCCCCTCGCCTGTCCTCATTAGGTCATTCCTCTGGAGTCTTGAAGGACTAGAATTGAGAGGGCAAGAGAGAACCTCGTTATTAATGGAAACCAGAACTCCCTCCTGTTGGAGAGGATTTGGGATCTTTTGGGGGGGGGCAAAGTGAATACAATCTCCTGCTGAATCATGATTTATAAATGCAGCTCCAATGAGGGCTTTTAGAATTGTCAGCCTCCTTTAGAAAGGCTGGACCTGCCTTTTAGCCCTTAATGGGAGAGGCTGGCCTGGGTGGGCATGCAAAACCCACAGCTGCCACTGGGTCAGGTTACACAACAGCACAGAGCCTTTAACTCCTGCCTGATCCACTGCCAGAAGGCCTGGGCCTTTCCCAGAAAAACATTTAGCCATGGTACTGGTATCAAATTCAACATTCTAGGTTATTTCAGAGGAAAACAGCTTCTTTCTTGCTAACCCTTCCATTTTCCTTCACGGGGTAAAGCAGTTAACCACAGTGCCAGACAGCCTGGCCTGTGGTGTCTGTGTGTCCTCTCTGGGGGTTTTCTCCCCCCCAGGCTGTCTCTTAAGGGCCAATGTTGGAGGGATAGAGAATGGCCTCTGGTCCTCCAGAGGACCAACAGGATGGAGAGTGACCGTCTTGACACCATCTAGGGCATCAACAGCAGCAGAACCAGATCTTCGGCCAATCAGAAAATACTTAAGGCTGGCCGTTGGTACCACCCACCCTCCCTCTTTGGCTCACAGCTGTTCTCTTGCACCCTGGCTGCCCCCAACCCTAGCTCGCGTCTCGTTTTGTCTGGGTCTTGCCCAAAGCTAGCTGTTAGGAGGATCTTCCTAGAGCAGTGATTCGTCGTTTCTGGGGAGGTTGTGGATACTTTTGAGAGTCTGATGAAGCATGTAGATTCCTCCTCCAGCTAAATGTATACATACAAACACCTGATTTGGCTGTCGTTCCAAGGTGCTCGTAGGCCTTCTATGGCCGGTCAAGAGGCTCCACCGTAGAGTGCCTATAATCATGGCAGCTGCGCAGTGCTCTGCCCTGTAGGCCACCTGTGGAGCGCAGTCACCCTGAATGTTAGGGCAGAGCTGCACCAGAACTCCATGACCTGTCTTCTGTTGCTGCTGCTGCTGCTGCCAGTGGGGCCCCAGCTCCACGTCTGGCCAAGAGCAGGCAGGGTGGGGCTGGCCTCAGCAGTGCCCTGCTGCTGACGTGTTTATTGCACTTGTGGTCTGGGTTTGATCTGATAAAAGAAAGTTCTCGAGTGTCTGTGGAGCTATGGAGCATCCTCGGCCACGTCACTCTGCTGGTGACCTGTCCCCATCCCTTCCTCCCATCCCTGACCGCCTCTCAGCCAGCTAACCGCTGTAGTGCTGGCTGCTTCCTCGGATGTTGATGGTTGGACCTCAGCACCCTTTCTGGAGTCAGTCTGTCAGGTGTCCTCACTCCGGCAATCACACTTTGGCATGAGGACCTGTTTTCTTTCACTGTGTTTGAAGGAAGGTCCCCAGGTGGTACAAGTTTTCAGTTGTCTGCTGACGCAAAGGCTGGTGGTTCGAACTCATTGGTGGCAGTAAGAAAGAAAGAAAGACCTGGTGGCGATCAGCTTCTGTGAAGGTGGTGGTTGTTGTAGGAGTTGATTCTGTCTCATAGTGAACCTACAGGACAGAGTAGAACTGCTCCTTAGGGTTCCCTAGGGTCTAATCCTCATGGGAGCAGATGACTAGGTCTTTTCTCCCCAGAGTTCCAGGTGGAGATGAAGTGCCAGCCTTTTGGTTAGCAGTTGAGTGCTCAACCATGGGGCGTCTAGGGCGTAGCGTGAAGATTACAGTCAAGAGAAGCTATGGAGCAGCAGCTTAACGCTCTAATGTGTGGGGTGGCCATGAGTCAGAGTCACTTCACAGCAGTGGGATTTTATTTTAGTTTTTAATGTCTGAAGGAGGCTACTGCAGCCTGGCACACCCATTAACTTGTGGTGCAGATGGCAAAAAAAATAAAATAAAAGCAGTCCCACTGCCATTGAGTCGAATCTGACTCATTGCGACCCTGCAAGATGGAGTAGAATTGCCCCATAGATTTTCCAAGGGGCGCCTGGTGGATTTGAACTGCCAACCTTTTGGTTAGCAGCTGTAGCACTTAACTACTACGCCACCAGGGTTTTGGGGAGTAGAGGCAGAGTGGTATTGTACCTCGCAGTAGGCAGGGATTTGGCCTCTAAGATTACTGGGGTTTAAGGGAGAGGCCACAGCCACGTCTCCTGAATTCACTGCTCACCTTGGCTCTTCCTGAGCATCATAGACACAGGCAGATATAATTTCATTTGTTTTTTTGGCCATTCTAGGACAGTAAGTAGGAGACTGTATTTTTACTCTGGCTTTATTAATTGGGAGGCTAATCAGAGACAGTGAGGGGTTCACCTTTGCCATGCAGGTATATGGGGTAGAACTAGCATGGATACCCTTTCATTCAGTTGCTTTAGCCAACCTTCTGTACCATCTGTAGGTATGAGGCAAATTGTAGATGTGTGTGCACACACTCGCACGATACCCCCTGATGGAAAGCCCAATAAACATGTGAAACATATCAGCCAACGAGAAGAACCAGGCAGTCTCCCGGAAAGCTTCCGTTCCTATAACCGACAGACAGCAGCATCCTTACACTTGTAGACTGGTTAATAAGCAGTGGTCACCATGTACCATTTGTCATCCAAACAGGCTGACGAGTGTTGACAGTGATGCAGTAGTCATAAATTCATTTCTCAGAGAAAAGGAGACTCCTAATCAGTCAGATGAGTATTTTGAAGCACTCAGTCTTTCATTGCCCTTCCAATGCCCAAAGTTGAAAGGGAACCATGAGAGAGGACGTGGCTTCTGAGGGCCAAGATAGCCAGAAGAGTTCTGTGTGACACTGTGCAATGATGGTCAGCAGTGTATCAAAACCAAGAGCTGGGCAAGCAGAAGTTTATGGACCAAAGGATTCACAGAAATACAGATGCCAAGGGCCAGAGCTAGGCAGTGAGTCACAACAGATCTGAACATCAGATACCACTGGACAAAAACACACACTTTGGTTTGAGCTGTGCAAGGGGTCAGGAAGCCAGGAAGATGAGATGGTATAGACGCCAGGGCTATTAGGCCACAAAGCTGCAGTGGACAACACAGCCCCTGTGTGTTCCATAGACGTGACTGAATTTGGGCTGGGTCATCTGGGTCTGGGCTCAGGGTGTGTGGGCCCGCCTAGGCTTAATTCTTCGCTTTTGCAGGACAAGTTAAAGACTCTCTTAGGCTCTGTCCTCCGCCTCACGTTTTAGTAAACGTGTGAAAATGCATCCACATCCGTCATCAGATATCATCATTTTGTTGTAAAGTATTAGAAAAGATTTTAATCATTCTGCTTTTAAGATTATTTGGCTGTAAGTCTAATACATTTAATTTATGACCAGCTTGACTTTCTCAGCAGTCATCTTGCATGTATAAGAATTCTTGTGAACTAAGAAAATCTAACGTACTAATTATTTTTGAATGCGATGAAATTCTTGTGACTTTTCTTTGAAAAATTAATGAAGTTGACGTACTGTGACATGGTGCAGACATTTTAATTAAATACTTGTCAAGGAGGTTGATAGAATGTGTTACAGACTTATGGTATTTGTTAATTTTGATTTCTCCATTTTCATTTTGTGTATTGGAAGTTGGGCATTTTTATTTTATTTTATTTTATTTCTGACATTTTTGTAGGCTTCTGAGAAGCTCATGGACCCTGAATATTTTGCCCACTGTGCCAAGTGGGCAAAATGAAACTGCCTGCATTACTGTGTGGAGTGGGACTTGAAAAGGAAATGTGGCCATTAGAAGCTATTAGCAGTCACTGCCCAGTGTAGTAGATGACCCAGACTAGATGACCCAGACTAAAAAACCAAACCCAAAAACCAAACTGCCGTCAAGTCAGTTCCAACTTATAGCAACCCTATATGGCAGAGTAGCATTGTCCCACAGGGCTTCCAAGGAGCAGTTAGTGGATTCACACTGATGACTTTTTGGTTAGCAGCTGTAGCTCTTAACCACTATGCCACCAGGATTTCCCTCTAGATGACAGGAGGGACTGAATGCTTTCCTTGCACTGTCACGTTTAATCCTCAGGATAACCCTATGGGAACATGATGTTATTGGCCCTAATTGATACATCGAGAAATGGAGGCCAGACATCTGGGAGACCTGAAATTTAAGCTTTGACTCACTAACTCCAAAGCCCAGACTCCATCATGTGTCCCTTTGATCTTTTATGGATCTGCTTCCTCAGTTACCTTCTTGAGTGTTTGGATCAGTATTAATTTTGAGTGTTAAAGGAGTTTGGACAGGTCTACAGATGCTTCGGAAACCTTGGTGGCATAGTGGTTAAGTGCTACAGCTACTAACCAAAAGGTTGGCGATTTGAATCCACCACCAGGCACTTCTTGAAAGCTGTGGCGCAGTTCTACTCTGTCCTACAGGGTTGCCATGAGTTGGAATTGACTTGACGGCAATGGGTTTGGTTTTGGTTTTTATAGCTGATTCACAGACACATCCAGATGCCTTGAGAAACTGAGCTCCTAAACTCAGGGCAGGGATCCATGGTCTTAGGCAGTATCTAGATCAATTGGTATAACATAGTCTACAAAGAAAATGTCCTACACCCAACTGTAGTGAGTAGTGACTGAGCCATAAAAGCCTATGAGTGGCTAGCTAAAATATTTCTGTTGGTCCCATCCTGGCTGAAGCAAAGGAGAGAGAAGAATAAAGGTACAAGAGAAAGAGTACTGCAAATGACCAGTGGACGCAACGACCGGAGCCTCCACCAGACTGAGCCTAGAACAGCTAGATGGTGCCTGGCTACCACCACCAACTGCTCTGGCAGGGATCAAACTAGAGATCCTGGACAGAGCTGGAGTAGAATGTAGAACAAAATTCTGACTCACATGCCGGGAAAAGACCATGCTTGCTGGTCTGACAGAGACTGTGGAAATCCGCAGAGTATGACCTGTGGACGGCCTTTTAACTTGGTATTGAAGTGATTCCTGAGGTTCACCCTATAGCCAAAGATTAGATCTATCTATAGGATCAGCGCTAACATACATAACCGATGGGCTTTATAGTTTAATGATGTATGCGGGACTTAGGGACACACTTTGTCAAAAGCAAGGGTGAGAAGGCAGGAAGGACAGGAAAATGGTACAAGTTGGAACAGTGAACCGGGGTGGAGAAGGGGAGAGCCGGGTTGGCAACTGCAGGGTTGGCAGCCAGTGTCACAAAACAATCTGTGTGTTAACTGTCCAATGAAAAATTAATGTGTTCTGTAAACTTTCATTTGACTCACAGTTAAAAAGTATAAAAACAAGGAAAAGTGGAGTAGATGGTGGCTGATATCAGAGACGTCGTTATTTGGGGAGGTAATGACAAAGAGGAATTAAAGGAAGCTTCTGGGGTATTCCTTGACTCATCTGTGCAGTTGTTAGTATTAAAAAATAAAGCTTATTGCCTTCAAGTCAATTTTGATTCATAGCCATCCTATAGGACAGAGTTGAACTGCCACATAGGGTGTGCAAGGCCAGAGTCTTTATAGAAGCAGACTTCCACATCTTTGTTCCACAGAGTGATTGGTGAGTTCAAACTGCTGACCTTTCAGTTAGTAGCTGAGCACTTTCAGCACTGCACTTCCAGGTTCCTTTACATGCCCCACCACCACTTGTCGTGACCCTATGTGACAGAGTAGAACCGCCTTGTAGAGTTTCCAAGGAGCACCTGGTGAATTTGAACTGCCGACCTTTCAGTTAGCAGCCGTTGCTCTTAACCACTGCACTGCCAGATTTTCCCTGTGATACTGTAATTCCGTTTCCAGGCACATACCCCAAATGACTGCAAAGCAGGAATGCAGGCAGATACTTGACCACCAGCATTCATGGCAGCTTTATTCACATTAGCCAAAAGGTGGAAATAACCCAGACGTCAACAGATGAATGGATAAATAAAATGTGGTGTAGCAACATGTCTTAGTCATCTAGTGCTGCTGTAACACAAATACCCCAAGTGGATGGCTTTAAAAAAGAGAAATTTTGTTTGCTCACAATCAAGTTGGCTACCTATCCAAATTCAGGGCATCAGCTCTAGGGGAGGGCTTTGTCTGCTGCTTCCAGAGGAATGTCCTTGTCATCCGTGTTCCCCTGGACTGGGAGCTTCTGAGGCACAAGGACCCCAGGTCCTTTCAAGGAGATCTGGTCTGCTTCCCGTACCACTTCTTACTTGGTGGCATGAGGTCCTTCGATCTCTCTGCTAGCTTCTTGTATATCTCAAGAGAACACCTCACGGCACAGTAGGCTCTTACCCACTGAGTCCTGCCTCACCACCCACAGCTGCCACTCATCCTCCTTCATTAACATCAGAAAGGCAGGGTTTTCAGCATATGGGGGCACCCCACAATCCTGGGAATCATGGCATAGCCAAATTCTGCACACATTTTTTTGGTGGCAGGAGGGAGGGAGGAGGACACAATTCAATCCATGACAACGTATACTGGACTGTTATTCATCCATAAAGTGAAATGAAGTTCTGAACATCCCATGGCATGGATGAACATGGAAAATACTGTACTGTGTGAAATACGGCAGATTCCAAAGGACAGATGTTACATGCTTGTCACTTACATGAACTGTCTAGAACAGGTGAACAGATAGATAACAGAGTTTATTAGTAGTTACCAGTGGTGGATACAAGAGGGGAAAAAGGGGGTTATAGCTTACGGGGCACTGAGTTTCCGTTAAGGGTGATAAAAGCGTTTAGAAGTGGCTGGTGGTGGTGATTGTGCAAAACGGTGAATGTAATGAGTATCACTGCGTTGTGCATGTAAAAAGGGCTGAAGTGGCAAATGTGTGGTTCTATCTAGCCTACCACAATTAAAAAAAATATTTCCTCCGAGGCCCTTCCCTTTAAATACATAGGTGTGGTCTCTGATTACATCAGCCCCTCCCTGAGCACATGGGAGGCACTTATTTTTATGGGTCAGCAGTCAGGGCAGAGATAGAAGTTGTACAGTGTATCGAAATGCAGTGAGTGGATTTGGAGCAGAGATTGGCATCTGCACATTTTTAGCAGTGTCGTCTTGAACTTGGAGAACTGTTTAGGGAGGGGTGTCTGTGGTTGAGAGAAGGCTAGAGTCCTGCTAGTCTGAAGGGTGTCAATAAAGAGCCAAGGGGAATTCTGTCACAACCCAGTGGCTTTTAAAAGTGTTTTTGCAAAGGTGAAGATGAACACGGACCTAGAGTAGCAGGTCTCTCTCACGGGTGAGGAGAAGGATTCTACTGAGGGCTTCTAAGAAATAGGACTGATAATGATTTCTGTCTTCATCTGGCTCCTGAGCACAGGGCTTGCAGCATATTCTTCTATAAAACATACACATACGTTTTCTGTTGTCTTTATGCATGATAAAAAGTTTTATAATGGAAAATTTTAAAACATACATTGCAATGTTGTTAGACACACATTCATGTTTCTGTTATTTTTGCTTGATTTAGGTGAGCGTAGCTACCCCGAAGCAGAAACCGAAAACACCATTTTGCTTTGGTAAGTAGTCAGGGGACAGGCTTTCTTGACCCTTACATGCCAGCTTCCTCTTTTGCATGGAAACAGTCCTGTGATCCCATGTGACTATGCCCTGTGTGTGTGTGTGTGTGTGTGTGTGTGTGTGTGTGTGTGTGTGTGAGAGAGAGAGAGAGTGACTGAAATCGGTGGTGTTCCTGGGTCTGCATGGATTCTGCTTTTCTTGGTTTGACGCCAGGATTATTCATGACAAAAGGACAGAGGTACAGGAATCTGTGACATTTCCATTTTTCTGACTCTATGGGTTTGGGTGCAGACTGTCTGCTAGGAGTTTTGGGGAACCTTTATTTCAGACCAGAGTAAGGGTACACTCAGGGAAGATGAAGGCTCAGGTGGAACTGGAGGAGAGCAGTAGAAGGGTTAGCAAGAGGGTAACAGGAAGGAAGGCATGTTCTGTTGAGGGTTCCTCTCCTCCACATCCAAACCTGTTGCCATTGAGTCGATTCCAACTCGTAACGACCCTATAGGACAGAGTAGAATGGCCCCATAGAGTTTCCAAGAGTTCCTGGTAGACTTGGACTGCTGACCTTTTTGGTTAACAGCTGTAGCACTTAACCACTATGCTACTGGGGTTTCCACTGAGGTTCCAGTGTTGGCAGGGGATGCAGGGAGCAAAGGCACACAGTGGATGCCTCAGGTCATTGGGTCAGCATTTATTTGTTTTCTCCTATGTTTGCTAAGCATGATGAACAATGCAGAAATCCTGGTGGTATAGTGGTTAAGTGCTACGTCTGCTGACCAGAAGGTTGACAGTTTACATCTGCCAGGCACTCCTTGGAAACGCCATGGAGCAGTTCTGCTCTGTTCTGTAGGGTTGCTGTGAGTCAAAATTGACTCAACAACACTGGGTTTGGTTTAGTTTTTGTTCATGAGCAAATGCTAACCAATAAATCCTGTCATCTGCCTCTGTCAGCTCTGAGCGTAAGCTCCATGAAGGCAGGGATTTTTCTCTGTTTGGTCACTGCCTGTATCCTTGGCATTTAGAAGGGTTCATGACACGTAGCGAGTATTCAGTAAGTACTTGTTGAATGAGGGAATGAACTAATGAATTCTGTTTACGTCCTGAGACTCACCTCTTATGGTTCAGTCTTATGTTAAAGGACTAAAATGGTCCTTTGTGTGACAGTCTGTTCTCCCTACTTCAGATGGGTTCAAAATTTGTGGGTGCTTTCATTCTCCCATTTCTTCCAAAAACCTTTGCCAACTTAAAAACACTCTTACAGATGTTGTAAGATCACAGATTTTATCTTCAGAAGCTTTGTTCATTTCAAACGACAGATAAGACTCCTAATCCAGGCCATTTGTGGCAGTGAAAACAAAAAGTACTTGATCCATACTTATATAGATATCACCATTACTGTGGAAACTGAGTGGTGTAGTGGTTAAGTTCTATAGTTGTTAACCAGAAGGTTGGCAGTTCAAATCTACCAGGCACTTCTTGGAAACTCTGTGGGGCAGTACAGCTCTATTGTCTAGGGTTGTTGTGTGTCAGAATTGATTTAATGGTACTGTGTTTTGTTTTTTTTTTTTACCACTGTAAATCTGTTTCAGAAAAAAAAAAGGTCAAACCCACTGCTGTTGAATTGATTCCAACTCATAGTGACCCTATAGGACAGAGTAAAACTGCTCCGTACAGTTTCTAAGGAGTGCTTGACAGATTCAAACTGCTGATCTTTTGCTTAGCAGCCATAGCACTTAACCCACTACACCACCAGTGTTTCCTTAAATCTGTTAGCACCGCTCAAAGAACAGCTCAAGGATGTGTCTTGTTGATGGCAGACTAGCAGCCTCTTTACCCCAGAACCACACATCGTTCTTGTGGCCAGTGGAATAATCCATGCTTTTAAAGGTTGGAGGGAGGGTGTGGGTGGCCTGCTGTATCCTCAGCACTTATGCATGTGACGTAGCATCATGGGAAGTTTGTTTCTTGATCAATTTTGGGGGATGATCCATCTTGCTAGTGAAAACCCTTTGGTTTTGTGGAATCGTGTTGTATTGCGTGTGCTCTGAGCTGGGATTTTCTCTCTGTCCCCCTTTGACTTTTGCAGTCATCAATGCCCTGTCTCAGAGGTATTTTCTTCAAGCCAATGACCAGAAGGATCTAAAGGACTGGGTTGAAGCCCTGAACCAAGCCAGCAAGATCACCGTACGTATGGTTTCTTCTCCTTTCTGGAAGGGGTAACATTGCCTCATCCTAGCATAAGCCCTGTTGAGGGGCAGGGAAGAACTCAGATGACAACAGGGACTTTCCCAGGAGCCTAGTCCTGACCTTATCATGTACCTTGACTGATTAACCACAAGTAGAAATGAGAGTTTGAGTCTGAGTCAAGTTCAAGGGGAAGTTTATGGAATGTCCACCTTGTGCTTCCTGAGAGGGTTAATGGTCAGTCATGTTTTGGCTAATCAGTCTGGGATGCTGATTCAGAATGTGGTGGGATGGGAAAAGGGGTTGCAGGAAGCCAGCACTTGTCCCTGGCTTCTTACTTGAAGAGGCGGCCTGAAGGATTAATCCAGGCCGTCCACCAACTTGTCCTGATAAAGCCTTCCATTGAAAAGTACTGCTGAAGCAGTTCACTGAGTATTCTGCTTACTCTTGTTTTCCTTGACTTGGCTGATGAAGAACCCCTCTCCTCTGTCTTAGGGAAAAATAAGACAAGGGAAAAAGGAGAAAGGCAAGAAGAAGGAAGAGAGAAATAGATGTGAAAAAATTAGGCCTTTGATGCCAGATATAGGACATGTAAAGGAAATCCCGGTGGTGTAGGGAGTTAAGTGGTACATCTGCTAACCAAAAGGTTGGCAGTTCAAATCCACCAGGTGCTCCTTGGAAACTCGATGGGGCAGTTCTACTCTGACCTCTAGGGTTACTATGAGTCAGACCTGACTTGATGGCACTGGGTTTAGTTTCTTTGGTTTTATGGCATAGAAACCACGGTTTGTATGCTTTTCACTTAGAACAGCTATGTACTTGGGCCATTTACCCTCCCAGGTACCTCAGGGTTCCTGTGAATAAATTAATACAGGAAATCTGCGCACCTACCCAGTTCTCGTGACGCTAGGCATAACCAGGGTATAATTTAGGCATCACAGCGAGTTTGGCTTGTTAGCCTGTTATTTTGGTAAACGTTGGTAAATGTGTGAAAAGAGAAATGGAGGGACAGAGGAAAGAAGGGAGGTTGCTGCTAATGCACATGCTTTTGTTTGCTTGGCCATATGCTTGCGGATGCATTTCTAGAGCACAGTGTTAATTTTAGTAAAGGTCTTCTTATTCATGTTGGCATCTTCACCCTCCTGCATCTTCCACAGTAGAGAATTTTCTTCCAGTGTCTGATTCTTTTATGTTTGTTCAGAATTTCCTCCTGGATTTCTGCCTTTTTTACTGCCTGGAAAACTGGGCTAGACAGCCTACAGGACAACAGGGAGGCTCTTCTGCCTTTGTCTCTGCCTTGACTGTAGAGTTACTCCAGGGAAGTCATCCTTCCTGCCTACTTTCTGGCCCAGGAGGCAGACATCACCCTCTGGGTACATGAGACAGAGGAAACAGGATGGGGTCCGGAGGCGGGAGGTTCACAGCCTCCTTCAGAGATGCCATGATTTCCAGAGTCTCCTTTCCTTTCCTTTGCTTGGTTTATATACCTCTTCATTCCTCCTTAGGCATTTTAGGGGTTTCAGAGGTGAAAGAAGAAACAGATGATGGAGTGAGTCAAGCTTTTACGTGACGTATCATTCAACTTCATATCACTCTTGAGAGATGATTTACTACCATCTTTTAGAGAAAGAATATAAAGATCTCAGGAGTCTTGCCCAAGGTCAAGACATCAGTAAATAGTAGAGCTGGGATTCAAACCTAGGTTCCCTTGACTTCCAAGGCCTAGGAGCTTAGAGGCTTATGCAGATATTAAAAACCAGTAGCAATTGTAAAATAGGTTAAAGATTACACATTGCTTTTTTATACATGGCTTCCTTTCAACCTCATAAAAACCTTAAGTAGGAAGGGCAAGTACTATCCTGATTTATAGAGACAACCAATAACCAACTCATTGCTGTTAAGTCGATTCTGACTCACAGTGACCCTGTAGGACAGAGTAGAATTGCCTCATAGGTTTCCAAGGAGCAGTTGGTAGATTCCAACTGCTGACCTTTTGGTTAGCAGTCATCGTTGTCACCTACTGCCATGAGGAAATGGGACTACCAGGGGATTCGAGTGACTTGCCTAAGGTCATGTAGTAGTCATGTAGGAGCCAGGACAGATATAGCTGTCTACCCTCAGATCCTCATTTTATGCTAAAGTCATTGAGTCCTTGTGATTGAAGAAAATGAGCAGCATGTGATATTTGAAGAACAGAGTTCTCTCAAAGAATCTCAGATATTTCCTGTAGTAGTTTCCGAGGGTTGCTCAAACAAATTACCAGAAATATGGTGGCTTAAAAACAATAGATACTTGTTCTGTCCCAGTTCCACAAACTCCAAGTATGAAATACAAGTGACACAGGGCCATGCTCTGTCCCAAGGCTCTAGGAAAGGATTCTTCCTTACCTCTTCCTGGCGTTTGATGGCTCCCTGCAAATTTTGGCATTCCTTGGCTTGCAGTTGCATTATTCCAATCTCTGCCTCTTTGTCACATGGCCTTTTTGCCTGTGTGTTTGTGTGTCTGTGTCTGTCCTCTTATTAAGTACATCAGTCACTGGGTTATGGAAACTCCAGTGGTGTAGACAAATGTTCCAGCTACTAAACAGTCAGCAGTTCAGATCTACCAGGCATTCCTTGGAAACTCTATGGAGCAGTTCTTCTCTGTCTTATAGGCTCACAATGAGTTGGAATCAACTCTATGGCAGTGAGTTGTTTTTTTTTTTTTTTTTTTAAATCCAGTGTGACTTCACCTTAATTCTATTGTTGCATCTGCAGAGACACTATTCCAAATAAGATCACATTCTGAGCATCTAGTACATGAATTTTTAGGGACTGCTATTCAGTCTAGAAACCCTGGTGGTGTAGTGGTTAAGTTCTGTGGCTGCCAACCAGAAGGTCAGCAGTTCAAATCCACCAGGTACTCCATGGAAACTCTGTGGGGCTGTTCTACACTGTCCTATAGAGTTGCTGTGTATAAGCATTGACTCAGTGGCACTGGGTTTGGTTTTGCGTTTTGGTATTCAGTCCTAGTGGTTTGGTGGTTCCTTGCTGCATCTGCCAACTGAAAGTTCAACAGTTCAAGTCTGCCAGGTGCTCCTTTGAAACTCTAGGAGGCAGTTCTACTCTGTCCTCTAGGGTCATTATGAGCTGGAATTGACTCAGCGGCAGTGGGTTTACTAATCAATTCACTGCATACCCGAAAAGGGTGGAAAGTGGAGTAGCGAAGATAAAGCACGACTTCCATCAACAGATTGGATGATCCCTCACAGCCGTGTGGCTGTGCCAGTGGCCAGAAGAATGATTTGTTGGTTTTTTTGCATTGTAAGTGATTCATGTGTATCTCCCATATCAGAAAACACTCTAGATGTCAATGGAGGAGGGTGCATCTTTAATAAAGCCTCTGGGATATGGGCAAACCAGAAGCAGGACCTGGTTTCCCAGCTGTGTGTCTTCCGGTTGCATTTGTCTTCCACTGTGTCATTATCAGTTGCTGTCCAGTCTACTTTGATCCATGGCAACCACATATGTGTCAGAATAGAACTGTGCTCCATGGGATTTTTAGTGGCTGGCTTTGTTATTGTTACTTGGAAGTAGATCTCCAGGCCTTCATGGCTGATTTAATTTCTCATTAGGAAATAGGAGTAGTTTAGAAAAGTGCTGACTGGTTGGAAGTAGCCCACAATGTGGGGATGTGGGTGGTGACCACCCGTGGTCTCCTAAGTTGGTGAACTAGTGTTATAGTCCTCTAGTGCTGCTTTAGCAGAAATACCGCAAGTGGATGGTTTTAAAAATAGTAATTGTATTTGTCACAGTCGAGTAAGCGAAAAGTCCAAATTCAGGGTGTTAGCTCCAGGGGAAGGCTTTCTCTGCTGGCTCTGGAGGAAGTTCCTTGTTGTCAGTTATCCCCTGGACTGGAAGCTTCAGAGGCACAGGGACCCCATTCCTTACAAACGATGTGCTCAGCTCCTGGCACTGCTTTCTTGGTGGTGTGAGGTCCCCAAATGTCCCTGCTAGCTTCTCTCCTTTATATCTCAAGAGACTGCCTCAAGGCACAAAATAAACTTACACGTTGTATCTTGCTCAACCAACCCAACTGACCCCATCCTCCCTCAGTAACATCATGGAGGTAGGAACTCCAACAAGGAGGAATATCACATACTACCAGGAATCCTGGTCCAGCCAAACTATTGCACATTTTGTGGGGGGACACAGTTCAATTCATAGCAGCTAGATTCTGAGAAGAAACACAGTAGCCAGGCTTCTTAATTGATCCTTGTCTGGTCATTGGGAATGACCAAAGGCTGTGTGTCTCCTCTCTTGCTGGATTTCAGGAACCCACCTAGGTCTTCTGAGGTCTGAAGAAATTTCTGCTGTTTCATGGTGGAAACCCTGGTGGTGTAGTAGTAAGTGCTATGTGTGCTAACCAGAAGGTTGGCAGTTCAAATCCACCACACGCTTCTTGGATACTCAGTGGGGCAGTTCTCCTGTGTCCTGTAGGGTCACTGTGAGTTGGAATTGACTCGATGGCACTGAGTTTATCTTTGTTTTATGTCACTAAAGCACCCTGGCAATAAAGAATTCCATTGTGCAACAGTAAAAGTAAAAGTCAGAGAACATTACAAAGGGTGGCTTAGGTCCGTAAGGAATGTTTAGCAATGGGTAGTTGGGCAGTTCTGTGGGCAGATCACTTAATTTTAATGAGCTTTGGTTACCTCATATATAAAACCAAAAAACCAAACTCATTCCCTTTGAGTCGTTTCCGACTCAAACAACCCTACAGGACAGAGCAGAAGTGCCCCATAGAGTTTCCAAGGAGTGCCTGGCAGATTTGAACTGCTGACCTTTTGGTTAGCAGCCATAGTACTTAACCACTATGCAACCAGGGTTTCCACCTTCACATGTAAGATGGAAAACATTATGCGTACATGATAAGTTTGCCATAAAGATGGGACGTAATGCAGTAAAGAGCTTGTCACATTGCCTGACGCTTGATCGGACCCCAAAGAAATTGTAACTGCTGCTGTTTCTGAAACAAGGAACTCAGGCGACACTGTGGTTACGTGCTCAGCTACTAACTGAAAGGTAGGCTGTTCAAACTCACCAGCTGCTCCACAGGAGAAAAGATCTGCTCCTGTAAAGATTACGCTTTAGGAACCCAGAGGGGTAGTTCTGTTCACTGTGAGTCAGAATTGACTTGACATCACTTAACAGCAACAGCACAGCACTGTCTGTCAGGGTGGTGGTGTTTCATTGTAGAATTCTTGCTGCCATATGGCAGACCTGAGTTCGAGTCCTACCCATTGCACTTCCTGTGCAGTTACCACCTGTCTGTCAGCAGAGGCTTGTGTGCTGCTGGGATGCTGAACAGGCTTCAGTGGAGCTTCCAAACTAAGACAGACCGGGAAGAAAGTCCTGGCGGTCTACTTCTGAATGATGGTCCAGAGACAGCCCTGTGGATTACAACCTGTCACAGGGATGGTTCCCCACTTGACAGTCTTTTGTTCTGTTATGCGGGATGTCCTCATGAGTTAGGGCTGACTTGGAAACCCTGGTGGTGTAGTGGTTAAATGCTTCTACTGCTAACCAAAAGTTTGGCAGTTCTAATCCACCAGAAGCTCCTTGGAAACTCAGTGGGGCAGTTCTACTTGGTCCTATAGGGCCACTATGTGTCAGAATTGACCCGACATCAGGGGGTTTAATTTGGGGGGTTTTAGGTGGGAGCTAACAGTGTCATCGACTCTGAGACAGAAGGGAAAGAGTACGAACATTCTCATCCGCTCATATAGATAAACTGAGGCTCAGGCCAGAACCAGGGTCTCAGGAAGATGGCAAGTCGTCACAGTGGTCTCCGTCCTCTGAGCAGAAGCCAGGTGGTGCAGTCTTGAGTCGTTGTCTTTGGCAGAGCTCTCCCATGGCTGGAGCTTTTCCAAAGGTCTCGATTCTTGTCACTCCTGAAGGTCTCACACTGACAGCCATAGATGTGAAAGAGGACTTTTTATTGCCTTGGCAGATAGACGCAGGTTCTTTAATTTTCATGAAGAAGAGTCACTGAGATGCTGTGGAGAACACGCTGGCTGGGATTCAGGGTCCAGTGTCAGGGCAGTTACTCATCATTTGGGCAAATGACTTGACTGTCAAGGCCTTCTTCTTGTTTGTTTGTGTTTTCATTGCAAAATGAAGGGTTTCATCAGAGTTTGTAGACTCCAATATAGATAATTGAAGTGAGCAGGGAGGAAGAAAAACAGCACCATAAATGAGGATAAAAAGTCTCTGACCTGTGGCCTTGGTATTGGGCAAAATGGAGAATAGTACGGAGTGTGGCGAACTGGAGACCGTTATTTCTCATCTTGAGGGAATTGCTTTTTAGCTAGATACCTGGATTTGGTGTGGAATAGCTCAATTAAAAAACATTTCATAGGACAAACAAAATAGGATTTGGGCAAGTTCTACCTGTGGGCCACCAGTTGGCCATCAGCTTACAGCCTTTAACCAGTGGTGTCTAACTAGCCATAAAATTCTGCAGTTGTTTTTCATCAGCCATGAGGAAACCTTGGCGGCACAGTGGTTAAGTGCTATATCTGATAATCAAATGGTTGGCAGTGTGAATCCTCCAGGCACTTTATGAAAACTCTGTGGGAGCAGTGCTACTCTGTCCTATACAGTCGCTATGAGTTGGAATCTACTCGATGGCAGTGGGTTCGTTGTTTGTTGTTTTGTTTTATAGTGCTCTGCAACTCTGTCAAAGATAAACAAATACATGTCATTCATCACAAAGGGCTATGTGTGAGCTAGCATCATTTGTAAAAATGTTAAGATTTCACAGTTCTATATTTTCATTTGCATTTCCAGAATTTTTAAATTTATATACTTAAACACTTAAACACAAGTCATTTGGTCTTGCAAAAGTCTATCATGTGATCTCTAGCATCGTTTCTATCAGCAAGGCCATATTTTTCCAACTACCGACCCTTCTTCGTTTCCAGCTTTTGCATTCCAATTATCAGTAATTATCAATGCATTGTGAATGTATGTTCAATCAATTTCTGACCGCAGAGCTGATAAAAATCTTCAGTCTCTTCATCTTTGCCCTTAGTGGTTGATGTGTAAATCGGGATAGTAGTCGTGTTAACTGGCCTTCCTTGTAGGCATATAAATACTATCCTATCACTCGATGGCACTTGGCACTTGGCTTGTCACTGATACTGTTGTATTTCAGAAAAGACCTTGAAATGTTCTTTTTGATGATGAACACAACACCATTTGTCTTCAAGTATTCATTCCCAGCATAGGAGACATATGGTTATTTGATTCAGAATGGCCAAAACTGGTCCATTTCAGCTCACCAATGTCTAAGGTATTGATATTTAAGGATTCTTTTTCATATTTGATGATTTCCAATTTTCCTAGATTCATATTTTGTACATTCCATGTTCCAGTTATTAATGGATGTTTGCAGCTGTTTCTTCTTTTAGAAATAATGTCAGAGATCACATGATAGAGTTTTTCGAGACTAATGATGTCTTCATTGCAAGTACTTTTTGTAACCAACACAAATGGTGACTGTACACATGGACTTCACTGAACGGAATATACAGGAACCAAATTGGACTACATATGTGGGAGAAGACGATGGAAAAGCTCCCTATCACCAGTCAGAATAAGACCAGGTACTGACTGTGGCACAGAACATAAATTGCTCATATGCAAATTCAAATTGAAACTGAAGAAAATGAAAACAAGTCCACGAGAGCCAAAGCATGACCTTGAGTGTATCCCTCCTGAGCTTAAAGATCATCTCAAGAACAGATTTGATGTGTTGACCACTAATGACTGAAGACTAGACAAATTGTAGATGACATCAAAGACATTATCCATGAACAGAGCAAGAGGTCATTAAAAAAACAGGAAAGAGAGAAAAGACCAAACTGGATGTTAGAAGAGACTCTGAAACTTGCTCTTAAACATCAAGCAGCTAAAGCAAAAGGAAGGAATGGTGAGATAAAAGGCCTACACAGAAGATTTCAAGATTTTGAGAACACAAAGTAAAGTATAATAACATGTGCAAGAGCTGGAAATGGAAAACCAGAAAGGAAGAACATGTTCTGTATTTCTCAAGCTGAAAGAACTGAAGAAAAAAATCAAGCCTTAAGTTGCAATAGTGAAGGATTCTATAGGAAAAATATTAAATGACTCAGGGAGCATCCAAAGAAGATGAAAGGAAAACACAGAGTCATTATACCAGAAAGAACTGGTTGATGTTCAGCCATTTGAAGAGGTGGCATATGATCAGGAACTGATGGTACTGAAGGAAGAAGTCGAAGCTGCATTGAAGGTATTGGCAAAAAAAAACAAGGCTCCAGGAATTGATGGAATATCAGTTGCAGTATTTCAATGAATAGATACAGCCCTGGAAGTGCTCACTTATCTACACCAACAAGTTTGGAGGACAGCTACCTGGCCAACTGACTGGAAAAGATCCGTATTTATGCCCATTCCAAAGAGAGATGATCCAACTGAATGTGGAAATTACTGAACAATATCATTAATATAACACGCAAGTTGAATTTTGCTCAAGATCATGCAAAAGAAATTGCAACAGTGTATTGACAAGGAACTGCCAGAAATTCAAGCTAGATTCACTAGAGGATGTGGAAATAGGGATATCATTGCTGATGTCGGGTGAATCTTGGCTGAATGCAGAGAATACCAGAAAGATGTTTAGTTGGGTTTCAGTGACTATGGAGAGGCATTCGAATGTGTGGATCATATTAAATTGTGACTAATCTTGTAGAGAATGGGAATTCCAGAACACTTAATTGTGCTCTTAAGGAATCTGTTCAAGAATCAAAAGGCAGTCATGTGAACAGAACAAAGCAACACCACATGGTTTAAAGTCAGGAAAGGTGTGCTTCAGGGTTGTGTCCTTTTCACCATACCCTTTCACTCTGTATGCCAAACAAATAATCCAAGAAGCTGGATTATATGAAGAAGAATGAGGCATCAAGATTGGAGGAAGGCTCATGCCACCTTACTTGCTGGAAGTGAAGATCTGAAACACTGATGAAGATCGAGGACCATGGCCTTCAGTATGGATTATACCTCAACATCAATAAAACAAAAATCCTCACAACTGGACGAGTAAGCAGCACCATCATAAACAAAGGATTGTGGTTATCAAGGGTTTTATTTTACTTGGGTCCACAATCAATGCCCATGGAAGCAGTAGTCAAGAAATGAAAGGATGCATTGCATTGGGAAAATCTGCTGCAAAGGATGTTTTTAAAGTATTGAAAAGTAAAGATGTCACCTTGAAGACCAAAGTGCACCTGAACCAAGACATGGTTCAGTCACGTTACATGCATGCGAAAGCTGAACAGTGAACAAAGAAGACAGGAGAATTGATGGCTGTGAATTGTGGTGTTGGAGAAGAATACTGAATGTACCATAGACTGTCAAAAGAACAAACAGATCTGTCCTTGAAGAAGTACAGCCAAAGTGCTCCTTGGAAGCAAAGATGACGAGACTGTGTCTTACATACTTTGGACATGGTGTCAGGAGGGATCAGTCCCTGGAGAAGGACATCATGCTTGGTGGAGTGGAGGGTCAGCAGAAAAGAGGAAGATCCTCGATGAGATGGATTGACACAGTGGCCGCAACAATGGGCTTAAACATAAAAACGATTGAGAACATGGCGCAAGACGGGGCAGCATTTTGTTCTGTTGTGCTTAGGGTCGCTGTAGGCCAGAACTGACTCGACAGCATCTAACAAGAGGAAGAACAACAGCACTTGATAGCAGCCCTGGTGGTACAGTGGCTAAAGCACTCAGCTGCTAATTGCAAGGTTTTCAGCTTGAACCCATCAGCCTTGCACAGAAGGTAGATGTCGTGGTCTGCTTCTGTTAAGGTTGCAGCCGTGGAAGCCCCCTGGGGACAGTTCAGCTCTGTCCTGTAGGGTTGCTGTGAACCGGAATGCACTTGATGGCTCCTGATTTGAACATTCAATAACCACAACAACTTTATGACATAGATACTATTTCTTAGCCTGTTTTACAGATGAGACAGTTTAGGCCTAAACTAAACCAGACCGAACCCATGACTGTCCAGTTGATTCTGAGTCACAGTAACCCTCAAACTAGAGCTGCCCCGTAGAGTTTCCAAGAAGTACCTGGTGGATTCCAGCTGCTAGCCTTTTGGTTAGCAGCCCCAGCACTTAACCACCACGCCACCAGGATTTAGGCCTAGAGGGGTGAAATGACTTGCCAAAGGTCGTGTTGTCAGTGGAAGGTCAGCAAGTCTGGCCAGGCCCTCTGGCACCCAAGCTCTTGTTCTCGTAATACTCTCTCTCTCACCCAGCATGTGTTTTTAGCTGTTCTACTTGCCCACCTTGTTCTTTCTCCCTTCTTCACGTTCCTGGTTCCTTTTCATCTTCCAGGTTATTGTTTCAGCATCTCCCTCCCCGGAGATGTTGGCTCACCTCTCCATGTGTTGGTTCCACAGCTGTTCTCTGTGTTGCCTCCTGTTTATTTTCTTGATGGCAGTCAGGAAATTTGTAACTGTTCTGATTGGTTGTTCTTTTTTTTTTTTAATTATGATTGAATGAAAACGTACATTCACATATAAATTGCATGCCCACCTATATGCAGCTCCCACTGCGCTCTCTACCCAGTGAACACACTCTTCCTCTCTATTCCATACATGTCTTATCCTCCCAACAATCTCCTATCCCCTCCTCTCTACCCACTGCCCTTCCTCCAGTAAGGTCAGCAGGACAACATCCTATAGATGCATAGAACCATAAAGTGCACACATGATATGGTCACTCTGTGTCACCAAGTCCAATCCATTCCTGTCTGAGGGTTGACCTCCGTTATGATTTATGGACAGGGGTAGCATCAGGGCCAGGGGCCATGCTCCCAGGGATTAGTTGTTGCCTTATGTTTTTTTTTTTTCCCAATCAGTTTCACCTGCTAGCAGGGAGGTGCTGGTCTGTAGTAGGTGTTCAGTAAATGTGTTGAATGTGTATCTGTGTGTGTGTGGAGGATTGCTGGCAGACTTGGTCGCATTCACACAGCAATCACTGGAAGGGCTGGGGAGGTCAGGGTGTCTTACTGGAATTGGGTACCACGTTAGCTTTCCTCATCTCCCCCCTCCGTCCTACAGTTGGCTCCCCTGTTTGCTCAGGCCTTTTATTTTCTGTTGATCATGCCCCCATCTTCCTAGGTACCCAAAGGAGGGAGCCTGCCTCTAGCTACTGAAGTGATCAAGAGCCCTGCAGTCCCTCCAGCCCAGGAGAAGAAGCCACAGGTGGCCTACAAGACAGAGATCATCGGAGGGGTGGTGGTACACACGCCCATCAACCAGGTGCTGGGGCCTGGGACTCCCGGGGTGGGGCAGGTCAGGTCGACATGATAGTGTCTTTGGTGTGCCTAGTGATGTGTGGAGTACTGGATTGGAGCAAAGGGTGATCGAAATAGATGAAGCTAGTGCACGTGGTGCGGTCAAGAAAATACAGGGCAGGGATGAATAATAGTAGGGCAGAAATGAAGTCCATCTCTCTCTCTTTGTCTCTCTTTTGTCATTATGATTAAGTAAAAGTATACAATTCAGATCAATTCTGTATGCCCACCTACCTGCAACTCCATCTGCTCTCAGCACACTCCTCTGATTGAATCTTCTATAATCTTAATGAGCCCCTGTCCCTTCTGCTCCACCCTCTCATCTCCCATCTAGAAAGAAAGCAGTAGGACAGCCTCCTATATGTGTATAAAACCATCAAGTACACACACGATGTGCTCATACTGTGTCCCTGAGTCCAGTCCATTCTTGTCTGAAGAGTTGACCTCAGTACTGGTTTCAGGCCTGGGCCAGCAGCAAGTCTAGGGGTCGTGTTCCCGGGGACTCTACAGGCTGTCAGACCATCACTTCTGGTCTTTTAGTAGAGTTATTTTAGTAGAGTTCTTGAACTGCATACCTCTTACCTCATGCCATGTCAGGGACTCTGTATTGTGTCCTGTATCACAGCTGCCTTTGGTGGTGGCTGGGTACCATCTGGTTCTTCTGGTCTCAGGCTGACGCTGTCTCCCATTCATATGGGTCCGTCTGTCTCATGGGCTCATTTTTCCTTGGGTCGTTGATGTTCTCAGTTGTCACCTGTTCTAGATGGGTTGGGACCATTTAGTGTACCTCAGATGGCAGGTTGATAGCTTTTAAAACCCCAGGTACCAGTCACTAATACGGGGTGCAGAAGATTCTCTTAGCAAAAGACTGGTTATGCCAGTAGACCTTGATATCCCTTGAGAACATAGTCCCCAGACCCCTGTCCCTCCTACTCTATCCTTTGAAATGTTGGGTTGAGTTTTGAAAACCTTTCTGTTTATGGTGTAGTCCAGTTACGCTGATCTACCCTCTCCTACATGCTGTCACTCCTTCACCCAACTGAATTCCTGTTGACGGCCTAATCTGTGAACAACCTTCGCCCTCCCTCTGCATCCTTGGAGCCATCAAAGAGCCTTTTCTTCTGTACTTAAGTCCATCTTTAAGTTCCTTATAGCAGAGGTCTTATATAATACTTGTCCTTTTGCAGATGACTGATTTCACTCAGCCTAGAGTCTTCTAGTTGAAACTAGGTTATGAGATGCTTTCTGAAATCATCAGTATTCTTTATGATTGCATATTGTTCCATTGTGTGTATGTACCATAGTTTGTCTATCCATTCATCTGTTCATGGGCACCTAAGTTGATTCCATCTTTTAGCTATTGTGGACCGTTCTGCAGTAAACATTTGTGTGCATGTATCTGTTCATGGGACAGCCTTTAGTTGTGTAGGATGTATCCCAAGCAGTAGGCTTGCAGGATCATACAGTATTTCTATTGTTAGCTTTTTAAGTGACAAATTGCTTTCCAAAGAGGGTGTACCATTTTGCATTCCCACCAGCAGTATAAGAGAGTTCCAGTCTCTCTATAACCTGTCCAGCATTTGTTGTTTTGTGTTTTTTGGATCATTGCCAACCATACTGGGGTGAGATGATATCTCACTGTAGTTTTGATTTGGATTTCTCTAATAGCTAATGATCATGAGCATTTCTTCATGCATCTTTGGCTGCCTGGATGTCTTCTTTGGTGAAGTGTCTGTTTATCTCCTTTGCCTATTGTTTAATTGGGTCAGTCTTCTCTCTCTCTTTTTTTTAAAAATTATTGTGCTTTAATTGAAAGTTTAGAATCCAAGTCAATTTATCATACAAAAACTTACACACACAGGGCTATGGAACTCTGGCTATTCTCCCCACACCGTGACAGCACAGTCCTCCTCCACACTGTCTATTTCTCGTGCCCATTCAGCCAGCTCCTTTCTCCCTCCACCCTCTCATCTCACCTCTGAACAGGAGCTGCCCTGTTAGCCTCATGTATCTGCTTAAGCCAAGAAGCACTCTCTTTACCAGTATCATTTTATGTCTTGTAGTCCAGTCCAGTCTTTGTCTGACAAATCAGAAGCCACCTTTTCTTGATGTGCGACAATACATAAGATATGAACACTCGTCAATACCCATGGGAGATGGTACCAAGGAAGGCAGGCAAGGCTGGAAACAAGTCCCTTGTCCCACCTCCCATTTGTGTTCTTACCCTCTTTCTGTGGGGTCTTCAAACCTCTTCCATCCTCCTTCTGTGAAAGCACCCAGTATGATGCCTGACAAGAGCAAAATAATCATTTTTCTTACCTCTTTCTTATTTAGTTGGCAGAGGGGCATAGAGGCAAGAGTTCTAGCCAGAGGGAGTGCATGGGGAGTGTGACGGCATTGAGGAGCATGGGGAGGTACTCATCCTGACCCTGTTTCCTTGCAGAATGGCGGGGACGGACAGGAAGGGAGTGAGCCCGCGTCCCACGCTATCCTCCGGAGGTCTCAGAGTCACATCCCCACCTCAGGCTCCCGTGCCTCTACCGGCCCACCCCTTATTAAGAGTGGATACTGTGTGAAGCAAGGGAATGTGGTGAGTATCTGCCCAGGGGCTTTATTGGGATTTTGGTGGCTCCTGAGAGCCCACTGGGTGTGCACGTAATAGACAGAGAAGACTTTGAGAAAAGAGGAGCTTTAGGTCTCCATGCCAGCAACAGCTCAAACCACTGATGTGTTTGGAGCCATGCGTTCTCCCAGCATGTCTGAAAGCCCATCCTTGCTAGGGAAAAGCCTTTGCCTTCACAGGCTATGGGAGGCTGGCTTCCATGGTGTCAGGTTCCCTGAAAGGCTTGCCTTAGAACACCCTAGCATGCTTCTGGAAACCCTGGTAGCATGGTGGTTAAATGCTACATCTGCTAACCATAAGGTCGGCAGTTCAAATCCACCAGGTGTGCTTTGGAAGCTCTATGGGGCAGTTCTACTCTCAACCTATAGTGTCGCTATGAGTCAGAATCAACTCGAACGTAGTGGGTTTGGTTTTGGGTTGCACGATACTGGGGGCCTTTTCCTCATGTCCTCCTTCTTTATTTCTTGTTTCAGCGGAAGAGCTGGAAACGTCGCTTCTTTGCCCTTGACGACTTCACCATCTGCTACTTCAAGTGTGAACAGGTTGGTGGGAACTGTGGGGCCCTTCTGAGAGGTTATGGAAACTAGGAGACTCATGAGTACACACCCTGAGTGTGTTCAGGAGCAGAGGCATGGACACACACACAGATTTCAAAGGCAGCTCTGTCTTCTCTCCATCCACCCTGCACGCACACCTTTACGGTGATATTGGAGTGGCCTCATCTTCTCCCCTCCTCCTAGGCTGTGAGCTGCTCTGTGGTCAGAGCCACCAAGATCATCTGAGATTTTTTTTTCTCTCTCTTTTGATGATTTAGTTCAAAACCTTCACTTGTGTGCCAGCCTGGTGTAAGGCACCCAACTCTGATATGAGAGAGGCATCTGCCCACTGGTCTGGGCTGTGACATTCTGTAGACTGAGTGACTTACCCATTTTTTTCAATGTTTTCCCACCAGGACCGAGAGCCACTACGCACTATATTTCTAAAGGATGTTCTCAAGACCCATGAGTGTCTGGTCAAGTCTGGGTAATTATAATCTCTGCTTACTCTTGTCTGATAAGAATCCCCATTGCTCTTCTGAAATCTGCCTTTACTTCTCCTCTAAGGTTCTAGTCAAAAGTTCTCTCTTCTTCCAAGAGTAAGGGATGGGGACTGACGTCTGGTGGCTGACTCATGCATCAGGTGGGCACAGCTGCGAGATGACGCTGGGCAAACACACCCTCTGCCCATCACCTCCTTCTGGCTCCTTAGGACATGAGTCAATGTCATTATTTTCTGATGGAGAAAAAGAAGGAGGATAGAGATGAAGGAAAAAGCGGTGCTCAGATATTTCTCAGGTGTTAGAAGTTGGTGCTCACTCAGGGAGAGGCCTGGGGTTCAGCGGGGCAGTGGTACCCTCAGACCACTGACTTCTCAGCCCCTGTTCAGGTCACTGCTGAGACTTCTGCCTCTTCCCTGCATTCTTTGTGCCTTTTCTTGTTTGCTCTTTTGACAAAGGCTTTACTGTCCTTTGAATGCAAGGATGATGCATGGTAGCTCTGTGTTGCGCGTTACAGATGGGAAGAACAAGTCTCTTTAATGTGTTCTTCCTTCCACTAGACAGCGGGTACCTTTCAGGTGCCACAGGCATGTGGGACACAGTACACAGGGACATAGGACAAGCCTGGGACCTGGGACACCAAGACAAGCACTCTCCCACATCTAATACAGATAGATGACGTTAGAACGGAACCTCAGCACTCCCCAGGGTATCTGGATGCCTAGGAATTCTCATTCTGGTGTTCAGGCTGCAGTCTTTAGGGACTGTGTCTGTGTGTCGCTGCATCCTGTGGACTGTGCCTGCAGAGCCTGGGTCATCAGGGAGGCTGTTGGCAGCAGGCAGACTCTTCTCTCACCAAGCTGTTCCTGTTGGGGGTCAGAGGGTCTTACATGAAAGCAAAGACTGGCCCAGGGAGGCAGGGGCTGAAGCACGCTACTGAGTCTTATGGATGGTAGTTACATGGTGGGGAAAGTGAGGAAACTGTCTCATGGTAGCATACAGTTCATGAAAATTGTTATCAATGGAAATCCAGAAATGTGGTCCCAGAGATTGGTGGCTTGGGGACAGAAGGTTGGCCTCAGTTGATCCCCAGTACTTCTGGCTTGTTGCTGACCCCACAGACTGTGCAGGGCCTGTCAGACCACCTGGGCACATTTAGGGAAACAAGATGCTCCCTCAATCTTGAACATATCCAGGCTCAGACTAAACTTGGAGAGTAAAAGAATGAAGACTGTTGAAGACCAGCAGAGCAGGAAGTCCCCAGGGCCCTGCAGCTTCCAGCTCTTAACTTTAAACTGGGTAGCCTCTTGCTAACCCGGTCAAGGGGTTTAGAAGACCTGGGTAACTGACAGTCATTTGTTGAGTGAAAAGACAGCATGTAACCTGAGAGATCGATGTGAGGCAGTGGAAGTATCTTCTCTGCTTTGCCTTCATTTTCTCAGTAGTTGATTTTGCGATGGTATTATATGTGCATCCAAACAAACAAAAAAACCCAGTGCCATTGAGTCGATTCCAACTCATAGCAACCCTACAGACAGAGTAGAACTGCCCCATGGAGCACCTGGTAGACTTGAACTGCTGATCTTGGATGAGCAGCTGTAGTACTTAACCACTAGAACACCAGGGTTTCCTGAAATAGTTTAAAAGATGAAAACATTTTAGGTGGAAAGAAGAGCCATCTCTGTTTAGAAAGTCAGAAAGTAATAGTAATAATGATTTAAAACAAGAAAACATTGCTGTCAGGTTGATTCCAACTCATAGCAACCCTATAGGACACAGTAGATCTGCCCTACAGAGTTTCAAGGAAGACGTGGTTGGATTTGAACTGATGACCTTTTGGTTCGCAGGCATAGCTCCTGACCATTATGCCACTGGGGTTTCCAGTGGTAACAATAATAACTAGTAAAATGTGTCCCCAGATACCTTATTACATACCTGAAACTGATCTTTTCTGTGACTGGCCTGATGACAAGGTAGGCCTCTTCATCTCCATATTATATTTGGGGTTACAAATATACACAAAGGTTTAAATACTTTCCCCCAAGTAATTTCTTCCTGAGTACAATCAGAATTTGGTTCCAGGTTTGTCTGACCCCAATCTTGCTCTTCTCTTCTGCAATGGATGCTTCATGTCACCCTCTTCCTTTGCCTGGATGCCCATGTCACTGGCCCAAACCCTGCCATTTCCTTCCAAGTCTTCCTGAAGCCAGCCCTGCCGGTGACTAGTCCTTTCTTGGAATTATTCTAACTCTTGACGAGTAACACACAATCGAACATCTGAATGTGTAGGCTTGCACTGCTGAGCTCTTTTTTGGGGAGGGGCCGGGAATTAGATCTTTAGTTCCTTATATATTCCCCCATGGTGACTGGGTAGAGACACAGCAGGCATTTAATAGTATAAATAATTGTGACTGATGGGAGGTGTGTTACCAATCCCTGCAGAAGCTGGGATTCTGCTTCCAGCACCCACCTACTCCCACTGTGAAGCCCATAAAGTCACCTCCTCTCCTTGGCCTTTTCTCCTCTTTAACTTTCTGTATCCTGTGGCCAGAAACCCTGCTGGCATAGTGGTTAAGTGCTACAGTCTGCTAAACAAAAGGTTGGCGGTTTGAATCCACCAGGCAGTTCTTGGAAACTACATGGAGCAGTTCTAGTCTGTTCTGTATGGTCACTGTGGGTTGGAATTGACTCAAAGGCACTGGGTTCTTGGTATCCCGTGCCCAGTACTCTGAGGCCCAGAGGAGAAACTTAGTGAAGCTAGTGAGATTGCTACTTGGGTGGAGGAAGGTTTTAGAAATTGGAAAGCTGGCTTTCTCAATAGTGCAGTAATTCAAATCACAGGCTCTGGAGTCAGACCTGGGTTCAGATTCTGTCTCTCCCTCTTACTAACTCTGGCACCACAGTCTCAGTCTCTCCTAACATGGATTTTCTCATCTGTAAAATGGGGCAAGTCATACCTGTCTCCTTGGATTGTTAAGAAAATTGAAATAATACATGAAAAAGCACTCAGAATAGTGCTTCACACAAAGCTGTCATATGTCTTAAAAAAAAAAAAAGCTCATTGCCGTCAAGTCAATTCCAATTCATGGCATTCCTACAAAACAGTGTAGAACTGCCACGTAGAACTTCCAAGCAGCACCTGGTGGATTCGAACTGCTGACCTTTTGGTGAGCAGCCGTGGCACTTAACCACTATGCCACCGGGGTTTCTAATGTGGTGTCATGTGTCTTAGCCATAAAAGAAAAGAAAGCGGGAGACACGGAAAGGTGTGGTGGATATTAGGCAGACAGTTTTAGAGGGAAAAGTGCATCATCTTGTTGGAACTGGTAGGTTAGGTCCATCCAGGTGCCAGAATGTCCAAGATTCTGGAGATAAGAAGATGAGGCCAGAATCACCTGAATGTTTCCTCGGAGCCGGGGCTCAGGGAGACACGGCCGGGGAGACCCCCCCGCTGTTGTTTTCATGATCTAGGGTGCTAGTGTCTTGCCTTAGGATAAATCAGATTGTCATTGTGTGTGTGCCAGCATTCCTGATACCATTCTTTCTTTTTCTCTGTCTAGAGATCTCTTAATGAGAGACAATCTCTTTGAAATAATCACAAGCTCCAGGACTTTCTACATACAGGTAAGGTTGTCACTTGGAGAAGACCTGACGATTCTGTGTTTGTGAATGGTGTACCCGTGGGCGTTGGTCCTGCCTTTGCTTTCTCTTTTATTTTTCTTTGAAGTTTCTAGGTGGTAAATATAGCCCCCAAGAGTCAGCCTGGAGTCCCATTTTCTTTTAAACAGGATGTTTGCCCCAAACTTCTCAACTGTAAAAATCACAAAAGCAGGTCGAGCCACTGTGCCGGGGAATGTGAGTTTGTACCAGCTGCTCTCAGCTGCTGGGCCCCAGCTAAGCAGAGAAAAGGAGAACTGGTCAGTGATTTCACTTCTCCTTTGCAGGGTATTTATAAGCCCAGTCGTGTGTGTGGACATCACTGTGTGCGGAAGGACAAAAGCACAGAGGGCCCCGTGCAGGCGGGCACCAGGTGCAAAGCCCAGCTGCACAGAGAAAGCCATTGTTTGGGCTCTGATGGTTCAGTTGTCAGAAGCTTCTTCCCTCCACCCACGTCTTTGGAGTTCTCCCAACTTCTAAAATCATAGAAGCTAGAAAGGCAGATTTGTAACTAGGGCCTAGACTTGCAGGCCAAAGTGCTAGCAGTCAGCAGGGCATGTCCGAATTCATGTGGCATCATGGGAAGTGTCGGACTTCAGCCCTGGCAGTGCAGTAGTTAGGTATTCAGCAGTCAGTCCAAAGACTGGCAGTTCAAACTGCCCTGCAGGAGAAGGATGTGGCTGGCAGTCTGCGTCCCTAAAGATTACAGCACTGGAAACCCCATGGGGCAGTTCTCCTCTGTCCTGTGTGATGGCTATGAGTTGGAATTGACTCCGTAATAGGTTAGCTGTAAAATGGATGTGTAGTGTGTTGGTTTAAATGTGAGCCTCCCCCAGCGAAGCTTTTCAATGTTTCCAGCTCTCTGTCTTCTCTGCCTCAAGTTTTTTTTCCTACTGAACACTCTGCCTCGTACAGTGGGCTGATGACACCCCTTTTTCTTGGGTAGCAGTTCTGGTTGTCCAGACTACTCTGAGCCTGTCCTGCCTGAGCCCTGCAGACATGCTAACAGCTTTCCTCATCTGTGAGTTTTATTCATTCAGACAAGACATGACATTCAAGAAGAAACAAGTGTCAGGAGGCTTGGAAGTAGACCAGCTGCAGAAATAGTCAATGTGGGATTGAGAGCCACTGATTCACTGTTACTGTTGACATTCAGGGACAAACCCACGAAAACAGAACCCATTCCACTGAGTCGACTGTAACTCATAGCGACCCTATAGGACAGAGTAGTACACTGCCATAGAGTTTCCAAGGAGCACCTGGCAGATTCGAATTGCCAAGCTTTGGGTTAGCAGATGTAGCACTTAACTGCTATACCAGCAGGGTTTCCTTCCGGGACAAGGATTTGTTTTATTATTTTTAAAATATTTTATTATGCTTTAAGTAAAAGTTTACAGTCCAAGTCAATTTGCTATATAAACCCTGCACCCACACTGCTGTGTAACTGTAGCAGCTCTCTTCATCCTGTGATAGCATACTTCCACTTTCCATCCTGTAGTTCCTGTAACCATTCAACCAACACCTGTCCCCCTTCCTTTGCATCTCGCCTCTGAACAGGAGCTGCTCAGACAGCCTCATATATATACACATGTGTAATGTGTGTATATATTTAAGCCAATAAGCACTCTCTTTGCCAGCATCACTCTGTGTCCTATAGTCCAGTCCAGTCTTTGTCTGAAGAGTTGGCTTTGGTACTGTTTTAAGCTCTGGACTAACAGATTGTCTAGGGCTATGCCCTCAGGAGACCCTCCAGTTTGGACTATCATGTTGGGTGTTGAAATAGAGTCCTAGTTAATAGAGCCCTAGTCCGCACACTTATTTTTCTACTGTTACATCAAGGACTCTACCTTGCGTTCCTTGTCAGGGCAGTCATTGGTGGTGGCTGGGCACCATCTAGTTCTTCTGGTCTCAAGCTAGTCTCTGGATCATATGGTCCCTTCTGTCTCCTTGGCTCGTGTTTTCTTCAGTCTTGGATGTCCTTCATTTGCCTTTGCTCCAGGTGAATTGGGACCAACTGACAGTATTTAGATGGCTGCAAGCTACATACTAAGACCCCAGATGGTACTCACTAAAGTGGAATACAGGACATTTTCTTAAAAAAACTTCATTATAGCAGTTGACCTAGATGAGGGATAAGGATGTAGACAGTGGGCACAACAAAAGAGTTTCTAGTTCTTGTATTCAACCAATATTTGTAAGTACCCACAGAGTGCTAGATATTCTGCCACATGTTGGCATACCATACTACATGAGACAGACCCTGCAGAAGGAAGTGCTGCCAAGTAAAGAGGTAGTTAAACCGGTATGAAGAGGGAGGAGGCTCCAACAGGTAAAGCACTGGGAGTTTGTTAGGACACTGGGAGTATTCTCTCGGACCTCGTGTTGGTAGATACGGGGATGGTATTTGTCAAAGGCCACAGAACTTGGCAGCACAGAGTGAACCTTAATGTATGGCAGTTCAGGAAGCTGGGAATGCACACTGGGGCAATAGGAAACAAACCAACAAGAGAACAGTATGATCATTGCTGCTCTAAGGATGAGTGCAGGCCCCTCTGGGAACGTCCTGAAGGAAGATGTATCTAAGCTGAGTTGGGGAGAGAATGTCGCAGGCAGAGGGAACCAGGCATTTTTAAAAAAGGCTTAGCAATAACAGAAGCAGAGAGCATAAGAGAGTCTTGGAAAGCTGAGCGTGGTGGGCCCACACCTTGTACTCCTTCTACAGAGCTTGTGTTTTATCCCAAGAATGAGGATCTGCAGTGATTAAGCTAGAAGAGTGACCTAACCCGATTTTCCCTTTAAAAATATCACCTGGACAACTGGCTTTTAACTCTGAGAGCCTTAATTTCCTCATCTGTAAAATGGACATTATAACTTCAACCTGGCCCTTTTAATGATATTTTAAAAAAAACCCAAAGACCTGTTTCTGTCAGTTTTCTTGGCTGTAATTTAAGAATGTATATATTTTATTGTGCTTTAAATGGAAGTTTAGAAGCCAAGTCAGTTGGTCATACAAAAACTTAACATACGCATTTTGTGTAACTCTAGCTGTTCTCCTCACCCTGTGACAATGTACTCCTTTCCACCCTGTATTTCCTGTGTCCATTTAACGAGCTCCTGTCCCCTTCTGCCTCTCGTTTCACCTCTGGACAGGAGCTGCCCGGTTAGCCTCGTGTATCTACTTAAGCCAAGAAGCACACTCTTGTTCAGTATTATTTTATGTCTCACAGTCCAGTCCAGTCTGTCTGAAGAGTTGGCTTCAGGAATGGTTTCAGTTCAGGGCTAACAGAGAGTCCAGGGACCATGTCTTCCAGGGACCCTCCTATCTGTGGGATCATCAGGTCTGGTCTTTTTAATAGAGTTCCAGTTCTACACACCCATTTTTCTCCTGCTACGTATGTCAGGCACTCTGTGTTATAGTCCCTGTCAGGGCAATCATTGGTGATGGCCAGGCACTATCTGGTTCTTCTGGTGTCACACTGATGTAGTCTGTGAATTATGTGGCCCTTCCTGTCTCTTGGGCTCATGTTTTCCTTATGTCTTTGATGGCCTGTCGTCTCCTCTGCTCCTGGTGGTCTGGGACCAATGGATGCTGCTTAGATGGCTGCCTGTTAGCTTTTCAGACCCCAGACATCTTGGCTGTAATTTTTTTGTGTGTGTGTGATTAAGTGAAAGCATACAATCCAAATCAATTTTGCGTGCCTACCTATCTGCAGCTCCATCTGATCTCCTCACCTAGTGGTAGCACACTCCATATTTCTGGCATCCTCTTAACAAGCACCTGTCCCCTTTTCTCTACCTTCCTCTCTCTCATCTAGAAAGAAACCAGTAGGACAGCCTCCCCAAAATGTATAGAATCATAAAGTACACACACTGTATGGTCACACTGTGTCTCTGAGTCCAGTCTGTTCTTCTCTGAAGAGTTGACTTTAAGTACTGGTTTCCGGTCAGGACCAGGAGCAGCTCTCAGGACTATGTTCCCAGGAGACCCTCCAGGGTGTTGGACCATTAATTCTTGTCTTTTAGTAGAGTTCTTGAGCTGCACCCTTCTTTTTCTTGAGTTGCCTCAGGGACTTGGGTCCCCTATCACAGCTGCCCTTGGTGGTGGCCAGGCACCACCTGGTTCTTCTGGTCTCATGTTGATACAGTCTCCCATTCACTGTCTCATGGGCTCATTTCCCCTCGTCTCTTTGTTATTCTTGTTCACCATCTGTTCCAGATGAGTTGGGACTGTTTGGTGGACCAGATGGCCACTTGCTAGCTTTTAAGACCCCAAATGCCACTCACCAATATGTGGTACAAAAGGCTCTCTTTGCAAAAGACTGGTTATGCCAGTTGGCCTTGATGTCCCCTGAAAACATGGTTCCCAGATCACCATCCCTGTTACTCAATCCTTTGCAATAATTGGGTTGAGTTTAGAAAACCTTTCAATTTATGGTGTGGTCCAGCTGTGTGATGTTGCTGCTTTCACGTAACCAAATTCCTCTCTGCTATCTCGTCCGTGACCAACCTTCTCCTTATAGCAGAGATCTCATACAATACTTGTCCTTCTGGTACTGATTTCACTTAGCATAATGTCTTCTCACTGAAAGCAGGTTAGTTATGAGATGCTTCCTAAAATCATCATTGTTCTTTAACATTGCATAGTGTTCCATTGTGTATATGTACCATAGTTCGTTTATCCATGCGCCTGTTGATGGGCACCTAGATTGATTCCATCTTTTTGCTGTTGTGGACAGTGATGCAATAAACATTTATGTGCATGTATCTGTTCGTGTGACCACCTTAATTTCTGTGGGAATTATTCTGAGCAGTGTTGGCTGTAATTTTTATGGAAGTAGTTTGCCAGGCCTTTCTTCCATGAAACCACCAGGCAGGTTTGAACCGTCTACTTTCAGATTAGTGACCACTTGTAAACTGCTTTTGCATGGCTGAATGCATTATAGGGAACACCTGAGAAAAGGTGCTCTCAGTAGTTTAGACCATGATTATCAGAACTAGAGAGATCAGTCTGATGACTGTGGAGTAACTGGGATGAGGGATAAAGGAAGTCTGAACTAGGGTGGATCGGCAGAAGTAGAAAATTCAAGAGATATTAAAGAGACAGACTTTGTAGGACTTGGAAGTCTGGTCAGGGAGGGTGGAGAGACAAGGATAATTAGCCGATTTTCAGCTTGAGCCTCAGCGTAGCTGATGGTGCCAGTCACGTCT
The DNA here is from genome assembly GCA_028571685.1 of Heterohyrax brucei. NCBI lineage: Eukaryota > Metazoa > Chordata > Mammalia > Hyracoidea > Procaviidae > Heterohyrax > Heterohyrax brucei. The sequence continues at coordinate 65,273,134 of CM053160.1, read as the reverse complement.
GCAAGGGAAGAGGAGCTAGGAGAGGAGAGGTTGGCGTGGGTGGTTCTGAGTTTATCTAGTACTTGTGGGACATCCAGGGGAAGATTGGATGTTTAATGTCTGACACGGTGGTGCTACTAAATAAATACTTGTAAGATGAACAGCTGACTGCTGGTGAAGAGTTGAGGAGGGAGCTTTGGATTGGAGAGAACTATTTGGGAAACATGAAAGCCATCCAAAAAACTATATTCCAGACATGCTATCATCTGCATGAATGTGTGCATGTTACCAGGAAGCTTCTGATCACTTCTGTTTTCCTTGGTCTTTAACTCCTGACGTTTCTGGTGTACAAATACTAGCATCATCCTGAATGAATGAATGAGTAAACAGACAGATAATGTTAGACAAAATCAGCAGTTCATCAGAGTTTTTTGGTCTCAAGACCCCTTTAATGTACTCAAAATTTTGAGAACTATAAAGAGGTATTAAAAATACATTTATTCATTTAAAAATAACAACTATGAACCCATTACATATTAGTATAGTAATATGTTTTTAATGGCTAGTTTAATAAAAGACAAGATTTTCGTATCTGCTTCTGCATTTAATCTGTGGTCATAAGGTGGTTTTGACTGAAGCATAGGAAGAAAATAATATGACCTTGCTCAGATAGACATTTGGGAAAAGCAGGAGTATTTTAATAGCATTTTCAAACCATTGTAAATATTCTCAATTTGATTTGACACCCAAATTTGAAAAAGGACCCTTTCCTAATAGTCAGGTGAAATGTAGAATCTAAAGCCACGTCAGATTCCCACATTCTTAGGTTAAAATCCAGTGGTCAGCTTTGCATTTGGAGTGGAACCCTTTTGCATGATTTTATTATATTCTGTAATTCATTGCTTCTGAAGGAAACCCTGGTGACATAGTAGTTAGCCAAGCCAAAGCCAAATGCTGTCGAGTGGGATCCGACTCATGGCGACTCTAGTAGTTAAATAGTATGCTAAGTACCTTGTCAGCAGTTGAGATCTGCCAGACACTCCTCCGAAAGTCTACTGGGCAGTTTTACCCTGACCTCTAGGGTCGATGTGAGTCAGAATCAACTGGACAGCAGTGGGTTTGGGTTTTTGGTTTTGCTTCAAACACCGGTGCATGTAGAAATTAGTGATTTCACAAAGGCATATAGATCTTCCCAGTGCTGACATACTTTACTATGTAGTATATATTTTTTTAAAAATCACTCTCATTAATACCAGCACTACTAGCCTCGGGAAAGTCTTCAAGTGTGGAAAGCTGAAATTCTGCTTTTGCTTTGGGGGTTAAAAATTTATCATGGTCCAAAAAAAAAAAAGAAAAATCTGTCATTTTTCTTGACATAACAGACTTATTTAATTCATTATTGAGAAAGACTCTGTCAAACATTTAATTCTGAACAAGTTTGACTGACAGTTTGTCTGTCAGTCATTTATTCCAAATAAAATCTTGTTTTATGGAAAAAGTGAGAGAATTGAATGGCATTGAATGGTATTGAAGGTGCCAGCAGTTCTACCCACCATTCCTGAAGTGACCTGTGACCTGTGACCTGTGACCAAGGCTGTTCTCAGTAAATCTGCCAGAACAAACCATGCATCCTTGATATCTAGGAAGACTAGACCAGAGGTGAAATAGAAGAGCTGTAGGTGAAGAAAACAAGCTCTTTGGATGGAAAAAAAAGTCTTGGGTGAAAGAATGGGCTAGATTCTAACTACATAGGTATCCATCCCTTTAACATCTGTGTGTAATTTGTACCTTGTGATCTTTCCCATTGTAGTAGTTTTTTCTGTTAATAAAAAGCTACCACTCACCGAGAGGCACCTCAGAACAAAGGCCTGGAGATCCACTTTTGAGAGATGATAGCCTGTGGAGCTTTGTTCTCTGACACACATGGGGTTGCCGTGAGTTGGAAACTTTTTTTTTCTCCTAGAGGAAACCCTGATGGCGTAGTAGTCAGCAGTATGTTCAGTACATCGTCAGTGGCTGAAATCTGCCAGGCACTCCTCCGAAGCTCTACTGGGCAGTTTTACCCTGACCTCTAGGGTCGATAGGAGTCGGAATCAACTGGACAGCAGTGGGTTTGGGTGTTTGGTTTTCCTTCAAAAACTAGTACGTTTGGAAATTAGTGATTTCACAGAGGTCTACAGGTCTCCCCGGTGCTGACATGCTTTGGTATATAATATTTAAAAAAAAATCACTTATTAATACCAGCACTAGTAGCTTCAGGGAAGTCTTCAAGTGATAAGGGTGGACTGGTGGAAACTTTTTTTTTTTTTTTCCTTTCAGTTAACACATAGGCGTCCCTGGCACAGGGATAAGCTTTTTACCAACAGCACGCTGTTACTCAATTCTCAGCAGGTGAGGTTTGACAGTTAAGTTCATGAATTCATCCTAGAAAAAGTGCTGCATGCCTCATTGCTGCATACCACTAAGGTCGCCTTTGAGGCACCCCTCTAGGGAAGCTGTGCAATGATCTCAGCACCTAGTCAACCCCTCAGAGCAGTTTTGGAACTGTTTATTTGGAGTGTCCTTCAGAGCTGTTGTCATATGATGTCTGACAATTACATACACAAACTCATCCTAGAAAAATTGCTTTGGACTAGGCGCTGGTGTCGGTGCATAGCTTCTCAAGGGGAGTACTTCACAGGTGACCACAGTGATTTTCAGTAGTGAAATATGTAGCACTTTTCTAGGATGAGTTCATGAACTTAGTTGTCACACCTTGTATGACAACAGCTCTGATGGGCGTTCCAGTAAAAGATTCCCACAATTGCTGTGGTGGGTGGACTAGGCAACGGCATTGGTGCACAGCTTCCCAAGGGGAGTGCTTCCAAGGTGACCATAGTGTGACACTCAGTAATGAGTTCTGTAGCACTTCTTCTAGGATGAGTTCACGAGCTTAGTTTCCATCCTTGTTGGTGGCACCCTCTCTTTTACGTAACCAAGTCTCTGATGATTATATTATTTGTCTGAGGGCAGTAAATTATAGGACCGACTGGCACGTACCAGGTGCTGCTCGTTGATGTCCTTTAAGAGTAGCCTGGTCTTCAAATGCACAGAGGTGGTGAGAGGAGAAAACGGGGAGGTACTGTATTTTACACAAATAACGCGAGTCTTCTACATTTGTTTGCCAACCACACATACCCCCAACCCCATGTGGGGACTGGATTTCTGTTTGGAGTGCTGACTGATATTTCTGGAAGTGGATAGTGGTGACAGAGACATTGCATGGTCAGTGTGATTAATGCTGCTGAATTGTAGACTTAAAGAGTGGTTGAAACAGCAGTTTTTTCGTAGTACGTATTTTGCTCTGATTAAAAAAAAAAAATCAGCCCACTCTGGAATCCAAGATATGGAAGATCTGACCACGGTCCATCAGGGAGATTCAACTCTCTCTCAGGAAAGACCAGCATGAGGTAACCGGGTGTCTTGGCAGAGCGATCGGGGTGACGGAGATCCAGGATCCAGTAATCATCAGATATCTAAGCAGGCGGAAAGACAGGTGGTATCAGCAGGCTTGTTAGCAGGTTGGCAGTTGTCAGTTTTGGGCGAGAGTTCAAAATGAGATTTCAGTCCCTGGGATGCCGAGTATTGACTGACAGGCAAGACAGTGTTCCCCACGTCTTAGTGGGTCAGGGATATAAGGTAGCTTAGCAAGGGGAGGATCTGTTGTTTGAAATGACGGCTATGGTACACAAGGGTCCCAGGAACTTGGCCTCAGGCCAGTTGTTAGACTAGGGGGCTCTAAGAGTTGCAGTAAGAGGACTCAGGAGACAGTTGTGGGTACTGGACTAGTAGAAAACCAAACCCATTGCTGTGGGGTCAGTTACAACTCATAGCAACCCCGTAGGTCAGGATAGAACTGCCTCCTGGAGTTTCCAAGGGGTGGCTGGTGGATTTGAATGGCTGACCTTTTTGGTTAGCAGCTGTAGCTCATAATCACTGTGCCACCAAAAACCAAAACACCCAATCCACTGTCGTCAAGTTGATTCCAACTCATGACAACTCTAGAGAACAGAGTAGAACTGCCCCATCCTGTTTCCAAGGAGCAGTTGGTGAATTGGAACTGCCAGCCTTTTGGTTAGCAGCTGTAGAGTTTAACCGTTATGCCACCAGGGTTTCCACTGAGTCGGTTAAATACCTATAACTGTTTATTTAGACTAAAATGTGAATGACGTCCCTGGCCCTGTGCAGTATTCAATTTAATACCATCATATATGACAGTGCTTCATCTGGAGACAGAATTGGTTCCTGGGAAGAAGGCACAGGTTATCAGCTGTTGGGAAAGGAGCCTGCAGTAGTTGGAAGCAGAATAAAGAAGGAGTCCCCTAAAATTTCTGGGTGGGGTAGTGGCCATAAGCCAAGGTAGATATTGGAAGCTTTCTGTTGGTGGGCTCTAGAATTCATTGCTTCAAACCACTGCAGCCTGTGCAGTGCCTGGCTCATAGCAGATCCTCACTGGGGACTCCATGAAATGCACTATGACAGCAGCCTGTGATGGCTCTTTCAGACTGCTTTCCACTTTCACCCCCAAACTGGCCTCAAAGTCAGCAAATTTTTTTCAAACCAAACTCTAAAAACAAAGGCGTACACATGCGCACCAGGAAGAGATGAAGGAATGAACTTGGCACTTTGCCTTTTTGTTCTGCTGAGTTTTCAGTGTTTTTTTTTCTTTCTCTTTTCTAATTGACCACAGTGTGGCTGGACTTGCACTCTGTCTTTCACTGCTGGTTCATGAAGCTGCTTGTGTGGTTTTAAAGCTATTTTTGAGCTTTTGATGAAAGTACATGCTTTCCATAAAAGATAGACACATACACCTCAGAACTGTTTCATACAGCTTTTAGGGTTTCACTGAGTTTTTGTTCCCAAAGTCAGTCCTGTTCTGAAAACTACTGATAGAGATTGTGACTGTGATCTTCAACTCCCAGGTGACCTCTGGAGGTTGGAGTGCTTACAGCAATATTCTCTTTCTTCCCTTGTGGAATCAATTAGAATATCTGCTTTACTGTGTGAATAGCTTTTTAAAATACAGTGTTTATCAGAGGCTAGCTTTTTTTTTTTTTTTTTTCACGGCTGGTTTACTCCCTGGGTTATTTGATACAAGAATGGCCCTAAAAAGGGATTAGAGAATTAGGGAGGAAATGTTAACTCATTAAAAATGTCCATTTCTGTTGCTATTGAGGACCGTAGTGCTGGTGCAATGGTTAAAGCACTCACCTAAAGGCCAGTGATTCAAAGCTAGCATTGGATCTGCTGGAGAAGGATTTGGCAGTCAGCTTCTATAAACATTTAAGCCTTGGGAATCCTACAGGACGGATTTACTGTGTCCTGTAGGTTGCTGTGGAAACACTGGTGGTGTAGTGGTTAAGTGCTGTGGCTGCTAACCACCAAGAGGTCAGCAGTTCAAATCCGCCAGGTGCTTCTTGGAAACTATTGGTCAGTTCTCTGTCCTGTAGGGTCACTGTCAGTCAGCATTGACTCAACGGCACTGTGTTTGGATTTGGTTTGGTATAAGTTGCTGTGCAACTCATCAGCAGTGTATTTTTAAAATTATTATTAGTTTTCTATTAGTTATTAAATGTCTTAATAAAGAGATTTCATTTTATCTGTCATATTAACAAAGATTAAAAACTTTATAGTGAATCATAGCAAGCGTGCATAAAAAAGAATCGTATTGTTGGTAGGTGTGTAAACACAAATCTCTCTGGTCATATATAACAAGAGCCTTAAAAGAATACATACTCTTTAATCTAGTAATTGCTCTGGGAGCTTAGGAATCCTGAATATGAAAAATGCTTTCTGTACAAAGATGTGCATAGCAGCATTATTTATATTGGAAAAGAATTAGAAGTGTTTAAGAAGAGCGGATTGGGCGAGTAAACCAAGTTGTATCCAATTGCTAGACTATTATGCATCTGCTAAAGATATTTACAAAGATGCTGGGTAACATAGCAATATACTTCGTATATTACTAACTGAAAAAAATCAAGGTATTTTATATATATATATATATATGGAAACTCCGGTGGCGTAGTGGTTAAGTGCTGCATCTGCTAAGGAAAAGGTCAGCAGTTCAAATCCACCAGGTACTCCTTAGAAACTCTTTGAGGCAGTTCTGCTCTGACCTCTAGGATCACTGTGAGTCAGACCTGACTTGACGGCAGTGGGGTTTTTTTGTATGTATATGTGTATGCCAAAGCCAAAAAAAGCCACTGCTGTCCAGTCTATTCTGATTCATAGTGACTCTGTAGACAGAGTAGAACTGCCTCGTAGAGTTTCCAAGGAGCGCCTGGTGGATTTGAACTGCCGACCCTTGGGTTAGCAGCTGTAGCACTGAACCACCGTGTACCATGGCTTTCCAGTATCTTACTGGATCCTGACAGTTTGAGCCTTCGAGGTAGGAATTGTTTGCAGTTTTGAGAATGAGGGAACTGAGGAGAAAACTAGAAAAAAGTTCTCAGGGAGAGGGCAGTGCATGGTGGCATTTAAGACTTTGTCCGTGTCCTTCAAATCATAGAATAATAAAATCAAAGTAACAGATAATACTTATGGAGACCTTTGTACCAGCCACTCTTCTGACTGCTTGACATAAATAAGCTCATTTAATTCTCCCAACAGTTCTTGTTGTGAACTGGGTCAGCCCTCATCTTAGTAAAGTCCCACCTGGAAGAGCTCCCAGGTCCTTGGAGACCTGGCTCTGGTTGTCTTTTTGGACTTGGAGGGATTTGCCTTTTTCTCAGGAAAACAGCAGGTTGTCAAGTAACCAGACAAAGTCAAGGAGAGACAGTGCACGGGTAAATAAACAGGTGCAGCTTGTGAGAAAGGCATTCACCGTGGTCCCTCGGTACTATGTCCATTTGTCCCTGTGTTTCAGGGTAGGAAACCGTTGGCTTTGCAAGTATCCCCTGCACACATCTAACCAAGGAGGTTTGTTCTAGGCAACAGGAAGGGGGTGTGGATGCAAGCTGAAGATTTGTTTTTTTAACTGTTCACATCTTACCTTGATAGAATGCAAGGAGCAGGAGTCATTTCTGGGATGTGGAAGGTAAGGGGTGCAGCTAGAAGACTTTGCTGTCTGCTCTGTAGAGTCTGCATACACTTACATGCATATGTGTGTAAATGCACATGTGTGTTTGCTGGAGCGTGTTAGGGGAAAGTGAGGTGGGACAGAGGGAGATTGACACATGCAGACCTTTGAAGATCAAAGTTCCTGCTCTTAAGTCAGGTGGCACCTAATGCAGTGTGTGACATTAAGCAGGGACCTTAGCAAAGATTTGCTACAGTTCACGTGCTGTGGAGTCAGTCAGTTCCAACTCACAGGGACCCTATAGGGCGGAGGAGAACTGGGAGTTTTCAGGGCTTGATCTTGAAGGAAGCAAATCGCCAGGTTTTTTTTTCCCACCTTGTAGAGTGGATGGTGGATTTGAACTGCTGACCTTTCCATCAGCAGCCAAGTGCTTTAGTCATTGCACCACTGGGGCTCCGAACTTGAACTAAACCCCTGTAAAGCTGGAAATGGCTGAAACTCACAGTGCTCTGTGTTATTTTTTTATTAAAGTCTTTTGGTCTTGCTTCCTCTCTCAGCAGAGCTGCTGCTGCCCCCTTCTGGGGTTGGTGGGTTGTTACTTTTGACCGAGAGTGTTCTTCAGTTTGTTCAATTTACATCTGTAAATCCAATGACTTTTGAGGCCTGGATGGAGGTTCAGAACACACCTGAGATCCTGCTCTCACTCAGTTGGTAGCTTGTGTTTTGAAAGAAGCCCTGCTTTTGGAGATAATACATAATCAGAGGCATTTGCAGAGGGATTTGCTTTCCCTAAGGCTGGTAGAGAATAGAATGGGATTATTTCATTGAGATAATTTTAGTGGAAAGATGGAAATACGCCCGCATTGAGACTCAGGAGAATGGACATCTGGATCAGCTATACAACAGTGAGCATTGGCTCTCTGGGTCTCATCTTCCTTTCTGTACAGCTCTCAGGCTGGGCCAAGCCAACTGTTCTCCAGTGGCGTTGATGGACTTGAGCAGAGAATGGGGTTTAAGTACCAACCCCTCTACCCCCAGTCTGTAGCCCATGTCAGAATGGCTCCCTTTGAAGGCCCTTTTTTATATTGAGTATTAGTTTCCTAGGTGCTGCTGTAACAGGAATACCATAAGCCAATGGCTCTTGAAGAACAGAAATACATTTTCTTGTGGTTCAGGAGACTAGAAGTCCACGTTCAGTGTGTGGCTTTAGGAGATACTTTGGGGAGGCGGGGGGACGGTACGTGCTTTAGGTGAAAGTTTACGGCTCAAGTGAGTTTGTCATACAAAAATTTGTACACACATGTTATGTGACCCCACCCGCTGTCCCTGTGTCCACCCTGGATTTCCTGTGTCCATTTACCCCTCCCCCATCCCTTTTTCTGCCTTTTCATCTTACCTCTGCACAGAAGCTGCCCATTTAGTCTCATGTATGTACGTGAACTAAGAAGCACACTTTTCACAAATATCAGTTTATGTCTTGTAGTCCAGTCTATTCTTTGTCTGAAGAGTTGGCTTCAGGAGTGATTTTAGTTCTGGGTTAACAGAGAGTCCAGGGGCCATATCATCTGGGTTCTTCCGGTATCAGTCAGACCATTGAGTCTGTTTTTTTCTTTACTAGAATTGGAGTTCTGCAGCCCGCTTTTCTCCTGTTCCCTGAGGGACTCTCACTTGTGTTTCCCCTCAGGGTGGTCATTGGCAGAAGATGGGCACCATCTAGTTCTTTCTGGTCTCAGGCTGATGGAATTCCTGGTTCACGTGATCCTTTTGTCTCTTGGGCTAATATTTTCTTTGTATCTTTGGTGGTCTTTGTTCTCCTTCACTCCAGGTGGGTTGGGTCCAATGCTGTATGATAGGTGGCCACTTGAGAGCTTTTAAGACCATGGAAGAAGTCCTGTCTTTGTGGGTTTCAGCTTCTGGTAGCAGGCTGTGTTTAGAGTTCCTGGCGTCTTAGATTCCTGTCTGCCTCCATCCTTATCAGATAGAGTTCTGCCTGATAGGCTTCCTTGTCACTGTCTGTGCTGCTCCTTGTAACTCGCAAGTGATGAGGCTTAGGACATACTCCACATTGATAATGGCCTCATTATCATAACAAAGAAAACCCTATTTCCAAACAGGATTACATCCACAGCTAAATCTATTGCTATAGATTCGGTTCTAACTCATAGTGATCCTGTTTCCACATAATGTTTTTTTATAATAGGTATCAAGTAAGATTCTGCAGGGAAAAAACTGTCCTCAGAAGTTGGAAAGCCACTGGACTAGATGATCTCTGAAATCCCTTCCAGCTCTAATGAGGCAATTTTATGAACTTCAAAACTGAGTCAGAGACTGGAAAGCTGAAATCATAGTGCCAAAAATATGTCTCTGTAATGCTGTGGATGTTTTGCAGGCTGACAGTCCTGAGGACATGCATAGCTGGATTAAGGAAATCGGGGCAGCTGTCCAGGCCCTTAAGTGCCACCCCAGAGTAAGTCACTTCCTTTCTGTTGCAAGCTAGTGTCAACTTAAAGATGAATTCTCCAGGAGTGGGCATGTTTTATTTGGTGATGTAGGCAAGCATCCCAGTCCCTGGATACAGCTGAAGTCTCAAGCCGTCTTGTTTGTTTTTCTTCTACTGATTTGGGCACAGGTTTGTATTTTCTGGGTCTTTGTGGGTTTTTTTGGTGTTGGAGGAGATGAGGCAGGGGTGGGCAGAAAAGTGGAGTTTTGGGGGGTGTCCTGCAAGTCTCATTGCTAGGTACATCTTGACACCAAGGCTGGATTTATCTAGAGTCAATTTTGTTGAATGTATTTGATTTTTGTAGAAAAGGGTCTGTGGTGCTGATCCTGGGTTGATGCTTTTCCTTGGACTTTGAGGGTAACTAATGTGAGGCAGGAAACCCTAGTGGGGTAGTGGGTTAAGTGCTGTGTCAGCTAATCAAAAGATCAGTGGTTCAAATCCACAAAGTGCTCCTTGGGAACTCAATAAAGCAGTTGTACTCTGTCCAGTAGGGTCAGTATGAGTTGGAATTGACCTGATGACAGTGGATTTGCCTTGGTTTGGTTTAGTGTCAGGCAAAAACCGTCGTTTTTCTTTGCATCTTTATTTTCCCCTTTTATTTTTTGTAGGAAATGTCCTTTTCCAGATCCATCTCTTTGGCTCCATCTGGAAGCTCTAGCCTCTCGGGTGTGCCGAACTCTATTTTGTACAGAGGGCGGCCACCGGGGGAAGAGAAAAAAGCCCTCTGCAAAGCGCCCTCTACCGCGTCCTCTTGGCAACCCTGGACACCTGTCCCCCAGGCCACAGAAAAGCTGCTTCCACCGGAAGGGACTGCCGAGGACTCATTGTTTACACCGCGACTTGGAGAGAGCAAAACTGCTGGCATGCTGCCCAGCTCCCGGATCAGGCACAGATCGGAACCCCAGCACCCTAAGGAGAAACCATTCTTGTTCAACCTTGATGATGAAAATATACGGACCTCTGATGTGTGACGAGGCACAGTGCTGTGGGAGGGAGGGAGAGAGAAGTCAAGAGGAGGAAGCCACGACTTGGCTTCTCTACCTTGTGGAGGGCCATTCAGAGGCACTCATATTTCTGTGGATTCTCTGTGGGAGGGACCCATCCTGCTGGCCTTTTTATTTTTATTTTTTTAAATACCAATGCTTTGTATTTAATTTGGGTCAATCAGTAGGTTACGCCTGTAGACAAGCTCATCAGAGAGCAGGTTGCCTCTCGTTGACTATTTCAGGGCCTTCCTGGTGAGGTGTTCTTTTAGTACCTTTTCTCTGGGGGAGGTTGAGAATCCAGTTTCATCCCTAACCAGGTTTTATTTCCTCGACCTTGTTTCTGTTTCTTCATTTTGTTTTCAGGCCAGGTCCTGAGTCTTGGACCAATCATCTGGTTTTATCCTATTTCTGTATTGGCTGAAGTTTGACTGTGAAATTAGGAGAGGGAGTGGTAACTAAGCCAGCTGAATGAGGAGGTGTGGGGGTGATGGAAGACCCCACTAACAGGGACGCATTCTGAGGGAGGTGGCAAAGCTTGAGGGCAGGGCTAGAAGGTGGCCATCGGAATGTCTTCTAGGCCAGACCCATCAGGGACTTCATAAGGGGAGAGAAGAGGATGTTTTGTCCAGTTAGGGGGAATCATTTAACCCCAGTGTCTCATCAGCAAGGTTTGGAAATTACTTTGGTTCTCTTCTAGATGCTGTTTTCTAGAAGTCCAAATACAGTAGAGTCCTCCTTGGCATGTGAGTGGCAGACCTGCCCACCCAGTGTCAGTCCCCAAGGAGGGGTTGTTGTGTCAGTGTTAAGTGTTATGGTTGTTGAGAACATGGATTGTGTGGAAAGATCCTAAGTGTAGAATTTACGTGTGTGATAAATGAGATATCTGTGTCAGAGTTGTAGATTAGTCTTAAAGACAATGCTGTGAAGAGATGGATTACAGATTATCCGATTAAGCTTTTTTTGGTCCATGTTTTCCAGGCAGGAGGAAAGGTCTGTTTTAACAAAGATTATCTTGAATCCTTGCCGCACAGCCTCCCCCACCTCAATGGGCCGTTATTAGTCTGATTTTAAGTGCTGTTTGTTTTATATCTTCATAGATTTGCTTTCTTTTAATTTTTGTGTTGCCTTTTGAGTGAAATTTTGTGCACTAGCATGATCTAACCCTGTAATCTCATGAGGTTCCATGTATTTCAGCCAGGAGACACAAAGCTGATCTTGAGACATACTTATTTTTTAATAAAATAGAAAGTGGGTCTAGAAACATTGACAGAAAGGTTATGAGTTGCAGGTTACTGGTTTGGCAAGTGGAAGAGCTTAGATGATTGGGTTTCCCACCCAAATTTTAGGATAATACCTTCTTCCATTGGACAAGAAATTACTAATCTCTGTGTCAGTGGAAGAACATGTCCCTCCAGTTTATGTGGTGAATTGCAGCCAGGATTCCCTGTAGGGAGAGAGACCTTAGTGCATTTCTGTCTGTCGCTTTTATCAGCTAGATCAGCTGTATTTTTAAATTAAAAATGAATGGTTAGAGGAAGAGACTGAGAGAAGCAATTTTATCTAAATAAATCACCTCCTTTGCTAGATCCATTTTCATTTCTTTGACTCAACCTGGAAGCTCAATCTTGAAATTTAGTGTAGAGGCTGAAAACACTTGTTTGGAAAATTCTTCTTAGCTTGAGAGGAATTTTCTTTTCCTTTCGGCTGTATGTCTATGTCACATTAAGAACTTTTTCTTGATAGTACTGCCTTGGCACGCTCCTTGATTGAGGCTTGATTTGACCTACTAGTAGGCAGGAAAAAGGAGAAGCTACTATTGCATCAGTTGGTCAGTCAGTCAATCGGTCTGTCTGTCATTTCTCCAGATTCTTGTGTATTTGTGGCATCAGAAATTATTAGGGATTATTATGTGTGATTGAGATTATGACTTACTCTGAGTAGCCTGATTTCAAGAAGCCATTCCATATTCTTAAAGCCCCTTGTCTCTGGTTTTACTTTTAAATTTTCTTCAAGGAAACCTTTGGGCTGGGCAGAGAATTACACAGTATGTGATGCTGAAATAATGAAAATAAATGAGGAACTTTTGCTATGTCTCTAAACATTCATTAATTTATGGAGATGTCCTCTTTTGGGATTTCACTTATGAAATATCTTTTTTAATAACCTGTGCTAGATCATTACTGTTAAATGGCTATTTAGAGTAAGCTGATCTGTTTCATAGTGAAGTCTGTTTTGAGAATGTGTGAAATTAAACATAATCCGGATTGCATTATCTTGATAGAGGGAAAACAAAGACTCTCATTGGCCGATTCTTGGGAACTCTAAATGACAGCACTGTTCATGTAATTTCAACATCAAATATAATTATCTTCAGTGAAGCCATCTAAAAGCATCTATATCCCCAAACCTTACCTTACAGTTCCTTTTTTGCCCCTATTTCCTATCTTCTGGTTAATTCCACACCATACCTGCTAATGTCAGTACACGTGTTAGCCAAGGGTGCTGGGTATACAACCAAAACACTTGGTTTTAAATGGAATCAACTGGAAAAAATAGAGAGTTGGCTATGCAGTGTAGGTTAGTGATGAAATGCATGGGCTCTGGAATAAGCCAGAGTGAACAACAAAAAGAAACAAGAAAAAAGCACTGCATTTTCTTTTTGGACTGAAACCCTTCAATTTCGTAAGGATTTTGGACTAAAAACTTGTATTTCCATGAGAGTTTTGAGCTGGCTCTTGACCCAAGACTTCATCACAGTATTTCAGGTAGTCTTCCCTACAGTTGGGAAGCCTTGATGGTGTAGTGGTTAAGAGTTCAACTACTAACTCATCAGGTTAGCAGTTAAAATCCACCAGGCACTCCTTGGAAGCTCTATAGGGCAGTTCTACTCTGTCCTGTAGGGTAACTGTGAGTCAGAACTGACTCAGTGCTGGCAGTGGGTTAGATTTTGGTTTTCCTTTTAGTTGAACTGTTTAACCAGCTGTCACTCCTGAAAGGTTTAAAGGACTTGCTTACACACTGAGTCAGTTGATCATTGGTAAAAAGCATTGGCTTTTTACATTTTGTGAGACATCCTAAGAATACTGTGAAGAAATACATTGTGTAGAGCACTGTCCGGGCAAAAGATTGGATCTGCTCATCAGCGTGGGATGATAAGCTCCGGTGAGAAAGAGTAGATTTTAAAGCAATGTCTTCGCTTGCTTGAAACAAAGGAGTTTCCTTCCACACTCGGATACAGGCCAAAATGACCCAGTGAGTAGGCAGCAGCTGAAGTTTTTGAGCCATGGGCTGGATATGTTTGTTGTCAGTTAATCAGGTGACAGGTACTTCAGAATTTGAGTTTCCCAAATCAACTTTGTTTATAAACTTTGAACTTGTCGGGTGGATTGGTGGCATTGCTTTTTGGGGGGTTTAGTTGTCTTCTCTTATTTGTGTTCTGGCCTGCAGCAGCCAGTGAGTCTCGCTCGAGATTGAATAAAGCTTCTGTCTTGCTAAAACACGCTGTCTGACCCATCTTTCCCACTGCTTGCAGTGGTGGTGTGGCATGATTTTGTGTTTGGAACCGGTTGGTTGCACCTGTGAACTGCACTCGGCTGTAAGCACGGAGCTGAGTGCATGGAAACTGTTAGGCTTCTCATTTTATGTGATCTTCCGATTGGTATGTAGCATAAAATAATTTTCTAAAACTGTTTTGTTGCTTGTTTTGTAATAAAATCTTGTGAAATACTGAAATATGGTTTGTGTGTTTTCCTAACGCTGACCTCTGTCCGTGGGTGGGTGATTAGTGTGTCCCCGTGATTGGTTTTTATGAATTGCATGAGATAGGTCCCTGCTCAGGCTAGGGCTAGGGGCCTCCCTATATGGTTTGGGGGTGGGCCTGGCACCCCAGGGTGGAGGCCAGGGTGATGGAGGGGAGGCGGCGTGTGGAGAGGTCTTCCCGACTCTGCCCCCTCAAGTCCGGGAGTTGGCAGAGGCGACACCCTGTCCCAGGGGAAGTTGTTACTCTTTTTTAGAGCTCCTGCTGGTAGAGCGGAGCCACTGAAGCGGAGAAGGAGAGGAGCAGGATGGCTAGACCTCAGCTGCGGCCAGCTGAGCTCGGGCCATCCCTCCTGATGTGGCTACTGATGCTCCTCATCCCCGTGTCCAGCGTCGAGGCTAGAAAATACAGGACCTCGCTTCCCTGTCCAGCGATCTGTGAGCCGACGCGCTGCCCGCCGCTGCCCACCTGCTCGGCAGGGTTGGCTCCGGTGCTGGACCGTTGTGGCTGCTGTCGCGTCTGTGCCGCAGCCGAGGGCGAGGCCTGCGGCGGGGTGCGCGGCCGGCCCTGCGCAGCCGGGCTGCAGTGCCGCGCGCCGTTCCGCCCCGAGGGCCTTGGTGGCGTGTGGCGCGGCGTCTGCGGCTGCCCCGAGGCGGGAGCGGCCGTGTGCGGCAGCGACGGGCGCACCTACCGCAGCCTGTGCGCGCTGCGTGCCGAGAACCGCGCCGCGCGCCTCCGCGGCGCGCTCCCGGCTGTGCCGGTGCAGAAAGGAGACTGCCGCGACCCAGGTGAGCCGAAAGGCGCGCGGGCTCCCGGGGAAACTTCTGTTCTTAAGGAGCATCAACAAACTTGACCCTATTACAGTAACAGAGCCGGCTGCAGGGTCCTCTCGCAGGCTGTATTTGCCTTATATTCTTGTTCTGATTTTCTTTACTCTTTATAGGTACTATGTTGACTGGTTCCCATGTGGCTTCTTTTCCTTTTCTTGCCTTTATCATTTGAATGCCCTCTTCCCTGCTTAAATTTTTTCCCACTGGGGCGACGGGTCCGGTTCCCTTGAAGGGTGTCCTCACAAGACCCTAGGGAATAAACTGGCACAGAGACCAAAGAGAGGATGGGGAAGACGGGAAGGAGGGAGGAACTGAGATGTTTGAGATACGTATGGTAAGGCTGCAAGGGTCCCCAGCTCCCGCAAGCATCGAGTATTTCTTCGCAGGGATCCCAAGGGCCGGCTGGCTGAGAAACAAGCACAACTTTATCGCTGCTGTGGTGGAGAAGGTGGCGCCATCTGTGGTTCACCTGCAGCTGTTCCGCAGGTAAAGGAGACAGATAGCCGGCCAGCTCCCACAGCTGTTTCTGGGTGCCTACACGGACACGACTCGACAGCACTTGGCTTGGCCGGCACATGGACACCCTAGTGGTGGAGTGGTTAGCTGCTACGCCTGCTAACCAAAAGACTGGCAGTCCAAATCCGCCAGACGCTCCTTGGAAACTATGGGGGCAGTTCTGCCCTGAGCTATAACGTCGCTGTGAGTGGGAATCCACTCGCCCTGCATGATTGCTTTGTGCGCATCATTTTATCTTAACTGCAGTGAGGAAATCAAGGTTGAATTACCTTGTCTGGGTCCTTTCCCCAAGGGCATGAGGCACACAGACTTGACTTCCAAATGTGGGCTATTTCCGTGCACGTGGCTAGCTGGTGTTCCTCCCTCGTCTCTCAGAAAACTTGAGGTCAGATGCAAGAGCTGCAGGTTGTTTTATTGGTCATCTTGTCTAGTCTGTTTGTGTGGAAGGAAACTCAGACCCAGAGGGGCGGATTTGCTTATCCTAGGTCACACAAAAACTTAACCCCTCATCCCCCCAAACCCATAGCCGTGGAGTTGATTTTGACTTACAGTGACCCAATAGGACAGAGGAGAACTGCCCGACAGCATTTCCAAGGAGTGATTGGTGGACTCGAACTGGCAACCTTTGGGTTAGCAGCCGGAGCTCTTAACCACTGGACCACCAGGGTTCCCCTATGTTGCCAAGACCATTAATAGTGAAACTTAAACCAGAAGCTAGATAATTTGACTCCTTCCTAGATTTGGTTCCACGATACTGTGTCATTAGGTCCCCTTTTGCCTGTAGTATTATGGTTAGGTGAGCTTCTTTGAAGCAGAGAGTCGGCAGATTTCTGTATCAACCAACTGTGAAGAAGGGAATACAACTATGAAGAAGGTCTGACAACTGAGTCCACAAACTTAATTGTTCTAAGTGCTACGTACCTTACTGCTGAATATCAATCACTGCAGTCACCTTCAAAGTACTCCCCTTGGAAAGCTATGCACTGACGCCAGCGCCTAGTCCATCCTTCAAAGCAATTTTAGAACTCTTTCTAGAATGGCCATTGCACACAGTGGCACAGTGGCAAGTTTGCGAACTTAATTGTATAGTTGTCTGTGAAGGAGTTTTTAGCCATGAAACAAACAACTGTATTAGAACATCTTCCCTGCTCACCTGATCTGGCTCCCAGTGACTTCTTTCTTTACCCGAAGATAAAGGAAATATTGAAAGGAAGACATCTGTATGATGACATTCAGGACATCAAGGGTAATATGACAATAGTTCTGATGGCCATTCCAGAAAAAGAGTTCCAAAATTGCTCTGAAGGGTGTGTTAGACTCTGGTGTCAGTGCATAGCTTCCCAAAGGGAGAGTATTTGGAAGGTGACCACAGTAATATTCAGCAATGAGTTATGTAGCACTTTTTCTGGGATGAGCTGGCTTACTTAATCAGCAGTCCTTGTATATCCCTGGAAATGGAGAGTAGGAGCCAGCTTTCAATACTGTGTGTGCTAGGACAAGAGATAGCAGGGCACTGTACACAGTTTATTTACACATGGAAATATGAAAACACGAGGAAAAGTAAAATGTCTGAGAAAACTGTAAGGGAGGTATGTTTAATAAATGTGATGTCCCCCTGATTTTCTGCTCTTTGCTTTATACTGTTATGCTGCTGAGACAGGTCACCTCTCCACACCAAGGATGTCCCTGCATCCAGTGGCTCTGGGTTCATAGTGTCTGAGGATGGACTCATCGTTACCAATGCTCATGTCCTTACCAACCAGCAGCGGATCCAGGTGGAGCTCCAGAGTGGGGCTCAGTATGAAGCCACGGTCAAGGACATTGACCATAAGCTGGACCTTGCTTTGGTTAAGATTGAGCCAGATGTGAGTATTTAAGGGCCATTTCAGAGTCTGCATGTTTGGAGAATTTCCTCAATTTGCTGATATTTTCTCCCCATCTCAGCTCTGCCCTATCTTCTCTACACAGTATATGCTTTTTGTTTGTTTGGTTTTTGGTTTTCTTTCTTTGGCATCCTTCTTATTTTTTTGTTAATTTTCTTCCATGGCTGTCAGTACATTGATAACTATTTCCAAAAGTTTTTTTTTTTTCTTCCTCCTGTAAATCCTTCTTCAGTAGATGCTGCTTCCTGGGAAGTATTTCTCTGTTTACTATATTATACCAGAATCACTGTAAATTCTCACAGCTACTAAGGAGGCTTTTTTTCCCTTCTAAATTTTGTTTATTTTGTTATTGTTGTTGAGTATACACAGCAAAACATACACCAATTTCACAGTTTCTACATGTACAATTTAGTGACATTGATGACATTCTTCAAGTTGTGCAGCCATTCCCACCCTCCTTTTCTGAGTTGTTCTTCTGCCCCGTAGGGTTCCTGTCTAGTCTTTCAAGTTGTTGTTGTCAGTTTGATCTCATACAGGTAGTTCTTAAAACAGCATACTGCTCAAGGTCAATCTTTTTTTTTTTACTAGGTAAGCTATTATTTGGGTTTAAGATGACTTCAGGGGATATTTTTGGTATAAAGTTTCAAGATTATCTCAGGGCAATAATTTCAAGGGATTCATCTACCTGCCATCGCTATAGAAAGTCTGGAGTCCATGATAATTTAAAATTCTGTTCTGCATTTTCCTCCTTTTGATCAAGATGCTTATATAGAATCTTTCATCAGATTGTTCAGTAACGATATCCGTGCACCATCCAGTTCTTCTGGACTTCTGGTAAAGAAGACAATTAACCATGCATTTATTCCATCTTCTTATTCCTACCCAGTGGTGTCACTAGGGGAGTGCAGGGGGTGTGGACACAGGGTGGAACTGTAGAGGGGGTGACTGTGGATCACATGGTGGGACTGTTAGAGGGGGTGACACCAACATGGCTATAAAATTTTTTGTGCAGTTTCAGTAGAAACTTATTAGTTATAATAAGAAATGTGTTTTTTATAAGCCCAGCTTATATGTATCAATATAACTACAAGGCTAAACCTCTGTGCTAACCTACTTTTTGAAACTTCTAATGCAATCTGGTCAGAGTTGTCATTGTCACCCAATTACAATGACACTATGTATCATGTGGTTTCATCTGTGTATGCTACAAGCATACAGCTGTTGGTGTTTTTATAAAGTTGATGGTTTTGTCAGCTTTGGGGTGTTTTAGCTGCAGTAGTCTAAGTAGTCAGTATGGTCTAGTACATGAGGAGGTCCATGGGGAGGGGTGACACCACCCTAGTGGCACTGCTGTTCCTGACTCTCTTTCCTCTGTTGGTCCAGATGAATGGAGACCAATTGTTATATCTTGAATGGTAGCTTGCAAGCTTTTAAGACTGCAGGCACTAGGCAGTGAACTAGGAGGTAGAACAGAAGCATTAAACATGTTATTAGGCAAACTAACTGGGATGTTCCATGAAATTATGACCCTAAACCTCCAAACCAAGGAAGAAAAATCCTGTGAAGTGTTTGGCTGAACAAAAGCAGCCTCAGTAGAGGAACTTTTTTTCCTCATATTTTATTTCTTTATTATGTATGCCAACCCCAGTTTTGTGCCTGTATTGAGAGGTGATTTATGTCCTTTGGCTTATAATTTTAAAGTAAAAACTAGAATTTTTTGTCATACATGTAATTAATTTTTTTTTATTTACAGTAAATTCTGTGAGAGCTGGAACTTGACAGTAGTGCTTTGTTTTTCTAGGTCTTGAAAGTTTCCTGCCTTTGACGGGGTGTAATCTTACTCATTTTCTATCACTTATTTAATGGAAAATATTTGAGCTTTCTTTCTCTGACAGGTTTCCGCCTCACACAGGTTCTGGCACTCATAGGTTTTACTGTATTTTTTTGTTGTTGTTGACAGTATACACAGCAAAACATACACCAGTGTGACAACTTCTACATGTACAATTCAATGACATTGATGAAATTCTTCAAGCTGTCCAACCATTCTCACCCTCCTTTTCTGAGTTGTTTCTCTAGCATTAACTTCAACTAAATTCACTGTCCCCTAAGGTGACTTGTGTCTGTTAACCAGAAGGTCGGCAGTGTGAGTCTGCCAGGCGCTCCTTGGAAACTCTATAGAACAGTTCTACTCTGTCCTATAGGGTTGCTGTGAGTCCGAATTGACTCAATGGCAATGGGTTTGGTTTTTTTTTTTTAAGGTTCCTTATCGAAGCTTTTGAGTTGCTGCTGTCAGTTTGATTCCAAGTGAAAACCTGCTGCCTTTGAACCATTCCAACTCATAGTGACCTCATAGGACAGAGTAAAATTGCCTCATAGGCTTTCTAAGGAGCACGTAGTAGATATGAATGGCCAGCCTTTTGGTCAGCAGCTGAAAGCTTAACCACTGTACCACAAGGATCTCTCGATCACATACATACAGACCTTAAATAGAGCACAGTGCTCAAGGCAGACTTTTTTTTTAACTAGTTAAACTAAACTGTTGTTTGGTTTTAAGAAGCCTTCAGCTAAAGAATAATTTGAGGTCCTTGCAAAACAGGGAAAACTTAGTGGCGTAGTGGTTAAATGCTATGTCCACTAATCAAAAGGTCGGTAGTTTGAATCCACCAGGTGCTCCATGGAAACTCTACTCTGTCACTCTGAGTTGGAATTGACTTGATAGCAATGTTTTTTTGTTTGTTTTTCACAACAGTGTGGCTTCATACCAGCAGCACTGACATCATCGGAGAGCTTTTCAGAAGGGCAGGGTCTTAGACTCTACCCGGATTGACTGAGCCAGAATGTGTATTCTAATAAGATCCCCAGATTATTTGTGTCCACATTAAAGATTGAGAAGCACCTTCCTGGGTGATCTCCTTTCTGTTTATTACTTAACTGTGGCTGTAAACTGTTGAGCTGGCATGGTGTTAAATAAACTGGTATAGTCAGCTTCTGTTTATTAGTTACATCATGAGTGGTTGACTTACAGGCATTTCTACAAAGCAGTAACTTCAGATCTTAGAGATGATACAGATCACCTTAGCTAGTGAGAGTCTGGTCACAGCTGAAATTTAAGAAACATAAGGCAGTTGAAGAATCTGGGTGGATGGGTGATTTCTTAGATTGAAAGTGCCAAAGTGATTAAGACTGTGTCATATGGATTATACACAAATGTGGTTGTCTTTATTTGTGACCTGTTCATCTTTTCTGTCTTCCTCCCATGTACAGACTGACCTTCCTGTATTGCTGCTGGGTAGGTCATCTGACCTCCGGGCTGGAGAGTTTGTGGTGGCCTTGGGTAGCCCGTTTTCTCTGCAGAACACAGTGACGGCCGGAATTGTCAGCACTACACAGCGAGGGGGCAAAGAGCTGGGGCTGAAGGATTCAGACATGGATTACATCCAGACTGATGCCATAATTAACGTAAGTCACTCGGGACAGCCATACTCAGTCCATGAAATACTAGAAGTACAAGCAAAAGAAAACCTCGGAGGGACCTCTTTTTCCCTTTGGCCTTTCAGGGACTCAGGGTTCAGTTAGATCCTTACAAGAGGGACAGAATGCTCCCTTGTTATAGTTCTACCTGTTTGACAGGATAACTAGCATCTGATACTGGGTGGTCTCTCAGAGTCCGTCCGAAACGTGCACTGCTCTGATGGTCCTTTTGCTGCTGTTCTGGACCTTCACTGATGTCAGTGTTGTTGGTGGTGATGGGGCACAGTGTCACATGCCTTGGAGAAATAGGGGTTCCCTGTAGCAAGCTACTTTTGGTAAAGCTCTTCAGGAATTAGGAAACCCTGGTGGGGCAGCGGTTAAGTGCTACAACTGTTAACCAAAAGGTCGGCAGTTCAAATCCACCAGGCGCTCCTTGGAAACTCCATGGAGCAGTTCTACTCTGTCCTATAGGGTCACTATGAGTCAGAATCAGCTGGGCAGTGGTGGGTTTGGTTTTGGGTTTTGTTTTAGGAACTAAGTATAAATGGCAAGGAGAAATGCATTCATTGACCTTACTGATGACTTTTTTTCTTTCAAATTCTCTCTGCAGCATGGGAATTCAGGGGGGCCTCTGGTGAACTTGGTGAGTAGCCACTTTCCCTGTTGCTTCATGTCTTTTCCTCACTTTCAAAGACTTTGCAAATTTTCTGATGCAGACATGGGTGTCCCTCTTACGTACAGACTTGTGGAGCCATGCTTTCTTCTTCTCGGATCTTAGATAAATGGTTACAAAAAATTTAAAATCACTGATGGATTTACCATCCTCGTGGATGATTTCATCCTACTGAGAGGTGCCAGGGTTCTGGCTTACTGTGATGTTTTTCTCTCCAACATGTTTTCTGTTTTCTTGGGGCAGTTACCAAAGTCCTGGGGGTGAAGCGCAG
Source organism: Heterohyrax brucei (assembly GCA_028571685.1). NCBI lineage: Eukaryota > Metazoa > Chordata > Mammalia > Hyracoidea > Procaviidae > Heterohyrax > Heterohyrax brucei. Next base: position 65,251,205 of record CM053160.1, on the reverse strand, counting down.
ATTCATGACAAATGATTGATTGTATCACGTAATGTAGAACCTTGCAGACCCCCTCCTGCTGTGGCATGCGAGAAGCTAACTCTTAACCAGAAATGCCAGTTGCATGGTATGACTTGTTCAGGTTTGCAGCCTTAACCTGCCTCTAAGTGAGAAAAAAGCCACAACAGCAGTCCATTGCTTTGCCGTGACTTTTACGCTTTATTCAGCTTCTCCAGTAGAAATGCCAGGGTTCCTAGATGCCAAATTCAAGCAAAAACAGGAAGAGCATACTGCTGTTTAACACACAGCCCATGATAATGCTGAGTCCCTATGAGCTGTTCTTGGTGGTCCTTCCTTGAAAATTACACTTGCATTTAGGAAGGCGAGTTGTGCGTGAAGGTACTTGCATAATGGTTAAGTGAGACAGTTGGTAAACAAAAAGTCAGCAGTTCGAGTCCACCATGTACTCCTTGGAAACTGTGAGGCAGTTCTACTCTGTCCTATATGGTTGCCATGAAACTTGGCGGCAGCAGGTTTGTTTTTTTCCCTCAGAATATTACATATAATTTTCTGCACTTGCATTCTTCATTAGACAATGAGTATACTAGAGCCTGGATGCACAGTTTCAGGTCATCTCCGAGACCCCCCTCTTCCATTACCTGACAAAGTAATGGGTAAGGGGATGCAGAAGTACTTCAAGAGGAAAATGTTTCCTACTTAACTGATCTTTGTTCCCTAACCTCAGTTTGGCTAATTCTTCTTAAGAGTCACATTGAAGTGTTGCAGGAATTCAACAGTTTTTACTTTCATTTTTATTTTTTTGCCTCATCTATCTTTAGTTAGGGTTTTAAGTAATAGAAAGGCAAACACTCCTTGTCCTCTCATTTGTGTCAAAATACAAACTGGTTCACATAAACAAATAATAATACTCATTTTGTTGAAAATGTACACAGTGTCAATTACATGGACTAATTTCTACCTGTGCAGTTCAGTGACACTGATTGTGTAATTCAGTGACACTGATGACATTCTTCCAGCCATGCAACCATTCTTACCCTCGTTTTGCAAATCATTCCTTCCTGCTAGGCTGACCTCACTCTCTCCTAAGTTTGTTCTCCAATCTTTAGAGTTGCAATTGTCATTCTGATCTCATGTGAGTTTTTTCAAAGTGCACACTGCTCAAGGCAGACATTCTTGACTAATTCAGCTCAGGCTAAACTACTGTTTGGCTTAAAGAAGACTTCAGGGCATGTTCTTGGTTTATGGTTTAAAAAAGTTGAAACATTGTTTCAGGCCATCCAGCCTCTATGACTCCAGAAAGCCTGGATTCCCTAAGAATTTGATGTGGTTCACTTTTAAAATCAGTATGTTTTAGAGACGGTAGGACAAAACAAGTTCAAGATTAAAAGAAAACAACAACAAACATTCCTCAGCAGCATTGATCTTCTGATTCTAAAAAAAAGGTAACCTTTGCACTCCTCAGGTCCCCCTTCTGTTAACGGGCCCTCTAACATGGTAGAGGGCTTCTCTCTATTGTGATCCTAGGTGACCAGTGTCATACCTTCTTTTACCTGTGTGGGTTTTGTACGGCTCAGTTAGCAGTGACTTGTTGACTGAATGATGTCTCCTTCTGTTCCAGGATGGTGAAGTAATTGGCATAAATACACTGAAGGTGACGGCAGGAATCTCTTTTGCAATTCCCTCCAATCAAATCCGACAGTTCTTGGCAGATTTCCATGAGCGCCAGTTGAAAGGTGATGAGAGTAAGGCCTTGTTTTGGACCCGCCTTGTGTTTCACAAAGGTCCTCAGGTGGTAGAAGTGGTCTGGAAGCAGCTACAAATCTAATGTGGGCAGTTGGAACCCATCCAGTGGTGCCATGGAAGAAAAGCCTGGCAATGGGCTCCTGTAAAGATCGTTGTTGGAGTTACCATTGAGTCTGTGTGACTCATGGCGACCCCATGTGCGCAGAATAGAACTGCACTCCTGAGGGTTTTTAAGGCAGTAACCTTCCACCAGGCTCTTTGCCAAGGTGCCTCTGGTGGGCTCCAACTGCCTACTTTCTGGTTAATAGTTGTACCACCCAAGGACTACCCTGAAGATTACAGTCTCTGGAGTAAAGAAAATCCTATGGAGCAATTCTTCTCTGTAACATGTGGGGTTGCTATGAGTCAGAACCAACTGGATGGCTATAGGGTCTTGTGCACTCAGTCTTTTGCAAAATAGATGGTCAAGCCAATTCTCTAGAGTAGTGGGTCACTTGTGCCCAGCTCCTCCAAGGGTGGTTTGGGGTGCAAAATTGGTGGATTAGGCACAAGAACTAAGCATGAGCTATACCCTGGAATATCAGGGTTAACCTGTTGTGGAAGGAGAACTCCTGGACAGGAGGTGGTGGGTAGGAGGTGCATATGTGCTAAAAACAAAAGCTTTTACTGAGGCATACATTTTGTGGCTGACGGCCTCAAAGGGCAGCTATCCTAATAAGGACAACATGTGGCTTCGGCATCTTCTAAGTTTTTGTTGTTGGTGACCTTGTAATTCCCATTTCTTCTAGGAAAAGTTCCTTCACAGAAGAAATACTTGGGTCTGAGAATGTTGCCTCTCACTCTGAAGTAAGCATCTACTTGAGTATGTCTGGGTTAAGGGAAAACCATAGCTGGACAGTCTTAAGAGGACAGCTAGGTACTCTTGTTACTGTAGGCCCTCTTTGTCACAGAGTATGTATCTGTCTGTGCCAGCATTAACTGTACTGTTTAGTGGTCTCTCTCACTGGGTTTACATTTTATAATTTCCAGTGGCTCTAGACTCCTGCAGAGAGAATCACACCGTCCCTAGAGAAGGGTACTTGTCATTGGCTTGATAGAATCCACATTGGCTATTGAGCAGAGCAGCTAAGGGCCTTCAGCAGAACAGATAAGAGTCCTCTAAGAGTTACAGGCTTTTATGATGGCTCAGGAAACCCTGGTGGTGTAGTGGTTATGTGTTATGGCTGTTTACCAAAAACGTTGGCCGTCCAAATCTGCCAGTTACTCCTTGGAAACTGTATGGGGCAGTTCTACCGTGTCTTATAGGGTTGCTATGAGTTCGAATCGACTTGATGGTAGTGGGTTGGTGGGCTGGTTTTGATGGCTCAGGTAGACTAATTAATTGTGCTTCTTAACCTTATAAGTTTCTACTCTTTCCTTGTAGCCTTCTACAAGAAATGAAAAGGCAGGATCCAGAGTTCCCTGATGTGAGTTCCGGGGTCTTTGTATATGAAGTGATTCAAGGGACAGCTGCTGAAAGGTAAGTGTAGGACTTTGCCCAGCCTCCTCTGTTCTTTTGAGATGGGCGCCCTGGTCCATGTCCCCAGGATCTAGACTGGGGCTGCCCCATCTGGTGGCTACAGCTCACACATGTCTGGTCCCATGGAGTTCTACATTTTACTTAAATTTTATTTTATTTCAAATATTTTTTCTTCATATACAACTTCCCTGTTTTGCAAGAACTTCACTTCTCTTTGATCACTACATAGTAAAGTTTTATTGTATAGTAAGTAGCACATTCAGCAGGTGTGTTGTTTCTAGTGGGTTTTAAAGACTTACCTGAAATGCCATCTAAAATGTTTCATTCCTGATTTTTAAATACAAGAGGTCTGACAAGTCCACCAACTGAATTGTTCTACATCCCTCATTGCTGAATATCACTATGGTCACCTTCAAAGTACTGCTGGTGGAAAACTATGCGCTGACGCCAGCGCCTACTCCACCCTTCCAAGCCATTTTGGAATTCTTTCTGGAATGGCTCGTGCACATGGTGGTATGGCAGCAACTTCGTGAACTTAACTTGTGTAGTTGTCTGTGGGGGAGTTTTTAGCCAATAAACAAATAACCATATTGGAACACCCTCCCTACTTACCTGATCTGGCCCCCGATGACTTCTTTCTTTACCCAAAGATAAAGGAAACATCGAGGGGAAGACATTTTGATGACATTCAGGACAGCTCTGATGGCCATTCCAGATAAAGAATTCCGAAATTGCTTTGAAGGGTAGACCAAGCACTGGCGGCAGTGCAGTTTCCCAAGGGGAGTTCTCCAAAGGTGACCGTAGTGATACTCAGCACTGAGGAATGCAGCACTTTTCTAGGATGAGTTCACAAACTTAGCTGGCAGTCCTCATGTATTACAGATTGAAATGATAGTATTTTGGATATAATGACTTAAATAAGATAATTTTACTTCTCTTTTTTTCCTTTGTTAAATGTGGTCACTAGAAAATTTAAAATTTCGTATGTGGCTTGCATTACATCTATATGGGACAGTGCTGATACAGACTTGTGCATTTGTAAGGGCTTTTTAAAAATTTTTTTGGAGGGTGATTATTCTCTGTAGCCCAAGAAGAGCTCATGATGAAAATTAATAGCATAAATTTAAGTTATTTTTGGTAGGAGTCCCCAAATCTAGCCTTTCTGATACCTTAGTTATTAAGAGTCAGAAGAAACCAGAGTGCTGGAAGCCCCTTTTGTAGATGCAGCCAACGTTTTTAGTATATTTAAGTATTTTAAAACCCTTTTTTCATTAAACTTGGATGGCAGTACCAGAGGCCACCACTAATACTTGTTGCTGCTGAGTCGTGTCCCACTCCCAGTGACCCTATAGGACAGAGCAGAACTGATCCCTAGGGTTTCTGAGGCTGCACATCTTTAGGGAGGAAGGCTGTCACATCCTTCTCTTGTGCAGCCACTGGTGGCTAGCAGCCAAACGTTTAACCACGGTGTCACTAGTCTCTTTCCAAGGACAACTAAGGCCTGTGAAATAAAGTCAGGTTCTCTGTCGCTGCCTGCGACCCCCGGAACCCGCCCGGGGCCCCAAGCAGGAGACACCGAATGCAGGGAGACAAGAGAGGAACAACAACAACTTTATTTTTCTGGGCTTCGGCTTATATACCGAGCCATGTCCAATAGGCATTCAGTTTGGCATGGGGTGAGGGCGGCTTTCTCTTCTAACTGGCTGCAATCATCAGGCCATCATGGGCGTCACACAGGGGCTGACGTGGGGAGGCGGGTTTACTCAGGGCGCGGTCGGGTGTCTCGGCGCCATCTTCAAGGCGCGGCTGCGATGTGGGCTTCCCACATCTCCCCCTTTTTGTTTTAATAAAAGCAAGGTACAAGGCAAGGTATCGCAAGAAACGCCTGGCTTGGGTCATCCTAGCCCAGAACTTCTCTCTTACCCGTCATCAGGCCGGCTGCAGCAAAAGGCAGGGGCCCTGTCTTAGGTTGAGGGAGCCTGGCTGGAGGTTGCCCGTCATTGACTGCTTTCAAGCATCTGTAACCACACCTGGCTACCCTGAGTGTCAGCTGCCACTTCAGAGTAGGCCTGTACCAAAAGGGAGTATTTGATCTCCTGTGGTTTCTTATGGCGACATAGACAGTAGCAGCCTACACCGATGGCCAATATGAAGAGGAATACTATCCCCACAAGACCAGCCCATTCCTTTGTCAGCACGCCCAATTGAGACCAAAACCCTCGCATGATTGAGGCCAATGAAGCGTCCACTCGGGTGGAGTTGACAGACATTATGGCATTACGCAACTGAGTGATAAGCGCCTCAGTCTCTTTGGACCAATTTCCAGTCAATTGTTGAGACAGAGTTCTAGAGAGATAAGCAGCCCTGGAGATGTTGTGAAAATGAACGAGAGTGACGCAGACGCTGGCTAGGCGCCACTCACAGCCCAGCTGCACTAGCTGGGTTAAACTGTCCACTTGCTCTTGAACTAAGTCTACACGGTGATTTAATATGTGAATGACTCCCAGAAGTTTTCCATTAACTGCAAGCTGTGTTTGTAGCGTTGTAGCGGTGTTTTCCGCCATTTGATTAAGGGCGTCGGCTGTTTGCACAGTTTGAGTCAAGGCTACTGCAGTGGCGGCTGCCGCAGCGACAGAGGCAGTAACTGCCGCAACAATGGCAGCGGTAATTCCAAAGTCTCCTTTGGAGCGCAAATGAGTTGACAGTGACGATCGGGTGTTCTGCACTGGCCATGGTACGTAGCGAGGCAACCTAGTAACTAGAGCGGTATGAAACATAGAAGCATTCCAACATAATGAGTAGAAACAAGTATTATTAGTACATGAAACGGAGTCATTAGAGGGACGGGAGTCATGCATTAACATGAACATGAAAGGTGGTTGCACACAAACAGGAGTGGGAGGGAAGGTAAGGTTAGAGCCCACTCCTTGTGTTTCTAGTGTGTCCTCAAACACACCTGTGGAATTCCACTTCACAGTGGTGTTACTAATTGTACCACCGGTCAGCATGACAACTGGGGTTATGTCAGTGCAACCTCCACCGACACCACAAAGTAGCCAAACATCAAAGGATTAGTGGGGCTTGCCTGTGTTGGAAACTGCCAGGTATAATTCTTCCCGGGGGAGAAGTGGTTGGCCTGCGTTCCAATATTGGGAGAGAATGTGAAAAAGGATTTGACAGCCCACGGGGACCGATGGCTTTGGCAGCCAGTCCAAAGCTGGGGCCAATCGCGGGTGCTTTTGCAATAGGGGGCCCAGCGAGGCTGGGGGGGGACAGTAGAATTTCCTTTGGGGATCATGAGGGGTAAACGACCTTGCAGCAAGGTACCATTCGTGGTGGGGTTAGAGCTATTTTTTGGGGGGGGTCAAACCACCCCGCAGACATATTATACAGTGTGACACATGGGGTGTTCTCTATAGAGTTTTCTAGATCAGACAGGTTGTGGGGCACACGAAAGCAGAGAAGGCCCCGCAAGGTGACATTGAGTGGACGAGGTTCAGAGCTGCTGCTCTCATCTACCGGAATCGAGGGAAGTTGAAGGGAGTCATTAGTGGTAAAAAGTTGGGGGAACAACCCTGAAGAATAGTGGACTGGGAGAGGTAGGGGCAGAACATCTAAGAGCCCCCAATACTTATCTGTGTCTGCGCCATCAGTGTCCACAGCATCAGCGTTGGAAGCTTCATTGATTAGCAGAGGTGTCAGCAGTAATGACAGGGGTAGGATTTTCAGGAGAGTCATCAGCGGAGATATCATGCCTGACTAGTCGGATCAATCGGCTGGGAACCCAAATAGGAGCTTGGGAGTCCTGCGGGAAAATACAAACAGCTCCTCGGGTGATAGTGACAACTGGTGCTGGACCCTTCCATTTGCCAGAAAGGGTATCTTTCCATATAGCTGTTCGTGGAGGGGTTTCCGCCGCACCACTATGGCGCTCTGCAGCGGAGCGTCCCTCCTTATCCAAAGTTAAAAAATTTAGTGTAAACAGGGCCAGGGCCAGCCTGTTCTGAGGAGTGTGTCCCTGCCCAATTCCCCTTTTTTGTTTTAATAGACAGGCTTTGAGGGTTGAGTGAGCTCTTTCAACTATTCCCTGGCCCTGGGGATTGTACGGGATGCCATGGGTGCAATGCACACGCATGGCTTGCAGGAAATTTTGGAACGGTAGGCCGGTGTAAGCAGGTGCGTTGTCTGTTTTAAGACTGAGTGGGGCACCCCAAGCTGCCCAAGCTGTAAGACAGTGGGAGATAACATGCCGGGCTGCCTCGCCTGTGTGGGCTGAAGCAAAAATGATACCAGAATAGGAGTCTACAGAGACATGAACATATTTTAATCTGCCAAATTCTAGAATATGAGTGACATCCATCTGCCAAAGATGGCAGGGACGAAGGCCTCGGGGGTTCACACCCACCGAGGGGGTTGGCAAGTGAGGTGCACAGGCAGTACAGTTGCGCACAACGTCACGAGCTTGTTCTCGAGAGATACCAAAGTGACGTGAAAGGGTTTGTGAGTTGACGTGGAATTGATCATGAAAATTTTGCGCCTGTTGTAGGGCCGAAAGGATGATAGGCATGCGGGTTAACTGGTCTGCCATTGCATTACCTAGTGTAATTGGCCCAGGGAGGTTTTGGTGTGCTCGGTGCTGAACAATGAAAAAAGGGGGAGTTGCGATTTAGAATAATTTTCTGGATGTCAGTAAACACAGCAGCAGCAGGCGAGTTGGAGCAAATGACCCCTGCTGCTTCCAGAGCTCTGACTGCATTAACCACATATGCAGAATCTGAAACGATGTTGACGGGGTCGGTATTGTTCTGCAGAGCCAGCTTAACTGCCTGTAACTCTACCAACTGCGCTGAACAATTTGGGAACAAGTATGTTTGGGTGGAGTGATTGGGAATGACAATGCTGCCAACACCAGAGTTGGAACCATCGGTGAAGATGGAGAGAGCATTTGGTATAGGCTTGTCAGAAGTACAGCGCGGGAAGATGATTGGATGGCTAGCACTGAACTGGAGCAGAGGGTCTTTCGGGTAATGATTATCGATTACTCCCGAAAATGAACATAAAAGGACGGCCCAATCATCAGAGGTTGTCACAAGGGTCTGTATTTGGGTTCTGTTATAGGGAGTAATTAACTTTTCGGGGTGACGTCCAAAGAATTCGACAGCTTGGGACAGTCCGAGCGAGGCCATTCTTGCCACAGCGCCCGGGTACCATTCAATACTGCGCTGCGGGGAAATGCGGGGGTGAACCCATCGAAGGGGGCCACCCTGCCATAACACCCCTGTGGGCTGGCAAGGAGTGGGCAAAACACAGAGTGTGAGGGGGGCGTCAGGGTTCCTGCGCTTTAAGGCAGCGGTGGAAAGGGCTGCCCCCACTCTTTTTAGGGCCTCCCTTGCTTCTGGAGTTAATTCGCGAGGGGAAGCCAACCCCGAGTCGCCCTTAAGAATGTCATACAAGGGGCTTAGCTCGGAGTTTGAGAGAGAGAGATATGGGCGGACCCACTGAATGTCCCCTAAAAGTTTTTAAAAATCATTGAGTGTATGCAAGTGATCCACTCGTAACGTGAGTTTTTGAGGGGCGACAGTTGTAGGTGAAACACTAGCTCCCAAAAACTCCACCACCTCTGTCTTTTGCACTTTGTCTGCTGCAATAACAAGGTTAGCTGCCTCCAAGGCCTCCTTGGGTATCCGCTCTGGTTAGATCTCCACCCAATTTATTCCAGGCGCTCAGCGTTAAATGACCCGAGACCAGGAACCAGGGGGCCACTTCCTCCACTGCTGAGAGGAAAGTTTTAAGGGTCCCCTGTTTAATCTGAATGCCCCTACATTTTAATAGTTCCTTTAAAGGCACAAACAGCCTCTGGCTGCTTGGGTGATTCCCCATTATCTTCCCGGTAAATACCGCTCCAGTAAATACTGACCCAGGTAAATACCTGCTCTGGCTGCTTGGGTGATTCCCCATTATCTTCCCGGTAAATACCGCTCCAGTAAATACTGACCCAGGTAAATACCTGCTCACCCGTCCAGGCGTCCCCGCGGTGAGGGTTGCAGTCCTATCCCCTTCAGGTCCCTGTCCGGGCGCCAAATGTCGCTGCCTGCGACCCCCGGAACCCGCCCGGGGCCCCAAGCAGGAGACACCGAATGCAGGGAGACAAGAGAGGAACAACAACAACTTTATTTTTCTGGGCTTCGGCTTATATACCGAGCCATGTCCAATAGGCATTCAGTTTGGCATGGGGTGAGGGCGGCTTTCTCTTCTAACTGGCTGCAATCATCAGGCCATCATGGGCGTCACACAGGGGCTGACGTGGGGAGGCGGGTTTACTCAGGGCGCGGTCGGGTGTCTCGGCGCCATCTTCAAGGCGCGGCTGCGATGTGGGCTTCCCACAGTTCTCCAACTAATAAAGAGGGCTCTCCAACTAATTTTACTGTTGTTTTGAGACAGTTATAATTAAAGTGAAGAGGTGGCTTTGTCCTATAAATATTATGTCCCTGGGTCTGTTCCCTCTGGTGTTTCTTCAGTATCTCTCCATCATTGTTTTTGTTTCTTAAGAGTACAATAATCTGTCTAGATTATGTTAATTAACTCTTTTTTTTGAGGGAGAAAAGAAATCACAAGGTACTGTTGAGAATAGTTAAGTGACAGGTTTCCTGTTACTAAATTGGGCTTGTCACAGGCCTTGCTAGACTTTCGTGGTTAGTACCCTCCCCCGCTTCCTTATTTTTAACTTCTGGTTCAAGGCCAAAGGTATTTCTTTCAGCTCCTCTAAACCCTCTGTTTTAGTCAGCTAGGGCTGCTCTAACAGAAATACCACAGAGTGGATGGCTTTAACAAAGAAAGATATATTCTTACATAGTCCGGTAGGTTGCAAGTCCATATTCAGGGTGTCCGCTCCAGGGAAACTTTCCCCTTGACGGCTCTGGAGGAAAGTCCGGTATTGCATCAGTCATTGTCCAGGGAGCATCCTCACACAAGAACCTCTGGTCTGAAGGACGTGCTCTGCTCCCGGTGCTGCTTGCTTGATGGTAGCGAGGTTCTCAAATTGTCCTTGGTTCTTTTTCCTTTTATTCCTTGCAAGCTAAAAGCATTAAGGGTGGGGCAAGCCATACTCCAGGGAAACTTCCCCCTAGCAGGAATTCACAGCCCCACCCTAATCCTTTAACATACAGGTTAGCAAAACCACACAATGGAGGACAGTCCCAAGATACTGGGAACCATATGCAAGCCACGTGGCTGCACACATTTTTGGGGGGACACAATTCAAACCATGACATCCCACCCTTTGACAACCCAAAAATCACATCACAAAAACATTTAACACATTCATCTCACCATAGCAAAATTATGTCCATCCATATAACAGAAGTCTTAAATCAGCTCCAAGTCCAAAATACAAAAACTCTTCTACATCTGTGAAACTTAGAAGGCATTAACAGGCAACAGGCAAGTCAACAGAACACATTACATTAGCCCTCAAAGCTTTGGAAATACTCTTACATTTTCTGAGACATTCTACACAACAGCAATGCTCTCCAGACTCTAGGTATAGGCCACACTCTCAGGTTTCTGGGTGGAGACCTCCAGCCCCGTGCTACAACTCTGCCTTCAAGGCCCACTTGGACAGAAACTCTGTCCCATCGGCTTTAGGAGCACCCTAAGCCCAACTGAGTGGCAATTCCACCCTTACGAACACAGCACGCCATGGTTCCACCCTTTCAAACCCCTGAGGTCATGGCCATACCTCTTGAGACTGAGGCAGCTCAGCTTCTCACGCTATTTGTCTCTTCAGCTTCAGCTTCCTATGGCCGCATGGCCTGGGCCTCAGGCCCACATCTGCCCTGCCGGGCAAGTGTTCCAAAGCTCTGTAGCTCCACTGGTTTAAGTGCCCGGAGGCACCCCACTCTTGCTGGAAAGCGTCCTGCCCAAAGGCACTCAACTCTCTCACTCTGTAGGTCAGCAAGGCCAGCTCACCGATTCAAGTGCCCAGAGGCACCCCGTTCCGCGAGGAAAACTCTGCGCAGGCACTGACCTCTCTCGCTCCACGGGTCGGCTCCAGCGCTGCCTCTGGTTCTGCTGCTGCCGCTGCTGCTGCTGCTGGTCCTCTGTTGTTTCTCACCATCTGCGCCTTCTTCGTTCCTTCTGAATCTTCTATCCATTCGCAGTTTCAAAGTGGCTTCCACATTTTAGGTATTTGCTAGAGCAGCACCCCACTCCCACGGTACCAATTCTGTTTTAGGCAGCTAGGGCTGCTCTAACAGAAATACCACAGAGTGGATGGCTTTAACAAAGAAAGATATATTCTTACATAGTCCGGTAGGTTGCAAGTCCATATTCAGGGTGTCCGCTCCAGGGAAACTTTCCCCTTGACGGCTCTGGAGGAAAGTCCGGTATTGCATCAGTCATTGTCCAGGGAGCATCCTCACACAAGAACCTCTGGTCTGAAGGACGTGCTCTGCTCCCGGTGCTGCTTGCTTGATGGTAGCGAGGTTCTCAAATTGTCCTTGGTTCTTTTTCCTTTTATTCCTTGCAAGCTAAAAGCATTAAGGGTGGGGCAAGCCATACTCCAGGGAAACTTCCCCCTAGCAGGAATTCACAGCCCCACCCTAATCCTTTAACATACAGGTTAGCAAAACCACACAATGGAGGACAGTCCCAAGATACTGGGAACCATATGCAAGCCACGTGGCTGCACACATTTTTGGGGGGACACAATTCAAACCATGACACCCTCGCTTCTCAAAATCAGTCTGTAGTCCAGCAGCATTAAAATCCCCAGGGGCCTGGTAGGAATGGACACCCACTCACCTCCCCCTAGATCCCCTGAATCAAAATCTGCATTTTTAACAAGATCCCAGGTGATCCATATGCACATTAAAATGTGAGAATTACTGCTCAAAACCAGTGATAAACAGAAATCCATTCTTTCACCCACTTACACATAGTTAACAGTAGTAATAATTAAAAAAACAACAAAACACCAAACTCATTGCTGTCAATTCTGACTTACAGTCACCCTATAGGACCGAGCAGAACTGCCCCACAGTTTCTAAGAATACCTGGTGGATGTGAACTGCCAACCTTTTGGTTAGCTGACCTTTGGGTTAGCAGTTTTAGCACTTTAACTACTAAGACACCAGGTTTCCACAGTAATAATAGCTGACACTTATTAAGCACTTACTATAGATCAGGCACCATTCTAAGTGTTTTTCATAGTCCTGTAAGCCCCTAGCAGTCTGCTGATGTAGGTATCATGTGACACAGGAAGTAGCCACAGTACAGAGAGGTTAATTAATGTGCACCTTTCACACTCAGTCAGGGAGCAGGGACGTGCTTGGACTTCTGCTCTTGACCCCTGTGTTATCCTGCTTTTCTTGTTTCCAAGAGATGGAGTGATTTACTGGCAAGATGGAGTTTCAAGCCAGGAAGACCCAAGATCAAATCTTACAAATATGAGGGCTGTTGTCAGACACGCTGTGAACCCCCCTGGAGCACAACAGTCCTATGTCCTGTTTCAAAATTACTTTCCTACCGGGATCATGTCTAAGACGTTTACTCCATACAATGGAGTTTGGAATGGGAGTTTAGCTTCTAATCTCTACTAATCTCAAGCACACCCTAGACTTTACGAGCAACAGAGAACAGCTAAAACAATATTTTCCCCAGATAGTTACACTACAAGTTAATTAACCCCACTGTATCACAACTGCTTCCTCTGTAAAATACCTACAACACAAGACTATTATTATTATTGTTATTTCTCATGGTGGCTGTGGGGCATGCTGTCCCACATCATTCTCCTGAGCTGTCCTTGTTCTTAAAACTTGTCCTGTTTTAGTTCCAACCTCAGACCTCACATCCTCCTGCTTTAAACACCAATTCTCTGATTTGTTTGTCAGCTCTGCCTACCTTACACACATGCTGTATCACTCTTTGTCCTTGGGTCCCCCCATTTCTCTTAATGAGTGTCTCCTGGACTCATTTAAATTGATGGTTTGAGGTCAGCTGGTGCACCACAATGCTGCTGACCTTTGTAAAATGACTACCTCACCAGAATCACGGGTCACTAATGTACTCTGCCCATACAGTGGGTGGTCACCTTAAAAGACAAATTATCAGCCTGGTTATCTATTTATCGCATTTCTCATTCAGGGCTGGTTTTTGTTTCTGGAATATCTATTTTGTGTGAAGTCCGTCTACTGGAGACTGAATATAATCATGACTTTGGGGGAAAGGAGCCTAGAACCAGAGCCCTAGACCATGAGACGGGGAAGGTTGAGACTGGACTTGGACTTCCTGGAAGCAGAGCTTCCCTAATGCAGCTCAACAGTTTCTACTTCTGTTAATGGTGGCTGAAGATGGGGCAAGGAAGTGGGCTCTCAGAACCAAACTGGTCACAGCACAGCCACCTCAGGGACAACATATTGCTTGGATTCACTTCTGCTTGTTAAGATCTGGGGGGTGCTGAAGTTAACAGAGGTCAGTGACGAATAGAGATTAGAAGCTCGATTCTCTATTCAAACCAGTCCATTATATAGGAAGAGTACATTAGTGACGGATGATTCTGATAGTCATTTTACAAAGGTAAACAGCATTGCTGTGCTCCAGGTGACCTTCATGGCACACTCTTTCTGGACTGACCATCAGAGCTGATGTCGTATTACCCTTGATGTCCTGAATGGCATCAAAATGTCTTCCTTTCAATATTTCCTGTCTTTGAGAAAGAAAAGTCACTGGGGCCAGATCAGGTAAGTAGGAAGGGTGTTGCAATACAGTTGTTTACTGGATTAAAAACTCCCTCACAGTTAAGTTTGCAAACTTGCCACCTTGCCACTGTGTACAATGGTCATTCCAGAAAGTTCCAAAATTGCTTTGAGGCGTGGACTAGGTGCTGGCGTTGTTGTATAGCTTCCCAAGTAGAGTACTTCAAGGGAGACTATAGTGATTGATATTCAGCAATGAGGTAGGGAGAACGTAGAACAACTAAGTTCATGGACTTCACTGTCAGGCCTTTGGCTCTGCCTTCTTCGTGTGTATGCTTAATGTCAACAAAATATGGCCAAAAGAGACGGACATAAAATTCCAAGTGGGGATACGATTTTCTCCTAGTTTCATGGCCTTTTTATTTTTCTTCCTCCTAGCTCTGGGTTGAGAGACCATGACGTAATTGTCAGCATCAATGGGCAACCTGTTACCACCACAACTGATGTTATTGAAGCAGTTAAGGACAATGATTCCCTCTCCATTGTGGTCCGCAGGGGAAATCAAACCTTGATCCTGACAGTCACACCTGAGATAATCAATTAGGCATCTGACTTGAAGGAGAGACTACCACCACCAAAGCTGTAGCGCCTGGTTTGTACTGAAGACGCCAAAGTATTTTAGCAGGTCTTTATCATAAAGAAAAATGAATGCTTTAAAATATACATGCATGTTCAAGGATTGTAAGGTTGGAGAGTGCTACATCACCGCAGCAAAGCCTGACTAAGCAAAGTGGAAAGAGGTGGTTCCGGGAAGACTGGGAAGCTGATAAAATTTTACTTAAAGATAAACAAAGGAAAAATAGGTCTAGTTCCTAATTTAACCTGAGGGTGGGGTGGGGGGGTTTCAGTATTTGAAAATTCCTCTAATGCCACAAATGTGATACAACATGTACATACAAACAGATCTACCAACCAGATATTCAGAAACATCCTGAACTCAGAGTGCAAGGGAAATAAAGTTTTTAGTAACATGCCTTTACGTGAGTCAGTTTTTCAGGTTGTATGCTATTTGGCCAGTGTCTGTGTTTATGGAGGATAGGCATCTTTTAGAAGCTGAATTGAAACTGACAATTGTGGATTGCCACACTGGATTCTTCATTTATCACTTATCATTCTAGTAGTGGAAACATTTAGGTATCCCAATAGCTTTTCTGACTGTGAGAAGGATATGCTCCATAAAACAGCTTCTTCAACAGCTTGCAGACTCTTAGCTCTTTTACCTGTCTCTTCCTCCTGGTAACGTTAGTGATACCACATCTCAAAGACGTGAAAAGTCTTTTATTTTTTTTTCTTTAAAAAAAAAAGGAAAAGAGCTTTTGATGAGGTTTGTCAATGTGCTTAGGCAGATTTTATAAGACAAGGCCAGATTTGTGACTTGAGTAGCATCTTATGTCGGGAAAGATTTTTTTAAATTCTGTTTTCCAGGCTTCCAATTAGAGGTGCCTTTTTTTGTTTCCTTTAAATACAGCAGCCTTAAATTCTATACACAATTTTATGTGCGTGTGCATTTTGCTAGAGGGAGGGTCATGAACCACAAACGCCTTAGACTAGGGAGATTATAAGAGTCTACAAATTATTACTGTTACAAACAAGGTTAAGGTCAGTGTGATGCAGAAACTTTCAGACAGAACAGAAAAATATTTTAATTTTTTATAGCATTGTCACCACTTAGTAATACAAGAAAAGTGATCCTATTAATCAGATATAATAAAGCTGAAACTTGTACGAAGGCAGCTATAAAAATGACAAAAGCTATATGCAGGGAAGGAAACTTGGGTGACCGAGAGGCTAAGTGCTACCAGTGCTGACCAAAGGGTCAGCAATCTGAATACATGAGGTGCTCCTTGGAAAGTCTGTGGGGCAGTTCTACTCTGTCCTACAGGGTCACTATGAGCTGGAACTGACTTGATGGCAATGGATACATGCAGACTATTTTAACTGCGATTCTTTGTCTTGAAGCCAATGATCACGGAGCTAAAGTGTTTTCTTTGAACCATTTTGTCTTATTTCTATAATTGGTAAAATTTCCCAAATAGTAGCCTCTTAGCTTGACTCGTCTACAAAATCTACTTTTTATTTTACGTATAATGGTTCTTTCCAACTTTGGCAGCAACGGATGGACACTAAGTTTTTAAAACCAGGTACCATTTGGAACATTTCCTCTTATCCACAGTGATTTGGGAACGTGAAGTATGGCTGTACCTTTTGTCCTGTCAGTGACTGCTGCAGCCTATGGTGACAGGTTTTAGTACCATGCTTATTCTGAGAAAATGCACTCAGTTTCTCTGTCCCCATAAATCACTTCCTAGCTCTACCCAGGTATTCCAACATCCTTTGAGTAAGAGTCTCTTTTTTTTACCCCCCAAAGCATTAGGCTTCTCATTCTATCTTAGCTAATCATGAAGATTTGTTTCTACAATTACTTGTATGAAATCTTTTTCTTTTAAAATCAGTCTATAACATAGGTGCCATGAACTAGTAAACAGCACAGATGTGTGTTTGTTGCTGTTGGCTTTTAAACCGTAACTGTACTACACATACTGCTTCTGCATGACAAAGGGGACACAACAGAGTTTACTAGAAGGACAGTTCACCTGAATTGCCTGATGTTTAGCAGAACATATTTAATTCTGAGTTTCACTCTACTTACGGAAAATGCTCACACAACTTCCTAGGCTGGCACTTTTTTTTCCTACAAAGTCAATTCAGAAAGTCAGAATTTTGGTGTAAATTAAAATCTGTGGCCATTTCTTCCTGTGCTGAAGATTTTCACGGGCTGAGTTACGGATCTCTTCTGCGTGAAGACACTGGGTCACAAAAGACACATGGCTAAAAGCATTCACACGCGCATCCCACTGGGAGTGCCCACTTGTTCCAAGGTGCCAAGACACAGCAATGGAAACACAGATGGTGCAGAAACTTCAACTGTAGCTTATCAGTTAGTCACTCTTCTTCCTATTTGGTACTGGAGGAAAGGTGGAAACTTGATTCTCGTAACACTGTTTGCATGTCGCTTCTAGTTTGCAAGGTAAAACTTGGGTTGAAAACCCGAAGTCCAGAGGTTTCCTGATCAATCAATCCCATTCCCTACAAAGAGGGAAAGCAACAGTCAGGTCTGATACCAAGGAGGAGTTCCGGGCCTGCAGAGATGAATTCAGAACACAGAACATTCACCTTATCTCCCTGGGCCCCAGTAGCAGCTCTCTTTAATAAACAGTGCACCAATTGCTGCCGTCGCTTGGCATCAGCCCTCCAGTGATGAGCAAAATCAGGTCAACGAACCACCAAATGCCAAGTCCTCCAAGTGTCAACAGCTTTCCTACTGCTGTGCCAGTATGCCCCAGGCAGAAGCGATCCACTCCAAAACACCCCAGGAAGAAAGAGTAGAGCAAAGTGGTTATGAAGTAGTGGCCAGTATACCTAGACAAGGATGAAAAGGTAGAGGCTTTATTACATACACATGAATTTAATATAAGTGAAAAGATGGTGACCAAAGTGAAAAGCAGTTCTTCTCTAGCATCTTATCCCCATATCTTCCCAGAAAATAAAATCTCTTGATGGTTCAGGGTTCCCAAAGGTACTTCATAAGAAAGGTAGTGGCTTTTGCAGAGTTGGACTGGGTAAGAAATTATGAAGCACATTTGTACAGTAGGCATCCTGAGAGAAGTGCCAAGTGGGGCCCTCCCTCTTCCTATACAGTGGTCTTCTAAGGAAACAATGTCTTTTCTGCAGGTGAATGCCAGGTCTCTACACAGCCTTCCTGCTGTTTTGTAATGCTAGCAGCTGAACGCAAAGACTTCTTCATAAGGACTTTTGTCCTTACCCACTGGGATGACATTCAGTTGCACTTGCTCTGATGTTGGCACTACACATAATCACAGGCTCTTACCACTAACAGTTGGTGTAAGTAAATTCTGTGTCTTCAAGTGGAACTTACAGAAACGACCCTGATTCTTGAAAAACAAACCCGATGCCGCTGAGTCAATTCTGACTCATGGTGACCTCACATTTCAGAGTAGAGCTGATGCTCCATAGGGTTTCCAGGGGCTATGACCTTTCAGAAGCAGGCCACCAGACTTTTCCATGAGCCACCATGGGGCAGATTTGAACTACCAACCTTTCAGCCAGAAGCCGAGCACTTAACCATGTGCAGTGTCCACGGACTGCTAGTCCTTTACCTTCATGATAAACTGACTTTGGAGAAAGAGGTGCCCACACTTTCCATAATAAAACATTTATCTCTGAAATACTACAGCCATTTGCACAGGATTTATGTCTATAATAGGAATTTTAGAGACAGGTCATTTGGTCCAACTCCTTCATTTTGTAGATGACGGGACAGAGACTCTTGAGTGTCTGGGAGAGGCATTCAGAACTCATAGTACCTAGTCTCAAGTCCAGTGTCTTCTCTGCTATAACTATACTGGCCCCATCAAGGGATTATGCACAGCACTAATCATGTTCATTTTAACACTTAAAACACCAAAAACATCAAATCAGCTATCATTGTATTGATGGCTCCAGCTTTATCCAGGTACCACAAAAAAAGCATTGTTGTTGAGGCCGATTCTAACTCATAGTAACCCTACAGAACAATGTAGAACTGCGCCATAGGGTCTCCAGGGAGTACAGCTGGTGGATTTGAACTGCCAAACGCCTGGTTAATAGTCATAGCTGGCTGTAGCTCTTAACCACTATACCACCAGGGCTCCGTTCAAGTACCAACTGTTAGTAATACTTACTTTATACAAGGTTTATTTTCTCGTAGGAAGATCCTAGGATCAGCACACTCAATTCCTTCTAGGGCCCGGCACTGGACCTTAGCATGCTCCACGTCACTGTAGGCCTGACCACCGAACTGTGGAAAAACAGCCCAAAAGAGAAAACCCACTGAAAGCAGAGGAACACATAATGTGTCTTTACAATCATTAATAAAAGCTGTCTCAGGGCTATCATTACTGTAACAAGGCTGGGTAAAGCTGTGCTCAAGAGCAAGAGACTTAGTGACAAACTTTAGGTCATGGACTGAGTTGTACCCCTCCCCCCAAAATGTGTCTCAGTTTGGCTGGGCCATGATTTCCAGTACTGTGTGATAGTTTGTTTTTCTTCCACATTTTATAAGTCCTGCCTTTCTGATGTTAATGATGGAGAATGGGTGGCAGCTGTGTCGGGGGTGGGACTCAATCTGCAAGCCTAGATTGTGTTGAGGCAGTCACTTAAGATACAAAAGAAAGAACTCAGCTAGAGACAGAGGGGACCTCACATCACCAAGGAAACAGGCCAGGAGCACAGCATGTCCTTTGGACTGGAGTCACTGCACAAAGAAGCTTCTAGTCCAGGGGAAGAAGGCTGACTGAGAAACCCTTCTGCAGCTGATGCCCTGAATTTGGACTTTAAGCCTATGTTATGGTAAAGAAATAAATTTCTCTTTGTTAAAGCCATCTACTTGTGGTATTTTCTGTTACAGCAGCACTATATGATTAAGACAGAATTTGGTAATGAGAGTGGGGTGCTGCACTAATAAGACACTTAAAAGTGGAAGCAGTTCTGAAACTGAATGGATAAGAGGAGTGAGGAGCCACAACAGCAGGGAATCTGCAGTGGCAGGGAAGCAGCAGCAGTGGATCAGGAGACCAGAGTGAGATGGTGCTGGAGCTGAGGTGGAGCTGGAGAGAGCTGAGTGCCTGTGTGCAGGAGGCTTCCTGGTGCAGTGGGTACCTCCAGGCACTTACTGGTGGAGCTAGGCTTGTGGACCCATGGAGTGAGACAACTGAGTGCCTGTGTGAAGGAGGCCTCCTGGTGGTATGGGGTGCCTCAAGGCACTTATCAGTGAAGCTACAGAGCTTTGAAACACTTGCCCCTGCAGGGCAGATGTAGGTGTGAGGCCCAAGGAGCCCAGAGGCCATAGGAAGAAGCAGCTAAAGACACAAGGAGCTGAGCTGCTTCAGTCTCCAAAGGTATGGCCATGACCTCAGAGATTTTAAAGGGTGGAGCCATGGCCTCTGGGGCTTCAGAGTGGAACATCTAAAGCCGAGGGAGCAGAGCACATCCTTTGGACTCAGTGTCCCTGTGCTTGAGAAGCTCCCAGTTTGGGGGAAGACTGATGACAAGGACCTTTCTCCAGACAAAGCTTTCCCCTGGAGTTGATGACCTGAGTTTGGACTTTAGCCTACCTTTCTGTGAGAAAATAAATTTCTTTGGTAAAGCTACCCACTTGTGGTATTTCTGTTATAGTAGTACTAGGTGACTATGACACTTTAAGAACAAGAGATTCAGTCACATACTTCAAGTGATTTTCAGGTTAATTCATTCTAAATGCAGACTATTTTCAATAAACTTGTTTTCTCCTTCTTTATGACTGGCTTCTTCAGTAATATAGCCAAAAAATTCATCATAAATTTTATGAAATATCATTTAGAATTAAAAAACCCCTAAATCCAAAACTGTTGCTGTTGAAATTGATTCTAACTCCCAGAGATTCTATGGGACACTGCCCCTTCCAAGGACCAGCTGGTGGATTTGAACTGCCAACTGTATGGTTAGCAGCTCAGCTCTTAACTTCTGTGCCACCAGGCTTCGCCATTTAGAATAAATGGACACAATGCTTATTTATTTTACATTTCAGAACAACAGCATACTACTGAGAATTTGGGGATGATTACTTAAAAAGTCAATGTGCAAGTCACAGTGTATGTAAAACAGAAATCTGTTCTATATATGCTGTACATTGACAAAATTAGGAAAGAATTCAGGATATTGTATCTGATTCATCAGTTTATTGAGCTCCATGGATGTGGCCCAGATGTACATAGTACATGTATAAGTTTAAATTCTGACAAAAATTTCAGGTCAGGGTTCCTACCTTTTGTTTAACTGAATGTTAGCAGGGAAAGCATAGTTGTCCCTCTCCACTGACACACTATAAACTCTTTTACCACTGAGGTGGAGCACCCTCAAGGGAGTGCAGTAGGAAATAAAGATGCTTACATCTCCCCCTTCCCCCTGGCACTCAGATGTCTGAGTACTGATAGCCCTCTGGGACTTCTAGGTAAGGTCAGAGGAAGCATACACTGCCTTTGTTGGGTGCCATGACAGGCTAAACCCCGTTTTGAATTAAGATGGGCAGAGTTAACAAAGTCTAAAAAACCAAACCCGCTGCTGCTGAGTTGATTCTGACTCATAGCCATCCTATAGGACAAATCAGAACTGCCCTAAAGAGTTTCTGAGTAGCTGGTTGGATCTGAACTGCCAACCTTTCAGTTAGCAAAGGCAGCCCTTAATGCACTATGCCGCCAGAGTTTTCAAGTGAACTCTTAAAAAAAAAAAAAAACAACAAACCCACTGCTGCCAAGTCAGGTCTGACTCATAGTGACCCTACTGGTCAGAGCAGAACTAGCCCAGAGAGTTTCCAAGGAGCGTCTGGCAGATTTGAACAGCTGACCTTTTGGTCAGCAGGTGTAGCACTTAACCCACTACGCTACCCAGTTTTCCAAGTAAACTCTATATAGTGTTAAACTTTTTAAAATAGTTACCAACAGAATAAAAGTTCATGGTATTGAACGTATTTCTTCATAGAGGACTATAGTAAAGAGTTGTCTTTTTGGTTTTATTCTATTTTACTACTGAATGTAAAAAAACCTGTTTTTACTACTGAGGGTGTTCCACCTCAGTAGTAAGGCAGTTGATAGAGTGCCAGTGGAGAGTGACAGCTATGCCTTCCTTACTAGAATTCAGTTAAACAAATGGTAGGAACCCTGTCCTGAAATTTTTGTCAGAATTTAAACTTATAGAGGTACTATGTATATCTGGGCCACATCCATGGAGCTCAACAAACTTATGAATCAGATACAATGTCCTGAATTCTTTCCTAACTTTGTCAACTTACAGTATATATAGAACAGATTTCTGTTTTGTGTTGAGTACCAAAAAAAAAGTTTTCCCATGATTCTCTAGCTGAGTTTTGACTTCATTATGCAGCATAATGTAACTTAAAGGTGAGTCCATCGGGGGTGGGTCAGGAGTCACATGAACTTTACTGATTTTTGGGAGACCAACTAGGAGGGGTGAATCCACTTCAAGAATATATTAAATGGAAGTGAATGGCTCTTTTTCATTGCAAAAGTGTACTGTTACCAATGATTTGGAACATTTTATACCAGGACCATTTGCTTCTGAGTCACTTCCAACTCAGGGTGACCCCATGTGGGTCAGAGTAAAATTGTACTCTAGAGGTTGGCACACTGGTTAAGTGCTCAGAGTTTATTACCTCCAAATGCTGAGTAATGGGCTTTTCCCTCCAAATGTAGACTAATTAAGTATTGTGGCCATTTACTGTAAATGGCGGTGCTTAGGTAGCACAGAGGTTAGGAGCTTGGCCACTCACTCAAAGGTCAGAAGTTTGAATCCACCAGCCACTCCTTGGGAATCCTATGGGGCAGTTCTATTCTGTCCTATAGGGTTGCTACAAGTTGGAGTCAACTTGATGACAAGGGGCATATGGAGGGTTTCTGATAGCAGATTTTTTGGGGCCTAGATCACCAGGCCTTTCTTCTGTGTCATTCCTGGCTAGATTTGAACTTCCAATCTTTCAGTTAGTAGCTAAGTGTGTTAACTATTTCCAGGGACTCCTGGAAGGCTTTAGCTTCCTACAAAGCCATCTACTGACAGACTCTATGCCCTCAGGATGTGATGAAACCTGCCTGTCTGGTGAAAAGTCATCTGTTAAGGGGTCTTTGTCCCAGTGCATGTCAAGGCAGTCAAGGGTGACATTTAAGCTTGAAATCTGTCCATGTCGATGGCCA
The DNA here is from genome assembly GCA_028571685.1 of Heterohyrax brucei. Taxonomy (NCBI): domain Eukaryota; kingdom Metazoa; phylum Chordata; class Mammalia; order Hyracoidea; family Procaviidae; genus Heterohyrax; species Heterohyrax brucei. Next base: position 65,228,385 of record CM053160.1, on the reverse strand, counting down.
AAAGAATCACAGGCAGATTAGTGTTTGCATCTGGGTAGTTCTGGCTCAGAGACTACTCCTTCAACCACTGACCCTAGCTGTGCTGGAAATCCCTACAATAGTCATTCCAAGGAAATTCTACAAAAGACTAGCTTTGTACCCCTTATACTTTTCTGTAATGACACTTAACCAGTGGTTAAGAGCAAGGCTGCTAACCAACACATAGGCAGTTCAAATTTACCAGCTACTCTTTCGAAAGCCTATAGAGCAGCTCTACTCTGTCCTATGGGGTTTGATTTTTTTTAGGTTTTTCTTCTCTGCAGAGGGTCTGCTTCAAAAACAAACCAAAAACCCACCTTGAGACAACCATGGCCCAGTTCCAGGGATGCAGTCGCATTTCCAACATGATCCACTGGGTCTTCACATACTATAAATTCATCAGGCCTGTAAATCACCAAAGAAGATGACTGTCATCATCAAATGGTCTTTGCAACTTACTGTTTACATGGAGTAACCAAAACAGGCAGGAAACATTTCTTCACTAAGTTTTCTGGTGCTAAATTTCACTCTGTAGACCTAAGCCAAGCCATAGATCTAAAGGTGATGCCAATTAGACTGATAAAAACAGGTCAAAAAGCCTTGGGGATAGTTGGGTTGTTTCTAGTCATATTTCCACATGGGTTCTACTTGCAAACTCCTGCACCAGATCCACTCTCAAGTACCAGACACTGCCTAGGCTTCATCTCGTCCCTAAGAAAACAACTGCAAGGTTCCAAAAAAAACAAAACAGAAACCTAAACCCACTGCCGTCGAGCTGATTCCGACTCACAGCGACCCTAGAGGACAGAGTAGAACTGCTCCAAGGTTACAGAGGCAAAATTTAACCATCAGAGTCTCTGTTTCTGTGCATTTCAAAAAACGCTTTTTCGGATTGATGAAAGAGATGTTAATAAATGCTTGGTTTCGCGACGGTAAGGATATCGCTGTAAGCATCTTGTAGGCAGGGTCAGGCCATTCATTTATTCCATTTTTTCCTTAGTCAGTACTGGCATCTAATCGGCTGACACCCCATGAATTCTCCTTCGGCTAAACGGGGCAGAACAGAGAAGGCACAACCTCGTTCCTTTCTTCCGGGTGCTCTATGATGTCAGTTTTCCCTAGCCCTCTCTCAGGGTTGCAAAGGATCAGACACCCCTCTGCCCCACACAAGGTTTCCTCTGCATACATGAGAGCACCGAGGAACCTGTCATATTTACCTCTCGCGTGTTGACAATCAGGTGGAAAGGGTCTGGGGTGGGGGAAAAGCTTGCCCTTTCCTCCCCTCCCCACAATACCCATTTATCCCTGCCCCATCTCTACCTCCACCCGCCTCGACCACTGGGTAGCTTACAGGTAGGAGCAAAGGATGACTGGAGAGCGAGGGTCTTCATATTTCCATTTCGGAGCGCCGGCGGAGCTCTCCGGATGGGAGACGCCTGAAGAGGTGAGCTCGGGCTCGTAGGTAGTATTTTGCGAGTGGCTCCGAGAGACACAGTGTAGCAGAAGCAGATTCCCCAGCAATAAAGCCGCCTGGCCGCACAGAAGTAAGTAACTCACCGGGCAACCACCCAGTACCATCTTCCCGGGCCCAGTAGCTGACACCGGATGATCAACCACAAACCCCGACCGGCACCCGGGAGCCAAGCCTGAAGCGGACAGGCCTCTCCTCGCCGCCAACCAGCCAATGGACAGGCAGCTTGGCGCTCCGCCTCGCCTCCGTCAACCAATCAGAAGAGGTTAAACAGGTGGGCGGGGCTGAACTTCGTTTCCGCTTCTTGATTCCCCTTCTAGGCTTTGCGCTCCGCCTCTTTTGCTTCCTCCAATCGGTTCCTTCGACCGCAAAAGTAGGCGGGCACGAGGGCCGTGGAAGCGGGCTGATAATGAATGGGCGGTGCTGACCAGTTGGGATTTTGCAGCCGGTTTCGAAGTCCCTTCATCCCGCCGGGAACTGGATTTTTCTGACGTCAGCGTAGCGAGATCGGGAGCGAGCTGAGACCTGGAGCTCAGTTGCGTCAGTGCCGAGCGCGCGCGCGTCCCCGGGAGCGCTCATTCCGGCCAGTCTGGGGCCCGGGAAGGGTTGGGAACTGATGGAGGAGGCGGAGGCTGAGTCGGCGGAGTGCTGAGGAGGAACCTGCGGGATCAGTCGAGATGGGGTCGGGCGCAGGTTCGCCTTGTGAGACCCCCCGCTTCCAGTGGCTGCTGTTGTTTGGCCTGCTCGGTTCGGTCCTCGGTGGGGCGAGGCCAGGTGGGTGTCTGTCCCCGGGGCCCTGACAGGTCTTTTGGGGTTGCTGTTTCCTAGGGTTGGGGCGCTCGGAGTTCACCGTCGTACCCGGTTGTGGAGAGGCCTGGCTTCGGACTGGCTTCGGGATTGGAAGGCGAAGCCACTACCAGTGTGTCTGGGACGCTGCTCAGACCGGAGGCTCGGGGTCTGGCACCCCAAACCTCGCTTCTTCGCACCGTTCTCCTGTCCGGGTCCCCTTTCTCCTCCTCCTGCTTGGCGGGAGCCTTTTGCTGTGCGCCCGGCTCGCGTCTCGCGCGGCGTTGGGTCCCCCAGACTCTCGGGACCACTCTCGAGTCAGACCCTGACCTCGGCGTCTACTGGGAGCCCTGGAGGCTCGGCGCCCTCCAGAATGTGTGCTTGTTTCGGATGCTTGGAGCAAATGGAGTTTGCTCTTGCCAGTAGCGTTAATGTCACTTGGAAAGAGACTGGGAGATGAAACTTTTACATCAGGTTATTATCTTAGAGATTTTTTTTTTTTGCCGTTTATTTTATTAGCAGAGTCATCCATAGATCCACAGAGCAAAACTGAGTGATAAAATAAGCGGAGTTACAAATTTTTCTTGGATAATTCTGTGGTAGAGGTAACAATATGACTAAGTGTTGCATTTTTAGAGCCTAACAACCTTTTATCTGTTTTTTGCCGGGTTTGCAGTGTCTGCGGGCAGATAATCCCTGCCCTGCTTAACCCGCGGAAGTAGCGTAAGAATTGTTATCTTTTGTGTGACATTGCTTTTGAACTGGGAAAATTTCCTTGAAGGCGTTTAGGTACTAGAAATGCCCGAACCTAGTGAAAACAGATCGTCAACACTTCCAACATCTTTTTGGAAACGATGTTTTCATTAATTTTGGCTCTTGTATTAAAATAGTGTTCGGATGCTTGCGTTTTCTCATTTCAATGATACAATATGAAGTAGACTTTATTAAATCATTGCTTTGAGGGTTTTTCAAAGGTATGGTGAAAGACTTCAGCATAGGACACCTGACTTTCAAGAAATTACATTTTTTCTGTTATCTTTGGTTTATTTGTCTTACATTAAGTAAATCTCAACTTGTGTGGAAATGTGTATATTTTGTACTGTAAATGAAAGGTTGCAGAATGAACTAGTTTCTCATTAAACAGTTGCTACATATATCATTTTATGACATTGGTTAACAGCCTGCCACATGTCAGCATTCTCCCTTCTCAACCCTGGCTACCCCACCACTGGCTTTCCTGCCCTCTCCTGCCCCCTGGTCCCTGTCCCTAGGCTGGTGTGTCCCGTAGGTCTTGCTCTGGTCCATGGACCTGCCCAGTCACTGTGTCGTGGCTGAAGGGTGAGCTTCAGGAGAGACTTCATTACTCAGCTGAGAGGGTGTGCCCGGGGGCCATGCTCTCAGGGTTTGTCCAGACTGTGTCTGGCCAGCGAGTCTCATCTTCCTTTATGAGTTAGAATTTTGCTGTACATTTTTCTCCAACTCTGCCCGGGACCATCTTTCGTGATCCCTGTCAAAGCATTTGGTGGTGGCAGCTGGGTACCATCTTGTACTCAGTGTGGTAAATTTGAAGCTCTGAGTACTGACATTTTATTGAGTGGGAAACTACCTGATGTTCTCTAGTTTAGGCTATTAAGATATTCTCAATGGTTAACATTTACTAGTATTTAAAATGAAGTAGGTTATGTATCTGGAGGTTTGGTAATCCTTAAGTCCATGTATTTGTTAATATAAATAAAAATAAATATAAATAAGTTTTAAATCTTAAAATGTATATTTCAATTATATGCCAGTGGCTCAAGGAAATCCGGGTGGTGTAGTGGTTAAGGACTCAGCTGCTAACCAAAAGGTGAAGTTCAAATCCATTAGACACTCCTAAGTCTGCAGGGTAGTTTTGCTGTGTCCTACAGGGTCCTTATGAGTGGGAATTGATTTGATGACAGTGGGTTTGGTTTTCTGTTTATTTGTGTAGTGGGTTACAGATTATTAACAGGTCCTCACTTAATCATATGTGTACTTTGGAAATTTATAGAATGTTTATTGAACTACTATAAACACGATGCTGAATGCTCCTGGAGGGAGGGAGGGACCAAATATGTTATGCAACTGGGAGGAAAACTGGGGAAGGTTTTATAGAGGAAGAAGTGATGCTGAACTATGTAGTAATGGTGAATCTTAGAAGCAAAAAAGTAGGAATGCGCTTTCTGCAGAAGAAAGAGTTTTTGCAAGAGTTTGAAGCGGTGAAAGAATTTGACCTTAGGGAGTGATGAGAGTGTCTATACCCTCCTATTTACAAGGGAGGTAGAGAAGATAGAACTGAGGTAGGACTTTACCCTGTAGTAGTTCTTTGGGCAGTGAAGATTTTTGTGTAGGGGTGTGACATAACCAGAACTGTAAGATAATTGGTAGAACAACGCAGGACTGAGTATGGGAGGGGGAAACTGGAGAAAGGGAGACCAGTTGGAGCTAAGGAAGGTTTTCTATGAGTGTGCGGTGTGTGAGTCAGTTCAGTTTCCCCAAGGCAGTGGTTTTTCCAAATCAGCTGACTAAATTTTTGTAATACAGGATGTTTAAAACAAGAAACATTTCCAGATAATAGAAGAAATTTGAACACTCAAGTACCACCCACACATTAGTTACACTAGGAAGTAACTGGTTTGGGTAGGACTTTCATTACCATTTATGTGTGCCAATGAGGAAACAGGGTATAAATTCCAAACAACTGACTTAAGGATAATTTTTTTTTTTTTCTCCTAGAACTAAGGCAGACAAAGGTAACTTTCTCTCATTGTTGAAAGTAACAATGGAAATAAAGAATGAAACCTCTTCTGGTTGTCTCTTTTAAGGTAGTAACTTTGATGTACATACTTATGAATTTACTTATAAAGGACTGGTGTTTCAAAGGAAATGAGTTTGAAAGCTTACTCATGGTGAGTCACATGAAACAATGAGCTATGCAGTAAGAACTTGAGTTTAGGCCCACATTAATCTTTTTTTTTTTTTTAAGGGTATCAGCAAATTTTAAATTTTATGTGTTTGTTTTTGCGCTGTACAGGAAAATGTAGTCTGGTTTTTAAACTTCTAGTAAAACACAAAACATTAGTAATTACAGTGAATAAAACAAATTCTGGAGCTCCAAAATGTTTCAAATAGCTCTTCTAATTTTTATTTTAACAGTTCAACTTTGTTATATTTACATTGACTAGCTCTTTGTTAAAAACATCACTATCTTAGAATCCCTGAAAAGATGCAAACTCTGCGTGACTGAAAGCTTATTCTCAGAAGATCCACAAGATCAAGTATATGACATAGATAGCCTCATGGTTTTTCTTTTTTCTCTTTGTTTTTGTTGTTGTTGCGTGATGCCAGGTTGGTTCTAACTCATAGTGACCCTGGAGGACAGAGTAGAACTGTCGCGCAGAGTTTCCAAGGCGCGGCTGGCTGGTGGATTTGAATAGCCACCCTTTGGATTAGCAGTGGTGCTTTTAACCATTATGCTATCAGGACCCTTGGAAGAGGACAGCCTTTGAATCAGTGCTTTGAGACTGCCTCATAAGTGCATCTGGTCCTTTTGGAGTGTTAGTAACTGTTGCCATAGTTAGTTGTCATTGAGTCAGTTTGTCTCATGGTGATCTTCTGTGTACAGAGCAGAACTGTCCCATGGGGTTTTCAAGGCTGTGACCTTAGAGGAGCAGATAGCCTTGCTTGTCTTCTGAGGCACTTTGGGTGGTTTTGAAATACCATCTTTTTGACTAGTATTCAAGCTCATTACCGTTTGCACCACCCAGGGTCTCCATGTCATTAACCATGTTTCATGATATCTGTTCATCCACTGAAAAGGCACTTGGGTGTTTCCAAAATCTTTCTGCTATTCGGACTAGTGCTGCAGTGAACATGGATGTATATGTGTCTGTTTGTGTTCCTACTTTTGGGTTCTGTGTTTAGGAGTGGGACTGTTGGATCATATGGTAACTCTGTCTCTAAGTTTTTTGAGGCATCACCATACTTTTTTCCGCATTGGTTCTATCATGTTGTATTCCCACCAGTAGTGGATAAGGGTTCCAGTCTCTCTACATCCTTGCCGACATTTGTTCATTTGTTTTTCTTTTTGATGATTACCATTGTCTCAGGGTTGAGGCTTCCATAGTTGCTTCCGAGGCTGATATTTTGGAAGTAAATAGCTAAGTCTTCCTTTTGAGGTGCCTCTGAATGAATTTGAGCCACCAACCTTTTTGTTGGTAGCTGAGTGTGTTAACCATGTGAACCACTCAGAAACTCTGATCATTTACTTAACAAATATTTATTGAATACCAACTTTATCAGTACAGGAAATACATGATAACATTCTTGTTCTTAAGTCTTATTCTTAAGTCTATGGGAAGAATTTATATTCTACAGGGTATTAAATCTTATAAAGAGTTGTTATTTTTCCCAAAGAGGTGTTGAGATCTTGTAACTGATTAGAAGCTGAATGACCTGGTTTGGTTTCCAAAGATTGGGCCCAAGGGTAAGGATAATCAAAAAGATTAACAAGGGAACAACCAGTGGCAGTAATAGTGACATTGGCCAGTTGGGTTTGTATAGCCCATCTATGCCCAGGGTATAAGCTGGGGACAAATTAGAGATGGGGATCTGAAGTATTTCCTTTTTTGCATGGCAGCTCCTTGTCCCTTGGTTCAGCTCCCTGATAGTGATTGTAACACTGTGACGCACCTGTTGGAAGGACACGTAGTAGTAGAAGTGGGACTTTCTGTACATGTCCCCAGAGTTGGTTCCATCTGAAAAACAACTTTGAGGAAGTTTACACAATTGTTTGGGGAGTTATCTCAGGTCCCAGTACATAGTTGGTATTGTTTGTTGCTAGTTTCAGTCACCTATTTACAGAGGCTCTCAGTCTCTCTGTTGACTCAAAAGAAGTATTGCCTTTTCCAGAGGATTTCCACTGTATGTTTCCCCATAGACTATTTTGCCTGCCTCAACTGTCAAACTTTTCATGTAACCTGAATGAGAATTTCTTTTGGTATATGACTTTCTGGCTCTTTACTTTTTAATATAGTAACCAACAAGATAAGCAATTTTAAGTCCTCATTTTTTGTTTAGTCAAGTTTTTAAATGTGTGTGTCCCTAATTTACTTAGTAATTTTTGTCCCAGCAACACCACAGGACATTCAGGGATGTATAGAAAGGAATGTCCTGTGAATTGTGACCTGATCAGACATAAGAGTAAACTTTGCACAGTCTCACTTGGAGAGTGGGCTTACTGGGTAATTTAAGGTAGAGGAAGTGGCTGTCATGTCCTTACCTTCTACACTGAGTGTAACCCTTAGTTCCCCCATGAAGATACCAATGGTATGACCAGGAGCTAGGCAGTTCTTGGGGCCTGTCAGTGCTCAGTCTCTTTAGACCTCCTCCTTTGAGAGAGTCCAAGAGGGCCTGTCCACCTAGGCTTTTGGGGAAGCCAACTGGGTGCCCTCTTTTAGGGCACTCAGGACATTCCACCTTCCAGTGGCCTCATTTTTGACAGTACGTCTGTTAATCGGGGTCAATATTCACCAGACAGTGAGATGATCCAGGTCTTGATCCCCAGGGGCCACGTGGGTTACCTCGAGTTGGGCCTCAGAGAGCTGCATTCAACAACTGGACCTTCTTTTTCATCTGCCACCAAGTCTGTTATTAAACACCTTAAGGGTCTCCCCTACCAACTGAGACTCGATGCCACTTGGCTGGCTTGGCTTGCCCTACCAATTGAGAGAGTGGGATCTGAGGTTCTGCCTCGAGCTTTTGTAATTTTTTTTGTATTATGTCTGATGTGGATTGGGATATAAAATGTATGGCCATAGTGGCTTTCCCTTATATGTATTTTTAAAGATTTACTGAGTCTAGTGAGAAAGAAAGCTGAGTTCTCTTTAGGTTCCTAGCTAACAGGGGGTTTGAGAGTGAGTTCTTATTCTTTTCTGGTTTTAGTAAGATTTGGTTTCTATCTGGGTCCTGAGTCCTGATAGAGGGCCATAAAGTCTGTACACATAGAAGATTTTTCTCCATTTGCCCTTACATTTACAAAGCAGAATGCCCAGAGTAAAATAGCCAGAAAAGTTTATCTGTACTATTATTTGACTCAAGTGGCTTTAGGAACCAGTTTTTTTCTAAAGTTTATAGTTTAAAAAGATATACAAATGCAGTAGCCTCTGCAGGTTACCTAAATCTCCATGAAAGTCATGGAGAAGTTAGAAGAATCGTGTGTGTCTCTTATAGTTTCCTCTTTTGGATCATGATGTCACTATAGAAGCTTTGATCAAAAGTGTTCAATGAATGGTGAGTGAACACCATCAAGTTTTTAAGATACCAGTGAACTAGGAAGTAGAATAGAAACAATACTGTATTAGGTCAGTTATCTGAAATAACCAATGAAGCTATGACCCTAAGGTCTTTGAACAAGGAAGTAAATCTCATGAGGTGTTTATTTATAAGTAGCATCAGTAATTTTCATGTGTGTTACAACAACTATGTTCTGGAAAACCTCAGATTTAATGTTAGTGTAAATGGAACATTTATTTATTAAGACTAAAACTATTTCTTGATAGAACAGGAAATCTAATGTTATTCTAATTTGTAAAATCATAGCTAAAATTTTAGACATTTCTCTGGTTATGATATTTACAACGGTGCCAAGTTTGCCCATCAAACCCAAAGCCAAATCTAGTACCACTGAGTTGATTCCAATTCATAGCAATCATGTAGGACAGAGTAGAACTGCTCTACAGAGTTTCTGAGGAGTGCGTGGTGGATTTGAACTGCCCACCTTTTGGTTAGCAGATGTAGAACTTAACCCACTATGCCACCAAGGTTTCCAACAGGAATCTCTAATTGGAGAATTACAATATCTAAACTCATTAGCTAAATAATTTAGAAGAAAGGAAAATGATTCTTTATATCTAGAAAATAGCACCTTAAAACATCAGCAGTATTCCCATATAAAACCTATAGTATATTTTCATATACTCAGTCTTACGTAGTTATTTTATGTTCCACCTGATTTTGGACCAGCTTTAGTCTGTGAGGCCATTAGTTTCTGTATAAGAGTTTTGTATGTGTGGAGTCACAGTCCTTTTTATATATCTGGTATCTGTAGAGATATTCTTGTCAAATATTTTTAGAAAATCAGCAAAGAACTGTGGATGACAAAAATTTAATGTGACCATGGTTAATAAAAATAAATACTCTTAATAGTAATAGAAGTTAAATACAAGCAAAATGTAAAGGCCAAATAAAATCCAGTCTGTTAGAAAACTTTAGACAATGATATTTCTAAATATAATGATTACTCATATTTTTAAAGAACTTCAGATACCATACATGATAATCTTGAGGGATGATATCACAAAGTTGTGATATACCAAGATTATTAAGTCTGTAAATAACTATGTAGCATAAAAACAAATTTATAGGTAAATAATTTGAATTCCCCAAAGCACTGGCTTTGATGATGCTAGATTAAAATAATAATAATAATAAAGTTATAGTCAAGTTAGTGATTAAAACCAAACCAAACCCACTGCTGTGGAGTTGATTTTCAATCATAGTGACCCCATAGGACACAGTAGAATTGCTCCATAGAGTTTTCAAGGAGTGCCTGGTTAATTTGAGCACCTGCTCTTTTGATTAGCAGGTGTAGCACTTAACCACTGTGTCACCAAGGTTTCTCTTATTGCTTGAAAAGCAAAGGTATGTACATTTAAACTTTGATAAATATCTTATTAACTCAATATCAGTAAATTACCCAGAAGGTCCTGGAAATTATCTTAAGCCTGTAATTGAAATAATCTCATGTTTTTCCTAATCTAGTTTTAACTCATAAAGTTTCTGTCAGCAGGTTTTGGAAATCACCAAGTCTCTGCTCAACTAAGTTTCTTGTTTTTTTTTTTTTTTTTTTGTCAGCAACGTTTTACACATGCAGCAGTCAACCTCCAGGAATAACACAATCTCTCAGACACTTTCCAGAGAAAATTACAAATCTGGGATTCCCACAACTGAGCACAGACTTCACAGAAATAGTGAGGGGTTGAAATACAGGTTGCTGGACAGAAGGCGAGTGTGAAGAGTAAAGGTCAAAATGGGGCTTCGTTCCGTTTGAAGAGGGGTGGGTAGTGGTGTCACAAGAGATTCTGGAGAAGTATGAATGATCCAAGAAGACAGCACACCAGGAGATTCTAATCTCCAGATTGAAGTAGTGGTTGTAAAGGATGGAATGGGGTGAGGGGACGTGACACTAAAAAGAGGCGCTATGGGTGACTCTTGCGTACTACCAAATGCCTAGGTGTTACGAGACTTTTCCCTAGGAGTTATTGCAAAATGAGTGTCTGAGCCTGGCCCTCAAAATATAAACCAGAAGTCAACAAAACCAAAAGACAAAGCAGGCCAATACAGCTGAATGCGGTCAGTCCTTAGCCCCCCTATTATCAAAAACAGAGGCCCAAATCCAACATCTGTGTCTGGGACTTTCTAAAGAGAAGACAGAATATGAGGGGAAAGAGGGTAAGGTAGTTACACTGTGGAGGAAGGAGAGGCAAGGTTAAGAAGCAAAGAATAAAGATTTTCTTGTTCCCTTACCCATCCAGACACCGGAGCAGCCACTCACCTCAGGCGAAGGCTTGGAGTCAAAATGATCCAGCAGCTGCTTGTTTGGTCCTGTTGGTGAAGTGGCTTGTCTGACTTTATCTGTCAGGTTTTGGGGGTCCTTGTCGATTTGGGGTTTCTGTAGTTGCCGGACTGTTACTGGGGGTCTCCGAAGACCCTCAGAAGGTCCTTGTCAGACACATGAGAAAGAATTGCTTGGGGAGACCTGGCTGGCTTTGGGGTCTGGGATTGGGTTAGTGTTGCTCTAGTTTTTATTAAAAGAGACTTGATGGGATGCATTGGGACTTACTTGGCCCTATTCCAAAGGGAGATCCTGACAAGAGAGTTGAGATTGTGAGGCCAGCATCCCAGCTGTCACTAAGCCAAAATTAAGAGGAGTAAGGGGAGGCATCTCTCTGCCCTTCTGTGAGGCATTCCCGGGGAGGAGTCACTCTGCCTCTTCTAGTCCCTACTCCACTGGACCTTCTGGAAACCTGTGCCCTAGAAACTGTTAGGGTACCCCTCCCTTGTTAGTCGCTCCTGGGCATGTTTTTTGATATTCCTCTGTTTTTGACATCCCAAAAGACCAGTTTCTTAGTAGCATCCACGTTAAAGTTTTTCAAAGAAGGGGCACTAGCTCCAGAGAGGGGAGTTAACACCACTCGCCCCAGAGGGTCCTTTGGCCTGTTGTAGAAATTTCTGCAGGAATTAAAATTTTGGAGGACATGGTTAAAGGGAAAAATGGGCCCATGGGGCATGAGCGGAGATGTCTGATGAGAAGGTGCAGTGAGTCAATGACCCAGTCTGGGGCTTGGTCTGATTACGGGAGGTGAAACATGTAGGTAACTCTTCTACAAAAGGGGCAATGCTATACCTTATTGTTGGCCTGGACAGGAGCCAAAGGAGCCACCTGCAGGAGGGCAATGTGGAAGGCATCTGAATCAAAGGCAGTCTAGAGAAGAGTCCCCACATGCGGTAAGGGTGACTTCCCCAGGAGTCCCCATCACTCACCAGCAGAAAGAAGAGGACAGTTGGGGTGGAGACAAACTGGTTCCTGGGTTTCTGCACCAACTGTTGATGTGCTGTAACTGATTAGACCTGCAGTGACTTGGTTCAGGTTCTGGAGATGAGACTAGTAAGTCCAGTCTCCCAGTGGGTAGGTAGCAAACTGGCTCCCTTGCCCCCCCCCCCAAGCACACAAGGATGCAGTCTTTTGGTAGCAAATGGCAAAAAAGTTGTATTAAGGGAAAGTACATTCTGAAGAGGGAGCAGATCAGTCTCCCTGAGTGGAGAAAGACCCTATACATGATTTCGTGGTCACTTTTATTGGCAAAAGCAGGATGTGGTGTCATAGAAGGGAGGGGGAGATAATGACTTGGTTCTTGAATCAGGGTTTGAGACTTCATGTGGCCACCTCAACAAGTGCCTGGAGGAATTATTGTATTTGCGTCACAAGCTGCCAGGAAGAACTATTGATGAGTGGCATCAGGTTGCCTTGGTAACCTTATCAGTACTTAAAAACAATTGACAACAAAAATGCCGCTTTTCAAAAGTAAAGATGGGTTACTGTAAAATATGCATATATCTGACTGTTGAGGAGAGAATGGGATAAAACCTAGACAGACACGCCAGCCTGAGGGTCCAGTGAAGTTTATTCAAAGAGAGAGTAGGGTCTGAGCTGAGGGTGGCTCAGCCTGCCCCTGGCCAGTAGGCCAGATCTGTAAAGTTTTGATGAGGTAATGTGGGGTGAGGAGGTTTATGGTTTGATACGGGAAGAATGTTAATTAAGAGAAGAGAGAGGGTTGCAAGAAATTCCGGTAAGGGGATTTATGGTTTGTTAGGGAAGAAGTGTTGATCAGAAGGGGGAGGGGTAAGATTTGTTTATGGTCACAGTTTGATAAGGTAAGAGCATAAAGTTTTGTTTGTGGTCAAATTCTGTAGGGGTTTTTTAGGTAATGGTGGGAGAGGATGGCTTATGCTTATTGTTGGCCTGACAATTACACTAAGTAGTTTGATGGTAGTTATTAATATGTGATATATGTTTCTTTTTTTTTTGCCTTTTTTTGTTATGATTGAGTGAAAATGTACATTCCTATATGAATTTGCATGACCGCCTGTGTGCAGCTCCCACTGCTCTCCCTGCCTGGTGATAGCACATTCTTCGTCTCCATTCTATACAAGTCCTATCCTCCTAACAATCTCTTATCCCCTCCTCTCCACCCTCCCCCCCATGTCCAGCAAGAGGTCAGCAGGCTGACATCCTATAGATGCATAGTACCATAAAGTGCACACACGATATGGTCACTCAGGGTTGCCAAGTCCAATCCATTCCTGCCTGAAGAGTTGACCTCCATTATGATTTATGAACAGGGGCAGCATCAGGGCCAGGGGCCATGCTCCCGGGAGAACCCTGAGGCCTCTGGACCATCAGTTGTGGTCTTTGAATGGAGATCGCAGGGTGCACCCCTTTTTATTCTTGTGTTGCCAGTGAGACTCAGCTTTGAGCCCCATCAATATGTGATACATGTTTATTTCAGCGAGATAGATTGACAGAGTGGATGCAACCAGTCGGCTCAAACAGCAAGGATTGTGAGGATGGTGCAGGATTGGGCAGTGTTCTCTTGCAATTTGCATGGAGTCTTTGTTGTAATTTACTTGGAGTCTTCTGTTGTAGTTTACATGGGGTTGTTTTCAATCAGAGCCTACTCCGTTCCACCTAATAGCAAGAAAGTGTTCATTTGGGATTGGTCTTGTAAATAGAATGAAAATATGTGGCTTATAATAACAGTGCTTTATGGATCTAATTACATCAGTTTCTCTTCAAGAAATAATTCAAGCAGCGTAATTGTCTTCCCTAATCCCCTTATGTATGTGGAGCTCAAGTTCACTTTATATAGTGAAAGAACTTAAAAGGGGCTATTTGTTTATATAGTAGGCGGGAAGGAAAATAGAAGACCCATAGTCAAGTCTTCACATTTGTTTGCTTTGTGATTCAGTGGAATTCTTTTAACTTAGTTCCTCTACTGCAGTTTCTCCTGTGAAAAATATACTTGAACTTCCTCTAAAGTACAGTTCACCTAAAAAAAAAAGTACAAAAAAACTAAGAAGTAAAAAGAAGAAAGTGGTGCTAACACCTCTTTTTTTTTTTTTTCCTTTTGCTAAGTTCAGAGCACTTTAATTTTATGTTTCAGTGCTTATTTTTATGTTTGACTCATGTTTTCTAGCAATGGGATTCTAATTCTTGATGTTGAAGGATTACAGCTTTCTTTTAAAAGTTGTATTTATAAAAAGGTCTGGGCTTATGAGGGAAAATATATTAAGACAAGAAATAATACTTAGTTGGAGTCTAGTGATAAACAAAAAGATCGGGATAATTAGAAAATAAATTCTAAATATTTCTAGAATTATATTCTTTATTATTCTAGTAAACTATTTATAGAACAAAAGTTATTTCAGAGGCAATGAAAATTAAAAACTTAAATGTATAAGTGAAGCTGGGCTATTTCAAATGAAACAACAGCAACAGAAAAGGATAATATGAGGTGCGACAATCAAGTTTGTGAACTTGCCACTATATGCTTATGTTGGCAGTGCTGTAAAAACAACTTGGTAAGGTTTCATATTAGTTTCTTACAGGTGTGTGTGTATCAACATGTGGCAGTGTCTTGCTGGGTGGTGTTCATTATTGTGTGTTTTTGTGTGCTGTTGTGAGAATGTTGGAGCTTGAATTAGAGCAATGAACAAACCTTAAATTTCTTGTTAAACTTGGCAAGAGTGGAAGTGAAATCAGGAACATGTTAGTTTATGGGGATAATGCCATGAAGAAAGCAGCAGTATACAAATGGATTTAACCTTTTTCTTTTTTTTTTTTTATTTAATATAACTGAGTGAAAATGTACATTCCTGTATAAATTTACATACCCACCTATATGCAGCTTCCACTGCTCTCCCTACCCGGTGACAGCACACTATTCCTCTCTGCTTCATACATGTCTCGTTCTCCCAAGTCTCTTTTTTCCCTCCTCTCCACCCATTCTCCTTCCTCCAGCCAAAGGTCAGCAGGATGACATCCTATAGATGTATAGAACCATAAAGTGCATCCAATATATGGTCACTGCATCTCCAAGTCCAATCCATTCCTGTCCAAAGCTTGGACCTTCATTATGATTTATGGTCAAGGGCAGCATCAGGGTGAGGGACCTTGCTCCCAGGGGATCCCCGAAACCACTGGACCATCATGAAGTCTTTTAGTGGGGATCTCAGGGTGCACCCCTTTTATTCTTGTGTTGCCAGTGAGACTCAACTTAGTGAGCTCCATCACGGCTATCACTGGGATTTAACCTTTTTCTGAGGGAAGAGAAAGCATCATTGATGAAGAGAGGTCGGGGCAGCCAATAATGAGCAGAACTGAGAAAAACATTGCAAAAATTCATCGGCTTGTGTGTCAGAATTGTTGGCTGACTGTGAGAAGCATAGTAGACCAAATAAACATCGGTAAACAGGAAAGTCTTAACTGAAAATCTTAGCGTGAGAAAGGTGTGTACAAAAAGCGTCTGAAGGAGCTCACCAATGAACAAAAGCAGAGGAGAGTTGAAGTTTGCTCAGACCTTTTGGAGAGGCAAGACAATATTGTGGGCTGTGTTATCACTGGTGATGAAATATGGATATAGCAATACGATCCTGAAGCGAAGCATCAAAGTGTACAATGGAAGTCAGCCTATTCTCCATGACCAAAAAAGTTCCATCAGTCAAAATCAACAGTCACAGTGATGTTGCTAATCTTTTTTGATATCAGAAGGATTGTTCATTACAAATTTGTACCAACCGAACAAACAGTTAACCAGGTTTACTATTTGGAAGTGCTGAAAAGGCTGCGTGGAAAAGATGAAAACAACCCACACTTTTTGCCAACTCATGGCTCTGGCATCAGGACAGTGCACCAGCTCACATGGTACTGTCTGTGAGGGAGTTTTTATCCAGTAACCAAATAACTGTATTGGAAATCCCTCCCTACTCACCTGATCGGACCCCCAATGACTTTTTTCTTTACCCAAAGATAACGGGAACATTGAAAGGAAGACATCTGGGTGACATCAAGGATAGTACAATGACAGCTGTGATGGCCACTCCAGAAAAAGAGTTCCAAAATCGCTTTGTCGGGTGGACTAGGCAGTGGTGTTGGTGCATAGCTTTCTAAGGGGAGTACTTTTAAGGGGACCTGGGTGATATTCAGCAGTGAGGTATGTAGCACTTTTTCTGAGTTGAGTTCACAAACTTAATTGTCAGATGTCATATAGTAGTGTGATAAGGCTGTAGAAATGAGAATGATTGTCAGAAGTAGATTACAAAATTAACAATTGTATTTTTTTCTAGTTCTAATTGGTTAAACAGGGACATGTTAGTTCTAATCCACCAATGATGCTTTCTCTCCACTCAGAAAAAGATTAAATCCATTTGTATACTCCTGCTTTCTTCATGGCATTATACCCATAAACGTAGACTAACATGTCCCTGTTTAACCAGTTAGAACTATTAGGCATAAAATTTTCTTGTAGAGCAAAAGAGTAAGAAATGGTACAATTCAGGTTATTTTTACATGCATGGAAGGGCAGGGAATTGTATGATAAAAAGATAGTAAAGCAACAAATAGTAAAATAACAATGATGCTTTTCATTTGAAAAAGAAATTTAAAATTTTTAAGAAAAGAATAAAACTGTTGTTTGATTATTTCAGATGTAAGAAGGTTTAGATACAGGTCTAGTTGTGGAATCTTGGGGCTGTATGCAGTCTGTGCCAAATGTTGTTTGCTTTTTGTCTGGTAGAGAAATGTTAGAATTTTAGTCCAAGACTTACTTGACTGGAGAGGGTCAGGTAGATGCTTGACTTTTAATCTTTTGGTAGGCTGGCAAGTTTACAAGATTTGTCCTTACTTTGGTAAGCGTAGACTCAACGGCACTTGGCTGCTTGGCAGTCTCCAGACCAAATAAAAAGTAATTTAGACATACTTGGATTTTGAGTATCAAATGCTTCTTTGGCCTGTGAAAAATATTTTTTTAAAGTAAAAATAAGTATGGCTGTAGAGTATTTTATAGTAATACAGATAAGAAAGATTCCAAAGTAGTGGTAATTAGCCAAGAAAGAAAAAAGCCCACTGCTGTTGAGTTGATTCTGACTCATAGCAACCCTATAGTACAGAGAAAAAATGTCTCATAAAGTTCTCAAGGAGTGCCTGGCAGATTTGAACTGCTGACATTTTTGATAACTGCCATCAGCACTTAACCACTGATACCAAGATTTCTGGTCAGCCTTAGGAAGAAAATTAATTCCTCGTGATATTAGTTAAAGAAGGATATAGCATTAATAATTAATGTCAATACTGGTATAGATATTCTTTTATGCAGTAGTATGTCGAAGCCTGTTTGACTCAATTTTGCATACCCGCCTCTGCAACTCTTTCTGCTCTCCCCATCCTGTGACAGCACACTCCTCCTTTTCACTCTTTACTGCTGGTATCCTCCCAGTGAGTACCTGTCTCCTCCTCTCCACTGTCTCCTTTCCCTTCTAGAAACAAACCAGTAGGATAGTCTTCTATAAATGTGCAAAACCATAAAATACATACATCACATGCTCACTCTGTATCCTTGAGTCCAGTCCATTCTTAGTCTGAAGTGTTGTCCTCAGTAGTACTTTCAGCTCTGGGGTAACAGCACGTCTAGGGATAAGTGTTCCCAGGGGACCCTCCAGATTGTCGGACTATGAATTCTGGTCTTTTAATAGGATTCTTGCTCTGCATGCCTCTTTTTCTTGTGTTACATCAGGGACTCTACATTGTGTCCCCATCAAGGCTGTCTTTGGTGGTGGCCAGGTATATCTGGTTCTTCTGGTCTCATGTTGATGTAGTCTCCCAGTCATATGGGTGCTTCTGTTTCCTGGGCTCATTTTCTCTCATGTCTTTGATGATCTGGGTCATCATCTATTCCAGGTGGATTGGGACCAGCTGATGTTCCTCACATGGCAGCTTGCTGGCTTTTAAGACCCCAGATGCCACTCTTCAATATGAAGTACAGAAGACTGTCTTAGCCAAAGGCTAGTTATGTCAGTTGACCTCAGTGCTCCCTGAAAACGTGGCCCGTAGATTCCTATCCTAGCTATTCTATCCTTTGAAATATTGGATTTAATTTAGAAAACATTTTAGTTTCTAAAACCCAAACCAAGCCCAGTGCCGTCGAGTTGATTCCGACTCACAGCAGACCTATCGGACAGAATAGAAATGACCTATAGTTTCCGAGGAGCACCTGGCAGATTCGAACTGCTGACCTTTTGATTAGCAGACATAATACTATGCCACCAGGGTTTCCTCTTCTAGTTAATGGTGTAGTCCATATATGCTCACCTCCCCTCTACTAAGTGCTGTCACACCTTTTACCTAACTGAATTCCTATCGACTATCTAAATCTATGACCAACCATCTCCTTCCCTCCCCACCCTTGTAGGCTTCAAAGAGACTTTTCTTCTGTGTATAATTCCTTTTTGAAGCCCTTATGATAGTGGTCTCATATAGTACTTGTCCTTTTACAGATGACTGATTTCACTCAGCGTTGACATTTCTTTTTTTTTAATTTATTGTGGTTGAGTGAAAGTGTACAATCCCATATAGATTTGCATGCCCCTCTATGTGCTGCTCCTGCTACTCTGCCTGCCTGTTGACAGCACACTCCTCCTATCTGTTCTGGACATGTCCTATTCTCCTAACAATCTCCTGTCCCCTCCTCTCCATCCTCTTCCCCATCTCCGGTAAGAGGCCAGCAGGACGACATCCTGTAGATGCATAGAACCTTAAAGAGCACACATGATGTGGTCATTGTGTATCACTGAGTCCAATCCATTAACATTGACATTTCTTATTTCAGTAGTATATTGTCTTCAAACTTATAGGTGCTCTTGTAGTTTATGTAACAGGACACTGAATATTGGAAATATTCTTACATACACTTTATAGTTTATGTACATCTGTGTAACTAATTTGTCTTCACGTAGTCATAGATCAGTAGTAGTCCAGAAGTTTTGTTAGTTTCTAAAATCTTGATTTAGCACAATGACATTCATATTTGAAATGTTACAGTTCTTTCTGTAATTCTTATATTGTCTAATTTGGGAAGAATATTTAATAAATCTGCCTGTTGGCAGCACATTCATGATTAGTTTATAACAACAGTCATTCAAAGTATAGAAGCAATGTAAAGCTAAAAAATTTTCAACTGAAGGAAATACTTTTAAATTAATGATTATCCTTGTTTCTTAAAAGGTTTATGTATAACTTAAAGCAATACTATATTACCAAGTGCCTGTACATTTGAATAGCAATAAAATTTTATGAGTAATGATGTTAATTCCCTAGATTACGTAAGAAAAAAAAAGAAAACAAACTCATGACCATCAAGTTAATTTTGACTCATAGTGATCCTATAGGGCAGAGTAGAACTGCCCCATAGGGTTTACAGGGAGCAGCTGGGGGATTCAAACTGCTGCTTCTTGGTTAGCAGCCAAGCTCTTTAACCACTGTGCTACCAGCCCTCCTGTTAAACTAACCATTACCAACTGCCACTGAGTTGATTTCAACTCATAGTGACCCCATAGGACGGAGTAAACTGCTCCACAGAATTTCCAGGGGGCACCTGGTGTATTTGAACTGCTGACCTTTTGATTAACAGCTTGTAGCACTTAAGCATTACACCACCAGGGTTTCTGTTGAGTCGGTTCTGACTCATAGCAAGCCTGTGCACAACAGAATGAAATACTACCCCATCTTGCTCGATGTCCACAATTGTTTTCATACTTAATCCCATCGTTGCGGGCACTGTTGTCAGTCCATCTCATTGAAGGTCTTCGTCTTTGTTGCTGACTCTCCACTCTACCGAGCATGATGTCCTTCTCCAGGGACTGATCCCTCCTGACAACATTTCCAAAGTATATGATATGCAGTCTTGTCATCTTTGCTTCCAAGGAGCACTCTGGTTGCAATTCTTCCTGAACAGATCTGTTTGTTCTTTTGGCAGTCCGTAGTACATTCAGTGTTCTTCTGCAGTACCACAATGCAAAGGCATCAGGTCTTCTTCTGTCTTCTTTATTCATTGTCTGGCTTTCCCATGCATATATAGATGCCCTTTATTATGTGGAAGAACTTCCTTTCTATTCCTATTTTATGAATTTTTGTCAGGAATGGGTCAGATGCCTTTTCTGTGGAAATAGAGTTGACCATGTGATTCTTTTGTTCTATTTAAGTGATGGATTACATTGACTAAATGATCTTTGCCTACCTTGTGTCTTAGTTATCTAGTACTTCTATAACAGAAATATCCCAAGTGGATAGATTTAACAAACAGAAATTTATTGTGTCAGAGTCTAGGAATCTGAATTCAGGACACTAGCTTCCAGGGAAGCCTTTTTCTTTCTACCAATTCTGGGGAAAGGTCCTAGTCATCAATCTCCCCATGGTCTAGGAGCGTCTGTTCACAGGGACCCTGGGTCTAAAAAGACAACCACCCAGTACTGGGAATCCTGGCCTGGGCAAATTGATACACAGTTTGGGGGACACAATTCAACTGTAACACTTGGTATGAATCCCACTGGGGCTTGCCTTTTGATTTCGTGTTTGATCAATTTCAAACTGCAGAAGTTGGTAAAAGTCATTAATTTATTCATCTTTGGCCTTAGTGGATTACACAAAAATTTGAATAAAATTTGTATTGACTGATCCTCCTTTTCGATGTGTGCATGTTATCCTGTCACAGCATTGTACATCAGGGTGGATCTTGAAAAGTTCCTCTTGAGGATGAATGTGACATTGTACCTCTTCAAGTTGTCGTTCCCGGCATAGTAGACCGTATGATTGTCTAGTTCAAAATGACCAATGACAGTCCATTTCAGCTCACGGTATGTGTTGCATTTCCTTTTTGTCAGTTTCCAGTTTTCCTCGATTCATACTTTATACTTCTCAGGTTCTGATTGCTAATGGATGTTTGCAGTGTTTCTTCTCATTTTGAATCATGCCACATTAGTGAATAAAGGTCCTGAAATCTTGACTCTGTCCACATCATTAAGATTGACTCTACTTTGAGGAGGCAGTTTTTCCTCAGTGTTTTTTTTTTGAGCGCCTTCTAAAACCAGGAAATCATCTTCCACCATTATATCTGACAGTGTTCTGCTATTGTTTGTAAGGTTTTTACTGGCTGCTTCTTCTCGGAAGTAGACTTCTGGGTCCTTCTTCCCCATCTGTTGTAGTCTGGAAGCTCAACTGAAACTTGTCTGTCATGCGTGGCCCTGCTGGTCCTTGAATATTGGACGTATGGCTTCCAGCATCACAGCAACACGCAAGCTCTCACAGTACAGCAAATTGACAGATACGTGGGAGATTGTGGGGGTAGAACCATGCAAAAAATGTGCATGGGACCTTAACAAGTGGATTGTTAGGAATAGAAAGGAGCCAATCCCAGAGTGTGAGTATGAGTGTGAGTGTGAGTGTGAGTGTGTGGTGTGTGTGTGTGTGTAGGTGTAGGTGTGTAGGTGGGTGGGTGGGTAGGTCAGGGGTAACCTTATTACCACCAAGAAGAAGAGGCCATTGAGCATGTCCTTTGGATCTAGAGTCCCTGCACTGAGAACCTCCCCAACCCAGGTAACAGAGCACATCAGCAGAGATAGCGCATGACACTGAAAAGTGGCAGCCATAAAATGGTGACAGGAGAACCAGGAGACCACTGTGAGATGGCACAGTGAGTCTCCTGGTCCACAGAGAGCAAGGTGGTTACAGTGGGTGTGCCAGCCCGTGGAGTGTGAGCCCTGAGTGTCTTTGGGTAGAGGGCTTCCTGGTGAAGTTGTCTGCCTCTGGGCATGTGTTAGCTGTGCTAGGCTTGCCAGCCCACCGAGCAGAAGAACTGAGTGCCTTTGGGCCAAGGTTATTGGTGGCGTGGGGTTCCTCCGGCCATTCACTGGTAGAAGTAGAAAGTGCTACTGGAGGGACAGCTGGTGTCAGAATTGGTCAAAAGGTTGAAGAGGTATGTCTGACCTCGGCTTTATGGGAATCAGCCTCAGGTTGATCTTGATTCTCACCACTTGGGAAGTTAGATGAGGAGGTCAGGTGACCATGTTGTTGCCATGCCGTTTTTATAATTTCAAACAACAGTTGTTCTTTAGCTTGAGAAGAAAAAGAAAATTGTATCTTGTATTCCTTCCCTCGGCTTTCATTCTTTGCTGGCAGTCTGGGAAACAAAGACGTAGAAAACAGAGGACTTGGTTTCCAGTGCGACCTGAAACTAGTCGTGTGACCTTCTAAAGTCACTCATGCTCTTTGAACATGAGTTTTTTACTTGCCTGTCCACTTCTTGTCATTGTCTTTTCTAAGGCATTTCTTTTTTCTCTCTGTTGTTTGCTTTTGAGTTGTTATTCTAAAATTTTAAGAATTTCAGTTATTGCATATAGCTTTGAGTATCTAATTTGTGAGCTTATCAGCATTTATATTTATGCAGTAATGGCTATTTAAAAAATACTTTGATTTTGAAATAATTATATGTTCACAACTGAGACCTAGTGGCATAATGGTTAAGTGCTCAGCTGCTAAGTAAAGGTTGGCAGTTGGAACCCACCCAACAGCCCTATGAGGGAAAGACCTGGCAATCTGTCCCTGTAAAGCTTACAGCCTGTGAAACCCTGTTGGGCAGTTCTAGCCTGTCACGTGGGATCACTGTGAGTCAGAATCGACTTGATGGTACCTAGCAACATAGATTTGTAGGTGTAGTTCTGTGCTCCATAATATCCATCCAAGCAGTTATGTAACTGTGTTGCGTCCTTGGTCCTGTAAGATTTTTTTTTTAAAGGGAAAGCAGCTCTCCTTTTGTGTTATTTCCCCCTAATGGTTTTGGAAACTCTAGCAGCATAGTGGTTAAGGGCTAGGGCTGCTAACCGAAAGGTTGGCAACTGGATTCTACCAGGCGCACTTGGAAACTGTAAGGGGCAATTCTACTCTGACCCGTAGGTATAGCTATGGGTCGGAATCCACTGGACAGCAGTGAATTGGTTTGGTTTTGATAATGGTTATAGCTCCCAAACCCCCAGAGTGCAAAGAGCCATGGAGCTTCCGGGAGTATCCCCGTCGCCCTAGTGCCACCTCCTCTGCACTTTTCACTTCCTCCTCCTTCCTAGCAAGCCTGCACCCATTCATTCAGGTGCAAGACAGCTCTGCTGTTGCTCCTCTGCTCCTGCCCTGGGCATCAGCAGAGGTGGTGGCTGGGTGGGGTGCTAGCAGACTTCCTGCTCGTGATTAGGGACTGCAAACATCAACAGTCACAGCAGCCAGGGCTGCCACCTCCCGCTGAGCTGTCCACAGTCATGCACCTGTTCCCTGCCTGGCCCCCACAGCCGCCTCCCTGCACACACTGTGCGTCTCTCTCCACGTCCGGATGTGCTCACCTTTCCCATTCTGCTGCTTGTGCAGCCCATGTCCAGTTAGCTGTGCGCTGAGCAGAGCTGATCGCCTGTATCCGCTGGATGCCCCTCCTGGGCTTAGCGCGCTCCTATAAGGTCTTAATATCATAGGCTTTACAGGGGTTGGTTCATAATTACAGATTGTATAAGAACTGCATATACAGAATCTGGTATTTATACCGTGTCCAAATCACATAAGGTTATATTTCACAGAATGCATCGTGGACGTCGAGTGACACATGATTGTAGTTAGAAAAAGAAACATGGAGAATAACTTTTTCTTTTGATTGTACATTGCTTCTAATTTGTTGCCCACTGAATATATTTTGTGTATTCTGCCATATCTTCTAGAATGACTGTGCTAGTAGTTGAACAAATTACCATTATCCAGAATGAAGATATTAAGGATAATATTTAAACTCATGCTTGTAGGGATTAGAGGTAACTGAAGATCATTGAAGGTTTTTTATTCTTGGTGAGGAAATCGCTCTGCACGTCAGTTAATTTAGGAGTGAAGATGTTTCTACCTAGTGATTTGAAGCCTGAATGTGTTAAGGCTATGGGTTTCTTTTGCTAGGAGAACTACCAGTTAAGATCAAGAACTCATCCTAGAAAATGTGCTACATACCTCACTGCTAAGTATCACTGTGGTGACCTTCAAAGTACTCCCCTTGGGAAGCTACGCATACCAATGCCCGTGCCCAGCCCACCTTTCAGAGCAATTTTGGAACCCTTTTTTCTGGAATGACCATCAGAGCTCTCATGGTATTACCCTTGATGTCCTGAATGTCATCTGGATGTCTTCCTTTATCTTTGGGTAAAGGAAACAGTCATTGGGGGCCAGAGCAGGTGAGTAGGGAAGGTGTTCCAATACAGTTATTTGTTTACTGGCTGTGCAAACTTGCTGTGTTGTCCAATGCCCATTCCAGAAAGAGTTCCAAAATTACTTTGAAGGGTGGACTAAGCGCTGACGTCTGTGCATAACTTCCCAAAGGGAGTACTTTGAAGGTGACTGTAGTGATGTTCAGCAGTGGGGTGTTACACAATTAAGTTCATGGAATTAATTGTCAGACCTGGTGTAGTCCCTGTCTTAGTCATCTAGCACTGCTGTAACAGAAATACCACAAGTGGATGGTTTTAATAAAAAAGTTTATTCTTAAACATACCGGTAGGCTACAAGTCCAAATTCAGGATGTCTGCTCCAGGGGAAGGCTTTCCCTCTGTCGGCTCTGGAGGAAAGTCAGTGTATTGCATCAGTCTTTGGTCTGGGGGCATCTTGGTGCAGGAACCTCAGGTCTGAAGGACACGCTGTTCTCAAAGGGCTGCTTTCTTGATTGTGTGAGATTCCGAACTCTCTGGTTGCTTCTCTTTCCTCTTGTAGGATAAAAGGATAAAAAGGTGGTACATGTCACACTCCAGAGAAACTCCCTTTACAGTGGAGCAGGGAGGTGACTTCAGGAAGAGATTTACAGTCCTACCCTAATCCTCTTTAACCTCTAGCATAGGAAAATCACAGAATAGAGGACAATCATAAAATATTGGGAATCATGGCCCAGCCAAGGGTCTCTACACATCTTCTGTGGGACACAGTTCAATCGATGACAGTCTCCAATTGGCAGCTCCTACTACTGGAATGACGTTTACTGTGGTATGTCTTAAATATGCCTTGGATTAGCCCACAGGGGCTTTTGTGAGCATTGGAGTCCATTTCTGGTAATTTTATGTAATGACTAGAATCCATATTTAAACAGTATAACATGCCATATTATAAAGATATAAGGGCTTGATGAGGAGTTGGGGAACTGTCAATATGGTGATTCGGTGGTAGAATCCATGCATCCTGTGCGCGAGACCTAGGCTTGATTCCCTGCTGATATACCTCGTGAAAAGCTGCCGCCTGTCTGTCATTGGAGACTGGCATGTTGTTATGATGCTTGAACAGGTTTCAGTGTAGTTTCCAGACTAAGACTGACTGGGAAGAAAGGCTTGGGGATCTGCTTCCAAAACTCAGTGAAATCTGTGGTTTACAATCTCTGATGGATCAGGGGGATTTGGACGGTACCAGGCAATGGTTTTTCCATTGTGTATGAGGTTGCTGTGAGTCCGAGGTTGACTGCAGGGAAGCTGACAACAAGTGTGACGTGTATTGTGTTAGATAGGACGTATTTTTATTGGACAGGATACATTTGATGTTGTGTTTACTTTGTTATCTTCTAAAGGGGACAAGGTATGGCCCTTTTTATTTACAAAACATTGTCTTGGGAAAATTTAGATGTGAATACTTCTTATTAATCTGTATTTGAGAAATCTGAAGGAGACAGGCAATTAATGAGTGGATGAACATATAAATTGGATTTCAATGGGGAAGATGTTGGACTCAGATCAGGAAAGAGAGTGTCATAGTAGTTTAAATATAAGGTTGTTAACAAGTGAAATGAAGAGAAAGGGACTGTTGGGAAAGCTGATCAATACTTAAAAACAGCTTATGCTATTTTTATTGAAGCACACTGAAAGATACGCTCTTCTCCTGGTGCTGTTTTCTTGATAGTGTGAGGTTCCCAGCTCTCTGCTTGCTTCCCTTTCCTTCCCTTGTAATTTCAGAATTAGTACAGGCATTATAAAATATATAGTTGCAAAAACAACTTTAGACAATACTGAAATACAGAGGTGTAGAGAATAAAAAGTCTAAGTCCTCATGTCATTATTCCCTGGTTTTAATCCATCATGATTACTTTTTTAAACTGTTTGGTAAGTTTATTTCTTATATTTATATGTTTGTTTATGATATTGGTAGTATATGTATGATATATGATGTAGTTGTACAATATTTTATAAGTCTGTAAGTACATGGTGGCATAAAGTGGAAAGTAGAATTCTCTGTTCTCTCTCATCCTACTCTGTATGTATAACCACTTAAAAATTATTTTATTATGGAAATTTTAAAACATACAGAAGAATAGACAGAAGAGTGATGAACAACTTTATACCCATTATCCAGTTTTATTCTTAGTTCATGTGTAGCTCCTTCCTCAAACACACACTGGGTTATTCTGATGCAAACTGTAAGTAGTGTGCCATTTTATACTTGGATATTTGGAATGAATCTCTATGATATTAGGGCTTTTGAAATGGCCAAAATGAAAAAAGAAAAGAAAAATGAAGAAAACCTTAATCTGATTACACCAAAAGATTAACAATAATTTTTCAAATTCATCAAATATCTACTCAGTGTTAAAACTTACCTGTCTCAGTATTTATTTTTTCTTTTATTTATACGAATTAGGGTCTATACAGGCCCATACATTGCACTTGGTTAAAGTTCTTTTGGTTTATAAAAAGTCCTCTCTTCTTTCTTTTCATGGCAATTATTTGTTGAAGAAATTTTGCTTAATCATCTTACTTTCTACATTGATCCACGGAGTAGAAGATGTGCCTTTGTTCTTTCCTTAGTCTTTCAGTTTGTGCATGCCATTCTTAAGCCTCTTCATAATGAGTGCAATTTTAGTAAAAACAAAAAACAAAAAAAACAAAAAACCCACTGCTGTCCAGCCAGATCTGACTTAGTGATCCTAGAGGTCAGAGTAGAACTGCCCCGTAGAGTTTCCAAGGAGTGCCTGGTGGGTTTGAACTGCTGACTTTTGGTTAGCAGATGTAGCCCTTAACCACTACACTACCAGGGTTTCCTGCGATTTTAGTAGTTAAATATATATATATATGTTTTAAAATAAATGTACAATGTTATTAGGCATTGTTGAGTTGATCTTTTACTCCTAGCAACTCCATATGACATAGTAGAACTTCCCCACCATGTTTTCTGGGCTGTAATCTTTACAGGAGCAGAGATCCAGTTGTTCTCTTTGAAGCCACTGGGTGGATTTGAACCACCAACCTTTCAGTTAGCAGCCAAGTGCGTAACTGTTGCTCCCAGGACTCCCTATAAAGATATGTACCTACTTTGCTGCCATTGAGTAGATGCTGACTCGTAGCAACTCTGTAAGACAGAGTAGAACTACCTCACTGAGTTTCCGAGGAGCGCCTGGTGGATTTAAACTGTTAACTTTTTGATTAGCAGATGTAGCCCTTAACCACTGCTCCACCAGAGTTTCCTTAAAGATACATAGAGATAGGAAACTTTCATCCATGGGTCCTTAAATACAGACTATCTGCTTTGTCAGGTCCTCTGCTGAAGAAAACTTCCTTGTCATTGGTAGACATGTTGGGAGAAAAAGTAAGTATGCTGAGCTTATTGAAAGACGACACTTGGCCATCATAGTTCAACACGATGTGTCTTTCTGAGGGATTTGTATGAGAGCCATGACTGTACTCAATTTTTGCTAAAGTGATGACTTCAGAACTCAAACTGAAGTTAAAGTATGAGTTTGCTGGGAGGTAAATTGGACAGGATTGGAATTGGGCATAAATGTGCGTAGCTGTTTGGAGCTCTTCCCTGTTAATAGATTTTTGTCTAAAGGTTTTGTTTTTATAATAAATTAATGGCAGTAGTTTCATGTGCATCAGTTGTTACTTTGTTGTGTGTGTACTTATTAGAATTAGCCCACTGAGCATTAAAGGTAGCTTTTCCATCTTACTGTTCTTGTTCATTTAGTAAGAATTCCAGTATGGTGTCAGGGGATGTCATTCATGCTTGGTAGGAAATGGGAGATGAGCAAATGATGCTAAGGCTTCAGGATGTGTTCCCTGCATCTCACTACCAAAGTTACTCTTTAAAGGAGGTTGAAAATGATATTTACCCAAACCCATTGCTGTCAAGTTGATTTGTATGTGTAGAGACCCTATAGAACAGAAGAGAACTGGCCCATAGGGTTTCCAGAGACTGCTCGATGTGATTTGTGTTGCTGGACTTTTATTAGCCATCAGCCACTTAACCACTGTGCCACTAGGGCCCCTGTGTCTATAATATATACAGAGGAAAATCTGCTGTTTAGATCAAGGCTAACCCTTTTTTTTTCGGCTACTTAGGTTTTCTTTCTTCATACTTATCCACGACATTGGTTTTCATGTGAAACTTTATATAAAACTATAATGTGTTATATATGTATTTTAATACAGTAATGTTAGGTGAGTTTTTCGTGATTCAGACATTTAGCTTTTGGTTTTTATTAGGTATTAGATAGTATCTCAGTTTTCACTTGTTATATCACATTTGTAATTTCATTTTCTATAGGCTTTCAACAGACTTCACGTCTTTCTTCTTATGAAATTATAACTCCTTGGAGGTTAACTAGAGAACGAAGAGAAGCCCCCAGGCCCTATTCAAAGCAGGTAAATTGTATCTTCAGAGGAATATATGTGTTTAAATTTTGCTTGTTTTTCAGTTATTATTGCCAGCACAAAGCTATTTTCAGTAGAGATTGTTTCAGTTTTTATTAGTTAATGTTAAGCCAGTGATAATACAGTAATGCTACATGGCTGTGGTGTTCACTGGGTGTTATTCCAGTAAAAGCAACATACTATTCCTTAATATCAGTCATGGACTGAATAATGTCCCCTCAAAATACCTACTGACTTGACTGGGTCATGATTCCTGGTATTGTGTGATTGTTTACCATTCTGTCACCTGATGTGATTTCTTTGTGTTGTAAATCCTGTCCCTGCGGTGTAATGAGATAGATTAGTGGCCAGATAGGTAGTGTCTCAAGCCAATCTCTTTTGAGATCTAAAAGAGAGAAGTGAGCAGGGAGACACTGGGACATTGTACCACCAAGACGGCGGTGCTGGGAGCAGAATGTGTCCTGTGGACCTCAGGTTCCCACATGGAGAGGCTCCTAGACCAAGGGAAGATTGATGACATGGATCTTCTGCCAGAGCCGCCACAGAAAGCCTTACCGTGGAGCTGATGCCCTGAATTTAGACTTGTAGCCTGCTAGACTGTGAGAGAAAAAATTTCTCTTTGTAATCTTGTCCACTAGTGGTATATCTGCTATAGCAGTACTAGATGACTAAGACAGTATCTTTGTTCTTAAAATAAAATGGTCACCTTGAAATACAACAGAATCAAATAGTTGTTAAATAGAATTTTATCCAGGATAGGATGCTGGTTACAATAAATTTTTAATCTTTGACAGTGGTTTTATTGAAATAGAATTAACCACACTCAGTTTGTGATAGACTTTACTTCCAGATACTCGGGAGAACAGTGGTGTGTTACATGCATGTGTTTCATACCTGGGAATGTTTGCTTAGAAGCAGGTTTTATGTTCACCCTGGAACAGACTTAACTGTGTTCTTAATGTAGCAGTTAATTCAGAAAAGTTTATTTTTCTTTGTACTATTTTTGCTTATTTCCAGGTTGACTCAAAAATAGCGTATTTGTACCTCAACTGGTTTTGTGTATCTTTCAAATGTATAGATGTATAATTTCACTCATGCTTTTTAATCATTTCAGTGATGATAATGAAGGCTAGAATTTAGCTTGGTACCTCTGAATTGCTGATATACTTATAAATATAAGATGGCTTGCAAGTTGTTAAGCTGGGTCACGCAGACATTAGCTTGGCATGGTCATCCAAGGTGTACTTTTTCAAAGCCTTGTATAAATTATTATTTGTTCATATTTCCTCTTCTAAATGATTCCTTTTTCTCTCTGATTTCATTTAAACTTGGATAGGAAATGGGCAGTTAAAAAAAAAGTGGAGTTTAGAATGAGAAACTTTTAGCTTGACTCCTCTCTTTGCCACTATCTGGGTGGACCACTTAACTGTATTCACTCGTCCATAAGTAGGGAGTGACTGTCTTGAAGATCTCTTTCCAGTGGAGCAATTTGCAATTTTTCTTCATTTTTGATTGGAATTGGACAGTCTACCATTTGATTGCATTTTGCCTTGTTATTAGGTGCCATCAAGTCAGTTCAAACTCATAGTGACATTGTACAGTACAGCAAAACAATGCCGTGTCCTGTGCCGTCCTCATAGTCATTGCTGTTGGGTACTACTGTTGCAGCCACTGACTGGGTCAGTATGTCTTATTGAGGGTCTCCCTCTTTTTCATGCGCCTCTGCTTTACCAGGCATGATGTCATTCTCCAGGGCCTGGTTCCTCTTGATAACAATACCAGAGAATGTAAGATGAAGTCTTGCCATTCTTGCTTCTAAGGAACTTTCCAAATATACTTCTTCCAAGGCAGATCGGCCCATTCTTTTGGCATTCCATGGCGTATTCAGTATTCTTCATCAACAGCGTAATTCAAATGCATCAGTTCTTCTTCAGTCTTCCTTCTTGATCGTCTAGCTTTCATATGCCCACGAGTGATTGAAAATACCATGGTTTGGGTCAGGTACAGACTGTTTTGTAAAACTTCAAAGAGGTCTTTGCAGCAGATTTGCCCAGTGCAATTCATTTGATTTCTTGGCTGCTGTTTCCATGGCATTGAATGTAGATCCAAGTAAAATGAAATCCTTGCCAACTTCAGCCTTGACTCCATTTATCATGATGTTGCTTATTGGTCCAGTTGTGAGGAGTTTTGTTTTCTTGATGCTGAGGTACAATCTGTGCTGAAGGCTGTGGTCTTTGATCTTCATCAGCAAGTATTTCAAGTCCTCTTCACTTTGTAGCAAGCAAGGTTATGCCATCTGCATATTGCAGATTGTCTTGCTGCAGTTCTGATACCATGTTTTTTTCACTGTGTAGTCCAACTTCTTGAATATTTGCTCAGTGTATAGGTAGAATATATGTGATGAAAAGATACAACCATGAGGCACATAGTTACTGATGTTAAAACCATGAAATATCCCCTATTTCTGTTTGAATTACTGCTTCTTGGTCTATGTACAGGTTCCTAGGTCTGCATACAGGTTCTGCATGAACACAATTAAGTGTTCTGGAATTCCTGTTCTATGCAATGTTATCCATAATTTTTATGATCTGCACAGTTCAGTGCCTTTGCATAGTCAATAAAACACTGGTTGCTGTAGGCTGGCTTTTCTAGACGGGCAAAGCAGTGAAGCGTGCATGTGTGCGCACACACAGACGCAGACATACACACATACACACACAGATTTATTTGAAAGAAATGGCTCTTGCTGTAACTAAGTAAATAGCTAAATAATGATTTGACTAAATAAATACAGAGATAGCAAGAGAGATTTGTATCAGGGAAGTGATTTACACAGTTGTAAAGCTGGCAGCTCCATAATCTGTGGGTCAGCTGTCAGGATGGAGACCTCTCTTGACTCATACAGTTGCAGGGGTTGAAGAGCCCCAAATTGGCAGGTCAAACAGCAGGCTCCTAGTTCATCAGCCTGCAGGAGTTGGCAAATCCCCAAATCTGCAGGTCAGACAGTAGGCTGCTGGCTTACATCCCAAGAACCAGAGTTCAGAGGATGAATTAAGTGGGTGCATAGATAGACAGATAACTAACTAAACACCTAGCTAACTAAATACACCAGAGAGCAGTTTATTTCAAGGAGATGGCTCACATGGTTGTAGAGACTGGTGGGTTCTAAGTCTGTCAGTCAGGTGTCACGCTGGAGGCTTCTCCTGACTCATATGATTGCAGGGGCTAACGAACCCCAAATTGGCATTTCATATGGCAGGCTGCTGGTAGACATCCCAGGAATTGTACATCGGAGGATGATGAGTTGAGTGTAAGACTTAGAGTGAGCTTTGCCAGAATATCTATATATATTGGATGCAACCCATACACCCAAGGAAACTTGTCTTTCAGCTGATTGACTGCTCAGTACAGATCACATCATGGACAATGATTATATCAGATCTGTTGAATTACATAGAAAGTGATGGTCTAGGCAAGTTTGCACATGACCTTAACTATCACAGTCTATCCCTTCTCACCCTCAACTTGGCACCTGGACACAACTTCTTAAGCGATACGTAATCTCTAAATAAAGACAATTATAAAGTCATACTTGCACCTAACATGGCAACAACTAATATGTGTACTACCAAAGACGTACTAGTCCCATTTACATTTTATATTTTATCATAAATATAGAATAAGAGAGAGAGGAAATGGAAGATTATTGCTCTGTGTGTGTGTGTGTGTATGTGTATGTATACACAGGAAACCCTGGTAATGTAGAGGCTAAGAGCTATGGCTGCTAATGAAAAGGTCAGCTGTTTGAGTCCACCATGTGCTCCTATGGGACAATTCTTCTCTGTCCCACAGGGTCACCATGCGTGAGAATTGGCTTGACTGCCAGGAGTTTTGAATGCACATACATACATGTATAACAAAACAACTAAGAAATTTGAAACAGTTACAGTATTTGTTTCTCTAATTGATCAGACGGTTATAGCTGATATTTAGAACTACCTTCTTCCACCATGCATTCCGTATTCTCTTTGACCCCAGCAAGTACCGTAAGTGGTTATGGTTCTTTGACAGGTGGAGTGGCCCCAAACCTTCATTCCAGAAGGGCCTGGGCCATTAGTAGTTATGTCAAAATTGGATTGTTGTAGTTTTCCATTGACTTTAATCACTGATCATGGTAGTACTAAGAGATTGCCTGTGTGCAGACATACTCTCCTTTATCTTAAGTATGTAATGTCC
Organism: Heterohyrax brucei; assembly: GCA_028571685.1. NCBI lineage: Eukaryota > Metazoa > Chordata > Mammalia > Hyracoidea > Procaviidae > Heterohyrax > Heterohyrax brucei. Next base: position 65,195,495 of record CM053160.1, on the reverse strand, counting down.
TTCTGATTTCCCCTCGGTAATCAGGATCAATCACATCAGCCACTATGGTAACTCCTTTCTTTGATTGTTGGGTATGAGGAGCCCAAAGTGGCCAGGTGGCTTCTTAACTTCCAGCTTAGTGGAATCAGTTTTGTGTTTCTTGCTGGGAGCATTCCTCCTTTTGGAGCTAAGACCTGTAGACTTACAGAGCATAGAGTCATGGAAACAGGAAGCAAAAATTTTACAAACGGGGTACCAGGGGTAATAGCGAGTAATGCCACTACCATTTTTACCTGTTAATTCATGGACCCGTGAATCCTGGCTATGGCTATGCTGGTTTAGAGCATATGCAGCCTCCTGGATCAAGCTGCTAGCTCAGGCCCCAAGATCTTAAATCAGTGTATTGCCACCTAGCTGGTGCTGTAATTGTGTCTTTAGAAGTCCCTTCTATCATTCTTTAAGGCCAAGTACTTCAGGATGATAGGGAACATGGTTAGATCATTGAATTCCATGAGCATGGGAACATTACTGGGCTTCATTTGTTATGACGTGAGTTCCTTGATCTGGTATGATGCTGTGTGGTAAACCAGGATGGTAGGTAAGGCATTCTGTAAGTAGACAGGTGGTAGTTGCTAGCAAAAGCATAATGTTTAGGGAAGGAAAGTCCGCATCCAGAGTAACTATCTATCCCAGTGGGAACAAAACACTGCCCTTTGCAGGTTGGAAGTGGCCCAATCTAATCAACCTGCCACCTGGTTGCTGGCTGATTGCCCCTACAAATGGTGCCAGATTGAGGACTCAATGTTGGTCTCTGCTCAGGCTGAATGGGCACTCAGCAGTGTCTGTAGCCAAGTTGGCCTTATGAGTGGAAGTCCATTGTAGCCGAGCCCATGCGTAATCTCTATTTTTGCCACTTTGGCCACTTTGTTCATGAGCCTGTTCAACAATGACAGAAGTGACTGGGGAAAGAGGCTGATTTGTATCCTCAGAAAGTGTCACTCTATCTGCATGATCATTAAAATTCTCTGCCTGCTTCACCATTTGGTGAGCATGCATATAAGAAGCAAATATTTTTACTTCTTTAGTCCTATTTAATGCCTCTTCTGCATACCTCCTTGTCTCCCGATTTGTGGTTGTGTTCCTTCTGATCATGTTCCCCAACCATCCCATTAAAGCATTGGCCACAGCTCATGGATAATAAGTACATTGTGTGTCAACTAGGCAAGGCATTGATTCTCAGTGTTTTGATAGTTGTGTAATGCTGTGGTCACCTCACTGTTGAAATCTGATATGTGATCACTCTCATGATGGAATCTACTGAGTGGTACTGGTGGAGGTAGGGTCTCTGGTGACTCACCACTCCCGTCAGCCTTCTTCTGTCCACCCTCCTTTGGCTAGTTCCTTCCTGCTTGCCTTCTTGGGGCTTTTGCTTGTTCCAGACTCTACAACTGGCTACTCTGTCTTATCTCTGGTTCTTGGGACTTGAGCTAGCAGCTAACCTGCCAATCTTGTGATTTTTTATCTTTACACCCTGTTCTCAGGCTTGCTGATCTTGAATTCACCAGCCCCTACATGAATCAACAGAAGTTTTTAACAGCCTTGCTCTCTGGCTTGCTGATCCTGAGTTCCCCAGTCCCTGCACCTACATGAATCAGCAAAAGTTTGTAATAGTCTTGATTTCTGCTTGTGGATCTTGAGTTCACCAGCCCTTGCAGCTGTATGAATCAGGAAAATCCTCTTTCTCGTCCTGACAGGAGACTTGGAACATTACCCAGCCTCTGAAAACTGTGTGAGCCGTTTCTTCAATATAAATTTCTCTCTTTCTTTCTCTGTGTATACGTGTGTGTGTGTGTATACATATCTATGTATATACACACTTTACTGGTTTCGCCTCCCCGGAAGAACCCAGCCTAAGACTATACTTTCGCACATTTGGCCATTGCTCTTCCCAAACAAAGTGAACAACTCGGTACACTGCTTGACTTCTGCTTGTTGGGAAGATTTCCCTTCACTGCTGTGTTTCAAGGAGATCCCAGAAAAGGAACTGCAGTGCTGCTCTTGTCTCTTTTTGAGTGATGCCTGTGTATCGCAAAGAACCATCCAGGTGGTTCTTCCTTAGTCAGCTTATAAGGAACTCTCCGTGAGGCTATAGGTGCAGACTGGGAAATAGAAGGTGATGTGACAGACGTGGAGATCATGGATATTTGGACTTCTTCCTCATGCAACTTACTTGTGCTTTCAGGTCCTGTTTGAACCCAGTCTCCTATACACCACTTCCTTTTGATGATGGAGTGCTCTGTGCATGTCTGACTTTATGCCCTGTGGGTCAGACAACACCCAGTGCACAATGGGCACCTTTGGCTGCATGGTGAATTGGTGGGCTGTGGTTAAATATTCAGTCTCGTTAAGGCCCAGTAATAAGCCAAAAGCTGTTTCTCAAAAGGAAAGTAGTTACCTGCAGAGGATGGCAGGGCTTTGCTCCCAAATCCTAAGGGTCTGCACTGTGATTCACCAAGAGGGGTCTGCCAAGGACTCCAGATAGTGTCTGTCTTTGCCACTGACATTTCAAGTACCATTGAATCTGTCAGATCAAATATCCAGAGTGGCAGAATGACTTGCATGGTAGCCTGAACTTGTTGCACAGCCTCCTCAAAACAAGTAACTCTTCATGTCACTTGATAAATAGGCTAGAGATGAGTGATACCATAATTTTATGTAAGTAACGGGGACCTTCTGTGTTTGTTTGCCAACCACATACTCTTCTGGAAGAGATCTCTTTTTTATTATTGTGATTGAGTAAAAGTTTATAATACAATTCAAATTTGCATGTCCGCCTATCTGCAGATTCCTCTCTTCTCCTTGCCTGGGGAGTGCACACTCCTCCTTTCTGTTCCATACATGACATATCCTCTTAACAATCTCCTGTCCGCACCTTTTCACCCTCTAATAATAGGCCAGTAGGACGACATCCTATAGATGCATAGAACCATCAAGTGAACACACAATATAGTCACTCTGTGTCCCTGAGTCCGTTCCATTCCTGTCTGAAGAGTTGACCTCAGTAATGATCTATGTTTAGGGTCAGCATCAGGTCTAGGGGCTGGAAGAGATTTTTTTAAGTGTTGAAGTGCCTTTTTTTTTTCAGTGTTTTTTAACATGTTGTAAAAAAAAGAAATAGCATTCAACATTTACAGCAATACCTGTGGGGAGAGGGAGCAGTTGGCAGACAAATGTAGAATGTGTATTTATTTGCTTAAAATAGGATATGCTGCCTCCAAAATTGGAAGAAGCTGACCAGACACTGTGGCCTTTTACTTTGTAGGAGGGGCCAGATGTAGCTGCTTACATTTTACTTTAGAAGGATTATTTCTATGTACTCTACGCCACTGAACCGCTAGAAATTTTGCTGAGGTAAAAGGCAGCTGAATTTTTGTCGAGTTAATTTCCTACCTTCTGTTACGCAAATGTCTTGCCAGTAAGTCTAGAGTCATTGATGTTTCTTCCCTACTCATTCCAATCAGCATAATGTCATCAGTGTAATGGGCCAGGGTGACGTCTTTTGGAAAGAAAAGGTGATCAAATTACCTACAGACTAAATTATGACCTAAGGCCGGAGAGTTGATATACCTCTGAGGATGGATAGTGAAGTACTGAAGGTGTGTTGTGGGCCTTGTCATCTGAAAGCAAACTAATTCTGGTCTTTCTTCAAAAATAAGAATCTGGAAAAAGGCCTTGACCAAAGCAATAGCTGCATACCAGGTACCAGGAGATATATTAATTTGCTCAGGATTGGAGTAAAACTTACTAACAACCTGTGATATACAAATGACATAACCATGTCTGCTGAAAGATAAGAGGACTTCAAGATTCTGTTTTTTTTTGCTAATGAATTTCAAAGACTATAGCCTTCAGTATGGATTATACCTCAGTGTAAGGAAAACAGAAATCGTCCCAACCAGACCAACCAACAATACCATGATAAACACAGAAAAGATTAAAGTTGTGGAGATTCACTTTACTTGGATCTATAATCCACACCTACGTAGCAGCAGTTAGGAAATCAGACGACGTGTTGCACTGGCCAGAATGTACTGCAGAAGACCTCTTAAAGTATTGAAAAGCATAGATTCATTTTGAGGACTACAAGACACCTAACCCAAGCCTTTGTATTTTCAGTCTTCTCATATGTGTATGAAAACTTGTTAATGAATACGGAAGACCGAAGAAGAATTGATATCTTTCAATTATGATTTTGGTGAAGAATACTGAATGTACCATGGGCTGCCAGACAGATAAACAAATCTGTCTTGGAAGAGTACAGCCATAATATTTCTTAGAAGCCAGGATAGTGAATCTGTCTCACGTACTTTGAACACGTTATCAGGAGGAACTCATCCCTGGAGCAGGACATCATGCCTGGTAGAATGGAGGGTTAGGAAAAAGAAAACAGACCCTCAATGAGATGGATTCACACAGTGGCTGCAGCCATGGGCTCGAGCATAACAGTGATTGTGATGATGGCGTAGGGCTGAGCGTCATTCATGCTTTTTTATGTAAGTTCACTATGAGCTGAAACTGACTACGTGATCCCTGACAACACTACCAACACCACCATGGAACCTCAGTTCTGGTAGAGAGGAAGGACAATAAAAATATTACACATTAAAAAAATACCTACACACATGCACACATACATGTTGTCAGGTGCTGTCAACTCAGTTCCAACTCACAGTGACCCTATAGGTCAGATTAGAACTGCCCCATAGAGTTTCTGAGGAGCACCTGGTGAACTCCAACTGCTGACCTCATTATTTGCAGCCATAGCACTTCACCTCTGCACCACCAGCGTTTCTATATGTATACGTATACTGTTATGTATAATATATTACTTATATTAATATTGAAGTAAGCACTATGGGGAAAGTTAAAGCAAGAAGGTGGGGGTAGAGGGTACAGGAATTAGGAGTGAGGAGAAGTTAAAGTTGTAATAGGATGGCCTAGGAAGGCCTTATTGAGGAGGTGACCCTGGAGCAAAGACCAAAAGAAGGTGAGTGAGTGATCTATTTGGGGAAAAATAAACTATCATAAATCAATTTTTATACCTTCAGTTCTTCTTGGTGGAGGTGACGGTGATGACTGTACATCATGTAACTGACCAAGAGCAGGCAAGACAAAAAGGCACATGCTAAAACTGGAGCAGTGAAAAGATCTTGGTGTTTTTACTGCCTGTGTGGAAACCGAGGTAGATAGAAGAGCTTTTAGGTTTTCATCAAGGATGTGGAAGTAGAATGCCAGGATTCAAAACTTGTTCTAAGTTTTAAGGGTCAGGGAGGGAGGATAATGTTGTTACTTGGCAGTGTTCAGTCAGAAAGCAATAGGAAAGATAAGTAGACATCCTGATAATATTATTTATTGAGTCCTCCATGATCTTTTTTTATTAAAGAGTATAAACAAAATTGAATCTCTTGGATCTAGAGAACACATTAAACCTTTGTGGCTAGTGAAATGGTGAGTTGCTGGGAAACTTATTTCAGAGGTTTCTGAGGTGGAGAAAAGGATCCTATGAGTTTAAGGATGTATAAGCTACCTTATCTTAATTCACAGACTCTAAGATACCATCATTTGTGATGCTGTTATTTTATTTGCAGCCTAATAAAGAAGCAAAAGTGTTTCCAGTTAGGCTGATGTTTCTTTTCACAAAGCATCCTGATTTCAGAGATATACTTTAAAACTGAATCTTTGATGATATAAAGTCATAAATAGTCTAAGTTTATTTTTATTTTTGAATACCTAGAACTAGGGATGGTCTCTTGAAATGAAGAGCTTTATCTCATTGTATGTAGATAATAAATGCATGGACTTGAAATATAATATCTGAGGTTATAGCTGAATTACAAATGAATTTAAGAATTAGCTGAAAATAGGTGATTTTGATTATAAATGTTATTAATTTTCTATTTATTGTTTTAAATTTTATTTTGTTGTTGAGAATATACACAACAGAACATACTTATTCAACAATTTTTCTTTTTTTTTATTGTGACCGTGTGAAAGTTTGCAATACAATTTAAATTTGCATGCCCACCTATCTGCAGCTCCTTCTGCTCCCCTTGCCCGGTGACAGCACACTCCTTCTTTCTGTTCTATACATGTCATATCCTCTTAACAGTCTCCTGTCCCCTCCTCTTCACCCTCTCCACACCCCTCTAGTAAGCAGCCAGTAGGATGACATCCTATAGATTGCATAGAACCATCAAGTGCACACGTGATATGGTCACTCTGTCTCCCTGAGTCCAGTCCATTCCTTTCCGAAGTATTGACCTCAGTAATGATCTGTGATCAGGGGCAGCATCAGGTCTAGGGGCCACGTTCCCGGGGAAACTCCCAGGCCTTCAGACCATCAGTCGTGGTCTTTTAGAGGAGTTCTTAGGGTGCACCCCTTTTTCTCTTGTGTTGCCACTGTCAGTCGACAGTTTCTACATGTATCTTTCAGTGACACTGAGTTGCACACCCATTCTCACCTTCCTTCTCTAAGTGGTTTGTGTCTATTAACATAAACTCACACCTGCTAAGTTTCTGTCTGAATCCTTGAGTTGCTGTAGCCAATTTGCTCCCAGGTAGATAGTTGTTAAAAGAGCATGAGGTTCAAGGCAGATATTTTTTACTAGTTAAACTAAACTGTTGTTTTGTTTTAAGAAGACTTCCAAGGATATTTTTGATTTAAGGTTTAAGGATTATTTGAGATTAGTAGTTTAGGGGTCTATCCACTCTCCATGGCTCCAGAAAGTCTAAAGTCAGTGAAAATTGGATATTCTGTTCTGCATTCTCCTCTATTTGATCAAGATTCTTCTACAGAATCTTTGATCAAAATATTCAGTAATAGTAGCTGGTCGCTATCTTGTTCTTCTGGTCTCATGGCAAAGGAGGCAGTTGTTCATGGAGGCAGCCACACATTTCATTTCCTGCTCTTCTTCCTGGCTCTCCTTCTTCCTCTGTTGCTCTGGGTGAATAGAAACGAGTTGTACGTGAGATGGCCACTTGTAAACTTTTAAGACATAGTGAATTACAAGGGAGAAGAGAAACACTCAGGTTGCTGTTAGGCCAGTTAACTGGAATATCCCATGAAACCATAATTCCAAACCTCCAAATCAAGGAACCAAATTCCATGAGGTTTTTAGTTATACATAAGCAGCCTCAGTGGCTACTTTTTTGGGGTCATCGTTGTAAGTATTTCTGTTATAGCTTTTGCCAGTTTAACTTTTGACAGGTTGCAAGTTATTGACAGCAATTACAGTAACTGACTGTGTACTTCTACCCTTAATCCATATAATTTTTCTATCCCTGTTAACCCACCTTTCCCCTTCTCCCTGCTCCTGGTACCTACTAATAAACTTTGGTCTCTATATATTTGCCTTTTCTTCTCTTTATGTAAGTGAAGTGAAGTGCTTCTGTGATTGATTTATGTCACTCAGCATGATGTCTTCTAGTCCCATCTGTATGTAGCATGTCATTTCTCCATCTGGCTTAGCAGTATTTCACTGTCTGTATGTACCACATTTGGTTATCCATTCATCTGTTGATGGATATTTATATTGTTTCTGCCTTTTGGCTCTTGTGAACAGTTTATTTGTTTTGTGTTTTACTGTTTGTGTTTTCATTATTCTATTAGGTAATCCATTGTTAAAAGATAGGCCTCACAGCATTGCACTTGGATTTTCTTCTAAGAATTTCATGGCTTTCATGTGCATATTTAGGTCCTTAATTTTTTTTTTTTATGGCATGAATTTTTTTTATTGTGATTAAGTGAAAGTTTATAATCCAAGTCAATTTGCCATATAAAACCCCAAGTACCCACCTCTCTGTAACTTTGTCTGCTCTCCTCACCCTGTGGCAGCACACTGTTCTTTTTCACTCTTTACTTCCAGTGTCTACTTAACCAACACTTGTCCTCTCCTCTCCACTCTTTCTTCTCCACTCTAAAAAGAAACCAGTAGGACAGCCTCATATGTATGTATATATAATCATAAAGCACCCACACCACATACATCACTCTGTATCCCCAAATCCAGTCCACTTTAATCAAATTTGAATTTGTTTTTGTGTATCATGTGAGGCATGCATCATGTTTCTGTTTTCTGCATGTGGAAATATAATTTTCCCAGTGCATTTAATGAAAAGATTCTTCTTTCCCTCTTGAGTCAACTTAGCATCCTTGAAAAAAATCAGTTGACTATAGGTAATGTGGGTTATTTTCAGACTCTCAGTTTTGTTCCTTTGGTCTATGTATCTGTTGTTGTACTAGTACCAGGCTGTTTGAATTACTGTAGGTGTATATCAAAAACCAAACCCATTGCTACTGAGTTGATTCCAGCTCCTAGTGACCCTATAGGACAGAGTGGAAGTCCCCCGTAGAGTTTTCAAGGAGTGCCTGATGGGTTCAAACTGCTTACTGTTTGGGTAGCAACTATAGTGTTAACCGGTGTGCAACCATGGTTTCTATTGTTGTATGTTGTTGTTAACCAAAACCCAAACCGATTTCTGTTGAGTCAGTTCTGACTCATAGCAACCACATAGATAGAGTAGAACTGACCCATAGAGTTTCCAAGGAGGATCTGGTGGATTTGAACTGCTGACTTTCTGGTTAGAAGCTGTAGCACTTAACCATTACACCATCAGGGTATCCTTGTTGATGTTAGGTGCCATCAAGTCAGTTCTAACTCATAATGACCCTATGCACAACAGAATGAAACAGTGCCTAGTCCTGCGCCATGCCCACAATCGTTTTTATGCTTAATCCCATTGTTGCAGCCACCGTGTCAATCCATCTTGTTGAGGGTCTTCTTCTTTTTCAGTGACCCTTTACCAAGCGTGGTATACTTCTCCAGAAATCAGTCCCTCCTGGCAGGAGGTCCAAAGTATGTAAGTGCAGCCATCCTTGCCTTCTGTTTCTTTTGGCAGTCCATGATACATTCAATATTCTTCTCCAACACCACAGTTCAAAAGCATTGATTCTTCTGTCTTCCTTAATCATTGTCCAGCTTTTGCTTGCATATGATGTGATTGAAAATACCATGGCTTTAGTCTGGTGCACCTTAGTCTTCAAGGTGGCATCTTTACGTTTCAACACTTTAAGGAGTCCTTTGCAGCAGATTTTCCCAATACAGTGCTGCTTTTGATTTCTTGACTGCTGCTTCCATGGCCATTGATTGTGGAACCAAGTAAAATGATGAAATTCTTGACAGCCTCAATCCTTTCTCCATTTATGATGATGTTGCTTACTGGTTTAGTTGTGAGGATTTGTGTTTTCTTGATGTTGAGGTGCAATCCATAGTGAAGGCTGTGGTCCTTGATCTTCATCAGTAAGCATTTCAAATCCTCTTCACTTTCGTCAAGCAAGGTTGTGTCATTTGGTTGATGTAGGTTCTTAATGAATTTTCCTCCATAGTGCAGCATCTCAGATTATTTGTTCACTAGACAGATTGAAAAGGTATGATAAAACGGTACAACCCTGACACATATCTTTCCTGACTTTAAGCCATATAGTGTCCATTGTTCTGTTCAAAAGACTGCCTCTTGATCCATGCACAGATTTCTCATGAGCATGATTAAATGTTCTGGAATTCGCATTCTCTGCAACATGACCCATAGTTTGTTATGATCCACACAGTGCATAGTCACCAAAATACAGGTAAACATCTTTTTGGTATTCTGTACTGTCAGCCAAGATCCATCTGATACCAGCAGTGATATCCTTGGTTCCATGTCCTCTTCTGAACCAAGCTTGAATTTCTGGCAGTACGCTGTCAACATTCTGTTGCACTTGCTTTTGAATGATCTTGAGCAAACTTTTACTTGCCTGTAATATTAATGATGTTGTTTGATATATTCCACATTCAATTGGATCACCTTTCTTGGAAATAGGTATAAATGTGGATTTCTTCTAGATGATTGGTCAGGTAGCTGCCTTCCAAATTTTTTAGCATAGATGAGTGAGCACTTCCTGTGCTGCATCCATTTGTTGAAACATCTCAATTGATATTCCATCAGTTCCTGGAGGGTGTGTTTTGCCAGTGCCTTCAATGCAGCATCCACTTCTTCCTTCAGTACCACTGATTCCTGATATTATGCTACCTCCCCAATTGTTTTTGGTATAATGACTCTGTGTATTCCTTTCTTCTTCTTTTGATGCTTCCTGATTCGTTTAGTACTTTCCCTGAAGGAGCCTTCACTGTTGCAACTTGAGGTTTGAATTATTTAGATCTTTCAGCTTGAGAAATGTGGAATATGTTCTTCCCTTTTAGTTTTCTATCTCCAGCTCTTTGCAGATGTCGTTATAATATTTTACTTTGTGTTCCTGAGCCACCCTTTGAAATCTTCTGCTCACTTCTTTTGCTTCATCATTGCTTCATTTTCTAATTTTCTACTCAGTGTGCAAGAGCAAGTTTCAGAGTTTCTTCTGATACCCAGTTTGTTCTTTTCTTTTTCCCTGCTCTTTATTCATGTGTGATGTCTTTGATGTCATTCCACTGCTTGTCTGGTCTCTGGTCATTAGTGTTCAGTGTATCGAATCTAGTCTTGAGATGGTCTCTAAACTCAAGTGAGATATACTCAAGGTCATAGGTTGGTTGTGGATGTGTTCTTATTTTCTTGAGTTTCAGTTTGAACTTGTGTGTAAGCAGTTGATGGTCTGTGCCCCGGTCTGCACACGATCTTGTTCTAACTGCACATATTGAGCTTTTCCATCATTTCTTTCCATAGATGTAGTTGATTTGTTTCTTGTGTATTCCATCTGGCAAGGCCCATGGGTACAGTTGCTGTTTATGTTGATAAGTAAAGGCATTTGCAGTGAAGTAGTCATTGATCTTGCAAAACACTATCATGTAATTTCTGACATCGTTTGTATCACCAAGGCTATTCCAATTACCAGTCTTTCTTTTTTGTTTTCCAGCCTTTGGATTCCAATCACTAGTAATTATCAACACATCTTGATTGGATGTTTGATCAATTATGAACTGTAGAAGCTGGTAAAAATCTTCAGTTTCTTCACTTTTCGCCTTAGTGGTTGGTGCATGAATTTGAGTGGTAGTCATGTTAACTGGCCTTCCTTGTAGACGTGTGGATATTATCCTATCACTGACTCCATTGTATTTCAGGACTGATTTGAAATGTTATTTTTGATGATGAATACCACACCATACACCATTACTGTTTTAAGCTTTCATTCCCAACATAGCAGACCTTATGATTCTCCAATTAAAAATGCCCGATACTGGTCCAGTTCAGCTCACTAATGCCCAGAATATCAGTGATTATATGTTCTATTTCATTTTTTTTATTGTGAGCGAATGAAAATGTACATTCCCATAGAAATTTGCATGCCTACCTATATGCAGGTCCCACTACTCTCCCTGCCCGGTGACAGCACACTCTTCCTCTTATGTCTTCTCTTCCCAGCAATCTCCTATCCCCTCCTCTCCACCCACTCCCCAGCCTCCAGTAAGAGGTCCGCAAGATGGCATCCTATAGATGCATAAAACCATAAAGTGCACATATGATATGGTCACTCTGTGTCGCCAAGTCCAATCCATTCCTGTCCAAGAGTTGACCTCCATTATGATTTATGGACAGGGCAGTATCAGGGCCAGGGGCCATGCTCCCAAAGGAACTCTGAGGCCCGTGTAGCGTCAGTTGTGGTCTTTTAATGGAGATCTCAGGGTGCACCCCTTTTTATTATTATTATTTTTTTGGCTTATATAGGTCTGGTCTTTATTTTTAATCAGGGGTGTTAGCTTCCTAGTGCCTTTTTATTCTTGTGTTGAAAGTGAATCTCAACTTTGTGAGGTCTACCACGACTATCACTGGTACCATCTGGTTGTTCCAGCCACAGGTTGATGCAGTCAGCCACTCACGTGGGTCTCTCTGTCTTCTGGCTTCTGTGTCATTTTGGTCCTTGGTTGTCATCCATTCCTGCTAATTGGGGACCATTTGCTGTACCCTCAGATGGCAGCTTAGCAGCTTTGAAGCTTAGAAACCACTCACCAATGTGGTGTGCAGAGGACTCTCTAGTAAAGCGTTAGTTGTGCCAGTTGGCCTTGATTTCCCATGAGAGCATGGTCCCTGGCCCCTTGCCCCAACTACTCTGTCCTCATAATATTGGATTAAGATGGGAGGAGTAATCATGTTATGTTGAAGTCAATTTTGATCTTCTTTCTAATGTGTGCTGTCTCAGATTTCACCCAACCAAATTTCTATCAACTATCTAATCTAAACTCTTCCCCCCCCTCCACACTTGCAGCCATCAAGAGTCTTTTCTTCTGTGCATGAGTCTGTTTTTAAGTTCTTATCATAGGGATCTCATACAATATTTGTCCTTTTCTGGCTGACTGCTTTCACTCAGCATAATGTCCTCCAATTGAAACCAGGTTATGAGATGTTTCCTAAAATCATCATTGCTCTTTATCATTACTTAGTGTTCCATTGAGTATATATACCATAGTTTATCTATCCATTCCTGTGTTGTTGGGCATCTGGGTTGTTGCCATCTTTTTGCTATTGTGGAGTGTGCTACAATAAACATTCATATGCATGTATCAGTTGGTGTGAATGGCCTTGATTTTGTAGGATATATTCTGAGCAATGGAATTACTGGGTCAAATGGTATATCTGTATCCAGCTTTTTAAGGAAGTGCCAGATTGCTTTCCAAAGAGGTTGAACCATTTTGCAACCCCGTCAGCAGTGTAGGAGAGTTCCAGTTTCTCCATAGCCTCTCCAGCATTTGTTGTTTTGCCTTTCTTGGATCATGGCCAACTTGTTGTGGTGAGATGGTATCTCACTGTAGTTTTGATTTGAATTTCTTTGCTAGCTAATTATTGTGAGCATGTCCAGATGTGTTTTTTTGGTGGCCTGGATCTCTTTTTTAGAGAAGTGTCTGTCCATCTCCTTTACCCATCACTTAACTGGACGATTTATCTTTTTCTTATTAATATTTTGTAATATGTTATAGATTATGGAGCTCAGGCATCGGTCTGACATACAGTTGCCAAATATTTTTTTCCCATTCTGTAGGTGGCCTTTTAATTCTATTAATAAAGTCTTTGGATGAGCAAAAGTGTTTGATTCTTAATAGTTCCCATTTATCTGTTTTCTCTTCTGTTGTTTGTGGTTTGTTTGACAGATTTTGAAGTCTGTCTGAGATGTGTATTAAAACTTGCGTTGTCCCTACTTCTTCTTGGATGAGCTTTATTGTTTTGGATTTGATATTTAGGTCTTTTATCCAGTTTGACTCATGGGCTTGGCCATCCAGTTTGAGTTGGTTTTTGGATAAGGTGTAAGATATGGATCTTGTTTCAGTTTATTGCAGATCCATATCCAATTTTGCCAGCACCATTTGTTGAAGAGATTGTGTTTTCCCCAGTTTAATGTCTTAGAGCCTTTGTTGAATATCAGCTGTTCATAGGAATATGATGTCATCTCTGGGGTCTCAATTCTGTTGCATTGATTTATCTGTCTCTTTTTGTACCAGTACCAGGCTGTTTTGACTACTTTGGCAGTGTAATTGGTTCTAAAGTTGGGTAGTGAGAGGCCTACCAATGTGTTGTTCTTCTTCAGTAGTGCTTTACTTATCCAGGGCTTCTTCCCTTTCCAACATTGATAATTTGTTTCTCCATCTCATTAAAAAATGTCACTGGAATTTGTATTGAGATGGCATTACATAAGTAGATTGCTTTTAGGCAAAATAGACATTTTCACTATGTTAAGTCTTCCTATCCATGAGCAGGGTAGGTTTTTCCATTTATGTAAGTCTGTTGTAAGTTTCTTGTAGTAAGGACTTGTAGTTCTCTTTGTAAAGGTCTGTTATTTGTCTGGTTAGATTTATTCCTAGATACTTGATCATCTTAGGGGCTATAGTAAATGGTATTGATTTGGTACTTTCTTTCTTAATAATCTTGTTGTTGCTATAAAGGAATCCTGCAGATTTACTTAAGTTTATGTTGTATCCTGAGACTGCTGAACCCTCCTATCAGTTTGAGTAGTTTACTTATGGATTCTTTAGGATTCTCTGCATATACAATCATATCATCTGTAAATAGGGAGATTTTTTGTTCTTCTTTGCTGATGCAGATGCCCTTTATTTCTTGGTCTTGCCTAATTGCTCTGGCTAGAACTTCTAGTACAATGTTGAGTAGAAGAGGTAAGAGTGAGTGCCCTTGTCTAATTCCTGTTCTCAAGGGAAACTGTTTCACTCTCTCTCCATTCAGGATGACAAAGGCAGTTGGTTTTGTATAAATGGCCTTTATTGCATTGAGATATTCCTATCTTGCTGAGAATTTTTAGCATGAATGGGTGTTGGACTTTATCAAATGCCTTTTCTACATCAATAGACAAAATCAAATGATTCTTGTCTTTTGTGTTACTTATGTGGTTGATCACACTAATTGTTTTTCTGATGTTGAACCAGCCTTGCATCCCTGATACGAATCCCACTTGGTCATGATCAATTATTTTTTTGATATGTTGTTGTATTCTATTGGCAAGAATTTTGTTGAAGATTTTTGCATCTAGATTCATGAGTGATAATTGCTCTGTAGTTCTCCTTTTTGGCTGGGTCTTTCCCTGGCTTTGGTACCAGTGTTATGCTGGCTTCATATAATGAATTTGTGGGTTTTTTATCCCTTTCTATATTGTGAAATAGTCTCAGTAGAATTGGAGATAAGTCTTCTCTAAAAGCTTGGTAAAGTCTGCGGTGAAGCCATCTGGGCCTGGGCTTTTCATGATTGGTAGTTTTTGGATGACTTTTTCAATCTCTTCCTTTGAGATGCATTTATTAAGTTGTTCTGCTTCACCTTGTGATCATTTTGGTAGGTGGTATGAATCAAGGCATTTGTACATTTCCTCTAGGTTTTCAAATTTGTTAGAGTACAGTCTTTCATAGTATTCTGTTATGATATTTTTGATTTCTGTTGGATCTGTTGTGACAACTCCCCTCTCATTTCTTATTTGAGTTGTTTATTTCCTGTTTTTCTTTAGTAAGTTTACCAGTGTTTTGTCAATTTTGTGGATTTTTTAAAGAAACCAGCTTTTGGTCTTTGCAGTTTTTTCCATTGTTCTTCTGTTCTCTAATGCATTTAGTTCTGCTCTAGTTCTTCTGGTGCCTGAGGGGCTCCTCTGTTGTTCTCTCTGTACTTGTTCAAGCTGTAGTATCAGTTCTTTGATTTGGTTTCTTTCTTCCTTCCAGATGTGTGCATTTATGGAGATAACCCTCTGAGACCTCTGAGCACTGATTTGGCTGTATCACATAGGTTCTGATAGGAATTATTTTCCTTCTCTTTGGAATCCATACATTTCTTTATTTCATCCTTGATTTCTTCTATAACCCGTGGTTTTTTGAGCAAGATGTTGTTCAGTTTCCAAGAGTTCCACTTTCTATGTTTTTTCTGCTATTAATTTCGACTTCTATGGCTTTATGATTGAGAAGATGCTTTGCACTAGTTCAATGGTATGGATTTTTTTGAGAATCACTTTGTGTCCTTAACACATGGTCTATCCTGGAGAATGTTCCATGTGCACTGGAGAAGAAGGTATAGTTTGTCTGCTGATGGATAGAAAATTGTGTATATATTGATGAGGTCTAGTTGGTTAATTGTGGCAATAAGGTCTTCTGTGTCTTTACTGAGTTTTTTTCTAGACTTTCTGTCCAGTATTGAGAGTGGAATGTTGAGGTCTCCCACTATTATTGTGGAGTGATCTATCTCCTTTTTAAGTGTAGTCAGTGTTTTTTCAATGTATTTAGGTGCTCTAATATTAGGTACATAAACATTTAATATTGTTAAGTCATGTTTGTGTATTGAACCTTTCAGCAATAAATAGTGTCCATCCTTGTCCATGATGGTGGATTTTAGATTGGAATCTATTTTATGTGAGGTACATATTTTTCTATCCTTTAATTTTCAGTTTGTTCATATCTGTAAGTATAAGGTGTGTTTCTAGTAGGCAACATATGGATGGATCATATCTTTCGATCCAAGATGTCACTCGATGCCTCTTTACTGGAGCATTCAGTCCATTCACATTCAGTGTGATTATTGATAGGTATGTGTTCAGTGCTGCCATTGTGGTATGTTAATTTTTGTATTGATGTTTTCTCTATTCTTGTTAATCTGCTCTTGGACACTCGTCTTTGTGAATTGTTTTTTCACCTTTTTCAGGGTTGGTTTTGTGTTTGTTGAGACTCCTGTATTTGTTTGTTGTGTTTGTTGAGACTCCTGTATTATGTTTCTTGATTTGATATGTTGCTTCTTTATTGTGCTTTACGGCTGCCTGTAAGATCCCCCTTAATAAACTATGTGTAAACCCAATTTCAGTTACTACCATTCTTATCAGCTTCCTGTTCATCTGGAAGGATTGTAATGACTGTAGTACATCCCTCTTTTTAATATGATGACATCATAGTTTTCATGATATGATCACTGGATCATTTCTTTCACTATTATAGCTTTGATTGAGTTGGAGCCTTCCCTCCATGAGTAGGATTCTGGGTGATGAGTCCTATAATTGCTTCTAAAATATAAAGTTAGTGGTTTTGTTGTTCTAAGACAAGAGATCCTTTCACTATTTCTTGTGGCTTTGGTTTGGTTGTCACAAAGTCTCTGAGTTTCTGTTTACCTGTGAATATCTCCATTTCATTTTCATATTTGAAAGATAGTTTTGCAGGATGTATAATTCTTGATTGGAAGTTCTCCTTCAAGGCTTTGAATGTGTCATACCACTGTCTCTGTGCCAGCATTGTTTCTGCTCAGAAATCCAACGAAAGCCTACAGTAGGGTTTCCCTCTGAATGTTAGCTTTGCTTTCAGTCTTGATGCCTTTAAGAGTTTCTGCTTATGTTTCATTTTATTAAGCTTGATTACAATATGTCTTGGAGTCTTTCTTTTGAGATCTATATTAAGTGGTGTTCGATATGTATCTTGAATATCTATATTCTCTTCTTTCATAATTTCTGGGAAGTTCTTTGTCAGCAGCTCATCCACAATACTCTTTGTGTTCTCAGATGTCTCATCCTGTTCAGGGACTCCAATTAATCATAGGTTATTCCTCTTAATAGAGTCCCACCTGCTTCTTAATGCTTCTTCATTCTCTTGTTTCTTTTTTCTGACTTCTCCTCATAGATGCTGAAGTCAGTAACTCTGTCTTCCAAATCAGAAAGTCTATTTTCCATTTATTCCATTCTGTTTTCTTGGCTTTGAACGAAAGTTTCTATGTCTTTGATTTTGTCCTTGATCTGTTGGATTTCAGAGTACTGGTGTTCCATCAGATCGAACAGCTTGCTCAATTTTTCATTTTGCTCTGCTGCATTTTGTATAAGGTCTAGGAGGGCTCCCTATATAATCCTTTTCTATTCACCTTCCAATAGAAAGGAGGTTTTGCATTCAGTGGTATGAAGACCAAATTAACAGCCCTGTGCCACATTCTAGGGCTCACTAGGTGTCCAGAAGGCTCTGTTTATTTATCAGTTCAGGTCTTGGTTTCTAGAGGGATTTAGAGAGATGTGTGTTTAGTCCACCATCTTGACTCCACCACTCTAAAAGTTCCATTTCGTTTTTGACAATTTCCAGTTTTCCTATATTCATACTGTGTGCATTCCATGTTCCAATTATTAATGGATGTTTGGAACTGTTTCTTGTCATTTTGAGTCATGCCACGTTAGCAAATGAATGTACTGAAAGCTTAATGCCATGCATATCATCAAAGTTGATGCTACTTTGAGAAGGCAACTCTTCCCCAGTCATCTTTTGAATGCCTTCCAACCTGGGGGGCCTATTTTCCAGCACTGTATCTGACAGTGTTCACTGCTATTTGTAATGTTTTCACTGGCTAATTATTCTCAGAAATAGACTGCTGAGTCCCTTTCCTCACCTATCTTAGTCTGGAAGCTCAGCTGAAACCTGCCCATGATGGGTGCTCTGTTGGTATCTGAATACCCATGGCATAGATTCCAGCATCACAGCAACATGGAAGCACCCACAGCGTGACAAACTGATGGACATGTAGGGGCCATTGTTGTATAGTGTGTTTTAAAATCAGAAAGTGTGAATTCTCCTACTTTGTTCTTCTCACTCAGCGTTGCTTTAGCTATTTGATGCCTTTTGCCCTTCTGTATAAAGTTAAGGATTAGTATTTTTAGTCCTTAAGTGATTGGAATTTTGATGTGGGTTGCACTGAGTATAGATTGCTTTGGTAGTACTGACATCTTAACAAAATTAAGTCTTCCAGTCTATGAACAGGGACCATCTTTCCATGTATGTAAGTCTTCTTTGATTTCTTCAGGAGTATTTTGTAAATTTCCATCATGTTTGGGTTAAATTTGACTTTTCTCAGTAATTTAATAAAATCAGGTTAATTACAGTATATTCTTACTGTTTAAGAGCAAATTTAAGATTCTCTTGTATAGCGATTGTTATCAGTGTTAAAGTGACCTGGTGTTGAAAAGTAATTTACAAAATGGTGTTATATTGTTATTTTTTCCTTCCCACTGCATTTAGGTATCTTATGTCATTCGAGCTGGAGGAAAAGAACATATTATTCATTTGGAAGTGAACAAGTAAGAAATTTGATTTACTTTAGCTTTTAAATTTTTTTTCTTTTTGGTTTAGTGGTTTTGTTTCTAGTTAAGTAGTTCAGTAGATTGATAAGAAGTGAAAATAATGAGAGTACAAGCATGTTTTTAATTTCCATTGACCTTAAATCAGAGGAAAATGAATTTTAAGTAAGAAAAGATTGTTTTTAAGAAGAAGATTAAAAAACAATTTTTTTATTATGATTAAGGGAAAGTATACAATCCAAGTCAATTTTGCATACCCACCTCTCTACAACTGTATCTGCTCTCCCTACCCTGTGACAGCACACTCACTCCTGTTTTTCACTCTTTACTTCCAGTATCCTCCCACCAAGCACCTGTCCCCTCCTCTCCACTCTCTCCTTTCCCATGTAGAAAGATACCTGTAAGATAGCCTTCTATAAGTGTATAAAACCATAAAGTACACACACCACATGCTCACGCTGTGTCCCTGAGTCCAGTTCATTCTGCGTCTGGACTGTTGACCTGAGTACTGGTTTCAGGTGTGGGGCAGCAGCAAGTCTAGGGGCCATGTTCCCACGGAACCCTCCACACTTGTTGGACCATCAATTCTGGTCTTTTAGTAGAATTCTTGTTCTGCGTACCTAAGGAGAAAATTTTTGAGTCATGATTGGCCCAGGAAACAGTGGACAGAAGTACAAAGGCATGTAGTAGTCTCTTACTTGCGCTTCTCATTCAGACATGTCATTGTCCTATCGTACCAGTTAATATGTGCCCTCTTGCTGCTTTCAAATGCCAAGTTTCTGATTGTGCTGAGATATTCATGATCTTGTGGCTTGTCTTATTCTCAGGATTCCCTCTGTCTCTTTTTGAACCTAGCAAAACACCAGTATCTTTAGTGAAAGATGGGGGTCGGGGGAGGGCGGAGATAAATATCATATAATTGACTCATTTACACTGAGATATGAATGATAGAATGTAATGAGTTACTCTTTAGGGAAGTGCTCCTCAAAGTGTGCTCCTGGTGCCGGCTAGAGTTTGTTAGAAACACAGATGCTCAACCTTTAACCCTAGCATAAATCAGAATTTTGAGAGATGGGCTCCAGATTTGTAGTTTTAACAAGGCTTTCAGTTTATTTTTCTACATCCTCAAGTTTGAGAAGCTCTGTTTATCTTAGAAGAGGATGTTGACCCAAAGTTATTGAGTCCCCTTGGCTGAATTTTAGGCAAAACCTTGGTGGTATAGTAGTTAAGTGGTTCAGCTGCTAACCAGAGGTCAGCAGTTCAAATCTGCCAGGTGCTACTTGGAAACTCTGTGGGGCAGTTTTCCTGTGTCTGAAGGATTGCTATGAGTCAGAATACACTTTGATGGCAGTGGACAGTGGGTGGTATGATGAGAGGCCTTTTCAGACAGGCTTCCTTATGCCTTTTCCTTTTGATAGAAACTAATACTGAACATTTTCTGTGTTCCAGACACTGAAACAGGTGCTTTTGTTTGTATTAGTTCTTTAAATCTCACAAAACCACAAGTGATCCTGCTGGATTCCAATGCAATAATATCAGTATGTAAACAATTTCAATAGATCTAAATATTTTCTCCTACTCCTCAGTATAAGCAGATGAAAGTGAATTCAGATTATTGCAATAAAATAATGATTCTCTCTGAGGATCTATGGGGCAGTTTTACTCTGTACTGTAGGGTTGCTATGAGTTGGAATTGTTTTTTTTTCCTAATGAGGAACAGTGGTGGCTTAGTGGCTACAGTACTCAGCTGCTGATAGAAAGGTTGGCGGTTGAAATTATCCAGCCATTCCATGGGACAAAGATGTGGCAGTCTGCTTCTGTAAAGATAGACTGCCATGGAAACCCTATGAAATCATTCTGGACTGTTCTATACGGTTGCTTTGGGTTGGACTCTACTCAGTGGCAATTTTTTTTTTTAATGTTTGCGTAGTTTTTCAGTGTATAAAATGTGTTCATAACCATTATCCTGTTTATCATACTGTTTTAACAGCTATCCTGGTCTTCATTTATGCATACCATCACTAAGGTTCAAGAAAGGTCACTGACATAGTTTGTGTTAAAAGTGGGGCACAAACCCAAGTCATTTTACCTTCATTCTAGTAATGTATATGTTGTACTGTATCTGGTGTGTATTTCTGTGACTCTTGGATTGGTGAACAAGTATGGTAATTTTACAGGCTTTTATAATGCCTTTGTTGTTTGAATTGGTTTGAGAGGTGGTCTCCAATGCTAGTGATCCTTTATGGAAAAAAAAGTGAAAGTAGATAGTCTGTAATAAGATGACTCGCATATGCTCTAGTAATGAAGGTAGTAAGAAATTCAATAAAGGAGCGACTAGACACCGGTGAGAAGAGCCCTGGTAGTGCAATGATTAAATGCTCAGCTGCTAACTGGAAGATCAGTGATTTGAACCTGACAACTGCTTTGTGAGAGAACAATGTGTAGTCTGTTCCTGTAAAAGATTTACAGCCTTGGAAACCCTATGGGGCAGTTCTCCTCTGTTCTATAGGGTCTCTATGAGTCAGAATCAACCTGTAAGCAATGTGTTTGGTTTTGGTTTCATGCTTGAGTGAATACTTGTTTTCTTTTCCTATTGTCTCTAAAGTAGCAGTCTATACTTTTTTTAGGTCATGAATCCCTAAGAATCTGGTTAAGGTTATAAAGCCTCCGTGTGGAAGAGTATACATGATGACTTCTGTTGGGATTTTTGACGGTGGTAGGGGTGAGGTTTGTGGGACAGAAAATAATACCCCTCTTCTCTGCCTGTACTGAACAAATTTAAATTCATTCAGTTAGATATGAGATCAGAATATCACTTTTGTTACTGTTAAAGATGAGGCTGGTGGATTCAGCCCAGAATGAGATCCTGGTGGACTTCTAGGCAGATGTAGCCTTCATGTCTGTGTTGCACAGCTGCTCTGGGGAAGCACAGTGGAATTCACGCCCTTGCTGAGTAGGCAGTGACTTCTGAAGACCAAAGAGCTCATAATAAAGTCAAGCATCTCCAGACTTCTCAAGTTTTCCACTGGATGGAGCAAAGGATGATTATAAGGATGGACAATTAAGTTCGTGAATGCATCCCGGAAACAGTGCTACATACCTTATTACTGAATATCACTATGGTCACCTTCGAAGTGCTCCCTTTGGGAAGTTGTGTGCCAATGCCAGCACCTAGTCTACCTTCAAAGCAATTTTGAAACTCATTCTGGAATGAACTGTTGTTGGATGAGGTTTGACAATTAAGTTCTTGAACTCATCCTAGAAAAAGTGCTTTGAAGGATGGACTAGGCACTGGCATTGGTCCATAGCTCCCAAGGGGAGTCCTTTGAAGGTGATCATAGTGATATTCAGCAATGAGGTATATAGCGCTTTTTCTAGGACATGAGTTTATGAACATAATTGTCAGACCTTGTGTATATGGAGGAGGACGGGAGAAGGAGAGACAGTGCATTGATTCCACGGGATCGATTTACTGCAAGGACTCAGATACTCATCAAGGGCTTCAAAAAGCTCCACTCCATCCTCCTCAGGTCCTTTTTGAATTGCACAGATGTACTGTGTCTGCAAATTATAAACTGCTGAGAAATGTATGAGGTATCTTGCTTTCAAGGGAGCCCAGGCACAAATTTTCCAAAGGGCTGTCTTCTACTGGGCTGGTCCTGTAGCTAAAGTCAGGCTGTATAACTCATTTCATGCAGGATGCAAATCGTCTGGCTCTCCATTTCTAAACAATGTGGACAAGTTGGTCCTGGGTGTCTCCAGGGAAGTTTTGACCTTGAAACCAAAAAGAAGCCAAACCTGGTGCTGTTGAGTCCACTCTGGCTCATAGCCACCCTATGGGACAGAGTAGAACTTGAAACAGTATTAGTCACTACCTGGCACATTGTGTCCCTGGCTTGTTCATTTAAGCCACTCTAGGCCTGTTGCAAGACTAACCCTGCCTTAATGTGGAATTGCACTCCTGAGCTCCCTTCATAGGGAAGGAAGCTTCCAGAATGAGGAATAATTGTTTCCCCAATAATTGACACAGAATTTTGCATCTCTGGTTAGGAGGGGAAGTTACTGAATGCTGCTTGTTTATATAGAACTTTTACAAACAAAACTGTTTATATCTTTTTTGAACTACTGTGTACTTTACACAATTTATGCTTTTTTGTATATCAGCAAAATTTAAGGGCATTACTTGCTTTGTGTCAAATATTTTGCAATGGACACTTAATGACCATTAGAGCAAATGCTCGCGTTTTCTCTATGAGTAAGTAATGTGTACTGTTTAAGACTCAAGTCCGTTGGTAAACTTTTAGCTTTGTGGTAGCCTGTTCTTTATCAGGTGGAAGTATGTATTTGTTCATTTCTTCTAGAAATAGTATCTTATGGGTCATGTCCTTCATTGTGTGTAGATAAAACAGTTCTAATTGATGTATTTTTATTATTCTTTCAGAGACCTTTTGCCCAAAGATTTTGTAGTTTACACCTATGACAAGGAAGGGGCTGTGATCGCTGATCATCCTGATATACAGGTAATATATTTTCTTCTTGATCCTTTGACAAGATTTCAAACAGCTGTATGTTTAAAGTGAGTTCTGTCCAGGTACTCTGGATTGTTCTGGTCCACGGCTCCAAAGGGCACTGTTCACACTCTGATGTGTGTGGAGCTGTCCTGGAGGATCGGTGAGTACATTTAGGTAAACTAAACCACACCTTGCAGCTCTTCAAGTGTTCAACACTTAACGTGGTTTTATTTAAGTCCAGGAAAATAATCTGTGTAATGATTATCCTTGCTGGTTTTGAAGGAGGAAAGTTTGAAATAATTTGAAAATAGTAGCTTTTGATTTTTCTGCTGAAAGTTAATATCTTTGAAAGCACATCTTATTAAACCATTTGATTTGTTATTAGTATTTAATGAGGAACAAATGCTTGTTTGGTGTCATATGTTCTAATTTTTAGCTGAAAAACAGTTCTTTTCTAAAGAGGTGTGGTCCTGTCTGTGTTAGAGAACAGAGTACTCCTGGGGACAGAACTGGCTGGGAGTATTTGAAATAATTGGCAGGTGTCTCATTTGGCTTTTTACATTGTTTAGATAGAAAACAAGCTTTTCTAGTTTTCTTCAGAAAGAGTGTCTTATGGCCGTTTTTGGCATTTTGGTACTGTGTGGTTTTCTGTTGGAATCGTTTGTATAACGAATCTTAGTTCCTGTTAAACATGTGTTTTTTTCTCCTCTGAACTTTGTAATGTTCTACTAGATTGAATTACAGTAATTATGTGCTTTGTAGCACTCTTCAAAGAAATGGAAGGCAAAACCTTTATGTAAGACTAATTATTCGTACTTAAAGAAAAAGGGAATACTGGCTTATTTCTATCCTTTTCTGGCTCATTTTGGATTTCTTTAGTTTAGTGCTCTGTTTGTCCAGTGTTTAATAGAAAATGGATAAACTCCAAACCAAACCCACTGCCGTGGAATTGATTCTGACTTATAGTGGTCCTATAGACAGGGTAGCACTGCCCCATAGAGTTTCCAAGGAGCTCATGGTAGATTTGAACTGCCAACCTTCTGTTTAGCAGCTGTAGCATTTAACCACTAGGTCACCAAGGTTTCCAAAAAATTAATAGAGGAGTATAATATATATTATAGCATAAGACATTAAAAATCATCCCTCCCTACCTCCCTCCCTCCTTATGACATGAGGCTAGAGAGGAGCCCTGGGCGTATAGTGGTTAAGAGCCTGGCTGCTAGCCCAAATGCCAGCAATTCCAATTTATCAGCAATTCCTGTAGGGCTGTTCTACTCTGTCCTGTCAGGTTGCTATGACTCAGAATCAACTTGATGGAAATGGGTTTTGGTTTTGGAGGCTAAAAAGCACACAGTTTTTGCCACTGGACAAAAACAGAGATCTTAAATAAGAGGGTTTTTTTTTTTCCCTTGTAGAAGTTCTAGAGATACATACTGTTTGGGCTTGAATCTTGGCTTTGTTACTTTGTTTTTGCTCCTCA
This sequence comes from Heterohyrax brucei, assembly GCA_028571685.1. Classification (NCBI taxonomy): domain Eukaryota; kingdom Metazoa; phylum Chordata; class Mammalia; order Hyracoidea; family Procaviidae; genus Heterohyrax; species Heterohyrax brucei. The sequence goes on along the minus strand of CM053160.1, from coordinate 65,170,927 downwards.
AGATACCTGTTTATGCCTCAGCATCCCCACCTTAAAATGAGAATACTTAACTGCTTTGTGAAGTAACTAATTATTACAAGCCAATATTTGTAAGCTGTTTGGAATAGTCAGTGTGATAATTTTTACCCCTATATATGTATTATTTTTAGTTATTATTATTGAAATTATGTTTTCTTTCAAACTACTAAGTGCATTTATATAGAAATTTATGTGACTGTTATCTGAATGTATTTTGTAGAATGTGCTTTCCTGGGTATTTGGAAAATATGAATTAAGACAGATGGAGTCTTTTGCTTATTTCTTGGTTATTATTGTTCAAGAGGATCAAAGTGGGATTCTAGATTTGCAATATAATTATTTCAGATATTGATTTTTTTTTTTACCTATTTGAGATTTCAGAGAGCATAATAAAATGTAATTAAGTTACACTGAGAAAATTTAAGTGTCTTCTTTTAATGATTCTGTTGTGGAAGCTTAAAGTAGTTTATAAACTATTATTTGGTTATCAACATCAGTATCCTTTATAAACCATTGCCATCAAATCATGTCCAATTCATAGCAACTCTAGAGGTCACTAGGCTGTTAAAAAAAAATATTTATCTTGGTGTGATTGAGAATATAGTCAGGAAGTATAAATCAGTTCAACTGTTTCTACATGCCAATCATTGGCATCGATTACATTTTTAGGTTGTGTAACCATACTCCTTCTCCTTTTCTGTGTCCCCCCCCCCCCAGTTAACATGAACTCACTGCCCCTAGGGTTCCTGTCTAATCTTTCAAGATGCTGTTGTCAATTTAATCCCATATGGGTAGTTGTTAAAAGAGTATAATACTGAAGGTAGCCTGTTGTTTGGTTTTGAGAAGACTTGGGATGTTTTTGGTTTAAGATTTAAAGATTATTTCAGGGCAGTAGTTTTAGGGGATCATCCTGTCTCCAGGGGCTCTAGATAGTCTACAGTCCATGAGATTTGAAATTTTGGTATATATTCCCGCCCCCCCCTTTGATCAGGATTCTCCTTTTGCACACAACCATTATTTACAAAGAAATAAAGTTTCAGAAGTTCGTTTAATGTGAGTTTCTGTGTGAAATAAAATTCCAAATTACTATATATCTTATAGCTTAGAGGTACTTTGAAAAGCATTAGAAATTTTCTTAACTAACTCTTCCAAGTAATGGATGCTTTTTCTTTTCCTTGTTTACTGACCAAGGTAGAGGCGACTCTTGTAGCTACTAGAGTGTTCTCTGATAGTTGTGTGCATTTCTATTTTAATGAGTTTTTTTTTTCTTTTGCTTAGAAGGAGTCAGCTTGTTTCTAAAACTATGTCAGTTGTACTTCTTACTGTATTCATGAAATTTAGTAAGATATTTTCTAAATTCAGAAAATGTGGTTTTACTTTTTGAGAACTCACTTGAACACTTTGGAAATATTTAATAAACACAAGTTATTGAAAGATACCATCAACTTAGTGGATAAAGTGACCACCTTCTGGGTTTCGGTAATGTCACAGAGAACTTTTATATACTTGAAACAAGAAACGTTCCATTTTGGGGGATTGTCAGTTACTGTGTTGTCTGTAATAGTAAAAATTCTTTTCCTCTAGTGAAAAGAAGGCAACATTAAAAGCAGACTTGAACAGAAAACATTAGAAAGAAAAAACGTTAGTGGTTATGAATTGCCCTACACTAGAGAAAATTGAAGAACATGAAATTTAGCCAGTGCTGTCTAGTTTATAGTTGTTTTTATTTCAAATGTTTTACTTCACAATTTCAGATTTACAGTTGTATGAATAATAGAGAAATTTGTGCATGTCCTTTATGCTCTCTGAATGTTGTTTTTCTGCATTTGACTTATATGTATTTTGTTCCTGAATATTTCAAGAGCATGTTGCAGACATGATGGCACTGTATTCTTAAGTACTTCAAGGAATTATTCCACATTCCCATAGCATAATTATCAAAATCAGGAAATTAATGTTAAAAAAATACTATCATCTCATATATAACCTCACTAGGATTTTTTTTTTTTTTTTTTTTTGGTCAGTTATCCTAACAATGTGCTTTATAGTGAAAGAAAATTCCAGCACACATGTTGCCCTTAATCTGGAAGGCTTTATTCTTTCCTTGTGTTTCATGACATTGGTATTTTTGGGAGTCCAGGGCAATTGTTTTGCAGGAGATCCTGCATCGGGGGTTTGTCTGATGTTTACTCATGATTAGATTCCAGTTATGCCCTTTTGGCAGGACTGCCACCCGTGATGTGATACCGAGTTGTTTCTCATTGTATCAACGTCAGTAAGCACATGCTCTTGATTAGTTGCAATCTGACATTGATCATTTGGTTAAGGAGTTGCCTGCCAGATTTCTCTCTGCCAAGTTTTAATTAATATGTATCTTGTGATTTAGAGACTTTGAGATTATATAAATGTCCTGTTGTGCCTCATGGTTTTTATCCATAAATTTTAGCCTGTATTTCTGATTCTGGTCTGAATCAGTTGTTATTATAGTGGCTGTCAGAATGGTGGTTTCCTAGTTTCATTGGTCCTTCCGCCTTCATGCTCCCTGGGTGATACGATAGTTTGTATTGGCCTCTAACCTAAAGGAGGGTGGAGCAGACCCATCTGGGGGTGCTGCAGAAGAAAGGCTTGGCAATCTTCCATAAAGATTACAGCCAAGAAAACCCTGTGATTGTGTTCTACTGTGTAACACAAGGGGTCACCGTGAATGAAAATTGACTCAGTGGCAATTTTTTTTTTCCCTCCGTTTATCAGTACTTTCTACTGTAAGGAAGAGTTTTCCTTTCTTATTTGTATCTGTATGGACTCGTGGAATCTTCATCCTGTGAGTGAAAATGAAAGTATTTTTATGTACTTGAGTTTTTTTATGTTTTCTTTTGTGAATTGTCTATTCATATCTTTTGCGTAATTTTCTTCTGGGATTTTGGTCTTCTCCCCTTTATTTGTAAGAGCTCCTTATGTTTAGAATATAATCCGATCAAAAGCCATTCTTCCTCTATCATACTACAATTTTTTTTGTCGGGAGGAGCATTATTTGTCTTTCACAAGGCCCTGTTCTGATTCGATGTCAATTGACCGTTGTCGCTTCTTGGATTAACTGTGATTTGAAATGTTAAGTGTGACATAATGCTGTCTTGTTCTGCCGCGAGGCTGAAAGGTCACTGGGGCAGAGCTGTTTGTACTTAGTATTCTCTGGAATTCTGCCTAAGCATTTGTGTACTGTAGGGTGACAGCCGATAGTCTGAAGAGTGACATGTGGTATGAGAAGCCAATCATATAAATAATTTTTTTCTTTGAGTTTACTGACCTTAAGTTAATTTTGTTAGCTCTTCAATTTTTATAATCATTTTCAGTGATGTAAAAGTATTAGAAGATAATGCAATATTTTTCATCTAGAATCACTGCCATTATCGGGGCTATGTGGAAGGAGTTTATAATTCATCTGTTGCTCTTAGCGACTGTTTTGGACTCAGGTAAGCAAATTTCTTTATGGCTGTGTATATTTTTTTCTCTTTCCTTTATTTCCCACCCTTTCTCCTATTTCTGTTTCCAAATCAAATCATTTTGGAGTCCTGGTGGTACAGTGAGGAAGAGATCAGCTGCTAATCAAAAGGTCAGCAGTTTGAATCCACCATCCACTCCTTGGAAACCCTTGAAGCAGTTCTCCTCTGTCCTGTCTGGTCTCTGTGAGTCAGAATACCTGTGACAGTGGCTCACTGCTGTTGAGTTGGGTCTGACTCATGGTGACCCTGTGGATCAGAGTAGAACTGCCCCATAGAGTTTCCAAGTAGTGCCTGGTAGATTTGAACTGCCAACCTTTTGGTTAGCAGACATAGCAGCATTTAACCACTATGCCACCAGAGTTACATATATATATGTGTGTATGTATGTATGTATGTGTATATATATATATATGTTTTGACAAAATTAGACTACTTTGATCTTGCTGAAGATCATTAAAACTATATTGTAGTTATCTTCTTAGCATGCTTATCTAAGAAAGTGTTATCATTGATGAATTTTAGTACCTAAAGGGGAAATTATATCTTTTTTTAGACCATTAAATAATTTTTGCTATTTGAGATATACGTTAAATTTCTGTAATACTTTATGCTTATACATTTTTTTACCTGTGTATTTTCACTTAAATCTCATACTGACTGTGAAAAGGGGCTAATTTTTAATTATGTCTCTATTAAAGTGGGCAAACCGAGGTTCAGAGGAGTGGTAACACACAGCAAGTGAAGTGATACTGATGTTAAAGTTACATTTATTAATACCTGGCACTGTAACACTGTGCTGGTTGGCTGATGGCATAGTTGACTGATTGATGTAATAAATATTACTTAGATAATTCTTATAATTCTCAAACTGGCTCTATAAGATGACTCAGATTATTTCTGCTTAATTGATAACGTTTGCTGAATTAGTGACAGGCAGTGTTCTAAATGTTTTGGCTAAATAATTTAACCACTGTTTGCTTGTCAGCTTGTCATACCGTGGTGGCTTGCAGGCAGCTGTGATGCTGGCAGCTGTGCCACCAGTATTTCAAATACCAGCAGGGTCACCCACATGGGGCAATTTTCAGCAAAGCTTCCAGATGAAAACAGACCAGGAAGAAAGGCCTGGTAATCTACTTTGGAAAATTAGCCATTATAACCAATTAATAGCCATAGAATATTGTCTGATACCAGTCCTAGAAGCTGAGTCCCTGAGATTGGAAGACACTCAAAATAGGACACAGTAACCACAAACAGTAATGGCATAGGACTAGGCAACATTTTGTTCGTATGCATAAATTTGTCATGAGTATGAGCCACCTCAGTGGCAATTGGCAACACAACTAATTTAGTTTTCAGAACAGTCTTGTGCAGAATGTAAACTAAGACCTAACTTGCTGAAAGTTCCACAGCCAAGAGAAAATATATTTGGGATTTGAACTGCAGTACTCTGGCTTCAGATGCCACTCTTTACAGTCTACTCAGCACTGCCTTCTGTCTTACGTTAATTACTCAGAGGGGTTCATCACTCAGAGGGAATCATCCCGCAGAGGGGGTCATCCCGCAGAGGGGGTCATCCCTCAGAGGGGTCACCACTCAGAGAGGCTCATCACACAGAGGGATCCCTCACGCAGAGGGGTTCATCACTCAAGTTCATCATGTAGAGGGGTCATCACTCAGAGGAGGTCGTCATGCAGAGCGGTTCATCACACAGAGGGATTCCTCATGCAGAGGGGTTCATCACTCAGCTTCCTCATGCAGAGGGGTTCATCACTCGGGTTCATCATGCAGGGGGGTTGTTACACCGAGGGGGTTGTCACTCAGGGGTTCCTCTCTCAGAGGGATTCCACACACAGAGGGGTTCCTTGCTGACAAGGATTCCTCGCACAGAGGGGTTTATCACCGAGTGGGATTCTTCACTCAGGGGTTCCTCACGCAGTGGGGTTCATTGCTCATAGAAGTTCATCACACATGGAGATTAAGGAACCTTTGGGCAGTGATGTTCATTAAGTAGCAGTCTTGTGTTTGAAGTCTGCCTGACTCTAATGTCTCTGGTTTTTGGGCCACCCTGTCTCCTGCGTGTTAAGAACTGGGACTTGAATTCACTTTTTCTGATTCCTTTTCCTGTTTTTTATTTTTTTCCCCCCTATCTTAAAAATTGTGTACATGGTAACACAACATTTAGAGGATTACTGCATTTAGGTGACACAAGCTATGGGATTGAACCCCTGCAAAATAGTTCTCATTTTGAGCATATCTTTTACCGAATGGATGATGTCCACAAAGAGCCTCTGAAATGTGGGGTTTCCAACAAGGATGTAGAGACAGAAACCACAAAGGATGAAGAGGAAAAGCCTCCGAGCCTGACTCAGCTACTTCGAGTAAGGAAACAACGTGGTTCAGATGACTGTTTTGAAAAACGATGCATTTATCTATTAAACCAGTGTTTGTTTGTTTGTTTATTCGTTTACTGCTGACTTTGTGCCGGGCGCTGACGGATACGGAGATGAGTAATGCACGGTTCCTCCCACCAAGCTGATGAATTTAGTTGGGGGTATAGCTGGATTTTAGAAACCAGGATTTAAATCTTTTAAACACTAATGCATATTTCTTTGATCACTGCTACGGAATAGTTCATTACACAGCCTGCCAGAGAACAGTGGAATGTTTAATTTAGATCCCTCTTAGACAAACTGGAAACTCTGGTAGAGTAGTGGTTAAGCGCTACAGCTGCTAACCAGAAGGTCAGCAGTCCAGTCCACCACGTGCTCCTTGGAACTCTATGGGCAGTTCTCCTCTGTCCTACAGGGTCACTATGAGTCGGCATTGACTCAGTGGTACTGGGTTTGTTGTTTTTTTTTGGGTTGTACATACTGTAATGATGATTCTTGAGCTTTAAATTGGAGGAACAAGGAGAGATTTGATGGTAGGTCTTTAGTTACTTGAGATGTCTTACAGGAATACTTGTATCCCTATTTGGAGACATCTCTAGGACTCCTTGACTTACTCTTGGCTTGGGTCTCTTAGACTCTTAAGACTCTTAGTCTCTTAGACTGAAATAGCCCTAAGTCAGTCTCACCTGCAGGAAACAGAACTTTCTACGTATGAGATGATGTTTCAGTGTTGGAAGAGCCATGTGCCTAGGGTTACCTTTAACTCTGTCAATGTCCGGTATTTTTAATCAGCTCATACTAGTTTAGGCATTATTTTCATGATCTGTGCTACCATCCACTCTTTGGACTATTGCGCTGTTCTTTTTAACTTTGAAAACACTGGAGTCATTTACATTTTAGCTTATTCTACTTTACATTGCCAAGCCAAGCCAAGTGCCGTGGAGTTGGACTTTCTGTAAAATCATACAAGTATCCATTTTTCAAAGTAGCAGCTTCTTCCTGCTTCTACTCTGGGTAGTTGGTAGATAGTCTTCTGCAGTGTAGTAACAGAGCTTCCCATCAAAGTGTGTGTGTGTTTCTGTGTGTGTGTGTGTGTGTGTGTGTGTGTGTGTGTGTGTGTGTGTGTGTGTGTGTGTGTGTGTAAATGCATATGTGTTCTGTAGAAATGTGTAGGTTTGATGTTCAGAAAAATCAGTAACTCTACTATTTGGGAACCTGAGTAACTCATTTTATCTTTAACTAGAATTTTTGTTAGATAAGTACAGATATCCAGTATTCCTCTTTCTTTTTTTCCTTTTAAGTTGTGATGTTGGTTTTATTGACCTAGGATATGTTAAGCAAGATAATATTTTTTCTTTTTGGATGTTCTTAGTAGACACGGGATAATTGACCATAGAGTAGGGTAAGGTGATGTCGTCTGTAAGACCTGCAGCCTTGTAACTTTGTGTGCTCGTGTCTTTGACAGCGGAGAAGGGCTGTCCTGCCGCAGACCCGGTATGTGGAGCTCTTCATTGTGGTGGACAAGGAAAAGGTAGGACAGGGGCAGTTTTTCCCTCTTTTTCAAGCAAATGAGAAGTGCAACCCCTGAGAAAAATAGGAACTGTGATGTATTTATACTAATTTTTCTTAAAGGGTAATTTTAAAGCCCAAATGCTTTTCTTCCTTTGAACTTACTGCATACTTATCATACCCCTAGAAGCTGAGTGTAGCAACTGAGACTGCCTCTAACTGTGTTTATTGATTTTTTTACTCTGCTCTGTCTGATAACTGGGTTAGGTGTAATTTTTTAAAAGTGTACTGTCTGTCAGTCACAGTCTTGAAAACATTTTAGATGTCTTTAAAGGACCATGGCTATAAATAAAGCCATTCAGGTATTGCTTTGCTTTGTAAAATATTAGCTAGCCTATGCTTTTCCATGAGAGAGAAAACATTTATGTCCCGGCATGCTTTAGAAGAGAACATGACCTGGAAATCAAAAAGGAGACTGGTTGATTTCAACATTTAGTGTTGATTTTGGTGGACAAGGTCAATACTAGCAGTGTTTTCTTATCCATGGTTATAAAGTCTCTTTGTTGTTTTTTTTTTAACTGTGAGAAGTAATCTATCTCAGCATTTATAAAGTTACCAATTTTAGATACGGCTGCCAGCTCATTGAAAATACGAAGTATTTGAAAATTTGTCTTATCTTTACTGCCAACTTTGCCATTTTTTGAAAGAGTTGTTTATGGAAACTTAGTGTTCCTTTGTGAGCTGCAGAGACAATTTTCAGGATTTTTAAGGTTAAAAAAAATCCCATTCTAATATATAGGTTGACAAAAACAGAAGCTGTGTTTATTATGAGGTACAAACTTATTCAGATTTGTTTGTTGTAAGGTTCTTTACCCTCAAGGGGTAGAAAGATTCTGCGGAATGTTTCGGACCAATCAAAAAATAGAGATTTAATATGGTTTTCTTCATTATTCTGGTCAGATAAGTTTGTTATGGATGGGTAGAAAGTGGCTCAAAATAAAAATGGTTCTATTTCAGTCAAACACTGTCAAATGTATTCGAAGATTTTTTTTTCTTGTTTAAGAGAATCATGAAAAGATTGCCTGAGCTATAAAATGTGATACATTCTAATATTAATACCTGAATGCATTCATTTGAAAGATTTTCTTTGGTTACTTAGTAAGTTGGTTGTACTAAAGTACTATTGAAACAGAGCTTTTAGATTTAACCAGATCGCAGAGAAAATAATCAGTCTTATCAGTGAACACACAGGACTGGGCACTGTTTTGTGGTGTTGTACAAAGGGTACCTACGAGTCTCAACCAACTAGACAGCACCCAGCAACAACATCGTTTGGCTTAATGCAGTTAAACTTTTCTATGTCTACATCATATAATGTTTTAACCAGTGATCACATTCATCTCTCATTATTATTATAGCCCATGATTTAGAAAGGCTTTATTGGTAATACCTTTAACATAAGAGGTGAAAGCTCTGGAAACCCTTTATTCCTTTGGCTCTGCTTTTTGATTGTTTTCAACTTTATGGTGTGAAATGTGTAAAATGTACCTGGTGAAAATATTTTCATGTGAAAATGAGCTAAAGAAAAAAAAAATAAATAAAACTCGTCTTAAGATTATACTACTTTGGAGAAGCACAAAGCCTTCAGTGCGTTTTCATTATTAGTCATTTCACACTTGCATCTACTTTTCTTCTATTCCTGTTTATCCCTGCATGTGTCCTTTAGATTTATGAATCTGAAATGCTGGTGAATGCGTAAATGCCTCCCTGTTTGATTCAGAGGAAATACTTAGGTACTTATTTTCTGTGTAACTGATTGCAGTAGTTCTCTTCCGTCACTTTGGCGATGATGATTTCCTTCTTTGTTTTGCAGTATGACACAATGGGGAGAAATCAGACCGCTGTGAGAGAAGAGATGATTCGTTTAGCAAACTACTTAGATAGCGTAAGTTGTATTTTCTGTCAGCCAGGACGATTCTGCGTTGGTTCGGCCTCCTGTTTCTGTCTCAGAACAGAATTGAAAAATGGTCTCATTTTGGGCTCCTGTTTTCTCAGGGCCTAAGCCTTTCTGAAGGTTGCTTTCTAGTTTCTTTACAGCTTTTCTTACATTAGAAAGGAAAATGCAAGGGTAGAAAGACTTTGAGAAGAGCAGGGAGTTTTACATAACATAGCCTGTATCTTTGGAGTATATAGGCTATGGTACTTTGGTTTATGAAAAGATAGTTAATTTTTATTGAGAAAGTGTTATTTTGAATGAAGCCACCTGCTACTCTTAAACTTAGATATGGCAGCATTTTGTGTATGTGTGATAGTGTCTGAGATCTTGGAGTTGCTCCAGTAGGAGATAATTGAAGAATTAGATAGATGTTCTCATAAGATTGATCCACTCAGCCACTAATCGTGGGACAGACCCAGGCAGTGTTTTGTTCATGGAGATACCGTGAGTCAGAGGCTGACTCCACCCAGCTAATAACAACAAAGTTATATGATGATTTCACCTAAAATATAAGCATAATAATTGTGTGATGATGATGATAGAATTCTTGTGTTGCGTGGTTTGACAGTGTACTAGAAACTGAACTAAGTTTCTAGTTTAGTCCTCCTAGTGTCTCTATGAATTAGACTTAACAGTTCCATAATACTTCATCTGAAACCTGTGGCGCATGTGTGATTAGAATTTTTGGTAAAAGTTTGGAAAGGTAACATAGTTCATATACTGTTTGTATTAGCAGCATCTGGGACAGCACCTTGTAATCAAACCATTGAAATTTCTACAGTGAAATGCACAAATAATTATATGAAGTGGACTCAGTGCAGACTATAAATATCTCTGCATCAGTTCAGGGCAAGTTTTGCAACCAAACTTGGCAAAACCTCTTAATTTTCAGTTTGACAGAATTTAGAAGAAGATAAAAAGGCTTTTGAACCTTTGTTGATACCATCGTTGAACAAATGGGGAAACTGAGACTCCTAGAGATTGGAGCCTGGTTATATTCAGGGAACAATTTTAGGGGGTAAAGACCTGTTTTTAGTTGAAGTCATTCTGTGACTTGAGTATGTGGTTAAAGGGTTTTTCTCATATCATCCTAAGTTTTCCTTACTTAAATGGATGACAAAAAAAGAAAACTTAAAGAGTATATAATTTTAATAGGTATTTTAATATCCTTTTCTTTCCAGATGTATATTATGTTAAATATTCGCATTGTGCTGGTTGGACTGGAGATCTGGACAAATGGAAACCTGATCAGCATAAATGGAGGTGCCGGTGACGTGCTGGGGAACTTTGTCCAGTGGCGGGAAAAGTTTCTTATCACGCGCCGGAGGCATGACAGCGCACAGCTGGTGCTGTGAGTGTTCTTTTTTACATTCTATTAATGAAATGGCCCTAATAATATTTTTTTCTTATTTTCTTTTATTAGAATTATAGTCTCTCTCTTCTTCTGGCATCCAGTTAAGTGAGGAAAACTCTGGTCCATACCACAGGACAAGACTGTGACAGTGCGACAGCAAGACCTCCCTGTGTGGGGTTCCCCATCATCTTTCCCATGTATTTTTCCCTCTTTCTTGAGTTGACTCTCCCCTTGGAGGAAGCATTTCCTCTAGCAGCTTTGTGAGAAAGGGTCTGTGAAAAGAAAGAGTTGACCTCTCCCGTGTCCCAAAATGTATTTATGCTGCCCTCACACTTGTTGGATTATTTGACTGGATAGAAAATGCTAGCTATAAAACCTTTTTCCTTGAGAACTTCCTGGCCGTGTACTATTGTTTAGCGACTTCCAGTATTACTGCTTGGAGGGGCCTGAAGCCCTTCTGTGTCCTGATCTTTTGTTATGACCTGTTTGTTTCCTCTTCTCTGGGAGTGTGTGGGATTTGCCCTTGATTCTCATCTCAGGCTTCTGAGCTTCGGTGTAGTTCTTTCCTCACTCATTGTGCTGAGTTTTCAGTAAGTAGTTTCCATCTTGAAACTGACAGCCTTCAGTTTTAGAAATTTGATTTTCTCCTCTTCATTTTTATAATTATATGATCCCATTTTTATAGAAATTGTATATATATAATGCCAAGGCATGTATATATACATATTATTATTATTATATAACGGCATTTCTTCTGGGATTTCTTTTACTCAACTGTTGGAGTTCTTAAACTGATCCTCTAATTTTATTATCTTTGCTCTCTTTGTCCTTTTGTTCTGCTTTCTGGGATTTCCTTAAATTCATCTTCTAAACTTTTATGGAGCTTTTCATTTCTGTTGTCTGATTGCTTATCCCCCTTAACATTGCTTTTTATAGAATCAAGTTCTTGCTTAACAAGTATAATATTTTTTCTAATCTCTTTGAGGACATTACTGACATATTTAGAAATTTTTCTTCTTGCTGCATAGCATTTTCAGGATGCTGTAAACATTTTCAGGATGCTGGTGGCGTAGTGGTTAGGTGATAGGGCTGCTAACCAAAGGCCTGCAGTTGGAATCCCCCAGCATGCCTTAGAAACTCAGTGGGGCGCTTCTGCTATCTCCTGTTGGGTCACTGTGAGTCTGAATCAAGTAGATGGCAGTGGGTGATAGATTTTGTAAGCAAAATTAAACCACTGAGTTGATTCTGAAAATTTATGTAAAATTACTGAATATGAATAAACTTCAAAAACTTACAGCAAAACTGTCACTTAGAAGTAAATTAAAAAATTCTAGCCTTTAGGAAGGAATTTCTGTCTTGATGAGCTGACTTTTTGCCAGAAATTTTCTAACTGATACAATTTTTTTTTTCCTTCCACAAGATTGATAGTGCCCAAAATTCGCACACTTTTCTATGTGGAGAAATTTTCCTTAATTTTATTGTTTTTCTTTTGCTAATGTTGGTTCATTTAAAGCAAGGAACTGAAATTGACTAGGCGGTCTTTTATGACTCTGTAAATGCAAGGATTTGGTCCCGACACACATGCAGGTTCCTACTGACCAGGGAGAAAGCCTGTTACTTCACAGAAGGCCCTGAACAGCAGGCATCAGCCATGCCTACCAGCCTGTCTGTCTGCTAACATCTGCCATGTTAGAGCCTTTTCCCAGAGGAGTCCCCAGTCGCGTATACAGGCTTCTAAGAGGCCTTAAAGATAAACAGCCAAGGATCTGCAGGTATCTGGGAAGTGTGGAGCTCCCTGTAGGGTGACCTGGCTGGAGTATTTCCTTGGAAATCTCTTTTTGTCAGTATCTCTAGTTCCGATCTCTTGGGCTGGTCAGATTCCACAGCTCAGGATTTATCTATTTTTTAAAAGAGTTCCAGTGTTGTCTATGTACCAGGCACTGGGGTACAGTACTGAAAAAAACCAGACCCAAATTCCTGCTCTTGTGAGCCTGTGTTTTGGTGGAGAGGACTGGCCATGTATGAGCTAAATAAGTGTGATGTACAGTATGTTAAATGATGATGAGTGGTAAGAAGGAAAAAATAAAACAGGGAAGAGAGATGGAAAAGTATTGGAAGAGTGGGATTGGCATGTTCTGTAACATGGCTGGGGAAGACCTCACCGAGGACAAGGCGTCTGAGTAAAAACCTGAAAGAGGTGAGAGAATGAGTTGGGGAAGGAAGTTCTAGGCAGAGGGCATGAATCCTTAGATGAGAAGTGGGACTGGTGTGTTTGAGGACCAATCTGCAGACAGATGTGACTTTTCTTCTTTTTAATTGTCCTCACGGCCCTGCCACCTCCTGTGTGATTATGTTCATTAGATTTTTGTCTCTCATCCCTAAAATTTGTTGAGTAAATAAATACAATGCATTTTAGGAAGACTTTTCACCTAGAAGATGTAAAAAAAACTTTGTCTGGAAAATACATTTCTGATAGTAAGCTTTTTCTTTGATAATAAGGTGGTAAAGCCTAACTATATTCTGATTTAATTTTTTAGTTTTGCTTTTATAAAAAATTATTTTGTTAAAATAAAACAGCACCAGCTGTCTTGACACTTTGCCTGTGTACAATTCAATCACACCAATGACATCAGTCACATTGTTTACTGTCAATGACAGTCTCATTTTAAAGAGTTACCTGTTATTGGTGTTTCTCTCCCAATTGTTGTAGGCTACAAGATTCCACGTACAATAACAATACTTTCTCATACCAAGTACCTTTTTATAATTTTTACCTTCTTTTTTTAATTCAGGAAGAAGGGTTTCGGTGGCACTGCAGGAATGGCATTTGTGGGGACCGTGTGTTCGCGAAGCCACGCAGGCGGGATTAATGTGGTATGATTTTGTTGCTAATTTTGTTGTCGATTTTCGATTTTGACCTCTGCATCAGGACAGTAAAAGACAATTACTGACCCTATACTTCCTCCATACTCCTTAAATCATTGTTTCAGACATTCGGAAGGACAGAGCAGTAATGGCAGATGTGTTCTATCCCTGAGACGGGATCAAGTTCTCGAATAGGTGTTTATGGACTCTTCATTTTTCATGGATGTAGAAACAAAGTTCTTATTTGAGAGAATTGAATTAGAACCATCAAGTTGCCTTCTGTGACTACCATGAATAATCTATTGGTAATGAAGTAACTGACTTACTGCTGAATGAGTCCACTTCCATTATCAGTTTGTTGAGGTCACGGTATTTTCTCATTACACTGGATGCTTGATTTAGCATAGAGGCTGCCGTTAGTATAATGAGTAAGCTTCCTTTTGTGAAGAAGTAATCCAATTAATATAACATTTCCCTTTTGCTCAGAAATCTAGTTAATAACTTCCTGTGTTTGGACAGTTTGGACAAATCAGTGTGGAGACGTTCGCCTCCATTGTCGCTCACGAGCTGGGTCATAACCTCGGAATGAATCATGACGACGGAAGGGACTGCACTTGTGAAACAAAGAGCTGCATCATGAATTCGGGAGCCTCGTGAGTGACTGAATTCTGTCTTCTGACCTTTCTAAATATGGCATTGTACAGACCAGTGTTCCCTAGACTCTGCCAGTGCGCATGTCTGTGTTGGGAAAACAGGGAAAATTATCCCTGGCTTCTAAAAATTATATGATACAGTGATAAGAAATTTGTTTTTTTTTAATTAAATAATCCAAAAGAGCTTTAAGGAAGAAACATTTAGGTAGCTATAGGTATGTAAGTATACATCCACACATTCCCACCTTCTTGAACCTGCACCCATAATTATTATGGATTGAGTTGTGTACCCCCTGCAAATTAGGTTGAAGTCATAACCTCTGTTCTTGTAAATATAAACCTATTTGGGAAAAGGGAAAACAGACATGGAGAGACACATATATACACACTCACAAAGGGAGGACAGTTACCATGTGAAGATTCCTCTGTAAGCAAAGAAGTCGTGAGGATTGCTGGCAGACACCAGAAACAACAGAGAGGCCTACAGAAGGAATTAATAAGGCCAAGGCCCTGATTTTGACTTCTAGCCTCGAGAACTATGAGAAAATAAACTTCTGTTCTTTAATCCACCCCCTTGTGGTATTTCTGCTACAGGAGCACTAAGAAACATCCACTCTGTCGTTTTCTCTGCTATCGTGGACAAATTTCCCAGCTCCATCAAACGACCAGTCTCAGCAGCAATTTGATTCCCTCTCCCATTCCCTTGTTTCCTCTTTCTCACTCCCCTCCCCACCACCATTCAGTTTTCATTTCATCCTGAATCTTTCCAGCAAACAAATACACCCTACTTTTTCCTATCTTAAAAAAAAGCTTTTCTTTTGACCCCATTTCTTCCTCTAGCTGTTACCTCGTTTGGTCCTTCACTCTAGAACAAAATTCTGTAGAGATTTTTCTTTAGGTTCACTGTTTCTATTAGTTACCTATTCCATTCTCTCTTGAACTCACTCCAATCAGAATTTGACTCCCACCACTTCGTAAAATTGCTGCTTACCAGGTCTCCACTGTTGAATCCACTAGTGGTTTTTCAAGCTTCCTCACATTTGACCTGTCAGCAGCATTTGCTACAGTGTATTTCTGTCTCCTTGAAAATACTTTTTTAACTTGGCTTCCAAAGCATTACTCACTCCTAGGTTATACCTAAGGATAAATTTCACAAGAAATGTACAAAATTTTTATGTGTAAAATCTGAAAAACACTCTTCAAAGGCACAGAAGTAGACTTAAATTAATGGAAAGACAAATCGTATTCACAGGTAAAATGATTCAGAGTTACAAAAACGTCTCTTCTCCCCAAAGTCATTCATAAATTGAATGTGGCTTTAATAAAATAACATGTTTCTTTCTGGATCTGGCATGTTGATTATAAAATTCAGATGGAAAGATAAGAATATCTAGGAAAGCCTGAAAACAAATAACTCGGGGAGGATGGTGCCAGCTCTGCCAGATATTAAAACATATTTTTTTAAATTGTGATTGAGTGAACATGTACAATCTAGTTTAAATTTGCATGCCCGCCCATCTGCAGCTCCCTCTGCTCTTCTTGCCTGGTGACAGCACACTCCTCCTTTCCGTTCTGTACATGCCGTATCCTCTTAACAATCTTCTGTCCCCTCTTCTCCATCCTCTGTACTCCCTTCTAGTAAGCGGCCAGTAGGATGACATCCTATAAATGTGTAGAACCATAAAGTGGACACACAATATGTTCACTCTGTGTCCCTGAGTCTGATCCATTCCTGTCTGAAGAATAAAACATATTTTTTAAAGCCTGTGTAATGAAGAGTGGTAAAGTGGAGTGTAAAATGAGGGATAGTGGCTGTAACAGTGAGCTCAGAACCAGAGACCATGAGGACTGTGCAGGACTGGGCGGTGTTTTGTTCTGTTAATACATAAAGTCACTATGAGTTGCAGTTAGTTGAATAGCAACTCACAGCAACAAACAACTAAGAATAGAGGAGAGGGGTGAGAACACCAGAGCAGTGTAGGATGGTGAAAAGATTACAAATAATGGATCACAGCGACGAAAGGACAAATATTGTATGAGACCTTTATGATAAGATCTCAGAAACAGACTTATGTATGGAGGACTCTTTGACAGCTGCAAGGGAGGGAAGGGAGGGAAGGCTGGGGGGAGGGTTTAGATTAGATAGTTGCTAGAAATCTGGTTCGGAGAAATTGGTGATAGCACACATTAGAAACATGAACAATATTAAGTGGACTTCAGCATAACTTGAATACTCCTTCCATCTTAACCCAATATTTCAAGGACAGAGTAGCTGGGGCAGGGGGCAGGGGGCAGGGGACCATGCTCTTAGGTGAAATCGAGGCCAACTGGCACAACTAGCATTTTGCTAAGAGGGCTCTCTGCACCCCACATTGGTGCGTGGTGTCTGGGGTCTTAAAAGCTGCCAAGCTGCCATCCGAAGTCACAGCAAAGGGTCCCAACTCAGCAGGAATGGATGCTCACAGAGGACCAAAATGACATGGGGTAAAGACAACCCAGAAGATAGAGAGACCCACATGAGTGGGTGCCTACATTGACTTGGGGCCAGAAGAACCGGATAGTGCCTGGCCACCACCAGCGATAGCCACGATGGAGGTCACAGAGATGAGTCTCACTGGCAACACAAGAATAAAAAGGTGTGCACCCTGAGATCTCCACTAAAAGACCTCAACTGATGGTCCAGCGGTTTCGGGGTTCCTCTGGGAGCATGGCCCCTGGCCCTGATGCTGCCCTTGCCCATAAATCATAAATGAGGTCCACTCTCCGGACACGAATGGATTGGACTTGGCGATGCAGAGTGACCATATATTGGATTCACTTTATGGTTCTATGCATCTATAGGATATCATCTAGCTCACCTCTGACTGAAGGAAGGAGAGTAGGTGGAAAGGAGGGGAAAGGAGACTGTTGGGAGGATGAGACATGTATGGAGCAGAGAGGAATAGTGTGCTGTCACCGGGCAGGGAGAGCAGTGGAAGCTGCATATAGGTGGGCATGTAAATTTATACGGGAGTGTACATTTTCACTCAGTCATAATTAAGAAAAAACAAAAACAAACAAATAATGGATCAGAGTCTTGGTAGTTGCAAGAACTAGCTAAGTTAGAGCGAAGTGAAGCATCCATATAAGACCACCCTCACTTCTGGCACAAATTTCATGCCTGGACTATTCCTAAAATGACCCTTAGGTTTGATAATTCACTAGAAGGACTCACAGAATTCAGTGAAACCTGAATCATAACTCACAGTTATGATTTATTTCAGTGAAAGACATGGATTAAAATCAGCAAAGGAAGAGATACATAGAACAGAGTCCAGGATTGTTCCAGACATGGAGCTTCTAGTTGTTCTTTTCCTGAGGGGTAGACAGATTTACTGTATGACACTATGCTCGGGAGATTGCTGACTAGGGAAGCCCATCCAAGACTTGTTGCGAGTCTTTAACTGGGCTCGATCACATAAATCTGAGTGACTACCCATGTTGACTGACTTTCCTCTCCAGTCCACCAGAGGTGTGGCTGATCCCCTGTGAGCCCTCTCTGAATCACATTGTGGGTGCAGCTTCAGAGCACACCCGACTCCTCCAAATCACATTGTTACTGTCTGGCTGCTGGAGGCTTCCAAGTAAACAAAGACAATCTTATCAAACACAACATTCCAAGGACTTAGAGATTACCTCCCAGAAACAGAGGACAGGGGCCAGATCTTTTTTAGGGCAAGCTTCAACTCTTTATTACACAATGGTACGGAAAGACTGTTGGATTTGAGTATTAGAGGGAGTGAGCCGAAATACTGAGTCAAGGTTGAAAAGTGGGATGCCTGACATTTTGAGATTACAGCAAGAAAAGAGTTACTGATAATGACTGAGAGAGTGAATGATCAGGCAGATGTTGGACTCAAATCAATGAAGAGAAAAGGTAAAGGAACTGTGGCCCAGTATATCTGGGGGACGAATTACATAAGTTGAAATCACTAAGGTCCTCATTAAACAGTGCATGTATTGTTTTGTGGCATTGGTTAACAACTCCACAGTATGTCAACACTCTTCCTTCTCAACCTTGAATTCCCTGTTACCAGCTTTCCTATCTCCTCCTGCCATCTAGTCCTTGTCCCCCAGG
Source organism: Heterohyrax brucei (assembly GCA_028571685.1). Lineage (NCBI taxonomy): Eukaryota > Metazoa > Chordata > Mammalia > Hyracoidea > Procaviidae > Heterohyrax > Heterohyrax brucei. The sequence goes on along the minus strand of CM053160.1, from coordinate 65,152,525 downwards.
GTTGGCATGCCCCTTTAGTCTCCTTTTGTTGTATGGGCCTCCTTTTGTTGTGTGAGCTTCCCTAGTTGGTACTATCCCATGTATAGTGTCACACAGTAAATGCTGTCCAGTCTTTGGCAGAAGGGCAAACTTCAGGAGTGATTTCATTCCTGGAGCTAAAATGGTGTCTGGGACCATACTCTCAGGGTTTCTTCAGTCTCTGTCAGGCCAGCAAATGTAGTCATTCTTTTTGAGTTGGAATTTTGTTCTGATTTTTTCTGTAGCTCTGTTGTGATCCTGGTCAGAGCAGTCAGTGACGGTAGATGAGCACCGTCAAGTTGTATTGGAACCAGTCTGGTAGAGGGCGTTGTATATGTGGTCTATTAGTACATTGGGCTTACCTTTCCCTTGTCTTTGATCTTCATCAGTAAGTGCTTCAGGTCCCCTTCACTTCAACAAGCAAGGTTGTGTCATCTGCATAATGCAGGTTGATACTGAGTCTTCTTCCAGTCCTGATGCTATGTTCTTCTTCACGTCGTCCGGTTTCTGAGATTAGTCCAGTTGCTCAGAGTATGGACTGAATAAATATGGTGAAACGATAAAATCCACTGCTGTTGAGTGGGGTCAGTTTCATAGCAACCCTAGAGGTCAGAGCAGAACTGACTCATAGAATTTCCAAGGAGCACCTGGTGGATTTGAACTGCCAACCGTTTGGTTAACAGACGTAGCACTGAGTCTACTGTGCCACCAGGGTGAAAGGATACAACACTGATATACATCTTTCTTGATTTTACACCATGCATTGTCCCCTTACTCTGTTCAAAAGACTGCATCTTTGTCTATGAGCACAACTAAGTGTTCTGGAGTTCCCATTCTTCTCAATGTTAGTCCATAATTGTTGCGATCCAGATAGTCTAGTGTCTTTACATAGTCAGTGAAACACAAAGAACATCTTTGAAATATTCTCCGCTTTCAGCCAAGATCTATGTGACATCAGTAATGATACCCCTCATTCTGCAACCATTTTTGAATGGTCTTTAGCAAAATTTTACTTTTGTGTGATATTATTGATACCGTTTGATAATTTCTACATTCTCTTGGATCTCATTTCTTTGGCATGGATACAAATATGGATCTCTTCTAGTCTATTGGCCAGGTAGCTGTCTTCCAAATTTCTTGGCATAGACAAGTGAGTGCTTCCAGCACGGCATTCATTTGTTGAAACATCTCGATTAGTATTCTTTTAATTCCTAGAAACCGTCGTAGCATAGTGGTTAAGTGCTATGGCTGCTAACCAGAAGGTGGGCAGTTCAAATCTACCAGTGCTCCTTGGAAACTCTATGGGGCAGTTCTGCTCGTTCTCTATGAGTTGGAATCGACTCTGTGGCACTAGATTTGGGTTTTGTTTCTCACCAGTACCTTCAATACAGTTTGAACTTCCTCCTTAAGTAGTATAAGTTCTCAATCACGTGCTTCCTCTTGAAATGGCTGAACATCAACCAATTCTTTTTGGTACGGAGACTCTCTGTATTCCTTCTGTCTTCTTTTGATGCTTCCTGTGTCATTCAGTATTTTGCACATATAATTCTTCAGTATTGTAACTCAAGTCTTGAATTTTTTCTTCATTTCTTTCAGCTTAAGAAATGTCAAGCGTGTTCTTCTCTTTTAGTTTTCTAACTCCAGGTCTTTGCAGTCTTCACTGTAATACTTTGTCTTCTTAAACAGCCCTTTGAAATCTGTTCAAGTTTTTTTTCACTTACTGTTTGCATTCGCTGCTCTGTGTCAAGAGCAAGTTTCAGAGTTTCTTCTGACATCTATTTTGCCCTTTTCTTTCTTCCCTATCTTATAAATGACCTTTTGCTTTCTTCACGTATGATGTCTTTGGTATCATTCTGTAATTCTGGTCTCTTTGGTTGTTATTGTTCAGTGTGTCACATCTTTCATGAGATGATCTCTAAATTCAGGAAGGATATGCTTAAAATTGTACTTTGGATTCATGGAATTGTTTTAATCTTCTTCAGGTTCAAATGGAACTTGTGTATGAGGAAATGATGATCTGTTCCCTGGTCATCTCCTATATCCTTGTTCTGATTGGTGATATTGAGCTTCTCCGTCACCTCTTTTCACATATGTAGTCAGTCTGATTCCTGTGTACTCTATCTGGCAAGGTCCATGTGTAATGTCATTGTTTATGTTGTTGGAAAACCTTTAGGTTTTTTTCTCAAATTATTGCTGCCTTTATAATTTCACACTTTTATCTAGCAATTTAGTAAATTTTGTAGGATATCCAGAATGTTTATCGTTTGTTGCCATTGCCTGTTGGGTAGTTGTATGATTGTGTAGTGAGTCATTATGTGAGTTTATACACATTTTATTACTTTTCTAATAATTTTATGTGTTAGCGTAATAAGTTCAAATTAACCAGGGCAAAAAGAGCAATGTCTGATTTGTACTTTACGTAATCTTCTAGGGCAGGTATGGAGCTCGTGGATAAGTAAATTTATTAAGTGTTCCAATACTTACAAATGTGAGTTTCGCTTCACTGTTCTCCTTTTTTATGTGGAACAGAAATTTGTTAGGCTTATAGAGTTGACATGGAGCATGGCTCAGACATGGCTTTAAGGCAAGAAATGAGATTAAGAAACAGGTTTGGGCTAGATGAGATTGTGCAAGGCATCAACCCTCAGGACTGTGTTATATATAGGGATTAGTGCAGAAATCACTTCAGGGATGGTAGGCTAAACTGGAGTCGGCAGCAGACACACTCACTCTGAGGCTGTGGTCTGAGGCAATACATAAGTGTAATGGCTTGTAAAAAGATTTTGAATAAAGATGCACAAATTTCTAGACCCAGGAGCAAAAGGTGTTGGAGAATAAAAGATTCCCTGCCTTCCAGCTAAGAACATAAGTAAGATCAAATGACAACCTCCTTCTTCCATGGAATATATAAACTTTCCGAGAAGGCATTGCACAAACTTCCAGTTGGAATAGGGAAGTATTCTGGGCACAGGACTGAATGGACAGAAGGATGGTAGGACTGACTCTTTGATACCAATTGAACACAAATTACATATGTCTTTGATTTAGGAACCCCTGGTGGCAAAGTGGAGACCCTTGTGGTATAGTGGTTAAGTACTATGGCTGCTAAACAGGAGGTTGGGTGTTCAGATCTGCCAGAGGCTCCTCAGAAACTCTATGGGGCAGTTCTGCTGTCTGCAGGTTTGCTGTGAGTTGGAATTGACTTGAAGGCATTAGGTTTGGTTTGGTTTTGGTGGCACAGTGGTTAAAGCAACCAATTGTCAACAAAAAAATTGGTAATTCAAAACCAGCAGTGGCTCCGAGGGTGAAAGATGTGCCAGTCTGCTTCCGTAGAAATTTACAGCTGTGGAAACCGTTTGGGGTAGCACTGAGCCAGTATTGACTCAACAGAAGAGGGTTTGGCTTCTTGGTCTTTGATTTATCACTTAGAGTTAATTTCCTTTAGTGTGTTATAAAAGTATGTTTCCAAGTTTTTGTTTTTTGACGTTGTATTTCTGTTTCATTCTTGAAGAATATTTCTGTTGGATACAGAATTCTAGATTGCATTCATTTTCTTTAATCATATTGTTATTTGATCCCACGTGGTACAGTGGTGAAGAGCCTGGCTGTTAACGAAAAGGTTGGCAGTTCGAACCCACTAACTGCTCCTTGGGAACCCTCTGGAGGCAGTTGTGCCCTATCCTGTAGGGTCGATATGAGTTGGAGTCAACTTGATGGCAAAGGTTGTGGTTTCAGGAATGTTGGTGGTGTGGTAAGGAGCTATGGCTGCTAACCAAAACGTCGGCAGTTCTGATTCACCAGCTGCTCCTTAGAAACTATGGGCTGTTCTTCTCTGTCCTGTAGTGTTGCTAGGAGTCAGAATTGACTCAACAGCAGTGAGTTTTTTGGTTTATGTTGGTATTATTCCATTGTTTTTGCCTTCACCTGTAGCTGTTGCGGTATCAACTGTCAGACTGTTTTTCAGTTCATGTGAATCTGTTTAATTTTTACTATTTTCATTTTAACTTTCTATCTGCAGCTGTATTATCTTAGATGTGGGATACATGTCTACAGCATGCACATGTACACACGCACACATCCGTTGATATCCTGCTTAGGATTCTTTGGACTTTTATAGTTTGTGACTTCATACTTTTTCACTTCTGGAAAATTCTCAGCCATTGTGTTTGTACATGTTGCCTCTTCACAGATTGTTTCTGCACATTCTCTACCTCTCTTTTTCCTGGGGTTTCAGTTGACTCTGAAGGACCTCACTATGTGCCCTTTGTCTGCTACATGTTTTCTATTATTTTTCGTGGTTTTTTTCCCCTGACTAATTTCACATTTTCCAGTTGGCTCATCCTGTCGTCATCTCTATTTAATCTGTTATTAAACCCATCCACTGGGTTCTTAATTTTGTTTATTATATTTTCATTTTAAAAATTTATATCTGACTCCTTTTCCCATCTGCTGTATTGCTTTTGTGGAATCTATTTCCCTGTGGAAGTTTTCAAGATTTTCATTTTTATCTTGGACTATAGCAGGCACAGATGTTTTGTGGTTATTACTGGATAATTCCAGTATCTGGAAACTTTCTAGAACTATGCTGTTTTTGCTGATTCTTGTTCATAGAATCGTCTGTCTTCATGTCATTTTTTGATAGTGTTTGTACATTTTTCTGTGAGAATAATCTGAGAACTAAAATGATGTTGTCCTCAATGGTATTAATTAATCTTTTTTTTTTAAGCCAGATTCTCCACCATTGTCTTCATATTTTGTTTAATAAATATTAATTGATGGGCCATTGTAAGTTAATCCTTTTTCTTAGATGCAAGGGATGTATATAATACATATGTTATTGGGAGCTGCTTTTGTTTAATAAAGCAGATAACATAACTTTGTGTATGATTTTTGTTGTTATTTATGGTGTTTAAGGACCTAGCGATGTTCTTCTCATACATTGTTCTTGGGTTGTTGAAAGTCCGAGCTGCTCTTCACTAGTGTCTTTCTGCTGAAATTGTCCTGTGAACTTCTGGTTTACTTTCTTAACTCTACCCCTAAATGCCACCTATATCAGAAAGGCTCCATAATCAGAGAGCTCTTTTTCTTTATATAATATACTTGGCTTGGCATTAGAATTCCCTCTTAGAATTTCCTACACCTAGGCTATGGGAACCAGGATAGTAATTATATATATTCTACATATATTCCAGTTTACTTATAGAAATAATATTCTAAATGATAGTTTATTTTTATTTTTATTTTTGACATATCCTGGTAAACCATCCCTGCATCATCACTCACTTCCTCTTTCCAAGAACTTTTGGAAAACCCGCCTATATATGAGGAAAGAGATAAGGAGATATTTGGAATCATTAATATCCTACACTCTAGGGATATTATAGGGATATTACTTTAGTTGCTGTTTGAGCCTAGGTGTAGGAAATTCTAAGAGGGAATTCTAATGCCAAGCCAAGTATATTATATAAAGAAAAAGAGCTCTCTGATTATGGAGCCTTTCTGATATAGGTGGCATTTAGGGGTAGAGTTAAGAAAGGAGAAAGCAGGATTATCGTTCTTATTTATGTAGGTGTCAGCCAGGTATGACTAGGAAAATTGTATCTTCACTGTAGTTTTCAGAGACTTCGAAGGCATTACGGAAGGCCTTAGGGAATCTTTGTTGGTATCCCCATCTGTGAAAGAGCACCCGAAGTATTTAGGATTCTATTAGACTTGTAAGAACTTTAATTAACTTCATTGTCCATGAAAGTTTTTTTCTCTTGTAACTTCCTCTAGACTCAAACATTTGAAACATTATTTCTATGATAAAATATGTTCCAACTTATAAATAGCAAGCTTATTTAAAAGTGATCTGTTTAGAAATGGTGGGTTTTGTGCAGATTAAAATTAGAGACTCAAGTATAGAAATATACATATACCCACACAACTGCTGTGGTTACTGACTAATTGGTATATTCTTCCAGAAAATATTATTGAGTATCTACTCTCTAGTAGGCACTGGAATTACTACATAAAGATTGAAGTTGGAAATAAGAAACAATTAAAATTCTCTGTTTAAATTTTTATTTATCAATACTTGTTATATACTACTTCTTTGGCATTTCTACTTGGTGTCCAGTAGGCGCAAACTCTTATTATCCTTCTGAAACATCTGCTCTACCTATAGTTTTCCTCATCTCACTTAAGGGTATCTCCATCCTTCTAATACAGGACAGAAATACCGGCATTGTACTTGATTTCTCTTTTTTTCTCACACCTCCGTTTTACTGACTTTCTTTAAAATGTGTAAATAATCCAACCACTTCTTGCACCTTTCTGCCGTCATGCTTGTCTGTTGTCATCTGCTGGGTGGATTTCTGTAGTCATGTGGAGTTCCTGATTTCACCCTTGTCTCTTTGCAATATATTCTTAACATAACAACCATGGCGATCCTGTTACAGTGTAAGTCAAATCATGTCATTTCTGATCAGCTCTTTCCATTGTTTTTCCCTGTGCACCATTTCACCCATAGTAAAAAGTCATATTCTTCCAATGGTCTATCCCGGCGTTCCCCGACTGGGTCTCCCCTTACCCATTCCCCTCACAGACTCCCTCAGCTCCAGTCCCACTGGCTTCTTTGTTGACTGAACAGGATAGGCTGTCTTCTGTTTGAGAGTTCTTGTGCTTGCTGTTCTTCTCTATACTGTTCTTCCCGCAGATGTCCAGTTTTGATTCAAATGTTGTGATGTTTGAAGTGCTTTGTCCGGCTACTCTTTTTAGAATTGAAATTGCTTTGTCCTTTGCGCAGCTCATCCCTCTTGCCTGCTTTCATTTTTTTTCCAATAGCACTGATCACTTTCTAATGTACTATCTAATTTACTTATTTATGTTTATAGTCTTTGTAACTCACCAGAATGTATCTTTTACAGGGGCAGGGATGTTTGTTTGCTTTGTCCACTGTGTTATACTTTGGCCTAAGAAGAGTGCTTTACACATAATGGACGGTTAATAAATATTTGTTGAATGAATAGATGAATCACAGTGCACAAAAGGACTTCTTTCCCAATATTCTGAACACAAAGTAGCCAGAAAAAGAAGACTAAGGAAAATGAGTCTTTTTGTTATTATCGAAAGCCTTGTGCTAGAGTGTTCCTTTCCATATGGGACAGAATACTGTCTTTGCGCCGTCTGTTACGGAGAATTGATTGTTTATTCTGTTTCCTCTTTCTTTCTCTGCTGGTCAGTCTGTTAAAATTCTTCAACATTCCGCATTCAAAGCCCCGTTTGTACTTATTCACAGTAACCAAAGTGTTCTAGGCAGACTGCTTTCCAATCCCAAGAGTGACTACTATCCCTTTCCCTGGACACTTAGGACCATTTAGTAAAGAAGCTTGTAATGATGTATACTGAGGACACAAGGTGTCACAAAAAGGATCTATTTCTTAGAGTTCCTTGTGGGTACAGAAGACCCAGCCATGGGGAGGGATGCCTCCTCAATAACTATAATGCAACATAACTTCCACTCCCATTGCTGCTTTTGGCCCCATAGTCCAAACAGATCAAAAAGGGATTCTCTTAGGGCACCAAGTTCCCTCGATAAATTTTTCATATGACTTGAATTTCTCAAAGGTCTTTGGTGTAGAAACATGCATTTTTCACTAGTCTTCAAAGACAAAAACATCCAACAGGAATGCCTAAATTATTTTATGGTTAAAGAGCCTAACGACAACAAATAAAATTGAGACAATATATAAAAACTGTGTTTGTATAAATCTCACACAGACAATGGAAGTCAGACAGTTTCTAGAAGCCCAACTAGCCTTTACTGTGTTAACAGAGGTTCCCAGGAGTCATTGCAAGAAGCATTTATTTAAAAGCTTCGAAGGAGAACCTGTCATAGAGGAATAGCTGAAATTCTGCACTATGTGTTCTCCCCTTTGATAGCTATAGTGAACCTACCAAAATTACCTGTTCTTGTTTTAGCATAGTTCCCAATCAGTGACAGTGGGGGGCACCTAGGAATGTCACTCTGCATGGTTAAAAATGATTGGGAACAACATATAGCTAGTGTCAAATATTTGGAAAACTTAGTATGGAAGATGAATAAAACTTCATTGTTTATAAAACCAGATAAGATCTCTTTAAGATCTCTTCTGATGCTGAAATACTGTGATTTTATATATTTTGAAGATATTTTCATGGGAGATAGGTACAGTGCCTTATAACCAAAACAGTGAACAGCATAATTGGAACACATCCACTTCTTACTTGGTCTTTGTTATTCATTGTCCAGCTCCCTTCTTCATTTTCTGATATAAAAACCAAAATAAAACCCACATCCATAGAGCTGAAATAATGTTCTGTATTTATTTAAAATAAATATTAATGTTCATTTCTCTCTACTTTGTCAGTTTCTCTTGTGCCATTTAAAATATTCATGTTGGTTAAAAGCATGACTTGCACTTAATTTTTCAAGATGAGTAATCATTGTGAAGTAAGATCTTTCTCTTAATGTGTATTATAGAGGTTCCAGAAACTTTAGCACTTGCAGTGCGGAGGACTTTGAAAAGTTAATTCTAAATAAAGGAGGAAACTGCCTTCTGAATATTCCAAAGCCTGACGAAGCCTATAGTGCCCCATTCTGTGGCAATAAATTGGTGGACCCTGGGGAAGAGTGTGACTGTGGCACTCCAAAGGTCAGTTGACTCATTTTTGCTTTGTACATTTACCACTGAAATTAGAAAAATAAAAAAAAAGAAAGAAATTGCTTATGTTTTAGTTATCTGGTACTGCTGTGACAGAAATACCACCAAGTGGATGGCTTTAACAAAGAAACGTTTATTCTGACACCGTCCATTGGGCTACAAGTTCTAATTCACGGTGTCCACTGCAGGGGCTTTCCCTCTTATTGGTCTGGAGGAAGGGCCTGGTGTTGTGATCGGTCTTTGGTCAGGGAACATCTTGGTGCACAATCCTCAGCTTTCAAAGGAGGTACTCGACTCCCGGTGCTGCTCTGTTGATGTATGAGGTCCCAAAATCTCTCTACTAGTTTCTGTCCTTTATACCTCCAGGGACTGCCTCAAGGCACACAACAGTCTTACACCTTGAGCCCTGTCCCACCGACACAGCTGCCGCCCATCCGCCCTTGTTAACATCAGGGAGGCAGGATTTACAACGTGGAGGAACTCACACATATGAGGAATCAGGGCCCAGCCCAATTTCCACACACATTTTTTGGGGAACATAATTTAATCTATGACAGCTTGCTGTGGGTAACTCTAGAACAAGAGCTAGAATAAAATTGAGGGGCAAAATGAGGACTAGTGTTTTGCTTGTGTGGAGATGTTTTTCAGACTGTCTTCCAGATTATGTAAGTAATGGTGTCATCTATTACAAAGTCAAGGAAAGGGGCATGTCCTACTTACACCTTCTTCCATTTCTGTTACGGACATTGGCTTATTTATTTACTTAAAAGAATCACTCAGTTTTTTTTACTTGGCTCTTGTAAACTATTTTTGCCTTGACAACTTCTACTATTCTGTCACTGCCCTTTGGTCATATTTGTTCAGTTGGGCTCATTTCAGTAATGAATTGAAGTTGACCCATCCTCCAAGGTCTTTCCTCGCTACTGAAATTACCTCCCCCCTCTCGCCCCCTTTATTAACTTCCAGTTTACCTGCTGATGGAAACCCTGGTGGTGTAGTGGTTAAGTGCTACAGCTGCTAACCAAAAAGTCAGCAGTTCAAATCTGCCAGGTCCTTGGAAACTCTATGGGACAGATCTGTTCTGTTCTATAGTGTCAGTATGAGTCTGAGTCAATCTGATGGCGGTGGGGTTGTCTTGTTTTTTGTAACCTACTGATCTCTGGCTCTGCTGGACCTGTTAGCTGTACTTGGTGTCGTGGGTCTCATGCCTATACGTATTATTATAGTTCCCTGTCTTAGCCGTGCTTCTTTCAGAATGGCCTAATTAAAGCCCTTTCTTCTTCTAGATCTTGCAAAAAAGTTGTGAAGCCACTTTTTTTTTCACTTGAATGCAGGCTTATGCTTCGTCCTTACCTGACTATACCAGGCTTTCACTAGGTGACTTCATTTTCCATAGAAGGCCGTAGGTTTCCTGTGATAAAACTGTGATGAATCTTGATTCTCCTCTTGCTGAATATCAGAGCCATCTGCTAACTGTTTTACATGGTATAATTCTCACAACATCCTTTAGAAATAGGTACTGTCAATATTCTCATTTTTCAATGAGGAATCTGAACCCTAAGGAGGGCATACGTGTTTTTTGAATTAATAGTGTTGTTGTTGGGTTCGGCCCCGTAGGGACCGTGTATACAACAGAAGGAAGCACTGCCTGCGGCTGCGTCATCCTCACTATTCTCACTGCGTTTGAGCTTGTTGTTGTAGTTATTGTGTGAGTCCATCGCATCAAGGGTTTTGATCTGTTTTTCTGACCCTCTGCTTGACCAAGCATGATGTCCCTTTCCAGGGACTAATCTCCCCTGATAACATTTCCCAAGTATGTAAGACAAAGTCTTGCTAACTTAACTTCTAAGGAGCATTCTGGCTGTGCTTCTTCCAAGACAGATTTTTTGATTTTTCTGGCAGTCTCTATGGTACATTCCGCATTCTTCACCAATGGCATAATTCAAACACATCCCCTTCTTCTTTGGTCTTTGTTATTCGTTGTCCAGCTTCCTTATTCGTTGTCTAATATAAAAGCCCAAACCAACTGCACTCCCACTGAGTAGACTCTGACTCATAGTGACCCTATGGGACAGAGTAGAAGTGCTGCGTAAAGTTTATTGTCTAATACATGGCTCCCAAATGTTTCTACCCATTATGTAGTTTCTCTCTTTGTTGACAAAGTCCTTTCATCCAGTTGCTATTTGAATACAGCTACTTTATTATTTTTTACATATAGCTTGTTTGAGATACTCTTTCTATACAGTTTTATCTACAGTAATGCCAGTTTAAAATATTTTTTTTCCTTTCTTATCTTTCAACCTTTTGTTTATTTTTTTACTTCTAGTTTTGCATTTTAATTTTGGCAAAACGTTGATTGGAAGTGGTAACAGCAGTATCCTTATCTCAGAAGGAAAGGGTTGTGTTTCAGTATCTCAGTATTTGGGAGTTGCTGCTTATCAGATTAGAGAAATTATTTTTTTTATTCCTATTGTACTAAGTTTTTTTTAAATGTGCAAGCTCAACTTTATTAGAAGTTTTTGTGACTATTCAGACAGCCATAAGGTTTTCTTTTCTGAGTTAGCATGATAGATCTTCTTACTTATTGAAAATTGCATGGCTAGCTAATCTTGCATTCTTGGTGAAAACACAAATATGTTTTTATTCTCATTATTACCAGGTATGATTTATATTTATCATTAGGAATCAGTTGGCCTGCACTTTTCTTTGTACTGTCTTTTTTTTTTTTGTCAGCCACGTAAAATGAACTGGGGAGGATCTGTCTGCCCTGTTAGTTCTTGAGAAAAGTTTGTGCAAATTGAAAAAAAAAATTACCATTATTTTTGGTATCTTTAGTAAGTTTGTATGATCCTATAATTTTCTATATGGGAAGATTGTCGATTACTCTTACAATTTCTTTTTTTTGATTCAGTTAAATTTTCAAATAACTTATTATCTTTATAATAGCTATGGCATCTGTAGTGCTGCCCTTTTCTCAATTCCTGATACTGGTTATTTGCACTTTTTTATTTTTCATGTTTACTGATTTCACCAGAGATTTGCCAGTTTTACTATTTTGTGAAGAATCAACTTTTTGCATCATTGATTTTTCCCCCGTCTGTTACATGGTTTCCGTATCATTTGTGTCTGTTCTGTTTGTCTTTTGCTTTTATGTACTTATTTTGATTTTTTTATTTAAATTTTTATTTTGTTACTTTTGATTTATATTATTTGATTAAATTTTTTGATTTTTCTAATTGTTTGAGATGGAGTCTTAGTAATATTTAGCTTTTCTTTTTTTTTAGTGTATCTAGTAAGGCTATTCATTGCCTTGTAATCATTTCATTAGCCATATTCAACAACTTTTGACCTGTAGAATTTTTGTTTATCATTCAGTTGAAATATTTTCTGTTGTTCACTGTGACTGTATTGGAAACTGTGGTGGCATAGTAGATTAAGTTCTATGTCTGCTAACCAAAAGGTCAGCAGTTCAAATCCACCAGGTGCTCCTTGCAAACTCTATAGGGCGGTTCTGCTCTGACCACCAGAGTCGCTGTGAGTTGAACACAACTCGGTGGCAGTGGGTTTAGTTTTGGTTTTTGTAACTGTATTGCTCCAGTGGTTGTATCTAAGTGTCTTTGTTAATTTCCAAATATATAGAGTTTTCAGTCTTTTGGATTGATTTCTAGCTCAGTTCCTTTGATAAATGAATCTACTCTGTCGTATGAAACATGTTGAGACCTAAATAGTTGTAACAGAAATAATCATTGATAAATCCAGCGGGATAGTTGTTGATTTTATCTAGAGAGTATCTGCTACCGCCGGGTTAGAAATAAGTAGATTTTAAGTCTAAAATCAGAATGTTATGAATTAATATTGATGCCATAGCTAACTTCTTTATTGATGGTCCTTTTCTATTCACAGGAATGTGAGTTGGACCCTTGTTGTGAAGCAAGCACTTGTAAGCTTCGGTCAGGTGCTGAATGTGCGTATGGTGACTGCTGTAAAAACTGTCTGGTAAGGAATTCCTCCTCCCAATTACGAATAAAAGATGGAGAAGAGAGAAAGAATGGGTCTGTCAGCATTTGTTCTCTGAGGCATCTAAAGGAGCAGTTTCTGTTATATGGTTATGATAAAAATGTAATGCCACATGTTAGTAAGTCTGCGATGTTTTTCTATGGCAAATGGTGTGTTGATTTTTTTTATATGCATAAATTGCATTTCTGATTTTAAGAATATATGCTCACTGTAAATAGCTGATGCAAATGCAAGGGTAGAAAGCAGAACGTGAAAGACACCCTGTGTGAAAGTGTGTATGTATGTGTGTATGAGTGGATACACATTTTTGTTATCAGCTTTGGTCGATTGATACTGTGAACTTCTTTCCAATCATGTAGCTTTAATATGACTGTATAGTTAACATCCCTTGGTATGGCTACATCATAATTTCTATTTAGTCACTTAACCAGACCAAACCCAAACCTGTTGCCATTTAGTGGATTCTGACTCAGAGCTACCCCAGGACAGAGTTGAACTGCTCTGTGGGGTTTTCAGGTAGTACTTGGTGGATTCGAGCTGCTGAAGTTTTGGTTAGCAGTTGTAGCTCTTAACCCCTACACTATACCACCAGGGTTTCCATCAAGTCATGTAATGATGGACATTAAAAATACCTCTAGTTTCTGTTTATAAATGGAATTTTTGAGGCAGAATATTCATATTAAAATTTTTGACACACATTTTGTGTACCTTCTACAAGTGTGCCGAACTACGTTTATACCGACAGCAGAATCAACGTCTCCTTTTTTCATGCCAGCGTTGGTTGCTAGTGAGCTTTATAATCCTGATTGGCTTAATGGGTGTTTTCCAGTCTTATATCTAATTTGCACACTTTTAGCAGGGAGGAATTACCAATGAGTTTCTTTTTAATTTTTCTTTCATGTTTCATGACTTCCATAAATTGCCTATGGCCTTTTTTCAGTTTTCAATTAGGTTATTTAATCTTCTGTTGTTTTTAGAATGCTTTGTCAACCCTCTAAATCATAAATACTATGGTTTTAAATTTGATTGATTTATTGAAATTGGTCTGATGTTCCTGTTTAATGTGAAACTTATTACCCTAGTTCCTTCCAGGAGGCAGTTTATGCCGAGGAAGAAGCAATGAATGTGATGTTCCAGAGTACTGCAATGGTTCGTCTCAGTTCTGCCAGCCAGATGTTTTCATTCAGAATGGTTATCCTTGCCAAAATAACAAAGCCTATTGTTACAATGGCATGTGCCAATATTACGATGCTCAGTGTCAAGTCATCTTTGGCTCAAGTAAGATAATTCATATTTATGATTTATTGCTTTGTTTTTATTTATTGCTTGCCTTAGTTTTTTAAGTAAAAAAAGAAAAGAGCATTTATAAAGTTGAAGTACTCTTGTTTCTCCTCTCCTGTCGCGTCTTCCTTCTTTCTCCAGACGCAGCCATAGTCATGAACTTGGAATGTGTTCTTCCACTCTGTGATTTCTACTTTTTACTGTTTATCTCTCTATATTTATCCTCTTTCAATCCTGTGTATAAACACTGTATATAGTGCCAGTTTATAATCTTATTAAATTCACATAATTAGTATAGGGTTGTACATATGAGTCTGCTATTTGTATTGTTCACTCAAATTGCTTTTGAGATTCATCTATGTTGATTCATTTAGATATAGTTTATTAAAGTATTCCATTAGATAAGTGGACCATGGTTTGGTTATCCACTGTCTTACTGATACTAATTAGGATGTTTTTGATTGCTTTTCTACCTTTTTTTTTAACCAGAGTTTTATATATATACATATACACACAGATTCAGGAGCCAATTCTTGTATAAGGTTTATTCTGAAAAAAGTAAAAGCATACTCGTAACTCAGCATCCTCATCCCTTGAGGGAACCACTTTTAGCGTGTTTAGCTGATTAATTTGTTACCTGTTCTGGGTCTTTAGATAATGTCTTGGTTACGCTGCTGCTTGGTAATGCCACTTCTTGGTTTTAACAAAAGAAAAAACCCATTGCTGTTGAGTCGATTCTGACTCAGAGTGACGCTGTAGAACCGAGTAAACATCAAGTCAGTTCTGATTCATAGTGACCGTGTAGGACAGGGTAGAGTGCTCCACAGGAGAGGCCAGTAAACTCAAAATGCCACTTTCTAGTAGGAGCTTTAGCTCTTAACCACTCTGCCCCAGGACTCCCACAAACTATTAATTTCTCATTATAGGAGATGAGAATTTAGTTTTCTTTCCTGTTCTCCCCTCAGCCCTTGTCAACTTCTGTCATATCTATGCTGGTTTCCATCCTCCATCCTCCTGATACGGATTAACTGTAATTTTAGTTAGATGAATGGTGACTATTTTTAATATACTAACTACATTAATACTGTCAGCCACTGAGCTGTGTAGTAAATTAGAATTGCCTTTTTCTTTTCCCTGGAGCTCATAATTGTCTGTTTTGTTTGTCTGTCTCCTGTGAACTCCCCAACAACTGAACTACAGATTGTTCGCCTGTGGTCTAGTCTTGCCTGAAGTTGATTAGAATTTCATCTGTCTGAAGACATCTGTCCTGGAGCCCTCATCCGCTTCAGTCGTGATCGGTTGCCTTCTCTAGGATTCTGTGTGCTCCCTAAACTCAGCTTGTGTCTTGAGATATCCCTGTATCAGAACTCTAAGGTCGCTTGTCTCCTTTCTGTTTGAATCTCCTGTTTGCTGTTTCCCATATCTACCTGTTGTTGGTGTATTTCTTCTTTTACATGGAGCTCTTCCGTTAGTAGTTTCTTTAGAGTGTGGAAGTGGTAAATTTTTTTGATCCTGTGGTATAAAAATACTTATTTTATCTAGATACTTGATTGGTGGCTTGGCTGGGTTGGAAGTTTTTCTTCAGTTTTGAGGTCATTGGTTTGTTGTGTTCTGACTTCCAGAGTTACTGTTGAGCCATTCTGATTCTTGTTTGTGGCCTTTTTCCTCCTGTTTCCGGAAAAGCTTACAGGATCATCTCTTCAAAGTGGCAGCATTGATGTGGCCCCACTCTTATCCATTGTGACATGTACATGGTGGGTGCATGGTCCCCACAACCCTTACCCAAGCATCTGGGTCCCTGAGAGAGTTTGGATGTGTCTGTGAAGCTTCCGTGACTTTGCTTGTACAGGTTGTGCTGGCTTCCTTCATGCTTCTTTTTAAGAAGTAATATTGTCTTTGTTGCATGCAGAAACACCTGCTGTCGTGTTTCTCGGTATATTAATGATAACATTTTCTTCTCTCTACATAATCACCATTTCTTCCAAGTTACCTTTTTATGTTTGCTTAAGTCTTTATCCTTCACATTTACAGTTTTCCTCAGATGTCTGAGAGTCCTCTGTCCAAGAGGGGGGGATCAAAGAACAGATAGGTAACTCATGGATGAAGCATAATGTTGTCACCTTTCCTATAGAGTGCTAAAGGCTGAGTTTTTAAATTGGGGGGAAATGCCAAAATCCACATCTTTAGTTTTTTCTCCTCTTGGGCTTGCTTGTTAGATTCCCTGTGAAGACCTTGTCTGTCCAGCCTGGAGGATGAAGTCCTTACAGCCAGAGTTCTGGGAGTATAGGAGGGAGGAAGGCTGGGGATCTCAGCACTGGGTAGGCACGTGTTCCATTCATCTGATTCTTACCCTAGTTTCTTGGTTTTAGCTTTGTCTGCTATCTCTGCATCCTGAAACACTCTCTTTTACTCCCCCCAGAGAATAAACCTCCAGTCTTTTGCCAGGGTAAAGAAGGGCCGGTTACCTGGCTGGGTCACCTAGAGATCTAACTGCTTCTTAAATTTTAAACATTCCTCTTTATTTTAGCCATCTGTTCACCATTAATTGTGTATCTAGCAGCTTCTGACACTACTGTTTTCTTATTTGGAGGGAATTCTATGATATACGTAAGGTTAATTTCAGCTTTCTCTCCTGCCAGCGTGGCATTCAGTTTTCTCAGATATGTTGTCATTTAGTCCTTAACCATCGCTTTTCAGCTTCTAAAAATTCATGATGCTTTCTCTCCTGTTTTCTCTATTGTGGGAGTTTATGAATGAAAAGAAGTCCTTTGCTTTTATCAAGTGAGATTTCAGGGGGAAGAGAAAATAAATTCATGTATTTAAACCTCTTACTTGAAGACTTCTGATGGCCATGATTTTCAAATTTATAGTTAATTTGCGCAGATATTATAGGTCTGTTTTTCATTTTTTTGAATGTCTGAACTTGTGGAATATAGGAATATAAAAGTTTTTCACTAGCTCGTGCATTCTCACATTTCTTATTCTTTGTAGTAAACAATAAATATTTATCGAAAAAAAGAATTTGAGAGGGAATATGTAAGAGAAGGTGTTAACATTTATTACCAAATTTGGGTCTTAAAATAACCTTGTGGAAAGCTAAGTTTTAGTATGTTCCAGGTTGCTAATTTGAAGACTTACTGCTCTAATTTATTAAAAACCAAGAGCCAAACCTACTGCCAAACCTACAAGTCACTTCTGACCTACACTGACCTTATAGACACAGTTACCCCCGTAGGGTTTCCAAGGAGTGTCTGGCAGATTTGAACTGCTGACTTTTGGTTAGCAAACATAGCATTTAACCACTGTGCCATCAGGGTTTCCCTAATTTATTGAAGACATCGTTAAAAGAAAATTCTGTTTGTTTATTTTCTTAAATGGAAATAGTAAATTGTTTTAAAATATGGGCTATAAACAGATAAGCAAAAAGTAGAGCATAACTGTTGCCTATACTCTCAATGTCCTGTATTATTAACCTCTGTAAAATCTGATGAATATTTTTCAACTATTTTCTAATGTGTATATAAATATACATATAAGTTACAGAAATGAATCATACTGATACTACTGCTTCAAAAAATTTTTTACCAAAATTGCCTAATGAATTGAGTATCTTTTTCTATGCCATTAGTGTTTTTCTACAATATTGTATTAATGATGTACGATAATTTATCCATTCAGCAGTCCTGCTAGTATCTGTGTAGTTTAGTCTTTGCCAACCTCAGTTTTTTTCTTGACGATAAATTCCCAGAGGTGGAATTGGTATATTAAAGGCTGTGAGTTTTTAAAGCTTTTGAGGTATTTCCAGATAATTTCCAGAAATATTGTATCATTTTATGCTTTTACTAGCCGTGCACGAGTGTGTTCATTTCCTCGACTATTTCCAGTACTGGATGTTCTCATTTTTTTTTTTAAACGACTGCAAATATAATTAATACACAACATATATTTTTGTTATTTTTAATATACTTGATCTTGAGTGGATGTGTTTTGCTTTTACATTGACCATTTGTATTTTTGTATATATGTTTTGACTGTTGTTCATTTTCTACAGAGGTATTTATTCCTTACTGCTACTTTGGAAGTTATTTTAGAGTTCCAGGATATTAACCATTTTTTGCATATCGCAAACATTGTTTTCCATCTTGTCCTTTGTCTTTTCGTTTTAATTACGTTGTTTTCTTGATATAATTGCTAATTTTCTCTTGTATCTTTTCATTCATGGTTTCATCTGTTGGTGTCATGCTTAGAAATTCCTTCCCCTGACTCAAAGTATATTGTCTACTAGTATCCTTATGACTTAGTTCTACATGTTTAAGTCTTTAATTCTTCTGCAGTTTATGGAACAATTCTGTTTTCCTACCAATTTGAAATAATGCTTTTATCAGCATAGCACCATGTATACTTGAGTCTATTTCTGGGATTTCTCTTCTGTTCTGGTAGTCTGCTAGAAGATGACGACATACTTGATTCCTTTTCTAAAATCATTTGATGGGCAATTCTGGCTTTTACTGTTACTCAGCAGGCTAGGATACCTGCTCCCAGAACTTCAGCATAACAGCCCTTGAAGGAATGAGCAGAGATGAGGCAAGGGACACCGTTTCAAAAATTTGGACTCTCTTCTCCAGTTGCTAACCTTGACTTGTTTCAGATGTGGATTCTAGGTTCATACTGTCTGCTGTAGTTTGTGGGGAAACACTGAAGGATTTTAAGAGCAGAAGTGATGGCATTAGACTTGTTTGGGGGATTTCTCTGGCAGCATTGTGGAGAATAGTTTTGAAGGAGTAGAAGAGTATGAAGTAGCTGCAGTGTAGTAGCTGTAGTGCAAAATGATGACGAGTTGACACAACTTGGTAGCATGTTGGTCAGCTTTGTTGGCACAGGGTGCCAGCAGTGTTTCAGCAGTGATGGTCTGCGTTGGGTTACATAGTTGCATTTCCTTTCTTAGCTTCAGATGATCGGTGCTGCTCAGGGAAAAGTTCCCAGTTCTGCAGAAGCAGATCATGTTGACTAATACATGACAGTGGTTATTTATGTCAAAACCCTCTTGGAATCTCATCTTCCCATCTTTTTCTCTTTGTATTTTGAGTCAATAGGAGTAGCAACAACAGCATTTTCAGCTGAATGAGATATGTGAGTGCCACATGTCTGGTAAGAGTTGTTTTGACGGGAGAGAGAACCGAGTAGTTTTCTGTTTTCCTTTAAAGGCCTACTGGAAACTATTTATTGCCAATTAGGGATACCCAGGAGGTAATTAATACACATTAAGTTAAAGAAGGAAGGAAGAACCTTAATCTTCACTTTCCTGCTCCTGTTTTTATTTATGATTCATTTAGTTAAGATCAGCAACTGGTGTATTGCTAGATTTCTCTCAAGCTGGAGTTGTTGATTTTTACCAGACTTCTGCTGATTTTAACTAAGTAGATTTAGTCTTTTTGATGAAGGAAATACTGTTGTTTAGCAAAGACACAACCATCATAGAGGACTGCAAAAAATTTAGGGTTAAGGGAACCAGGAAACCCTGGTGGCATAGTGGTTAAGTGCTATGATTGCTAACCAAAAGGTCAGCAGTTCCAATCTGCCAGGCGCTCCTTGGAAACTATGGGACAATTCTGCTCTGTCGTATAGGGTTGCTGTGAGTCAGAATTGACTTCACAGCAATGTTGTTGGTTTTTTTGTTTTTTTTAAAGGAGTGGCTGGGTGGTACATGTGTTTAATTAACATGGTGATTGCTAATAGAAGTTTGGAGGTGTGAGGTCATGCAGAGGCCTCGAGCAAAGTTAGACGTCCAAAACCCAATGGCGCACAGTTCCAGTCTGACACACGTGGGGAGGCCATGAGTTGGGGTCAACTTGATGACATTCTGGTTTGGCTTTTTTTTTTAATGATCCACTGGAACAATTGAGTATTAAATGATAGATATATAAAAGCATAGGACAGCAAGAATGAGATAATATTGTCATCTGTCGTGACTGCCAACCTTCTAATGAATAAGACTGCCTAAGCTAAGAATCCATACATAATAAATAAAAAACAAGTAATAACAACTGATACGTTTTGATCACCCTTCCTACCATGATTGAGCCAGTAGAACGCCTGTTTCTAGTTAGGCTGAAGAAATAACAACACGTGTGTGAGAACACTGAGAGTGAATATGCTGAAAATGTGAGCAGACTGTGCATGGTTTTTAATTTATTTACAATTTCATCCATTTAATAACATTTTTGTTAGGGCTTGAGTGTTTGAGTCCAGGCCAACTTTTAAGTCCAATCTGGACTTTATATTTTGCTGTGAGGCATCATTGTGGGTCAAAAATATTTTTTGTGTAAAACCAGAAATGTTTTCAGAGGTGTCAAGGCACTTCATCCATGTCCTAGGACACATTGTTCTTTCTGAATTCAATGGCCATAATTTTTATTTTATTTTATTTTTTAATATTGCAGAAGCCAAGGCTGCCCCAAGGGATTGCTTCATTGATGTGAATTCTAAAGGTGACAGATTTGGCAATTGTGGTTTCTCTGGCAACGAGTATAAGAAGTGTGCCACTGGGTAAGTGTGGTGAGGTTCTGGAGGAAAAGGAGAGATGATGAATCCAGTCACATCCAGGATGTCTGTAACTCTGTGACTTGCTCCACCGGAAATACCTGTGGTTTTGTACTCACAACTGAGAATTTTGTAACAGAAAATTTCAGAGAGATTCTGGGACTAGGAATAGAGCAGGTAAAGTAATTCATCTTTCTTCTATAGCTGCTAAAATCTAGTCATTTTTTTAAAATCTTCCTTTGTTTATACTTGATCTACAGTAAGAACCTCAACAAAACACCCTTTTTCTCTTTTGCTGTCCCTAATGCATCATTAAAGCTGCCTGCGAATTAGTTCTGGACTTTCATTATTTTCTTCTAGCTCTATAATTTTGAAGTGATGAATGGGAACTTTTTTTGTTTATGTTAGTAACATTTGCTTATTGTACAAAATTAATAATATTAAAAACTGTTTTAACAAGAAAAAAATCACCCTAGTCTCACTCCACATGTATTCCCTATTTTGATGCCTTTTTTCCCTTGTGTTGTTTCTATGAGGGATATGCGCACACACTGCCACTTCATGTAATTTAGTTTTTTTCTGTAATACTGTGCATTTCCTTACCCTCCCCACCTCGCCAGTTAGGCTAAAGCACATGTACAGAAACTGTTTGCTAAGGAGAAATCGCACCAGTGACTTCCCTGTCACTAAAGTCAACAGATATTTTTAGGTCTTCATCTTACTTGACATTTAAGTAACATTCAGCTATACTGGTTTCTTTATTAAAGACACTTCTTCCTTGGGCTTTTATGTAGAACTTTCTTCTAATGTTTTTTCTATGTTATGGATGCTTCTTTATTGTTTTTTTTTTGTTTGAATAGACTCACTTTTCTCTACCCAGTCATTAAGATGCTGGAGTTTTTCAAGGCTCAGGGCTGCTCTCTCTTCTCTTTTCTGTCTCTAATCTTCAGTATTCATCTCCAACAAATAAGGTTGGGTAACAAATAAGGTTGAGTACAGTGTTATTACCACACCTAACAGCCATCAGTTGCCTAAAACTATTTAGTACCCAGTCGGTATTAAAATTTCACTACTGTAAGTGCCCTCAGATTGGCTTTGATAGCTGGCTTTCAAAAGCATCGGGATGTAATCAAGGATCACGCCAGTACTTGTGGTTGTCATGTTAGTTAAATCACTTTTAATCTAAAACATCCTCTGTCCTCTTTTTTTTTTTCTTTTCAATAACATTGATCTGTGGGAATGACTAGGCCAGTGATCTTCTAGAATGGCCCGTGTCCTAGATTTGTTTGACAGTTTCCTCTCAATGTTGCTTAACTTGTGTCTCGAACAATATTTTCTTTAAATCAGAAGTTGAATCCAAAGTCTTAATTGAATACAGATTAAATGTTTGTGACAAGACAATGTCCTAGGTAGTACAGCAAAAGGCAGATAATGCCACATTGTCTTGCTGTTAGTAATACTAGGTGGTAATGACCAGAGTGTGTTAATTGTAAGGTTGTGCCTTTCCCACGGCAGCAGTCAGTGGTAATTTTGTACTATACTGATATCTAGTTATACACCAGCCTTTGTCCCATAGTTTAGGATGCATTGAGAATCCTTACTTGAGGCACTTATTTATTTAGCATTCCCATAAATGTCTTCTATTACTGTAGCAATGAATGCCTCTTAGCTTTCTTGGCTGTGTCCATTCCTTATTTTGTGAATTGTCTCTCCGGGTCTTCGCCCTTTTCTGTTGAAGTGATTATCCTTTCAAACCCAACTCATTGGCATCAAGTTAGTTCCAACAGGGTAGAAGAATAAAACTGCCCCTGTAGGGTTCCAAGAAGCAGCTGGGAGATTCGAAATGCCAATCTTTTTGTTAGCAGTGAAAGTGTTAACCACTGTACCACCAGGGTGTACGTATGTGTGTGTGTATACCTTGGTTGCTGTTTGTGTGTATATGCACTGGATACATTTTATGCTTGCATTATTTTTCTATCTTTACAGGAATGCTTTGTGTGGAAAGCTTCAGTGTGAGAATGTACAAGGCATGTCTGTATTTGGAGTCGTGCCTGCTATTATTCAAACCCATCATAGAGGCACTACCTGTTGGGGTGTGGATTTCCAGCTAGGATCCGATGTTCCAGATCCTGGCATGGTGAATGAAGGCACACAGTGTGATGTCGGAAAGGTAATCACAATGTTTTCTAGTTACCAAGTACACTTTCAGTATTTGTTTTAGTCTTTATACAACTCTGTGATTGCTCTTTTTTGGTTCATAAAAGAAATCCATATTTATTATAGAGATTTTGAAAAACCTAAAGCTACCCAGAAGAAAATTAAGGACAACTATTGAGAATCATATAATATAACCATGTTTTACAGTTTGTAATACACTGTGTACAACTTCCTCCCCTGTCAATATGTTATTATTATTTTTTAACCACTTTCCTGTTATTGGGACACTTAGGTATTTCCAGGATTCTGTGTATGTGTGCGTCTCTGTATGTGTGTGGGCATGGGCGTGTGTGGGGGCGTGGGCGTGTGTGGGGGTGTGGGCGTGTATGGGGGTGACGTGTGCATGTGTGTGTGACTAGAAATGTCTTAGTGCTTGTCCTGCCCATGCCTCTTGCTACTTGGGCCCCACAGCTGTTCGTATCACAAAAGAGCCCAGAGTTAGTCAATCCATGACTTTTTTCCAGTAGTTTTATGTAAGAGGAGAAGCTGGGCCAGCTTCCTCTTTCAAAAATATAAAATTAGGAAAGACAATTAGGAGAAATTATGTAGAACAAAGCAGTAATAAAAATTCTGCATATCAAAACTTGGGGGGGTGCAAATGGAAGTTTGTAGCTTTAACTTACCTTGGACTCAACCTAAGCTGAATAATAAAACTGGGATAAAACCAAGGAGAGTGGACGAGTACAGGAGACAGTACACAGGAGGAAGATTGTTGAGTAAATTGCAGAAAAACCATCTCAGACGGAGAATAGAGGAAGTGAGAGAGAAAAAAACAGACAGACAGGTAGACGCTCCAGTTAGCAGTCTGAAGCATGTTTCACTCTGTTCCTCGTTTCTCCCTACAAAAAGACTTAAGATTTGCGTGTGTGTGCTTACAACCAAATAGACTTGATCAATGGAGCTACTGAGAACGATGCCAGAAGAAGCAGCTTTATACATTTAATTTCAGGATATTCTTTGTTTTCTGAAGTGAAATTACTATGATGATGTGTACACTTTTAACATTTTAGATATAAATTTGTCAATTTGCTGTTCAAGAACAGTTTTATTGGTTTACCTTTTGACTGGTTGTGTATAAATATTTTCATTTCTCTGCCATTGCCAAGATTAACTGCTGTGTCTAAAACCTCCATTGGTGATTTTCTTTGCATTTCTGTATTTTTGAAAAATGTTTTCATATTTCAATAGTGATTTTCACTAGTGATTTCAATAGTGATTTGTCTGCATATATGCCTTTGTGATATCTTCATTGATGTTCTTTGTCTATTTTAAGGTTAGGATTTTTTTTTCTGGATTTAGAAGAACTTTAATTTACTTATGTTATATATAATATAAAGAAATATATATATATATTTTAATTTTTATTTAACATAACTGAGTGAAAATGTACGTTCACATATAAATTTACATGCCCCCCTATATGCAGCTTCCACTGCTCTCCCTGTCCGGTGATAGCACACTATTCCTCTCTGATCCATACATGTCTCATCCTCCCAACAGTCTCCTTTCCCCTCCTGTCCGTCCACTCCCCTTCCTCCAGCCAGAGGTCAGCAAGATGATATCCTATAGATGTATAGAACCATAAAGTGCTTCCAATATATGGTCACTCTGCCTTGCCAAGTCCAACCCATTCCTGTCCAAAGAGTGGACCTTTGTTATAATTTATGGGAAAGGGCAGCATCAGGGCAGGGGGCCATGCTCTCAGAGGAACCCCAAAACTGCTGGACCATCAATTGAGGTCTTTTAGTGGAGATCTCATGATGCACCTCTTTATTCTTGTGTTGCCAGTGAGACTCCTCTCTGTGAGCTCCATTGTGGCTATCACTGGTGGTGGCCGGGCACCATCCGGTTCTTCCAGTCCCAAGTCAATGTAGGCACCCACTCTTGTGGTTCTCTCCGTCTTCTCGGTTGTCTTTACCGCATGTCATTTTGGTCCTCGATGAGCATCCGTTCCTGTTGAGTTGGGACCATTTGCTGTGTCCTCGGATGGCAGCTTGGCAGCTTTTAAGACCCCAGACACCACTCACCAATGTGGGGTGCAGAGAGCTCTCTTAGAAAAACGCTAGTTGTGCCAATTGGCCTGGAATTCACCTAAGAGCATGGTCCCCCACCCCCCGCACCCTGCCCCAGCTACTCTATCCTTGCAGTATTGAGTTAAGATGGAAGGAGTACTCAAGTTATGCTGAAGTCCACTTAATGTTGTTCTTGTTCCTAATGTGTGCTGTCACCGCTTTCTCCCAACTAGATTTCTAGTAACTATCTAAACTAAACCCTCCCCCCGTCACCCTCCCTCCCTGACCTCCCTTGCAGCTGTCAAAGAGTCTTTTCTTCTATACACAAGTCTGTTTTTGAGATCTTATCGTAGAGGTCTCATACAGTATTTGTCCTTTTGTCGCTGACTACTTTCACTCAACATAATGTCTTCCAGTTGAAACCAGGTTAGGAGATGTTTCCTGGAATCATCGTTATTCTTTATCATTGCGTAGTGCTCCATTGAGTATATGTACCACAGTTTACCTATCCATTCTTCTATTGTTGGGCATCTGGGTTGATTCCATCTTTTTGCTATCGTGGACTGTGCTGCGATAAACATTCTGATGCATGTGTCTGTTGGTGTGAAAGGCCTTGAATCTGTAGGATATATTCCAAGTAGTGGAATTACTGGGTCAAATGGTATATCAATATCCATTTTTTTAAGGAAGCGCCAGATTGCCTTCCAAAGAGGCTGGACCATTTTGCAACCCCACCAACAGTGTAGGAGGGTTCCACTTTCTCCACAACCTCTCCAGCATTTGTTGTTTTGTGTTTTCTGGATCATGGCCAATCTTGTTGGGGTGAGGTGGTATCTCATTGTTGTCTTGATTTGAATTTCTTTAATAACTAAAGATCATGAACATGTCCGCATGTGTTTTTTAACTGCCTCGATCTCCTCTTTAGTGAAGTGTCTGTCCATCTCCTTTGCCCATCGCTTAATTGGATGGTTTATCTTCTTCTTCTTGATATTTTGTAGTATCTTATAGATTATGGAGATCAGGCATCGATCTGACATAGAGTTGCCAAATATTTTTTCCTATTCTGTGGGTGTTCTTTTAATTCTATTAATAAAGTCTTTGGATAAGCAAAAGTGTTTGATTCTTAATAGTTCCCATTTATCTATTTTCTCTTCTGTTGATTGAGGTTTCTTTGACAGATTTTGGAGTCTGTCCTCATTGTGTATCAAAACTTCCATTGTTGTTCCTACCTTTTCTTGGATGAGCTTTATCGTTTTAGGTTTGATATTTAGGTCTTTTATCCAGTTGGAGTTGGTTTTTGTATAAGGTGTAAGATACGGATCTTGATTCAGTTTATTGCAAGAAATACATATTTAATAGTTTTACCCAGATTATTGCATGCCTTTTAACTTTGTGTCTAATATGTTCTCCCAGGTGAGATGTTTATATTTGTTTGTGTACGTATCTATTATTCTTTTCCAGCTTTACTATTTGGAAAGACCTTTTTCCAGCATGCTATCAGATCATCATTCTCTTCCACTTTCTAATATATTGTTTGTTTCTTATTTTACTACTTATCTTTGCAGTCCACTTAGAATATCAGTGTGCACATGCCATAGATTCTTTTTAGCTCTTTTGTCATTTATTTATTAAAGAATCACCGCTGTATGCCAAGTTCTAGTGTTATTATTTTTTTTGGAATGGTGTATCATTTGCCTAAACATTTTGAAGTTTAGTCTTTCCCTTTTAATTTGAAATGCCATCTAAATTATTTAATTTTTTCATATGTTGGGGCTTAATCTTTATTTTCCTTCCCTCATATCCACTGATCTGTTGATTAATCATGTGTCAGTATTGCCCTGCTTTAATTTTGATGGTTTTATAGTATATGTTTAATGTCTGGTAGTACAAGTCCCCCGTATTCTTTAGTTTCTTTGGCTATTTTTAATTTATTTATCATTCCAGATGAATTTGAGATCATTTTTTCAAGGTGCAAAATAAAAAAAAAGGGCCTTTGGAATTTGAGGTAGAATGGTATTCAATTTATAATGGGGAAGATGGACAATTTTACTTCATTGAAGCTTCCCCGTGTAAAAACGTGGTACGTTTCTCCATGCTTTTCAAGGAGCTTCTTTTAAAGATTTAGTCATAGAAGTCCTTTCTGTTTTTTTTTTTTTAGTTTTGTTTCTTTTATTGCTACTATGAACAGGCTTTTTTCCTTGTATTTTCTAATTTGTTGTTGTTGATAAAGAAAAGCTACTATGAATAGGCTTTTTTCCTCATATTTTCTCATTTGTTGTTGTTAAGAAAAGCTGTTAGGTTTATATGCTATATATCTGACTGGTTATTATTGACATTCAGGAAAAACATTTGTATATATTTGTTAGCAGCCATATACTTGGTGTTCTGTGTTTTTTTCATTGATTATGTTAGAATTTTCTAGGTAAACAGTTGTGATCTATAAATGATAAAATTTTGGCTGGTTCTTGGTATATAATTCAGTTTTAATTTTTTGTAATAGTAGTGATGGAAATTTCAGACTAATTTTACGTAATTGTGACAGTATTCATCTTTGCCTGGTCCCCAGTTTGAGTGGGAATGTTTCTAGCTTTCCAAGTTTAAATACGATTTTGGCTGTTGTCGGCACTTGGCTTGGCTTGGCTGTTGTCTTGAGATAGTGTTTATCATTTGAATGGACTGTCCTTTGAATCTTAGTGTGAGTAAAAATGGATTTTAAATTCTATGGGTAGCTTTTTTTTTTTTTCTTTTAGTTGTGATTAAGTGGAAGTGTACAATCCAGATCAATTTTGCATGCCTGCCTATCTGTAGCTCTTTCTGCTCTCCTTGCCCTGTGGCAGCACTCCTTTTCATTTTATACTTATCGTATCCTCTTAACAAGCTCCTGACTCTTCCTCTCCGCCTACTTCTCTCCCATCTAGGAAAGAGAACAGTAGGACACCCTCCTATGAATGCATAAATCCATAAAGTATGCACACCATATGGTCACATTGTGTCCCTGAGTCTAGTCCATTTTTGTCCAAAGAGTTGGCCTCAGTAGTGTTTTCTAGACGGGCAGCAGCAGGTCTAGGGCCCATGTACCTGGGGGATCCCCCAGGCTGTCAGACCATTAATTGTGGTCTTTTAGTAGAGTTTTTGAGCTGCACCCCTTTTTTTCTAGTGTTGCTACAGGGACTCAACACTGTGTGCGCTATCATGACTGTCTTTGGTAGAAGCTGGGCACCATCTAGTTCTTCTGATCACATGTTGGTACAGTCTCCCATTCACATGGGTCCTTCTGTCTCTTGGGCTCTTTTCTCCTCATGTCTTTTGTGTTCTTGGTGATCATCTGTTCCAGCTAAGTTGGGACCATCTGGTATACCTCAGATGGCAGCTTGCTAGCTTTTAAGACTCTAGATGCCACTCACCAATATGTGGTGGAGAAGACTCTCTTAGCAGTAGGCTAATTATGCCAGCTGACCTCAGTGTCCCCTAAGAGCATGATCACCAGTCCTTGCCCCCGCTACTCTGTCCTTGCTATGTTGAGTTGAGATTAGAAGAGCTTTCAATTTATGGTGAAGCCCAGTTAAATTGATCTGTTTTCCACTGTGTGACAAGCAGCTTTTTGACAACCATTTAAATAACTGTTTTTCCTTAGATGTATTAATAAGTTATTAATAAATTCCCTAACATTAAACCATCTTAACATTTCCGGGAAAAAAAAATGCTGGCAGTGTTACATTATTCCTTAGAGAGATTCCCAGTTCCGTTTACTGATGAATATACTTCTGCATTTCTGAAGCTGTGTTCTTATGATGATTTTTTGGAATTTATTAAATTTTATTCTGTAGATTATAGTTTGTACGTGTTTTGCGAAAACTCACGTAAGACTGAACTGAAGTGTAAAGGGGATTTAATGATTGAAACTACAGAATCAAAGAGCTTGGGGAGTCAGAATCTCAGATAATAGTCCCGTGTTTTTTCCCTGCCTTCCCTTTCACCTCTCTTTCTTTTGTGGTGGCTCTCTTTCCTTCAGCTGCTTGCAAAGCTTTACCACATAGCAGGGACGAACCCCTCTTGCACTTTTCCAGCTCCCCTGAGGTAGGTAGGCTTGTTAGGATTACAGATAGGAATCAAAACATCCTGGAAAACAACTCTAAGGCCAAAGCTTGAAGAGCCAATTTTACTGTCTAGAGAAATAAAGGATAGTGATTGGCAAAAGCTGATCTCTGAGCTTTACCACCAGCTTAGCTCTCTGCTTAAGCCAGGGCTATGGGGAGAGATGAATTAGTTCAGAAACTTGACTAAAACAAAAGGATAAAAGCAAACAAGCTAATAAAACAAACATAGAGTCACAGAGACTGCTACACTCAAGTCTTGTTGTACCCTCTTTTTGTTTCTGCAGTTTTACGTATCTGAGGTTGGGCACTAGTGGGAACCTCAAGGATAGCCTTATGTTACCCCGTTTCCTCTAGCTTTTGTCACTCTTGAGTTGTGTTTCCTATTCAGTCTTTGCCTTTTTTTTTTTTTTTTTTTTTTTAACTTCTCACTTCCTTGGTATTGACATAAGTGAAAAATATTGGTCACTTTGCAAATTAATGAAATTTGGAGTAAAAATGTGAACTGGAAAAAATGAAGTTTGGCAAAAGATGGTAGATAGCAATATTCATTTATCTTTCTGTCCCTAAATCTCTCAAAACATAAAGGAATACGCCCTAAGGAGCAAAATGTAGGAGATTTCATCAGTAGATGAAGATCTCAACAAAGTTATGAAATAGCAAAAGAAGATGAACAATAGTTTGACTAAGCAGTGGAACTTGCAACTTGAAGTACAGATAGAAGGAACGAGAACAAGAAAGATTAACTACCTCGTAGCCCAGCAGAACACTAAGTAGACTCGAGGTGTGAAGTGAAAGTGCTGGTTACAGCTGAGGAGGGTGAAGCCTGGGCCTGGAAATGGAGTCATCTTACTCTACATGTGGAGAGGCTGGTTCTCAACTTGCTTCTCATACTCTGTCAACAAAACACCAACGAGTTGCCTCTTTCTCTAGAGGGGAGACCAGAAGATATACTTTGTGATCTTGTAGCGTCTATTTTTAGTGGTGTTTACATGGGATACCTGCCTCCGTATCCACTTACCCCGGTACACAGTGCCACTCTATGCACACAGAACTGAAGTATAAATGGAGTTTTTATATAAATGTGGGCCTTACCTGTGCAAGTTGACTGAAAAGATAGAGATAGAAAAATATAAAAGGTAAAAAACTGAGAGGTCCAGTTAAGGAGTTCTAAAAGCTAACTGATTGGGGTTTAGAGAAAGAAAATTGAGAAAAGGAGTAATTTCGAACTTTCAAAGTACTGGTGAGGCAAAATCCTGGAAACATCCAGAGACAAAAACACAAAGCAAAACAACAATAGGTTATATACAATGGGATGAGAGTCAGAGTTGAATTCTGAGAGACAAGGAAGCTGTATTTCTACATTTCTGAGGCATTTTCAAATTCTCGAGAATTCTTTACATACATAGACCAAGTATCAGTCAAGAGAGGGTACAATGAAACCTTTCGGAGACTCAGAAAATTTATCTCTTGTTTATCCTTTTTTAGGCGTCACCTAGTATTCCCAAAAATGAGGATGTAAAACCCCAAAGAGGAAGCATTGTAATTCAAGAACCAGGAGAACATGCAAGTGCCTGAGATAACAACTGCGTGCCAGGCTGGAGGGTAGTCAGTTCAGGCTGGAGTGAGATCCTGTAGCAGGGTTTCTAGACAAAGAGAGACCTTGAAGGAGGAAGTGACATGGTAGGCTTTTAGGGGGCAGGGAGAGCATATTGAGGATATAATCAAGGCCAACTGGGCAAAAGAAAAGACGAGTATTAGCTGTAGTAAAAACACGGGCTTGAGAAAGGAAATCAACTCAGTGTTGACATCAGAAAGTGCTTTTGTCTTAATTGTTGACAGCACACCGCACTTCGCACCTTTTCTTTTGTTTAGGAACCTATGTTAGTGTAACAGCCCTGGCCTCACTCTCATCCTCCTGTGCTTCTCCCTGAGGGAGGACAAGTGACTGGTCCAGAGGCTGAGTTTGGGAGAAGACACTGGGCGTGGGTGGCTCAGTCGCTTCTGTCTTCTCTTTTCAGATCTGCCTGCCCGCAGAGAGGGTGTCCTCTGGTCTGCTCTCTCAGCCACGCAGTAAGCTTAGCAGGGCAGGCTCTGCTTCTGTGGGGGGAGGCCTGTGGTTGTCCAGAGCAGCCTGTGACTGACTGGGCAGGTAAGTTTGACCCTGGGGTGCAGTATCAGGAAGCCCATAGGTGCTGGGTTCTCAAAGCATGTGAAACAGCTTGATCAGTAATTAAGGTGGCAGTGGGTCTCCAGGCATTAGTCTTCGTTGTCTCCTCTCACCTGTGTCTGAACTGGCTCGGGGAAGAGTGGATGAGGTATTAGGTACTGACTCAGTAATACCCCAGTATGAATGACCTAAATATTAAGTGGTATTTAGTTTGAGAAAGTGGAGGAGGTGCAATCAGGGTTGTGTAAGAGAGCTCAGTTCTTATCTGTAGTAAAGGATTACATCAATAGATGATATCTAAAATAGATAAAGCAAGAAATAGCAGTATACACAGACAGTTATAAATAGGGACGTAATTGTCAGAACAAACAGTGGTAGCCTCTAGACAGCTAGAATGGCCTGTTAGGGAAGGGTGGTATTTCATCATAAGCCTTTCAGCATTATTTGAGTTTTAGCCAGATGCATGCATTATTTGGATGTAAAATACTAAATGACAGAACAAAAAGCAATTGGTAACCCGTTCTTTTTAGAAGTGATCGTTGAGGTACCCTGTCAACTTCATTGAGCATAACATAGGATTGACATTCAGAGACTTTAATGGACAGTCGTAGACTGAGTGAATCTACAGTGGGAAGAATTCATGACAGTAGTGATAGTTTACTGTAAAAACAAAAACCCAGTGTTACCAGGTTGATTCCAAATCATAGAGACCCTATAGGACAGAACTGCCTCGTGGAATTTCCAGGGGGCGCCTGGTGGATTCAAACTGCTGACCTTTTTGTTAGCAGCTGTAGCAATTAACCACTACACTACTGGGGTTTTCCAGTTTATTGTAATACTTAAAAATCTATGTTAACAAAGTTATGAGATTTTTTTCTCGGAAACTCAATACAAATTGATAGAAAATGTTTGCTTGCCTTGTTTGAAAAGAATAACCAACAAAACATGCCTTTTTGTTGGCCCCAAATGTAGTATAGCCTGTTGCCATTGAGTTGATTCTGACTCAGTGATCCCGCAGAACAGAGTAGAACTGCCCAACAAGTTTTTAAGAAGTACTTAGCAGATTCGAACTGCCGACCTTTTGGTTAGCACTTGTAGCACTTTAACCAGCCACCACCAGTGTTTCGAAAATGTAATATAAAAGAAGGCAAATATTCAGTGAATATTTGCTGCAAAAAGGAAATCAGGCATGCTTTGATGGCTTTAAAAATGAACGTGTATTCACTTTAGGGTTAGTGCATGGTTTAATACCTTTGGTTGTTTCTAGGAATAAAATGTCCATGTTTAATGAGCTGACACTGTGTTTTTGAGAAATATGGAAACATTTGAAAAGAATGTTATTCTCTCCTATGACAGTGTTGATAATTATGTACTCTTTCATTCTCATTTATTTTTGATATGTTAAAAATTTACATAAAGAAATGTTAAAGTCTCTAGTATGTGAGTTGAGACTTTTCTTGATTCATTTTTCACTATTACAGATCTAAAAGTTTTTCCAAGAATGCTACATCCTTTGTTTTTAGCAGAATTTCTTGACTATTTTGTTGTGGGTTATATCTTCTGTCACTTTAAGATTACCTTTTCATCAGTTTTAATGGTTTCTGTCTTAAATTTTACTTTGATAATAATATTTGTTGCCTAGTAGATTTTTTTACCTTTTTTTTTAAGTGTCATTTTGTTTTAAGGGTGTGTTTTATGACTAGTATATAGTTAGATTTTGTTTTATGACCCAATCTAAGTTTTTATTGCTTTGGAAAAAAGTTTGTTTTTTAACATTATGGGAATATCACATTTTCTTTGAAAATATCCAAATATGCTATATAAAACAAGAAGTAAAGTTTCTCTGGTGATAGTATTTCTCATTTCCCCTTTTTCCAAACTCATTTTCTAGGATTAACAACTGTTAACAGCCTCTGTGTATCAGTTCCATCTGCTCTTTTGGGGCATTTACAAATATATATACATGCATTTTGTGCATGCCTGTGGGTGTGCACACAGACACTTAAACTCTCACACACACAGTTTAAAACAAAAATGAGATAACATATAATGTTATGAAATGTTTTTACTCAACAGTGTAACACAGAGATCCCTCATGTCATTATATGAAAATCTACTTCATTCCATCATCAACCAAAAAACAAAAACCTAACACATCACTGTCAAGTTGATTCTGACTCATAGTAACCCTGTAGGATGCAGTAGAATTGCTCTTTAAGGTTTCCAGGGAGCAGTTTGTGGATTTGAACTGTTGACCTTTTCTGATTGGTAGCTGTATGCTTAACTGCTGTGCCACTAGGACAGATTATATACTTAGGAGTGGAACTGCTGGGTCATTTGGTAATTCTATGCT
The DNA here is from genome assembly GCA_028571685.1 of Heterohyrax brucei. Taxonomy (NCBI): domain Eukaryota; kingdom Metazoa; phylum Chordata; class Mammalia; order Hyracoidea; family Procaviidae; genus Heterohyrax; species Heterohyrax brucei. The sequence continues at coordinate 65,119,139 of CM053160.1, read as the reverse complement.
TAACTTTTTGATGAACTTTTATATTGTTTTCCACAGGGTTGCACCATTTTACATTCCCACCAGCAATGGATCCGAAACCAAAAAACCAAGCCCAGTGCTATGGAGTTGATTCCTACTGATAGCAACCCTGTAGGACAGAGTAGAACTACTGCTCCGTTGAGTTTTCAAGGAGTGTCTGGTGGATTTGAACTGCTGACCTCTTGGTTAACAGATGTAGCATTTAACTAGCACACCACTGGGGTTGCCCAGCAATGGATGAGAGTTCCCGTTTCTCCATATCTTTACCAACACTCTTTTGTTTTTTCTTACATCCTCACCAACATTTGTTATTTTCTGTTCTTTTACTTTTAGCTCTCCTAGAGAGTGTGAACTGGTACTCTCAGTATGGGTTTGATTGGCATTGCCCTGAAGAAGTAGCCCTGGTGATGCAGTGGTTGATAATCTAGAAGTGGGTGATTCAAACCCATCAGCTACTCTGTGAGAGAAAGACTTGGCGGTTTGCTCTCATAAAGATTATAGCCTAATAAACAACATAGGGCAGTTCCTCTCTGTCATATAGGATTGCTATGAGTCAGAATCAGCTCAGTGGTACACAACAGCAGCAACCAGAACAATGGCAAATGATGTTGAGCATCTTTTCATATGCTTATTGCTGATCATTTTATATTTCTTTGGAGGAATGTCTATTCAAGTTCTTTGCCCGTCTTTTGATTGGGTTGTTTGTCTTTTTGTTTTTGAGTTATCAAGTTCTTTATATATTCTGAGTTTTAAACCCTTAGCAGATACGGGGTTCCCAAACATTCTCCTGTAAGTCATCTCTTTTTCAAGAAAGTCCTTTCATGCACAAAAGTTTTAAGTTTTGATGAAGTCCAATTTCTCTATCTTTTGTTACCTATTTTTTTTTTCCTGGTATTTTATGTGCCTTTGGTGTCATATCTAAGAATTCTTTGTCAAAAACTAGGTTCTGAAGCCTCATACCTTTGTTTTCTGTTAAGAATTTTATGGTTTTAGTTTGTATATTTAGATATTTGATCCATTTTGAGTTACTTTTCATATAGCCAAGCCAAGTGCTGTCGAGTCAGATATACCTGACTTGATTCTTTTGCCCGTGGAGACACAATTGTTTCAGCACTGTTTATCAAAGAGACTCTTCTTTCATCCTTGAGTGGATTTACCACTCTTGTTAAAAATCAGTTGACTGTGGATATATAGATTTATTTTTGGACTCTGAATAAGTCTTAAGTCTTCCAATGCATGATCACAGGAGGCTTTGATTTTTATTGGCACAGTTTAATTTATTTACATTTTATATTATTTCTGTGATCGTCCTTAATGCTGTTTGTAAATGCTTGATATTTCCTACTTTACTTCTTTTACTAATATTGAACAAGTTGTGTGTGTGTGTGTATGTGTGTATGTGTGAGAGAGAGAGAGAGAGAGAGAAATAGAAAGATAGCAGGTGAGAAATAGATACTTGGCAGTTATATATCCTTTTGTCTTCTGTTGTACTGCTTGTTTTCATAATAGCAATAAAAACACATTAATTTTTGTTCGCTAGTGTGAAGAATAAAAATAGTATGTACTATTTTCCCTCCCCCAAGTAATATGCAGCAGTATTACTTCCAAATCCCCAAACTCCATTTTTTTTTTTTGTTGTTGTTGGAAAGATATTGGCTTTAAATTCCAAATTATTATTCAGGTAGACAGATTGATTTTTAAGTTCTTTTATTTTTCTCTGTTGTGTTATGTTTTCTAACTATGCCAACAACATGTATATATGAGAAGGATAATAAATACTCAGTATGTATTCCTGTACTGACAAACCTTGAACCAAACTGACAACTGATGGTACAGCCATAAGCTTGTCACTGTTGGGATGGTTTGGGAGCTTAACACCTGAGCTCTTATAAGGCAGATTGGAGTCTATCCTTTCTGCCAATCCCTCCATATGAGGCTGGGCTATGGAGCCTTTGAGCTAACAATTTGGTATTACTTCATACTTACATTTTCATATATATTTGTTCAATATTTATTTAGAGAAGAAGCTAAATATTGGATGAAAAAAATATGGAAAAGAAGAACTCTTAAGCTTCTTTTTTATTGTCCCAGGTAGTTTAGCTTAGGCCCCAAACTTGCATCCTGAAGTCAGTAAACCAGAAATCCAGCAGCTTTGATGGATGACTGGTGGTGTTGGTAGGACAGTGTTTGAAATGATGATCTTACTGTCCTACTCCAAACAGCTGATCAGCATACTCCTTCTACTTTGGTTCTGCCCATTATTCCACAAGGTCAACTGCTGGTCAGAACACTTTTCCACTGAAGACTTGGGATTTTTCTGTTCCCTAAGGCAAATCTGCTGAATATGAATGTATTTCATTTTATTTCTGTCATTTAATGCTTCAGATGTTTACTGTGTATCAAGGAAAGCCTCCTTTTAGTTGAATAGGGAAGCTCTTGGTAAATATCTCCTCTATAAACCTGTGTGTATATGAAAAAAAGTATTCTGAGTGACTGAAGGACAGGTGAAGGGTGAGTTTTTATCAAGAGTCTTATGCTTTAAATTTTTAATGATATGGATGTGATTCTTATTTGAAAATTAATTTAAAATTATTGGAAGAAATAGATTTTGGGGACCCTCTTGTGCTAAGTACAATTCTGGTGAAAACTATTGACTGTTAGAATAATAAGGCATCTGTCAATACCTTATTTTAGGTTTGTTCTCTAAGTGTTCTTTATTCATAGCAGCATTTAAATGTTCTTATTTTGTATCTTTAGTTACCTAATAAAAACAGCACCTAATAATTAAAAAAAAGTCAGTGTTCTGTCTTCTAACTTAGCACAAGAACAATTTTCACAATGATGTCAATTTTCCGGAAAGCTGAAAATTCTTTGTCTTAGTTGATTCATTTAGGTTTTCAGTTTAATATTCTCAATACTGATACTTTTATCTCTTGCAATGTTTAAACACTGTTTTCTGTCTCGTTTTTTGTGAACTAAAATTTCTAGAACCATGTAAGATTGTAATGATTTATTTTTAATAGTGATTTTAAATAGAAATACTTCTAATATTGTTTCAGCATTAATCACGAACCTGGAAGATAGGTTTCATCTCATCAACAAAGTTTCTTATTAGTCTTATTTTGGAAAGAATTGTAAAACTAAAATGAACTTCAGATTTGTTGAGTGCCTTTTGATGTTTGTTGTAATAATAACAAGATTTTAATATTTAACCCATTTACATGAGGTATGATAGCAATAGATTTCCTGTTATTGAGAGTTGTTTATCGTTCTGGAATCAATTCTGTCTGTCGCTTTTAATTAAAAAAAAATCTGTGAATATTAGGATCTTTGTATCTGTATTCATGAGAATAGAATGTAGTTTTATCTTTTGGAGTTTGTATCATCCTGCCTTTTTAATTATTATTTCTGTGTCAGTTAGTTAATTTCATTTACTTTTCTAAGTTTTCAAAATATAATATGAGAATTAGCCACTCTTGAATGTTTGAAAGAATTTACCAATAAAAGAATATATGACAAGATCTTATTTCTGAGTAGTTTTTACTAAGATGTTCAATTGTTCCTTACTCATTAGTTCCCCTTTCTTCTTTTCCCCAGATCTGTAGAAACTTCCAATGTGTAAATGCTTCTGTACTGAATTATGACTGTGATATTGAGAAAAAGTGTCATGGACATGGGGTAGGTAATAGTCTCCTTTGGTTTGTTCATGGAAGTAATGGTGAATAATCAGAATTCCTGGGGAAGATTAGGTGAGACTTTCTACAATTTTTAGATTTCTAGGTCCTGGGTAATTTAGATGTCCCCTGACGTTCTCCTTCTTAAAAAGAATGTATGTGAATTTACATGAATTTAATCCTTTCTCTTGGTTTCCTTTCTTGAATTGGTGACACAAAGCAACGTTCACAATTAACGCAAGTGGTATTTTGCTTGTTTTGAAGGTATGTAATAGCAATAAGAATTGTCACTGCGACAGTGGCTGGGCTCCCCCAAATTGTGAGACGAAAGGATACGGAGGGAGTGTGGACAGTGGACCTACATACAACGGCAAGTAACACAGAAGAAAATAAGTGTGCTTTCAGAAGGCGACTGTCCTCGTCCCTCCCCCGCACTTTCCTCATCTGTTAAACATTAATTTACATTGACTCTGCCTCCTGAAGTCCTAACCAGTCTTTCTGTTTTTGTCATTCCCATTTATCACCTTCAGGTTCTTGTCTGAATGTGTCTAAATAGCCACCTAGTAAAGCTCCCTGTTTCTCTTCTTGCTTCCATACTCCACATTTCACAGACATTACAGAGTTTAGTGTTTTCCTTCAACAGTTCATTTCTGGTGATGTCAGTCTCCGGCTTTAAATTCAGGGATTCTTCACTGCCCATGGACTGGGATCCGTGTATCTTGAGTGTGGCTTATAAAGCGCTTGTGGGACTGGCCCCTCGCTTCCCTTTTCCAGCCTCATTTCACTGTGTTTTGAGACATATTGTCATTTCTTTAACCTTCTAACAGGCTATTCTGTCTCACCTCTGGGCTTTTGGGCTATCTTATTTGCATGTGAAACCTTGGTGGAATAGTGGTTAAGTGTTATGTCTGCTAACCATAAGGTCGGCAGTTCAAATCTACCAGGCACTCCTTAAAAACTCTATGGGGGCAGTTCTCCTCTGTCTATAGGGTCCACGTGAATAAGAATCAACTCCTGAGCTTCAGCTAATTGCTGCTTAATTTTTAGTTTTTGTGTCATTTCTTTTAGGGAGTTTTCTCTGGTGGTCTAATTATGAATTACTGTGCCCCTTCTAGTACTGTTAGCACTATCGTGTACTCATGTAGCTACCTGTTGTTTTTATTCTCTGATAATGATGAGCTCCTTGTTTACCAGTGTATTCCCAGTGAGATCGTATGCTTTCTGTCTCTTGGGTAATTACCAGATGGAATGGTTGGGTCATATAGGAAGTTCATGTTTCACTTTTTTAGGAACCTGCCCAACTGTTTCCAAGAGTAGTTGCACCGTTTTGCATTTTCATAGCTGTATTGTGAGGGTTCTAGTTTCTCCACATCCTCACCAACACGTGATGTGGTCAGTCTCTTACATTATAGCCATTCTAAATAAGTGTACAGTGGTATTTCATTGTGATTTTAAGTTGCATTTATCTAATGACTAGATACTGAGCATCTTTTCATGTGTTTACTTTCCGTTATATGTCTTCTGTGGTGACATATTTGTTGAAATCTTTTACCCATTTCTAATTGGGTTGTTTATTACAGAGCTTTGAGAGTTCTTTATATACTCTAAATCCATGTCCTTTATTAGTTATGTGTATTTTTCTCCCAGATACTTTGGATTTTATTTACTGTTCCTTTTCTAGTTTCTTAACTTGAATATGAGGTCACTGATTTGATACTTGTAATACAGACATTTTATCTAAGAAATGCCTTTTATTTTATTCCACAAATTGTGGGTATGTTGTTATAAAGAAATTAAGTTTAACTGAAAAATTTGGTCTTGATTCTTGAGAGACAACCTCTAAAATGCTGGAATTTTCTCAGTGATTGAGGTGTCTCTTCTCTGTAAGATTTCTAGCTTACAACTGAGAGTTTATGCTAATGAAGTGATTCTTGGTCAAGTGCTGGTTTGTCCAGAAAGAACCACTGAGTGATATCAGCCCAACCTCAGAAGAGGGGAGCCGAAAGATGATTCAGTGTTGGTTGTACAGTGAGGCCCCAGTACAGCCTCTGGACACGAAAGTTCCATGAGCTTCCTGGTTCACAGAAGATAGTGGTTCTCAGGAGGGCAATGTGCCCTTTTTGGGACACAAAAACTCTGCATTGAGGATCTTCCCTCCCAGACCTCACCCTGTGTTTCCCTCCTATGTAGTAGTCCAAATTTATGTCCTTTTAATAAAATTAAGCATAAGTACAGTACTTCTTGAATTCTGGAGTTCTAGCAAATTATTGAATCTGAAAGAGTTGTGGGAGCCAGCAGGTGGCTGACGGCTGACGGCTGACACTGCGGCCAACTTGGCAGTCTGGAGACCCATCCCCGTTAACTTATGAAGTTTAGCCTAGCTCTTTTAAGCTTCATGTGTCTTTAAAAAGTCGTTATTTTGCCTGCCTTTCTGAAAGGTCATTTAACTGCTTCAAGAATTCTAGGGTAACAGCTTTTCTTGTTTTCCCTTTTACTTCTTCAGAGATGTTGCTCTACTGCCTTCTGGCTTACAGTCTGTTCCCTGAGAAATCTGCCATTGTGGTTTTCTTTGGTCTTCTTTGTGAGATAGCTCTTTTTCCCCCTTTAGATGCTTCTAAGATTTTCTCTTTATCGCTGGTTTTAGGCAACTGATTATAACTTACCTTGGTGTGCTTGAAATTTTTGACCTTTTTAGATTTGTGACTTTGGAGTTTTCTTCAAATTTGGGAAATTTTCAGTTATTCCTTCTGTCTTCCTCTTCTCCTTCAGGGACTCCAAACTTTATGCTTTTTGGGTCATGTAGAACTTTTTTCCACATATCACTGATTCTACCTCTGTTTTTAAGGCTGTATTTCTATCTTCAATGTGAAGTAGAAATTCCTATCCTTCAGGTTTTACTCTTCTTCTGCAGTGTCTAGTCTACTATGAATTCCATTCAGTGTATTTGCCATCTCAGACTTTATAGTTTCTACTTCTAGAAGCTCCATTTGTGTCATTTAAAAATATTTTTTATTTCTCTACTTAGCATGATCAGTCGTTCCTCCAATGTCTTTAACACACAGAAGCAGTTATAATAACTATTTTAGTGTCTTAGTTGTATCATCTGTATCATTTCTTGGTCATTTTTGACTGATCGACTTTTCCTTCCCATGAGTTGTGTCTTCTTGTTTCTTTGCATTCCTGGTAATTTAGACATGAGTTATATGTTCTACTCAACACTGTATCCATTATGAGATTTTCCACCATGAATGGTAGGAGCAGGCACTCGTCATACTCCTGTGACAGCTATGGAAATTGTTCTCATTGATCCTTATGGATGGTTCTTTTTGTAGTCTCCTGTAGTTTCCTCACATGCATTCACTGATTTGTACTCAGCTGAATATTTGAGGATAACCCTCTGCACGTCTCTGGAGTCCTCTCTGTGCAGCTCTGCCCCTTCCTGTACTTTGCCAAGTGACCTCTAGCTACCATAGCCTCTCCAGATTGTCACCTCTGTCTCCTCAACTCAGGGACACCACTGGCCTCTGTCTCAGTTTCTCCACCCCGCCTCCCCCATCATGGCCTCTAAATTTTCTCTAGGTGGTCAGCTGGGACAGTTGTCTTTGTTGCCAAATGTCCAGTTTCTTGAAAACTGTTGTTATACATATTTTGTCTGGTTATCTGCTTGTTTTAGCTGGAAGGATAAGTCTGATCCCTGTTATTCCATCTTAAATAGAGCTCAGAATTATGGATTTAAATGACTGTTATAATTCCATCTAGTGGATATGCCATAACTTAAATATTTTCTAATTATTTGACATTTATGTTGTTTTTTAAGTTTTTGAGATGTATTGTTGACATTGAAATAGATATCTTGTTGCATAGGAATTTTTTTCCTAGTTGACTTCTTTTAAAGAATAAATTGATAGTATGAGATTATTACACTGAAGAATATACTCCTTTTGGTGGTTCTTGATAAAAATTCCAAATGAATGATACATTTGTATAACGCCACTAACAGTGAGGATGCACCATTTTTGACATAATCTTACCAGTGTTGGATGCTTTAACTTAAATTTTGTCACCTCACTGGTAAGTATAAAATGTCATATATTAAGCTTGTATTAATTTTTTATATTTTGATTTTTAATTAGAGTCATTGTTTTATACAACTTTCAATTGGTATTTCTGGTACTTCTACAAACTTACTTCTGAGAAAAATTTTACAGTTTATCACTTCTGTTATTTGCTGTGTCTTTTCTCCAAAGAACACCAGACAGATAAAATTATTGTTAATAAATTTTAAAAAGTTATAATTCAATTAAAATCCAGAAGCCGTAAAAAACAAGATTGATGAATTGGCTATGTTAAAAAAAAAACAAAGCAACCTTTGCATTGTACTGATAGACCAAAGAAATGAGGGGAAATATTTCTAACTCAGAATCACAGACAAAAGCTAATCTCCTCCTGATACATAAAGAGCTCCTATAAACAGAGAAGAAAAACAACAATCTGTTTCTGAAATGCAAATTAAAGTTATGTAAGGTGAAATCTTTGAGCTACCAGATTGGAAACATACAGAGGTTTAATGGCACACTTTGTGAGTAAGGTGGTGGGGAACTCTTGTATGTTGTTGGTGAGGATGCTGAATTGTAATCTCGACTGTTGAAGACAACCTGACAGTGCCTTCAAAAATAACTGATAAATGCATTTACCCTATGGTCAAGCAATCTGGCTTTGGGAAAATGTTTCTTTAGGGATATCTGTGCCATACAATACAGTATGTGTATTAAGTTTTTCATGATACCACTTTTTTTAAAAAAAGCAAACCAAAAAAAAAAAAAAACCAAACCGAAGTCATCTGTAGTGAGTTGGTTCTGATTCATAGCAATCTTATAGGACAGGGTAGGAACTACCCTGTAGAATTTCCAAGGAGCGTCTGGTGGATTTGAACTGCTGACCTTTTGGTTAGCAGCCGTAACTTAACCACTATGCCTCCAGGTTTTCTATAATAGTAAAATACTAAAAAAATACAAGTGTCTATCAGTAGGGCAGAAACCCTGGTGGCATAGTGGGTTAAGTGCTACGTCTGCTAACCAAAAGGTCAGCAGTTCAAATCCACCAGGCACTCCTTGAAAACTATGGGACAGTTCTGCTCTGACCTCTAGGGTTGCTATGAGTCAGACATGACTCAATGGCAGTGGGTTTGGTTGTTTTTTTTTAATCAGTAGGGCACTGGTTAAGCAGAACTGTAGGACATCTTTGCAATGGAATTCTGTATGGGCGTTTAGAAAATGCGGATGCCTCTATGTATAGTTGGGAAAGATGAGTTAAGAAAACAAGCAAACAAAAAAAAAACAACTGTTGCCATCAAGATGATTTTGACTTATAGGATCCTATACGATGCAGTAGAACTGCCCCCTGTGATTTCTAGGAAGCACCTAGTGGATTTGAACTGCTGACCTTTTGGTTAGCAGCTGTAGCTCTTAACCACTATACCACCAGTGTCTCCTAGAGAAAAAGTATGGTGAAGAACAGTGTTTATGTTATGTTACTTTTTGTGTAAGAAAGGGTTTATAATAAAAACTGTCATCTTGCTTACATTCACGTAAAGAAGTGCTGCAAGTTTATATAAGAAACTAATAACAGTGCAAGTGTGATTGTCATTGGATAAACAGAAGTGGAATGGACAAGGATGAAGGCGTGAATGAGACTTTGCAGTGTATTCAGTTTATAACTATATGATTTTGAACCATATGCATGTATTACCTATTAAAAATTGATGTAAAAACATTTATAATGGCCTAGTGATTTTGAACCATATGAATGTACTACCTATTAAAAAATTGTTGTAAAAACATTTATAATGGCCTAGTATGTTCTAGGTAGTATGATTTAACATCAGATTTAATGACCTTTAATATAATTTGTTTGCTTTCTAGAAAAGGACACTTCACTGAGGGATGGACTTCTGGTGTTCTTCTTCCTAATCATTCCCCTTCTTGTATTGGCTGCTTTTGTCTTCCTCAAGCGAAATCAGTTAAAACAAAGTTGCTTCAGAAAGAAGAGATCACGAACATACAAGTACTTAGGTTTTTTTCTTTCAAATTCATGTTAATTCATATAAAGTAATGTCATAGAGATTGTCAATCCGTTAACAGTTAGTTTCTAAGTAAACTTTGGACGTGATCTTTGGGGTTAAAGTACAGTGAAGGTTTTTCCCATTAAAAAAAATCCATGGCCATCTTGTCAATGTCAACTCATAGCGACCTGGTAGAACTGTCCTATAGGGTTTCCAAGACTAATTTTTACAGAAGCAGACTGCCACTTCTTTCCCTCATGGACTGGCTGGTTGGTTCAGTTGTGGTTAGGAACTGATTGCTTAAGCTCTGCACCACCTGGTCGCCTTTTCGTGGGGTCCCCAGGTCATACAAGTGGATTGTACTTGGCTGGTGGTCCGAAGAATGGCAGTTTGCACCCATCCAGTGGCTGGATGGAAGGAAAGGTTCTACAAAGAGTAGAGAGTCGAGACAACCCTCCACAGCAGTCTGCTCTGTAACACATAGAGTCCCTGAGAGTAAGCGTTGACTCAACAGCAAAAGACTGACACAACGTAGTGGTGGCTCAGCCACGTCTTATGACAGGGAAGGGAGAGGATTATGGTGACCTGCCTGTATGCTACTAAAAATGGCCCTTAGAGTTCATTTTTCTTGATACCAGTTTCTGATCATGGGATAGGCAGGAGGTTGCTTTATGATTTCCATTTGGGCTTCCTAGTTAGAGATTTGGAGCCGTGGCGGCACAGTGGTTAAGAGCTTCGCTGCTAACCAGCATATCAGCAGTTTGAATCCTCCAGCAGCTCCTTGGAAGCCCTATGAGGCGGTTCTACTCGGTCCTATAGAGTCACCATGAGTCAGAATTGACTCAACCCTCACGGCTTTGTTTTTTGGGGGGGTGTCTATTTAGAGATTCAGGAGCCCCCTGGTGGCTGATTGGTGAAGTGCTCCATTGCTAACCAAAAGAGGTTGGCAGTGTGAAGTCACCATGAAAGAAAGATGTGTCCGTCAGCTGCCTTAGAGACCACAGCCTTGGAAGGCCTATGGGGCAGTTCTACCCTGCCTTATGGGATTGCTGTGAGTCACAGTCTATTTGATGGTGATTTTTTTGGCTAGTGGTACAATGATTAAGCCCTCAGCTGCTAACCTAATGGTTGGTGGTTTGAATCCACCCAGTAGCTCCATGGGAGAAAGATCTGGTGATCTGCTCCTATAAAGGAACTCCTGTACTGTCTAGAAAAGCCTGATGGGACAGTTCTACTCTGTTATGTGGTGTCATTATGTGTGGAAAATCACTTGATGATAGCCAAAAACAACAATTAGAGTTCAAAGTATAGGTCAAAGATGAAAAATATAAATGTTAAAAAAAAAAATCTTTCTATCACACATCAGTTCTCCAAAGGAAGGTTTATAAAATTATCAGTATTGAAAACAGATTTTATGAGTTATAAGCTTTTAAGAAATAGGTTTCGATTAAAGTAAGTTAGGGCTGTGGTACTTCAGAGACCTGACATTCCAAGTCTGTGTGTTTGACCCTTGTAGGTCCCCATTTATTCTCATGGATTTAACGACCAGTTCTAATATGCTGGCAGTGGAGTGTAGTAGCGTGGACCGTGTATTCAGATCTGAGTCAAGTACCAGGATAGTCTTCGCTAGAAATATGATCCAGAGCAATAAATAGACCCCTTGAACCTGTCTCTAAAATGGGCATATTAACTGGTGGCTGTGTTGTAGGGTTGATAGGAGGATTAAATGAGGAAATACTAACCTATAAAACCCATAGCACTTTTGCTGACATGTTGTAACTGCTTGATAACGAGTTGTTATTGTTGTTCAAATAATGATTTCCTAATGCAGGTTGATTGCTCCCCTTTGCTTCCTTGCCCCATTTCTCACTTAGTACGTAATGTTTTTCTAAAGTGACGTGATGTTAAGTTTAATTTTTAACATACCCCAATACAGATTTCTTGTAGGGTCGCTATGAGTCAGACACAACTTGATGGCAGTGGATTTTTAACACAAATTTTCCTCCTGATCCTTTCCTCCTCTCACTTCCTAGCACCCTTCAGGCTGACCCATTCATGCAGACAGTTCCCCAGTCTGCATCTCCTAAATTTTAATTCTATAAATGCAGCTGGCCTAGCTGTCACTTTGCTGTCCGTAACTCCACTACTTTCTTTCCAGCCAACCGGTTTACTCCTCCTGGACTTCCTGATTTTCACAGTGACTACTTCACATTTTGTGTTTGCAGCTTACAATTATGCTTTTATCCTTCTCTGATTTTAGGAAGGGTTGCTGTGAGTCAGAATTGACTCAGTGGCAGTGGCTGGCTTTTAAGAAGAATAGTTTGAAGATACTGATTGTCTAGTTGGCCAAATATCATACCTTATTAAAATTTCAGTTTTCCTTTAATTGTGCAGTGGGGCTAATCATCCTTTCTGTTGTTGTAAGGATTAAAATGAGTGAAAACTATTTAACATGTAGGACACTTTGGAGTTATCAGTATAATCACCATTACTGCCGTTATCAACATGATTATTTTGTATTTGGGAAAATGCAAGATGTGTATATAATGACTAGAGGGTCACAACGAGTTGGAATTGACTCAGTGGTAGTGAGTGGGTTGTGTGTAGTATATCATGGAAAAATGTTTAATGCTTAATTTAGCTCAGCAATGGTTTTGTCTTTTAGGTCAGATGACAAAAATCAAGCAAATGTCTCTAGACCACCACCGAGTACACCTCGCTTTGTTTCTCCAGTCACTCCTCCCAGAGAAGCTGTAAGTTGAAAAGGAAAAACTCTTTTTCTTTATTGTATTAATTTATTATGTATTTGAAGGTATTTTTTTATTTAAATAAAATGATAATTATTACATACGTATTGATAGAATTATAGGTGTGTCTTAAGAGTGAAGAAGTATTTCTGGTATTTCCTGGGTTAGGTAAGGAATAGCCACTGAGTCCCTGGTGTGGAGGACGGAGAAGATGTTGAGACATTGCAAGTGCCTTGACTGAAACCCAAGAAGGGGGAATGGCGTGCAACTTGTGCAGCCACGTTTTGTCTTTATTTTTTTGGTCTGCTTCCTTTCTGTTTACCTGGCTTCTGTAGGATGTATCACCAAGGAAGTGGAGCTGAGCTCCTGGATAGCCCTTAGACACTGATTGTTAGGTGCAGTCCACTTGCTTCTGACTCGTACACTGATCCTTCCTGACAACCAAGTACTTGAGATGGAATCTTGCCATCCACATTTCTGAAGAACATTCTGGCCATCCTTCAAGAAGAAGATTGGCTTCTTCTGTCAACCCATTCATTGTTTTCTGCCAACACCAAAAGTCAAAGACGGCAGTTCTTCTTCCATGTTTGTTATTCACTGTCCAGCTTTCGCAGGCATATGAAGTGATTAAATGCCAGGACTTGGGTCAGGTGCGCCGTAGTCCTCTAAGTAACATCTTTCCTTTTAACACTTTAAAGAGGTTTTTTGAAGCAAATTTGCCCAAGGCAATATGTCATTTGATTTCTTTCTTTTTTTTTTCTAATTTTTATTGTGAAAATGTATAATCCAAGTCAATCTGCTGTGCAAAACCCTGCGCACCCGCCTCTATGCAACTCTATCTGCTCTTCTTACCCTGTGACAGCACACTCATCCCTTCCACTCTTCACTTCCAGTATCCACTCAACTTACACTTGTCCCCTCCTCTCCAACCTCTCCTGTGCTCTCTAAAAACAGTTGAACAGCCTCATATATATATGAAACCGTATTAAACCACCTGCTTCACTCTGTATCCCTTAGCTGAGACCCATACCAAAGCCAGCACTTGGTTTGATTTCTTGACTGCTGCTTCCATGCTTGTTGATTGTGGATTCAAGTAAAATGAAACTCTTAACAGCTTCACTATTTCTTCATTGATCGTGGTATTGCTTATTGGTCCAATTGTGAGTTTTTTATTTTTTATGTTGAAGTGTAATGTATACTGAAGGCTTCAGACTCTGATCTTAATCAGTAAGTGCTGCAAGTCCTCTTTGCTTTCAGTAAGCAAGGTTGTGTCATCTGTATAACACAGGTTGTTAATGAGTCTTCCTCTAATCCTGACACTATCTTCTTCTTCATATTTGTTAGCTTCTTGGACTGTATGCTCAGTAAACAGATGGAATAAGGAAGGTGAAAGCATACAGCTTTGACATCCACCTTTTCTGATTTTAAGCCATGCAGTATCCTCTTATTCTGGTCAAGTGACTGCCTCTTGGTCTATGTACAGGTTTCTCATTAGGGCAGTTACATGTTCTCGGATTTCCATTATTTGCAGTGTTACCTATAATTTGTTTTGACTCACACAGTTGAATGTCTTTGCATAGTCAGTAAAGCACAGGTAATCATCTTTTGGTCTTCTCTGCTTTCAGCCAAGATCCATGTGACATCAGCAACGATATCCTTTGTTCCACATCCTCTTTTGAATCTGGCTTTAATTTCTGGCAGTTTCCTCTTGGTGTAGTGCTACAACCACTTTTTAATGATCTTCAGCAAAATTTCGCTTCCATGTGATGTTAATGATATTTGATAGTGTCCACATTCTGTAGGATCATGTTTCTTTGGAATACGCACAAATATGGACCTCTTCCACTTGGCTAGGCAGGTACCTGTCTTCTAAATATCTTGGCAAAGATGAATGGCAGCACCAATGCCATGGTTACTTCCAGCACTACGTTTGTGTTTTTGAAACATCTTAATTGGTATTCTGTCTAGTCTAGGCTTTATGCAGGGTCTTGTACTGAGCCTTGTATTTAATTCGGATCACAGGTTTTCTCTTATGTCTGTGTGGTACCTGAAAGTGCATATTTTAGTCCATCAAGGATGGGAAGATAGTCACAGGATAAACGCATCTCTATGCTGTGTTTTTACACAAATAACACATACCTCCTACCTTTGTTCATGAGGCACTCCCTCTCCTCATAAGTTATTTTCCTTTAGCACTGTTATGCCAATTTTTTTTACATGTTGCTGTAAAAAATTACCATAGTGTACTTATGAAAATATCTTGCTGAGTTAGGGAGTGGTTGGCAAACCATATAGAAGGTGCACATTATTTGTGTAAAAGTATATCACTTTTTCATACTTAACTCATTTTTGGCTTTTAAGATTTTTTTTCAGTTCTCCTCCAATTCAACCCAACATTTAAAAATACTTTTTTTTCATATTTTAGTCACCATTTTTAGGTGTTCTGTAATGGGAAAATTTCTTTGGAAATTCGACCTACTCTTTGCTAGTCATGAATATATATACTCCATTGTTTTTATTATTTGCATGCCATTCCCTTTTATGGATTTAATGTAATTTTAAGAAACATGTTCTTTCTAGTGTTATTAAACAAAAAATGATATACCGTACATTCTTGCACAAACATCTTTGCTTACATGTTTCAAATAAATTCTAAGAAGTGATGCTCCTCCGGATGGAGACAGTTTCTTGTATTCCTTCTCTGTTTTCACAGTACAAGAACATCATTCTGTGGGGTTGGTGTTAAAAATCAAACAGCAGGTGATAGACAACCCCATCCTTGGTGGGACCCAGCAGGTGTGCAAGCCCTTCTCCTGTAGTCAGCATATTCTGCCTTTCACAGGGTTTTAGGAATTCACAGGAGACAGCAGAGAACATCATGCTAAAAGTCATTTCATTAATGTTTTAGAAATTCCATTGGGTTTTCCCTAACTTTTCCTAATGTTGTGTGGTATGTGGGAAATATTTTAGCTTCACTTTCTTGATTGAGGGTGTTTCTTACTTTGTTGTGAAACTTTATTTCATCTGCCTTGTCAAGAACAAATACCAAGAGTTCCAAAAGCAAGGATTGTAGATTTGTGGCATCTGTAAAACTGGTTATATGCAAAATGGTAGCTATGTAGCTTTGGCAATACATTTTTGGAAAACTTTATTTAAATATATTAACATAGGAAAAATATTGCATATGAACTAACTGTTGCAATTAATTTGAACCAAGATTATAATACTTTAGTATTTAATTTGAAAGATAGAATGGTCCTTGTTTGTAGCTGGGCACCATCTAGTTCTTTTGATCTCAGGCACATGGAGTCTCTGGTTTATGTTTTGTGCTTTCCGTTGGATTTTTGGTGAGCTTTATTCTCTTTTGCCCTAGGTTTGTTGTGATTAGTTGATGCATGTTAGCTTTTAAGACCCCATACGCCTCTCACCAGTGCAGGATGCAGAACATTTCCTTAATAAACTTTGTTATGACCCTTTGTTATGCCAGTTGAGTCCCTGATGGAGTAGGAGAATAGTGGGGTGCAGAGCTCAAATTCTAATAAAAATACCAGACTTGATGGTTTGACTGATATTGAAAGAATCCGGAAGACATGGCCCCTAGACTCTCGGTTAGCCTAGAACTAAAAACATTCCAGAAGCCAACTCTTCAGACAAAGATTAGACTGGCCTATGAGATATAAACTGATACTGGTGAAGAATGTGTTTCTTGGCTCAGGTAGATACATGAGACTAACTGGGAAGCTCCCATAAAGAGGTGAAATGAGAGAGTGAAAAGGGACAGGAGATGGTTGAAAGGATACGGGAAATACATGATGGAGAGGAGGGTGTGTTGTCACATTGTAGAGAGAGCAATTAGGGTCACATAATAATGGGCATATAGGTTTTTGTATGAGAAACAACAAGCTGTGATAGTAGTACATGCTCTATAATAATAAGAGGGTCGATGCAGAAAGAACATAACGACTATGTATATGCCTCTAACAGCAGTGCACCAAAATAAATGAAACAAATGTTGATGAATATGAAAGAGTCCATCTAGTCAAGTTAGACTGTTAAGTCTGGTCTTTTTACTGAAATTTGTGTTCTGCATTCCACTTTTCTCCTGGTCAGTGGTCCTTGTTTGTAGCTGGGCACCAGCACCATCGAGTTCTTCTGGTCTCAGGCACATGGAGTCTCTGGTTTATGTGGCCCTTTCTGTCTCTTGGGCTTGTGTTTTCCAAGGATTTTTGGTGAGCTTTATTCTCTTTTGCCCTAGGTTTGTTGTGATTAGTTGATGCATATTAGCTTTTAAGACCCCATACACCTCTCACCAACGCAGGATGCAGAACATTTCCTTAATAAACTTTGTTATGCCAGTTGACCTACATGTCCCCTGAAACCATGTCTTTTTGGTTTACTGGTTGCGTGGGCTATTTTTCTCTAAAATTTTATTTTCAGTCTGGTTGAGTCCTTTTGTCAAGACATGTTTCTTATATTCAGAAAAAAGATGGATCATGATTTTCAATCCATTTGCCACTCTCTGCATTTTGCATGGGGAGTTTAGACTACTTGCATTTAGAGTTGTACTGAAAATGAAGTGTCTTTTTATTTTACTATTTGTCATTTTTTTCTGTTACAATTGAATGAAAATATACATTCCCATATAAGTTTGCATGTCCACCTGTATGCAGCTCCCTCTGCTCTCCCTGGCCAGTGACAGCACATTCTTCCTTTCTGCTTCATATATGTCTTATCCTCCCAGCAATCTCTTATCCCCTCCTCTCCACCCACTCCCTGGCCTCCAGTAAGAGGTCAGCAGGATGACATCCTATAGTTACACAGAAACCATAAAGTGCACACACAATATGGTCACTCTGTGTCACCAAGTCCAGTCCATTCCTGTGTGAAGTGATGACCTCCATTATGATTTATGGACAGGGGCAGCATCAGGGCCAGGGGCCATGCTTCCAGGGGGACTCTGAGGCCCCTGGACCATCAGTTGCAATCTTTTAGTGGAGATCTCAGAGTGCACCCCTTTTTATTCCTGTCCTTGTAATATTGGGTTAAGATGGGAGGAGTAATCATGTTAAGTTGAAGTCCAGTTAATACTGATCTTCTTTCTAATGTGTGCTGTCCCAGATTTCACCCCTCTCTATACTGTGAATTCCATCCTTCTCTATACTGTGAATTAGTCTCAGTAGCACTGGAGATAACTCTTCTCTAAGAGCTTGATAGAATTCTGCGGGGAAGCCATTTGGGGCTGGGCTTTTTTTGGTTGGCAGTTTTTGATGACTTTTTCAATCTCTTCCTTTGCGATGGGTTTATTAAGTTGTTCTGCTTCAGCTTGTGATCATTTTGGTAGGTGATATGAATCAAGGCATTTGTCCATTTTCTCTAGGTTTTTAAATTTGTGAAGAATACAGGCTTTCATAATGTTCTGTCATATTTTTGATTTCTGTTGGATCTGTTATGACAACTCTCCTCTCACTTCTTATTTGGGTTATTTGTTTCCTGTTTTTCCTTAGTAAGTTTAGCCAATGGCTGTCCGTTTTGTTGATCATTTCAGAAAACCAGCTTTTGGTCTTTCAGTTTTTTCAATTGTTCTTCTATCCTCTAAAGCATTTAGTTCTAATCTTTATGATCTGTTTTCTTCCGGTGCCTGGGGGATTCCTCTGTTGTTTTCTCTCTACTTGTTCAAGCTGTAGTGTTAGTTCTTTGGTTTCTTTTTTCCTTCCTGATTTGTGCATTTATGGAGATAAACTGACCTCTGAGCACTGCTTTGGCTGTATCCCATAGTTTCTGGTAGGAAATGTTTTCATTCTCATTGGAATCCATAATTTTTTTTTATTTCATCCTTGATTTCTTCTATAACTCATGGTTTTTTGAGCAAGGTGTTGTTCAGTTTCCATGAGTTCCACTTTCTATCTATGTTCTTTCTGCTATTGATTTTAACCTTTATGGCTTTATGATCTGAGAAGATGCTTTGCATTAATTCAGTGGTATGGATTTTGTTGAGAATTGCTTTATGTCCTAACACATGGTCTGTTCTGGAGAATGTTCCATGTGCACTGGAGAAGATGTAGTTACCTGCGGATGGATAGAAAGTACTGTATATGTCAATGAGGTCTAGTTGGTTAATTGTGGCAGTAAAGTCTTCTTTGTCTTTCTTGGGCTTTTTTCTAGATGATCTGTCCAGTATTGAGAGTGGAGTGTTGAAGTCTCCCACTGTTATTGTGGAGTGATCTATCTCGCTTTTGAGTGTAGTCAATATTTCTTTGGTGTATTTAGGTGCTCTAATATTTAATATTGTTAAGTCCTGCTTGTGTATTGAACCTTTCAGCAATAGTGTCTATCCTTGTCCACGATCATAGATTTTACATTAAAATCTATTTTATCTGAGATTAGTATTGCTACACCTGCTCTTCTTTGTGTATTGTTAGCTTGATATATATTCTTCTATCTTTTAACTTTCAGTTTGTTCATATCTTTAAGTCTAAGTCTGAATTAATGCAAAGCATCTTCTCATATCATAAAACCATAAAGGTCAAAATCAATAGCAGAAAGAACATAGATAGAAGGTGGAACTCATGGAAACTGAACAACACCTTGTTCCAGTGCACATGGAACATAGGCAACATATGGATGGGTCGTGTCCTTTAGTCTAAGATGTCATTCAATAACTCTTTACTGGAGCATTCAGTCCATTCACATTTAGTGTAATTATCGATAGGTATGTGTTTAGTGCTGTCATTGTGATATGTTTATTTTGGGTTGATGTTTCCTCTGTTATTCTTGTTAATCTGTTCTGTGACTTTCTTTGTGAGTTGATTTTTCACCTTTTTCAGGGTTGGTTTTGTGGTTGTTGAGACTCCTGTATTACGTTTCTTGATTGGATATGTTGCATCTGTATTTTCCTTACAGCTGCTCTTATGATGCCCCTTAATATAGTATGTGTAAAACCAATTTTAATTACTACCGTTCTTATCAACTTCCTCTCCATCTGGAAGGACTGTAATGACTGTAGTACATCCCTCTGTTCAATATGAGGATGTGATAGTTTTCATGATGTGATCACTGGATCATTTCTTTCACTATTATAGCTTTGAATGTTGAGCCTTCACTAACTGAGTAGGTTTCTGGGTGATGTGTCCTGAAGTTGCTTCTAAAATATAAAGTTAGTGGTTTTGTTCTTCTAAAAGCCAAGAGATTCTGTCAGTATTTCTTGTAGCTTTGGTATGGTTTTTACAAAGTCTGAGTTTCTGTTTATCTGTGAATGTCTTGATTTCATTTTCATCTT
Organism: Heterohyrax brucei; assembly: GCA_028571685.1. Taxonomy (NCBI): domain Eukaryota; kingdom Metazoa; phylum Chordata; class Mammalia; order Hyracoidea; family Procaviidae; genus Heterohyrax; species Heterohyrax brucei. The sequence goes on along the minus strand of CM053160.1, from coordinate 65,099,363 downwards.
TGAAAAATAGTTTTGCAGGATATGTAATTCCTGGTTGGAAGTTCTTCTCCTTCAAGGCTTTGGATGTGTCTTGCCCCTGTGTCCATGCCAGCATTGTTTCTGCTGAGAAATCCGACAAAAGCCTACAGTAGGGTTTCCCTGTGAATGTTAGCTTTACTTTGGGTCTTGCTGCCTTTAAGAGTTGCTGCTTATGTTTCACTTTATTAAGCTTGAGTGGCATTTGATATGCATCCTGGATATGTATATTCTCTTCTTTCATAATTTCTGGGATGGTTTCTGTGAGCAGCTCAGCAACAATACTCTCTGTGTGCTTGGTAGTCTTAGCCTGTTCAGGAACTCCAATTAATCATAGATTGTTCCTCTTAATAAAGTCCCACATGCTTCTTAATGCTTCTTCATTTCTCTTGTTTCTTTTTTCTGATTTCTCCTCATAGATGCTGGAGTCAGTAGCTCTGTCTTCCAAGTCAGAAAGTCTATTTTCCATTTGTTCCATTTTGTTTTCCTGGTTTTGAATTGAAGTTTCTGTGTCTGATTTTCTTCTTGATCTGTTGAATTTCAGGTTATTGGTGTTGCATCAGATCTAACAGCTTGCTTAATTTTTCATTTTGCTCTGCTGCATTTTGCATAAAGTCTAGGAGGGCTCTATATATAATCCTTTTACATTCACCATCTGATTCTTTCAGAAAGGTTTCTTCGTCTGGGGAGTTCTTTGGTTGTCTCTTTTGGGGGCCTTCTGAATCCATGAGTGAGTTCTTAGTTATGGTTTTCTCCAGAATTTGTTGCTTTTGGGGCATCATTGAGTCAGTAGAGGCTGGGAGAGATCCTATGGGGATGGGCTGCAGTTGTTTCTCTAGGCCGTTTTAAAATAAAAGGTAAAAGGTACTCACAACTTCCAAAGTCAGTCGAGTTTTCAGGTGTACAGGTCCCTCTTCCCAGCTGGCAAACTAAGCCCCTCTATATCCAACCCCAGATGTTATAAGCTAGTTGAAAATACAGAAAGGCTACTGCCCTGCTGGTCTCTGCTGTTGGGCCCCAGCTGTAGGTGACACTGTGTAAAATACTCCTTTTCTGCTGGAAAAGTGCTCTCCAGGCAGGCACTGCCTCCCAGCCTAGGAGTTAGGTCCAGCTGAGGCCTCTGTGTAGGTATATCTGCCTGCCTTGGTATGTCTGCCTGCCTTGGTACAGGCTACTCAATTGCAGAGGTTGAAAGAGAGTCCAAAGGTACTGAGATGCACAGAATCCAAATCTGGGCTCTCATAATGTGTCAATTTCAGCCACCAATTTCACCAACTGTGCATCTGAGATTAGCTGCTAGTCAAGTCCCAGCTCCACCTGCCGGGCAAGACAGAGGAGAAAAAGTTAAAATGGTGAGTTACCTTCAGTCCTTGAAAGCCAGAACTCACCAAGAGTGGGAGACGGCAAAAGAGAAGAGGTTTTCCGTTCAGTGGTATGAAGTCCAAAATTAACAGCCCTGTGCTGTGTCCTGGGGCTCTCTGGGTATCCAGAAGGCACCGTTTAATTATCAGTTCAGGTCTTGGTTTCCAGAGGGATTTAAGGAGACGTGTCTTTAGTCTGCCATCTTGACTCTACCCTGTTAGATTTCTTGATTGAATCCTATGTTTCCTTCTGGGTTTGTTTGCTTTTTCCCTTTTCTCTTGAGACTTGATAACTTCATTTTGTCTTCTAGTTCATTTATTCTATCTTCTCTGTGTTCAAGTCTGTCTTTGATTGTTTCTCTTGCTTTTTCTAATTAAGCTATTTCATTCTTTAGTTCTTATAGCTGTCTTTTTTTTTCTTGTAGTTGCTGGTTTCAGTTTCCCTGTTGAGTCTCATTTTGTTTCCTGATCTGCAGTAATTTATTTTCTGTGTGCTTCTTGCTTTCTTTGAACACATGTAGCATCATAGTCACTGAAAATAATCAGTTCTTTGCATCAATGTGACCTCCTTCTTTTCTTGTGATTTTGTGTGTTTTGCTACTGTTTGTTGTACTTTGGCCTTTTGTGTGTATGTGTGTGTGTTACAATGTTAGGTTCTGGTTTTTGTGGAAAGACTTTCTAATTAGGCACCCTAGTGGCACAGCAACCCTGGCCTGGTGGCCTACTTCAAGGCCAAGGTCCATCCCTACCTTCTGCTTCACAGGACTAATATGCAACATCCCACCTCTGCAAAGACTCACAGCCCTGGGAACCCCATGAAGGCGTCTCCACTACACCCCATAGGGTTATCAGGCATCAGAATTGATTCAGCAACAGAGAACTTGGCATATTCTCATGAGAACCTCTAGATAGCACTCTATCTTTAGGGTTTTTTGCAGTGCTGATTGGGTTCTCGATGCTTAATGTCTGGAATTCAAGATGCATGCATGGGCTGGAGGGTTTCAGCTGCTTGCGGACTCAGATGTAAGTAGTGGGGCTTGACTTGGCTGAAGCAAAGGGGAAGGGCTCTTTTGTGTTGCCTTCGTGGTTATCTCTTCACAGGTTCTCCCATGATGTGGTGCTGTGGGCAGAGAGCTGGCCATTTCCTTCGGCATCACTCTCTGAAGTACTCCCCTTACCCTGCTGCCATTGTAGTCCCTTCCAGACCTAACACCTGCCAATACTGAGTCACAGCAAGATTTAACAGCAGACTCTCATTGCGTCATGGGCTCCCTTTGCCCCCTTCCAATTGTTTAGGCCGTGAACTCCCAAGGACAATTTGTGCTACCTTAAAAAATTGGTCCTCAGCTTCTTCATATTAGCTCCCTTTTTGTGTTCCTTGTTAAGGGTGTTGCCTAGCCCTGTCCCAAAATGACTACAATAAATGAGTGCTCATGATGTTAGTGGGTAGGTTCTGCCAGTGTCTGTGCCAGCTCCTGGGCACCCCTTTCTTTCCCATGCCTCCACTGCCATCCAGAGTTCTGAGATCTTAGTCTGTGTTTTCATTCATTGCTCAGTGGGTTAGCTGTTGAGGGAGTGAGAGTATCCACTCCCTTCATCGTCTTGCTCTATCTCCATAAGAAAGTCATTTTGAAATGTCAGTACTGTAAGTAAGGAAGCCACTGACTTTTAAGTATATTGAATACTTTTATTGGAAAATAACACATTATATGGAAAATGTAATAACCTTTCTTGCTTTTCCTTTTTAGCCTGTTTATGCAAACAATTTCCCAGTACCAGCTTTTGCAGCCAAGCAACCTCAGCAGTTTCCATCAAGGTCTGAAGTGAATTTGTTTACTTGATCTGGATAAAAAAACAAGAGTTAATATCCAATAATTTCCTTTGCATTTTACGTGAATTTTATTGCCAACAGTTTAGAGATCGCTATTTGAAGAAAGGCATTTTTGGAACTTTGATATAAGTTTACTCATGTTAGAACAAGGTAGAAATGAAGTTTAAAGAAACTTGAGTGAGACATACTTTCAGCTCCTGCCGCAGCCTTTGGTGTGCATAAGATTCAAAAGGAGAGGTCTTGAAAGTAACCGGGACTAGGAAATTAAATGATCTGAACCTACCTTCCCATTGAAAACAGCTAGAAAAGCTAGATGATACAAGAAAACGTGTTTGAAGGCATTGAAGAGGTACCACCAAAGAGAGGAATTGTGGGACTAAGGTCTAGAACAGGAAGGAAACCCAGACATTAGCCCACATTTGGGGGCCACTTTTCTGTCCTCCATGCGCCTTCCTGTTCTGAAAGTGAGAACTGAGAAGCCATTAAGCTAAGGAGAGCTTTCAACCAACAGAGCAGAGCAGAGGAGGGAAAAGTTGGACTCTTGCGAAGGAGATGGTGCCCTGGCAGACACCTTGGACTTTGTGTGGGGACCCATGGGTAAACTGGACCCACAACTGATTTCTATAATTTTTCATTAACTCTCAATCAAAAAAGATAGACATGTAAGAAAAGAAAATGGGTTTAAAACCAAGAAAAACAACAGATCGTAGAAATAGACTGAGAGGGCATCCAGTTAATAGAGTTATCAGATGTGGACTTAAAGTAATTATGACGAATACTCAAAAAACTCGAACTCACTGCCTTAGAGTGGATTCTGACTCACAGCAACCCTATAGGGCAGAATAGAAATGTCTCCATTCAGTTTTGAAGGAGCGTCTGGCAGATTTGAACTGCCAGCCTTTTAGTTAGTATCCACGGCATTTAACCACTGTGCCACCAGGTTCCCTGATCAGTATGCCTGCGGAATTAAAAGGCAAGATTGAGAATTTCAGCAGATGACTTGTTTTGTTGTTGTTAGCTACTGTCAAGTTGGTTCGAACTCTAAGCAACCCTATGTGCCATGGAACCAAACACCGTTGTGTCTGTGTCATCCTGACAGTCATTGTTTAGCCCACTGTTGCAGCCACTGTGTGAGTCCATCTCACAGAGGACTAGGAAGTACAAAAAAATTATGCAGAAGTTCCCAAACTGAAAAGTATGAGAGGCGAAATTAATGACTCAACGAATTGGTTTAAAATCAGCAGGAAAGGAGAAAATTTATCATTGCATTTTGCCTCACCTAAAATATAACCTCCCCCCAAACAATAACAACAATAAAATAAGCTCTTCAAATTACAATTGGATTGCGACACTGAAATATCCTCATATGTGCTCTTTATTATAGTATATTGAAATCCACTGAGGATCAAGAGAATACCTAAGTTGTGAGACAGATGTTCAGCAAGTAGTGTACTAGTGCATTATTGAGGTACAAGAGGGGTTTGTCTATGGAAAATAGTGACTGTGGCAGTTGGCTTCAAATTGCTGGATGATCTCTCCTAGCTGGTAGTGGAAACTGCAATGGCCAATTAGTGCCCTCCTCAAGCAGCATAGAGGGCGTGTGCCCTGCCTGCCATACTTTTATTACACCTCTGAAGTAGACATCTACGAAACTGGATGAAAGGTTTATGAAGATGTCCAGAGTTAATAACGAGCGAGACGGAAAGTAGTAATAGCAAATCTGAGATAGAAGTAATGGCAAATTTGATTTTCAGATGGAATGTTATGATTGAAGTAGTTGAACGTTTAACTGTATCTGTAAGCAGAGGCATTTTTATACATAGGAATAATTTGCTGTCTGTCAATTCTAACAGCACAAGTTAATGTGCTTAATCCACTTAGTGTCCTGTGTTTGTCTGTTGTAGTTTGGCTTTACAATATCATCTGTTATTCTTTTTAACAACATATAAATTAGAATCTCAGTGTCACAATATGTTGATACAGAGTAACGTTAATTTAAACGGGGGGGGGGGCATTATCCCAGTTTAGACTCCGATTGGAGCCGTTATGAGTATCATTGCCCCGGCTGCTTTGTCAGGAATCCTAGAATCAAGGATTGTAGATTAGTCATATTTTCAGTGCCAGTTAGAGAGAAAATAGGAGTTATACAGATTTGGTGACAAATTATAATTCATGAATATTAATACGAATAGGGAAACCTCTGTGGTGTAGTGGTTAAGTGCTGCATTTGCCAACCAAAGATTGGCAGTTCACATCTTCCAGGTGCTACTTGGGAACACTATGGGGCAAATGTGCTCTGACCTATAGGGTCTCTCTGAGTCAGAATCGACTGACAGCAGTAGATTTGGTTTTGGCTTAATGTAAATAGGGAGCCCTGTTGGTGCAGTGGTGAAGAGCTTGGCTGCCAACCATGATGTCAGCAGTTCGAATCTATCAGCCACTCGTTGGAAACGCTACGGGACAGCTCTCTGTCCTATGGGGTCGCTGTGAGTCTGAATCGACTCCACAGCAATAGGGTTGTTTTTTGATTTAATATGACTAGCATATTAATAGTCACCTCAGTTCTTGGCAGGGCTGCTGTGGGTGGTGTTATGTTGGGCTTGTATTGAAGATGAAATTATTGCATTCAGCGATAACAAACTCTCATCTTTTTCCTCCTTCTCAGGCCACCTCCACCACAACCAAAAATACCATCTCAGGGAAATTTAGTTCCGGCTCGTCGTGCTCCTGCCCCTCCTTTATATAGTTCGGTTACTTGATTTTTTTACCTTTCTTTTTGCCAAGTCTTCAGGGAACTGAGCTAATACTATTTTTATTTTCCTGATAAGCCTTTCTTCCTGCTGCAATATGAATGAAAACAAAATTTCACAAAAAATAAGCATCACTAACACAGAAAAATGGAACTCAGTAGTAGAATTTAAGAAATGCAAGGAACTGCATTAAAGCCAGGGAACTTGGAAAAACATTTCCATTTCATCACTGAATAATCACTACTAGGTCATGATGTGAGGTTAACGCACTTAACATGGATCATGTTACTTTGAATATGTGATTGTAATGATTGTCAAATTAACTGTATTAGGTTAAGTTTTGTCATTGTGTGCGTACATGTTATTCTGATCTTTTTACTTTAGTTATTGTTAACGTAGATTCTGGTTGAACAGGCGATAATCTAATACCTGTGAAAATGGACTAATTAGCTGCCAATAGTTAATATTTTTCACGTTGCATGGAGTAACAATCATTGTTATCTTCAGACGATTGCACAAGAACCACAACTATGATGTCATAATATTTTTTAAAAGAATAAAATACTCTAAAAGCATGTGTGTGTATTCACACACATAATTATTAGCTTCATTTTTACAGTTTTCAGCTATAGACAATGAGTATTAGAAAAGTTAATTTAATATTAGAATTTCTATTACAAATCATGTTAAAGCATGGGATCTTTTTACAATAGCATAATTATTTTAATAAATTATGAGATTTAAGGTACGATGTATTTAATAGAGCCAGTCTGATATTCTGTTGATTCATGGCTATAATAAAGCAGGAAAAATTATAATACTTTAATCAGTGGAGCTGTTACAAAACCACTTAAGAATTTCACGAGCACTTTAAGCTGAAATCTAAAATCTGAATATTCAAAGTTTGCTATTAATATCATTTAGAATGTTTACATTTACTGAGGTGTACTGGATTATATCTTTGTTGTCACTAATTTTCAGAGGAACTAGGCTGGAGAGAGGAAGGAAGGAAAAATTTTCTTTTGGAGAGAAATACAAAAAAGTTAGTCTGTTATCTATGAGTTACTTTCTAAACTGTGTTAAAAAAAGGAAGTGTTCTAATGGAAGAAATGATATGGACAGTACAGTTTTAAACAGTCAAATTTTTCATAACCTTTCATAATAAAGTTTAATAATAGGTTTATTAACTGAATTTCATTAGTTTTTTCAAAAAAATTGGTTTGTGTATATATAAATATGCAAATATAACATTTACAATAAATAAAATACTTGAAAATCTATTATATGTCTCAGTAACTTCATAAAGACTCACGTCTTTATTGTTCAAACATTATTCTTTTAGATAAGATACTAGTTCAGCTTTTATGGCTATTAGCTCACTGAATTTTCAGACTTAGCCAAATTTTGCAGAATAGCTTTTTGTTTTTAAAAGAGAACAGATTAGGTTTGAGGAAGGCGGAGGATTTCAGTTCTCTGATGATAACCCATTCGCTCATTGATCGGGTACATATAAATGAAAATCTGAAATGAAGGTGTCTTCGTTTCAATTTAAATCTCTGAATGAATGCATGCAAGAACAAAGACATTTATGTCTTTCACTGATAATCTCAGTTTTTACAATTGTAATGCTATCACTGAAATTTTACAGCTGGTAATATATCAACTATGTAACTTAAAAGTTTTTCATAGCTAATTCCTCGAATCTTTGAATATTGAGAAAGTTTTTCTAAAAAACTATTTGATCAGTCTGAACTTTTATATTTATGTATATTTTATGTAGTTTTCACTTGTTTGTCCTCAATTTATTTCTGATTGATATTAAAACTTGTAATATTTCTTGGTTATGAGTGCCACTCCAAAATCAGAAAATAATAAAGGGCTTCCTTGCCATCTGCTGAAGATGTTTTTCATGACTAAAGATAAATTATAATAAGTTTGATATCACTGTTTGAGTATATGCCTACATAGTTACCTTGTTCAGAGTATTGCACTTTCTTTTTCTCTCAAGGAAATGCCAGGGATTCTAACCGTATGTTAAACACAATCCAGGTTTTCTAAGCACAAATCAGATTTTATTAAATTCCGCAAATATTTAATGAAACTTCACCATGTTGCAAGCACTACATTAGGTCCTGTGATAAACAAGCGATGGATGCAAAAAATACTTCCTGCTCTTTAAAAATGTAATATCTGGTTATGGAGAGAGCCATGCACAGTTAAGTATAACATCTGCTGTATGGAAGATTTAAACAGAAAAGGATGAGGAGAGGGAAAGAGCAGAGAGATGGGAGAACCAAAGGTCTGCCTACTAGCCCAGTTTACACTTTATATTTTATAAGTGAAGAAAGCAAAAATATTTGATATACACTGTGTTAGTCTTCTAGTGCTGCTGTAACAATATATCACAAGTGTATGGCTTAAACAAAGAGAAATTGATCTCCTCACAGTAAAGTAAGGTAAAAGCCCAAATTCGTGATGTCAGCTCCAGGGAAAGGCTTTTGCCGTCTGTCAGCTCTGGAGGCAGTTCCTTGACCTCAGTTGATGCCTCTAAGATAGTATGTGCTATAAAGAAGATGTGACCGAAACTGTTAAGTTCTTGACTGCCAACCGAGATGCTGGTGATTAGAATCCGCCAAGCCAGTCCTCAGGAGAAAGACTGAGACAATATGCTTCTATGAAGGTTAAAGCCAAGCAAACGCTATGAGGGTGTTAATTGTCCTTCCAGTTGCTGTGAAGCAAGGGGAAACCGGCAAAATCATTTTGGGGCTGTACTGCTGTCTACAAGCAGGGTTAGTATAGCATTATTTCTTTCTGCTGAGATACAAGTTAGGTGTATTTTTTTTGGTTGCTGTGATTTTGCTCCTACTATATATATATTTTCAGCTTCAAGCTACCCATCAGTTGAAATCTTATGCATTGGCGTTTGTAAAATTTCATCTCCCTTTAGATGTGTTGACGCCCCAGGTTAGCTTTCCTGTGTCCCCATAGTACCTTTTAGTTTGTGCCTGTCCCTTTAATTAGTGTTGAGAGATTAATTCGTTCTTCAGTATCTGAAAAGAGTTAAGTGATTGTTACTGCACATAGATGGAAACTGAGGTAGAGTGGATATTTTAGGCTAGGTTCTGTAGAGAAGCAAAATCAGCGAGGTGTACGTATATTTTCACATTATGTCGCCATGAGTCGGATCCGACTTGACCGCACTTGGCATATACGCTACGTTATAATTGCCAGACCACTGAGAATCATGGACCAGCCAAGTTGATTACAACTTTCATGTGTAGTCTACTGCTTGTCAACACATCTGCTTAAACCATACATAATCTCTAAATAAAGACAATTATAAAGTCATATTTGCAACCTAACACACCACAACTAATGAGTATAACTAAAAACATACCAGCCCAATTTATGTCTTATATTTTGTAAGTGAAGAAAGCAAAATATTTGATATACACTGTGTTCTAGTTAATTGTGTTCTAGTGCTGCTGTAACAAAATATCACAAGTGTATTGCTTTAACGAAGAGAAATTGATCTCCTCACAGTAAAGTCAGGTAAAAGCCGAAATTCAGGGTGTCAGCTCCAGGGGAAGGCTTTTTCTCTGTCTGCTCTGGAGGAAGATCTTTGTACTTAATCTTCCCCAGGTTGAGGGGCTTCTCAGGCACAGGAACCCAGGGTCCAAACAATGTGCTCTGCCCCACTACTGCTTCTTGGTGTTTTGAGGCATCTAACTCTGCCTACTTCCTTTCCCTTTTTTATCTCTTGAGAGATGAAAGGTGGTGCAAGCCACATATATACCGCCTCCATTTAATGATGGATTGCTGCTGTCTAACCCACAGAACCCAAAAGGTGGGCATACACAACACCCAGTATATGATGGGTAGCTTGGGCTGTATGCTAATTTTCTGCTCCATGGTTAAAGATTCAGTCTCCACTAAGGCCTAGTAACAAGCCAAAAGGTGACTCACAAAAGAAGAGTGGTTATCTGCAGAGGATGGTGGGGTCTTGCTCCAAAATCCTAAGAGTCTGTGCTGTGATTCACAAATAGGGGCTTGCCAAAGACTCCAAACAGCATCTCTGTCTGCCTTGGACACTTCGAGTACCATTGGATCATCTGGGTCCCCCTCAAAATTAGCAGCCTTTCAAGTCACTTGATAAATAGGCCAGAGTAGCACACACAGATGAAGGATGTTTTGCCTTCAAAATCCAAACCTGGCCACTAGACATTATGCCTCCTTTTTAGTTGTGGAATGGCTGGATGCAATAATTCACGCTTGTCTTTAAAAGAAGTAATTACAACATGATCCAACACCACTGGACCCTAGGAATCTACTGAGGTGGAAGCCACCTGAGGTTCTGTGAGATTCAATTTCTCATCCTCCAGCATACAAATGGCCAGTAAGCAACATCATATAAGTGGAGAGAGGATCGAGGCTGCCAAAGATTTCATTTTACTTGGTTCCACAATCAATGCCCATGGAAGCAGCAGTCAAGAAATCAAAAGATGTATTGCATTGGGAAAATCTACTTGCAATGACCTCTGGAAAGTATTAGAGTATTGAAAAGATGTCACTTTGAAGACTAAGGCCTGACCCAAGCTATGGTGCCTTCAGTTGCATCATATATATGCAGAAACTGGACAGTGAATAAGGAAAACAGAAGAACTCATAGCTTTTGGATTGCAGTGTTGGAGAGGGATATTAAATGTATCATAGATTGCCAAACGAACAAATAGATTTGGTGCGGAAGAAGTACAACCAGAGTGCTCATTGAAAGCAGAGATAGACTGCGTCTCACATACTTTGGACATGTTGTCAGAAGGGATCAGTCCCTGGAGAGGGACATCATGCTTGGTAGAGTGGAGAGTCAGTGAAAAAGAGGAAGACCCTCAACAAGATAGATTGATACAGTGGCTGCAATGGTGGGCTTAAGCATAAAAATAATTGTGGGCATGGTGCAAGACTGGGCAGTGTTTTGTTCTGCTGTGCATAATGTCACTATGAGTCAACCAACTTGACAGCATGAAACAACAGTTTTAACAACATACGGATATTTTACCGATTAGTCCATAGTCAATGACACTTCTTCCTTAGTAGGAACAATCAGCATAATGTCATCTGTACAACAGACTAGTGTGATGTGGAAGGGAAAGTTGTCAAGGTCTCTTTGGTCTAAATTATGACATAGGGCTGGAGAATTGATAATAGTCTGAAGTAAGATACTAAAGATCTACTGCTGGCCTTGCTGATGGCAAAGTGCTTCCTTAGAAATAAAAACTCACTGCTGTCAATTCAGACTCTTGGCAACCCGTTAGGACAGAGTAGAGCTACTCCATAGTTTCCAAGGAGCACCTGGCAGATCTGAATGGCCAACGTATTTATTGGTTAGGAGACATAGCACTTAACCACTATGCCACAAGGGCTTCCCCTTGGAAACAGGGAGAAGAGGTATTAGCTAGATCAGTAGCTGCATACCAGGTACCAGGAGATGTATTAATTTGCTCAAGTAATGAAAACACATCTGGGACAGCAGCTTAGAGCCACACCCTTGTTATGTTTTTGATCGTTCAGTGTCTTTCTCAAAGCTCCATCTGTTCTTTGCATGAGGTGTGATGAATGGGATATGATGGAAGTCACCACTCTCTGCATCCTTCAAGTCCTTAATGGTAGCGGTAATCTCTGCAATGTCTTCAGAAAGCAGTATTGCTTTTGTTTTACTACTTTCTAGGTAGGGGCGGTTCTAATGGCTTCCACTTGGCCTTTCCTACAGTAATAGCCTTTACTCCACTTACCAGAGACCCATTGTGGGAGTGTCGCCAGTTGCTGAGTCTGTTTCAGTTTTGCTTTCTGGAACTGTGGAAATCACTGCAGAATGGGTCTGGGAACCCGCTGGACTTAATGTAAGATGGACATGAGCTAAGATTCCATTAATAACCTGATTTCCATATGCCTCCACTCTGACTGGTGGGCCATAGTGACGGTTTGTGTCTCCTGGAATTAATGTCAGTTTTGAGCCAGCATTCAGTAATCCCAGAAACAACAGATTATTTCCTTTTTCCCAAAGAAAGTTACTATTGTAAAAGACTGTAGATCTTTTTGTGGAGAGCCGAAAGATTAACAGTATAAATTGGGGAAAATGAGGATGGTATTGCAATCTAGAAAGATGAGGTGATGCTCGGGAAAGGCCAAAAGTCAAGAGTGGCCAAAGCATTGGAGATAGGAGAAAATCAGCTAGGGTCTAAATTTAGGAAGTTTTAAACACTGTACATCACTGAGGAATTTGGCTACTAATTTTTTTTTAATTGGAGAATAGCTGCTGTAATTATGTAAGAATCTGTCCATCTCATTCACTACAGAAATGAATGCATATTCACTTGTACTAATTTACTGAAGAAGAGAACATCACATAAATTTTAGCTAAGGGCCTGTATAGAACCACGTAGGTTGGCAGGAAAAGTACATACAGCCTGGTTAAAAAGTACATTTGGGTAGTGGATGTGGAAATAGCAGGCTGTCTCCAAAAATGCCAAAATTACTCCCTTTCTTTTCTTGGATTTTTTTTTTTTTTTTCCACAAACCTGAGTAGTATTTTTGTTTTTTTTGACTGTTCCAGAAACCCAGCAGTAGTAAATATATACTCATATTTTTGTGTTTGTGTATCTGTGTCTATGTGAGTATAGTTTTTAACTCAGAAACTGTTATGCATTCTCCTTTTCAAGAGCTGAAGAAGTGTCTGAAGGACCCTGGGGAGAGCAAAAGGGTTGCACTTGGTTGGAAGTAAAAAAAATTGCGGGTTTGAAATCTCCATGTAATGAGAGGCTTGGTGATCAGCCTCCGTATAAGATTCCAGATCCACTGCCGTTAGGTCAGTTCCAACACACAACAACCCTGTAGGCCGCGTAAGATTACAGCCAAGGAAACTATGGAGCAGCTCTGCTCTGTTGTCACAATGAGTCAGAAGCAACTCCACAGTCTCAAGATGACAGGCAAAGTAAGGACTATGAATGCTTTAAAAAACCAAACTCGCGACGCAGAGTGACCATATCATGTGTGCACTTTATGGTGCTATGCATCTATAGGATGTCATCCTGTTGACCTCTTACTGGAGGAAGGGCAGTTGGTGGAGAGGAGGGGATGGGAGATTGTTGGGAGGATAAGACATGTATGGAGTAGAGAGGAAGAGTGTGCTGTTATCAGGCAGGGAGAGCAGTGGGAGCTGCATATAGGTGGGCATGCAATTTATATGGGAATGTACATTTTTACTCAATCATAAACACACACACACACACACACACACAAACTCACTGGTGTCAAGTCCTACTCATAAGTCAGAGTAGAACTGCCCCCTAGAGTTTCCAATTGGCGCCGGGTGCATCTGACTGTTGACCTTTTGGTCAGCGGCTGTAGCAATTAACCCCTACGCCACCGAGGTTTCCGATGAACAGACTACTTCTTTTAAATGCATTAACGCACAGCGACAGATCTGTGGGAGACCACAACCGCGAAGGAGAGGACTAGGCTGGATATCCCCAGAACAGCCGCGAGCCGTCTGCCCTAGGGTACTGCTCGTGGATCTGGCAAAGGGGTGTCGCGCTTTCAGGGCGGGCGCACGCTGCAGGGACGCAAACACGGGTGGCGCCTGCAGAGCCCTCAGCGCCAGGGCGCGCGGGGGAGGGGGCACGGGGGTCGCGCGTCCCCGGCGCCGGCCGGCGGGGGGCGCCAGACTCGAGCCGCCCAACGGCCGCCCCTCAACCCCGGCTCGGAGCGCTGAAGCCACGCCATGTTCCGTCTGCTGCTGCTGCTCGCCGGGCCCGGGGGTCTGCTGGCCTCGAGTCCCGGTAAGGCAGCGTCCCTCCCGCAGGCGCGGAGGAAGGGTTTTCTTTTCTTTCACTCGGAAGGAGAAGTCATAATAATAACAACAGTAGTCGTTATTGTATTATTTTAATAAGCCCGAGGACAAATGTCGGAGCTTGTGAATCCGAGTTTGGGGTAGCGTTTTCTGGAGCCCTGGAGGGAGCTCGGCTGCTAACCAAGGGGTCTGTAGTTCGAATCCACCAGGCTCCGTGGCGGGTCTACTCTGTCTGCCGCTAGTAGTCGGAATCGACTTGACGGCAACGGGGTTTTCTGCCCAGAAGCGGGCTTGTTACCCAATTCTCAAAACTCTGGGGGCAAAAAAAGTTTGCACTCAAATTCTCCTCAGAAACATCCTGAACTCCACTCAAACTCCAAGAAAAGTTCTTTTCTTAGTTGTTATAATGTAACTTTTCTTGCAATACAAAAAATATTATCTGCAGAGGCACATTATGGGAGGATATGAAGAACAGTACATAGAATTTTCAAAATTTTAAATAGAGTAGAGATTTTGATGCAGTAAATTTTTTGTGCAATTAAAATTTTTACGCGTATTCCCGTTTCCTTCCTTTGTTACACAGTTTTACATACTGCCATCCATTTCCTGTCAGTGCCCTGGTGAGGGTCTTCTCCCTCCACCCACATCCGCGTCGTTTTCCATGATTTGGAGGTACTGCAATTTAATTCACCAGTTCTCTTATTGCTGGGAAGCCTTGATGGCGTAGGGGTTAAGTGCTACGGCTGCCGATCAAAACCTTGGCAGGTGGAATCCACCAGGCCCTCCTTGGAAACTCTGTGGACAGTTCGACTCTGTCCTATAGGTTGGTATGAGTTACAATCAACTCCACAACAATGTGGGTTTTTTTTTTTTTATTCCTTTACACATTATTAAGATTCTCAAAGAGCTTTTGTTTATATGGCTTTATATCTATCATGCTAGAAATTAAAATCAAGAAATTTAAGAGTTTTATTAATTAATTAAAAAATAATAGTAACAGATCCATTGCATGTCAACAAACCACACATTTTAAAAATAAAATAGCTATTTTCCAAAATGAAACAAAGTTAATGACAGCGCGCTATTGTTTTACATTTTTGCAAGTCTTTTGAATGTCTGGCTTAATAGAAAATAGCTTGATTTTCATGTCTCCTTCTGCATTCAATCTATCTTTTTCTAGAATATTTGGTAAAATTGCTGGGTTTGGTAATTTGTGTACATATCCACGTCTGCGTGTGCTTGAATGTGTTTGTGTCTATGTTTGCAAATTAGTCTTCAATGATTTAATAGCATTCAAGTTTGTATTTCTTCTTGAGACTGACAATTTTTATGTGATAATTTTTCTCTCATTTTAAACATCATAAAATTTTTAACAATATTGTCTTATTTGAAACTGCTGAGTCTGTAGTTATATTCCCCAATTCATTCTAGTATTTTAAAAAATTGTTTATCTTCTCTTTGATTCAATCAGCATTGACACATGCTTACCTGTTAGTATTTTCAGTCCTCCTGCTTTTGGTATTGTCTTCCATTCCCTTTTGTCTTTGAACTATGTTTCAGTAAAAATCTATTCTGCCTTTTATTTCCTTTCTGCTTTCGTTGGTTTTACCCAGGCTTTATTATTTAACTTCAGCTGAATTTACTTAAGGCTGTAAATTTCCCATCTAAGTGCTGCATTGATTGCATCCAGTGAGTTTTACATATAGAATTTTTATTATTGTTTTATTCTGAGTACTTTTTGTTTTTCACTATTATTTGTCTTTGCCTCTTGAGTTAATTAGAAATTTACTTTAAACTTTCTCATTGTATAGGGATTAAATTTTTAATATTTATTTTTCCCTTTTTCTGTGGCTTAGAAAACTTTGATATGTAGAATTTTGATTATTTTGTTCTAAGTGTTTTCCATTTTCCACTGGAATTTTTTTATCTTTGATTCTTGAAGTAAATAGACATGTAAAACATTTCCAGTGTGTGAGGATTTAAAAATTTTTGATTTCTAACCTGATAGTAGAAACCCTGGTCGCGCAGTGGGTTAAGTGCTGCATCTGCTAACCAAAAGGTCTGCAGTTCAAATTCACCTGGTGCTCCTTGGAAACTGTGTGTGGCAATTCTACTCTGACATACAGAGTTGCTGTGAGTCAGAATCCACTTGATGGCAGTGTGTGTGTGTTTTGGTTTTAACTTAATAGTACTTTTTTCTTTTTTAAAAATTAATTTCATACAAAAAAACCTGCTCCCATTCTATGGTTCCTAGACATAATGAGTGATGTAAGTTCAGGGCCCTGTCTATGCAAAATAGCACTTATGGCAATTAGTTTCAAATTGCTGAATGATCTCTCACAGCTGACAGTGGAAACTGCAATGGCTAATGGAGACTGCTCATTAGTGTCCCTTCTCATGTGGCATCCAGGGCACATGCCCTATCTGCCATACCTTAGTTATGCCTTTGCATTAGTTACATTCTTCACATATGCCAATATTCTCATTATTTTTTTCTAATTGTTTCACTTTAATTTACTTAGTCTCCTTGTCCCCCAAATTTCTCATCTATGTGTCAAAATAACCAGCGACTATTTTTTTAAATGCAGTTATAAGTTCACTTTACAAATACACATGAAATATATTTTAAGTGTAATAATCAAGGGTGACAACTCTCTTTGGTCTAAACTGTGACTTAGTTTCAAGGTGACTTCAGGGTTAGTGTTGGTTCGGTATTTGAAAAGCAACTCAGGGCCATAATCTCAGGCACTCCTGCAGCTTTAGTAGATCCAGGAAGACTGTATTCTTTAAGAATTTGAAGTTCTATTCTACATTTTTCTCTGTTTTTGTAAGACTTTCTCATTTGTGCTCCTGATCAGAGCATTCAGTAGTGACAGCTGGGCACCGTTTTCTTCTTCTGACCTCAAGGTGCAGTGTCAAGGCAGTGGCTCATGTGGACAGTTGGTCTTGTAGTCCAGTTGCTTCTCTGATTCCCTAGGTTTCCTTCTTTCTCCCTTTCTCTTTCTTTTTTCCCTACAGAACAATCAAGACCAATGGTTGTATATTAGATGGCCACTTAAAACTTTTAAGACCCCCAACCTTACTTGCTATGCTGGAAGGTAGAACATAAACTTTAAGAACTGTATCATACCAGTTGCCATATATGATTATAATTTTTCCACCTCATTAAAGGATGCTGTTGGTATTTGGGTTGGGATTGCATTGTATTTGTAGATTGCTTTGGAAAAAATTGACATTTTCACAATGAAGAGTCTACCTATCCATGAACATTGTATGTTTTTTGACTTATGTGGATCTCTGTTGGTTTCTTGCAGTAGTGTTTTATAGTTTTCTTTCTTTAGGTCTTTTATGTCTCTGGTTAGATTTATTCCTAAATGCCTTATTTTATCTATTTATTTTTTTTTAGGGGCTATTATAAGTTGCATTGCTTTCCTGATTTCCTTTTTCTTGTTCTCTTTCTTGGTGTATAGGAATCAAACTGATTTTTGTATGTTTATCTTGTATCCTGTTACTCTGCTGAGTTTTTCTGTTAGTTCCAGTAGTTTTCTTTTGGATTAACTATGTATATTATCATATGACACACACAGGGATAGTTTTATTTTCTCCTTACCAATCTGGATGCCATTTATTTATTTTTCTTGCCTTGTTGCTACAGCTAGGACTTCCAGTGTAATGTTAAATAGGAGTGATGGTAAAGTGCATCCTTGTTGTGTTCCTTTTTTTTTCAGGGGAAAAGTTTTCCGCCTCTTTCCATTAGCACTGATGTTGGTTGTTGGTTTTGTATAGATGTCCCTTACTGTGTTGAAGAATTTCTTTTGTATACCTTTTTTAAGGAGAATGTGTATCAGCAATGGGTGTTAGACTTTATAGATGCATTTGCTTTGTTAATTGAGTAATCATGTGATTTTATTTAGGTGGAGGATTACATTGATTGATTTCTAATGTTGAGCCATACAAATATCTGGGATGAATGTCGTTTGGTCATGGTATTTTTTTTTAAATGAAGCTGAATTCTGTTAGCTAGAATTTTCTAGAGACTTTTGCATCTATATTGATGAGAGATACTTATCTATATTTTCTTTTCTGTTTTTTTTTTTTTTTTTTGGCCTCTCTGCCTACTTCTTTATTTTTTATTATGGTTGAATGAAAATGCACATTCCAATAAAAATTTGCATGCCTATTTTAATGAAGCTCCCACTGCTGTCCCTGCCTAGTGACAGCACACTCTTTCTCTCCACTCTATGCGTGTCTTATTCTCCAAACAATCTCCTATTCCGTCCTCTCCACCCACTCCCCCACTTCCAGTAAGAGGTCAGCAGGATGACATCTTATAGATGTCATAAAGTGCGCACATGATATGGTCACTCTGTGTTGCCAAGTCCAATCCATTCCTGTCCATTATGATTTAGGGACAGGGGCAGCATCAGGGCCAGGGGCCATGCTTCCAGGGGGACTCGGAGGCCCCTGGACCATCAACTGCAATCTTTTAGTGGAGATCTCAGGGTGTACCCCTTTTTATTCTTGTGTTGCCAGTGAGACTGGACTTTATTAGCTACATCACGGCTATCACTGGTAGTGGCCAGGCACCATCTGGTTCTTCCAGTCACAAGTTGATGTAGTCATTCACTCATGTGGGTCTCTCTGTCTTCTGGGTTCTCTTTCCCTCTTGTCATTTTGGTCCTTGGTGATCATCCATTCCTGCTGAGTTGGGACCATTTGCTGTCCCCTCAGATGGCAGCTTAGCAGCCTTTAAGAACCCAGATGCCACTTGCCAAGATGGGGTGCAGAAGTCTCTCTTAGCAAAATGCTAGTTGTGCCAACTGGCCTTGACTTCCCCTGAAAGCATGGTCCCTGCCCCCCTGCCCCAGCTACTATGTCCTTGGACTATTGGGTTAAAATGGAAGGAGTCATCAAGTAATGTTGAAGTCCAGTTAACAATGATCTTCTTGCTAATGTGTGCTGTCACAGATTTCACCCACCCAGATTTCTATTAACTATCTAATCTAAATCTCACCCCCTCACCCTCCCTTCTTCCCCACCCTTACAGCCATCAAAGAGTTTTTCTTCTATGCATGAGTCTGTTTTCAAGTTCTTATTGTAGGGGTCTCATACAATATTTGTCCTTTTGTCGCTGACTGCTGTCACACAGCATAATGTCCTCCAATTGAAACCAGGTTATGAGATGTTTCCTAAAATCATCGTTGTTCTTTATCGTTGCCTAGTGTTCCATTGAGTATATACACCATAGTTTACCTATCCATTCCTCTGTTGTTGGACATCTGAGTTGATTGTGGATTGTGCTGCAATAAACATTCTTGTGCATGTGTCAGTTGGTGTGAATGGCCTTGATTTTGTAGGATATATTCCGAGCAGTGGAATTACTGGGCCAAATTGTGTATCTAGATCCAGCTTTTTAAGGAAGCGCCAGATTGCTTTCCAAAGACGTTGAACCATTTCGCAACCCTTCAGCAGTGTAGGAGAGTTCCAATTTCTCCACAGCCTCTCCAGCATTTGTTGTTTTGCATTTTTTGGATCATGGCCAACCTTCTTGTGGTGTCTGCCTATTTCAAGATGAGGGTTATAGTGGCCTCATAGAATAAATTTGGAAGCATTCCTTCCTTTTCTGTGTTCTGAAATAGCTTGAGTAGACTGGTTTAAGCTTTTCTTGGCCATTTTGGCCGAGATTTTTTTTTTGTTGTTCGAAGTTTTATTTATTTTTTAATTACATTTTTCAATTTCTTCTTTTATTAGGGGTCTCTACAGGTTTTCTGTCTTAGCTGGTGTTGGTTTAGATAGCTAAAGTGTTTATAGGAATTTGTCTACTTCCTCTAGGTTTTCAGATTGTTGAAGCATAGTTTTTCATAGTGCTCTGATATGATCTATTTTATTTCAGTTGAGTCTGTTTTAATGCCCCCAATTTCATTTCTTATTATGATTATCTGATTTCTCTTCTGTTTTTGTTTTGTCAGTTTGGCTGGTGTCTGCTGCCTTTGTTGCTCCTTTCAAAGAACCAAGTTTTGCTTTTGTTGATTCTTTCAATTGTTTTTCTATTCTCTATTTTACTTATTTCTGCTCTGATCTTTATTGTTTCTTCTGGTGGCTGTGGGCTTTTGCTGTTCTCTTTCCATTTGTTTCAGTTGTGTAACTAACATTTTGAGTTTGTACCATCTTTTTTGGTATGTGCATGTATTGCTATAAATTGACCTCTGAACACTGCCTTTACTATGTCTCAGAGGTTTTGGTATGACGTATATCCATTCTCATTTGATTCTAGGAATTCTTTGATTTCGTCTATGATGCTTTGGTTTTTAAGTTGCCATGTATTTGATATTTTTCTTGCTCTTTCTGTTATTAATTTCTCTCTTTGTGGTGGTGTGACCGGAGAAGACACTTGATATTATCTAAGCGTATTGAATATTGTAGATAATGGCTTTGTGGCCTAAGATACAGTCTATTCTGGTGAACATTCTACGTGTGTTGGAAAAGAATGTATACTTTGCTGCTTTCGGTGGTGTGTTCTCTGTATGTCTGTGAGGTAAGTTGGTTGATTGTGGTCTTTAGATCTTCTGTATCTTTGTGGAATTTCTTTCTAAATGTTTTATCATTTACTGAGAGTAGTGTGTTGAAGTTTCCTATTATTGTGAATTTGCCAATTTCTCTTTTCTGTGGTGTTAGAGTTTGGAGCTCTGTCGTTGGGTACCTAGATACTTATTGTGGTTATGTTCTCATGGTAGATTGTTCATTTAATCATTATATAATGTCTTCTGTTTTTTATGGTGGATTTTGTTTTAAAATGTGTTTCATCTGAGATTAGTATTGCCCCTCCTGCTGTTTTTTGGTTGTTGTTTGCTTGATACATGTTTTTCCATTTTTTGATTTTTAATATGGTTGTGTCTTTGTTTCTAAGGTGTGTCTCTTGTGGACAGTGTATTGTCAAGTCCTTTTTTTGTTAAATTTATTTTGTCATTCTCTGTCTCTTTATGGGTGCATTCAAACCATTTACGTTCAATGTGATTATTGGTAGGTATGAGTTTATTACTGACTTTTTTTGTAGTCCTTTTTATGTGGTGATAATTTTTTTACTGTCTTTGTGGGTTATTTTCATTCCTTTTGTTTTTATAGATTTTCTGTTTACTGAGATTTTGTTTTTCTTCTTTATTTTGATGAATAGGTTTATTAACTTTATGTAAATTGAAATTCATCCCTCTCTTCCTAAGTTGAAACTAATTTTTTTTTATTACTTGGTATTATCTTGACTTCCTTGCCATTTGCAAGTTTTGTATCTACTCTGTTTACTCCATCTTCTACTATCCTGAAGTGGTTGTTTTTTACAGATCGACATCTCTTGTTCCTGGTTGTAAATGTTTTAGCTTTGTTTCATCCTTAACAGTTAAAAATACCTAGGTTGATATCTGATTGATGCTGTCCTGTGTCCTGGATTCTGGTGGTTGTTTGATGTTGTTTATTCTCAAACCAAAGGACTCCCTTTAGTAATTCTTGTAACTTTGGTTTGGTTTTTACATGTTCCCTTAATTTCTCTGTACCTGAAAGTGCCTTAATTTTGCCATCATATTTAAGTGAGAGTTTTCTAGAATATACGAGGTCTGATAACTAAGTCTGCAAGCTTAGTTGTTACCTTCAAAGTAGCCCTTTGGGAAGCAATGTAGTGATGCCAGCACCCAGTCGACCCCTCAAAGCAATTTTGCAACCTTTTCTGGAATAGCCATTACACACGGTGGCATCGTGGCAAGTTTGTGAACTGAATTGTATAGTAGTATATTGTATAGTTTACCTGAAGCTAAAGGAAGTATTGAAATGAAGACATTTTGGTGACAGGACATCAAGGGTAATACAATGGTGGCTCTGATGGCCATTCTGGAAAAAGTTCCAAAATTGCTTTGAAGGGTGGGTTAGGCACTGGCATCAGTGCATAGCTTCCCAAGGGGAGTACTTCAAAAGTTACCATAGTAATAGTCAGCAATGAAATATGTAGCACTTTTTCTAGGATGACTTTATGAACTTAACTCCCAGACCTCATGTTGTTTTTGATAGGCAGTTTTTTTCCTCCAAGATTTTATGTATGTCGTACCAATTTTTTGCCTGTGTAGTTTCTGCTGAGTAATCAGAGCTTAGTCTTATAGTTTCTTCTTTGCATGTGCCCTTTTGTTTTTCTTGAGCTGCTCTCAGGATTCTTTCTTAGTCTTTGGTTTTATTGAATGTGGCCATCGTATGTCTTGGTGACTTTTTTTTTTAGTCTATTCTACACAGAGTTTGTTGAGCTTCTTGGATATTTGGAGTTTTTTGTCTTTCATGATATTAGGGATGCTTTCTGTCCACAAATCTTTAATGACTCTCTGTGTCTTTACTGTTTTGTTCCCTTGCTCTAGACTCCAGTCACTTGTAGAGTTTGTTCTTGATTGTATCTCACATCATTCTTATGTTTTCTTCATTTTTTTCTCTGATGTTTCTGCAAATACAAGTACTATTCAAGGGTTTGTGTTCAATTTCACTGATCTTGTCTTCTGTTGTTTCAAATTTGCTCCTAAAGCACTTTGTTGTGTTGTTTCTGAAATTTTGTTTTTCTGGATTTCTAATAGTTGCTTTTGTATGATTTCTAGTTGTTTATTTTCACACTTTATTCCTTGTCATGGTTGGAATTGTGTCCCCCCCAAAATGTGTGCAGCCACGTGGCTGGGATATGGTTCCCAGTATCTTGGGACTGTCCTCCATTGTGTGGTTTTGCTAACCTGTATGTTAAAGGATTAGGGTGGGGCTGTGAATTCCTGCTGTAGGGGGAGTTTCCCTGGAGTATGGCTTGCCCCACCCTTAATGCTTTCAGCTTGCAAGGAATAAAAGGAAAAAGAAACAAAGGACAATTTGAGAACCTCGCTACCATCAAGCAAGCAGCACCGGGAGCAGAGCGCGTCCTTCAGACCAGAGGTTCTTGCGTGAGGATGCTCCCTGGACAAAGACTGATGCAATACCGGACTTTCCTCCAGAGCCGACAAGGGGAAAGTCTTTCCCTGGAGCAGACACCCTGAATATGGACTTGCAACCTACAGGACTGTGTAAGAATAAATCTTTCTTTGTTAAAGCCATCCACTCTGTGGTATTTCTGTTAGAGCAGCCTAGCTGACTAAAACATTCCTGTATTATTTTGCTGAATTCTTCCATTGCTTGTTTTCTGTGTGTTCCTTGATTTTGCTTGCATTTTCTATGATTTTGTCTATTTTTTCATTATTTTTGTCCATGATTTTCTTCATCTGTCTCCTAATCTCTTGGAGAGCCCTAAGTATTAAGAGTTTTGAATTCCATATCAGTAGTTCCAGTGTCTTTTCTTCCAGCAGAAGGCCATCTTGTGTTTCATCTTGGTCACTTGCTGGAGCTGTTCTGTCCTACTTTTTGTATCTTTTTTTACCTTGTTTTCTATCTCTTGGACATTCCAAAATTATATTCTTCATTTATTGATTTGTTTATATCATTATGCTTTTCTGTTTTATTTGGTTATGTCTGGGCAGGTGGACTGGGCATATCTTGTTGCTTTTTTCATCTGTGGGTGCAGTAGTTCTCACCATATTGTCCAGGTGGGCAGGCATTGGCCACTCAGCTATGGTGCAACAGGGCAGGTCAAATGGGATGAATAAGTATGAATGAGTTCTTTGTGGCACAAACTAGGGCTGGTATGATGGGGCTGTGGTGCTGTATGAAGTGGGCTCTGAGGTGCCAGGGGTCTGTGCTGCTGTCAATTGGGTGCATTATTTGGCTTGTGGGTTAGAGGCAAGAGGATAGGGAGCGGATGTAATGTGTAGAGCTAAATGGGTGAGAAAAAGAAGCTAGAAGCAAGAGAAACAGAAGCAAAGAAAAATAAAGTAAATATAAATGGCAGCATGGTAGAATTTGTCAGATGGGGTGGGACAGACTCAGAAAGACTGTGTGCTGGTAGCTCTGTAACTGAATGGTATGGCATGGCTCTTTGAAAAAGGGGTGGGGCTGGCACACAGGGCAAGGCAGGTGGGAGAATGAAAAGAAAGGAAAGGAGACAAAGAGAAGACACACAAAAAAACTGAAAAACAAAAACCAAAAAATATGGTACTGGGCAAATTGGCCATTGGTGGTAAGGTGGACCCAGGTGACAGCAGGCTGGTGTCTCTCTAGCTGAATGATTGTGGTCTATTGGAAAGGCTGACTAGAGGGAAGAAAGATGGGAGGTGGGAAAGCATGGGAGCTCTGTGAAGCTGCTGTCTCATACTCCATGTCTGTGGTGCTTGACTGTAGTTAAAGACAGTTAATCTGAGCTGTGTTTGCTGGCAGGGACCTCCACTCTGTTATTCTCATTTTATGTGTTCTGTCAGTTCCCTACTCCATTTGGGGTTTGATCAAGTTCTTTATTCCTTCATTTGATTCTTAGGGTTCCACACCTGACATCTGTATCTGTTTTACTTCATTTTTCATATCTGGGCTCCAGAGAGACTGCATGGTGCTTCTCACTATAATGCCATATACATTTGTTAAAGAGGGTAATCATATAGACATTGTACATTGTTTGTTGTTGTTTTAAATGGATATACCTACTTTCTTGTTTATATTGGAAAACTTGATTTTTTTGGTGTTAATTTTATTTACAGTCATACTGCTAAATAGTCTTTCTAAAATGATTTTTTTGATGATTCTCTTGTGCTTTTTTCAGCTATATGACAATATAATGGTAGGATCACAAAATCCTAGAAAGAACCAGAGAAACAGGTTTCAGTGCTACCTAAGTGCTATTCCAGGGTGGTTAGGATCACACTTTTAGGAAAAGCACTCCAAAATACCATGAGGCTATTGTATTAAAAATACGTTTCCTACCACTTGGAATTAGATCATCGTTTTTCCCTGGTAATACCAGAAGGACCAGATAATTCTACCACCACAAATGCCAGAAGTTGCAAATGTCCTACATGTGGCTGTTATCTAAAAATGCTTACTTCTGCATCTGTTTTGTATAGGTGTGAGCTACAAATCCTAGTCACATGCATCTACTCTTATTACACTGGCATCTGATGAGTTATTTAATTTCCAACCTGTAATAGTAGAGGTTCTTGGTAAAGTACAGGGTTGATGAAAAAGAGGAAGCCCATCACCAAGGTGAATTGACACGGTGGTTGCAACAGTGGGTTCAAGCATAACGGTGGTTGTGAGCATAGCACAGGACTGGACAGTATTTTGTTCTTTAGTAAGTAGAGTTGCTATGAGTTTAGAATTGACCTGATGGCAAGGAGTTTTGTTCATGGAACCCTCTTCTCAGAGCCTTGGTGGCTCAGTGGTTAAGAGCTTGGCTGCTAACTAAAAGGTTTGCAGTTTGAACCTACCAGTCACTCCTCACAAACCCTAGGGGACAGTTCTGCTCTCTCCTGTAGAGTTGCTATGAGTTGGAATCGACTAGATGATAATGGGTTTTTTCGTTTGTTTGTTTCTGAACGCTCTCCTCTCTTGTAACCATCTAAGATTGTTTCTTTCTATGTGTAGACTTAAAACAGTTTTTATAATGGGGGTCTCATACAGTATTTGTTCTTTTGTGATTGAATTATTTCACTCACCTTAATGCCTTCCAGATTTACCCATGTTATGAGATTTTTTCCCAGATTCATCATTGTTCTTTATCATTCAGTAGTGTTCCATTGTATGTATGTATTGTAATTTGTTTATTTATTCCTCTGTGGATGGGCACCTAGGTTGTTTCCAACTTTCTGCTATTGTGAATAACACTGTAGTGAACATGAATAAGCATATATGTGCTGTTGTGTTGCTATTATTTCTGTAAGATATATTCTTAGGAGTGTCATTGCTGGATCATATAGTATTTCTATTTTTAACTTTTAAAGAAAATGCTATATTGGTCTTCATAGTGATTGTACCAGTTTGCATTCCTACCAGCAGTGTATAAGAGTGCCAATCTTCCTGCCAACTTTTGTTATTTTCTTTTTTTTTTTTACAATGCCAGTAATTTCAGGGTAAGGTAAAATGTCAGTGTAGTTTTTGTTTACATCTCTTTAATGGCTAATGATGGTAAACACTTCCTCATATGTCTGTTAGCTGCCTGAATGTCTTCTTTGGTGAAGTTCCTGTTCATATCCTTTACCTAGTTTTTAACTAGATTATTTGTCTTTTTGTTGTTGAAATGTTGAAGTGTCATATAGATTTCAGTGATTAGACTATTGTCAGATATGTTGTAGGCAATTTTTTCCCCAAGTCTTTTGTTTCTCTTTTTACTCTTTTGGTGAAGTCTTTTGATGAGCAGATGAGGACTGTGAATTAAGTTCATTAACTCATTCTAGAAGAAGTGCTACATACCTCGTTGCTGAATATTACTATGGTCCCCTTTGAAGTACTCCCCTTGGGAAGTTATGCACTGATGCCAGTACCTCATTCAGCCTTCAAAGCTATTTTGGAACCCTTTCTGGAATGACCATCAGAGCTGTTATCAGATTACCCTTGATGTTCTGAATGTCATCAAAATGTCTTCCATTCAATATTTCCTTTATCTTTGGATAAAGAAAAAAGTCATTGGGGGCCAGATCAGGTGAGCAGGGAAGGTGTTCCAATACAGTTATTTGTTTACTGGCTAAAAACTCCCTCATAGACAACTACATAATTAAGTTTGCAAGCTTGCCACCATGTCACTGTGTGCAATGACCATTCCAGAAAGAGTTTCAAAATTGCTTTGTAGGGTGAACTCGGTGCTGGCATTGGTGCATAGCCTTGCAAGGGGAGTACTTGGAAGGTGACTTTAAAGATATTCAGCAAGGAGGTATGTAGAACTTAGAACAGTTAAGTTCATGGACTTCATTGTTGGACCTCGTATGTGTTTAATTTTTAGGAGCTCCTAGTTATCTAGTTTATCTTTTGGTGTTTGTGCATTGATAGTTATGGCTTATAGCCTATTTATACTGTGCATTAAGGCCCCTGTATTTTCTTGCATGATCTTTTTAAATTATATATTTGGGTATTTGATCCACTTTGAATTAGTTTTAGTGTATAGTGTGAAGTATAGGTCCTGTTTCTTTGTTATTTTTTGCCTGAACCATTTGTTTAAAAGACTGTATTTTTTCTTCATTTAAAGGACTTTGAGACTTTGTCAAAGATCAGCTGACCATAGATGAATGGATTTACATCTGAGTCTGTTCCATTGGTCTGCGTGTCTGTCGTTATACCACTACCTGGCTGTATAGTAGGTTCTGAGATCAGAGAGTGTGAGGCCTCTTACTTCTTTTTCAAAAATGTTTTACCTATCCTGGTCCTCTTGTCTGTCTATACAAAGTTAGTAGTTTTTCTCTCTTGTTAAGGAGTGCTGATGATATATGGATTGAATTGCATTATATTTGTAGATTGTTTTGGGTAGTATTGACATTTTGGCAATGATGAGTCTTCCTATCCATAAGCATGGTATGTTTTTCCATTCAGATAGGTCTCTTTTGGTTTCTTGGAATAGTGTTTCATACTTTTCTTTGTATAAGTCTTTTATGTCACTGGTTAGATTTATCTTCTTGAACGCTATTATAAATGGTATTGTTTTCTTGATTTACTTTTTGAAGTTCTCTTTGTTGGTGTGTAGAAATCCAATTGATTTTTCTATGTTGAATTTGTATCTTGCTACTCTGCTGAATCTTTCTATTAGTTCTAGTAGATTTCTTTTGGAATCTCTAGGATTTTCCCTATACAGGATCATATCATCTGATAATACAAGTTAGTAGACATAGTTTTATTTTTTCCTTTCCAATTTGGATGTTCTTTATTTCTTTTTCTTGCCTTATTGCTCTAGCTAGGCCTTCCAGCACAATGTTAAATAGGACTGGTCATAGAGGACATCCTTGTCTTCCAGCTGTTCTCGTGAGAAGTGCTTTCAGCCTGTCTCTGTTGAGAATGATGCTGGCTGTTGGTTTTGTATGGATGTCTTTTATTATGTTGAGGAACTTCCCTTCTATTCCTATTTTGCTCACAGTTTTTATTGGGAATGGATAGTGGACTTGATTAAACTTCTTTTTTTATCAGCTGAGATGATCATGTGACACTTTGTTTTATGTATGTGATGGATTATTAGATTAATTTTCTAATGTTGAACCATCATTGCATACCTGGTATGAATCTCACTTGGTTATGTGTATTGTTTTTTTAATGTGATGCTGAATTTTATTGGCTAGAATTTTGTTAAGAATTGCACGTCTATATTGATAAGAGATATTGGTCTGTAATTTTCTTTTTGTGTGATGTCTTTGCCTAGCTTTGGTATCAGAGTTATGCTGGCTTCGTAGAATGAATTTGGAAGTTTTCTTCTATGCCTGGAAATAGTTTGACTAGTACTAATATGAACTTTTCTCTGAATTTTTCTTAGAATAGTGAGGCCATTCTAGCCAGGGCTTTTTTTTTTTTTTTTTTTTTTTTTAAATTGGGAAGCTTGTTTGTTTGTTTTAAATTACCTTCTTCCTTATCAGTCTGTTCAGATTTTCTGTCTCAGTTTGTGTTAGTTAGGCAGCTAGCATTTTTCTAGAAATTTATCTGTTTCTTCTAGGTGCTCAAATTTCTTGTGGTGCTATAATGGATTGAATTGTGTCCCCCTGAAAATGTATGTGTTGATTTGATTTGGCTATGAGTCCCAATATGGTGCCCTTCCTCCCATGTGTTGTGAATCTTGACTCTGTGAGATTGATTATGGAGAATGGACTGTCTGTGTTAGTGACGCAGGACTTAAGCTGCAAGCCTGTGGAATATAAGGGAGAGAAATGAGCAGAGGAAGATGGGAACCTCATACCACCAAGACCGAGAGCAGAGCATGTCCTTTGGACCTGAGATTCCTGTGCTGAGATGCTCTCGTTGGACTTGGACTTAGCCTCCCAGACAATGACAGTTTCTTCTATTGAAAGGACTTATAACTTGTGAATGAATTCATGGCTTACCAGGCTGTGACAAATAAAGTTTCTCTTCATAAAGCCTTCCACTCATGGCATTTTCTGTTGGAGCAGTACCAGGTGACAATTTTTCATTGTATTTTTTTATGATCCTTTTCATTTAGTTGTGTCTGATGTAATGTCTCCCATCTGAATTCTAATCTGGTTTGTTTCCTTTCCTTTGTTTCTTTTTTCAGTTTGACTGGTGGTTTGTTTATTTTGTTGATTTTTTTTTTTTTTTTTTTTAAAGACTCAGCTTTTGGTCTTGCTGGTTCTTTCTGTTGTTTTTCTCTTCTATACTTCATTTATTGCTGCTCTAATCTTTATTTCCTTTTTCTGGTATCTCTGGCCTTTTGCTCTTCTCTTTCTATTTGTTCAAGTTGTAGGTCCAACATTTTGGCCCATTCTGCTTTTTTTTGATATGTGTGTTTATTCTGTACATTGACATCTGCCTTTGCCTCCTCCCAATGGTTTTGGTATGATGTGTTTTCATTGTTGTTTGAGTTTAGGAATTTTTTAATTCCCTGTTTGATTTCTTCTATAAACATTTTCTTGACATATATTTTCTATTACTTTTATTCCATTTCGTCTGTTTTATTTTTGTTGGTAGTTGCTGTCCAGTTCACATCAACTCATGGTGATATTGTTTATAAGGAAACAAAATGTTGCCTAGTCTTGTGCCATATTCATGATCGTTGATATGTGTGAGCCACTGTTGTAAATATTGTGTCAATACATCACACTGAGAGTTTTTCTCATTTTTTATGACCCTCTACTTTACCAAAAAGCGTGTTGTTCTCTAAGTATTAGTTTTTCCTCATGATGAAGCCACAGTAAGTGAGTCAAAGTCTTACTCTTATTGCTTCTAAGGAACATTTTTTTAAAAAATGTATATTTTATTATGATTTAAGAACAGTTTTGCAATCTATAGCATTTTGCCATAGAACACTCAGAACTTTCCCTGCTATTTTATTCTAGCTGTCCATCCCCCCTCCTGACAACACCCTTTCCCTTTTGTCTGGAACTTCCCATGACCTTTTGATCCAGATGTGACACCTCTCACTCAGTCATCTCAGCTCAGAGAAGACAATGCTTTCTTAAGAGCAGTAAATTCTGTATAAGTTGGTTACCAATGCCCCTCCCCTTTTGGTCTTTCTTACCTATTCTTTTCTTAATTTCCATAACAGAATACCAAAAAGTAGCTTTCAAGAATGGAAATTTATCATCTCACAGCTCAAATTTATTGTCTGATTAAAAGTCCAAATCAGGGTATCAGCCATATTGATTTCTTCTGAGGGCCCTGAGAAAGTAACTGCTTAGTGGCTCTTTTCTGTCATCGGATGCCTTCTATTAATCATTGACATTCCTTGATTTGCAGTCACATCTGTTTTTGTTGTTACTAGCCATTCTTTCTCCTGCATCTATTCTCAGTTTTTATGATACCACTCAAAAGCTCTTAGGACAGATCATACTCTGATATGACTTTGTGTAATCTTAACTGATTACACTTTCAAAGAGAGACCTTATTTTCAAACAAGGTCACTTTCACGGGAATTGGGGTTACTACTTAAAAGCATTTTTTTTTGTTTGAGTAGGAAACAATTTAGTCTATGACAATTGTATTGTCTGTTTTCAAATTAATTATGACCAATGTTTTTATAAGAGTACACAGTGACTAACCTCCTGTACTTGCATTAGTAAGCCTTATGAAAAGTCTAAGCATGTATTTAGTCAGATTAGAGACAGGGTTATTAACGTTTTTTCCTTTCTCCAGGTATTCAAAATTCATCTCTACAAATAACATTTCCAGAGAAAGTTCAAGCCAATACAAGTGATGATTCAGAACTAGCAAATGTAAGACAAGTTGTTTCATTGCATTTCATTGCATTTCATTGCATTATTATATGAACTTTTCCATTACTTAGTAATGAAATATAGCAACCCTATAAGGAGAGGATGAATATAAGTATAGAGGCATAAACATAAGTATCTAATGTTATTATTGATAAGGAATTTAGAGTTTTATTAAAAAAGAAAATATGTAAGTCAGAATGTTCTGTTTTGTCTGGTATTTGTCATTTCCTCATGGTGAAATTAATTTTTAAAATCTAAATACAGACAATAATGTACAAAAAATTAGGGTCTTAAATGGGTGATATGGTGAAGAAAGATGAACTCTTTAGGTTAGACGAGCCAGCCAAGTGCCGTCAAGTCGGATTAGGAGGCACTCAAAACATGAGTAGGAAAGAGCCGCCTCCTCCAAGTAGAGTTGACATTAATGACATGGATGGAGTAAAGCTTTTGCAACCTTCATCTGCTAATGTGTCACAACCCAAAATGAGAAGACATAGTTTGAAACACCCATTTGTAATTGAAATGTGGAATGTGTGAATTTAGGAAAATTGGAAGTCCTCAAAACTGAAATGGAATGCTTCAAGAGTGATATCCCAGGCATTGGTGAACTGAAATGGACTAGTTTGGGCCATTTTAAATTGGACCTTCATATGGTCTGTTACACTGTTACTGACAAATTGAAAGGGAGTTGTTTCTCATTAATTGTCAAAAAGAATCTTTCAAGGTCTATCCTAAAGTGTATTACTGTCAGTAATAGGACAATCTCCATAAACCTACAAGGAAGACTAGTTGATATGACTATTAGTCAGATTTAAGTGCCAACTGTTAGTGTCAAAGATGAAGAGTGAAGATTTTTACCAACTTCTGCAGTGTGAAATTGATCAAACATACAATCAAGATGTGTTGGTAATTGGTGGTGATGAGAATGGGGAAATTAGAAATGAGGAAGGATTGGTAGTTGAAAAATATGGCCTTGGTGACAGAAACAGCACTGGAAATTACATGATAAAATTTTACAAGACCAATTATCTGTTCATTAAAATTATCATTTTCAACAATGTAAATGGTAACTATACATGTGGACTTCATGTGATAGAATACACAAAATCAAATCAACTATGTCTGTGGAAGGAGACAATGAAGAAGCTGAATATCATCAGTCAGAATAAGGCTGAGGACCAATAGTGGAACACACCATCAGTTTTTCTTATGCAAATTCAAGCTGAAGTAAAAAAAAAATTTAAAACAAGATCATGAGATCCAAAATATGACCTTGAATATATATATCTCACCTGAATTTAGAGACCATCTCAAGAATAGATTTCAAGTAATCAAACACCAAATGAGTTGGGGGATGACATCAAGGACATCGTATATGAGTGTTTTAGTCATCTAGTGCTGCTGTAACAGAAATGACCCAAAGTGGATGGCTTTAAGAAAGAAAAGTTTATTCTTACACAGTCCAGTAGGCTACAAGTCCAAATTCAGGATGCCTGCTCCAGGAGAAAGGCTTTCCTCTTTGTTGGCTCTGGAGAAATGTCCTTATGTTGCATCAGTGTTTTCTCAGAGAGCATCTTGGTGCAGGAACCTCAGGTCTGAAGGACACGTTTTTCTCCCAGTGCTGCTTTCTTGATTGTGTGAGGTTTCCAACTCTCCACTTGCTTCCCTTTCCTTTTATCACTTGTGGGATGAAAGGATAAAGGGTGGTGCAAGCCATACTCCAGGGAAACTCCCTTTACAGGGGAGCAAGGAGGTGATCTTATGAAAGGATTTAATCCTTTAACATACAGCATAGGAAAATCACACAATGGGGGGCAATCACGGAACACAGAGAATCCTGGCCCTGCCAAATTAATACACATATTTTGGGGGGGACACAATTTAATCCATGACATTGAAGAAAGTAAAAGATGATTAAAAAGACAGGAAAGAAAGATAACACGTAAATGGATATCAGAAGAAACTCTGAAACTTGCTTTTGAATGTAGAGTAGCTAAAACTAATGGAAGAAATGATGAAATGAAAGAGTTGAATTGAAGATTTCAAGGGGTGGCTTGAGAAGCTAAAGCATTATGTTGAATTGTGCAGACAACTGGAGTTAGAAAACCACAGAATTCAAGCCTTAAGTTCTAGTACTGAAGAACTCTATGGGCAAAATGTTGAACAATGCAGAAAAAAAAAAAAAAAAGATGGAAAGAATACACAGTTGTACCAAAGAGAATTGGTCAGCATTCAGTCATTTCAGGAGGCAGCATGTGATCAAGAACCGTAGTATTGAAGGAAGATGCTGCAACTGCATTGAAGGCATTGGCAAAAAAACAAGCCTCCAGGAATTGAGGGTAGTGATTTTTAATTTATGCCAAGATATTTGGAAGACAGCTACCTACCAGCTGGCTGCAAGAGATCCGTACTTGTGCCATTTCATAGAAAGGTGATCTCATAGGATGTGGAAATTATCAAATATCATTAATATCACATGCAAGTAAAATTTTGCTGAAGATTACTTAAAAATAGTTGCAGCAGTACATCAAAAGGGAGCTGTGAGAAATTTAAGCCAGATTAATATGAGAATTTGGAAGGAAGGATATCAATGCTGATGGATCTTGGTTGAAAGCTGAGAATACCAGACAGATGTTTACTTTTGTTGGATTGACTATACAAAACATATTCATAACAAATTATGAATAACATTGTGAAGAATGGGAATTCCAGAACACTTAATTGTGCTCGTGAGAAATTTGTACACTGATCAAGAGGCAGTCATTTGAACAGAACAAGAGGATACTGCATGGTTTCAAGTCAGAGAAGTTGTACCTCAGGGTTGTATCCTTTCAATTACTCAATTTATGTGCCAAGTAAATTATTAGGGAAGCCGAACTGTATGAAGAAGAATGTGCCTTCAGAATTGGTGAAGACTCATTAATGGTCTATGATTTTCAAATGACACAACCATGTTTGCTGAAAGTGAAGAGGAATTGAAGTACTTAATAATGAAGATCAAAGACTACAGCCTTGAATATGGATTACACTTCAACATAAAGAAAGCAGAGATTTTCACAACTGGACCAATAATCAACATCATGCTCAATGGAGAAAAAATTGGAGTTGTTTATGATTTTATTTTACTTGGATCCACAGTCGACACCTGGATGCAGCAGTCAAGAATTCAGAAGATGCATTGCATTAAGTAAAAATGCTTGCAAAAAACCTCTTTAAAGTTTTAAAATGAAAGATATTGATTTGAGGATTAAGGTGGGCCTGACCCATAAATAATAGTTATTTATTGTGACTGAGTCAATGTACAATCCAGTATAAATTTGCATCCCTGCCTATGTGCAACTCCCACTGCTCTCCCTGCCTGGTGACAACACACTCCTCCTATCCGTTCTATGCATGTCATATCCTCCTAACAATCTCCTGTGTCCTCCTTTCCACCATCTCCCCATCCTCCAGTAAGAGGCCAGCAGGATGACATCTTATAGATGCTTATAACCGTAAAGTGCGTACACTATATGGTCACTCTCTGTCGCTGAGTCCAATCCATTCCTGTCTAAAGAGTTGACCTCCATTATGATTTATGAACAGGGGCAGCATCAGGACCAGGGGCCATGCTCCCAGGGGAACTCCAAGGCCCCTGGACCATCAATTGTGGTCTTTTAGTAGAGTTCCCAGGGTACACCCCTTTTCATTCTTGTGTTGCCAGTGAGACTCGACTTCGTAAGCCCCATCGTGGCTATCACTGGTGGTGGCTGGGCACCAACTGGTTCTTCTGGTCATATGTCAATGTAGTCACCCACTCACGTGGGTCTCTCTGTATTTTGAACTCTCTTTCCCCCACATCATTTTGGTCCTCGATGATCTTCTGTTCCTGCTGAGTTGGGACCATTTGGTCTGCCTCAGATGGCAGCTTGCTAGCTTTTAAGACCCTAGACACTGCTGACCAATATGGAATGCAGAAGACGATCTTAGCAATATGCTGATTATGCCACTTGGCATCAATATCCCTAGAGACCATGGCTCCCAGACCCCCACCCCTGCTACTCTGTCCTAGCAATATTGGGTTAAGATTGGAGGAGTATTTAATTCCTTCATGTGCAGGTGAAAGCTGGTCTGTGAATAAGGAAGACTGAAGACTTGTTCTCTGCCCTGTAGGTTTCCTGTGAGTCAGAAAAGACTCAGTGCTAATAATGAGTTTTGGATTTAAATCCTTCTAGGGACAACTTTTATTGATTAGTTTTTTTTTTTCTTTCTGATCTACTTTTGAGAAATCAGCAGAGTTCTAGTCTGGCACACATGAGGTCACCATGAGTCATTTTGATGCCAATTGATGTAGGTCTCTGGGTGACCCAAACGGTTTGAACATGACTGCTAACCTACAGATTGGTGATTTGAACCCATGCAGTGGCCCACAAAATAAAAGAATATGCTTCTCCAAAGGTCACTGTCAAGAAAACCCTAGGGAGCTCAGTTCTACTCAGTGACACATGGGTTTGCTGTGAATTAGAATCCATTTGTTGGCAGTGATTTTGGTTTGTGTTCTTATAATTTTGCCTTTTTTGGAATGTCATGTAGTCAGAATTAGGTAGTATATAATTTTTCCAGACTGGTTTCTTTCACTTAGCAATATGCATTTAAAGTTTCTTCATGCCTTTTCATGGCTTGATAGCTCCTTTTTTTTTCTTTAATCACCAAATGATATTCCATTGTATGAATGTATTACAGTTTGTTTATCTTTTTGGATATTAAAAAACATGCTGATTGCTTCCAATTTTTAGCAGTTATGAGTGAAGCTACTATAAACATTCACATGCATTTGTGTGGATGTAAGTTTTCAGCTTAAATGGACAAATACTTATAAGTGTGAGTTCTGGTTCATATGGTAAGCTTATGTTTAGCTTTATAAGACACTGTCAAACTCTTCTAGATGTGACATTTTACATTCTCAGCCTCAGTGAATGGGAGTTCCTGTTCCTCCACATCCTTAGAAGCATTTGATGATGTCAGTGTTTGGGATTATAGGTGTTCTAATAGGTGTGTAGTGGTATTTCATTGTTGTTTTTGGTCTTTTGATTTTTGTATGCTTTTTTTTGGCCACTGATCCTGTAACTCTTGCTTTACACACGTACTCTTTTGTTCATCATTCAGGTTCACTCATCTACTGATGTCCTACCTACTGCCATCCGTGTTCTGACTTGAACATAGTAGAGATAGATTGAAAGGAAATATCAAAATTTGTTCAAGAATTTTCTGTTTAAACATGTAGGAAATAGGCAATATCTTTTAGGAGGATTGTTAGGAAAGGGTTTAAAACAAATATCACTTATGCTTTATGGAGTAAGCTTTACTGATGTAAAATACCTTATTATCCCAATGAAGCCACCTAAATAGGCATTACAACATAGCATACAAGCTCTTCTTTCACGGAGAGTTTATGGTCCAGTTATATGCATATTTCTAATCCTATATCAAGTTTTCACTGACTAATTAAGTATGGATTGCACCTCAACATCAAGAAAACAAAAATCCTCATGAGTGGGCCAGTAAGCAATATCCTGGTAAATGGAGAAAAGACTGAGATTGTCAAGGATCTCATTTTACTTGGATCCAATCAACACACATGGGAACAACAGTCGGGAAATCAAAAGATGCATTGCATTGGGAAAACCTGCTGCAAAAGACCTCTTTAAAGTGCTGAAAAATAAAGATGTCTCCCTGAAGACTTAAGGTGTGCCTGACTCAGCTGCAGAATTTTCAGTCACATCATATGCACGTGAAAGCTGGACAATAAATAAGCAAGACAGAAGAAGAATTGACACGTTTGAATTGTGGTGTTGGAGAATATTATTAAATGTACCATGGACTGCCAAAAGAACAAACATATCCATTCTGGAAGAAGCACAACCAAAGTGCACCTTGGAAGCAAGGATGACAAGACTGTATCTTACATACTTTGGATGTGTTGTCAGGAGGGATCAATCCCTGGAGAAAGACATCATGCTTTTTCTAGAATGAAGGGTCAGTGAAAAAGAAGACCTTCAACAAGATGGATTGACACCATGGCTGCAACAGTGAGCGGCAGCACAAAAATGATTGTGGGCATGGTGCAAGACCAGGCAGTATTTCGTTCTATTGTGCATAGGGTTGCTATGAGTTGCAGCCAACTCAGTGGCACGTAAGCACAACAACAATCCTATATAATCCATCAGTTTGACCTTGTTTTTGTGGGATTAATAAGAATGGATTGTATAATAAGTAAATGTTAATTTTTAAATATTTTCTTTTGCAGATTTGAAGTCACATGTAATCTGAGATTTCAACCAAGATAATAAAGCATTTTAAGCATTGTTTGTAGGGATTAATTGGTGTAAAATTGTGGTTTTACATCTTAAATTTGTATTCACTCTCAGTTGTTCTGGATTCCCTAGGGACAGATATCTTATATTATCCCAATAGATAAGAAACTGTACACGGTGCACCTTAAGCAAAGGTAATTTACTTATGTATTTTTTTGGTGTTGGGTTTCATTTTATTTATATGAATTTGTCTACTTGTAATACAGGGGGAGTATGAATCAATAATAAATTTTTAAGAAGAAAATTGTACCCAATGATACAGATGTTTTTCTGTGAATTAATTTTCTATTCTAATGCCACAAGTCTTTTGAAAATAGGAGGCTGGCGACAGAAAAATTAGAGACTCACCTCCTAGAGACAGGTCTGTATGAGTTTAATTTAGCAGGACTGGTAGGACCTCTATAATCAAAGCAGGATATCAAATAGGAAGTCAGTTTGTAGTTGATTATTTCAGTTAGGGGTTTTATGGAGCAGGTGAATAGTCTGTGGAAGGCTATTGCCTCTACCTCTAGAGGTCATGTGCTCTAATGCTATAGAAAATGAATTCACATATCTTCTATGCAGCTTGGCTATACTGGATATGCATCATTTTTCAGAGACTTGAGAAAATAATAATTTAAATAATTTTCTGTGGGGTTTGATTTTCTAATGGAACCCCAGTTGAGGAAGCCCGACACAGAAGTAATCAGTGATTTTTAAGAGGACGGTTTCAGTTAAATTTTGGAATAGAAACAAGAAAAGAGCAGGCTGAGATAAACACCTCTTAAGAAGGAAGAAACAGAAAGAATGGTTTGGCTAGGGGGAAATTTCTTAGAAAAAAGTGGTCAAAGGAGATTGTGAAAGATGCCCAAGAATGACACTGAGTGAAAAAAGGGTTAACTTATTTTTTTAAACAGAAGGGAAGAAGAATATGGTAGGTGAAAAGGAATATCCAATGGTATAAGGGAGAAAGGGAGAGAACTCACATTGGATTTGAACATTTTGTCGGGACTATAGACAGTGACAGGTAGGGAATGCTTACTTGTGTATTGTTTTGGTGTATAACCTGCATGATTATGACAGCGTAATGACAGTCAGGTGTTGACAGAAGCTATTGTAAGTACTGTGTGTAACAAGAAGTATGACCGTGTAGAGGTGAGGATTAAAAAAATGTTTTGGTGAAAGTCTACACAGCAAATTAGGTTCCCACTTAATAATTATTGCATAAATTGTTCAGGGACATTAGTTATATTTTTTCACAATGTGTTACCATTCTCACCAATCCCCTTCTGGATATTTATTTTCCAGTAATCTAGTTTACCTGCACCTTTACTTTTCCGTGGAAACCCTGGTGGTATAGTGCTGCATTTCCTAACCAAAAGGTCAGCAGTTCAGATCCTCGAGCACTCCTTGGAAACACTTTGGGGCAGTTCTACTTTGTCATGTAGAGTCACTATGAGTCGGAATGGGCTTGTGGGCAGTGGATTTTACTTTTCCATTTTTGCTTTAGAGTAATTATTAACCATTTGGTATGAAGTGCTCACTGGTAATATCCTTTAAGAGCCAATCTGTTATTTAGCTAAAAGGTGATCTCATTGGGTAGTCTTGGTTCAAGGTTTAAGGAATATCTCAGGGTGGTAGTGTCAGGGGGTCCTCTAGTCTCGGTGGATCTGAACTTTTTAAGAATTTAAGTACTGTTCCACAGTTTTCTCCCCTTCTATCAATATTCAGCCAGTGTTCCTGATTCGAATGGTCATTAGTGGCAGCCAGGTACCATATGTTTTTGTCTAGTCTCAGGGTAGATAAGGCTGTGGTTCATACAGGCTGTTGGCCTTGTAGACTGCTCTCTTCTTTGAATCTTTGGTTTCCTTTTTTGTTCCAGAGAAGAGACTGAGAGCTGTATTTTAGATGGCTGCTCACAACCTATAAAATCCCAGATAATACTGACTGAACTAGGATGTAGGATATAAACTTTGTGAACTGTATTATGTCAATCGACTGAGTCATCCAGTAGAACTATGGTCCTAAGGCTTCTAACCCAGAAAACCAACTCTGTGAGGTGTTTGGTTATATGTAAGAGGTATCCATATCCATGCCCCATATGGGTTTTGTTGCATCTGTGAACTTACGTGCAAACACACAATCACATATATGAGTACATATAAATAAATGTGCACACAAACACACACATACATACACAGATGCCTACATACACGTATGCTTGCATGCATGCTTATGTGATCGCATATATTTTTTGGTTCTTGTTGTAAAATTGTGTATGTACTAACATTGCCCACGAATGTGTGTTTTGTGGGTGTGTGTGTGCATGTACGTGTAATTCATAGTAACATCATTTACCTTGGTCAGACTGTGTGTACTTCACTCACTGTTGGGGTTACCTTTCTCATAACCAGAAATATGAAGGTGTCTGCTATCTAAAGAGTGATTCCACCTCTCCCTACCCACCCATCCTTGATAACTACCAGTGAAGGTTAGCTTCTGTAATTGTTTTTTTTTTTTAATATAAGTGAGATCATAACACTATTTGTCATTTTATGGTTGACTTACTTCACTTAGCATAATGTTCTCCAGATTTAGCCACATTGTGTTTTGAGGATTCATCATTGTTCTTTATGGTCATATAGTGTTCTGCTGTATGTATATACTATAATTTGTTTATCCGTCTATCTGTTGATGGGCACTTAGGTTGTCTCCATCTGTTTGTTACTGTGATTAGTGCAGCAATGAGCATAGGTGTGCATGTGTTCCTGTCACTTCTGTTAGGTCTCTAGGGTGTACAATTAGTAGTGAGATTGCTGGATCCTAAGATAGTTCTATTTCTAGCTTTTCCAGGAAGTATCGTACCGTTCTTCTTAGTGGTTGTACCATTTTACATTCCTTTGAGTAGTAGATAAGGATTCCCATCTCCGCACATCCTTACCAGCATTTATTGTTTTCTGTTTTTTTGGATCAGTACCATTTTAGCTGTTTCAATTTGCATCTTTCTGATGGCCAGAGATCACAAATATTTTTTCATGTGTTTGTTGGGCACTTGAATTTCCTCTGATGAAGTTTCTATTCATGTTTTTTAACACATTTTTTAATTTGTTGCTTCTATTTTTGTTGCTGTTGTTGTTGACTTACTGAACTTTTCTGTATATTTTAGAGATTAGAATTTTATAAGATAGGTCACTCCTGAAGATTTGTTTCCCAGGTCGGGTTAAATTTTTTTTTTTTTAAATTTTTTTAAGGAGATATTGAGTTGGCAGAAAAAAAAGAGATTATAGAACAGATTGGATATGGTCCTGGCAGTGATTTGGTAGACAGGGAGGGAGAGGGTGAACAGAATTGAGTCAGGGAAAATATGGGTTCACTTTCTGAGAAATTGGAGGTGAAGTGCTTGTAGGATATCTTAGGAAAAATGTCCAGTTGGCATTAATAGTTTGGACCTTGGGAGAGAGGTCAAAGCCATGTTTCTGTATAGCTAGTACATGAAGCCACAGAAACAGATAACATAAACCTACAGAAGTGGGGATGTTTGTTAAAAGTGAGAAGGAAACCAACCTAGAATTGATTGTCAAGGAAGCATTGAGAAGAAGAAGAAAGGATCCAGGTGAGGGGGTTTAATAAGAGAAGGCAGCAAGGTATGAGGAGGAGGAGACAAACCGGAGAATGAAGTGGTGTCATTGACACTGAAGAAGAAGGTTTTAAAAAAGAGAAATATGATCAGCAGTGTCAGTTGCTTCAGAGTACTTGAATGCAAACTGCCTTTTGGGTTTGGCAAGGAGGGGATCATTAGTAACCTTAATGAGAGCAATTTTGGTGGAGGATTCCAAACAGAAGCTAGTCTAGGTGATCTTGTTAAATTACATTGAGTTAGGAGAGAGTTGGAGTCCTTGGATGGTTCAGAGGGTTAATTGCTCAACTACTTTTGGAAAGGTACATAGGTTGAATCCATCTAGAGGCGCTGCTATGAGTCAGAATTGACATGATGGCAATAGGTTTGGTTTGGTTTAGGGGAGTCTAGGAAGAAAGGTCTGGCAATCTGATTCCCAAAAGTCACAGCCTTGAAAACCTCATGGAGCACACTTCTACTTTCCAACACATAGGGACCATAAGTCAGGCCATGGGTGGTAACTGGTTTGGTTTGGGATTTAAAGGCATAAACATGAAGGATGACTAATCTCGTAAATACAGGTAATGACATCAGAGAGTTTAACTTGGACTCTTGATTTTAGTGTATCTATCAGTAAGAATATTACTTGTACACAATATCCTTCCACTTTATTATAAAGATCATGTATCTATACAGAAGTAAAATTTATAAAGAATAAAAGAACAAAAAAACCCATAAACTTACATCCAGTTTATATCTTAATAGTGTTTAAGATGCTTTTCGCATCTCTTTATCTGCAGTCCCTTCTTTTTTTATTGAAAGGAGTCTATTTGAGTAAATATGCTTTGTTTTCAATGAAAAATTACATATATATCAAGAGAAAATGTTACCTTTATGTTAGGGTTTGGCAGACTTATAACTGGTAAACTGTATTATCCATGAGGGCATTAGTTTGCCAAACTATGCTTTATATGTCTCAGAAGAATAACTTATAATTTTCTTATTTTTTTAATATTCAGATTATTTTTAGCAGATAATTTTATGATCTACTTGTATAAACAAGGATCTATGAATTCTTATTCTTCAAATATTCAGGTAAGATTTATTCTGTGTTTCACAGATTTTTAAAAAAGGATTTTTGTATGCAATGAATGTTTTTCTAATACAGAACCAGAACACCCAAACCTGCTATCGACTAGATTCTGACCCAGCATGGCTCCATGTGTTACAGAAGGCTCTAATTTCCACATTTCCTCCATCATTAGTCTTTCCTGGAATCCTGGTAAACTAAAGACAAAATGGATGGATTTAGCAGCTTCCACACTGCTTTAGAACATAAGCACTATTTCTTTATTTGTCCATCCGTCTGTCCTTCCATCGTCCATCCATCCATCCATCCATATATACATACATGAATACATGAAAAAAAGCCAACACAAATGTTATTGGATGCCAACTCACGGATCCAAGTCATTCCTTTTTTAAACTCTCTCCCTTTCCCATCCATCAATAAGTCTGTTGACTGTAAAGTTCAGAATATATATACAGAATCCACCCTTTCTCTTCTACTGTCATCCACTGGTACAACCCTTTTTCAAATAAATATTATATCTAGTTTGGACTGTTGCCATAACTTCCTGAACAATCTCTTACTTCCACAATTTGAGGGAGTTTTGGTGGCTTAGGTTGCCAGTTTGTGACCATTAGCTGCTTCTCGGGAGAAAGAAGAGGTAGTCTGCTTCCACAAGGATTTACAGCCTTGTAAACTCTATGGCGCAGTTCTACCATATGTCTTGTATCTTAAGTATCTTCCCAACTTTTGTCTTCCTTTGTGTATCTCAGAATTTTTATAAATGTATCTTATAGTTCATGAATTTCCTTTTCAGCTTTGTCTACTTTGGCTTTAAACTCATCCATTTAGCTATTAACTTCTATTGAACTTTCTAGTTATAGAATTTCAATTCATTTCATTACAGTTTTATCTGCTGAAACTGTAATCTTGTTTATTTTATTTTTGAATCTATTAAACATAATTACTTTCAAGTCTGCCTGTGATAAGTTTTATTATCTAGTGCCCTTGTGTACCTGTTTCTATTGAATATACTTCTTCATTTTAAATCATGTGGTCTTATTTTCTTATTTAGTACTGCACATTGCATAGGAAAAACTGTGGAAATAAATTGAGATCCAAAGTGATGCTGTCTTTCTCTAATGAGGATATACACTGCTTTTGACTTGTGGCTACAGGCATTAATAATCCCGACTCATCTTAATACAGTTTTAGGAATTCTGATTAATCAAACCTGGGCTTCAAGCTCTGTGGGACCCATTCTGTTTCTCAGCCATCCCAATCACGGG
Organism: Heterohyrax brucei; assembly: GCA_028571685.1. Lineage (NCBI taxonomy): Eukaryota > Metazoa > Chordata > Mammalia > Hyracoidea > Procaviidae > Heterohyrax > Heterohyrax brucei. Next base: position 65,056,476 of record CM053160.1, on the reverse strand, counting down.
ATACAGCTTCTTAGGATCCCAGTCCAAAGTGGGATGATATTACCAGGGTACTCTCTGTGTATCTCTGAACTCTAATTTATGTTCCCTTAATTTTTTGAGGCTGGCAAAGGCTTTACTTAGCTTCTTTGCCATTACTTCCGTAAATGACAGATGTTTTGGGTGTGGCCAGTTGGCCTCCAAGGCTAGCCTTGCCTCTTTTGGTCGCCGCATTCTAGTGGTTCCTGGACCTACCGTGATTTATGGATGTTGTTAGGTATTGTGTGCTACCTACATGATTTTAAAAAAATATCTTCTTGGACTGCTCCCATTCTTTTCAGTGAGAGAACTGGCTTCATTTATGAGTCTGTCTTTACTGGAAAAGGTCACCCTGTCCCTGATCAAGCCCCCAGTATGAATGCAGTTATGTTGTGGTTATTAGTCAGCATCTTGGTTAAGGTCACCAAAAAAGAAGAGAGATGAGAGGAAGGAGTAGGGAAACATGAAGCTGTTTAAGACCAGTGTAAATAAAGGTTTTATGAGATAAAGAAATGGATTTCATAATACGACTTTCTTCATAGGGAAATTTAAGATATTTCTTGGAGTTGAGACTCAGGATATCAGGTAGCTGGGAAAAAATCTTTTTGACTGGTAACTGGGAACCATACCATAAGCCTTATCAAGGAGGATTTGCTTTCAAGAAGAGCTGATGCTAGGGGCTGATGACTTTATGGGGTGGGGAAGGTATTGTAATGTTGGAATGGAATCAGAGCTGACAAGATCAAGTGATGTTTTAAACTTCATCAAACTAAATGTTGTAAGCTGAATACCTAAGTTATATATTGGAAGTAAATTTATCTTTGAATTCCTCCACTATGGGATAACACTTTGGAAGCAAGATGTAAAAAAGTAATCCTAAGTAATCTAAGTAATCTAAAAACGTGATAGTTAACATGTGAGCAAGTATGATGAGACTTTTTTCTGAATGGTGTTTTACACACACTGATATAAATTGTGTGGCCTGTAAAAAGTAGAGGGAGGGGGAGGAAAGAATTACAAAGTGGGAAATCAATAGAAAATTTTGTTAATTCCCAAATAACAACATTACTATTTTTTCTTTTCTAGACTCATTGCTACTACCAAGGATATATTGAAGGATATCCAAATTCTTTTGTCACACTCAACACGTGCTCTGGACTGAGGTTGTTTATTACCATTGATTATAGAACATCACAGTCATGTTGACAGCTGACAACAGTGAATCACTTACGTTTGTATTCAGGATGCAGCAGGAGGAGGAGTCCCTTGGGCATGTTGTTCAGCGATATCACACTCTAACATATCTCCTCTTCTTTCTTTCTACTCACTTTCCTCACTGACCAGAGACGTTTCTGAACTCTTGAAAGGTTCCCTTCTCCTTGTTGCATCTGTTATTTTTTTCTTAACTATAGAAATGACAAGGAGCCCTGGTGGTACATTGGTTAAAGCATTCAGCTGCTAACTGAAACACTGGTGATTTGAACCCACCTGCCACTCCAAGGGGAAACCCTGGTGGCACAGTGGGTTAAGTGCTACATCTGTTGACCCCAAAGTGAGCAGTTCAAATCTGCCAGGTGCTCCTTAGAAACTCTACAGGGCAGTTCTCTGACCTCTAGGGTCACTATGAATCAGACACGACTCGATGGCAGTGGGTTGGGTTGGGTTGGGTTTTGGCTTCTCTGGCAGTCTGCTTCCATAAAGATTTATAGTCTTGGAAACCTTCTGGGACAGCTGTACTCTGTCCTACAGGGTTTCTGTGGACACAACTCGATGACAGTGAAGTACAGCAATGACAGTTCAAAGTGCCAAACCTCAGCGAGCTGGGGGAGCTAAGTTTAGAATAATTTATTATACTTTTTTAGCAGGTAGAGAATTTGTATTGCCCACTATATACCAGCTACTATGCTAGTGTTGGAAACTTTGGTAGCATAGTGCTTAAGAGCTATATCTACCAACCAGAAGGCTGGCAGTTCAAATCTGTCAGATGCTCCTTGGAAACTCTTTGGGGGCAGTTCTACTGTCTGTAGGGTTGCTATGAGTTGGAATTGACTTGACAGCAGTGGGTTTGGTTTTTTAGTTTATCATCATGTTTGGAACCCAGGTGGCACAGCGGTTTAAAAACTCAGCAGCTAACCAAAATGTTGGCTGTTCAGATCTACCAGATGCTCCTGGGAACCCCAAGGGGCAGTTCTACTCTATCCCATGGGATCACTGTCGGTTGGAATCTACTCACTGTCAACAAGTTTGAGGTATCCTGGTGTTTGGAGATATAAATAAATAAATAAAGATAAATAAAGCATGTTTATTTCTTAAGAAAACAACCTTCAGGGTAAGGAAGCAAATTGTGTGTAAACAAATAATGACTAATATAATGCTCCTCCTTGCCCCAAAATTATATCACTATTTCAATAGTTGTTGGGTCTCCACCATAAGGTTTAGAGAATTTTCAATTCTGTCAGATAATTCTCCATCATTATTATGTAGTATAGATTATTTTTTTTGACGAACAAATGTTCCTCAGTGCTTTTTTCATGGAACCCTGAAATTTTGACCTGAAATTTGATTTTCAAGGAATGGTGACTCCATCTATTTTCTTTGTTCAGGGAGAAGTAGTTTTAAAAGTTATTTACAGTTTAAAATCTTGCCTTCAATGTCTTGTTCAGACTGTTTGCATAAACAAAATTAATAAAAGATTTTATGCTTACTGTTAAAATTTTATTTTTATAAATTGCATTATAGAATTCTTTTGTTATATAATATAGTCACTTTTCAAAAAAACCAGGGAGAAATGAGTTAAGATTTCCACTTGCTGTTACTTTGAGTGCTGACTTTTGAAAACAGGGAAATTATCTGATCCCTATGATGCTGTAGGGCATCCTGCTGGCACAGTGGTTAAGTGCTACCTTTGCTCACCAAAAGGTATGCATTTCACATCTGCCAGGTGCCTCTTGAAAACTCTGTGGGGTGGTTCTCCTCTGTCCTGTAGGGTCACTATGAGTTGGCATTGACTCGACTGTGATGACTTTGTGGCTATAATGCCGTAAATCAGTATACCTAGCAGCAGTCGATTGGCTAATTTATGCTTCTTTTTAGAGTGTAAAATAGAAAAGAAAGAGAAGGTTGGTTTTGTGGATTAGGAAAATCTTTTATAGCTGTAAAATCATCTCCAAAATACAAAGTTTTAGTCCAAATATTAGATCAAAAGTATTTTGTATCTTTACTATTCTTTTCTTTCCTTGTTAGTTTCAGAAGAGAGATTTGATTAAAAGCACTTAAAATTCTTTGCTTGATTTTTACAGAGGGATATTGCAATTTGAAAATGCTTCCTATGGAATTGAGCCTCTGGAGCTGTCTGTTGAGTCTCAGCACCTTCTTTATAAACTTAAGAATGAAAACAATGAATATGCAATTTTCACTGAAAATAGCAGAAGCATAGAAACAAAATCAATGGACTCTAACAGTAATAAAAGTGAAAAAGTGAGTTGTGTGACTTTTATTACTATTTTCAAAGCAGCTATTACTTCTACTTAACTTATTAAAAAATTAAGAACCCTTATCCACTGCTAGTGAGAATATAAAATGGTACAGCCCTGATAGAGAACAGCTGACAGTTTCTCAAAAGGCGGCATGTGGAAGTGCTGTATGCCCCAGCAATCCCGATCCTAGGTGTACACGCAGAGGAAGGGAAGGCAGGAACCCAAACAGAAACCTGTCCATCAGCGGTCATTACAGCACTTTTCATAAGAGCCAAAGCGAAACAAGTAACAACCTAAAGGTCCACCAACAGATGAACAGTTAAAAACAAAATGTGGTATCAACACACAGTGGACTGCTACGAGGACTGTCAGTTAAGTTCACAAACTCACCCTAGAAAAATATCACGACAGTCACCTTTGAAGTGTACTCCCCTGGGAAGCTGTGCACCGAACTCATCCTAAAAAAGTGCTACATCGTGGAGAATTGGCTGACTTCTATTGTGCACTTTGATGCTTTGTTTCAGGTCATATTGGTATGTCCATGTTTCGTCACCAGTGATAGCATGGCCCGAAATGTCATCTTGCCTCTCCAAAAGGTCTTGGCAAACTTTGACTGTCTTTCTTTTGTTCACTGGTGAGCTCCTCTGGGACCACTTTATATATATATATATATAAAATTTCTTTTTTATTAGTGAAAGTATACAATCCAATTCAATTTTGCATGCCTGCCTCTCTACAACTCTATCTCCTCTCCTCACCTTGTGACAGCACACTCCTTATTTTCACTCTTCTAATATCCACAAGTATCCACCTGTCCCGTCCTCTTCACCCTCTTCTCTCCCCTCTAAAAAGAAACCAGCAGGACAGCCTCATATATATATATATATATATATATATACACACACACATATATATACACATATATATACATATATATATATAAAACCATAAAGCACACACACCATATGCTCACTCTATGTCCCCGAGTCCAGCCCATTCTTTGTTTGAATTGTTGACCTCAGTACTGGTTTCAGGTCTTGGCCAGCAGCGAGTCTAGGAGCCATGGTCCCTCCAGGTTGTCGGACCGTCAGTTCTAGTCTTTTAGTAGAGTTCTTGATCTGCATATCTCTTTTTCTTGTGCTACGTCAGTGACTCCACGTTGTGTCTCCCATCACGGCTGCCTTTGGTGGTGGCTGGGTACCATCTGGTTCTTCTGGCCTCATGCTGATGTAGTCTCCTAATGGTTCTTCTGTCTCGTGGCCTCCCTTTTCCTTGTGTGTTTGAAGTTCTCAGCTGACATCTGTTCCAAGTGGGTTGTGATTAATTGATGTTCCTCAGATGACAGCCTGCTAGTTTTTAAGACCCAGATGCCGCTCACCAATACGGGGTGCATAAGACTCTCTTAGCAAAAGATTAGTTATGCCAATTAACCTCGATGCCCCCAAGAACATGGTCCCCAGGCACCTGTCCCTGCTACTCTGTCCTTTGAAATGTTGGGTTGAATTTAGAAAACTTTTTGGCTTATGGTGTAGTCCAGTTATGCTGACTTGGCTTCTACTGCATACTGTCACTCCCTTCACCTAACCAAATTACTATTGACTCTATAATCTATGAACAGTCCTCTCCCTCCTTCTCCACTCTTGTAGCCATTAAAGAATTTTTTATTCTGTGTGTAAGTCCTTTTTTAAGTCTTTGTAACAGTGATCTCATACAATGTTTGTCCTTTTGTAGCTGATTGATTTCACTCAGCATAACATCTTCTAGTTGAAACCAGGTTATGAGATGCTTCCTAAAACCTCCTTGTTCTTTATCATTGTATAGTATTCCATTGTGTACAATACCATAGTTTGTTTATCCATTCATCCGTTGATGGCCACCTAGGTTGATTCGGTATGTTTGCTATTGGAGACAGTGCTGTAATAAACATTTGTGTACATATTATCTGTTCATGTGACGGCCCTTATTTCTGTAGGATATATTCCAGGCAGTGGAATTGCTGGATCACATGGTATTTCTATTTCTAGATTTTTAAGAAAGTGCCAAATTGCTTTTAAAAGAGTTTGTACCGTTTTTCATTCCCAGCAGCAGTGTGGGAGAGTTGCAATCTCTCCACAGCCTCTCCAGCATTTGTTTTTTTGAGTTTTTTGGATTATTGCCCACCTTGTTGGGGAGGGATGGTATCTCATTGTAGTTTTGATTTGGATTTCTCTAATAGCTAATGATTGTGTGCATTTCCTCATGTGTCTCTGGCTGCCTGGATGTCTTCTTTGGTGCAATGTCTGTCCATGTCGTTTGTTTAATTGGGTTATTTGTCTTTTTCTTGTTGCTATTTTGTAGTACCTTGTAGATTATGGAAATTAAATGGTGATCTGATATGTTGTTGCCAGATAGTTTTTCCCATTTTGTACGCAGTCTTTTAACTCTCTCAATAAAGTGTTTGGATGAGCATAAGTCTTTGATTTTTCTTCAAAAGCATTTTTGCACACACCTTTCTCATGCCAAGATTTTCATTTAAGATTTTCCTGTTTGTTTATTGATGTTTACTTGGTCTGCTATGCTTCTCACAGTCAGCCAGCGATTTTGACACACAATTTGATGAACTTTTGCGATGTCTTCATCAGCTCTGCTCATTCCTGGCCACCCTGACCTCTCTTCATCAGTGATGCTTTCTCTCCTCAGAAAAACATTTAATCCATTTGTACTCTGCCGTTTACTTCATGGCATTATCTTTATAAACTTGGACTAATATGTCCCTAATTTCATTTCCACTCTTGCCAAGTTTAGCAAGAAGTTTAATGTTTGTTGCTCTAATTCAAGCTCTGACGCTGTTGTGGTGGCACACAAAAACACGCAACATTAATGAATACCACTCAGCAAGACACCACCACATGTCAACACAAACACAGCTGTGAGATACTGATATAGCAAGGTTACGAAACCTTACTGAGTCGTTTGTATAGTGCTCCCATTGTAAGTGCACAGTGGCAAGTTCACAAACTTAATTGTCAGACTCCGTATGTTATTAAACTTTTAGTGGAACTGTATAACTGTTTTCCACAGTGGCTATAGCGTTTTACGTTCCCACGAGCAAGGTACCAGGGTCCAAATTCTTACATCCTTATCAACATCTGCTACTTTGTGGTTTTTTGTTTTTTTATTTTTAATAATAACCATCCTAGTGTGTGGAAGTTGTATCTCATTGTGGTTTTGATTTGCTTTTCTCTAATAACTAATGATTTTGAGCATTTTTTCATGTGCTCATTGGCCACTTGCTTATCTTCTTAGGACAAGTGTCTATAAAAGTCCTTTGCTCATTTTCAACTGGATTGTTTGTCTTTCTGTTGTTCTATTGTAGGAGTTCTTTATATATTCTAGACAGCATACATTTACCAAATATATGATTTACAAATATTTTCTCCCAATCTGTGGGTTGTTCTTTAACATTCTTGATAATGTCCTTTGATGCACATTTTTTAATTTTTATGTACTAACATTTACCTTTTTTTTTATTGCTTGAACTTTGGGCATCGTATCTATGAAACCATGGCCAAATCCAGGGTCATGATGATTTACCTGCACATTTTCTTCTAACAATATTATGGTTTGGTTCTCATATCTAGGCCTTTGATTCATTTTAAGTTAATTTTTGTATACAGTATGAAGTATGGGCCCAACTTCATCCTTCTGCATATGAAGATCTGATTGCTTCAGCACTGTTTGCTAAAGATAGTGTTCTTTCCCCAGTGAATAGATTTAACAGTCTTGTTGAAAATCAATAGACCATAGATGTGTGGGCTTATTTTTGGACTCTCATTTCTGTTCATATGCTTGTTCTTATGCCGGTAAAACACTGTTTTGATTACTGCAGCTTTGCTGTTAGTTGCTGTGACATCAGCTCCAACTCATGGTAACTTCATGTACAACAGAACAAAGCGTTGCCTGGTCCTGAGCTGTCTTCATCATCATTGTGGTGTTTGAGTCCATTGTTATGGCTATTGTGTCAGTCCAATTCATCAAGGGTTCACCTCGTTTTTGCTAACCGGCACTTGGCTTTCAGTATTTTACAAAAAGAAAAATAAAAAGGAGGGGGTGGGGACTCTTCCTGCTGCTTCCGAAAGTGCCTTGAAAGTCTACTTCCAAAGACTGAAAACCCTGTGAAGCACTGTTCTGCTCTGACACACGTGGAGTCACCATGTGTCAGAATCAATTAGACAGCACTAGTTTGGTGTCTTTATATTGCAGAGAGGTCCTTGTGTGGTGCAAATGGTTTGTGCTCAGCTCCTAATGCAAAGGAGCCCTAGTGGTGCAATGAGGAAGTGCTTGGATGCTATAACTGAAAGGTGGATAATTTGAACCTACTCCGTGCTTTCACTAGGGAAAGACTTAACATTCTGCTCCCTGAAAGATTACAGCCAGGAAAACCCAACAAAGCAGTTCTGTTCCGTGATATCAAAATTGACTAAATGGCACCCAACACCAACACCAACAGTAATCTGAATTTGGTGGTTCAGATCTACCCAGCACCACCGAAGAAGGAAGTCTTGGCAATCTGCTTCTGTAAGATCACAACATTTGAAAACACTGTGAAATGCAGTTCTACTCTGACACAGCTACGGCTGCAGACCAAGAGGTTAGCAGTTCAAATCTGCCAGGCACTCCTTGGAAACTCCAAGGGGCAGTTCTAGTATAAGTCCTGTAAGGTTGCTATGAGTCGACATTGACACTATGGCACTGTTCCCCCAACCCCCATTCCCTTTTTTCTTTTTTTGAACTGTTTGGAGGATATTTATTTAATTTAAAGTCTTTAAAGGGTTTTTACAATTGATAATAGGAATACTTAACATTTACATTGCTTTTTCCCACTGAAGTACATCCTGCTACAGGAGTCTGTGGCAATACATTTTTGTATTTTTCCTATATCTAAAATTGCCTTTATTTTACTATTCTCTTGAATAATAGTTTTCTAGATAATGGAAGTACAGACAGACACTTTTTCCCCTTATTATCTTTAGGATGTCAGTCTTTTACATTCTGACGCTTTTTGGTGCTGTTAAGTGGGAAGTCATTCTGAGTATTACTTGTTTTTAGGAACTTTGTACTTTCTGTGAATTTTAAAGAATTTCTTGCCTTTCACATTTAGCGGTTTTATAATAAAATATCAAAGATGTGGGTTTCTTCACTTCATTCTTTTGGGACTTTGTGTGTTGTTTGTATTTAAACAGTTGCACATACAGAAATGTGAAATATACATTTCATGACTATTTTAGTGCCCCAAACCCCTGACAGACAAATTGCCTTCAAGTTGATTTTGGCTTGGAGTAACCCAGGAGTGTCAAGAGTAGAACTGTGCTCCTTAGAGTTTTCAGTGACTGATGTTTTGGAAATAGATCACCAGATTTTTCTTCTGAAGTACCTCTCGTTGGACTTGAACAGCCAGCCGTGCAGAGCATTTCTCTCTTTGTAATATCCAGGGGCCCTCCCTCACAATTTTAGTGCAGACCCTTTTGTTCCTTTTCTTTTAATACTGATAGTCTTTTCTATTTCCTCCCAACCTCTGTCAGCTTGCGTTTCTTATGTTAGCAAAATAATACATATATTTTAAGCGTATAGTATAAAGGATGGCTTAAGAAGACAAAATAAAGTATTATAATAACATGTGCAAAGAGCTGAAATAGACAAAGGGGAAGAAATATGTTCTGTATTTCTTAAGCTGAAAGAACTGAAGAAAAATTCAAGCTTCAAGTTGTAATAGTGAAGGATCCTACAGGGAAAGTGTTAAATGAGTCAGGGAGCATCAAAAGAAGCTGGAAGGGATACATGGTCATTGTACCGAAAAGAAGTGGCTAACATTCAACCATTTCAAGGGGTAGCATATGATCAGGAATAAATGATACTGAAGGAAGAAGATGCAGCTGCGTTGAAGGCTTTGGCAAGAGAAAACGGGGCTCCAGGAATTGATGGAGTGTCAATTGAGGTGTTTTAACAAGTGGATGCAGTGCTGGAAGAGCTCACTCATCTATGCCAAGAAATCTGGAGGACAGCTACCTGGCCAACAGACTGGAAAAGATCCATATTTGTGCCTATTCCCGAGCAGGGTGATCCAACCAAATGTGGAAATTATTGAACAATATCATTAATCTTGTGTAACTAAAAATTTGCTAAAGATCATTCAAAAGTGACTGCAGCAGTCTATTGACAGGGAACTGCCAGAAATTTAAGCCAGATGCAGAAGAGGACACAGAGCCGGGGGTAGCATTGCTGATGTCAGATCTTGGTGGAAACCAGAGAATACAAGAAGGATGTTTACCTATGTTTTGTTGACTACTGAAAGGCATTCGACTGTATGGATCATAAAAAATTATGGATAACATTGTGCAGAATGGAAATTCTGGAACGCTTGATTATGCTCATGAGGAATCTATATATGGATCAAGAGGCAGTTGTTCAGGTAGATCAAGGGGACAGTGCATGGTTTAAAGTCAGGAAAGGTGTGCATCATGCTTGTCTTTCTCCATACCTGTTCAATCTGTATGTCAAACAAATCATCTGAGAAGCTGGACTCTATGAAGGAGAATCAGGCATCGGAATAGGGGGAAGACTCATGAACAACCTGCATTATGCAGATGACACAGCCTTACTTGATGAAAGTGAAGAGGACTAGAAGCACTCATGAAGAGTAAAGACCACAGCCTTCAGTACGAATTACGCATTGAGAAAACAAAAATCTTCATGATGAACCAGTAAGGAACATCATGGTAAGTGGAGAAAAGACTGAGGTTGTCCAGGATTTCATTTCACTTGGTTCCACAGTCGACACAGATAGAAGCAGTTGAGAGATTATATGTATTGAGAAAATCCACCTCTAAAGATCGTTTGAAAGTGTTGAAAAGTAAAGACATTACCTTGAAGACTAATGTGAGCTTGGCCCAAGTTGTGTTATATTCCGTTGCATCATATGCATGTAAAAGCTGGACAGTGAATAAGGAAGACAGAAAAAGAATTGATAACTTTGAACTACGGCCTTGAAGAAAAATGTTGGACATACCATGGACTGCTAAAAGAAAAAAACTAACTGTTCTGGAAGACATACAGTAAGAGTGCTCTTTGGAGGAAAGGATGGTGAGACTGTGTCTTACATACTTTGGACACATTGTCAGGAGGGATCAACCCTTGGAAAAGGATCACATGCTTGGTAAAGTAGTGGGTCAGTGAAGAAGGGAAAGACCCTCAACAAGATGGATTGACACAGTGGTTGCAACAGTGGGCTTCAACGTAGCAGTGATTGTGGGCATGATGCAGGACTGGTGCAGACAGTGTTTCATTCAGTTCTACATAGAGTTGCTTTGAGTTACAACAGACTCAATGGCACGTAACAACAGCAATATATTATATTCATCTTTTAACTTACAAATGTTTATCCTTATAAAACCTGTAACTTTATAAAAATGTAAGCTTTTTACTTTAAACAACCTCAAATATATGATAGCATTAGGAAAATTAATTGTCCCTTTGAGCTGATGATAATTTGTAGGTACGGAACGTTTGACCAGGAGTTTTACTGTAAATAACTTATCAGTCATTTTTAAGCAAATCTCTAGGGCACTCTGGGGTCGTGAAATAGATGTGGGGTAAAACAAGTGCAAGAAGAAGGCAAGGATTTTAATAGTTCAGAGCAGGGTTCTGGGAATTCAAAGACCGAAGTCAGGATATGTTTGCATAGAAAATGTCTCAACAGAGTGATGTTAAATTTTATAGTCACAGACATATGATTTCTGTATGATAAATGAAGTTATTCCATGATAACTCCCTGGGTATTGAAAGTGTCAAATTTTGAGACTACCAGTTAATGAAACCATTCAACAACAATATATTGAATACTTCCTCTATTCTATGCTTCTGTGGGGAAGCTAAGTAAACAAATGAGGCAACTCAGTAGAGGAGGTTAAGGAAGCAAACAAGTAAGGCAAGCATGGTAGACACTCTTAACTAGCTTCTGTTTAACTGATGAGCAGGATTAAGTATCATTCTCCGTTGTGACTGTAAACCTCAGTGCCCGTAGGATTTTGGAAGCCCTGGTCTGCAATGGCCATACCCTACCATTTATATCTGTTGACATACCCTTCCAATTCAATGAATTATGTTTATACTAAAACCTAAGGAGCCCTGGTTTGAACTCTGTTTCTGTCCCTTATTAGTAGGGCTTCTGCTTACCCCAGAGCCCTGATGGTGCAGCGGTTAGGGGCTTGGCTGCGAACCAAAAGGCTTGTCTTCCAAATCCACAAGCCAGTCTGCAGGAGGCAAGACCTGGCCATATGCTCCTGTAAAGACTATAGCCAAGAAAACCCTGTCATGCAATTCTGCTCATGTGGGGTTGTTATGAGCTGAAATTGACTCAACAGTATCTAATAACAACAACAGCCACCTAACCTGTTACTGTGGCGATGATTCCAACTCATAGTGACCCTATAGGACAAATAGAACTGCCCCATAGGGCTTCCAAGGACAGTTGGTGCATTTGAACTGCTTACTTTTTGGTTAGCAGCTGAGTGTTTAATCACTGGGCCACCAGCACTCCAAACAACAACGTACTGAAACATAAAATCACCTATTGTTAGTTTAATTGTGGATTGTAATTCAATATTAATTGTTTCCACTCTGAAAGGTGGAAATACAAGTAGCAAGAATCCAGAAACCTCCAGGATTCAGTTTCCTTTACAATTTTACTGTAATTCTTTCTTTAAGGATATCAAAACTAGAAATTATAAACAATGCATTATGAGTGAGTATAATGCAAGAAACATGAACTTCAGTTGTTAGATCTGTACTCAGCTGAAAGATCTTGGTCCTAAAAGAAAAGATTTGTGAAAAAAGTCACATTTTAAGATGAAATACAGTGTTTATGTTCTGTATTTGTTATTTTATGGTTCCATGTTTTAATTGCTTCTTCAGAATTATCATCTATTATCAGGTAAGAGGGAATTTTATTCCCAGAAATGTTCAGATAGAGATAGGTGCTGTTTAGAAAGTAAAAAAGGGTTTTGTGTTGCAGATACTGGGGCCAGCACACAACATTAGAAATATTTTTTTAATGGTTTAATAATGTAGAATAGTCTCTGTTCATTCCTCTTCCACTTTTTAAATATATGGCCAAGAGAATTAGTAGAAAAATTTGAAAAATAAAACCCAAAACCTAACAAATAGCATTTCTTCTATCAGAACTATAAAACGTGATTTGGATTATTTATAGCCTAAGCTCCTTGTTTTGGAAACCCTGCTGGCAGAGTGGTTAAGTGCAGACTGCTAATTGAAAGGTCAGCAGTTGAAATCCACAAGCTGGAAACTCCATGAGGCAGTTTTACTCTGTCCTATAGGGTCACTGTGAGTTGGAATCGGTTCAATGGCAGTGGGTTTGTTTTGTTTTGTTTTGTTTTTTGAAGTTCCTTGTTTTAGTTTTATTGCTAGTCCAATCATTTCTAGGCTCCCCTACTTGTACCTTTACTGTTTCTGTAACTTGAAGTTGTGAAATATTACTAAGGGAAGGTAGCTTCACAATTCATTGATAATTGAATTCTCTAGGCAATCAGTAGTGTTATATCTGTTATCTGTTGCTATGCAACATACACCCAGGATTTCCAGAAACCCAGACCCATTATCATGGTGTTGATCTGACTCATACTGACCCCACAGGACCAAGTAGAGCTGTTCTGATAGGAATTCCAAAGTCGTAAGCAGACTGTCACATCTTTCTCCCCCAGAGCAGTTGAGGGGTTCAAATCACCTATCTTTCATTTCGTGACTGAGTGCTGAATGGCTGCACATCCAAGGCTCCATATCCAAGGTTTACCCAAACCAATCCAAACCCATTGCTGCTCTGTCATTTCTGACTCATAATGTCCCTACAGGACAGAGTAGAACTGCCACATAGAGTTTCCAAGGAGCACCTGGTGGATTCAAACTGCTGGCCTTTTGGTTAGCTGACGTTGCACTTACCCACCATGCCACCAGAGTTTCCACCCAAGATTTAGTGCCTTAAAAGTAAAACTACAATGATTTGTTATTACTTGTCTATGAAAGAGCCCTGGTGGTGCCAAGGTTAAGTGCTCAGCTGCTAAATGAAAGGTTGGCTGTTAGAACCCACCAGGGGTGTTGCAGGAGAAGAGACCTAATCTGTAGAAAGTGCAGACCAGGAATCTTATTGGGCAGTTCTATTCTGACTTTACGGTTGCTAAGAGTTGGAATTGACTCAATGGCACACAACAAACAAACACTTAATCCACGAGTCTCTGGGTCGTGCCAATGTAAGTACTTGATTACTAACCAAAGTTTGGTGGTACAGATCCACCAAGAAGCAGATAAGCAGATGAAACAGATGATTAGAGGTGCCAGATATTTCTAATAAGTAATATAGCTTCATAACTAACATTATTATTGCTTGAGTCTGCCATCACGAAAGTTACAATACATTGGTATAAACCAGTTTAAAAATACAGCAGTCAACATATCATGTAAATTCTGTGGCTATAGCTTTATATTAAAGAGTTCAGAATAAAATACATTATAAAATTTTTCAAATCTTTAAATCCAATTTTTGTTTTTCCTAGGCAGAATCTGTTGTTTCAAATGTGCATCCTCTTTACCTAGAATTGCATGTTATTGTGGACAAAATTTTGGTATGTCTGCTTTTTCTTTTCTTTTAAATATTTGATGAGAACGTATGATTATCCCTAGCTAGAAAGTAAGTTCGTGCCCTTATAGCGCAGTGTTTAAGAGCCTGGCTGCTAACCAAAATGTCAGCAGTTCAAATCCACCAGCTGTTCCTTGGAAAAACACTACAGGGTAGTTCTTCTCTGTGCTACAGGATCACTATGAGTCTGAAGGTACTTAACAGCAACAGTTTTGGTTTTAGAGAGCGACTTAAAGATTCCAATATTCTTGCTCCTATATCATAGAGAAAACAGTGGGAAAATTTGAAAACTGAAAACCAAATAGTTAAAATTATGCTAGTTCTGTCAGAAATATTTTATGTGCAATTGTTATATAATAACATTGATTCTTTTCCTGATGCTTCTTGACTTTAGGGCCTCTCCCACGCTGCAATATTTTTTAATGATGGTATGTGGTTAAGGTGAAATTCTGGAAGATTTTAAGTCTATTTGAGAGCAGTATGGAACAGCAAGTATGGGAGTACATTGACAAGCAGACAGTGCTAGTTTAGAAAACATATATTGGTGACAGAAGAGATGACAGCTTTACTGTGTATGAAAACTGCTTACAATAATGTGTGAAGACTTTTTTAGTTATTGTTGAAGGGCTACCTGTTTCCGTCTGGGCACTTCTAGTTCCCTGTTTCCCATAAAAAGTTTGAGAGCCTCTGAACTTCAGGACTTCGGAATGATAACTTAGCCTGCAGTCAACTGGATGTGTGTTTATTTTCCCGAATATTTCAAAGCTTTCAGAAAACAAAGATAAGAATACACTGTGCTGGTTTTATTCTGATAAGCATTTGGTTATCACAGATATGAAATATCACGTAAAATATGAATTGTCCGCATTACCAGTTCTACTTGTAGAATTGTAGAGCTTGTCAAGAACCCAGCCTAGAGAATCATAAACAGGAGAGATTTGGAGAAGGATATGAAAGTACTTGGTTTATTAAAGTACGGAGAGGAGGGCAAAGGAAACATTTGAAAGAAATCTGAGATATTTCTAGTAAAGATGTCTAAATTTCAAGAGTTGTTTTAGGTGAAGGGAAGGCCAGCACCCAATACAGGAGAAGTCAGCACAGCTGGACTAAACCAAAAGCTAAGAAGGTGTCTAAGTACCACTAAACACTTCAAAGGACAGAGTAGCGGGAGTAGGGAGCTGGGGACCATGGTTTCAGGGGATGGCTAGGTCAACTGACATTACAAAGTTTATTGAGAAAATGTTCTGTAACCCAGTTTGGGGAGTGGCATCTGGGGTCTTGAAAGCTAGCTAGTGGCCATCTGTGGCCATCTGTATTACTAGATGTTGGGTATGTTAATTGGACCCAGCCCATCTGGAGTCAAGAACACCAAAGACATAAGGAAAATATGAGCCCAAGAGACAGAAAGAGCCTTGTAAAACAGAGACTGTATCAGCATGAGACCAGAATTAGATGGTGCCTGGCTATCTCCAATGACTGCCCGGACAGGGAACACAACAGAATGTCTCTTCTGGAACAGGAGACAAGAGATGTAGGGCACTCAAATTCTAGTATAAAGGCCAGGATTGATGGTCTGACAGACTGTAGGGACCCCAGAAGACATGGTCCTTGGACTTTTTGTGAGCCCAGAACTAAAACTACTCCCAAAGCCAACTCTTCAGACACAGATTAGACTGCACTATTAGACATAAAATGATATTAGTGAAGACTCAAGTAGCCACATGAGGCTAAATGGACAGCTCCTGTCTGGAGGTGAGATGAGAAGGCAGAAGGGGACAGGTGCTGACTGAACGGGCACAAGAAATACCGGTTGGAGAAAGGGGAGTGTGCTGTCACAGTGTGGGGAAAGCAACCAATGTTACAAAGCAATGTGTGTGTAAGTTTTTGTATAAGAACATGACTTGAATTGTAATCTTTAACTGAAAACACAGTGAGTTAAAAAAAGATATCTAAATTTCTAGATAATATTTCGGATTATAAAAATTCTTTTTGTTTCAGGGATATGTCATAAAAATTGGAGAGTTTTACATTTCTTGCTCAAATCGCTGGATTTGCAAGCAATATAGTTCCAACTAAACATTCCTGTTCTATAATTTTTGTACATACTTACATATTGGCTTTGATAAATTCTTTCAACAAACCATGAGTCAGCTGTATGACATCTGTGTTACTAGATGTTGGGCACATAAAAAAAGAATGATACTACTATTGTCTTCAGTGACTTCACAAAATTGTAAATACACATATGTAGCCTAGTGAATTCAGTGCTATAATTGAGGGACTCATATGGTGCTGTACAAACACAGTCTCCTAATGGAGACAGACATGGAAGCAGACAGCTGTTACTTAGGGTCTTCAAGAGCTTGCAAGACAGGAAATGGGCAATGATGGACAGGGAGGCCCAGTGTTTTAGACTGGATTCTCTAGAGAAAGCAAAATCACTGATGTGGGTTCCCTACAGTCTGTCACTTAAAGTTTACTTCAAGGAAATGGCCCACATAGCTGTGGCAAGTCCCAAGTTCATGGGTCAGACAGCCAGCTGAGTGCTTCTGCTGGATCAGGTGGTTGCATGATCTGACGAACCCCAAATCGGCAGGTCAGGTAGTAGACAGGCTGGAGGCTTCTACTAACTTACAGGCTTGGGAGGGCTTGTGAACCCCAAATCTGCAGATCAGGTGACAGGCTGAAAACTTTTGCAGACTTCTGTCTCAAATGTCAGAGGTCAGGCAACAAGAAGAGGGCAAGGTTGAGAGAAGGTGAGCTTTGCAAGAGTATCCTTTTATATAGCGGAGGCAGGCTACACCCCCAAGGAAACTCTCTCTTCAATTGGCTGTTTACATCAGATCACAGAATGGAAGGAGATTACATAGTGTCTGCGAGATCACTGAGACTCATACTTTAGCCAAGTTGACACACAATATTAACCTTCACAGCCAAGGAAAACTTCTGTCCCTTCTTTGTAAGGACACATAAATGTGACAAAAGGACCTTTTCAGAAAACTATAAGAAATTTGGCATGACTTATATACACAATTGAACAAGGGAAGTGGAAAGAAAGGAACTGATAGGATATCTTGATTTTATCCTAAAAGTAATGGAGAGAAATTGAAACATTTTAAGCAGGGGAGTGACATTTTAGTATCATTGTTTTGGTGATAATATTATTGCTAGCAGGAAAAATAGAGTGGAAGGAACCATATAACAGACTTCTATGGCAATCAGGTTGAAAAATTATGAATTAGTGGCAGGAGGAACAGAAAGAAAGGAGCAGACTTAAGTTACTGATAAGGCTGAATTAGGACTTGTAAATTGATTGGATTCATGAATTTGCTTAATTTATTGAACATCTTCTGGATGCCACTGCTCTAGTTATTGAGGATACAGCAGTGAACCAAATGGAAAACTTTATGCTGTAATGGACATGAATTATAAACATAGGAGGTGATATACAATAATACCATTTACTAAGGTAGTGAAAATGTAAGTAGGAGCATTTGTCTGTTTGTTTGTTTTAATTTTTGGTGGTGGTGGTAGATATGTTTGGTTTGGGGTGTGCTTAATTTGAAGAGCCTGTGGAACATCCAAAGCATGGTGTTCTATGGTATGAAGTCTACCATTCTCTAATTGTTTCCCTTTCCTTTATAGCCCAAGAAAGTGCTTCAGGGCTCAGTATAGTCTTATAGATTGAGTCCTGCCCCACCAACACAACTGCCACTCATCCTTCCTCATTAACATCAGAGAGGCAGGATTTATAACATACAGGAACATCACACAATATTGGGAATCATGGCCTAGCCAAACTGATCCCTACATTTTGGCAGGGGGTCGGGGAGATGGGGAGCAATTCAATTCATGACAAAGTCCTTCAACAATTTTGAGCTGGGAATAACATAATTCAGTTTTTTTAGATCAAGATGATTCTGGCTGCTCTGTTGAGAAAATGTGTTGAAGGGTGAGGTAAAGGTGCAATGCATTTGGGTGCACTTTGGGAATAAAACTGAAGACACTGGTAGACAGAATGAGTATACCCAACCCACTCCAGTCGAGTTGATCCGTCTCATAGCAACCTTACAGGACAGAGTAGAACTGCTCCATAGAATTTCCAGGGAGCGTCTGGTGAATCTGAACTGCTGACCTTTTGGTTAGCAGATATAGCACTTAACCACTATATCACCGGGTTTTCTGAGGTCAGGGTAGAAGGGAGGGAGGAGTCAAGGTTCTCTCATAGATTTCTAGCTTGATGCTTTGTTTGGGGGGAAAACTAGGGAAGAGTTGGTTTGGGGAAATAAAAAATTTATTATTGTTATTTTTAAATAGCTTTATATATTCAGTGGGAGATCTTTCTCTTCTGCGTTCTAAACAGGTATTTGGCTTGGAAGAGATCTCTAGTAATTATTGAGCCAAATTCTAGTTAGGTAAGTAGCATGAGACAGTCATGTTGGTGTATAGCAAACAGAGGATAGTTTTTGAGAGGTCCCTGGGTCAGCAATGATAGTACTTGTGAACAGAGTTGCACTGTAACTGACAACAGTTACTATTTTAAGATTATATTTTAATAAGTTTAGTAATTAAAGATGTTTGTGGTTATATAAATTGTATTTAAATATATGCTTGGATAAATAATGTGGAATTTTATTTCAAAAATGGGCAAAACATATTAATGTATATATTTGGAACCCCGGTGGTGTAGTGCACTTTTCGCTGCTAACCAAAAAGTCGGCAGTTCAAATCTACCAGCCACTCCTTGGAAACTGTGGGGCCATTCTACTCTGTCCTATAGGATTGCTATGAATCAGAATTGACTTGACGACAGTGGGTTTGGTTATTTTTTTTGGTTTAGGTGGTATAGTGGTTATGAACTCAGCTGCTGATGAAAAGGTTAGCCAGTAGAATCTACTAGACCCTCCTTGAAAGCCCAGGGGGCAGTTCCTGTCTGTCTTGGAATGTTGCTGTGGGTCTCAATTGACCCAACAATGATGGCAGTGGGAATAATATGTATATGTATATATATGTATGCATTTATCATACAGGTATTATGAAGTGTAGTAGATATTTAACTTCTCCACGTCTTTTGATTAAAAATTCTTATGTTTGGGGAGGGGTTAAAAGGTATTAGTTCTAAATATTTTTCTTAGTGCATCTTGCTTCTTTCAATGTCTTAGAATTGTACCCTGTTTATTGGCTAAAGAATTCATAAACAATGTTTCCATGAATATTGGAAATTTGTGAGCTCGACATATAAAATTTTTATTTTATGCCACTTTATTGTTATCAAATACACTATCAAGGATACTTTTGTTAAATTCTACTATATTGGTTTAAAATATTGACTGGAAAATTTTAACTATTTTGTTTGGAAACATTTTTAATTCTTATAAATTACTTTTTTCACTCCATTAAAATATATAATTATCTATGCATTTGTTTTTAGCTTAGTTTCTTAAAAACTTAGGTATAAACTTGGTGTTTCATTATAGTTTCCTGCTTCTCATACATACCTTTACTTTTTCCTCCTTTCTTTAGTAATAATGACTTCTATCCATATTTTTTAACATTAAATTTTGAAATAATTATAGGTTAATGAAAGGTTGCCAACCAATATACAGGAAAGTCCTGTGTACTCTTCTCCTGGTCCCCCTGGTGTTAACATTTCACACAACATAGTGCAGCATGAAACCAAAATCTACAGAATTTATTCAGATTGTATCAGCTATATGCACACTCTTTTGTGTGTGCACAACTTTATGCAGTCTTATCACATGTGTAGCCACCACTAGAATCAAAACACTCAACTCCTCATAAGACTAACACATGTCACCCTTGGATAGCCACCCCATCCTCTGTTCTTCCCTCTGATCCCAGGCTACCGTTCATTTATTCTCCATCTGCATGATTAAAAAAAAAAAAACACCAAAAAAAAGCCAAACTAAATACACTGCTGTCGAGTTGATGTCAACTCACAATGACTCTGTAGGTCACAGTAGAACTGCCCCATAGAGTTTCGAAGGAGTGCCTGGAGAATTTGAACTGCCAACCCTTTGGTTAGCACTCATGGCACTTAACCACTGCGTCACCAGGGTTTCCATGACTAGCGTCATGCATTTTGTAAACGTTACATCAGTGTAGTCATGCAACAGGTATGTGTCTTTCTGAGATTCTTTGTTTTTATATTCAGTATAATAAAATTCTTAAAGTTTATGCAGATTGTGTCATGTATCAGTAGTTCCTTCCCTTCTCTTTTTGCTGAGTAGTCTTCTATAGAATGAATGAACCACAGTTTAACAAATTAACCAATGGAGGACATATGAGTAGTTTCTATTTTGGGCCTATTACCGATAAAGTGGCTATAGGTATTTGTGTACAGATTTTTGCATGAACATCAGTTTTCATTTCTTTGGGGTAGTTGTCCTATAGTGCAATTGCTGGGTGATATGGTAAATCCATTTTCTTGTTTTGGAGGAAACCGCTAAACTGTTTTTCAGTGTGACTGTACCATTTTATTTTTCCACCAATAATGTGTATGCAGTTTATGTACATTTTTTATTTGTTAATATTTTATTTGGGCTGTTGTAACCCAAAGCAGCCTCCAACCTTGTAGGAAAAGATACAGAGTAAATCTTAAAGGCATCGCCTAACAAATTGTACTTAAATTTGAAATCGATTTTGTTTTTCAGTATGACTACTTCGGCTCTGATAGTATGACAGTAACAGATAAAGTGATTGAAATTATTGGTATTATAAATTCGGTAAGTAATTCCCTTTTTGTGCCCTTTGGGCAGTGTCTGGCCAAATATAAATATGTGGTCCCACAAGATCATAATACAATTTAGAAATCTCCATCAGAGTAATAGTCCAATAGCCGAGTGCCATTGAGTCGGATCTGACTCAGGGAGACCATAACAATACTCTTTTTGAAGTTATAATTTAGATTAACTTGATGTGGCATTTCTGGATACTTAAGTTATCCATTCAAACAGAGATTAGGTTTGTCAAAATGTTGAATTAATTTCTAGGCTACTATAAGATAATGTAAAGATTAATTTTGCATGTATGTCTCTCTTATGTTTTTAGATCTTTGCCCAACTTAAAGTTACTATCGTGCTGTCGTCACTGGAGTTGTGGTCAGATACGAATAAGATTTCTACAGCTGGTGCGGCAAGGGCATTATTGCAGACATTTCTAAAGTGGAAAACCTCCCACCTTACCTTAAGGCCTCATGATCTTGCATTCCTATTCCTGTAAGAATAATGTTTCAGTATTCCTAGAAAGAAAATAATGATCTGTGACAATGATCTAGGTTAACTTGGGAAATTGTTACTCATTGCTGACAATTCACACTTTTGATTATTTGTCATGTGCTTTATTCAGGCCTTGAGCTTTCCTTTTTGTTAGGGAATACGATTGCAGACATTTATTTCTGTGTGTATCTGCTTCCCAATGAGGTGACCAAGACGTGAAGAAGTTAAGCTGTTGTTGTGCCTCTAGTGGCAGATCCAGAGTTTGAATTCACAATTTGTAGCTCCAGAGCCCTACTACATAAGAATTACAGTTTGTATTGTAAAGTTTAGAGTTTTGTTACAAGTTTTTATCAAATGCTTGGCAAAGTAAGTTGATGATATTTTATCTTAGTGAATTTTATGCATCATTTTTAAATGTTGGTTTTCTAATAAACAGTTATAGTTAATTATTTTGTTTGGATTAAATTTATAGATAATTATAATCAAGGTGTCTTTCAGTAAGCCTGTGTACAGTCACTTGCCACATAACGCCCCTTGGGGCAGTGTCTGGCCAAATATAAATATGTGGTCCCACAAGATCATAATACAGTTTAGAAATCCCCATCAGAGTAATAGTCCAATAGCCGAGTGCCATCGAGTCGGATCCAACTCAGGGAGACCATAACGATACTAATATTTTGATGATCATTGCAAAACAGTTCCTGTTTCTTATTAGAAACCATTGTTTGTACCTCAGCTTATTAATATAATAAATTTCATGGGAATTGGTTCGTAACTGTAGCTGGTATGTATGTAAGTTTGTAACTTGGAGACTCTTATGTGTGAGGACTGCCAACTAAGTTTGCAAACTGATGCTGGAAAAAGTGCTGCATACCTCATTGCTGGGTATCATTATGGTCACCTTCAAAGTCTTCCCCTTGGGAAGCTGTGCACTGATGCCAGGGCCTAGTCCACCCTTCAAAGCAATTTTCAAACCCTCTTTCTGGAGTGACCATCAGAATTGTTGTCATATTGCCCTTAATGTCCTGAATGTCATCAAAATGTCTTCCCTTCCGTATTTCCATTATCTTCAAGTAAAGAAAAAAGTCCTTGGGAGCCAGACCAGATGAGTAGGGAGGGTGTTCCAATACAGTTATTTGTTTACTGGCTAAAAACTCCCTCACAGACGCCTATGCAATTAAGTTCCCGAACTTGCCACCATGCCACTGTGTGCAATGGGCATTCCAGAATGGGTCTCCAAGTTGCTCTGAAGGGTGGACTAGGTGCTGGCATCAGTGCATAGCTTTCCAAAGGGAGTACATTGAAGGTGGCCATAGTGACATTCAGCCGTGAGGTATGCAGCACTTGGAGCAATGAGGCTCTCAGACCTCACTGGCAGACTTTGTATGTGCTCAGGTAAATCACATTGTGTCCCATTTCACAGAAGGTATCATAGGTGTTAATGACACGTCTGTATATACATTTTAAGTTACCATATCAGTGTATCCTTTTGCCCGTTTGAGACTAATCTTTCCCCCACATGCCTTCCCATTGTAACTACTGCTATCTTTTCATTTTATCTCAGTCTAATGGCTATCAATTGATGTCATTGTAATTTAATTTCCTTCTTTGACGGTTGGTGGATTTGAGCATCTTTCCCTGTGCTTATTGATCATTTGGATTTGTCCTTCTAACAGATAGTTAACTGGGCAACTACCTGGGACAAGTGCCTTTTTATGTCACTTGACTATTCCTTTGCAATTTGTAAGCGCTTTTTTTTTTTCAAATGAGACTATTATCAGCATATTTTGGCAAGATTGTGCGATAAAACCTGAGAAAGCTTGAACCTGTGTAAGATGGAAACCAGCCAGAGAAGAGAAACACAAATGTTTTCCACTAAAAGAGCGATAGAAAAGTACTCAGACTACATGCTGTTGAAGGTGGAAAATCTAGGTGATTCAGAACAAGTCTCACTGTATACTGAATCCCACAGATGCAAAGAAACATTCTTCCTCCTCTAGGCTGTTGTGTGAGACCCTAGGGCTTGCCCTTGAGACCTGGGTAAATGGCCAAGCCAAGTGCCATCGAGTCGGCAAATGGAGAGATGATATATTTTGAACAAAAACTTAGAGCAGCCGATGCAATTTTAAATCCACAGTGATCAAGGCAGTGTGATATTGATAAACAGTAGGCTAAAACTCTGATATATAGGTCAAATGATTTGTTGAAACGTCTCAGATGGTATTCTGTGAATTTCTGGAGCCTATTTTTTTTTACCATTCCCTTCAGTGCAACTTGGACTTCTTTTCATTCCACTTGGTTCTGGATCTTATGCTACTTTCTGAAATGATTGAACACTGTTCAGTTCTCTTTGATACAGTAATTCTGTGTATACTTTTGATTTTGGTTTGATGCTTTCTGCATCATTCATGTATTTTCTCTGCAAAATTCTTCAGTGTTTGACCTTGAAGCTTGAATTTTTTTTCCAATTCTTTCAGCTTCAGAAATGCTGAGTTTGTTCTTTTCTTTTGAGTTTCTAATTTCAGGTCTTTCCCTGTTTCATTGTAATACTTCATCTTCTTGAGCTGCTCTTTGAAATCTTCTGTTCAGCTCTTTTACTTCATTTCTTCCACTTCCTTTAGCTACTGTACATTCAAGGGCAAGTTTAGAGTCTCTTCTGGCATCATTTTGTCTTTTCTTCCTTCTCTGTCTCTTTAATGACCTTTTGCTTTTTTCATTTATGATTTTCTTGATACCATTCCACAGTTTGTCTGGTCTTTGGTCATTAGGATTCAGTGAATCAAATCTGTTCTTGAGACAGTCTCTGAATTCTGGTGGCATATACTCTGTACTTTGACTCTCATGGACTTGCCTCAATTTTCTTCAGCTTCACTTTGAACTTGCAGATGAGTGGTTGGTAGTCTGTCCCCCAGTTGGTCCCTGTCTTTGTTTCTAAATGATGATACTAAGCTTCTCCTTCATCTCTCTCCACAGATGTAGTTGATTTGATTTCTGTGTATTCCATCCAGTGAGGTCCATGGATATAAAGTATTTGCCATGAAGAAGTTGTTGGTCTTGCAAAAGTCTATCATAAGATATTGTTTCTATCACCAAGGCCGTATTTTTTAACTACTGTGTTTTCTTCCTTGTTTTACCTTTCACATCTCAGTCACCATAAACATACATCTTGACTGCATGTTTGTTCAATTTCAGACTGCAGAGGTTCCTAAAAATCTTCAGTTTCTTCATCTTTGGCTTTAATGATTGGTATGTAAATTGAGTAATAGTTGTATTAACCAGTCTTCCTTTTAGATGTATAGATATTATTCTACCACTTACACCATTATACTTAAGAACGAATCTTGAAATATTTTTTTAATGTCGAGTACAATGCTGTTCCCCTTTGACTTGCCATTTCTGCATAGTAGACTATATGATTGTTGAACTCAAAATAAGCAACACCAGTTCATTTCTGCCCACTAATTCCTAGGATATTCACGTTCATGTTCCATTTCATTTCTGATGACTTCCAATTTTCCTAACTTCATACTTCATAACGTTCCATGTTTCGATTACTGATGGCTATTTGCAATCATTTCTTCTAATTTTGACTCAGGCCACATCAACAGATGAAGGTCTTGAAAGCTTGACTCCATCTGTGTCATTAACGTTGACTCTACTTTCAGGAGTGAACTCTTCCCCAGTAAAATTTTGAGGGTCTCACACCCTGAGGGGCTAATCTACTGGCAGCATACTGGACAGTGTTTCACTACTACTGATAAGATTCTCACTTGTCGTTATTTTTATGAAGTAGATAACCAGGTCTTTCTCCCACTAAAACCTGTCCATCAATGATGACCCTGCTGGTGTTTGACGTATTGGTGGCATAGCTTCCAACATGAGAGCAACACATGATGATAAACTGATAGACTCATGTAATACATTAGAGTAGGTTCATTTATTTGATTTTAAGACTGAATTTTATGTTTTTTATTGGTAACACATTCACATTTTTCCAAAGTCAAAATTATATATAAAAAACCATATACAGAATATTCTTACTTCCATTCTGTCACTTCCACTATTTGCTTCCTGGCCCCAGTGAAACAAAATGTTTTTAATTAGTGACTTATTTACTCCTTTGGTGGTCATTTTTCAAGCTTAAGGAAATAAATGTATATAGTCTTATTGTCTCCTTTCTTAAGTAAAATGATGCATGATGATATATTACTCTCATTCTGAGCCTTGCTTTTTTTTTTTGCTTAATAGTATCTGATCATCTTTTAATGTAAGAGCATAGATATATTCCTGATGTTTAAGCCTTGTGTATGGTATTGCCATAGCTTATTTAGTTAGGACTCTTGTACGTGACACTTGGATTGTTTCCAATATTTGATTACTATAAAAGAATCCTACACTAGGGGGTGGGAGGTGGGTGAAACTCTTCATATATATGTCATTTTATATATGTATCTGAATAGATATGGGGTCTGTTTCCTCACAATCTTACCACCAAGATGTATGGTCAAAATTGTTTTTTGCCTACATAGTACATGAGAAGTGGTATCTTGGTGTAGTTTCAATTTTCATTTCTTTTTCATGAGACAGATAGAAAGATAATAGATAAATTTTCTTGTGTTTGCAGTTTTCTTTCCCAGTTGATAATTTGTCTTTTGTCAGAGTTTGTGTTTTTATTTTAATTGCTTTACAAAATACATTTATTCTTAAGAAGTAGAATTTATCAGGCTTTTCTTTTATAATTTTTGGAATTTGAGTCATAATTAGAGAGGTTTTCCCACTTCACAGTTGTAGAGGAACTTTTACATTTCTTTTTCCAGTAACTTTTAGTCACAACCTGTGTACCTATAATGTATATCGCATTGGAGTTGATTGTCACTCATAACAACCCTACAGGATACAGTACAACTGTCGCATAGATTTTCCAAGGAGCTGGTGATGGATTCGAACTGTTGATCTTTTGGTTAATAGCCATAGCTCTTAACCAGTGTATCGCCAGGGCTCCTTAGCCTGTCTAACTCCTAAGATTATGCTGGCATTTTTATTAGGCCCACATTAAATTCATAAATTAACATATGGAATCTGTTAGGTCTTCTAGTCTTAAAAATGTTATGTCTTTCCACTTGTTTTCAAATATACGTTTATGCCATTTAGAAGTTAGTTTCTTCCATAGAGGTTTTGCATGTTTATTCCTAGATGTAACTGTTTCTGGGTATTTTTATCTTTTTTTTTTTGTTGTTAGTATTATAAAAGAATCTTCTGTTAACATTCCAACTAGATTTTGCTTGTATGTATAAAAAATACTAATTCCACATGTTGATTTTTATGTCCTACTTCCTTACTAAATTTCTGTATTATTTTTAATAGTTTCTAAGTTGATTAATTTTTTTAAAATTCATACAATAGTATCAGCTGGATATATAGATAGTTTTATCTCTTTTTTCTTAATTTTCCATCTGATTAATTCTTGTAGTATTATTGTTTTGACTAACACCTTACTATAGTGTTAAACACTAGTGGGACTTATGATAATATTGGGCATGTCTGTTTTTTTTAGTGGAAATGTTACTTTGTTCAATAAGATGCTGACTTTGGGGCTGAAATATGTGTGTAGTATATCTATGTGTGTGTGCATAATATTAAGGCAGTATCCACAAATTATTGTTATACCTACAACAATGTAAAAAAATAACCTTTCAGCATTCATGAAGATAATAGTAAGATATTTTTCTTAGTCTTCTTAATACTAATAATTATAGTGGTATATTCTACAACTCTGAATCATTCTTGTATTCCTAACTAAACCTCACTTCCTCAGAATATATTAGGATATTGAACTTTGACTGTTTGTGGAAGATAATTTGTCTCATTATAAAAATAGAAGTTATAGTATGATCAGCATCTTTGAAGTTGAGCAATCCCTCTTCTGGATATTTTGCCTTACTGAAGCAACATACTTTGTATATCTACAGTAAGATCCTAGCAGAGACTCTTGAAAATAGTATAATATCAGTAATTTCTTATGGTCTGTGTGCTCCAGAAGCTTGCAATCTGGTATGAGTAAGTTCCGTGAGTAAAGAGCAGGGTAATATTTATGTAAATACCTTATCTCTACTTGCTTGCAGTTCGCAGGATAAAAACAGATTAAGAATGAGAGAACAAAAGGGATACAAAGCAATGTGTAAATATGTTCTAAATAGAAGTGGGAAGGCAGAGTTAGCAAACAAATAAACAAGCCAACAAAAAATACTCACTGCCATCTAGTCAATTCTGATTCACAGTGAAGGCAGAGGTAGGCCTGTGTCTCTCTAGAGCAGAGATCCGAGATGAAAAAGCAATCCAGGTTATAAAAATAACATGTTTAGTGCCATGAAATAAGGTCTTTGAGTTCTGTTATAACAAATACACCGCAAGGGGGTGGCTTTAACAGAAAGAATTTTATTTTCTCACAGAAAAGTAGGCTAAAAGTCCACATTCAGGGCATCAGCTCCAAGGCAAAGGCTTTTTCTGTTGGCTCTGGAGGACGGTGGTCCTAGACATCAATCTTCCCCTGGACTGGGAGTTTCTCAGATGCATTGTGCTCTTGGTGCTCCTTTCTTGGTGGTATGAGGTACTCCTGTCTCTCTGCTCCCCATTTTCTCTTATATCCCAAGAGATTGCCTCAAGACACCATTGCTTTAAGACAAGGGATTGCCTCAACACCAGCTTGTAGATTGAGTCTTACCTCACTAACCCAGCTGCTATGCATTCTCCTTCTGTTAACATCCTAGAGGCAGAATTTGCAACATATGGGAAAAATCTCACAATACCAGGAATCATGGTCCAGGCAAACTGATAGACGTTTTTGTGGGGGGCTCAATTCAATCCATGATAGTTCTTTTCAAAGATTAGGAAATTCCCAGTTAGAAATGGGGTCTACTCTTAGAAAGAGGGAAAAGATACAAGAAATACTGAAGAGGTAAGACACTAGAGTCTGATAATTGATTTGTTATGGAGACTGGGTGGGGATTGGCAGTTTGAAAGAAAAAATCCAATAGTACAAAAACGAAAGTGCTTTTTGAGTCTGGTTTCTCAGGAGGGTTTTGTGCATAGGGTTTTATGAGAAGTCTTAGGATTTGTAAGAAGAGGGAGTCATGAAAGGGGAACTACCTTGACTGAAAAACGTAAACAATACTTCAACATCGAGATGCTAAGTCAGAGTTGAAAGTCAGGAGTCAGTACTCGGAAACAAGTGCTGGAGGTGTTAGCTATAAACAGTATCCAGGATATGGGAATAAAGGCAGCAGTGGGGAGACAGTACAATGGTCACGTGAAATGCTGTTGAGACAAAGAGGGCATGACAAATTGAGAACTGAGTACCAAGCTTCATTGTATACCTCCTGGCTTGCTTATTTTGCTGAGGGCTCTAAAAAACCAAACACCAAACCCACCGCTGTCGAGTCAATTCTGACTCATAGTGACCCTATAGGACAGAGTAGAATTGCTCCGTAGAGTTTCCAAGGAGTACCTGGTGGATTCAAACTGCCAGCCATTTTGTTAGCAGATGTAGCACTTAGCCGCTAAGCCACCAGGGCTCTGAAGAAGGGAATGAATGTTGGTACCTTTGTGGCTGAGAGTATGATTCTGGATCTAGACTGCCTGAGTTCATCTTCTTTCAGTAGCACTTAGGTAATCATGCTACTTTCAGGGAGTTACTTACACTTCCAGTCTGATAGTTTCATTTGTTTAATGTGGATAAACATAGTATCTTTTTTGCATTTTTTTTTCCCCTGAGGATTAAGGGGGATAATTTGTGTAAAGCTATGAGAACAGTTTTATTATGTGACAATTTATATGAGCCCTTAATGCTGGGAACCCTTGGTGACATAGTGGTTAAGTCCTACGTCTGCTAACCAAAAAGTTGGCAGTTCAAACCCACCAGATGCTCCTTAGAAAGTCTATGGGGCAATTCTACTCTGTCCCATAGGGTTGCTATGAGTCTGAATCCTCTCGATAGCAGTGGGTTACTCAATGAGACGTCATAATGTTAAGTCTTAGTACAATACAGTCATTGTTAAGAGAAATTGGTGATCTTTTCTTCATAGAAATGACACAAGTTTTAATCCATATGTTTAAAAATATACGTCACTGTCATTCAGCACATTGTTTTTGGTCAAAATGTTCGACCCTATGCATTGGTAACCCAGAAAAAACATGAAAAGAACAGAAAACCCATCACAAAAGTGTCTTAGAAATCCAGAGTGTGTAATTTAGTTAGGAATGTCTTCTAAATTTGAAACAATCAAGGGAGTATTCAAAGATTATACTTCATGATTTAGGACTTTATGAACTGCAACTTTAAACTATTAGAAACAATTGTCACATTGAAATTGTTTGCTAATATTAATTATACATGCACATGTGTTTATTTAGTTACAGGGATAATCCAAATTTTGTTGGAGCAGTATTTCCAGGAAAAGTCTGTGATAGCCGTCTCTCTGCAGGAGTTGCTTTGGTAAGTAATTATTTAATTTTAAAATTTTAAAAATTTACTCGTTACTGAAAATTATCTGACATGAGAATATCTATTTTATACCATTTAGGTATAGATTTACAGTTAGAAGTTTTGTTTGTATCCACTACTATTAAAAATTTGAAATGTGTAGAAGGAACAGTATTATATAAATCCATTGACTGTGTTTGGGAATTAAAGTGGGAATAAAAGTATCACAAATACACAAGCATTCCTCAGTGGGTATGATAGTAGATCCTGAGAAATTATCTGCAATAAATGTAAGAAATAAGAAAAACTTCTGTCGAACAGATTTTTGCCTGTAGACAAAATACTCGAGAAATACTCTACAGATAAAATAGCTTCAAAGTCAAAACAAAAGAAAAACTGTACAAATAATATTTTAAATGTTTCAGACCTTCAAATGACCGTATTTGAAAGAAACTTTTATATCTATCTTAAATATTTAGAAATATGTTACATATAAAAGTAGTCTACATATGTGTATATAATCCATTGGTACCTCTAAATGTACCATTTAATGTAATTTTTTACCATTTCTCATGCTACTCATTCTTTTTAAAACCAAGCTTAAAAAATGTGTCTTTTTTTATTATTATTGACTAATGCATGTTACTCATGTGAAATTTGCTAAGTACATATAGGAACGTACAAGAAAATTAATCTGACATCTCATCACCACTATTACCATTGTGATTGATATGTATCTCTCTCTTTATGTCATCTTCTCTTCATCTGTTACTCTGGCTCCCTTTCTCTATAGAATTTTTTATAAAATAGAGTTCTGCAGCACATATTTTTATTTCTGATAATCTTTTAATCTGATTTTTTTATTGCAGAAGTAATGCTTATGGTAAAATGTATTTAGACTATTGGCATACTAGGCAAAAAAGTGATTATAAAACTTCTTTCTGCCCTATTTAAGAATTTATATTTAAGTTATTCTGGTGGTTATTTATTCAAAAACATATGTCCTTACCTCTACTTTGATTTGTAAAGTGTAGACAACGTTGGGAATCTCACTTTTGACATATTTGGCTTATAGAATCTATTTCTCATCTATGCTTATATGTATTTCTTATACATAAGTTCTTTTATTTTTACTATTTTAAATAATATCTGTATACCTAGACCTGTGGTTAAGAGACACAGCTACTAACCAAGAAGTCGGCAGTTCAAATCCACTAGGCGCTCCTTGGAACTCTATGGGGCAGTTCTGTTCTGTCTTATGGGGTTGCTATGAGTTGGAACTGACGCAATGGTAGTGGTCTTCTTTTTTTTTTATTAACCTTACACAATAGCCATGTAGTAGGTTCAGTGGAATTTGGGGTAGATTAAGGAAAATGATATAAGCACCAAACAACAGCTTTGCACAACAATGCACAGCATTGACAGCCACGTGTAGGTGGTGAACCCCCAGAATTGGGAGGTTTTCCAGGGTCAAGCTGTGTGGGGAACCACCAGAAGGGGATGAGGGCTAGGCAACTCCCATGGACGAGGAAAAGGGAGGGGCACTATGCCATGTGCTTCTGCAACAAGGTGGAGAGTCTCTGGGTCAGAGAGCTCTGAGGACAGAAGTGACTTGGGATCCTTACAACTATAGGAGTTTGTCTCAACTCTGGCAAGCAGCTGTTAAGCACAGTTTTATGGAATATGCAAAAAAAAAAAAATAAAAGGAGGATCTAGGTAGCTAACTCTCCCCCACCAAGACAAAAAAACAAACCCACTGCAATGAAGTTAATTCCAACTCATAGTGACCCTATAGGACAGAGTAGAATTGCCCATAGAGTTTCCAAGGAGCACCTGGCAGATTTGAACTGCAGACCTTCTGGTTAGCAGCTGTACAACTTAACCAGTAGGCTGCCAGGGTTTTTTTAAAAAGCAATTTGATGCATATAAATCTGAGATTGACACTGGTGGGCTTTTGGGGACCAAAAGGCTTAATTTGCCATGAAGAAGTAAACAACCTGAGGGGATCAATACACAGAGACCATCTTTGACTCATTTATGTAACACTCCACTGCTTACCTGCTCTGAGAAATAAGATGTGTAATGTAGCTCTGTCCTTCCTCTAATTTCTCTTCCCCTCAGTCTTCCAATTTTTACTGGATACTATCATAGCATTTTTATTTCTATTGTCAAGGTTTGTAAAATTTATATCTTTCTAAAAACTTTTGTACTTTATAAGCTGATTAAAAGCAAAATCAGTAAATAATATTTTGTATTATAAACATATATGTAATATTAACCACTGAATAAAAAATAAATATGTTCATATGTCAGTAAAGCTTTGATGGTTAAAGGAGAATATTTCAATCACTAGGGTCTAATAGTGCTCCTTTATTTATTTTCTTATGTTTGTTACTTCCTTTGGGTGAAAGCAACTGCCACATAAATTTGAACCACATCTTCTTGAGAAAGTTTTGTTTCTGGAATAACTCATCAGATTTTGTCTGTTTTTAAACACAGAGTGTATGAATGGCAGACTTTGAGTTATTTCTTTAATAAATATGTTTATTTTCACATTTGATGGATAATTGAGTAGACATGGAATCTTAGCTCTGATACTTTTCTACCTCAGAATTTTGAAGATTGATACTGTCTTTTTGCCCAGCAATTATACAGTGAAGGAATAGCAAGGAAATTGAAAGGGATTTTTACTGGCTAAGGAAGGAGAGAAGTCAGTAAGGGAAGTTAACAGCAGTAAAAATTTGGTAGGAACCATAGACTGGATCAAGGGCATTATTAGGGGACTGGAGAGGAGTGTGGACCATACCAGGTGACACTGTTACTGTAAAACATGCATCCATGCTGCCTGCCACAAAGCCAATACTGTGATGGGGGTGAGGTGGATGATCAAGAGGTTTGTTGTATATGGATATACAAGAGACAAGGGCAATTGAATCCTCAAAGCCTGTCTGCCTTCGTGAGTCAGGCTGAGGGTTTTTATTGAGTAGCTAAGGGTCAACATTTAGGTATGGGGGAGAGTGATCATGGAAGAATGTGGGCAGTTGGTGGAGGAAGTCTGGAGTTGGGCATCTGAAGGGAATCTACCAGAAGATAGGTGTCTGGGACCTGCAGGGGTTCTATCCGGAGACAGGCATCCAGAGCCAGAAAGGGGTCCATTCAGAGTCCTCCAGCAGTGGTTTTCTGAGCAGGGAGTCAGTGACTGGCACCTCCACCTGCCTAATAATCCAGAGAGAACCTAAAACAACACAGCTGCAATGATTTTATTGTACCTTATGCCTGATGTGTCACCTACCCTCCTCATAGTTTCAGTGGGTTGTAAATTAATGTGTAATCTACCTACCTACCAAAGTACCATATTTTTATAAACCTGCATTTATTTGCTGGCCATAACCTCTCTGTACCACGAGGTATTTTCATAAGTGTGATATGCTAATTGTTTTTATCAGCAACATGTGGAAGAGGATGTGAGGGTGCCTCGTGGCTGGAGGGTGCTACTGCCAGAAGGGGTGTGTTATTTCTGTAAAAATATGGTATTTAACATAGTCTTCTGCTGTATTTCAGATCTTTGTTACTCAAATACTTCGTGCAGCCTGTTTAATTTTTTGTGATGCTTTGCTGCACTTTGCCCAATTTCCTTCCTGATTTCTTGAAGACCTCCACACATTAATCTTTTGAATTCTACCTCTGATGATTCCAGGAGGTCTTCTTCATCTAGAAAATTTTTTGATTCTTTGTTTTGGGAGTTTTGTGACTCCATACTGGTCTGCTTCTTCAAATATTTGCTTTTGACTGTTGTTTCTGAGCCATCAGAAAGTTGTTGTAATTTATTTATTTTTGTTTGCTTACTGTGTTCTAACTTATATACATATATATTTTTTATTTTGTTCTTAAATGTCCAAATGGGCTGATCATTTGAACTAGTATGAAACCTTAGAACTTCTAATGTCCTTTCTTCAGGTCTTTAAAGGTGTTCCTAGGCATATAGGCCCAGGCATCAGTTTACTTTTCTTTTGTATATTCAGCATAGGAGTCCATGTAGACAGCTGCTAAGTGTGTGGTGCCTGCTCTTTTCAAGAGCTGTACGTGGAGAAGGCAGATTAGTGGGGGTACAGGTTGCTGGTTGTGCCCACTGAGAAAGGAAGGGAGCTGACAGCTGTTTGTGCCTAGGCAAAGGACCTATTTCTCCCCAGAGCTCCTGGCATAGGGGAGCTGGAAGATTTCTTTTTTCTTCATTTTTTAAATTGTTCCCTCTCCAAGTCTGGGAGAATAGCTCAGGGTTCACATAGGGAGTCCCACTTTGGGCTCAGGAGGAGCATCAGTGCAGAGAAGGGAGGGGGAAATGCTGGGAAAAGGAAAGATGATTAGCCCAAAGGGAAGCCCATAAGCAAGCACTTAGCTTATGTTGCTCAAATGGAAGTCCTTTGTGATTCTGCAGGTGCAACCACCTGAAGCTCAGCTTCTGTGTTGAGAAAGATGTGCTTCAGTGGCCACAGTTCTGCTCATCATGCTGGCAGTAATGGGTTCCCCTCTGGGGTCTGGATTCCTACTGGGCCAGTGTTGGCTGTCTAGATGCTTCTCGACTTAATCTCCCTTCCCTGTTGCCCAGTCTCATCCTTTAGCTTTTTTCCTAACATTCAGGACTCCAAGAATGTCCTATGTAATCTGTTCAGTTGTTTTCTGTTTTTGTTGTTGTTAGAGGGATCACAGGATGCGTGTGGCTACTCTACCACCTTAGCCCTACCTCTAGATTAGAATTTTTACTTCTTAAGGTGTGAAGAAGGAGCATTTGGCACAATGGTTAAGTGCTGAGCTGTTAACTGAAGGGTTTATGGTTCAAACCCACCAGCCACTCTAAAGGAGAAAAACTTGACATCATGCTTCTGTAAAGATTTGCTTCTGTGGAAAGTATGAGGCATTTCTACTCATTGCTGTTGAACTGCTATAGATTGGAATTAACTCAATGGCAGTGATTTTTTTTATATGTCAGGAATGTCATTTAAATTTATGCATGTATATTTTATTTCTAGGATCCCTGAAGTAATTGCCACAATTCTTGTGGCTCAAAACATGGATCATACTAGATTCCTCTAGTTTATTGTGATAATTTCACCCACTTTTTCTCAGACAGTAAAATGTTACCACAGCATTTATGCCACTCCTGGTTCCATTATTCCCATTAATTTCAGAGAAGCCAGTTACATCCAAATGTCTGCCATCATCATCTTAAACTTACAGAAAACAGCTATTAGAGATTTTTTGACTGTGTTGGTGTTCCAGTCACCAAAGTATTATTTAATGCCTTGATAAACTAATTGTCCTCCCAACCCTCTCTGGGGATATGGATAGGGGTGGCTACAAGGACTGACAATTAAGTTCATGAACTCATCCTAGAAAAAGTGCTATGTATGTCAGTGCTGAATGTCACTATGGTCACCTTCAAAGTACTCCCCTTGGGAAGCTACACAATGATGGCACCACCTAGCTCACCCTTCAGAGCAATCTTAGAGCTCTTTTTACCGGAATGGCTGTCAGAGCTGTCGTTGTATTACCCTTGATGTCCTGAATGTCTTCAAAATATCTTCCTTTCAATATTTCCTTTATCTTTGGGTAAAGAAAAAAGTCATTGGGGGCCAGATCAGATGAGTATGGAGTGTGTGTTCCAACACAGTCATTTGCTTACTGGCTGAAAGCTCACTCACAGACAACTATACAATTAAGTTCATGAACTTGCCACCATGCCACAATGTACAATGCTTGTTCCAGAAGGAGTTCCAAAATTGCCTTGGGGGTGGACTGGGCACTGGCATCAATGCATAGCTTCCCAAGGGGAGTACTTCAAGGGTGGCCATAGTGATATTCAGCAATGAGGTCTGTAGCACTCAGAGCATTAAGCTCATGGACTTAATTATCAGACCCCATGTTGAACAGGCTGCAGGTAATAGATTTATTCAATATTCCCGTATATCTGAAACTGAACACTCCTTAATGTACAGTATTCCTGGAAAGTTCCAGTATTTTGACCTTACTGACAAGTAGACCATTGTTAATTCTAACTTTAGTTAGTCACTCTAGTAGAATGTTAACATTATTCCTGCTTTAACCCAGCACTTGTAAGTACAGAGTCCCAAGTTAGTCATCCATTTCAATAAATTTGTTGTAATTTATCCTTCTATTTCGTACCACTGGGTCAAACCTTTTTAAAGTATAAACTCACTCCTCCTAGAGAAGAACATTCTCTTTCCAGACTATGTTGGGATCCAGTTTTTAATATGAGTCTGGAGGTAGTGAGGGGTGGTGAGACAACTGTCTCAGGTATTGTTGAAGTTTTTTTTAAAGTGGAGCTTGGCTCTCTCAGTTTGGAGAGGGCTTCCTCTGCTGGCAAATGAAGGAATATTTGTCCATGTCTCTTCAAGCACCCCCACCCCAAGTTGCAGATTCCAGCTCTTTCCCCACCAAATTGGGTGGTCTTGAGCAGTAGACTCTGCTGCAGCCTTGCAGTCCTTGTTATTAGATCTTGGACTTGGTCTTCAGCCATGCCAGTCTAGTGACTGTAAGAGATGATGAGTGTCTTAATTATGTAGTGCTAATATAAGATAAATACCCCACGTGGATGGCTTTCGTGAAGACAGATTCATTCTCTCAGAATCCAGTAGGTTAGCAATCTGAATTTGGGGTGTCAGCTGCAGAGTAAGGCTTTCTCTGTCAGTGGAAGAAGGTCCTTGTCATCAGTCTTCCCCTGGATGAGGAGCTTCACTGTGCAGGAATCCTGGGTCCAAAGGATGTACTGTCCCCCTGGTCCTGCTTTCTTGGTGAGAGGAATCCCCCTCTGCTCACATCTCTTTTTTATATCTCAAAAGAGGCCAGCTTAAGGCACTATCTAATCTTCTAGGTCTCATTAATATAACTGCCACTAATTCATCTCATTGATGTCAGAGTGATAGGATTTACAGCATATAGAAAAATCATATCAGATGACAAATGGCAGACAGTTAAGCAATGTTAGGAATCATGAACCAAGTTCACACATATTTTGGGGAGACAGAATTCAATCCGTAACAATGAGTTACATCAGTGCTGCTACAGAGGCTTTCTGGTTGTCTATTCACATTTTCAGTTGTTCATTGATACTTTTCCGTGTACATTCTCTAAGACTCTCACAAGAAGCCAGATGACCTCAAAATCTTTATAATCACTCTTGTCAGTATAGCAATAAAGTACTTTGATATTCTTGACATCATGGCCTCCATCTGCGCTTTTTAAGATGCCATCTTTGGTTATAATTTGAGAAGTTACCATGTCACCATAAACCTTGAATTGTCGGTGTACCGTTTCTCCTTGGTAAGGAAGTTATCTGTGCCCTGGAAATGTGTGAGCTCCTCAATTTAAGATTGCCATCCTGAGGGTCTGTTTTTTTGTGGCTTCTCTTGATACCACTTTCTCTACCAGTCAGGGTTTTAGGAGAAAGGAGATAAGACAGCTAAACTGGGTAACTTGGTTTTGAGGCCCCTTAGTGAACTGAGAAGAGGAATATCATTCGAATTACCCTAGATGAATATCAGAGTTGTTGTCAGAAATTGAGACTGTATGGAAAATTATGCGGATTGAATAGAAGACTGTGGCTCCAGTAGCTAAAAATCTAATTTAAATATTCTTCATCATAAATAGCTCTGTTTTATAAATTAACTACACAATAATTATTTTATGTAATTGATTGTTAAAACATGGCAAAGTTTGGCATGGATTTAGTATACTTATATCTCAGCTAAAACTTTAATAAGAAGAGCTTCTCATTTGTCCGAGGAATCATATCTCAGCATTTTAAAATGTTTACTAAAACAATAAAAATAGTTAGAATCAGAATATTATATTTACCATGATTTGAGTTGACTTTCTTTGAATTTCTTTTGCTCTTAATGTAGTATTCCTCGCAGGAAAATTTGGAGTCGTTTTCAGTTATTGTTAGCCAGTTGCTGGGACTTTATCTGGGACTGTCGTATGATAACCCAAAGAAATGCCGCTGTTCAGGAGCTGTCTGTGTAATGAATCAAAAAGCTATGTAAGTTTTTTTTAAAATGAGATTTATTTAATGGTTATTAAATTTGTGTTATTGATATTCTGTGTGCAGTAATTTAGAATCTACTTAAAACTAACTTACACAAATTAGCTATAAATGGACCAAGTTCACTGAAAAATACAAGTGGGTGTTTTATACGTAAGAGTAGGGTGGAAAGACAATCAAGGATACAATCTGCAAGATACATTAGCAAAGTAATTATCCTTAAGCTGTGTATTTTATGAAATCATTTAGTATAGATCATTAAAATATGTTAGCAGATCAAAACAACGCTCTTTGCTTTTAGATGGAATTTCTGGGTTGCTTGTAGGGTAGTTGGATGTTGTGGAAGAATTACCATTGTAAGAATAAAAAGAGCTACTTGGAGACTGAACAAATATACAACAGTCGTGTGATTTTGGTCAAATTACTCCACGTTGCTTAGATTTACTTTTCTCCTCTTTAAGATAGGGACAGTTACGACTATCCTTTCCTTTCATAGGGTGATGTTAGAATCTAATGAGAAAATACAATGGGAAATCATTTTCTAAATCATTAAATTTCATAAATATGTGAGGTTAGCTGCTGTTCACAAAATAAGTATATCCAACAATGCAACAGCAGATAAATTTAGTGTCCAACATGTTTTTCATTTGTGAAGATGGCTTATGATTGGTTATGATCTATTTATAACTAAAATCAGTGAAAAGAGAAAATGAAGCATTGTTTTTGAAAATATGTTATTTTTCATAGTTACTCTAAGTGCTTAAGATTTCATGTACATTCTAAAAATAGCCCAAACTCCAAATCTACGCAAGTTTTAGTAATGATAAGAAACATTTACACTGTACATACTGTGTCCATTCCATTCCAAGTACTGTAAGAACTTTACATGGATCAACTCATTTGATTCCCCAAACATCTCTGTGAGGCAGGTTATATCATTATTCCTATTTTTACAGATGATAAACTAAGTTACAAAAAGGGTAACTGCGCTTGGTCTAATAGCTAGTGAGTGACAATCCTGGGTTTTGAACCCAGGCAATCTGGATGTAGCATCTGTGTTGATAAACATTTAGATGGTATTTTATATTTTTAAAAAGTGTTTCATATATAATCTCCAATTTCTTAGAAAGCTCTTGTGGTGTGTAAGTCACATGTTACCTTAATTATTACAGTATCTAACATGACACATTATTTCACTTTTGCATTTCCAAAGTAATATTTCATATATGAGTTCATGCATTCTCAAAGAAGGCATGTGAGTAAGCCAAGTATTATTTTGTGTGTGTGTGTGTGTGTCTGTGCACGTGTGCATGCATGTGTGTTTTA
This sequence comes from Heterohyrax brucei, assembly GCA_028571685.1. NCBI lineage: Eukaryota > Metazoa > Chordata > Mammalia > Hyracoidea > Procaviidae > Heterohyrax > Heterohyrax brucei. Next base: position 65,017,199 of record CM053160.1, on the reverse strand, counting down.
AACTCTGGAGTACAAGGAGCCTAACTGTGTGCATTGGATGTGCAGGTCATTAGTGACCAAACTTCAACTGATGTTAGTAACAGCACTAATGATTTGTTGGCCACTTACTGTTAAATCAGACAGTTGAATTAGGAGCTTGGCTTGTCTAATGATATTTAATCCTCTCACAATCTTGTAAGGTAGATGGGTATTATCATTGCTATTTTATAGATGAGAAAACTCAGACTTAGGGAGTTTAAACACACTGACTAAATAAACAAAAGCAACAACAACAAAAACCCATTACTGTGAAGTCTGTTCAGACTTATAACAGAAGTTCTAAGGACAGAGTAGACTGTCCCATAGGATTTCCGAGGAGCAGCTGGCGGCTTCGTACTGCTGACGTTCTGGTCAGCAGCCAGGGTCTTAACCACTGCACTACCAGAGCTCTAAGCACCTTGCATAAGACCTCACGAGTCTCAAGATTAGTGGTAATAAACAAGTTTATGAAACTACAAAGCCTTGTTCTTTCTAGTTTCATAGGTGTCTACTCTACACTCACTTCATATAAAAGACACTTGATGTATTGAAATTAGGTTAAGCCATGTAGCAGGAGAACACTGGTATGTATTTGGTACAGACTTATTTCTTCTCACACTTTGTTGTTGCTTCTGTCAATTTTTAGTGTTAATTTATATCTATTTTTCCAAATGGCCAGCTTATGTTTTAAATCTCCACTTTCCGGACAGTGTGCACATACAAATGGGTTTAGAAGTGGCCGGAGGAAAGGCCCTGGAAAAAGGCAATAGCTATGAGTGTAGGAACCGAGGGAAAAGTCATGATCAGGGTTTGCTCACCTACCAGGCACCATCCTTTTACAAAAAGTCAAATACTTATGGAAGGAGCATGAAGTTACTGGTTACTGATAGAAATTTAATAATTTTATTTGTATCTTTTTATGTGAATTCCTTGCTAAAACCAATTTCATTAAGCTGTGGGATTTTGGTTGTAGAAGAGGTGATACCGGTAGTGGACTGTGGAGAGTACACTGTGGGGATCTTTGGGATCTTCTACTTGTGAGCTAAACTTTCTAAGTCTCGGTTTTCTCAAGTGCAAAATGCGGGTCATGACAGGCACATCAGGCAGTTTTTGTGAGCATGCTAGTCACCAAGATGCATACGAATTATTTATCATTGTGCTGGTAGCTCTTGTTATTTGAACACTGATGGAAACCCTGGTGGCGTAGTGGGTTAAGTGCTACATCTGCTAACCAAAAAGTTGGAAGTGCAAATCCGCCAGGCGCGCCTTGGAAACTCCTACAGGCACTTCTACTCTGACCTCTAGGTTCGCTATGAGTTGGACCCGACTTGATGGCAGTGGGTTTGGTTTGGTTTTTGGTTTAGGAAAGACTTAAACGAAACCAAATTTGTTGCCATCAAGTTGATTCTGATTCATAGCAGCCCTAAGTATTGCAGAATAGAACTGCTCCATCAGGTTTTCTTGGCTGTAATCTTCACAGAAGCAAATTGCCAGGCCTTCCTTCCACTGATCTCCTGGGTGGGTTTGAATTGGCTTAGATTTAGATTAGCAGCTGTTTGCAAACAGTTTGTGCCACCCAGGTACCTCACCCACTGCTGTCAAGTCAATGCCAACTCATAGTGACCCTATAGGACAGAGTAGAACTGCCCCATAGACTTTCTAAGGGGTGCCTGGCAGATTCGAACTGCCAACCTTCTGATTAGCAGATGTAGCACTTAACCACTACACCACCAGAGGTCTCAGCCCTAGGAGGCGGTTAAAATGGCGGGGACTCACAGGAGTTAAGGGAGAAAAAGTATAGGGAAAGAAAGAGCCTGAAAAGAAACAAGGTCATATAAAAGGATAAATGTTTCTTCTTGCAAAATGTCAAATGCTAACTCCACATTCTGAAAATAATACAAACCCCTATTTCCCCCACTTTATATCTTTGTATCTCTATTTCTGTTCTTCAACCCCAGAATTTGCTCTAGTTATATTATGGTTCCAACAAGCTTTTATAAAATATTTTGAGAACAAAACTGCTATAACATTAGAATTCAGAGTGCAAAGTCCCAACTAACAAGCAAACAAAAAACTCCAGGTAATTGATTACAAATAAACTTTGGGAACACCTGTTCTGAAGAGTTGCCATTATGGACAACAAATGATGAATAATTCAGGGTTATATGTAGTTGACATTACCTACTTTATCTGTTTTTATATAGTGATTTTAGAAACAAAGAAACATTGTAAAAACGTTAATTTAAAACCATAGCCATGTGTAAATTAACCCACCCATACATTTCAATATCAAAGTATAGCCATGATAAATAATTCTTGGAGTCAAAATATTACACAATTTCTTTCACTAAACTTTTCCTTTACCTTTCTATTTTGATGACAAGTTCACAACAATGTATAGCTTATAGTATTTACTAATATATAATAACAAATATTTTATTGAATTACATAATATTCGAAGATGGATTTGGGTGCATAGCATGGAAAGATAAAAAGTAGCTGAACTTGAAGTCTTAACTGTGTGTGAACCTTGACCCTGCTAATCTATCAAAGTCAGAGTTTTCTGACTTTGGTGAGGTTTTTAGCTTCTATGAACTTTAATTCAATTTCTTTAAAATGTTGATGACAATATCAATCTCCCTGGTTTGTAGCGAGGATTAAGTGGTGATGTATATGAAATATCTGGCTCATAATAGGTGCTCAGTTAATGCCAGCTTCCTCTTTGCTGTATAGATTTCTACCACATATTGACAGTGCCTCATCCTGTGGAAATATTCTCTAAAATTAGCATTATTAGTGGAATATAGATATAATTATATAAACTTTTGATTAACATACAGTTTTCACATCTTTGAGGTAGCTCAGGACTAAGCACAGTGTAGTCTGTTTAACAAAAGTTTGTTGTAACAAAGAACCAACAGACAGCTAATTAAGTGCTGATCAGGTAATAAGTGACACCAGTAACAAAATTCTCATCACAAGCATCTCACAATTTAATGAACTCACTTTCATATTGACTGTTGACTACAAAGCTATGCTGGTGTAGTGCTTAAATGCTATGTTTGCCAACTAAAAGGTCAGCGGTTCAAATCCACCAGGTGCTCCTTGGAAATTGTATGGGGATTTCTACTCTGACCTGTAGGGTTGCTATGAGTCAGAATCGATTTGACAGCAGTGGGTTTACTTTTTGTTTTTGGTACAAAGCTATGTGTAAGCATTACAAAAATGTTATAGGACAGAGTAGAACTGCTGCTCCATAGAGTTTCCAAGGAGCATCTGGCAGATTCGAACTGCCAAACTTCTGATTAGCAGATGTCACACCTAATCGCTACACCACCAGGATTTCCCTGTAAAATTCATAGCCTAGGAAACCCTATGGGACAGTTCTGCACTGTCACATGGGATCTCTATGTGACATCAACTAAATGGCACCCAACAACAACACCAATGGTAAATTTAACATTTTGTAATTAATTTACAGAGGTAATAGAACATATATAGACTTATGTTTTCTAGAAGTATACTGCCAGCAACATAATACCCATTCATCTTTAGGCTATCCAGTGGTGTGAAGACTTTCAGCAACTGTAGTGTGGATGATTTTGAAAAATTAATTTCAAGTGACAGTATCAAGTGTCTTAAGAATAAGCCACAAATGCTGCAAGGGGCTTCAGTCTGTGGCAACGGCAAAGTGGAAGGACAGGAAACCTGTGACTGTGGTTCTGAGGATGTAAGTCTGATAAGTGGGAAGCTTGACTAGCAGCTTTATTGTTTCAGTTTGTCTTTTTGTCATAAATGTTTTGTATCTCATATATGACTGAGTATACCATGCAGAATGTTGAATTTAAGTGATATCAAGGTTGAAGTACACACAAGAATGTAGCATCTAGATTGTATAGGTTGCAGAGTTTTGAAGAAATTAAGAATAGACTATAAGAAAGCTATCATTCATGGTAGAAAAGGGAAGTCTAGAATGCACTTTTGGATTCTAGACTAAATACATGAAATCTTTCAAAGCCTCTGCTTAACCTCTGGACATTTGATAAAATGTTTTGTCAACAATGAATGTATCAGCAGCTCATCACGTGACTTTTAGGCTGTCCTTTCACAGTGGGATCAGTAGTATCGTGAAGGAATCTGTGTTAATATTGGAAATATTGAGTGCATATTGAGTGATTTTGATTACTTCATAGGGAAGGCCAGGAAATACAAGGAATGGAAAAAATCTAGGGGAAGACACTTCTTGAGAATTCAGCATTTGCAGGGATACAGCACATGCCATGATTTTAAGATGGAACATTAGAGATTGATAGAAACATGGGTCTGAATGTACTTCTACCCATAATGAACTCTCTCAGTTCCTTTGATTTTGTATTATAGTCTTCCACTTAGTAGAAAAGTCCACCCTCTTTACTCATTTTTGTTTTTTAGAGATCAATTTTGTTGGAGTATAACCTACATAAAATAAAATGTACTCGCTTGTAAGTACACAGTTTGATGTGTTTTTCAGTGCAGACTCAGGGAGGCTGTGTGCCAGAGGCACACTGGCTGAGTGGTACAGCTCAGCCTGCTGAGAAGTGGGGTGGTTGGGTGGGTGAGTGCAGGTGGACAGCTCATGGGGCTAGGTGGAGTGGAGCAAGGAAAGGGAGAAAGAAGAAACAATACCAAGAAGAAAATGAAAAAGCAATAAATAAATTGGCACTGAGGGAGCTGGTCGGTGATGACAGCATAGACCAGGGGAGCGGTACAGTGTGGACCCTAGAGAAGGGGTGGAGTGGTCCACAGGGCTAGGTGGGTGGGATAAGGGAAAGGAGAGACAGTGTAGAAGCAGAAAAAACAAAAACAAACAAAAAGAGCAAAGCAAACAAACCAAGAAATCACAGCTGGGTTCGTAAAAGCTTCCAGGTAGCCATCTAAGATGCCTCAATTGTCCCAACCGACTTGGAACAAAGGAGAATGAAGAACACCAAAGGCACAAGGGAAGTAGTCCAGAAAACAACAAAAAGGCCACATAAACCAGAGACTCCATCAGCCTGCGACCAGAAGAATGAGATATCAGTGCCCATATTGACAGGGAACAACAGAGAGTCCTTGGTGGAGTGGGAGAAAAGCATGGGACACAATACAAACGCAAATGAAAAAGTTAGACTTTACTGGCCTGACTGAGACTGGAGGAACCCCTGAAGCCATGGCCTCCAGGCATTGTATTAACACCAAACTAAAACCATTCCTGAAACCTCCTCTTCAGACAAAACGTGGACTGGACTGTAAAATATAAAATATTTGTCAAGAGTCACCGTCTTAGTTCAATAATACATGAGACCAAATGGGTGACTCCTGTCAAGAGGCAGGATGAGAAGGCAGAAAGGGGGCAAGAACTGACGGGATGGATGTGGGAAACTCGGGGTGCAAAGGGGGAGTGTGCTGTCACATTATATGTCTTGCAGCTACTCTCACGTAACAGTATGTATCTACATTTTTGTATGAGACATTCTTGAGATGTAAATCAAAAGAAAAGAGAAAGGGAGGGAACAGTACACAGGGCTAGATGGGCAGGAGGGAGGAAAGCAAGGGAGAGAAACAATAGAAAAAGGAAAAAAGAAAGCAGCAAACAAACCAAATAAACACACAAAAAAAGTGTCTCTGAAGGGGCTGGCTGATGGTGGCAAGGCAGACCCCAGTAGAAGCTTGCTGGTGTCTCTCTTGCCAAATGATCATGGTCTTTTGGAAAGCTATGGAAGCCACAATACAGGGAAGAAGGGTGGGAGATGGGAAATCATGCATCCCTGGTTACCAGGTGCTCTGTCTCCTGTTGGAAGTTCTATGAAATTGCCTTCCCATACTCCCTGTCTGCATTCCTTGGTGGCTGTATTCCAAGTTGGCGAATCTGTGCTGTGTCAGCTGGTAAGGGACCTCGGCTCTGCAGCTTTCCTAATTTTCTTTTCGCTGTCACTTTCTTATTCCACTTTGTGCTTGACTGAGTTCTTTATGTGCTCATTTGGTACTTAGGTGCCAGACTGATGTTTGTATCTGTTTTATTTAGCTTTTTGGGTCTTTGCTGCAGTGGGACCACATGGTACTTTTGTCCATGGCACCATGTTGGCTCCACCTGAAAATATTTTTATTTTATCTTCATTTGTGAAAGATAAATTTATTGGCTTTAGAATTCTGTGTTTACAGTCCCTCACCTCTCCCTTGGTGTTTTGTAAAATTCTATTGTCTTCATGCTTACATTGTTTCAGATTAGAAGTCAGTGAAAATTCTTAAACTTGTTTTCTTGTGCATATTTTTTTTTCCTTGGCTGATTTCAAGATATTCTCTTCATTTTTCATTTTAAGCAGTTGATTATGAAGTGCATAGGTGTGGTTCCCTCAATATTGTGCTACTCAGAATTTGATTAGTTTCTTGGATCTGCAGAGTTAAAATTTGGGAAATTTTCAGCTGTTATTTTTAACGTATATTTTTTTGACTGCCACCTCCATTCTTCCCCAACAACACTCTGGGACTCCAGTAGCATGTATACTAGGCTGTTTGATCTTGCCCTACAATTCATGGAGCTCTGTGTTAATATACATTTTCTCTCTCTTTACTTCTGATGGATAGTTTTCATTGCTGAATCTTCAAGTCCATTTAAATTTTTCTAAAGTGTCTGATATGCTTCTAAGTTCTTCTGGTGACTTTTTCTATTTTAAAACCGACAACCTAACCCACTGCCATTGAGTGAGTTTCAACTTATACAACATTATAGGACAGAATAGAACTGTGATTTTCTACTTTAGATATTGTATTTTTCAGTTCTAGACATTTCATTTGGTTTTCATTTCTTTTTATTATATTCGTATTTTACCACACATCATTGAACATATTTATAACAGCTGTTTAAAGGTCTTGTCTGTTAGTTCTATCATTTCTGTGATTTTTGAGTCTTGTTCTGTTGACTGATTTTTCCCCCTTGGTTATGGGCCACATTTCTTTTGCTTTTTATCATATGTTATTTTTAAAAGTTGAATACTAGCTGTTCTGATGATGATGTTTAATACCTGAATTTTTTAATTCTTTTTTAAAGAGTATTAGATGCTGTTCTGACTATATTTAAGTTAAATATAGGTTACTTGTTGTTTTAGTCAGCTAGTGCTGCTCTAACAGAAATACCACAAGGATGGCTTTAAAAAGAGAAATTTTGTTTTGTCTCAGTCCAGTAGACTGAAAGTCCAAATTCAGGGTGCTAGCGCCAGGGGAAGGCTTTCTTTTCTGGATCTGGAAGAAGGTCCTTGTCATTAATCTTCCCCTAGACTAGAAGCTTCTGAAGCCCGGAGACCCAGCCCTTTCTACAGGACACACTCAGCTCCCAGCACTTCTTGGTGGTATGATGTTCCCTCAATCTCTCTGCTAGCTTCTTTCCTTTCTGTCTCAGGAGATTACCCCAAGGCACAAAACAGTCTTACACAGTGAGTCCTGTCCCACCAACATAAGTGCAGTCCATCCACCCTCATTATCATTACAGAGGCAGGATTTATAACAAGGAGGACATCAGAAAATACCAGGACTCAGAGCGTAGCTAAATAGGCTTAGCTACAGATTTTGGGGGGAAGACAATTCAGTCCATGACACTTGTTGACCAGCTTTATCTTTTTGAAGCTTATCTTTAAAAAGACTTCTTAGGAGATTCTGAGGCAAAATCTCCCTTCTGGAGTTAGCTTCACCTTACATTACAGCAAAACTCTTTAAAGTGTGCACTAAATACACTGATTATTCAATGAAGATTCTCCATTCTGGCTTGTCAGAATCCAAATGTCTCTTATCCCAAATGTCTTGGGGGTTTTTCAGTTTTCAGCATCCTGAAAGTTACTTTTTCCTTTGCTGATTTTTATTTATTTTACATATATATATCTACATATTCATATATAGATGTGAGTTATATATATATATGTGTCTATATAACTCAATCAAAAGCTCAAGATGGCATGTAATCAGAATTCTGGATCTTTTTCTTTATGTGGCTTACTGTTCACCAATAATCTGATCCACTATTTGAGCCACCCCACTTTCCATTCTCTGTCTTCTCAAGTCAATGGAGTCCTTATGCTCTCTGCCTGGGAAAATGCCTTTAGGCAGAAGGCCCTGATTTGGGGCTCACCTTATTTGTTTCGCTTCTTTAAGGGATCACAGTCCTACTTTCCTTGTAATCCAGTTTTGAAAAAAAGTTCCTTCTTATTTCTCACCCAGAGTTCTAATCGGGTAGGAACACAACTGTGGTACCGTTTTCTCCTTATAACCCGAAATGTAAGTCCTACATTAATATTTTAATTGTTTGGCGATGCCAAAATTGATTGGCTTCTATGGCATTCATCTACTTCCTCAAATGTCAAAAATTAAATCCAGAAAATAGAAGTCCTACCCAAATGTGTATTACTGCCTTTCTTTTTTTGTACCTGTACATTCTGCTCCTTCGTAGGAATGTGGCCCTGACAGCTGTTGTGACCCTAAGACTTGCACCCTGAAACCAGGAGTACAGTGTGATACAGGATTATGTTGCAAGAAGTGTCAGGTAAGACATGAGTTTATGAACATCTTCCAAATTATAATACATCAAGTCTGCTAACATAAAGCTACTTTAAAATGCCTAGAACTACAGCTGTGCAAACAAGAAAACTACTTTTCAAATAAAGAAAAGGATATTAAGTTGAGGATAAAATATATTGTTTTGTAAACTTTTGCTGGCTTGGAGCCTCTTGCTGTTACTATCATTCTCATTTATTTGATGCTGTTACTGTTCAAGCCATGATTGCAAGCCGACATAGTGTTTATTCATACAGCATACCTCCATTCAAATGAGCTGTTTTCATGCACTCTATTTAGTGTTTATATTTTATAAATAGAAATATTATTGTGGTAATAGATATCTGTGGTTATGTAGTTGAAATATGCAATAGTTTTCTGTAACTGTGTGTAGAATTACACTCTTTACAAATGATACATGTCAGCACAAAATTTAAACTATGGTCTCTTAACTAAAAGATCACATTTTAGCTTAAATAGTGAGGATGTTATCTGACTACCCTGTGTTTTCCTTTTCATTCTTCCGATATGTTTGACAGAAATTCTTGTTAGTAAAATACCTTGTCATGGTTAATTTTATGTGTTAACTTGCTGAGTTATGGTGCCCAGTTGTTTGGTCAAACAGTGATCTAAATACTGACTCTGATTGTGAACTTATGAGCATCAGAGTAGAACTGTGCTCCATATGGCATTTAATGGCTGCTTTCTTAAGAGTGGATCAACAGGCACCTGTGAATGGACTCAAACTTCCAACTTTTCAGTTAGCAGCTGAGCATGTTAATCATTTGTACCACTCATGGACTCCTATCAAGTAACTGAACCTACCCATTGCCACTGAGTCAGTTCTGACTCACAGTGACCCCACAAGCTAGAGCACAACTGCCCTGTCAGGTCTCCAAGAAGTGCTTGGTGGACTTGAACTGCTGGTCTTCTAGTTGGCAGATGTAGCATTTAACCACTACACCACCAGGGTTTCCATGAAGTAGTTAATATGTGATTAAATCACATGTACACTCCTCAATGTGGTGGGACTTCACCTGATCAGTTGAAGGCCTTGAAAGCATAAAGGGGGTTTCTCTAAGGTGTATTCTGCTTCTAGATTATAACTAGACATTTTGCCAAAACATCCTGCCCTTCCTATCACATGACCTGTGAATTTTTGGATACAAGACTACAGGAATCTCAAGCCTTTCATCTGACCTACAGAGTCTGGATTTGCCATCCCCTCCAGTTCCGTGGTCCAAGTCCTTGAAATAAATCTCTCTGTCTCTCTCTATTTGTTTCGTTTCTCTAGAGAAACTTGACTAAGATATTTTGGTACTGAGATTAGTTTTAGAGGAACAGAATCTTTAGGATGACTTTTCTGAATTGGTTTTGGGACTTGCTTCTCAATTCTAATTAAATTTAAAGGCACTAATGACTCTATTTCCAGTAGCAAGAAGTTAACTGATAGTCCATGGTGTGATGTTGCAGTAGAGAAACACACAACAATCAACACTGGATGCAACTTGTCAAATACTTACAGGAGATGAACTCGGGGTGATCATGTATTTGATACTTGGAATATTTCTTCTTCTTCTTTATTGTGATTAAATGAAAGTATATAATTCAAATTAAATTTGCATGCCCACCAATCTTCAGCTCCCTCTATTCTCCTTTCCCGGTGACAGCACACTCTTCCTTTTCATTCTCTATATGTCATATCCTCTTAACAATGTCCTATCCCCTCTTTTCCAGCATCCTATAGATGCATAGAACCATAAAGTACACATATCATGTGGTCACATTTTGTCCTCAAGTCCAGTTCATTCTTGTCTGAAGAGTTGATCTGAGTAATGTTTTCTGGTCAGGGGCAGCAGCAGGTCTAGGGGACATGCTCCCGGGGGAACCCTCAGGCTGCTGGACCATCAGTTGCAATCTTTTAGTGGCATTCTTAAGGTGTGCCCCTCTTTCTGTCATGTTGCCACTGGAACTCAACATTGTGTGCCCCATCACGGCTGTCTTTGGTGGTGGCTGGGAATCATCTGATTCTTCTGGTCACATGTTGATACAGTCTCCCATTCACTTGGGTCCTTCTGTCTCCTGAGCTCTTTTTCCCTCATGTCTTTGTTGTTCTTGGTGATCATCTGTCCTGGATGAGTTGGAACCATATGGTGTACCTCAGATGACAGCTTACTAGATGTTAAGACCCCAGATGCCATTCACCAATATGGGGTGGAGAAGACTCTCTTAGCAGTAGGCTAGTTATGCCAATTGCCCTTGATGTCCCTTGAGAGCATGGTCCCCAGACCCTCGACCTTGCTACTGTATACTTGCAATATTGGGTTAAGATTAGAAAAGTTTTCAGTTTATGTTGAAGTCCAGTTAAGTTGATCTTTTTTCTACTGTGTGCTGTTACTGCTTTCACCCAACCAAATTTCTATCAACTATCTAATCTATGACCATTCCTCTCCCTCCTTCCCCTTCCTTACAGCCATCAAAATGTCTTTTCTTCTGTACATGAGTCTGTTTTTCAGTCCTTATAGTAGGGGCCTCATACAGTATTTGTTCTTGTGCTGCTGATTTCACTCAGCATAATGTCTTCCATTTGAAACGAGGTTATAAGATGCTTCTTAAAATCATCATTGTTCTTTATCATTGCATAATGTTCCTTTGAGTGTATGTACCATAGTTGGTTTATCCATTCATCTGTTGTTGGGCATCTGGGTTGATTCTATCTTTTAGCTATTGTGGACTGTGCTGCAGTAAACATTCATATGCACATGTTGTGCCGCTTATGGTTGTGTAGTATTCCGTTGTATGTGTGTACCACAGTTTGCTTGTCCATCAATCCGTTGCTGGACGCTTTGGTTGTTTCTATTTATCTAATATTGTGAATAAAGCAGCAGTGAACATTGGTGTGCATATGCCTGTTCATGTCATTATTTGACGGTAGTGGGTTTGGTTTGGATGGTTAGGGTACATGTCCTTTGCAGCAGATTAGTCCAGTGCAATGTGTCATTTGATTTCTTGACTGCTGCTTCCATGGGTGTTGACTGTGGATCCAGGTAAAATGAAATCCTTGAGAACTTCAATATTTTCTCTGTTTATCATGATGCTCCTTATTGTTCTAGTTGTGAGAATTTTTGTTTTCCTTATGTTAAGGTGTAATCCGTATTGAAGGCTGTGGTCTTTGATCTTCATCAGTAAGTGCTTCAAGTCCTCTTCACTTTCAGCAAGCAAGGTTGTGCTATCTGCATAATGCAAGTTGTTAGTGAGTCTTTCTCCAATCCTGATGCCCTCTTCATGTAGTCCACTTTCTTGGATTACTTGTTAGCATACAAATTGAGTTAGTATGATGAAAAGATGAAACCCTGAGGCTTACCTTTCCTGACTTTAAACAATGTAGTGCCCTCTTTTTCTATTCAAACTGCAATCTATATACAGATTCCTCATGAGCACAATTAAGTGTTCCAGAATTCCCATTCTTCACAATGTTATCTATAATTTGATAAAATTTAGACAATCAAATGACTTTGCCTAGTCAGTGAAACACAGGTAAACATCTTTCTAGTATTCTCTGATTTCAGCCAGGATCCCTCTGACATCAGCTGTGGTGTCCCTGGTTCTACATCCCCTTCTGAATCTGGTTTGAATTTTTGACAGTTCCCTGTTGATGTATTTACAGCTAGTGGACTTTTGAATCTTCTTAAGCAAAATTTTACTTGTGTGTGGTATTAGTGATACTGTTTGATAACTTCAACATTTGGTTGGATCATCTTTCTTGGGAATAAACATAAATATACATCTCTTCCAATTAACTGGCCAAATAGCTCTCTTCCAGATTTCTTAGCATAGATGAGTGAGTATTTCCAGCTCTGCATCCATTTGTTGAAATATCTCAATTGCTATTCTGTCTTCCTGAAGACTTCTTTTTCTTTTCTCTTCTTTTTTAACCAATGCCTGTAGTGCACAGTTTCTGATCATACACTACTCCTGGAAGGGTTGAAATTGACAAGCTCTTTTGGTACAGTGACTCTGTATTCCATCCATATTCTTTTAATGCTTCTTGTGTTGTTTAATACGTTCCACACAGAATCCTTTAATATTGCATTTTGAGGCTTGAATTTTTCCTTCAGTTCTTTCAGCTTGAGAAATGCAGAATGTGTTCTTCTGTTTTAGTTTTCTGTCTTCAGGTCTTTGCACATGTTGTTATAATACTTTGTCTTCTTGAGCCACCCTTCGAAATCTTCTGCTTAGCTCTTTTACTTCACAGTTTCTTCTTTCTGCTTCAGCTACTCAGCATTAAAGAGCAATTTTGAGTCTCTTCTGACATCTATTTTGGTCTCTTCATATCTCTTTAATGATTTCTTGATTTTTTTTCACATATGATGTTCTTGATGTTATCCCACATCTCATCTAGTCTTTGGTCATTAAGGTTCAAGGAATCAAGTCTATTCTTGATGTGATCTCTAAATTCAGGGGGGATATACTTAAAGTTGTGTGTTGGCTCTCATAGACTTGTTCTTATTTTCTTCAGCTTCAGCTAGAAAGTGCATATGAGCAACTGGTGGTCTATTCTGCAGTTGGCCCCTAGACTTGTTTTGACTCATGATATAGAACTTTTCTGTTGTCCCTTTCCACAGGTGTAGGAGATTTGATTCCCGTGTATTTCATTGCATGAGGTCCATGTGTACAGTTGCCATTATGTTGTTAAAAAAAGGTGCTTGCAATGAAGAAGTCATTAATCCTGCAAAATTCTATCGTGTGATCTCCAACATTGTTTCTATCACTAAGGATATATTTTCCAGCTACAAAGCCTTCATTTCGAACTTTGTCATTCCAGTCCCTAGCAATTATCAACACATCTTGACTGCATGTTAGATAAATTTCAGGCTGCAGAAGTTCATAAAAATCTTTAGTTTCTTCATCTTTGGCCTTCACGGTTGGTGTGTAAATTGAATAACAATCACATAAATTGGTCTTCTTTGTAGGCATATGTGTTTTATCCTGTTATTGACAACTTTGTACTTCAGGATAGATTTTGAAGTGTTGTTTTTTATGATGAATCCAATGTCATTCCTGGCATAGTAGACCGTATTATTTTCTGATTCTGAATGGACTGTACTAGTCCATTTCAGCTCACTAATGTCTTGGATATTGATATTTATGCTTTCAGTTTTATTTTTTGAAGATTTCTAATTGTCCTATTTTCATTCTTCATACATTCCACATTCCTATTATTAGTGGATGTTTACACCTGTTTCTACTCATTTTGAGTCGTACTACATAGGCAGGGAAGGTCCCCAAAACTTCACTCTGTCCAGCTCATTAAGATCAACTCTATTTTGAGGAAGCATCTCTTCCCCAGTCATATTTTCAGTGCTTTCCAACCTGAGGGACTCATCTTCCGGTAGTACTGTATCAAACAGTGGTCTGCTTCTATTCATAAGATTTTCACTAACTAACTCTTTTTCAGAAACAGACCTCAGTGCCCTACTTCCTAGTCTATTAGTCTAGAAACTGACCTGAAACCTATCCACCTTGGGTGACTCTGCTGGTATTTGAATACCAGTGCAATGGCTTCTAGCATTATAGCAACACACCAGTCCCCACAGTCCAACATGCTACAGCATGACAGATTTATGGAGGATGGTTTTAACAGGTATATTTTATTTGAAGATTGATTCAATTATACTGTTTTAACCCAGAAGGAATAATTTTCTTGAGCTAAAAATGATCTCTTCTGTATTTCAGTGAAAATACAAAAATAACTTTGATTTTTATCATGTCACATTTTTGGTATACTTTTGTTTTTGTACATATGTCTTATTTATTGTTTTGTTTAATAACATTAGATTTGTGTTTTAGAATGAGTAGCACAATACCTACACAAGAGATACGTACATTAATGAATAAATCATCAAAGTATAAGTGGAATTAACACAACTTGGAAAATATTGATGTACACAACAATCTTATGTATAACATTGTATTTTTTTATATTCTAATTTCTATTAGTTTGCTGCATCAGGTTTTGAGTGTAGGCCCCGTGTGCATCCTGAATGTGACATTCCTGAGTTTTGTAACGGAAGCTCAGCATTCTGTGACCCTGATGTAACTATACACAATGGACATTTATGCAAAAAAAACCGATTTATATGTTATGATGGAGACTGCCCTGATCTTGATGCACGATGTGAGAAATTATTTGGAAAAGGTAATATTTTGGGTTACATCTAAATAACTGATCCTATATGTTTTTGTTAACATTAATCAAGACAGTGGGTCATTTTTTCTACAAAGATAGATGTCTTAAAGCTACTATTTATATTTTATGATTTATCTGTTGTACTACTTATAGTAGCTTTAAATGTGTTAATGGATAGAAGGCAATTAGAATACTGTCTTAGTGCACATTAAGTACTCAAGGCTTATTATATTTATATAGCACCTTATTCTATGAAGACTTAATCAGTTTTACTAATTACGTATTCATAGATCTATATGGTATTACTACTGCCTGATAGTATTAGTTATTTATTCATTCTGTACTGGCTACATCTTGACTTAGTGACAATTTCCTATAAACAAACAACTCAAAACCAGAATGTAAAGGGACATATTTTGTTTATACCTAGATCCCTTTCCCCCTTCTACTAAAAGTACCTCTATTCTTTGCAGAATTGCTCTTCTCCCACTGCAGCCATGAGTTCTGAGTAGGATATGCCAAAGTTACTACCATAATTCCTCACCAGAGGAGTGAGTACATGACTGAATTTGGACCAAATGTTTTATTTACCTTACCTGGATACAGAGTTCGAAAATTCTGTGGGGCAGTTCTGCTCTGTCCTTTAGGGTCACCGTGAGTCAGAATCAATTCCATAGCTGCAGTTTTTTGGTTTTTTTTTTTTTTTTTTTTGGTCTTTTTCTGGTTTTGGATACAGTGTTTAGTCCAGGGAGTGACAAGTGATCCAAGTTGAATGAGAATCCTTCTTCAAATTTTATTTTTTACACTGAAGCTATGGTGAAAGCATTTTTGTGTGTCTCTTGGTGATGGACCCAGATTCTGCGTAGAAGAAACTATGCTGCAGCTTCACCTCTGAACTTTATGTTCTTTGCTTAAACTCACTTAGATCTGGTTTTCTGTTCATTTGAAAACTTCTTAACATGTTTTGAGGTGGGGTGGAGAATAACAAGGATTATTTCTAATTTGGGAAATACTAATCTTGGTTATGCAATATAAAAGCAATTGGGTAAACTATCACCTGTTGTTACCTAGTCAAATCATTTTAACAGTGAGGTGTGAATGTGTGAATGGTAGGGAATAAGTGTTAACTTTTTTCTTTTCAACATTTTAAAAGAGGTCTGTCTAAGCCAGTTTGCCCAGTGCAGTGCTTCTCTTGACTTCCTGACTGTGGCAAAAGGCCTCTTAAAAGTTGCAAAAGGCTAAGATTTCACTTTGATAACTATGGTGTACTGTACCCAGACAATGGTATTTTCAGTTGCCTCACATGTGTGAAATAGCTGGACAATAAATAAAAAAGAGAGGTCAAATGAGAACTGATGTATTTAAATTGTGGTGTTGGCAAAGAATACTGACTGTGCTGTAGCATCAGCTTTCTATGGCTGCTAACAAAAAGATCGGTAGTTCAAATCCATGAGACACTCCTTAGAAAACCTATGGGCCAATTCTACTCTGTGCTGTAGTGTCGCTGTGAGTTGGAATCAACTACTGTGGTTCCATTCGGTGTTAGCTTTCTGAAAATTGGAATTTTCCATAAAAAATTCCTGCTGAAATTTAGATTGTAATTTTGTTGACTCTTTAGATTAATTCTGGATTATTGATATTTTAACTATTGTGTCTTTCAGTTCATCAGCATTATGTATTTCTAAGCAAGTGTTTAATAGGCAAGTGCCAGCCAAAGTGTTTAATAGTTTTGTTTTATGTGTTCTGCATAAATGTCATTGATATTATTCTTATGTTTTGGGTTTTTGTGTAAAAAAGTATTATTATTATTATTATTTTTTTAATTCTGTGATACACCATGCCAAAATTGTGATACAATACACCAAATATGTGTGGTACTCAAAGATTGTCCCAACTTTTAGGTAGCTATGAGGCCATTAGGAAAAGGGTACTAATAACTAATATGGATTGCTCCATGAATATCACATCCTTATGATTAGAGCGAAAACACACATTAGCATGTAGAAAGTAGCTTTTATTACTTATAAAAAGAAGCAGACAGCATACAACCAGAAAAGTCCCACAACTGAACAGTCCCCCTGGCTCAAAAGCTGTCCAGGTGGAGATGAAAAACACCTGTACATGTATTACTATGTATCGTAAGTGAGGGTCTTAAGTAGGATGGTTACAGTGGAGTCTGCAACCTGTACTGTGAATCCCTCCCTGGATTCTGGAGGACTTTCTGGTGGAAATAGAGAACTCATCAGTGCCTAACTCTACTGGCAACATAGGTATGGGACTTAATAGGAGCCTGCCTTCTTCCGTTCTCCTCCTGGCCTGGTAGGGTTAGGTAGGTGGATTGTAAGCTTTTGCCATTCACTCACCATCTGGCATCATAGCTCAGGAGACAGAAGAAAATCCCTCCTCCCAGCCGTTTTATACTCATAAGCCCATATGACCCAATACATTGAGCATGAGGTAGAGTTTTCTCACCTGGCCACCCTGGTGGGGCATGGGTGGTAGTAGGATGTGGGGTGGTATTCAGGTAACTGGACACTTAGTCTGAGATTATATCTCTTTCACCCTGCTGACCTTTAGAAAGCCCATTTGGCTTCAGGGGTGTGTGGTAGTTCCTGAAAATCCAAAGGTGCTAGCAGGGAGAGGGATAGCAAGCATGACCAGCAGGTTTGTCTGAAGGACTGCCTCCTCACAAATTCCGTTTCCAAATTGTTTGTTGCTACTATATAGAAATACACTTGATTGTTGTATCTTGATCTTTTGTCCTGTGACTCGATGTAGTTAGACATAATGATACCTACTGATATGGACCAAATCGTGTCCTGCCACAAAAATGTATGTTGAATGCCTGTCTTAGTTACCTAGTGCTGCTATAACCACCACAAGTCGATGGCTTTAACAAACAGAAATTTATTTTCTCACAGTTTAGGAGGCTTGCAGTCCAAATTCAGAGCTTCAGCTCTGGGAGAAAGCTTTCCGTCTCTGTCAGCTATGGAGGAAGGTCCTTGGCTCTTCAGCTTCTGCTTCCTGGTTCTTTGGAGATCTCTGTGTGTCTTGGCTTCTGTCTTACTCCATCTCTGCTTCTCCTGCTTGCTCACTGAATCTCTTTTTATATCTCAAAAGAGATGGACTCAATATACATCCTAATCCTGTCTCATTAACATAATAAACATAACCTAATTCTGACTCATATAACCTAATGCTACTGCCTTGGTAACAAACACAACCCATTCACAAATGGGATTTTAATCACAGGCCAAGGTTAGGATTGACAGCACGTATTTTAGGGGTATACAGTTCAATCCATAACAAGGTCTAACTCTTGGTACCTGTGAATGTGAGAGCTTGTTTTGAAATCGGACTCTGAAGATGTTGTCAATTAAGTTAATATGAAGTCACACTGGAGTAGGGTGGCTTCCTAACTCATTCTAAGTGGTGGCCTTATAAAAGAGAAAAGACATAGACAGACAGAGGAAGAAGGCCATGTGAAAATGCAACCACAAGCTAAGGAACCAAAAGCTGGGAAAGACAAAGGATTTTAGAGACTTCAGAGGGAGTAGTCAAACACACTGATTTGGATTTATGATCTTCCAAACTGTGAGACAATAAATTTCTGTTGTGTAACTCTGCAACAAAAAGAACAATACAATTAAAAAACAGGCAAAGAATATGAACAGACACTTCAGCAAAGAAGACATTCAAATGGCTAACAGACACATGAAGAGATGCTTCTGATTACTAGCCATTAGAAGAATACAAGTCAAAACACAATAAGATACCATCTCACCTTGACATTACTGGCATGGAAAAAAAAACAGGAAATAGAAAATAACAAATGTTGGAAACACTGTGGGGAGATTAGAACTCTTATACACTGCTGGTGGCAATGCAAAATGATACAATTCTGAAGATGATATAGTGCTTCCTTAAAAAGCTAGAAATGGAAATATCATATGATCCAGCAAGTCCACTCCTAGGAATATATCCTACAGAAATAAGAACCATCACATGAATGGACATACACACCCTTGTTCATTGCAGTATTATTCATAATAACAAAAAGATGGAAACAATCTAGATACTCAGCAGATAAATATATAAATAAATTATGGTGCATACACACAAGGCAATAATACTACACAACGATAAAGAACAATGCTGAATCTGCACAGCATCTCACAGCATGAGTGAATCTGGAGGGCATTATGCTCAGTGAAAGAATCAGTCAGAAAAGGACAGATATTGTATGAGATCACTAATATAAAAACTTATGAAATGATTTACACACAAAAAGAAACAATCTTTGGTGGAGGACAGGGGTAGGGAGGGAAAAACACTAAATAGGTTGTAGATAAGTGTTAACTTTGGTGAAGGGTAAGACAGTACACAACACAGTGAAAGCCAGCACAGTTTGATGCAGGCAAGGTCATAGGCCTTCCATAGACACATCCCAACTCCCTGTGGGCCCAAATTACTGGGGAAAGGGTTGTGGAGACCATAGTTATGAGAAACATCTAGGTCAACTGACATAACATCGTTTATTAAAAAAAATGTTCTACTTTCTACTTTGGAGAGTAGCATCTGGGGTCTTAAAAGCTTGTGAGTGGCCATCTAAGATTCTTTACTGGTCCCGCCCTGTCTGCAACAAGGGATAATGAAGAAGACCAGAGACACAAGGGAAAGATTAGTCTAAAGGACTAATGAACCACAGCTATCACAGCCTCCACCAGACTAAGTCCAGCACATCTAGATGATACCCAGCTAACACCACCAACTGGTCTGACAAGGAACACAATACAGTGTCCCATACAGAGCTGGAGAAAAATTTAGAATAAAATTCTAAGTAAAAAAAAAAAGACCAGACTTACTGATCTGGCAGAGACTGGAGAGACCACTTGGGCACACTTTTAGTTAAGTAATGAAGTCACTCCCAACCCTTCTGCTACAGATTAGACAGGCCCATGAAACAAAACAAGATATATGGACACATCAGCCCAGGGCCAACAATGAAAATGCAGGAGGGACCAGGAAAGCTGGTAACAGGGAGCCTAAACTTGAGAAGGGGTGAGTGTTGATGTGGGGTTGGCAACCAGTGTCACAAAACAATATGTGTATTAACTGTTTAATGAGAAGTTAGTTTGCTGTATAACCCTTCATCTAAAGTGCATTAAAAAAGTAAACAGGTGAACAATAAATAAATAAATAAATTTCTGTTGTTTAAAACAACTCATTTTGTGGTGCTTTGGTACAGTCTGAAACTGTAGTGGCATAATGGTTAAGTGCTATGGCTGCTAACCAAAAGGTCAGCAGTTCAAATCCACCAGCTGCTTCTTGGAAACTCTATGGGACAGTTCTACTTGATTCTATAAGTCAGAATCAACTCGATGGCAATGTTTTTTTTTTTTAATTTTGATACAGCATTTACAGCATTTAATTTCTCTCCAACCACTGCCCTATCTGCATTACATGAATTTCAATATGTTCTGCTTTACTATTCAAACTTTTCTAATTACTTTCTCCTTTGATACATAGGTTACTGAAAGGTATGGTATTAAATTTTCAAAGATTTATAGGTTTTTCATTTATCATCTTGTTTTTCATTTTTAATTTATTTCTGTTCTGGTCAGAAAATATAATCTATATTGCCTATAAGTTTTTATTTAAGTTTTATTGAGCCTTATTTATGGCCCAATGTGTGATCTACTTTAATAAATGTTGTATGTGTATTTTAAAATAAAGTGTACTCTGCCGTTGTTGGATGTAATGTTTGATAAATGGGAGTTATAAGAAGTTGGTTATTAGTGTTGTTCAAGTCTTCTGTGTCTTTACTGATTTTCTGTGTGTTTCCTCTATCAGGTACTGAGAGAGGTTTTTTGAAATCTTTGACTATAACTATGGATTTTTCCATTTTTTCTTTCATTTCTGTGAGTTTCTGCATCATCTGTTTTGTGTAAGGTCTTAGAGGGCTCTATATAGAATCCGTTTGTATTTGCCTTCCAATAGTTTCAGAAAGGTTTCTTCATCTGGGAAGTTCTTTGGTTGTTTCTTTTGGGGGCCTTCTGAAGCCAAGGGTGATTTCTTGGTTACGCTTTTATCCAGACTTTGTTGCTTTTGGGGCATCATGTGCATCAATAGAGCTGAGAGAGTTGCTGTGAGGATAGACCACAGATGTTTCTCTAGGCCATATTAAAATGAAAGGTAAAAGGTGTCTGACAACTTCCAAAGTCAGTCAGGTTTTAGGTCTACAGGTCCCTATTCCCAGCTGGCAAAGTAAGCACCTCCGTATCCAACCTCAGATGTTATAAACTAGTTCAAAATACAGAAAGGCTACTGCCCTGCTGGCCTCTGCTGTCAGGCTCCAGTCATAAGCCACACTGCATAGAATACTGCTTTACTGCAGGAAAAGCCCTCTCCTCTGGGCAGTTGCTGCCTCCCAGCCTAGGAATTAGGCCCTACTGAGGCCTTCGTATGGGTATCTCTGCTTCCCAGTGAAACAAGGTGGCATCCTGCACAAGCTCCCCGCCTGCCCTGGCGCAGGCCAGTCAATGGTAGAGATGGAAAGAGAGGCCAAAGGCGCTGAGATGCACAGAGTCCAAAGCTGGGCTCTCAAAATATGGCAGTCTCCTCACTGGTCCCACCAGCAGTGCATCTGAGACCAGCCACCAGTCAAGTCCCAGCTCTACCAACCAGCCAAGACAGAGGAAAAAAAGTTAAAATGGCGAGTTACTCTCAGTCTGTAAAAGCCAGTGCTGACCAAGAATGGGGGTCAGTGAAAGAGAGGAAGCTTTGGGCTCAGTGGTATGAAGTCCAAATTAATAGCCCTATGCCATGTCCTATGGCTCAATAGGTTTCCAGAAGGCTCCATTTAATTATCAGTTCAGGTCTTGGTTTCCAGAGAGTTATAGGGTGATGTGTGTTTAGTCTGCCATCTTGGCTCTGCCCCCTCTGCATCATCTATTTTGAAGAACTTTTATGAGGTACGTACATATTTAGGATTTTCATTTATTTTTTTTATTAAATAACATTTCTATTTATAAAATAACTCTGGTGATACTTTACTCTGACAGTATAGTTGCTTCTGCTCTCTTATCATTAGTATTTTTGTGGAATATCTTATTCTGTCCTTTTATTTTTCACTTGCCTATGTCTTTATATTTAATGGCTGTTTGTTATAAGCTACACATAGTTGGTTCTTGCTTTTTTTATCCAATCTGTGGTAGTCTCTGACTTTTAATTGGTGTTTTTAATCTATTTACATTTAATGTAATTATTTTGTAGAGTTGTTTCTAAATCATTTATTCTTTATTTTCTATTTTTCATATTTTGTTTAACTTCCTATATATTTTTTAAATAAACACTAAAAATTTAATACTCTATTTTAATTTCTTTTGTTGCTTATCACACATTTCCAAGCCCAGTCTGCAGGATATCCCACAGTCCTTTGTTCATAGAAAATTTCTTTGTAGATAATTCATTTATTGGGATGACAAGTACAGAAGAGGCAGACTATCGGGCTAATTGAAGCTAATAAAGCAAAGTGTCTTAGGACTCATGGAAATGGTGCTGTGATTAGTTGATTGGCTTTGTGCCATTGAGTTGTGTCTGACTTACAGTGACACCGTGTGTTACTGAAGAGAACTGTGTCATGCAATTTCCTTTACTGAAATCTTTATGGAAGCAGATCACCAGGCCTTTTGTTTCTGCGGTGCTGCTAGGTGGGTTTGAACTGCCAACATTTCAGCTATCAGCCAATCACAAACATTTACACCACTCAGGAACTTCCCATAAAGGTGAGAACATGATCAGCAGGAAGTTTCCGGAATTATGCAATGGCAGATACAAGTACTGAAAATGGTCTTTCAGCTGAGCCTGATGCAGGTGATCTCATGACTGGAAATGAATTGCTTCTAAAGTGTCTGTAGGATCGCCTCTGTGAAGGGCTCTTCCCACTGAACCCAGTCTCCCAGACTTATCAATGCTTAACATGTGAATCTGTAGGTAGAGCTGACTTCCCAAGTTCTGACTGGTCTTCTGAACATTCTGAATCAGTTTGGAGCTCTATATGGGTCAACCCGGTCCCTGTGCTAGTGAATTGTGGCTTTTGGAGTAATGTGTCTTGTGACACCTGTTTTTGTAGTGGCTAGCCACTATCCTTCCTCAGAAAGTATACTCAAACTCAGCATTAGCCAATGTTGGGTCATGGTGGCAGGATGCTGCTTCTATTAGTTATGGTTTTCTGTAGTGCCAAGGTTTATGTAGAGAAGTCAGAGAGCAGTACAGCTCAGAGCACCATAAGCTGTTTTATTGGTGCTCTGAGGCCTGTGATGTAATTGCAATATTTCACAATAAGCTTTTAGTTTTTTCTTTTTCTTTAGAGGTCCAAGACACGATTTTTCTGTCTAGCATAGCTTTCTATGTACTTCCCCATTATCCATTGATTACTATTGAGCATGTCATATCAATACAATAGAGCCTTATACCTCTATTCATAGCTGGTTGCTGTACCCTTAAACCCCGCTGCAGTTGGCAGGTTTTAGGATGAGCCTCTGACCTAGGATAAGGGAGTCGGGGGCTGCTGATTCCCTTTTCTTGGATTTTTGGTGATTTGAACAAGAAAAATTTTCCCTCCAAGGATTTCAGGCTACTATATGTAAAGCTTTAGAGTGTTTGTTAGGTATGTTTTCAACCATATGGAGAAAGATGAGACTCAGTGAGACAGAAAATGAAAATGAGGCATAAATGAAAACTAGAGAGAGATGAACATTACCTATCTTTCTTCTTCAAGGCCAGTTTAATAAAATGATACTTCCTTTATTCTGTCTTGTTATTACAATATTTTATGGATATCCTGGACTTGTTAGAAAATGGTTATCATTTCATTTGTCATTAGATTAGCAATCTGTAATGTAGTTGAGACTGAAAAAAATCATATACATCAAGGGGTCTCAAGTTCTGTAAGTTTATTATTCCTTATATTAAATATATCTTAGGACTGTTTCAGAAGCCTTGAGGAAAACATTTCTACTTGCGTCTCACATCATTTATTTGTGGAAAATCTAAACTGATTCTATTGGCAAAGTCTTTGAAAGATGCATGATTGACATTGCCTATTTTAACACAGACATTTTAATAAGATTAAAAAGCCAGACCTGTTGCTGTCAAGTTGATTCCGACTCGTAGCCCCATCGGGTCTTCAAGGAACACCTGGTGGATTCAGATTGCCAACCTTTTGGTTAGCGGCTGTGGCTCTTGAATGCTATGCCACCTGGGTTGCCTTAATGAGATTAGAAACCAAGCCCACTGCTGTCAAGTTGATGCTGACTCATAGAAACCCTCTGGGACAGAGTAAAACTGCTCCATAGAGTTTCCAAGGAGTGCCTGGCAGATTTGAACTGCTGATCTTTTAGTTAGCAGCCATAGCACTTAACCACTGTCACCAGGATTTTCTTAATGAGATTAATGAGGTAATATTAGACACATAATTTTTGATGGATCATTAAGGAGTTGATTTCAAGTATTATGTTTAAAAATTCCTATTGCCTAAAATGGAACAGGTGTAATTCACATTGCAAGTCCTTATTTTGCTTGTCAAGTGCCAAAGGAAGGCAGATATGTGATACAGCTACTCAAGGTGTTCATTTTTTCCTTCACTCGGTATTTATTGAGCACCCCAACTGGGTGAGGCACTCTTCTAGTACAGGAAATAGAGAGATGAACAAGACAAAAAAGATCCCTGTTCTTAAGGAACTTGTATGTCAGTAAGATGCTCAGATGATAAACAAGAATAAATGAATGAGTAAATGAATACACAAGTGACTACATAAATAAAATGAGTCACAAAGTAATTTCCATTAGTGATAAGTGTTATAAGAAGGAAAGAAATACAAATAAACAATAACAGCAACAACAAAACAGGGTAACGTGATAATGATCATGTAAGTTTTTGTAACAGTGAGACAGAGTTTTAAGAGACATATCAGATTTTTATTAAAACAAAAATAAGAGCACTGTCACTTATGAAGAATAGGCTATGTGGAGTGGAAAGTGGAAGTGGAGAATAAGCTGGAAGACTGTTGCAATTCAACCACTCTTCAGTTATCAAGGTGGTTAGGTTCCAAAACCAGGTTGTTATGTGAAGATTGATGTTACACAAAATGGAGGATGATCACATCATATCACAAATGGAGGATGACTATATCATTACATAATTGCCAGATTATGTCGTTATGTAACTGCCAAATTATATCATAACTACCCAGATGAGAATCATGGCCCAGTCAAGGTGACACATAACCTTAATCATCACAGCCAGCATCATTACTCTTTGACTTAGGTGCACATTAGTCTTCAAGGTGACATCCTTGCTTTTCAACACTTTAAAGAGGTCTTTTGCAACCGAATTGCCCAATGCAATGTGTCTTCAGATTTTTTGATTGCTGCTTCTATGGGTGTTGATTGTGGATCCAAGTAAAATGAAATCCTTGACAATCTCAATCTTTTCTCCATTTATCATGATGTTCATTACTGCTTGATGCATGTCATTAATATGCGTAATAGTCAGATAGTAGATTTTTTACTACTGTTGTAAATGTGAAATATCAGATAATAAGATAGTTAAGTTAGGTGTTTGTGTACACTGGGAGAGAGTTAATAATAGCTCAGGCTAAAGTGGCAGCCATGGAGAAGGTGAGAAGTGATCACTCTCAGGTGGTATTTAGGAGGTAGCATCGACAATACTTGCTGATGACATAGATATGGTGTAGAGGTAGGTAGTGAGGGGGTAAAAGAAAGCAAGGATAATTCCTTAACTTATGATCCTCTAAACTGAAATATGGGACTCTGAGGGTAAAGCAAGGTTTTGGGGCGGTAAACAAGTTTGTCTTTAGGATCTGTTAAGTTGTAAAATGCCTGTTAGTGTGTGATGAGGTCACCCAGAAGCCAGATTGTGCAAATGTTAGGCCAGTAATCTATATTATTATGGGATGTTGTACAAACCAAATGAGTAACACTAATTTTACTTTATGAATCTTGTTTACTATGTTATACAGTGTCCTCTGTATTATGTCCTCTGGAGATGATTTCAGACATGTATCTGGAATAGATGTGCATTTCTTAAGCCTATTTTTAAACTGTGTATCATGAGGTTCATTATGTTTCCCAGTTAGCATTGTCTGCAAGGAAACTTAAGTCATGCAGGACTTTACTGCACATGTATTAGTTATCTGTTGTTTTTCTTAGGTCCTGTGGAGTCAGTTTTGACTCACAGAGACCTTATAAACAGCAGAACAAAACACTGCCCAGTCCTGTACTGTGTCCACAATCATTGTTAAGCTTGAGCCCATTGTTGCACTCACTGTGCCAATCCGTTTGGTTGAGGGTCTTCTGTTTTGTTTTTCTGGCCCTCTGCTTTCCTTGGCTGCTTTCCCAAGCATGATGTCCTTCTCCAGGGGTTGATCCCTCTTGATGATGTACGAAGTATGTAAAAATGCAGTCTCGCCAATTTTGCTTCTAGGAGCACTCTGGTTGTACTTCTTCCAAGACACTTCTGTTTGTTCTCTTGGCTTTCCATAGTATGTTCAATATTCTTCTGCAACACCACAATTCAAAAGCTTCAGTGATTCTTCTGTCTTCTTTATTCCTTGTCCAGCTTTCACATGAATATGATGCAATTGACAATACCATGGGCTTTGGTCAGGTGCACCTTAGTCTTCAAGGTGACATTCTTTGCTTTTCAACACTTTAAAGTGGTCTTTTGCAAACAATTTGTCCAATGCAGTGTGTCTTCTAATCTTTTAATTACTACTTCTGTGCGTGTTGATTGCAGATCCAAGTAAAATGAATCCTTGACAACCTCAGTCTCCTCTGTTTATCATGGTGTTTCTCACTGGTCCAGCTGTGAAGATTTTTGTTTTCTTGAGGTTGAGGAGCAGTTCATACTGAAGGCCATGGTCTTCGGTCTTCATGCATAAGTGCTTCCAGTTTTTTTCACTTTCAGCAAGCAGGGTTGTGTCATCTGCATAGTGCAGGCTGTTAATGAGCCTTCCTCCAATCCTGATGCCTTGTTCTTCATATACTTGTAGTCCAGCTTCTTGGATTATTTGCCTGACATTCCACATCAAATAGATGTGGTGAAAGAGTACAACCCTGATGCATACCTTACCTAACTTTAAACCATGCAGTGTCCCCTTATTCTCTTACAATGACTGCCTCTTAATCCATGTACAGATTCTTCAGGAACACAGTTACATGTTCTGGAATTCTCAGTCGTCACACTGTTATCCATAATTTGTTATGATCCACATGGTTGAATGCTTTTGCGTAGTCAATAAAACACAAGTAAACATCTTTTTTGTATTACAAAATTACAATGAATGGGTGGTAATTTCACAAACAGAAATCTATTTTCTCACAGTTTGCTGTTTTTATCAGGTGCTGTCAAGTTGATTCCAATTCATAGCAATCCTGTACACAACAGAATGAAACAGTGTGCCTGCCCGCACCATCCTCACAGTCGTGATGCTTGACCCAACATCAGTCTATCTTGTTGAAAGTCTTCCTCTCTTTCTGTGACCCCCTACCAAGCATGATGTCCTTCTCTAGGGACCACTCTTTCCTGATATGTCCAAAGTATGTAAGATAAAGTCTCACCATCCTTGCCTCTAAGGAGCATTGTGGATATATTTCTTCTAAGGCAGATTTGTTTGTTCTTTTGGCATTTCACACTGTCATTCAAAGGTGTCAGTTCTTCTGTCTTCCGTTTTCATTGTTCTCCAGCTTTGGCATGTATAGCGCTTTTGCATGCATGATTTAAAATACCATGGCTGAGTCAGTTACACTTTAGTCTTCAAATGACATCTTTGAGTTTTAACACTGTAAAGAGTTCTGTTGCAGCACATTTTCCCAGTGTAATATGTCCTTTGATTTCTTTGCTGCTGCTTCCATGGACATTGATTGTGGATCTAAGTAAAATGAGATCCTTTCCAACTTCAACATTTTCTCCATTTGTCATGATACTTACTGGTTTAGTTGTGAGGATTTTTGTTTTCTTTATGTTGAGGTGTAATCCACACTGAAGACTGTAGTCCTTGATCCTTGTCAGTAAGTAATTCAAGTTTTATTCACTGTGAACAAGCCGAGGTTGTATCATCTGCATGTTACAGGTTGTTAGTGAGTCTTCTTCCAGTTCTGATGCTGTGTCCTTCATATAGGCCAGCTTCTTGGATTATTTTCTCAGCATATGGATTCAATAAAATGACACAACCCTGACACGCACCTTCTCTGGTTTTAAGCCACGCAGTATCCCTTATTCTGCTCGAGTGACTCAGTGTTGGTTTATGTTTATTCCTAGGTATTTTACCTTTGGGCACTGTTGGAACTCATATTGTTTTCCTAATTTCCTTTTCAGAGTTCTCCTTGTCAGTGTAGAGGACTACAAACTGATTTTTTGTTTGTTGATCTTGCGGCCTGCCACTTTTTCGAATCCTTCTATTAGTTCCAGTAACTTCCTTGTGGAGTCTCTGGGATTGTCTATGTATAGGACCATACCGTCTGTGAATAAGGATAGTTTTACTTCTTCATTTCAAGTTTGGGTATTCTTCATTTCCCTTTCTTGCCTTATTGCTGTAGCTAGGACTTCTAGTACAATATTAAATAAGAGTGAGGTAAAGGTATTCTTGTCTCATTCCTGCTTTCAAGGGGAATGCTCTCAATCCTTCTCCCTGGAGAAAAATGTTGGCTGTTGCTTTTTCCAGCAGTGCCTGGGTGAACGGTATGAAAGTGTGTGCCACTGGTTCAGCAGCATGGTAACATGTGCTGCCAATCATTAGGGGAGCAGAGTGATGAGGGTGGGCATGGTGGGCATGGGTGGTCCAGTAATGTAGGAGCACACATTGCTGATTGCCAGGTGGGTGGGGGAGTAGAGTGAAGGGTAGGGCAGGGCAGTGAGGCAAGATGAGTAAGGTAGATGAATGCCATCAGTCACCATTCCAGTAGCACAGGAGTGGTCACTTCTAATTATCCAGCAGGCACACACTGCTGGTCACCAATCTTGTGGCACAAGAACACACATTGTAGATGGTTGGGCGGGGGCATCAGTAGGGTAGGGTCCTGCCTCTAGTTTCCTGGATGGCAGAGTGGGTGCATATTACCAATCACAAGTAGGGTGCACGTGGGGGGGTTTGCTTCTGTTTGCCACAAGGGTGGGTTGAAGGGAGGCATACCACCGGTTGCTCCGCTAGTCACTGGCATGCACTTTAGGATGCTCCCTGCAGAGCATAATTGGCAAGCAGGATCTGGCCCCTACCTAATGTGAGGGAGGAGGTGCTGTCTGGAGTCGAGTTGAGTGGCAGATTTCCAGTTGCCAATCCATGGATCCTACTGTCTGCTGATGCTACCCACCTAAACAGTCAGGGACAGCTGCTGGTGAGTAGTTCTGTTACTGATTTTTGGCTTACTACCTGTTCAGTGGCTTGCCCGGATCTCTGGAGCTATCTCTTGCCTTCCTGGTTCATTGACCCTCCTGGTTCAATGACCTGGTTCATTTTCTGTTCACCTTGCTTTACCCTAAGTTTGTTTACTTGCTATCTCTGTCTCCTATTGAGAATTCTGTGAATTTGACTGCATGCGCTCCTCAGCCAGGAGTGCAAATCACTCTGGCTCAAGATGGCCTCACTGTACGGGGCTGGAGGGCAAGGTGTCTATCATCTGTAAATCTCTTCTTTCACTGTTTTTGTTTGGTTTCTTTTTTAAATTAGGTATTCAAAATAATTCTTTAACCATTTGTTTGCTCTTCAGGGTTCCGAAATTGTCACCTGTATCTGTTTTGCCTGGTTTGTTGGGTCTTTCTGTTGGGGGTGGGGTTCGTATGATGTGTTTCCCTAAGTCTACCATCTCGGGGCATCTCTGGTTTTTGTCTCTTTTGAGTGTCTCCTTCCTGTCTATCTTCATGTGTCTTGACATGTCTCTTCCCTTGTCTCTGCTTGCTCTCTTGCTTGTTGTATCTGTTTTATATCTCAAAAAAGTGGATGTAAGAAACATCCTATATTAACATAACAAAAAAAATCCATTTACAAATGGGATTAAAACCACAGTTGTAGGAGTTAGGATTCACAACACATATATTTTGGAGGCACAGTGCAAAACATAACATTCCACCCTTTGACCACCCCCAAATTCATGTCTTTCCCACATGCAAGGCACACTCACCCTATCACATCAAATGTGAAGAATTAAAAAGAATCATGGAAAGAAAAACATGTAAGTCATAAAGTCATAAATCATCTCCACACCTAAAATCTCATCTTCTGAATCATCTAAATCAAATATGGGTGAGACATTAGATGTATTTTATGATGGGACCAAAATTCTTCTTCGTCTGTCAAAACTAGAATATAAGCTATCTGTTTCCAAATTACAGTGGTCAGCAGGCACAATATATATATTTCCATTACAAATGGGAGAAACTGGAATGAAAGAAGGGATAACAGGCATCAGGCAAGTCCAAAACCCAGCCCCCCCAAACAAAAAAATACATTAGCTTTTAAGGTTGGAAAATAAGCCTCTTTTTCCAGTACTGTCTGGGCAATGGAAACCCTGGTGGCGTAATGTGTTAAGTGCTACATCTGCTAACCAAAAGCTTGGCACTTCTAATCTGCCAGGTGCTCTTTGGAATCTCTATGGGGCAGTTCTATTCTGACCTCTGGAGTCGCTATGAGTCAGGCCTGACTTGACGGCAGTGGTTTTAGTTTGTTTTTTTATCTGGGCAGTGGCTCTATCCTTCAAATTCTGGGTGTTGACCACATTCTGTAGATTCAGGGTACAGGCCTTTCAGCCATGGGCTTCATCCCAACCTTCCAGGCCCACTGGAAAGGCAACTCTGCTCCTTTGGTGTTGAACGGCCCTGTTCTCTTTGTCCATCTTAGTGATGACCCCACCCCATTGCCCCACACCCCATTTATTCTTCTGCTCAGCAGTACCTGCAGGTACTATGGGCTGATCATTAAAAACTGGGCTGAATGGAGACTATTACTTTTAGCAGAACTTATTTGACTACTCTGTGACTAAGCATGTTTTTCAGTATTCCCACATTGAGTTGAATTATCTAGTTTTCAACTTCCTTTGGAAAACTATTAGTGTTTAACAAGCTCTGCATTGGCTTTTCTTATATGGTATCTCGGATTCACAGTTGAACTGGGTAAATAAACATCATAAATACTAACAACTAACATTACCTGTCTTCGTGGTATCTGTATCAACTCCTTTGCAGAACCAATGTCTAGAAATGGTAGAGAGAGATAAAGAAAGACAAAGAATTAAAAAGAACCACAGAAAGAGAAACATGTAAGTTGTAAAATGTGTTGCTGTCAAGTCAACTATGCCTCGTAGTGATTGTATAAGACAGAATAGAACTGGCCTTTAAGGATTCTAACGTTGTAACCTTTACTGCAGAAGCTGACTGCCATATCCTTTTGCTGTGGAGCAGATGGTGGTTTCAAACCACCAAACTTTTGATTAGCACCATGCTTTGACTGCTGTGCACTAGGGTTCCTTTAAGTCATGAAAAGGGAGGTAAACAAGAGGAACCTTCTTGAGGGAGATAGATTAGATGGGAATTAATAGTAAATACACATCACCGTAATTAATTCTCATTCCAGTGACATAGATATTATTAACTACTTTTGTAGGTGAGGTAGTTACATTTGTTTTTGAGATGGAAGTGCGCAAGATGCACTTCTAAGATAGCCCCCAAGATTCTCCTTGTTTACACACATTGGAGAGTCTCCTCCCTGTGAGCTGGGAAAGAACTGGTGTCTGTGATGGAATATCCCGGCTGTTACTAAAGTAATGGTAAAGATGAAGGAATTTCAAAGATGTAATTAAGGTGCATAATCAGTTGGTTTTTAGGTAATAATCAAAAGGGAGGTCATCTTCGGTCTGACCTAATCATGTGAGCCCTTAAAAGATGGGAGACGTGAGAGAAAGTCTGTTGGTGATTTTGAAGACATAAGTGGCCATGAGGAAACCCTGATGATGCAGTGGTTAAGTGCTGTGTCTACTAACCTAAAGATTGGCCATGTGAATCTGCCAGGCACTCCTTGAAACTCTATGGAATAGTTCTGCTCTGTCCTATAGGGTCACTTTGAGTCAGAATCTACTCAAAAGCAGTGTGTTTTGGTTTCTGGGTAAGCAGCCGTGTTGTGAGAGGACCACGTGGTTAGGATCTAAAGGCAGTCACTAATTGCTGAGAGCAATTCCTAGTGGATAACTATCAGTGAGATGGACATTTAAGACCTACAACTAAAAAAAAAAAAAAAAAAAAGAGTAAATCTGAACAATGCTAATAACAAGTGCTACATCCTCAGAAAAGTTTGCAGCCCCAGCCAGCGTTTTGATTTTAACCTATCAGACACTGAGCAGAGAACCTACCTCTATGCCTTGCTGGACTTATGAGTTAGAGAAACGGATGCTATAAATGGATGCAGGTTTAAGCCACTGAGTGTACGGTGAATTTTATACAGTAATGAAAATCTATTACTTTAATGAAGGACATAGGTAAATCTATAGGTTGATAATTTTTGTTCCTTCAATTAATTTTTCCAAAGGATACAGAAGAAGTGTTTTCAGTAAAGATACACAGTTCTGGCTTTTCATGAGTTCCTTCTTAGAATCCAGATGAACAACTATAGTTTTCTTCTGTTACATCTCTATTACTTTCTTTCATAGAGCCTCCTCATGATTTACACTTCTGTAACTCTCCTCTCTGTGTTATGTTTTTTGGATGGATGTGCTTAAAAATGAAGAAAAAGAATGAATACCTAGAAGGATTGCCTTTAACTCTTTTCTTTTTTCTCTCTGTTTCTTTCCTTCTTCCATTCCTCCCTTCTTCCCTCCCTCTACCTCCACCCTCCACCTTCCCCACCCTCCTTCCCCTTCCTCATCTCCTTTCTTCTTTCCCTCACTAGGGAAAACTTTTGAATTAGGTAACAAGAAAGAAAAAGGCAAATGAAGCATATGATATGCAAGGAAATGGAGGCAAATGAAAAACAAAGAGCGTTTGATCCAACTGTATTTCTAAATTTGACAGGTTCAAAAAATGCACCATTTGCATGCTATGAAGAAATCCAACCTCAGACTGACAGGTTTGGGAACTGTGGATATAACACCACAACTAAATATTATAATTATTGCTCTTGGAGGTATGTGATAAATTTACATATATGAAACATACTTTACTTCTATTTGAGAGTTGTTCTTCTTCCTCTATCTCTGTCTTTAGTATATGGCATTCATTTCAGTGGCTTCAAGTATCACGTGTATGTGGGAATGAACCTCAGATAAAAATCTCCATTTCTGATATCTTCCTTGTGCTACAGGCTAAAATTTCTATCATCCATTTCTATGTATGTGACAATTAGACACCTAAAGCCCGCCCCAAATTGAAACGCATAGTATCCACTGTGCTGTTCTGCTCCAAATTTGCTGATTTTTCTTTATAAAGATGGTTTCACCATCCATGCCATTGCTTGCCCAAGCTGAAAAGACTTCCCTGTGTCTATACAATCAAGTTCAATTTCCCTTGCATCTGAAGAGACAGCTATTGGGTATTTCAGTAATTGGTTTATTTTAAATATTTATTAAGAACCTGGCATGTGCCAGACACTGGACTAAGATACTAGTTAGCAAAACATACATGACCCTTTTACCCATGGAATTTGTAGGCTGGTAAGCATACCATGTAGTTTTATGCTTACTTGATTTTGCTTATGATGGTACTTTTGTTTAGAAATAGCTTGCTGTGCCTGTTGAAACTCTATTAATGTGTAGACTTTGATTCAGATGGCATCTTTTCTATGAAGTTTTCCCTAACTGGTTAGTTAGACTGTGTCTTCATCTTAAATTTCCACAGGGACTTGGTTAATTCATTGGTAGCATTTTTAATGAGATTTGTATCCAATTTAACATTAAACTGTAAGATTCTTGAGGTTAAGAGTCACATCACTGCATCATCAGAGCTCCTAAAAACCTATTAATACCACTGAAAGATATGCTTGGAGCAGTAGCTTTGTATTTTCTTTTATGTTTTACTTTAAATGTCATTGCTAAAGCATTCCCTTTTCTTTAGGGGCATTGCCGTAAATTGCGAATTATTATTTTGGGTAAGAACTCAAATCTAAAGCATTCCTAAAGTATAATAATCAGGTTATTTTACTGTCTTTGCAGGAATCTTATATGTGGAAGATTAATTTGTGCTTACCCTACTCGAATTCCTATCCACAAAGACAATGTTGCTGTGATTTATGCTTTTGTGCGAAATGCTGTGTGTGTAACTATGGACTTCGGATACGCTCATACAGTTCCAGATCCAATGAGGGTCCAAAATGGCTCTCAGTGTGATACAGGGAGGGTAAATAATTTAAAACACGTTTTTAAAAGTCTATTTTTGTTCATTGATTTAATAAATATTATCATTTCAGTATCAAATCTTAATTCATTTCTAGTGCTATGTAACCTTCAGTATTTGGAAAAGGAGAAATTGGATAAGATGCCATTGTTTTCCAAATATTAAGAGGGAATTGAGAATGTTTGATGTCCTTCAAAATTTCAATGTTGTGAACAAGGAAATTCCCCAGTGTTTAGGTGCTATAGTCAGAAGGGGAGAGATCTTGTGAATACGCTGTGGTTGAGTATTCCACAGCACTGAAGCTTACTTTTGCTCTTAGAGAACAAAGAAGGAATCCTCTTAGTACTACACGTCTTTTGTGACCCAGGGGGTAAGAGTACAATCTAGGTCAAGCTGTTTAGAATCAAACCTTTGTCTTTTATTTTTGAAATTTTGCAAGTTAACTAACTCGTCTCAGTTACCTCAACTGTATGTGAGGATAATAATAACACTCTGTAGGGTTATTGTGACATTAAATGAGATAATATTATATAGTGTTTTGCACAATATCCTACTCATAGACAAAGCTAAATATTGGCTGGCTATGAATTGGAATTGATTTGACAGCAGCTAAGTTTGGTCGTTACTATGAATTGTTATTATAATTTCTTATGTCTGAAATTGACCCAAATCTAGGAGAAATACATTTATTTCAAAGTCTCATTTCATTTCTGAACACATTTTTTGCTTGTGAAGAAATGTAATACAAGTGTAAAGTGTAAGTTTTAAAAACAGGTGCACAAAGATTTGAACTCTGATTCTCCCACTTACTTGCTAGATGATCAGGGACAAATTATTTAATATAGTTAAGATTTAGTATGCTTATATCAGGAAGGATCTGTCCCTGGTGAAGGAAATCATGTTTGGTAGAGGGCCAGTGAAAAAGAGATATGCCCTCAATCAGATGGAGTGACACAGTGGCTGCAAGATGGCACATGACCAGGCATTGTTTCATTCTGTTGTACATGGGGTCACTATGAGTCAGAACAGACTTGACGGCACCTAACAACAATGACAAAATGCTTATATGTGAAATACATGTATGTATATACATGAATAGGCACTTCCTGGGTGCTGCAAATGGATTACTAACTGAAAAATCAGTACTTTGAAACCACCCAGAGGCACCTCAGAAGAAAGGTCTTCTTCAATCAGCTTCTAAAGAGTAACATCCTTGAAAACCCTATGGAACAGTTCTACTCTGCATACTTGGGTTTGCTGTAAGTCAGAATCGACTTGATGTCCACGGGCTTTTAGGGAGTTTCTAGTGATTTGATAGTTTTAATGAAGTCACTGTAGGTGAAATGTGTAGTCTCCTTAATTATGGTTTCATTTTCATTTCTATGAGTCATAAATGCCTCTTAAAGGAGGTATGAGAAAGGGACCTTAGCAGCTATGTTTAGGTGATGGAATCAAAACAGAAAATTCAACAGCTAACAGATGGATTGATACTGCTCAGTAGATAGTTTAGTAAAATCTTTTTTTATAACGTGGACATCTTTTCTCAGAGATAGTGTGTGAAAACAAATTTTGCCAGGGAGTTATAATGATAGTATAAGTTATATGTGATGAAACAGTCTTCAAAATTTTATTTGTATTTGTTAGCATAATTATGTAACAAGAATCTTGATCTCAGTTTTACCTGAGGTAGGCAGACTATAAATACTATGATCCAAAAGGAGCTGTTGGACACATCATCATGGCCAGGAAGCCCTGACCGAGTAGTGATTAAGAGCTATGGCTGCTAACCAAAAGGTTGGCAGTTTGAATCCACTAGCTACTTCTTGAAAATTCTTTGGGGTGGTTCTACCTTGTGCCGTAGGGTTGATCTGAGTCAGAATTGACTCTTCAGCCATTTTAGTTTGGTTTTGGTTATAATGGCCAAGAACCAATGAGAAGACTCAGTACATAAAAGCACATAAAAGATTATTTGCTTTTAAAAAGGATTTGTCAAGCCATTTCTTTGGAAAGAGTTATGCTGTGCTTTATAATCTAAAAGGAAATCATCTATATATATATTATCTCATCCTCAGAACAAATATAAAATGTTATAGAAAAAGTATTACTGTGGTGTGTAAGAAAATTGCATCTTGGGAAAGTTGAGATTGCATAAATAGTGGAGTTGGGAATACATCCTTAGTCCTTTTATTATGAAACTTAAGAGATTTTGTACCTGGATTTTTAGTATATTCCATAATAGAATGATAGATGTCGTGAGTATATTTAATACAAATTTCTGTTATTTTAGTAATAGCTCATATTTTGTGAAATGTTAACATACACAATTGATTTCCTTTTCTAGCCCCAATTTTATGTGCAGTGAATATAACTGTGCTCTCAGAATAGTTTTAGTAGGTTAGAGATTATTGTAATGAAAGTGTCTCTTTGGTTAAGAATTTATGACACACTGATTGTAATGTTAAGAATGGGTGGACCTTCTGACTTCAAAACTTGTGCATGTGTTTTTCTTTAGATTTGTGTTAGTGGTGAATGTGTAGAATCGAGACAGATAGTAGAAGAATCAAGAACTTGTTCAGAAAAGTGCAATGGAAATGGGGTAAGTAAACACAGGATTTATATGTTTCCCTGATCACATCTGTCTTGGACACTTTCTGCACCATACATTAGTTTGTTTATTCAATGTTCATTGAGTTCTTGTTATGTTCTTGGCCCTGATGTATCTAGCTTCAATTTAGAGCTGAACTGGGTTACTAAATTTGGTAGCCATAATTAGTTTTGAGAATAATATGAGTAAAATTACATTGCTGATAACCTAAACAAATATATTTGTTACAGGTGGATACTTTTCAGAAGACGTTTTAAATATTCCAATATACACATTAACCTGTTTACAATGCAGGATAATTATGCCCTAATTCTTGCATCTTTGAATGTACAGAAACCCTGGTGGAGTAGTGGTTAAGTGTTATGTCTGCTAAACAAACAGTCAGCAGTCTGCTTCTGCCAGATGCTCCTTGGAAACTCTGGGGCAGCTCTATTCTGTTCAACAGAGTGCTATCTGTCAGAATTGACTTGATGGCACTCGGTGTTTCTGTGCAAACATATGGGGTCATGAAAACTCTTGGTTTTCGTTTTTGCTTCTCAAATCAAATCAAACAACTTATTTGCTCTCTGTTTCTATTGCTAGAGAAAAACGGGCAAAGAGGAGTTGGAAATTCATTAAGATGCTTTTGTGAAGACAAAGTGAAAATTGCTCTTAAAACTTTAGAGAATTCTTCAACTTGGTTTTACACGGATTGCTTTTCAGAAAATTGATTTAAGACCAAAATTGCATAATATAAGATTTTGCAGAGTAGAATAATAAAGAAAAAAAAAAGATTGTGGTGTATAACCAGTAAGTCAAAGTGTTCATGTTCACATAACAATGGTAAATCATCATTCAAAAAAAGTCTTTTTTCTATTGAAAACTTCCTTTGAGAGGTCACAAATTTAAAAATGCCAAGGGGGTAAATAAATGACTGAGTTCCAACTAGACAGCACTTGGCTGGCTTTGGCTATGGTTCACTATAAAACCATGGACATTAAACTACTGTGTCACCATTAAAACACCTACCTAGTTGCTATATTGTAGTTTAATTTTTGAAGTGCCTCTATGTGTGATAATCAAGGTTATATACCAGTTTTTCTGGGCCGTGATTCTCAGTAGTTGGCAGTTAAGGTGTAGTTTGGAAGTCACATGATGATGGGATCACTCCCATGATGAAATCTGATACAGTATGATCACCTCTGTGATGAGATTTGCTGTGAAGCCATCCAGTTAAAAGTTTAGTTGGAGGTGCGGTCTGCCCTGAATTAAATGGGCTTCCTTGTGAGGCTTGTGAGCTTTTGCTGGCACTGTATCCTGCAGGTGGCCCCACTTCTTCTGACCTCCAGTTCTTGGAAACTTAGCTTAGCAGCTTACCAGCCATCTAGCCTGCTGATCTTGGAATCTGTCAGTCTTTGCAGCCTGTAAGCCAGAGCCTTGCCATCTGACTTGCCAGTCCTGGATTCACCAGCTGCTGTGATTTCCCAGATCAGAAGAAGCCTCCAGCCTGATCCACATTCCAGCTTCTGCAACTGCATGAGCCATTTCTTTAATATAGATCTCTCTCTATATTTATATACTTGACTGGTTTTGCTTCTATAGAGAACTCAGCCTAGGACACTGTGTATGTGTAGAGTATATATAGTAGAACCCTGGTGGCACAGTGGTTAAGAGCTACACTATTAACCAAAAAGTCAGCAGTTCAAATCTACCAGCTGCTCTTTGGAAGCTCTGTGGAGTAGTTCTACTCTGTCCTACAGGGTTGCTGTGAGTCAGAATTGACTTGATGGCAATGAGTTGTGTGTGTGTGTGTATTAAAACCACAACCATGTTAACAATCTGCTGTCTATCATTATTTCTTAATTTATTCTAAACTCAATCGTGTGCAAACATATTCCATGTACACTATATTCGCTGATGTATTCCAAGAACCTTCAGATTTGGCAATCGACTTTGACCTAAACAATTTTAGCATCAATATAAATCATGCTTTGATCTATGCAGACTTATTAAAAAATATGTAATATAGTAAATAATAGCTACTTATTATAGTAAATAATATAGTACATAAATAATAAATTAGACTATTTTAATAAATCAATTAAAATAATAAATGATATTTGTAGTAATGTCATTTACCATATCACTGATAATGGAAAGAAAGAAAAAGTTTTCCTTATAGTATAATCAATACAGAAGGAATGACAGTTAAATAATTATCAGTGGATGTGAAAACTAGTGGGTAAAAGTTGTGTAGGGACAAGAAATATTTATGTAATCTCAAAATTATCTCCCTATAAACTATTTATTGATTACAAA
This sequence comes from Heterohyrax brucei, assembly GCA_028571685.1. Lineage (NCBI taxonomy): Eukaryota > Metazoa > Chordata > Mammalia > Hyracoidea > Procaviidae > Heterohyrax > Heterohyrax brucei. The sequence goes on along the minus strand of CM053160.1, from coordinate 64,978,133 downwards.
TGGAAATAATAGTGACTTTACAGTGTAAAACTTGGAAGACAGCACCTTAACCAAGCATGATAGACAGCAGATTGCTAACATGGTTGTCAAAAGTGACAACATGTGTTCAGACACACTGACATCATGTGCCTTCTGAGGACAACATCACTACTGTGGTGTGTGGAGGAGTAAACGTGCACACGTGCACATACGCATATCACACTACAGCCTGGGAAAGGGAGAAGTCTTCATTTGTGTCTGTAAATACTTCAACTTACCAACCCATTGTCTCAACAGGGACACAGGAAGAGATGTGTGCAGTGCCCCCCAAGAGCTAGTACTAGCTGCCTCCAAGCACAGCATGGGAAGGGCCTCATTTTCATCAGAATTTATTGCATGTTTTTGAAATTGCTAAAGCGTTTAGCATTTTTGAAATGCTGAAGTTGCTAGAAAGTATTTGAAGGTGTTAAACATTATTTTTTTAATTGTACTTTAAAGAAAAGTTTACAAAGCACATTAGTTTCTCATTCAACAATTCACGCATTGTTTTGTAACATCGGTTGCTAGCCCCATAATATGGCAACACTCTCCCCATCTGGACCTTGAGTTCCTCAGTATCAGTTTTCCTGTCCGCTCCTGCCTTCTCACCCCTGGATTGCTGTGCACATTTAGTCTCGCTTTGTTTTATGGGTCTGCCTTGTCTTTGGCTGAGTGGTGAACCTCAGGAGTTGACTGCAGGACTGTGTTAAAGGGTGCCTGGGTGCCATGTTCTTGGGATTTCTCCTGTTTCTGTTAGACCAGTAAGTCTGGTCTTTTCTTTGTGAGTTAGAATCTTGTTCTTTGTTTTTCTTCAGCTCTGTGTGGGACCCTCTATTGTGATCCCCTGTCTGAGCTGTTGGTGGTGGGACTAGGTGGGCACCATCTGGTTATGCTGGACTCAGTCTGGTGCAGGCTGGCATCACTGCGGCCCATTAGGTGTTCAACTTTCTTGATACAAATATTGTAAGCCTTGCTGTATAGCTTTGTTTTTACTGTTTTCGCCTTTAAGAAACCAAGCATATGATTTGTAGATTTACCTTTCCAAAATAAAACTTATCAGCAAAATTAAAGCTCCCAAAATTTCGTATGTGAATCTACGAAGGTCAGCTTGGTGATTCACCCGATGGTTTCCCTTTTATGGAAAAATACTTTTAAATAACCACTTAATTTTGTCTTAAATGATCCTAGGTGTGCAATTCCCTACAGACATGCCACTGTTTCAAAGGCTTTAATCCTCCAGACTGCCAGGCACCTGCAGCTAGATTATCTGGGAGAAATGGCAAGTATCTCTTTCTGTATCCACTGAACAAACTTTCCAAGTTGCTTGTCTTCACAAAAACAAATTGAAATGTGCTTAAAACAGGATCAAAACCAAACCCAATCCACTGCTGTGGAGTTGGTTCTGACTCATAGCAACACTATAGAACAGAGTAGAACTGCCCCACAGAGTTTCCAAAGAACACCTGGTGGATTTGAACTGCTGACTTTTTGGTTAGCAGATGTAGTACTTACCCACTACACCATCAGGATTTCCACAAAAGGGACCAGTATTTGTAATTAAGGAATGGAAATTTGTAATTCAGGGAATGGCAACCGAGTATGATTTATCTTGCTCCCTTTTCCAGTCTGATAAATGCAGATAGGATTGGAGCTGAGGGTATTCTTTTAAATTTCTCTTTACTGTTATCATTGATGTTCTCTAAAATATCCTTCTGCCTTTTCTTCTTGGGTGATTGATCTCATGATCTCAGCTCTGTACAAAAATTTACTCTGAGTCTAGCAATGGTGCTGTTTTGGGTTTTTTTTTTTTTTTGTCACAGAAAAGAGAAAGGAAATAAAAGACAAGTTTTTACTCTGAAGGAGATGACAGCTTAAACAAGGAGAATCAAAGCTGCTGTTCAAACGATGACAGAAGGGATGCTGGCACCATGTAGGGATGCTGGCACCGTGTTCTGTTTGTTCACCATAACTTGAGCTTCTGTCAGTCATTCATGATTAAGCAAATATTTATTGCATGATTAATATATGCCAGGCACTGATCTCATCACTGCCAACTTATCGCCGGGAAGGTCAAATTGACTCCAGCTCGTGGGGTCATTTGTGTTCTATATGGTTTGTCATTGGCTGATTTTTCCAAAGTAGATCATCAGGCCTTTTTTCTGAGGTACCTCTAGGTGGACTCAACGTCTAGTCTTTTCGTTAGCAGCTAAGCATGTTAACTGTTTGCACCACCCAAATGCAGTGAGTCAAAGTCTCGCTCCTCAGGAAGCTTAGAAGTTGTTCTAGCCCTCTATCCCTGATGCTAACCAATGCACTGTTAGGCTTAGGAGTCAAGTCTCCTTCTTGGTTTTTATGCCAGTGCTCTCTTATATAGCACTGCAATGACTTCGTGTAGAAAATAGATCCCTGATATCAACAGCAAACAGCCTGCCAAAGAAAAATGGGATGCACACACACGTTGAAATTCTATGATAATGTGCCCTGTAACAATGAAAACTGCACAATGTGAGGACTGCCAGTTGAGTTCACGAACTCGTCTTAGAAAAAAAGCATACCTCGTTGCTGACTATCACTTTGGTCAACTTTGAAGTATGCTCTTTGGGAAGCTATACACCAATGACAGTGCCTAGTCCACCCTTCAAAGCAATTTTGGAACTCTTTCTGGAATGGCCATCAGAGCTGTAATCATATTACCCTTCGTGTCCTGAATGTCATCAAAATGTCTTCCTTTCAAGATTTCCTTTATCTCTGGGTGCAGAAAAAGCTCACTGGGGGCCAGATCAGGTAAAGAGGGAGGGTGTTGCCATACAGCTGTTTGTTTACTTGCTACAAACTCCCTCACAACTATACAAGTAAGTTCACAAACTTGTCGCTGTACCACTGTGCAATGGCCATTCCAGAAGGAGTTCCAAAATTGCTTCAAGGATGGACTAGGTGTCGGCATGGGTGCATAGCTTCCCAAGGGGAAGGTGACCACAGTGATGTTTAACAATGAGGTATGTAGCACTTAGAACAATTAAGTTCATGGACTTAACTGTTAGATATCCTACAGCACTGAACTTTTAAAACTCCAGTTACAGCATGGTAGTTGGATTTTGCTGTGGGTGTTGTGTGAGGTAAAGTGCTTTGGGTAAGTTGCATGACCTTTTAATAACCTAGAATGAGGAATTAGAGAGTCCCAAGTATTATAATAGTTCTATTATTCTCATGTTGCTTAAATCACAACCAAACTTAAGGGCACTGTAATAAACTCGCTGCACCCTGAAAGTAAAAGTAGAAGGCTTATTTATTTATTCTTTTTTCCTGACTTCTTAATGTCTTTTTTTCTTTTTAGATTTAACCATGGGAAGCGCTTTTAGGATGATTGAGAAGAACTGGTGGCTTCTAGTCCTGTACCTTTGTATACCTACCCTCATCATAGCAACCTTGATAGCTGTGAAATGGACTACTTTGAAAAGCTGGTTCACCAGGAAAGAGAAGACATCAGACACCGAGTAGATAGAATTTGTCATTTGAACTTAAGTACCATTTTGAACTGTGTTATAGTCAGGCACTATTATGTAGAGCAACACTACTTTACATTACAGGAATTCTGAGTATGCTATTGGTATCATATTTAATTGTGTGAATAAACCAAACCAACCAAATCCAGTGCTGTCAAGTTGATGCCAACTCATAGTGACCCTACAGGACAGAGTAGAACAGCCCCACAGAGTTTCCAAGGAGCTCCTGGCAGATCTGAACTGTGACCTTTTGGTTAGCAGCCGTCCCACTTAACCACGATGCCACCAGGGTTTCCAATTGTGTGAATAGTTGCTCATGTTCCATTTGAAAGATGCAAAAATTTAGGAGTATAGTTCAAATCACTTAAAGTCACTGGAAACCATGGGGACGTAGTAGTTAGGAGCTACAGCTACTAAACAGAAGGTCAGTAGTTCAACTCCACCACGTGCTCCTTGGAGACTATGTGGGGCAGTTCTACTCTGTCATGTAGGGTCATTAAGAGTCAGAATGCAGTCAATGGCAACAGGTTTGGCTTTTCAGTACTGGTCAAAGTCATGCCCTGATAACTGAGAGAGAAAAACTCAAATGTATCTGTATCTACAGCTTTCAAATGCCCTCCTGTTTCTCAGGATGTGATCTGTGAGTCGTCTTCAGAAGTACGAGAAATAATGATTAAAAATGCAGATCCCCAGGCTCTGCCACAGATTCAGTGAAATATTCCTATTCAAACTGCTGCCTCATGTAAGATAGGATATAAAAAATATTCTTTGGCTAACATTTCAGAAGGCAGTTTATAACTGAGCCTGTAACTTATTAATTTTTAAAGAGAACAAGGTGACAGATACCTATTTGCTCAGTGCTGGAAATGGCAAATCTTAATATTTTTCTTGTTTTTATGAAATCTAGGATTGTAGATTTTATATATGGTTGCGGTTAACTTCTAGTACTATCCCCCCCATTGGCAGTTGATGTGTATCTTTTATTATTATATATTTTTACTACATATGGTTGTGTCCATGTGCCATCTCTAATATAGTTTTGTATATATTTTTAAACTTCTGTATTTTCTCTGTTGTAAATGCATTTTGCTTTTCTAATTTTGTTTTGGTGGTTTTTCTTTGTCATGATCAGGTTTCTCAGGGGTTTCTATTTTGTTAGTAATTTAAAACCATAACTTTTGGTTTTGTTGGGATCTCTATATTTTCTTTTTTAATACCATTCAAGTTTGCTTTTTTCCATCCTTTCTGCTTTCTCTACGTTTGCTCTGTTTTAGTTCTGGCTTTCTCAAGTCTAATGCTTTGCTTATCATTTCAATTCTGTTTTCCAGCGTATTGCTAAAAGGTAGAACTTTCTCTTTGTACAATATTTTATCTACACGGTTCACTTTTTGGAAACCTTGGTGGCATAGTGGTTAAACGCTACATCTGCAAACCAAAAGGTCAGCAGTTCACACCTGCCAGGTGCTCGCTGCAAACTCTATGGGGCAGTGCTTCTCCGCTCTGTAGGGTCGCTGTGAGTAGGAATCCACTTGGTGGCGCTGGGTTTGGTTTTGGTTTTGGTCTTGTTTTTTAAATATAGCTGTCATTCAGATAAGAAAATTAGAAATTTCCGGTACGATTTCTTGTTTACATCATGAAAAAATTGTTGCTTCAGTTTCCAATTACATGATTTTACTTATTTAAAAAATCATTTACCAAGTTTACTAGCTTCTTTTTAGTCTGTGATTTAGACTTCTTAAAGCCAGAAAGGAGGTAAATTTTTGAAAATTCAGTTTTTGGTGTATGTGATTCATACATACATGGTATGTTTGTTTCTTTGTTTTTAGGACAACTTTTTTAAGCTGGTGTTGTTTTTATTCATCTTTATACTTATCTTTTTTTTTCTGACTGCTTGATAATTTATTTTCTGTGAGAAACAAGCTGAAGTTTTCCTACATAACTGTGGAATTATCTGACTTCCCCTCTGATTCTTGAAACTTCAGCTGTATGTATTTGAGGTGGTGACTAAATGCATATTCTTATTTTAGTTATATATTCTTCATGTATTTTTATCTTTAGTAATTGTATTGTAAATTCTGTACTCACTATTTTAAATTGCTCTATCAACTTTTTGATTGTTACATTTCCCAAATACACTGTTAAAATCCCCTTCCTCTCAACTTTCTTTGTTTTTAGTTGGTATCTTATAAACAGTCTCTGTGTAACTACAGTAGCAGAGTTGGTTATGCTTACATGCTCAGTATATGATGATTTATATATTTAGACTTAGATTTGACATCTTCTATTTTTTTTTACCCATTTTCCATGAATTTTCTTTAGATCATTTTCTATTCCTGAACTCATTCTACTGGTTATGTTTTTTCTGTTCTTTTTCTTTCCTCCGTTATTTTAGATATTTTTATATTCTGTTATTGTTTTAAACCCTGGTGGCATAGTGGTTCAGTGCTATAGCTGCTATTCAAAAGGTTGGCCGTTCAAATCCACTAGATGCTCTTTGGAAACTCTAGGTGACAGTTCTGCTCTGATCTATAGGGTGGCTATGAGTTGGAATTGACTTGACAGCAGTCAGTTTGATTATTGTTTTGAAGATATATTTTTGATATTTATAGTTAATGTTGCCGTAGTTGGCTCTGCGTTATGGGGACCACATGTGCCCATTGCCCCGTCCTCCACCATCTCCACAGTCATGGGTACGCTCAGCTCCCATGTTGACAGCAGTATATTTGGGGTGATTTCCAACCTAGACAGCTCTTCTGCCATCACTGTATCAGACAACATTCTGTGATGATCCAAAATGTTATTTATTGGTTAATTTTAGAAAGTAGATTATCAGGCCTTTCTCCCTGGTCTCTCTTTGTCTGGAAGTCCATGGAAACTGTTCCCTCATCAGTGACCCTGCTGGTACTGGAAATACCAGTGGCATAGCTTCCAGTATCGCAGCAACATGCAAGCCACCGTACGGCAAATTGACAGACGGGTGGTGGAAAAACCATTGTGACTCACAGTGACTACTTGTGTGTCAGAACGTAACTGTGCTCTGTATGGCTGTGGTCTTTTGGTAGGTTGCTAGGCTTTCCTTCCAAGGCATCTCTGGTTGGACTTAAACCATCAACTTTTTGGTTGGTAGTGGAGCACTTAACCACATAGGTCTAAATTTAATCTTTATATGTAGTTATCTTCCAGGGGGCAAAAAACCCCTGCAAGAATCTTACTCTTTTAGCTTCAAATTCCCTTTTTCAATCTGTTTGCCATTTGGTTTTGAATTCCTCCCAAGTAAGTAATTGTTCCCATATGCATCTGTCAGTTTGTTGTACTGTTGGGGCTTGTGTGTTGCTGTGATGCTGAAAACTGTGCCAGTGGGATTCAGATACCAGCAGGGTCACCAAGGGGGACCGGTTTCAGCTGAGCTTCCAGACTAAGACAGACTATGTAGGAGAACCTGAAGTCTACTTCTGAGAAGAATTAGCCAGCAAAAACTTTAGTGAGGTCAACTCTTCGGACAGGAATGAATTGGACTCGGTGACACAGAGCAACCATATCGTGTGTGTACTTGATGGTTCTACGCATCTGTAGGATGTCATTCAACTGGCCTCTTACCAGAGAGGAGAGGAGAGGGTGGAAAGGGGGAGACAGGAGACTGCTAAGAGGATATGACATGTATAGAACAGAAAGGAGGAGTGTGCTGTCACCGGGCAAGGACAGCAGAAGGAGCTGCACATAGGCGGGCTTGCAAATTTAAACTGGATTGTACACTTTCACTCAGTCACAATAAAGAAATAAAATATTAAAAAACAAACAAAACCCTTATGAATAGCAACAGAACGTTATCGATACAGTGCCAGAAGATGAGCCCCCTAGGCTGGAAGGAACTCGAAAGATGACAGGGGAAGTGCTGCCTCCTCAAAGTAGAGTTGACCTTAATGACATGGATGGATTCAAGCTTTCAGGACCTTCATTTGCTGATGTGGCATGACTCAAAATGAGAAGAAACAGCTGCAAATGTCCATTAGCAATCAGAACATAGAAAGTATGAAATATGAATCTAGGAAAACTGGATATTGTCAGAAATAAAATGGAACGCATAAACATCGAACTCCTAGGCTCTGGTGAGCTGAAATGAACAGCTCAAGGACATTTCTGGGGTTTACTTGACTCCCCTTCACTTCACTGCACCCTAGAAACTCTCCAGAGAGAATAAGAAGGGCCAATCACAGGGCTTACCTTGTTTGCTTCTCCCTCCAAGTTCACTGTCCTGTATTGCCTGATATCTAATTCCTGAAAAGCATTGTGTCGTATGTTTAATATGTGTTTTTAGTTGCTTCATGCAAGAGAGTCAATCCAGTTCCTTACTCCATTTTGGTGAGAATTGCACATCCACCCTCATGGATCATAACTGCCTTCTCATATATTATTATTAATCTTTGCATTTTGTGTACTGTTTGATTTCTTCAGATGACTCATCTCACCAGTTCTATTTCCATCTTTGTCCTTTTGGATTCCATTACTGCAAAGATCTCTCTGTTGTTGTTGATAAGTGCTGTTGAGTCAGTTCCAACTTATAACAACCCTGTGCCCAGCAGAAAGAAACACTGCCTGGTCTTGCGCTATGCCACAGTTGTTTTTAGGCTTAAGCCCATTGTTGTGGCCGCTGTATCAGTCCATCTGTTGATGTTTTTTTTCCACTCTACCAAGCGTTATGTCCTTCTCCAGGGACGAGTCCCTCCTGACAACATGTCCAAAGTGTGTGAGACGTGTGTTGCCGTCTTTGCTTCCAAGGAGTACTCTGGCTGTACTTCTTCTGGAACAGATCTGTTGGTTCTTTTGGCAGTCCATGGTACATTTACTATTCTCCAGCACCATGATTCAAAGGCTTCAAGTCTTCTTCTGTCTTCCTTATTTATTGTCCAGCTTTCGTGTGCGTGTGATGCAGCTGAAAACATCATGGCTTGGGTCAGGTGCACTGTAGTCTTCAAGGTGACATCTTTGATTTTCAACACCTTAACGAAGTCCTTTGCAGCAGATTTTCTCGGTGTGGTAAGTCTTTTGATTTCTTGACTGCTGCCTCCATGGGTGTTGATTGTGGACCCAAGTAAAATGAAATCCTTGGCAACCTCAATCCTTTTGGTGTTGCTTACTGTTCCAGTTGTGAGGACTTTTGTTTTCTTGATGTTGAAGTGCAATCCTTGCTGAAGGCTCTAGGGAAATTCTAAATATTCTTACTTTTTTGTTTAAGGAGCTCTGGTTGCTCAGTGGTTAAAGTGCTTGGCTACTAACTGAAAGTTCAGTGGTTTGAACCAACCGGCCTCTTCTGTGAAAGGAGGATATGGTGGTCTGCTTCCATAAACTTTTAGAGTCTTGGAGACCCTATGGGGCAGTTCTACTCTGTCCTATAGGGTGGTGCTGCGGGCTGGGGGCTACTGAGTCCTAGCCCCCTTACCCTTCCCTACCTCTCCCCGTGTTTTATACGTCTCTGCTCAGTGTCTTGAAACTATTTACAGAATAATAGGAATTGTCTCCTTGAAATTGTTTGTAGGATACTAGCCCAGACTAAACTATTTGCAAGTTAAAACTATTTCCTTGAAACCATGTGCAGTTTAATTGACTCAGGCAAAACTATTCATAAAGTAATAAGTCCTTAGCTAAGAACTATTTCCTTGAAACTGTTGGCAGGATAATAGCTCAGGTTAAAACCATTTGCATGTTCCTGTCCTTTGTTCTGTAACAAAGATCTTGACCATTTTTGGCTATGTACCACCTTGTTGACTTATACCTGTAAAGCCTGTAAATAAAGCTTGTGTTAGCAGACCAGGGTCCATCATTCTCCATCAGAGACTTTGGTCCCACCTGGTCCCAACTTTATCTTGTGTGTGTGATGTGTTTATTTGTTCTTGTGTGAGTGACATGTTTCGTGCATGGCTGAGATTTTTCTCATCCTTTCACCTGTCCACTGTGGCCTCGGAACCTATCCAGCACTGGCCACAGGGGCGCTGGATGTGGCAGGGTGGCTACCATTTGTAATCAACTCAATGGCAGTAGGTTTTACTTTGTTTTTCAGTCATTTGTTCTTGATGTGTGAATTCATTGTTTGGCTGTGGTTGTGGGCATTAACTCAGTGATTTGTAATCATAGACTCCTTTATCATTAGGGTCCATGGTTTTCCTGAGATTATTAAACATGCCCTGTGTTACAGAGACATACATCTAGGGTGGCTTCGTTTTTGCTTTTCCTAATTTCATAAAGCGAACTATTTCAAATAATCACTGTGCATGGTATCCAGAATTTTGGGAAATGACAATTGGCATCCTGATTTTACACTTGTCAGAGACCTAGTATTGTTCCTTCTCTTGGTGATAAACTTTTCCACCTGTATATACTGTCTTCTCTGCAGCATCCCAGAGACCACTGGTCAGAGTCTTTATTGTCCCTGTTTTGTGTTTGCCTGCCCCGTCATGGATCCCCAAACCAAAAACCAAAGCCACTGCTGTCAAGTTGATGCTGATGCACAGTGACCCTATGAGACAGAGTAGAACTGCCCCATAGAGTTGCCAAAGAGTGCCTCACAGATTTGAACTGCTGATCTTTTGGTTAGAAGATGTAGCACTTAACCACTATGCCACCAGGGTTTCCCATGGCTCCCAAGATTAGTTAAAAAACCCAATTATGGCTTTCTCGCCGGCAAAATCTGGGGCCTCAACTTCTTTGAAGATGTGGGTGCTAAATGTCTAGGCCCATGGGTACAGAAATCACTCAGATAGTTCTGCAGTGATTCAGCTTCAGTTGCTGTTCACCCTTTGAGCTCTGAATGTCTCTGTTTTTACTGGCTCCATGGAAAGTCTTCTTGTCAGTGTCAATTGTGAATGAAATGTTTGTGTTATTTTTTTCTCAGCATTCCTCTATGTGAGGAAATGAAGAGGGGAAATGGCCCTGTTAGCTTACTCTGCCAGTTTGTCAGAAATTGGTATGGGTTTAAATTTAGTAAGTGTAATTATTACATAAACAAAGTTCAGCTGGGGTCTGAAGTTAGAATTAGGCCTTCAGAATCCACCCTGTAGCACATGCTCAGAAGTGATCAGGAAAAACAAATCTTTTCAGAAGCAAATTCATGATACTTTTCTCACTGCAGGGATTTGAAATTTGCACTTTTCTGTGGATGACATAGGGGTAAATAAGAATGTCGTTTACGTAACTCTTAATTAGTGACCGTGGGACATTATTTTCTTTATTCTGTGACTAGTCTTCTAAAAGAGATAATACTGCTTTTAAAATGGTCTGGCTTTCAATTTATAAAATAAGAAAACTGTTTTTTTTAGTAATTTGAGACATTGTTTTCAATTTTTTAGATCCCGATCAGAAAGCAGCATTCACACACATACCAGCAGGTAAGAAAATTAGAAAGTGTTTGTAAACTATGTGTTGAAAATTAAGAACGACAAAGTGATAATTCACAACTCCTAAATATTATTTGAACAAGCTTCCACTGGTTAAGTAATGGTTCTAAACACAAGACTATTGATATATAGTAATTTAGGGTCTAATTAATCTGTTATTCATCTGATAAATATTTATTGGAAGTTTGGAGAAACAGGGAGTAGAAAAGGTATGTATTGTGAAAGCACACCTTAAAACGGAAGCACTTGGCATGACTCAGTGACCAACACAAGCCTGAATAAAAACTCCCCTTGCCCTAATTCCTATCTTTGTTTTCCAGATGTGTGCACCTCCCTCCCACTGAAGGAGCAAGTACATGATTATGCTTACTTCATTCATAACAATATTGTATTCTCAGAAAGAACGCTTGTAACTGAGACATGACAAAGTTATGTTGTTGTTGCTTTTGTTAGGTGCCCTCGAGTCAGTTCTGACTCACAGCAACCCTATAGGTCAGAGTAGAACCACCCCATAGAGTTTCCAAAGAGTGCCCAGTGGATGTGAATGCTGACCTCTTGGTTAGCAGCCATAGCACGTCAGCAGTACCCCACCAGGGCCAAAGTTATAAGTTATGGTTAGACAAATTATAAGAATGCTCTGAAAAGAAAATGATGAAAACGTCCCCCACCCCTGCAAAGACATCCATGTAGAACTCTTCTCAGGAAGTTGCTTATACGACATCTGTGAAAACGATATTGTAAAGATTCGCTTGTGATTCATCCATAACCCGCTGCCTTCTCTATAAAAATTCGTCTCCCATATTTCACCAAGTGTTTGCCCAGCTTTGGCTGTGACAAATGCACAATAAAACCTTACCATTTTCTTCTCATGCAGTTTGGGTATTTTTATACTATGACAGTATAATGAGTAGAAAGTTCTGGAAGTTAGTGAATTGGGTTTTATCAGTATACTGCTTTGGTAAACAAACAACACCTGAAATTTAAGAGACTGTACAGGACAGAGAGCCCATGAATCTGGATGTGTGAATTACTGTAATTATGGGTTGGGAGAACAAATAACTATGTCCCAACTGCTTTTTAAAATAATTAATAAAGAGGCTTTTGTCCCTGTTAATGTTTCTTAGCTGTAGACTCAGTCCTCATTGATTTGTAACAGGTATACCAACCTTCTGTTTATTAGATTTACTTGATAGAACTTTTCTGTCATCTTACTCTCAATCTTTCAATTTTAATTTGGCATGTTAGAGTTCTCCAGAGAACGAGAGAGAGACAGAGATGGAGACAGAGAGACAGAGAGAGAGCCTGATGTACTCAAGGAATTAACAAGTGCAAAATCTGCAGGGCAGGGTAGGGCAGGAGGCACGCTGGAAACTGCCTGTGCCAGTTGGCATTGCCTTTTAGAGGTTTTCTTTGATTGTAAGGCCATCTTCAGGGACAGTGGTTGTCTCATGTGTGTTCTGCATGTCCTGTGTTGTTAAAGTCCTCCTTGTGGGAATGATGTCGTGTTTTATACTCTTAAGTCATGAATTTTTATGGTAAGTGCTACTCTTGGAAACTTAGAATTCAGGGGAGCATAAGTTAGTGTCTTAAGACTATATTTGGTGCAGTCTTCGCATTTTGTTTCTCTGTGCATTGAGTTTTATGTCCATGCTTCTGAGTGAATTTAAGTCCTTAGGGTTCCTGTGTTTCTGGTTTAGTTGCTGTCGAGTTGATTCTGATTCATGGCAACCTCATGTGTGCACAGTAGAACTCTCTATAGTGTTTTCAAAGCTGTGACTCTTCAGAAGTAGATCTCCAAGCCTGCCTTTTATGGTCGCTCTAAGTGGGTTCAAACCGTCATTGTTTCAGCTAGAAAACAAAAAAAATCAGTTTCTGTCGAGTTGATTCTAACTCATAGGTACCCTAAAGGACAAAGTAGAACTGCACCCACAGAATTTCCAAGGAGTGGCTGGTGGATTCAAACTGCCCAGCAAACAGCCATAGCTCTTAATCACTATACACCAGGGTTTTGTTTCAGCTGGTAGTCAAGCATTTAGTTGTTTGTATCACCTGGGGACTCTCCTGTGTCTCCAGGTGATTATTTTCCATCTGTACTTCTGAGACAACTTCCCTGCTGTGTCTGAAAGTTCAGCGGTCACAGGTTTTCCTATCTGTGTTTCATGGAGGCATGGCCTGTCCTAAGGGACCCTGGTGGCACGGACTAAGTGGTCTTCTGCTAACTGAAAGATTGGTGGTTGGAACCTACCCACCGGCTCCAGACAAGAAAAGATCTGCTTCCATAAAGTCCTACTGTATCACATTACATTGCTCAGAGTCAGAAACCCACCTGAGAGCCCTTAACTACAACTATAGTAACATATTTATCAATGACTAAAACATCAGCTTGAAACCTAAAAGTCAGAATCAAGGATTCAAAATAAAACTTACATTCTGGGTTGGAAAGTGATAAGGTAAAAAATGCTAATCTGGGTTTTCTTGCTCTTTCTCTTAGTTGGTGATTTGAAATTTACACTTTTTATGCGTCTGCCCCCCCCCCCCCAAAACCCATTGCCGTTGAGTTGGGTCTGACTCATGGTTACCCTAGAGGTTTTTATGCATATAGTGTATTGGTAAGTGAGAATGTTATTTATTGGCTTACCCTAGTTTAGTCATCTTTTAGAATTATTTGTTAGTGGTGACTAGAAGCATAAAAGAGTTAATAATGCAGGTTATAAAATTATCTGACATTCATTCATTAAGTAGGCAAAAAATTGTAATACTAACTTGGGAACATTATTTTCGTTTTCATTTAGATCCACTTCAGAAACCAGCAACCAAACAGCTACCGGCATGTAAGTAAATTAGCAGATATTTATTAAAATATGTAGAGCAGCCACAATAAAGAACATATTAGCATTTGCCCTTCTAGTAATGAGTATTTGTTAAATAAATCAATCTCTTCTTTCTTTCCATTTAGTCACTGTATATTGAGAATTTATTTTGGGGACATAGGGTCGCCGTGAGTCGGATCCGACGCCACAGCGCTTGGCTGGGCAAATAAAGTATCAGGAAATGCTTGTAGAACTAACTCACGAACAGTTTCTCTTTGTATTCTTTCTTCTAGAAGACTCAAAGGGATAATTTACCTCCTTCTTTGGGAAACTGTAACTCCTGATGAAATCCCGGTGGCATAGTGGTTAAGTGCTACAACTGCTAACCCAAAGGCTGACAGTTCGAATCCACCGGGAGCTCCTTGGAAACTCTAGGGGGCAGTTCTGCTCTGTCTTTACGGTCGCTATGAGTCAGAATCAACTCGACAGCAGTGGGTTTGGTTTTTCAATTTCTCATTATTACGTAAGGACTGCCCAATTAAGTTTGCGAACTCATCCTAGAAAAAGTACTATATACTTCATTGCTGCGTGTCACTACAGTCACCTTTAAAGTACTCCCCTTGGGAAGCTGTGCACCGAAGCCAGGCTTAGTTCACTCTTCAAAGCGATTTTGGAACTCTTTCTAGAATGGCCATCAGAGCTGTTGCCGTATTAGCGTTGATGTCCTGAATGTCATTGAAATGTCTTCCTTTCAATATTTCCCTTGTCTCCACGTAAAGAAAAACATCATTGGGGGCCAGATCAGGTGAGTAGGGAAGGAGTTCCAGTACAGTTATACTGGCTAAAAACTGCCTCACACACAACTAGACATTGAAATTCATGAACTTGGCACTGTGCCACTGTGAGTAATGACCATCCCAGAAAAAGTTTCAAAATTGCTTTGAAGGGTAGACTAGGTGCTGGCATTGCTGTATAGTTTCCCAAGGGGAGGACTTCCAAGGTGACTGTAGTGATATTCAGCAAAGAAGTATGTCGCACTTAGAACAATTAAGTTCGCAGACTTAATTGTCAGACGTATGTAATGGATCCTGGGATTTTACAACATATTTATCGGTTCTCTGCTCATCATTCTTTCTTCAGTTTTTCCATCCTGGACCCAATTTCCTTTTTTCTTGAAGTATATCGTTTTTAGTTGTTTCACTGAGTTTTTAGTTGTTGCACTTTGTGTTAAAAGCATAGCATGTTTTTTACACTCATCTTGGAGTGATTGTTTAGATGGTTACAGAATTCTTGCTGATACTTTCCTGCAGCTCTTTAAAAATATCCTGTTGTACTGTGACATTTGCTGTCACCGATGACACCTCAGTTGTCAGTCTGATTATTTATTCCTTTCCAGCTAATGTGCATTTTATCTAAGTAGTGTCTGAGGTTTTCTCTTTGTCCTGAATGTTTTGTTATTTTATTATGATGTGCTCTGAAATTATGTGTTTTTGTTTAGCCAGCTCTGAATTCAGTATGGTCTTTAAAGATCAGGACTCAGATCTTTAATTCTGGAACTTTAGTCATTATATTTTCAATTATTGACTGTTACCCAGGTGTCCTCTGTCCCCACTGACATTATCTGGGAATGTCTTTTCATTTTAGCCCCTGTGTTTCTTATCTGGACTATATTCTATGCCTTTTCATCTGTCTCTCTGGTATTCTGTTTGATTTTCTCATGTCAGTTTTCAGATCATCCCTTCTCTTTGCAGCTTTCCATTTCATGCCTGATTTCCGTCTTGCTCTGTCATTACTGTTTTAAGGGTTCTTTCTATTATCTGTTGATCTTGATATGTGAATTTTTGTTGTTTTGGTGCAGTTGTGGACATTTAACACATCTGAGACTGCCTGGAGCCGTGACATTGACGGTCCTCATGAGAATTCTGCATGCCTTGAGTTGTAGGGGAAACTCTAGCGGTGCAGTGGTTAGGTGCTACAGCTGCTAACCTAAAGGCCAGCAGTTCAGATCCACCAGGTTGTCCTTGGAAACTCTGTGGGGGCATTCCACTCTGTCCTATAGACTCACTATGAGTCGAAATTGACTTGACAGCAATGGATTTTTTTTTTTTTTTTGAGTTATAGAGGCATCTATTTTGGGGAAGTGGGTGTTGTAAGTTTCACTTTCCTGGAGCATGATATTTTCAGTATTTTCTGTGCTTGTTGGTTCAATTTTGTAGGCAGTGGAACTGAAATTCTGCCCTGATAGATGTTGGGGGTCTTGGCTTCCTGCATCTCTAGGGGACCGTTTCTATCCATATAGCTGTGGTGGTTTGTCTGCTATGTTCCCAAGTCCAGATGTCATGGTGTTCATTGTCCTCATTCAAGGCTCCTAAGCTTAGGTAAGCAGCTTCATTCTAGCTTTCTAACATCTAAATGTCCTTGTCCTCAACTAGGGTTATTAAAGCCACATCCTGTAGGGAAGAAGTAATTCAGCTTCTGTTGCAGTCAGTCACCTTAAATTCTTGTTTTCCTACTGAGTTCCTGGTTTCTCTGGCTTTTAGTGATGGAGGGTAAAGACTTATCTGCCTATCACTTCTTTGTTGCACAGCAATTTTTTTGCTCTATTTTCTTCAGCTTTTCTGTGTGTGGTATAGAAAGGGGGAAAATTTCCTGTCAGTTCAGTATGCCAGACTTCCCAGAAGTAAATATGAATTTGAACTTCCAAAATGTGGCAATTTATATGTCAGTAAATAAAAAGTCAAGTTGTAGTCTGAAACCACATTTCAGCCTTCAGAGTCAAATTTATAGTCCATGCTTAGAACAACAACAACCTAAACTCACTGCTGTCAAGTTGATTCTGACTCATAGCAACCCTCGAGGTCAGAGCAGAACTGCCCTATAGAGCTGCCAAGGAGCGCCTAGCAGATTTGAACTGCCGATCTTTGGGCTAGGGGACATAGCACTAAACCACTATGCCACCAGGGAATAATAATGAAAAAACAATTCTCTGTTATCTTAATCCTCTTCCCACTGGCAGGTTTGGCTTATACTCTTGGTTGTTCCTGGGGTTTAGATAAATAAGAATGCTACCTTTTTTTTGGCATGTCCTCAGTGCTTAAAGGGTTAATTTTGGTATACAATGGGCTGATGTTTCTTCTTAAAGTAGGCAGCTTTCTTAAAACTTAGACATTGTTTTAATTATTATTTTAGGTCCAAGTCAGAAGATAGTACCCAAGCAACTACCAGCAGGTAAGCAAATATTTTTTTTTTTTTAATATGGTGAAAACTAAGAATGAACAAGTTAATAATTCACAAATAATTGCTCAGTACTTTTTGAGTAAGCACAATTGGTAAAATACTTCACTAACACCAATGTATTAATATTTACCATTCTAGGAACAACTAAGTATTAATAAAATCAGTCTCTTTTTCTCAGGTGATTAAATTTTGTTGATTGCCTATTCTTGCGATAACCAGAAAAGCAAAACCCAAACCCACTGTGTCATTTCCAAACCCATAGGCCAGAATAGAATTGCCCCATAGATTTTCCAAGGAACACCTGGTGGCTTTGAACTGCCGACCTTTGGGTTAGCAACCATAGCTTTTAGCTGCTACGCCATCGGCTTTCCTGTGGTAAATAGGATAAAACTAGTTAAATCTGGTAAGAGACAAGGTGTGTGTAATTATTTTGTGAAGCTGTCTCATAGTCACAACATTTTTGCATCCTTTATGCTAGAATACACAGAAGACTATTCTTTCTTTCTCTGGCTTGCACTTCACGCTGACAAACTCTACATATGGTCTCATGAACACTGAGTAAACGATTACTCCAGCGAGGAGGGGTTTACGTAAGAGGTGGTATCATGAATACACTAAAAATGATATGCCCATAGCCCTGTCGCATCCCGCAGTCGTGTTAATACGGATTCTCCGAGTTCTTTTAAAGTTTCTAATTCCCCACACTTGACAGCTGTGGCTTTGTCCTCCTCCAGGAGTCACCCGATATTTATTGTTCTGTTCACATTTCTTCCTCTTTTGTAAAGGTTTTATTAGACTGTCTAACATTTTCCCTTAAAGTATCTTTTTTTTTTTTTAGCTACATTCAGTCTACTTCTATTCCAAAATATCATCTCTATCTACAGATTCAGCTTTCTAGGCTATACTACAGTGTCACATAGTTTCTGTTCTCCATGATGCTATCACCTTCTCCATTGAGAAAGCAGCCGTATTTCTGTATCATGTATTCTCCCTATTGGTTTTTGAATTATCTTTGTGTAACCCATTGCTTTTGAGTCAACTCAGACTCATAGTGACCCTATAGGATAGAGTAGAACTGCCCCATAGAGTTTGTAAGGCTGCAGTTTTTATGGAAGCTGGCCGCTACATCTTTCCCTCCAGGAACAGCTGGTGGGTTTGAACCACTGACTTTTGGGTTAGCAGCCTAGCACTTAATCACCAGAGTTCCTTTATCTTTACTTAGTCACCCTTTTATAGACATTTGTTACTTTTGCCAAACTAAAGGATAAAGAAGTTTATAGTCTTGATTATTACTACTCTGTCACCATTACCAAGGGAGTTATGATATCATGCTTCTTCTTGTTGTTAGGTGCTGTCGAGTCAGTTCCAACTTGTAGTGACCCTACGCACAGCAGAATGAAACACTGCCCAGTCTTGCGCTGTGTCCACAGTTGTGTTTATGTTTAAGCCTGTTGTTGCAGCCAGTGTGTCAATCCATCTTGTCAAGGATCTTCCAATTATTCACTGACCCTCCACTCTACCTAACATGATGTCTTTCTCTGGAGACTGATCCTTCATAACAACATGTCTGAAGTACGTAAGACACAGCCTCACCATCTTTGCTTCCAAGGAGCACTCTGGTTGTACTTCCTCCAGAACAGATCTGTTGGTTCTTTTGGCTCTCCATGGTACAGTCAACATTCTTCTCCAACACCACAATTCAAAGGCATCAATTCTTCTGTCTTTGTTCGTTGTTCAGCTTTTGCATGCACATGGTGCGATTGAAAACATGATAGCTTGGGTCGGGTGCACTTTAGTCTTCAAGTTGACATCTTCACTTTTCAATACTTTGAAGAGATCCTTTGCAGCTGAAACATTGCAATTTTTGTAAACTTTTGCTCACTTAGGTACACTGCTCTTTCTATACACCATAAAGTTGCTTTAAGGTGATAATCATGGTCATTTTACAGACCCACTTATACCTAGTACTGAGTCAAATTCTTGGTTTATAGCAAATGTTCAGTAGATACTTGTTTAATGAGTGAATGGTTCCTCTTGAACTTTATACACACACATTTGACTTGACTGAGGAGTAGGAGTCCCTGGGTGGCACAAATAGTTAAAACAACTGAAAGGTTGGTAGTTTGAAGCTCCCTTAGAAGACAAGCCTGGTGATTTGCTTCCTAAACGTCACAGCCTTAAAAACTCAGTGGAACATTTCTACTCTGCACATGTATAGTTACTGACAGTCCAAACTGACCGCATGGCAATAACAACAACCTACTGAGGGACAAATGAAGACGTCACCCACAAAGGACTATATAAATTGCACTTGAAAAGTATAATTTGGCATTTGAACCCATCAGTCTAGGTTGCAGAGCAGTTGCTAAGAGCTTGACCAAGAGCTTGACTACTGAACCGAAGTTCAGTAGTTTGAACATACCAGCTGTATTTTGGGGCAGTTCTACTCCATTCTATAGGGTTACTATGAGTCAAAATCAACTCAGTGGCAATAGGTCTGGTTTGGTTAGTCTAGGTAGTGGCTGGCATACACTCAAAAAGCATTCTTTGTTAGTGCTTTCATTTAAATTTAATAAGTAGCTAGATATAGATGCTGTGCTTTACTGATATAATACCCATTGCATTTTCCCTAATTGGTTAATTGAATTCAATTTTTAGTATTTTGTTTCCTGATGGAAGGGTAGTGGGAAATGTTACTCCTTGGGACAAAGCAAGGGGGGAAAATGCCAGAAATTCAGTGGTTTGTACACAGCTGTAAACTCATTTAGATAAACCGCATTTAGATAGACAAATTCTGTTATCAAACTGTGGGAGAACTACTATTAAAGAGGGACTGAATGATGGTGAGAGGAGTAAGGAGAGTCTACTGTAAGTTTTGAGGGCATCAAATAGCAAAGGTAGGGAATGGACAGGAAGGGTAAAATTCTGCCAGTTGTCTTCTCCCTGAGTTCTCTTAGCAGTCTTGCTATCTTGTGTTTTCTTCTCTGGCAAAAATTACCTCTGGTAATTAACCTTGCTTAATCTATTGTCAGTTTATTCTTTTTCTACCCCAATCATTTAGTTGGATGAATTTAAATAAGGAATCTGTGACTATAAAAATGGAGAACAGGCCTCAAATGATGATTTTCATTTTTTAAGAACTATTTAAAAAATAGAAATTTAGCAAATACTGCCTTTTACTACAACTTTGAAGTGAAATGGGAAGAAATTATCACAAAAATGAACATAACATAGCTTTGACAGATGGTATTATATCAGACTAAAAGCACTTTTTAAAAAATGCTCCTTGAATACTCTGGGGGTCAGTTCTACTCTGGCCCCTAGGGTCGCCATGAGTCGGATCCGACTCGACGGCACTTGGCTGGCATCACAGGGAAGCATTCAGACGTAAAGCAGTAGGTAAGTAAATAGGAAGCGTTTCTTAAAACACAGATATGCTTAAAATTACAGTGAGAAAATTCATTATTCACAATTAATTCCTAAATATTGATTGGGCAGAATTAATGAGCCTTCCCCAAAGCTCCCCCCCCAAACTCTCAAAGCGTGTTAATCTCCACTAATCTTGTTGCCATGAATCAGAACTGACCTAAGGACAGCTAGCAATAGCAGTCTTGTTACCAAGCACTATTTAAGCATATGTGTTTGTTTTTCAGTTTAGCAAATGTTTATTGAAAATCTGCTCCTGTGAATAAAATGGAATTAAAGAGTTGAATCTATTGCGATAGAAGAGTTGTCAATTAGTTTATAAAAACAAACTCATAATGAGGGCCGTATGTCCCACTAGGCACTATTTGTACAATACTTAAGGCCTATGTATTCAGGAACCAAAAAGAAAAAGAAAAAACAAAAACAACCATTTACAACACGGAAAAAAAACAATAATGTATTTGGCAAAAAAGTATGATTAACGATCATTTAATTTTCTAAAAAATGTAAAGATATTGTTAGGTTCATGAACATTTTATTGTAAGTGAAAAGCTATGTTTGATTGCCTCATTTGGCAAGTGCTGTTAGGTACTGTCGAGTTGGTTCTGACTCATAGCAACCCTATGCCAAACAGAACAAAACACTGCTCAGTCCTGTGCCATGCTCCCAGTTGTTTCATGCTTAAGCCTATTCTTGCATCCATTGTGTCAGTCCATCTCCTTGAGGGTCTTCCTCTTTGACTTTGCGAGTACCTCTCATTAAACAGGGCAGTTCCCCTCATAGAAAATTATATAGAAGTTACTTGCGGCCAAATAATCTCACAGGCAGAGTTGTAAAGATTCTTCCGAGAATTTTTTTCTTCTGCCCTGTGAATTGTTTGCTTGGCAATTTATTAGTATGTCTTGCAGTAAAAGAGAATTTGTTGGATGTCAGTACCTTGAGCAGGCATGTTTTTGTTCTCTCCCACAGCAACTAGTCATTCCCTCTGAAGGCAATGGATATTACTGACAGTTTCACTGAGAAAGGAAAATTCTGCCTTTCCTCCCCTGGTCATGGATGAATGAAACAATAAACTGAGTGCGCACCAATCTGCATGTCAGTGTGTTTTTCTTTTCCCTTGTTTGTACACCAGAATTCAGTCCCCAGCTTGTAGGGCCCTTAACTCAAGAAAGCAGTCCCAACTTGGGTATCACCACCTCTATCTGATGCCCTGAGTTCTTCCTGGCCTCTCCTCTGCAGCTGCCCTACCATCAGCTCCTGGCATGTGGTCCTGGGGCCTCAACTGCCTACAGCCTGGGGGTCTACATCAGTTGCCCTTTCTCAGGATGGACTCCGGACAGTGGATTTTGTTTCTCCTTCTGGGCCTCCTCCCCAGATTTGGTGGGCTGCATGCAGTTCCAGTGAATCACGATATTTGGCCCCTCCACAGCCTCTCCTGCCCCATTATGGATTTGGTTGTACCTCCCCCCACCATAAATACATGTCAGCTTGCCCAGGCCGTGATTCCCAGGACTGTATAGTTGTCCTCCACTTTGTGACCTGATGTTGTTATACCTGTTGTTATACCTGATGTAAATGCTACCTTCTGTAATGTTACTTAATCAGGAGCCCTGGCGGCGCAGTGGTCAGTGGCTTGGTAGGTATTGTTGAGTCGGTTCCAACTCACAGTAACTCTACGTACAACAGTACAACAGTTCGGGACACTGGTTTCAGTGCCATCCTCACAATAGTTGCTACGTTTGAGTCCCTTGTTGCTCTCACTGCGTTGGTCCACCTAACTGAGGGTCTTCTTTTTTGCTGATTCTCTACTTTACCAAGTGTGATGTCCTTCTTCAGGAAGAACACACAAGTGAGGTGAACACACAAGTGACGTGAAGTCTTGCCAACCTACGTCTAAGAAGCATTCTGGCTACACTGTTCGTTGTTCGGGAAGTCCATGGTTATTCAATATTCTTTGCCTGCACCGTAATTCAAACGCATCAGTGCTTCAGTCTACCTTATACATTGTTCAACTTTTTCTTGCATAAGAAGTAACTGACAATATCATGGCTTGGACACACATAAAAAGTATTGAATTAAGAAATGTTGAATTACCTGTATAGCCTTAATGGCAGCATGGATAAGAGCTAATCTGTGAGGTGCTCCTTGAAACCCTATGGGACAGTTGTACTCTGTATTGTAGGGTCACTATGAGTCATAATTCATTCTACAGCAGTGAGTTTAGTATGACTTGATTTTACCCATAGTTTTACAGCAATAAATTTTTAAATTATTATGATCATGTTTTAAGTGAAAGTTTAGAACTGTAGTCAGTTTCTCATTCGAAAACTTACACTTCACTACGTGACCCAGCTGCTGTCACCATACTGTGACAGCATACTCCTTTCTACCCTGAATTTCCCATGTCCATTTAACCAGCTCCTCTCCACTTTCTTCTCATCTTGCCTCCAGACAGGAGTTGCCCAGTTGGTCTGTGTCTACTTAAGTCAAGAAGCACAGTCTTCACCTGTATCACTGTATGTCTTATATACCAGTTCAGTCTTTGTCTGAGGAGTTGACTTCTGGAATGACTTCAGTTCTGGGCTAACAGAGGGTCTGGTGGTTATGTCTTCTGAGGACTGTCCAGTCTGTCAGATGATCAAGTCTGGCGTTTTTACTACAGTTTGAGTTCTGCTTCTTACATGTCTCTTACTCCATCAGAAACTCTTTGTTGAGTTCCTTGTGAGGGGAGTCATTGGTGATAGTTGGGCACCATCTAGTTCTTCTGGTCTCATGTTGATGCAGTCTCTGGTTTATGTGACCCTTTCTGTCTCTTGGGCTCATATTTTCTTTATGTCTTTGATGTTCTTCATACTCTTTTGCTCTACACAGGTTGAGACCAATAGATGGTTCTTTGATGGCCATTTGCTAGCTTTTAAGACTTCAGGTGCCACTCACCAGAAAGAGATGTAGAACATATTCTTAAAACATTTTGTTAGGCCAACTGATCTAGATGTCACCTGAAACCATGGTCCACAGAACCCTGTCCCTGCTTCTCTGTTCCTTAAAGTGTTTGGTTGTGTTTAGAAAACTTCTTAGCTTTTGGTTTAGTCCAGTTGTACTGGCTTCTCTATGGTGTGTTTCAACCTGAAATAATTCTTGTCTAGTAGTAGACGGCACTTGGTGACTTGGCTTAGTATCAAATTAGTAAGTGCCACTCTGTCTCCTTCCTCACCCTCTTAACCATCAAAGGCTACTTTCTTCTCTTTTCAAACCTTTACTTAAGTCCTTCTAATGGTCTCATACAATGATTGTCCTTTGGAAACTGACTGATTTCACAAAGCAGAATACCTTCCAAATTTCTGCATATTGTGAGATGTTTCCGAAATTCATCATTGTTCTTTATCACTGTGTGAATATACCACAATTTGTTTATCCATTCATTCGTTGGTGGGCACCTAGGTTGATTGCATCTTTTTGCTACTGTGGACTGTGCTGCAATGAACATTGTTGTGCATGTTTCTATTTGTGTGACAGCTCTCACGTCTCTAGGATATATTCCAAGAAGTAAGATTGCTTGTTTGTATGATATTTGTAGTTCTAGCTTTTGAAGAAAACACCAAATCGATTTCCAAAGTGGTTGTGCCGTTTTCCATTCCTACCAGCAGTGTATAAGTGTTCCAGTCTCTCCACAGCCTCTCCACCATTTATTATTTTTTGTTTTTTGGGTTAATGCCAGCTATGTTGGGGTGAGGTGGTATCTCATTGTGGTTTTGATTTGGTTTTCTTTAATGGCTACTGATCGTGAGCATTTCCTCACGTATCTGATAACCACCTGAATATCTTCTTTAGTGAAGTACCTGTTCATATCCTTTGCCTGTTTTTAAATAGGGTTGTTTGTTTTTTCTTGTTGAGATTTTTCAGTACCTTGTGCACTATGGAGATGAGATGCTGATGCGATCTGTGATAGCCAATTCTTTTTTGCCATTCTGTAGGTAGTCTGTTTACTCTTGGTGAAGTCTTTGGATGTGCACGAGTGTTTGAGTTTTAGGAGTTCCGTTTTGAGTTAGTTTAAGTGCATGGTGTGAAATAGAGGTCTAGTTTCATTCTTATGTTCTTTCTGTCTTTTATTTTTGCAGATGGATATCCAGTCATGCCAACCTTATTTGTTAAAGAGAATGTCATATGGATTTTGAGTCTTTGTCAAATGTAACCTGCTCATAAGTGGATGGTTTTATGTCTGGATTCTCAATTCTGTGCCACTGGTTTATACATCTGTTGTACCAGTATCAGTCTGTTTTGAGTACAGTGGCAAGACAATAGATTCTCGGTTTGGGTAGCTGAGGCCTCCCACTTTGTTCTTTGTCACTAGTGCTCGATCAAGGCTTTGCTCCTTCCCATATCTAGTTGTAATTTGTTTCTTCAATTCATTGAAAAATGACACTGGAATTTGGCTAGAGATTACATTACATCTATAGTTTTCTTTGGGTAGAACAGTCATTTTCATGATTTTGAGTCTTCCTACCCATGAGCAAGCTAGGTTTATCCACTTATTTTGGTCTCTTTTTCTTTCTTGCAGTATTATCTTATAGTTTCTTTGTATAGGTCTTTTACATTTCTTGTTAGATTTATTCCTAAGAATCTTATCTTCTTGGGGAATATTGTAAATGGTATTTGGTGGTTTCCTCTTTGAGATTCTTTGTTGTTGCAGGGGAATCCAAACAACTTTTTATGTTTATCTTGCATCCTGATAATTTGCTGAACTCTTCTGTCAGTTTCAGTCGTTTTTCTGTGGATTCTTTAGGGTTTTCTCTGTATGAGATCAGACTGTCTGAAAGCAGAGGTACTTTGATTTCTTCTTTACCAATTTGGATTTCCTTTGTTTCTTTTTTTTTAACCTGACTGCTCTGGCCAGAATGGTGAATAGAAGTGGTGATAAAAGACATTCTTGTCTGGTTCCCCTCCTCAGGAGGAATGCTTTCAGACTCTCTCCATTTATGATGGTTTTGGCTGTTGATATCGTATAAGGCCCCTGTCATGTTGAGAAATTTCCCTTCTGTTCCTATTTTGCTAGGAATATTTCTTTTCTTTGACGTGAATGGGTGTTAGACTTTTTCAATGCCTGGTCTGCATCAATTGATAAAATCAATCAGTTTCTGTCTTTTATTTATATATATGGTTGATTACATTGATTGTTTTTCTAATGCAGAACCACCCGGCATACCTGGTATGAATCCCACTGAGTCCTGGTGAATTACTATTATTTTTTTGATATGTTATGGAGTCATGTTGGTTAGAATTTTGTTGAGAATTTTTACATCTAAGTTCATGAGAGAGAGTGATCTGTCATTTTCTCTTTTTATTTTTGGTGTTGTCTTTACCTGGTTTTAGTATCAAGGTTATGCTGTCTTCATAGAATAAGTTTGGGAGTATTCTCCATCTTTTCTATCTGAAATACCTTTGGTAATAGTGGTGTCAACTCTTCCCTAAACTTTTGATACAATTCTCAAGTGAAGCTGTCAGAGCCAGGGCTTTTATTTATTGGGAGTTTTTAAAATACTTTTTCAATTTCTTCTTTTGTGATTAGTTTAGTTGTTCTACCTCTGTTTTTGTTAGTTTAGGTAGGTAGTATGTTTCTAGAATATTGTCAATTTCCTCCAGGTTTTTCAATTTGTTAGAGTACAGTTTTTCATAGTATTCTGTTATGATTCTTTTAATTTCAGTTGGGTCTGTTATGATACCTCCCATCTCATTTCTTATCTGAGTAATGTGCTTCCTCTTCTGTTTTTGTTTTAGCCAGTGGTTTATTGATTTTGTAGATCTTTTCAAAGAACCACCTTTTGGTTGTGTTAACTCTTCTAATCATTTTTCCATAATTCATCTAGTTCTTCTCTAATTTTTATTATTTACTTCCCTATGGTGCCCAAAGAGTTCCTTTTCATGCTCTCTTTCTACTTGTTTGAGTTGTAGGGCTAGTGATTTGATTTGGGCCTGCTCTTCTTTTGAATGTGTGCATTTATTTAAATAAACTGACATCTGAGCACAGCTTTTGCTGTGTCACAAAGGTTCTGGTAGGGTGTTTTCATTCTCATTAGGTTCTGTGAATTTCTTTATTCCATCCTTGACTTCTTATATAACCTAGTAGTTTGTGAGCAAGGTGTTGTTCAGTTTCCATGTGTTTGATCTCTCTTTTTTTTAATGTTGCCTTTCTATTTTTGATTTCTACTTTTATGGCTTTGCAGTATTTTGATGCTTTGGATTTTGTTAAGGCTTACTTTATGGCCTAGTATATGGTCTATTCTGGAGAGTGTTCCATATATGTTCAAGAAGAAAGTATTCACTGCTGTTGGCTGGAGAGTTCTGTATATGTCAGTGAGGACAAGTTGGTTGATTGTGGCATTTAGATCTCCCATGTTGTTTTAGTCAGTGAGGGCTGCTGTAACTGAAATACCACAGAGTGGATGGCTTTAACAAAGGAACGTTTGTTCTTACACAGTCCGGTAGGCTGCAAGTCCATATTCAGGGTGTCTGCTCCAGGGGAAGGCTTTCCCCCTTATCAGCTCTGGAGGAAAGTCTGGTACTGCATCAGTCTTTGTCCAGGGAGGGTCTTGGCGCAGGAACTTCAGGTCTGAAGGACGCGCTCTTTTCCTGGTGCTGCTTTCTTGATGGTACTAGGTTCCCAATTCTCTGCCTGCTTCTGTGTCCTTTTATCTCTCATAGGATGAAAGGATTAAGGGTGGGGCAAGCCATACTCCAGGGAAACTCCCTTTACAGTGGAGCAGGGAGGTAATCCTCTGAAGGGATTTACAGCCCCACCCTAATCCTTTAATGTACAGCAAGGATAACCACAAAATGCAAGACAGTCACAAGATACTGGGAATCATGGCCCAGCCAGATGGCTACACATATTTTGGGGGGGACACAATTCAATCCATGGCACGTGTCTTTCTTGAGCTTCTATCTAGATGTTCTGTCTTTCACTGAAAACGGTGTGCTGAAATCTCCTGCCATTATTGTAGAGCTATTTTTCTTTTCAGTGCTTTTTCACATATCTAGGAGCCCTATCACTAGGTACATAAATGTTTAATAGGGTTATGTCCTCCTAGCATATTGGCCCTTTAATTGTTATATGGTGTTCTTCCTTATCCATTGTAGTGAATTCTACTTTAAAGTCTGTTTTATCAGAAATTAATATTGCTACTTCTTTTCTGTTTTGAATGTTATTTGCTTGATATGTACTTTTTTATCTTTAAAGTTTTAGTTTGTGTCTTTGAGTCTAAGGGGTGTCTCCTGTAGGTGACGTATAGATGGCTTGTGTTTTCTTATCCTTTCTGCCACTCTGTCTCTTTATTGGTGTATTTAATTCACTCATATTCAGGATATTACTGATAGGCATGGGTTTAATGCTGTCATTTTAATTCTGTTGTGTGTGTATGTCATTGACAGTTTCTGTATTCCATTTAATTTTCTGTTCTGAGTCATTTTTCTTTCTGTTTTCCTTCCATCTCTTTTATTGTTGTTGGTTTTGTATTTCCTGAGACTGCATGTTTTTCTTGTTTGTTTTTTTATTTTGATGCATAGGGTTGTTATTTTCCTTTGTGGTTACCTTAATAATTACCCTTATTTTTCTAAATTTAAAGCTGTCTTTAATTTCTTTATATCATCTGGACTTCCTCTCTATTTGAAAATCCTGTGACTACATTTTTTAGTACCTCTTTTTCTCATAATGTAGTCATCTTTTACACAATGACAGCTTTGTTTCACTATTTTCAGTGTTTTAGCTTTTATTTATTTTGGAGATTTCCCTGTCTGGGATGATATCCACTTGTTCTGTCCTGTGTTCTAGCCTTATGTTGTTATCTGATGTTGTTGATTTTCTAACCAAAAGACTCCCTTTAGTATTTCTTGTAATTTTGGTTTGGTTTTTATAAATTCTCTAAATTTTTGTTTATCTAGAAATGTCCTAAGTTTACCATTCTATTTGAGAGACAGTTTTGCTGGAGATACAATTCTTGACTGGCAATTTTTGTCCTTCAAAGCTTTGTATATATCACCCCATTGCCTCTTGCCTGTATGGTTTCTGCTGAGTAGTCTCAACTTAATTTTATCAACTCTCTTTTGTAGATTATTTTTTGTTTATCATTTAGAACCTTTAAAGTTCTCTCCTTATCTTTAGTTTTGGGGAGTTTATATATCTTAGTGTCTTCCTTTGGAGATCTACCTTATGTGGAACCTGGTAATCATCTTGGGTAGATAATCTTCTTACATTTCATGATACCAGGGAAGTTTTCTCTCAACAAATTCTTCAAGAATTCTCTTTGTATTTTCTGTTAATGTCACCTGTTCTGGTATTCCAGTCCCTTGTAGATTATTCTTCTTGCTAAGTCCCACATTATTCTTAGTGCTTCTTCATTGTTTAAAATTATTTTATCTGATGTTTCCTCAAATATGTTGGTGTCAAGTGTTTTGTCTTCAGTCTCACTAACTCTGGCTTCCATTGCGTCAGTTCTGCTCATTTGACTTGCTATGGAGTTGTCTAATTCTACAGTTTTATTATTAGTCTTCTGAATTTCTGCATGCTATTTCTTGGTGTTTTCTTGCAGACTGTTCAGTTTTTCATTACGCTCTACTGCATTTTGCCTAATCTCCTTCCTGGTCTCTTAAAGAGGCCTAAATATTCATCTTTTGCATTCTATGTATAATAACTCTGGGAAGTTCTCTTCATCTAGAATTTTTTCAACTCTATTTGGGGAGCTTTCTAAAGCTGTTGTGGTCTTCCTGTTTGAGGGATTTGATATGGGCTATTGTCTCTGAGCCATCGGTAAGTTTTATTTGTTTATTTTATGTTTGTTTACTGTGTTCTAGCTCCTTGTTTTGAAATGTCAAAATAAGCTGGTTTGTGTGAGCTAGCTTTTTTTGCTGCCTTTGAGGCTCTAACATCTTGTCACCAGACAGGGAGAACTGTTCCTAGGCAGGTGAGCTCGGGCATCTTTTTACTTTTCTTGTCATATTCACCTCAGATGCCCAGGAAGTTAGTCACACAGCGTGTGGTGTGCAGGCTTTCCCCTACATTCCTAGATTTGCAGGTGTGATTGGTGTAGGCACAGATGTCTGGCTGCACATGCTAAGAAAGACAAGGGGATGACAGGTGTCAGGGATTGAGTGTGAGAAAGGGATGTCAGCTTAGGCCTGACCTTAGGAAAAGGAGCTATTTTTGCCTTGAGTTCCTGGTTTGGGGGAGCTGGTGGATAATTTTATTTATTAATTTATTATCCCCATTTGTTTGTTAAATAGTTCCCCCTCTGAGTCTAGGAATATGTCTTTAGGGCATGTAAGGAGTCCTACTTCCCAGGTAATGACATCAGTCCTTGGAGCTAGATGCAGTGTGGAGAAAAGACAGTGAAGCTTGGAAAAAGGGGGATAAGTTGTCCTGAAGGAAAGATTTAAATACTCATGCAGTAGATTAGACTTATTCTCCTTAGCTTTAGAGGATCAAATGCTGTTTTTTTTTGCTGACTGAGTCATGAGTAGGCTCTCTGTTGCTTGATCTCTCTGGCTGAAGAAGATGCTTTCTAAAAGCCAATGCTCAAGTGACCAGCCTCACTGCTGAAGATGTGCCTGTGGGGTGCCCTTTCCTGTCTGGTAAGGTCTGGGCAGTTCTAGGTACTTCTGGATCTAGTCTACCTTCCCTACTGCTTAGTTCAATTTTTCAACTTTCCTTTTGGTTTTCAGGGCTTCTAGAATGTCATATATAAGCAATTCATTTGTTTTGGAGGGTCTTTGTTGTTAGATGGATTACAGGAGGCACTCACCTATTTTGCCATCTGAGCCCTGACTAAAAAAAAAAAAAAAAAGTGTTCACATTGTACCTCTATCTGTAAATATGACCCTGTTTGGAACGAGGAGAGTTCTTTTGTTATAATGCTAAAGTTATACCAGAGTATGGTATGTCCTAAACCTAATCACTCTTGAGTTCTAAAGAAAGCTGAGCAGATATAGGGTATCCACACAGTGGGGAGAGATAGAAATGGAGGCACTGACTAGCTCAGGAATGCTAAAGATTATTGGTGTCTAGTAGAAGCTGAAATAGACAAGAATGGATCTCTCCCTAGAGCCATGTGCTAAATTTGGACTCCTAGCTTCCTGAACTAGTAGAAAATTTCTGTTCTTTACAGCTACCCACTGTGATATTTATGTTATTGCAGGACTAGTTAACTAAGACAGACCACACTAAATAAATGGTGCATATGATAATTCTAAGGTAATTGCTATCAGGAGAATTTAGAAAACTGTTTAACTGCCATGCCAATAAAGTAGAAAATGGAATAATAAAGAATGATCAATCCAAAAGAAATTCAAGATGATATTTTAGAACCCAGCTTGATCAATAATTACTTAATTTTAAACTGACTAAATAATTCACTTAACAAACCATGGTTATCAATATAACCAAAAATGTGAACGGAATTTTATGCATCTTTAAAATTAGTTGGAATATTTTAACATTTAGGACATGATCATTTAATAAATGTTCTGTAGCTGCTTAGGAAGAATGTGTGTTCTGTATAGATGATTCAGATCGTGCAAATACCTAATGAATCAAGATTGTTATATTCTCATATATAGTTTTAAAATTTTGTCTGCTTAATATATCAATAATTATAAAAATATGATGAACTCTCCAACGTTGATATTGCCTTTGCCAATTTCTTTTTATATTCTTATGAATTTTTGATGACATCTTTTTAGACTATTTATTCCCATGAATAAATGTTTTGAATCTTGTCCCTAATAAAAGGAGAAAAGTAGTATTCTTTTAGCATTGTCCTTTATTTGTCCCATCATTTTAGTATTGTCCAAAACTTTGATTATGAGTTATTAGTGATGCATGTTCTTATTGCTTCATTTGTTTAGTAAAAAAAAATTTTTAATTACATATAAACAAGCTTTTCCAAGATATTTGATTACCATGATTTGTGATGTCACTTAATAATCTTGGTCTTTTCATTTTAGTTACTTCTATGAAATGCCTTTCCATTATGGATCTCTGTGGCTAACTTTCTTTGAATTTATACACCTTAGGAACTTATAAAACCTGAGCTGTAATATTTGAATAATATTTCAGAGTTCTCTCTAGATGTCATTTTAATATTGGCCCACTGATGTTGATCTGTTTTTTTTCTTCTGGAAGATGTTCGAGTTTTCTCTGTTATTTGAGATCTGAGGTGTGATTTTTTTTTCCCCTTCAGTGCCCAGTTTGTAATCTCTGAGTCTTTGCAATCCAGGTTCATTCTCTTATTTTAAATTTAATAAACTCACTCTGTTACTGTTTTAAATTTATTGTTTCTTAATTATTGTGATTTTTCTCTGCTTCTGGAACTGTTATTATCTGACTATCGTCAGGTCTATTCTTTTATCTCTTAAGTTTATCTTCGTATTTTCTATTTTTAATCCTTTCTGTTTATTTCTGGGGGAATTTCTCAATCTGGTATTCCAAATTACTAATGCACTAAGAAAGTATATTTATGCCACCAGAGTCCCTGAGTGACACAAAGATGGGCTATTTTAGTCCACCCAGAGATGCCCTAGAAGAAAGACCTGTTGATCAATAAAAAAAAAGACCAGTCACTGAAAACCCTGTGGGGCACAGTTGTACTCTGAGACACAGAGGGTTGTCATGAATTGACTCCACGGCAAGTGTTTTTGTTGTTGTTGTTTGTCTCATTTTCACCAGTTCTACTATTCATCTTTTATGAGTTCATCTCTTGGTGATTTGGTTCTTCTTAAAGACTATTTGTTACTGATACATTCTACTCATAACTTCTGTCTTTTATATAATAGCCCAATAATTACAAAGCAGATTTATAAACACAATTTCAGCAGCTTGAATTTTTTTGTAAATTTTAGTTAATGTGGGATATGATTGTGTTTGAATATATTTAGCATGATATGTGTTTTTCTGAACAGGATAGAGTACCTGTGGATTCCAAGAACTCAAACTGTTTATGTTTCTAACAGAGGCAGAATGTAAAACAGGGGAATGAAAGAATTAAAAACTTCAGCCTATGAGATTACACCAAATGTAGGTGGTATTAACTTGGATATTAGAGGGCGGTATCCTTTCTCCCTCCCTCCCTCATTTCGCCCCTCCCCCCTCCCTCTCCTCTTCCTCCCCCTTCTGTCCCTCTCTCCCTCCCTGCTTTCTTCCCTCCTTCCGTCTTTCTTTCATAGAGTCTATACCTGAATAGGGATTTGATGCAGTGTTCTGCAATAATGATGTACTTCACCAATTAAATTTAAGAAAGTCAAGCTGTCTAGACCTTCTTTTTGCAAAAATACGCATTTTGCCTAGTTCCAGCTCAACGGTTTGAATGGTATTCAAGTACAATGCGAGGAAACTGATTTGTGCGCAGTAACAGCGAGTATGTTTATCTATCTTTGTTTCTTCTCCATCGATACAACTACTACAAAGTAATTGCTACAAATTACTTCAATAAACAATGACCTACGTGAGAGATATAAACAAAAGCCTCACCAAGGAGACTCCTTTATCTGAGAACTGCAAATTACCAGCCGTTGCTTCTTTGACAATAACCTGAAGGTTAGCCAAGGCTGACAGACCCCCCGCTCCTGCCCTCTGCTCAGGAGCACGCCAGCTGCGCATCACAGCATCACAGGTCCTAACCCACCTGCTTCCATGGAGATGACAAAAAGGTGCCTCCCCTCAGTCCCATCTCCTCAGTGCTCTTCTCCTCTCCTCCGCTTCCCCTGGGTCCTGCCTGTATCAGGTCGGCTTCTCGTGCGCCCTGGGTCCCCGGCGCGAGCCCCCTCCTATAACTTGCCCTAACGCCCCAACTGCTGTTACTCAGGCCGGGCTCCAAGCAAGCGGAGCCATGTTCCTTCTTCTGCTCTTTCTCACCGGCTTTGGCCAGCTGCACGCAGAGCTCAGTAAGTCCACCGACCCCGCTCCGCCTCTCCCGTCTTCCCTGGTCCAGGCTTCTGAGGGTCGCTGTTCCCCTGGGGGCTTGTGCTGGGGGCCAACTTCCAGGTCTAAGGCCCTCTGCTGCCCCCACCCACTGCCTCTTGCTTCATGGTCTTTGACTCAGAAGGCAGAGAGGTGGCCTGAGGGCAGAAAATCGCTTTTCTCAGATGGTTTCCTTACCTGTAAAATGGACAAAACTAAAATATGTGGTCTTATCCACGTGCTGAGTTCTGCTACTCTAATTGCATCGTGATACAGAATACAATCTATAATGTAACCCTGATTGGAAACCCTGGTGGTGTAGTGGTTGGGTGTTACTGCTGTAATCCAAAAGGTCGTTCTTCAAGTTCACCAGGCTCTCCTTGGAAACTTCATGGGGGCAGTTCTACTCTGTCCTCTAGGGTCACTATGAGTCGGAATTAACTCGACAGGAGTGGTTCAGTTTATTTCTCACCTGTTTGCTCCGTTGGAAGACAGTAGATCGTCCTGGATCGGATATTCTACCTCTCTTCCCAGCAAAATGATCTGGCTTTCTTAATATACTTTGTTTTTTCATTTCCAGCCCTCTTTACAACAGTGGAAACCCTGGTGGTTTAGTGGTTAAACACTGCATCTGCTAACCAAAAGGTCAGCAGTTGGAATCCACCAGGCACTCTTTGGAAACTCTACAGGACAGTTCTGCTCTGTCCTATAGGGTCACTAGGAGTTGGAATCAATTCAATGGGCTGTGCTTTTGGTTTTTACAATAGTGGATTCTGTTACTCAGTGTTACTTAAGTCGATCTGTTTAACTGTTTAACTGCTGGGGTGTGTGTGTGAGAGAGTAAAGCTTTGAGATCTTGACAAAGATTTAGATAAGGGTTCAGAAATTAGTAGATAAGGCAGTGGAAAGGGAGACTGGATGTATAAATTACACAAAAAGAAAGATGTTGATAATGTAGAAAAATGAGTGCAGAATTAGATTTAGACATGGATAATGTAAGATCACAGATATTAAAATAACATCATTTATTTTTACTTTAGATTCTCGTAGAACAATTCTGCACACTACAGTTCCTGAGAAAATTTCATCACCCAACTACAAAATGAAAGCAGAAGATGATGTAATGTGAAAAATTATATCTTTTTGTATCTTGAATTGTTAAGTGGCCTGTAAAGGCAAGAGCAGAGTTACTGGAAAAAAAGCAGGAATTCAGTTCTTGGATGCAGAGTTGACAGCTAAAAACAGGTTCACAGCAAGGAGAATTGGTGGTGTATGTGACTGATGTGGGCGTGGGGATGTGGGGTTGTGTGGAAATGTTTCTGTTGGAGATAAAGGATTTTAGGGCTAGGATCCCCCGAGACTGGCACAAGAGGAAGCAAGTTAGGTACTCAGGTCAGGAGTGGAAAGCTCGGATCCATCAGGGATAGGGTGAGGTGAATAAAATGAATCCCGTCAGTGTAGGATGAAATGGTGTTTTTGAAAATGTGGATGTTTTTGTTCATTGAGGAATTATGTTTGCATTAATTTTTGTGTTTTAAGGCATTACTTTAAAATATTATTTATCTTGATTGTTGAGGTTTTCGCACCCTGTTGGCTTGCCCTGGCCATCCCCTCATCTTCTTGATCTCAGCTTTTAGTGGGTCAGCGGGATCTGAATGGTGACACCCTTCAGGCAAGCCCATCTGATAATTAGCACACGGCTTTCACAGTTTAAGCCTAGATATTAGCAGATATTCCTTCTCTAATTATTTCCCAGGAAAAGGCATTTCTCAAATGATTGCCTCTAAACCCCCAAACCAAACCCAGGGCAGTTGAGGCGTTTTCAACTCACAGTGACCCTATAGGTCAGAGTAGAACTGCTCCCGTAGAGTTTCCACGGAGCTCCTGGTGGATTTGAACTGCCTACCTTTGGGTTAGCAGACGTAGCCCTTAGCCACTCAGGCATCAGGGTTCTAGTATACGATGATCTGATACTGGCTCATAATCGTGACTTCAAATTTATTATCAGTTTTTCTTTAAGTGGTTTTCAAAAAGCTTCTGTCTGTATTTGACATAAATATTGACTGTAGGTATAAAATCCTTGCCTCCCACTTCCCCTGGTTGCTGAAGATAACCTCCTGTTCTTACATCCCATTCTTTGGCCTTTTTTCCTTTGGTGTCTGGTTTTTAATTACTAGCATGCAATTCATACTCCCTGCCTCTCTCTCAAGTGAATCATTAGCTAGGAGACATTAATGAAAGCACTGCTTTTCTTCCTTAGCATTTCTCTCTGAGCAGACAGTCTTTGCATTCTCCACTTGTCCAATGTCTAGCATTTTTAAAAATGTGCTAAATAATATAGAAATTCAATATGTTTAACACCTCTTTTATTTATTTTTGGACAAAATTATTGTGAATGTAGGTGGTGACTCAATTTTAATAGAGCTGTATAAGATAAGGTGGAACCTGAAAAAGTAAGCAGTACACAGAGAGCTCTTAGATTTGGCAAATAAAAATACGGGCATCCAACTACATTTGAATTATTTCTGATTGTCTATGCTTATATACATAAAGATAAAAGAAAAATCATATGGGACACACTTATATTAGAAATTATTTGTTGCTCATCTGAAGTAAATTATAACAGTCTAAATTACACATCTCTTCTGGAACTGACTCGGTGGCACTTGTCTGGCTGGCTTTTTAAATTCTATTTCCCTGATGATTTACTTCCCATAACAGTTCCTCCTTTTACAAAAATGACTTACAAAATTCTTTGCAGTTACAGCCTGTGTTCCGTTTACCTGGAAGGTGGTAGCTGCAGTGACCATATCCAACTTCATTCTTTAGTCTGTTGAAGATTTGCTTATGAGTATACTACCATAAAATAACAACCCTAAGAATTGCTCTCCTTAACTTCTTTTTCATTCTTCATGTTTATTTTGCATGTCTTGATCAACAGCTTTTTAAAATGTCCTCTGACTAAAAGAGCAGTGTTGTCAGTAGTTAGTCCCTTCCTTTCCAACATGACATGCCACTGCCATCAGTCAGTTCCCACTCATAGGGACCCAATGGTTATGATGCCATTTTTCCCCACGAATAAACACTAAATAAAAAGCGTTTAGTAGCATTCACATAAGATAATCAGAATTCTCAAGGAATTAGATCTTTTTAAAAAGATAGACATGCCAAATGCTGTGGTACCCATCCAGTTTGGGTTAGAATGTCTTTTGCTATTCATAAATAATGGTATCTTCTTCAAGAGCCTTGACAAGCAAAAGGAACACTTTTTGGGGGGGGGGGTCCATTTCTTTCTTTACATTCACGAAAATCTTTTAGGCAAAGGGATGTATCCCTAACACTATTTACTCTTTTAATTTGCGAATTCTTATCCTGAGGAGAGAAACCTTCATGGCATTAGTGGTTAAGTGCTATGTCTCCTAACCAAGTGTAGGCAGTTCAAATCTACTAGGTGATCCTGGGAGATTCTGTGGATTGCTATGAGCTGGAGTTGATTTGACAGCAGTGAGTTTGGCTTTGGTATTGCTGAAGCAACAAGAAAATTTATGATTCAGAAATAAATAGATTTCAGTGAATGGGTTATTAAAAAAAATCAAGAACTCAGGGCCTGTCTTCAGAAAGAAAGCATGATTTCAGTACTTTGAACAAATTGAGGAGTTTCTCAACCACATTATTTGAAGAGAGCTAGTGGACTTTTGAATGTGAGAGAATTGACCATGGAACACCAACAAAAAATATTTTAGTCATTCATCTGAGAGTGATGACACTAGAGAACAATGTCATTACAGTTACCTAAGTGTCAATAGAAAGGGTATCAGGAGCTGTTGGAAAAGCATTAGCTAGAATATGGGTAGGACAACCAACCCTTCCATAGAATCATCCATACTTTGCTTCAATTTTGAATAAACATTGTCTCTATGTTTATGCAAACATTCACCAAAATTTGTTTTTATTTCATCTCCATCTGAAGCAATGTAATTTTTCTCATTGACTCCTAACTGAATAAGAGGGTCTCTACAAAAATTCATTATTGACTAAAAAGGATTCTTACTTGACAGAACCATTTAAGCAAGTCTTTTTCACTAGAAAAATATTGGAGAAGCTAAGGAAACGTTCTTTTCGCATTGTGATTACTGGTACCTGTACCTGTAACCTAACACAGTGACACAGACAGAACTTTAATAATCTCTGTAATAGACAATGCAGTCGGGGGCGGAGTCAAGATGTCGGACTAAGCCCACGTCTCCTTATATCCCTCTGGAAACCAAGACCTGAATTGACAATCAAACAGAGCCTTCTGATCACCTAATCAGCCTCAGGACATGGCACAGGGCTGTTAATTGGGACTTCATACCACTGAGTGAAGAACCTCCTCTCTTTTGCTGACTCCCACTCCTGGCTAGCCCTGGCTCTCACAGACGGAAGGGAAACGCACCATTGTGACTTTTTTTTCCTTGGTCTCGGCAGGCGGGCGGAGCTGGGCCTTGCCCGGCGGCTGGACTCAGACACGCTGCTGGGGGGATAGGCAGGCGAAATTCCCATGTTCTGAGAGCCAGGCTCGGGACTCTGTTAATCTAGCCACTTTGAGCCTGTCGTTTTGTAGCTACCGCAGCAGGGTTTGTGCGGACCTCTGTGGTCAGGGTGAGGGACACCATGTTGGTACCGAGATTTTAGCGGGACCTCGTTCTTAGCCTGGGAGCCAGCGCCTGCAAACGGGACAGCGCTTCTCCGACAGAAAAGTAGTGATTTTGCACAGTGCTGCCTATGTTGGGGGCCCTGCAACAGAAGCAGAGGAATCACTGCCTCTGGGCACCTTTAGCCCTCTGTCTGCTGCCTGTGTGGAGGACGCCATTTTGGGTACGGTGGCTGCAGCTGGACCAATTCTTAGCTTGGGAGCCAGAGCCTGCCCACAGGAGAGCACTTTTCTATCACAAAACCAGTACTCGTCGCAGTGTTGGCTAAGGGTAGGCCCTGTCAGCAGAGGCCAACAGGGCAGTAGCATTGCTGTATTCTGAGCTACTTTGTTATCATCTGGGGTTGGATGTAATGGTGCTTACTTTGCCAGATGAGAAGAGGGACCTCTACACCTGAAAACCTAACTGACTTGTGAACTGGTCAGATACCTTTTGCTTTACATTTGAAGACAGCCTAGAGAAACATTTGCAATCCATCCTCACAGTACCTCTTCCAGCCTCCATATACTCACATGGGACCCAAAAAGCAACAGACAATTGTGACATATAAGCAATCACTCATGGCTTCAGAAGGCTCCCAAATAAAGCAACTAAGGAGTTTTCCAGATGAAGAAACTTTTATGAAAGCATCAGGAAGTGAATACAAATTGATTATATACAGAGCCCTTCTAGACCTTATACAAAATGCAGCAGAACAAAATGAAAAATTAAGCAAGTTGTTCGATCTGATGGAACACCAGTACTCTGAAATCCAACAGATCAAGAAGAAAATCAAAGACATAGAAACTTTCATGCAAAGCCAAGAAAACAGAATGGAACAAATGGAAAAAAGAATTTCTGACTTAGAAGACAGAGCTACTGATGCCAGCGTCTATGAGCAGAAATCAGAAAAAAGAAACAAGAAAAATAAAGAAACATTAAGAAGCATGTGGGACTCTATTAAGAGGAACAACCTTCGATTAATTGGAGTCCCTGAACAGGGTGAGACGTCTGAGAATATGGAAAGTGTTGTTGCTGAGCTGCTGAAAGAAAACTTCCCAGAAATCATGAAGGAAGAGAGTATAGACACCTCAGATGCATATTGTACGCCACCCAATATAGATCTCAAAAGAAAGACTCCAAGACATATTATAATCAAGCTTACCAAAATGAAACATAAGCAGCAACTCTTAAAGGCAGCAAGACTCAAAGCAAAGCTAATATTCAGAGGGAAACCCTGTAGGCTATTGTCACATTTCTCAGCAGAAACCATGCTAACACAGAGACAGTGGCATGACACATTCAAAGCCTTGAAGGAGAAGAACTTCCAACCAAGAATTATATATCCTGCAAAACTATCTTTCAAATATGTAAATGAGATTAAGACATTTCTAGATAAACAGAAACTCAGAAACTTTGTAAAAACCAAACCAAACTACAAGAAATACTGAAAGAAGTTCTTGGCTCTGGCTTAGAAGAATGAAACCACTAACTTTATATTTTAGAACAACACACTACTCAATACTCATTTAGAGAAGGCTCCAAAGTCAATCACAGCTTTCATACGGAAAGAAACAATCCAGTGATCATCATGAAAACTATAGTGTGATCATAATAAGAGGGGTGTACTACAGTTGTTATAGTCCTTCCAGATGGAGAGGAAGTTGACAAGACTGGTAGTAATTAAAATTGGGTTTATATATAGTTTATTAAGGGGGTTCATAGGGGCAGCTGTAAAGCACAACAAAGATGTATCATACCATTTCAAGAAATCTAACACAGGAGTCTCAACAAGTACAAAACCAGCTCTGAAAAAGGTGAAAAATCAACTCACAAAAAAGAATGTCCCAGAACAGACTAATAAGAACAACAGAGAAAACATCAACATAAAAATAAACATATCACAGTGGCAGCAGTGAACACATACCTATCAATAATTACATTGAATGTGAATGGACTGAATGCTCCAGTAAAGAGACACTGAGTGTCATCTTGGATCAAAAGACACGACCCATCCATATGTTGTCTACAAGAAACTCACTTGAGACCTAAAGACAGGAACAAACTGAAAATTAAAGGATGGAAGAATATATATCAAGCTAACAATGAACAAAGAAGAGCAGGAGTGACAATTCTAATCTCAGACAAAATCAATTTTAATGGACATTATTTATTGCTGAAAGATTCAGTACACAAGCAAGACTTAACTATATTAAATATTTATGCACCTAATATCAGAGCACCTAAATATGTTGAAGAAACACAGACTATGCTCAAATGAGAGTTAGATGACTCCACAATAATAGTGAGAGACTTTAACACTCCACTCTCATTACTAGACAGATCATCAAGAAAAATCTCAGTAAAGATACAGAAGACCTCGTTGCCACAATTAACCAACTAAACCTCATGGATATATACAGAACTTTCCACCCATCAGCAGACAACTACACCTTCTCCAGTGCACATGGAACATTCTCCAGAATTGACCACGTGATAGGCCATAATGCAATGCTCAACAAAATCCATACCATTGAATTACTGGAAAGCATCTTCTCAGATCATAAAGCCATCAAAGTTGAAATCAATAGCAGAAAAAAAAAAGATAGAAAGTGGAACTCTTGGAAACTGAACAACATCTTGCTCGAAAAAACATCCGACTAGATGGCACTTGGCTGGCTTGGCATAGAGGAAATCAGGCATGAAGTAAAGAAATTCATGGATTCCAATGAGAACGAAAACACTTCCTACCAGAACCTATGGGATTCAGCCAAAGCAGTGCTCAGAGGTCTGTTTATCTCCATAAATGCACACATCTGGAAGGAAGAAAGAAACCAAGTCAAGGAACTAACCCTACAGCTTGAACAAGTAGAGAGAGAACAACAGAGGAACCCCTCAGGCACCAGAAGAAACAAGATCATAAAGATTAGAGCAGAGCTAAATGAATTAGAGAAGAGAAAAACAATTGAAAAAATTGAAAAGAACAACAGCTGGTTTTTGGAAAAGATCAATAAAATTGACAAACCACTGGCTAAACTTACTAAAGAGAAGCAGGAAAGGAAACAAATAACCCAAATTAGAAATGAGAGGGGAGTTGTCACCACAGATGCAACAGAAATCAAAAATATCATAACAGAATACTATGAAAGACTGTACTCTAACAAATTTGAAAACCTAGGGGAAATGGACCAATTCCTTGACTCGTACCACCTACCCAAATTATCACAACGTGAAGCAGAACAACTTAATAAACCCATCACAAAGGAAGAGATTGAAAATGTCATCAAAACACTGCCAACCAAAAAACAAGTCCATGCCCAGATGGCTTCACGGCAGAATTCTACCAAGCATTTAGAGAGGAGTTATCTCCAATACTACTGAGACTATTTCATGGTATAGAAAGGGATGGAGTACTCCCAAACTCATTCTATGAAGCCAGCATAACCCTGATACCTAAGCCAGGGAAAGATCTAACAAAGAAAGAGAACTACAGACCGATATTACTCATGAACCTAGATGCAAAAATCTTCAACAAAATTCTTGCCAATAGAATACAACAACATATCAAGAAAATAATCCATCATGACCAAGTGGGATTCATACCAGGGATGCAAAGCTGGTTCAACATCAGAAAAACAATCAATGTGATTATCCACATACATAACACAAAAGACAAGGATCACCTGATTTTGTCCATTGATGCCGAAAAGGCATTTGATCAAGTCCAACACCCAATCATGCTGGAAACCCTTAGCAAAATGGGCATAGACGGCAAATTCCTCAACATAATAAGGGCCATTTATACAAAGCCAATTGCCCACATCATCCTGAATGGAGAGAGACTGAAAGACTTTCCCTTGAGATCAGGAACTAGACAAGGATGTCCACTCTCACCTCTCCTATTCAACATTGTGTTAGAAGTTCTAGCCAGAGCAATTAGACAAGACCAAGAAATAAAGGGCATCTGCATCGGCAAAGAGGAAGTTAAAATCTCCCTGTTCGCAGATGATATGATTGTATATGCAGAGAACCCCAAGGAATCTATAAGTGAGCTACTCAAACTGATACAAGAGTTCAGCAAAGTCTCAGGATACAAGATAGACATAACTAAATCAGTAGGATTCCTTTATACCAACAACGAGACTGTTAAGGAAGAAATTAGCAAATCAATACCATTTACGATAGCCCCTAAGAAGATGACGTATCTAGGAATTAATCTAACCAGAGAAACAACAGACCTTTACAAAGAGAACTACAAGCCCTTACTACAAGAAACTAAGAGAGACTTAGATAAATGGAAAAACCTACCCTGCTCATGGATAGGAAGACTTAACATTGTGAAAATGTCTATTTTACCCAAAGCAATTTATTTGTATAATGCAATCCCAGTACAGGTTCCAGCGTCATTTTTTTAATGAGACGGAGAAACAAATCACCAATTTTGTTTGGAAAGGGAAGAAGCCCCGGATAAGTAAGGTACTACTAAAGAAGAAGAACACACTGGGAGGCCTCTTATTATGCAACCTTAGAACATACTACACTGCCACAGTGGCCTAAACAGCCTGGTACTGGTACAAGAACAGACAGATGGATCAATGGAACAGAATTGAGACCCCAGAGATGAC
Organism: Heterohyrax brucei; assembly: GCA_028571685.1. Lineage (NCBI taxonomy): Eukaryota > Metazoa > Chordata > Mammalia > Hyracoidea > Procaviidae > Heterohyrax > Heterohyrax brucei. The sequence continues at coordinate 64,935,510 of CM053160.1, read as the reverse complement.
ACCATCTGCCTGTGAACAGTTGATATTCGACAAAGGCCCTAAGACATTAAACTGGGGTAAAAACAGTCTCTTCAACAAATGGTGCTGGCAAAATTGGTTATCCAGCTGCAATAAACTGAATCAAGATCCGTATCTTACACCTTATAGAAAAACCAACTCCAACTGGATAAAAGACCTAAATATCAAACCTAAAACGATAAAGCTCATCCAAGAAAAGGTAGGAACAACAATGAAAGTTTTAATACACAATCAAGACAGACTCAAAAATCTGTCAAAGAAACCACAATCAACAGACGAGAAAATAGATTAATGGGAACTATTAAGAATCAAACACTTTTGGTCATCCAAAGACTTTATTAATAGAATTAAAAGAACACCGTCAGAATGGGAGAAAATATTTGGCAACTCTATGTCAGACTGACGCCTGACCTCCATAATCTATAAGATACTACAAAATATCAATCAGAAGAAGATAAACCATCCAATTAAGTGATGGGCAAAGGAGATGGACAGACACTTCACTAAAGAGGAGATCCAGGCAGCCAAAAAACACATGCAGACATGTTCACGATCTTTAGTTATTAAAGAAATTCAAATTAAGACAACAATGAGATACTATCTCATCTCAACAAGATTGGCCATGATCCAGAAAACACAAAATAACAAATGCTGGAGAGGCTGTGGAGAAAGTGGAAGCCTCCTACACTGTTAGTGGGGTTGCAAAATGGTCCAGCCTCTATGGAAAGCACTCTGGCGCTTCCTTAAAAAAAATGGATATCGATATACCATTTGACCCAGTAATTCCACTACTTGGAATATATCCTACAGAATAAAGGCCTTTCACACCAACAGACACGTACACAAGATTGTTTATCGCAGCACAGTCTCACGATAGCAAAAAGATGGAATCAAGCCAGATGCCCAACAACAGAAGAATGGATAGGTAAACTATGGTACATATACTCAATGGAGCACTACGCAATGATAAAGAATAACGATGATTCCAGGAAACATCTCCTAACCTGGTTTCAACTGGAAGACATTATGTTGAGTAAAAGTAGTCAGTGACAGAAGGACAAATACTGTATGAGACCTCTATGTTAAGATCTCAAAAACAGACTTGTGTATAGAAGAAAAGACTCTTCGACAGCTGCAAAGGAGGGGAGGGATGTAGGGTAAGGGGGGAAGGGTTTAGTTTAGATAGTTGCTAGAAATCTGGTTGGGAGAAAGCGATGATAGCACACATTAGAAACAAGAACAACATTCTGTGGACTTCAGCATAACTTGAGTACTCCTTCCATCTTAACCCAATATTGCAAGGATAGAGTAGCTGGGGCAGGGGGCAGGGGACCATGCTCTTAGGCGAAATCGAGGCCAATTGGCACAACTAGCATTTTGCTAAGAGAGCTCTCTGCACCCCACATTGGTGAGTGGCGTCTGGAGTCTTAAAAGCTGCCAAGCTGCCATCCGAGGACACAGCAAATGGTCCCAACTCAACAGGAACGGATGCTCACCGAGGACCAAAATGACATGCAGTAAAGACAACCTAGAAGACAGAGAGACCCACATGAGTGGGTGCCTACATCGACTTGGGACCGGAAGAACCAGATGGTGCCCGGCCACCACCAGTGAAGCCGTGATGGAGCTCACTAAGTTGAGTCTCACTGGCAACAGAAGAATAAGGAGAGGTGTACCCTGAGATCTCCACTAAAAGACCTCAATTGATGGTCCAGCGGTTTCGGGGTTCCCCTGAGAGCATGGTCCCCGGCCCTGATGCTGCCCTTACCACTCTTTGGACAAGAATCCAAGATCCACTCTTTGGACAAGAATGGATTGGACTTGGCAATGCAGAGTGACCATATATTGGATGCACTTTATGGTTCTATACATCTATAGGATGTCATCCTGCTGACCTCTGGCTGGAGGAAGGAGAGTGGGTGGAGAGGAGCAGAAAGGAGGCTGTTGGGAGGATGAGACATGTATGGAGCAGACAGGAATAGTGTGCTGTCACTGGACAGGGAGAGCAGTGGAAGCTGCATATAGGTGGGCATGTAAATTTATACGTGAATGTACATTTTCACTCAGTCATATTAAATAAAAAAAAAAATCTGAAAAAAAAGAGAAAAGAGAAAAGAAAAAGAAGAAAAAAATGACACTGGAATTTGTATTGGGATTGCATTGTGTATGTAGATTGCTTTGTGTATGTAGATTGCTTTGTGTAAAATAGATATTTTCACAATGTTAAGTCTTCCTATCCATGAGCAAGATAGATTTCCCCACTTAACATGTGTCTCTTTTGGTTTCTTGCAGTAGGATCTTGTAATTTTCTCTGTATAAGTCTCTAACATCTTTGGTTAGATTTATTCCTAGGTATTTTATTTACTTGGGGATTATGATAAATAGTATTGATTTGGTGGTTTCTGCTTTGATGAGCTCTTTGATGGTGTAAAGGAATCCTATGGATTCATTTATGTTTATCTTATGTCCTGAAACTATACTGAACTCTTCTATTAGTTCCAGTAATTTATTTATGGATTCTTTAGCATTCTCTGTATGTAGGATCACATCTGAAAATAAGGATATTTTTACTTCTTCTTTGCTGATGCAGATGTCCTTTATTGCTTTGTCTTGTCTGATTGCTCTGGCCAGAACATCTAGCACAATGTTGAATAGAAGTGGTGAGAATGAATATCCTTGTCTAGTTCCCATTTTCAAGGGAAATTCTTTCAGTCTCTCTCTATTCAGGATGATGTTGGCAATTGGCTTTGCTGAGGGTTTTTAACATGAGTGGGTGTTGGATTTTGTCAAATGCCTTTTTTGCATCAAGTGACAAAAATCAGATGATTCTTATCCTTTGTGTTATTTATCTGGCTGATGATATTAATTGTTTTTCTGATGCTGAACCAGTCCTGCATCCCTGGTATGAATCCACCTTAGTCATGATGAGTTATTTTTTTTATGTGTTGTTGAATTCTGTTGTCTAGGATTTTGTTAAAGATTTTTGGATCTAGATTCATGAGTGATATTGGTCTATAATTTTCTCTTTTTTTGTGGGATCTTTTCCTAGCTTTGGTATCACGGTTTTGCTGGCTTAACAGAATGAATTTGGGAATATTCTGTCCTTTTCTATGTTGTGAAATAGCTTCAGTAATACTGGAATTAACTCTTCTCCAAAAGTTTGGTAGAATTTTCTGGTGAAGCTCTCTGAGCCAGGACCCTGTGGTTCCGCCCTTTCAAACTTTTGAGGTCATGGTCATACCTTTTGCGACTGAGGCAGCTCAGCTTCTCACTCTGTTTGTCTCTTCAGCTTCTGCTTCCTATGGCCACGTGGCCCAGGCCTCAGGCCCACATCTGCCCTGCCAGAGCAAGTGTTCCATAGCTCTGTGGCTCCAGTAATTCAAGTGCCTGGAGACACCCCACACTTGCTGGAATGCTTCCTGCACAAAGGCACTCAGCTCTGTAGCTCTGTGGGTCAGCAACGCTAGCTGCGCCGATTCAAGTGCCCAGAGGCACTCCGTTCTGTGAGGAAAATTCTGTACACAGGCACTTAGCTCTCTCTTAAACCATTTTATTGAATTTTTAATAACAGTTATTCCATTTTTTTCTGTTCTAGAATTTCCATTAGTTTCTAAGTTTCTGCCGAAATTCTTCATTTTTTAAAAATTTTAGTCATAATTGCTTGTATTACCTATGGGATTGTTATTATTCTCTATTAATATTTTTTGTTTGTGCTTGGAGATTTGATCCTCTTCTTTAGCATGTCTTGCAATTTTTTTCTTGGAAAGTGGTTTTTATGTATTCTAGAGATTCTACATGATTTTGGGCGGAAGAGTTTTTTTCCTAAGGTTAGCTTTATATATTTCTTGTTAATTTTATTCTAGATACATATTCCCTTTATTGTTGCCCTGAAAGGTATGTGAATTTTAGTATTATTAGTGCTATCATATTTTCCCTGAATTTTGTCTTTTTATTTTTTTAATAGCAAGGACTTTTTCAGGGGGCAAAATTTCCCCCCAAGTTTCTCTTTTTTCCAGAGTGCCATTCAGGTGATTCTTCCCTGAACGTTTATCTTTTGCAGAGTAACTTGTGCTCTCATACACATGTAAGGGACTTAAAAGTTTTAAGTGTATATTCCTCTTGCCAAAAGAATTTCAAAATTAAACAAATACATTGCATTTTCTGTTACCTTCTACGGCATTCTTTGGACACGCTTTTGTTCTCTTTCTAGCCTTTCCTGCGTTCTGTTCCAAAGGCTAAACCAAACAAAACCCACTGTCGTCGAGTGGATTCTGACTCATAGTGACCTGATAAGACAGAGAAGAATTGCCCGGTAGAGTTTCCAAGGAGCACCTGGTGGACTGGAACTCCCAACCTCCTGGTTCACAGACGTAACACTGTGCCTTGAGGGTTTCTGATAAGCAGAGCAAAATTACATTGATACATGATGTCACTACAGTGTGGTGCCTTTCTTGTAGTTCTCTATTCTGGGAGTGTCTCTTCCAATGATCTCTTTCTAGGAGAGCTGGGAGTAAGCAAACCACAAGTTTATTCAAATAAAGTGTGTATCTTTGGTGTTTGCCTTGTGCATGCTAAAGGAGTGAGGTGTTTCTAAGTCAAGAGGTAGCAATCATCAAGCCAGCTCTGCCGTCAGAAATGTGGGTGATGCCAAATACTGGGCAGATGAGTACTCGATGGGAGCAATTTATTCAATGGGGGAGGTAAGCATGGGTTTATTTGTGATTATTTACTAATCTGTGGAAACCCTGGTGGTGTGGTTGGTCAGTGCTGTGGCTGCTAACCAAAAGGTTGGAAGTTCAAATCTACCAGGTGCTCCTTGGAAACTATGGGGCAGTCTACTTTGTAGGGTAGCTATGAGTTGGAATTGACTCAGTGGCAGTGGTTTTTTTGGGGGGGGAGTGGGTTTATTTACTAATCTGTAGTGATCATGTGCAATTGTTCATTACAGGTTAGTAAGAGAGCACAAGTAGACCCATACTTATCTCACTTACTGGTTTTTTAGCCTATCAGTGACTGTAAATTTGAAAAGAGGCTTTGATTCTGTAGGAAGGTGCTGTGGGCATGGGAGAGAGACAGATGCCAGACATACATAGAAGCAGAGTCTCTGATGTGGTGAAAAAATGGGAAATTTGTTTTCTACGGATGATCTGGTAAGAAAAGTGAATACCATGCTTACTCCGTCTATTGGATAATCTGCCCAGGTGCTCCGCCACGTAATTCTCAGTTCTGGATCCTGAAGCTTCAAGTATCTTCATGCGAAAAGAAGCACATATAATACTTCTATATTATCATTAATTTGGTTAAGCTCTGTAAGCACAATTTAGAGTCAAAACTTCACTTGGCATGTCTTATTTACAACTGTTATTATTGAAGGTCTTTTGTATATTCATGTTACAGGTTGCTTATATCATTAAAATAGAAAGAAAACAATATTTAATCCATCTCAAAAAGCAGTAAGTATTCTGTTTCTCAATTCAATTCTTTGGTTTATTTTTATGAATAGAATGATTTCAGTTCAAATTTATTAATATCTACTGTAAATCAGGTATTGGGAAAATCCTAGATATAAGGAAGAGAATAAAACATGGCCCACAGCTAAATAATCTGTAATAGAGGAAAATAACACTGAGACACATAGATACAGAAACAGAATTTTACCATAGTGTGTGGTATGATAAAGGACCCCTGTTGGTATGGTGGTTTAGAGCTCAGGTGCTAACCAAAAAGTTGGCAGTGTGAAACCAACTAGCTGCTTCTTGGAAACCCTGTGGGGCAGTTCTGCTCTGTCCAATAAAGTCACTATGAGTCAGAACTGACTTGACAGCAATGATTTTTTGTTTTTGTTCTTTTGGTATTATGATAAAAGTGTATATAGAATTCTTGGAAGTCACAAGTCTCTTTGGAGGAAGATAAGAGATGACTTGGATCTTGAGAAAAAATATCCATTTATGCAAACAAAGGAAGAAGGAAGTGAGAAATTCTATTTAGAAAGAAAGTCGTGCTCAAAACATGGAGATGTGAAACAGTGGTTTCTCTCATGGGCAGAAAGCCTCTGAGAGTTAGTAAAGGGCATGCCTTCTGGAGGGCAAAAGTAAAAGACACTGGAGAAGCAGGCAGGAGCCAGGCTATAGACAATCTATAGTGCCATGGTAAGGATACCGAGAGCCAAAAATTGTTTTTAAGCACTGTGTTTTTAAATATTGAGTTTTTGAGGGCTGTTTTAGAGGGCACAAGAGTAGAGATGGGATAACCAGATACTTGATGATGTAATTGTTCATATGAGTGATGGTAGTGGCCTGTACAGTATTTTTGGTCCCAGGACTGGAAGGAAGGATGCACTGTAGTTTGAAGATAGATTTGGCAGGATAAGTAACAGGTGGGTGATGAGGTGATTAAATGAAGCCAGAAGTAGGAAGAAAAGAGACAGTTGTGGGAAGAAGATGTGACTGTGGTTTTGCGGTTCTTAAATAAGGTATTCATGTTGGAGTTTTCCAGTAGGTAGGTGGGTATAGGGGTCAGAATGTGTGAAGAGAGGTTGGCATAGGGATATAGATTTTTGAGTAATCAGCAGCTGAGCTGTAATTTGAAAAAAGGAAAGCATAATACTTAGCGTATAGAATGTTTGTAAGTAGATAAGTACCTAAAAACTGAATCCCAGGAAAGACCAGCATTGTGGGGTATGTAGAGCAAAAAAAGTAGCCAACATGGAAAATCATAGTGGAGGGGACAGAGGAGAAGAAGGGAAGCTGAGATGAAACATGATGTGAATTAAGTTCTTCCACTCAGGGATCACAGTTTTCAAACAGAAGCTAGAAGAACACTGTAATAATGATTTATAAAATGTCTTTTTGATTTGTCATTCTGGTGGTTCTGAATATTTTCCAGAATGTTTTCAATATAAATAAAAATTGAAAAAGTGGGAAAAAGTATGTAAATGACTTCTTTTATGAAATACATTAAGAATTTAGAAAACACAGGAAAAAGACTTATTTAAGATGGCAGTGACTTGGTAATAAATTAAATAACAGTCTTAGTATTAAAAAAAAAGTAGAAAGGAAGAGTTTGAAATTATAAAACCAAAATCCACTACCAGCAAGTTGATTCCAATGCATAGCAACCATATAGGACAGAGTAGAACTGCCCCATAGAGTTTCCAAGGAGCACCTGGTAGATTTGAACGGCTGATATTTTGGTTAGCAGACATAGTTGTTAACCACTACACCACCAGGGTTTGCTTTTGAATTTACAGGAGAGAAAAACGATGTCTCCTCTGTATATGGCACAGGATGAGATTGGTAACACAAGTGTAGTAATTTGCTTTGAAGAAAAAAATGTTCTCTGAACTAAAGATGAGGGGCACAAATGGGTAGGTACGAGTGACCTGAGGGTGAGGCGACATGAAGATTATGTGGGATAGCTGACAGGAATGGGGTCAAGTTTTTGAGTAGTCATTCAGAGGAATGAGAGAAAATTCTGACAAACGTCACTGGCAGGAACTTGGCGTTTAGCTGAAGTTCAACTTGTTGGTGTCAAGTGGATTCTGATTCGTAGCTGAGGTTAGTGCACGTGAATTTTATAGCAAAAGCAAGTAAAGTTTTCTGAATTCTATTCTGATGCTACATTTTAATTTTGAGACTTAGGTGTAAAAAGTGAAATCAGAGCGTTCTATTGAGAAAGACTTGAAGTCTATGCTGGAAATTGGGGCTTATGTTATTTCACTATGGAAACCATGGTAGCATAGTGATTAAGTGCACTGGCTGCCAACCAAAGAGTCAACAGTTTGAATTCACCAGGAGCTCCTTGGAAACTGTATGGGGCAGTTCTAGTCTGTCTTACGGGGTCTCTATGAGTTGGAATCAACTCGACAGCAACAGGTTTGGTTTGTTTTTTTGTTATTTCACTATTTGATGGCACTGGCAATTTGGGTTGTTCACATACTTTAGTATTATGTGTTGCTCTTGTTAAAATGCTTACTTCAGCACCTAACTTATTGTGATAGAAAAGTATTTGGATGCTAGAGAGGATATGCTATCTCAATCAACTCTATTTTAATTTGTCAATAGAATGATAATTTATTCTGTCAAGAATGATTCTTTCCTACTTTGGTTTTACAACATAAATATATATATGTATCTTTTATTGTTTTTGCCTAGATCATTTCTCTCTCCAGGTTCTGTTGTTTCTGCATATGACAAAAAGGATATCTCACACCCTAGGTCTTTAGAAGCTGAGGTATGACTTAATTTTTTTTCTTACCAATTTGTTATTCTAGATTTTCTTTAAAAAAAAAAGTGAATATTTTGCAATTGCTGTAATAATATTTCATACATTCATTGGTTCAGGTGAAATATTTTACTTCCTGGTAACATTGGCTATACCCTCCAAGTATAAAGAATGGATGTAGAAGGTGAAATGAATTTCCCCTCTGAATAACCTTGGATTGGTGTCTTTTTCTACCTAACACTAATTCTTGGGATAATTGCCAGTCGTACTTAAATATTATGGTAGCTAACTTAATAAACATAAGTAACATATCTGAGGGTGTTCATTTTAAAGCTGAGTTAACCACCCCCTCCCTTTGTTTACTTTTTTTTTCAGATGGACTGCAGTTATCAAGGATATATTGAAGATTTTCCAAATTCACGTGTGACACTCAACACTTGCTCGGGACTCAGGTTGTAGCCTATTTAAGGATATTTAATTTGCTGGTATTAGATCCTTCTGGTCTGTGGATTGATCCTCCATGTGTGTTTTCTGACCTTATAGTCATTTTGCTTATTTCACTTCCCTAAGAGACTGAACCAGAAGCACCAATAAAATAGAACTGGTCAACTTCTATTTCTGGTGGAAGGTTATTTGTTGACCCTGACAGCATCTGCTACTTGAGGCTTTGAGCAATCTTGAGTTTGGGGTGTGTTGATTGGTCTCTTCATGCTTCTTTAATTTTCTTAAATTCTTTCCGTTTTTACCCTATTTCTTAATTTCCTGGGATGATTGGCTGTTGTGGAATGCTTGAGAGTGATTGATGCTTTGACCCTGCGTTCAGTCATCTAGCCAAGTGCCGTCGAGTCGTCAGTCATCTAGGAGTATAATATCTTCAGTTCAGCCCACATGAACGAATGACTTAGGACATTAAGGCGCAGAAGAGAGTTCAATTTCAAGAAAGGGTCCTAAGGGACTGAGTGACTGGCTAGTGCAGAAAATCCACACAGTAATAAGGGGTGTTATGTTTAAGTACACACAGCCATACCACTACCCTGCTTTCTTTAAGTCAAACAAGGTATTTCTCTTAGAATATTTGTAATATAAGGCAATATAGGCATCCTGTGGTATAGTGTCCAGTTCTGGGGTATGGTCTCAAAGAATAAAGAAATAAAGTAGGAAAACCAAGGTGTCTTAAAATTTTTTTTTTTTTTAAAAGCTATGATTTCTTATTAGAACGTTAGGTTATAATTTTGGTAGAATAATTTCCAATTTATTTTGATTATTTTAACATTCAGGGGAATATTGCAGTTTAAAAACATTTCATATGGAATTGAACCAATGGAGGCCATATCAGGATTTGTGCATATGATTTATGAAGAAAAAAATGCTAACCGTAATACTCTTATTATACAAGACAGTGACATTTCTGCTTGGTCTAATGATTTACAGTATAAAATCAGAAAAAGTTCAAAAGTAAGTGCTGACTTTTGTTTTGACTTTTCACATTGGAAAATACTGATCACAACTTTGTGAAATGAAAAATACCTTCACTGCTAAGTCTGATGGGTAGCTTTCAAATCTTAAATTTATTTTGCTTTCTCATAAGGGCCATGCTTGTGTCTTTAAATTGCTAGAGAAGACACTGAAGTGCTTTGTTAGGGTTGTCATTTGATGAAAGTTTAGCATAAATTTAGGTATTAATTCCAGAAGCAGGGAAGTGTGACTAGAGGCCTAAAAGAAAGAAAATTTTTTTTTTCTTATTGGGATTTGGATACTTTATGTACAATATTATTTTTTTCCTTAATTACTCTGATAATTTAGGTGAAAATACGTTACTTAGATTTCTAAGTTAAGTCTTTGCAGTAAGAGTTCTAAAATGGACAAAGTAAATGGCCAAATGAGATCCATGTAAGGGAAGTGGTCAATTCTTTCTCCATAGAGGCCTGCAAACTGCCACAAAAAACACAGCTGACTCCAGTGAATGGTTGTTTTTTGTCAGCTTTAGAAGAGTTTTTCTAAACGACATTGTTGGTCAAAAGTGGCATCCAGATGATAATTGACAGCAGAAAATCCAGCCGCATAGAAGACTAGTATGAAAATTATCAGTAGTATAAAAGCCTAGAAAAGTTTTGTGTTATAAACATGATATTTGCAGTTACAGCTATGGCTAACATCAAAAGATAGTTGGATTCTTGTGTAGCTTGAGAAGTCTAATGGAGAATTCTTACTAATAAGTAGTACTTTGAAAACTGGAATCTTCTAAATAGTTTTGGTATTTCGTATTTGAAAACAGCTTAGTTATGTAATTAGTAGAAACACATCTTTTGGCTTGTTACTGAATATAATTTCAATAGAATGCAGCTTTCTGGAAATTCTCAGGACTCATTCTGTGTGTTTTTCAGAGAATTGAATTTCCAAAGTTATCACCGGGATATATTAAAATGTTTATTATCGTGGATAAAAATTTGGTAGGTCCTGTTTTATGCATTTTTTTATAAATGGCTTAGTATTTGTCTTTAACTTGATTTGAAAGATATAGTGGATATTTTCAAACTTTTTGGTGAATGTTTATTTTGATTTTGTGATTAATATATTCTTAAAAAGCTATAAACTAAGTTTTCATTAATTCATTTGTTTTTTTATGCAGTCTCTAACAACTTTTGTGAAATGCACTATCTTTTCATTTCCTATTTGAAAGAGTAGATCTTCAGTGAAAAGATGAATTAGAACTCAGCCAAACTCTCAACCCCTGCCTGCAGCAAAGGGGTAGGGTGATAGTATTTAACTGACTCTTAGGCTCACTGGAATGGTAAATTGTAAAGCAAATATGCTACTTCTTTTAAGCAAAGAGTGCAAGAAAAGTTAATTTCTGTTTTGTTCACAGTTTTAGGTAAGTTAAACAAAAGAAAAATGAACAGAATTCTCGTTTTGAGAATTCACGAGTATAATTTAGCTATCATATGGGTATAGGCTTTGAATTTGTACTACATATGGAATTAAGGGAAACCCTGGTGGCACAGTGGTTAAGTGCTATGGCTGCTGACCAAAAGGTAGGCAGTTTGAATCCAAGTGCTCCTTGGGAACCATATGGGACAGTTCCACTCTGTCTTACAGGGTCTCTTTGTGTTGGACTCAAGTTTGATGGCAATGGTTTCATTTTTATTTTTTATATGGAGTTAGGAGATTCTAAGGCATGATGAGTCTACATTTGTCCCAGGCTGGTAAAATCCCAGGGCACCTGACAGAAGCAAGCAATATTTCCCTCTGGAGAAATGTAGTATCAACCCTGGAACCTCAGGATACCTCCAGGATTCCCGGGATTAATACCAGCCACAACAGCTGAAAATCCACAAGGAAATAAACCACTTTGAACAAAATAAGAAACAACAGATTTAGATCCACAGAACTTTTAGATATAAGAAACTTAAGCTATGTGACAGAGCAGAACTTCTCCCTGGCTTTTCTAGGCTGTCATCTTTCTCAGAGAGGGTTGGTTGTACAGTGGTTAAGAGCTCAGCTGCTGTGCAGAAGGTCAGCATTTTGAGTCTACCAGCTGCTCCTCTGAAACTGGGGGCGGTTTTGCTCTGTCCCATTATACTGCTATGAGTCAGAACTGACTCAGCAACAGTTACTGTTTGGACGGGAAGTCTTTATGGCAGCAGATGACCAGGTCTTTCTCCTGTGGAACCTCCAGGCTTTCGTCTGGCAGTGGAGTACTTACCTGTCGCAACACTAGGGCTCACTCTTTTAAGGTCTGAAAAAAGAAAAACCGAGCCCATTGCCACTGAGTTGATTCCAACTCATAGCAACCTTATAGAATAGGGTAGAATGGCCCCATAGAGTTTCCAGGGAGTACCTGAGTTAAGAGTAACAAAGTTGAAGTTCAAAAAGTTTGAGAGTATTTTAATATAGCGAATATGACCCAGTCTAAAGCCAACACAAATAATGTTTCTCTGAAAATACCAAACGGAAGAGAGCAGAATTTTAAGTGCAGCCAACAAAAAAGGAAGCAACCAAGGAGGGAAAAAAATACGTTGAACACATACCTCATAAATGTGGAACAAATTTGAAAGCTAAGGTCAAGAGGAAAGATTTAAACTAAAATAAGGAAGTGGTTATATTAGATACAGAGGGATTAGGAAAAATGTAGCTGTCTAGTTGATTTGGATTCACAGTGACCCCACAGGGCAGAGCAGAACTGCTCCATAGGGTTTCCAAGGAGCGGCTGGTGGGTTTGAATTGTTGACTTGTTGGTTAGCAGCCAAGCTCTGCCACCACACCTCCAGGGCTCCAGAGGGACTAACCTCTACAATTTAAAACCACAGATAAAGATTCATTTAAAGCAAAGCCAATCCATCTATTTATTCATCTACCCATTTTTACAACTGACATGTCTAAGATATGACATATTGCTAAAAGGTTGGAAAAAAATGCTATATAAACAGACATCAAAAAAACTAGTTGAGCTAGATTAAAATCAGATAGAGTAGACTTAACCTAACTCAGTTTTCCTTTGCTGCATAATAAACCGCTGTAAAACTGAGCAGTTGAATACAGTAACCATTTATTAATTTGCTTGAGTGCCCAGAGACCCTTTTTGCACTTTTATTGTTTACTCCAGTCATCCAAAGCCACACTCAGTACTTTTAAAGCCAGTCATCATTACTCTGGGTGGCCTGACAGGCTGTTGTGTGACAGTGTCCTTAAAATTTGGAAAAGCTCGTGGGCATAGCCAAGAGGGTCTAACTGAGTGTGACTTTGAGTCTCTGAAAGGTCTTGATGAAGTATATCATAGTCACTGGGAACCCTGTGTAGTGTAGTGTAGTGGTTAAGTGCTATGGCTGCTAACCAAAAAGTCAGAGCAGTTCCAATCCATCTGGCACTCCTTGGAAAATACATGGGACAGTTCTACTTTGTCCTTTAGAGTCACCATGAGTCAGAATCAACTCAGTGGCAGTGGGTTTGGTTGGGTTTGTCATGGTCACAGCCTAAGTTGGACCTTTGCCTAGGCTGTTTCTTAGAGTTTTTCTTTTTAAATCAGCTTGAAGGACTAGAAAAAAGAATTCTTCTTAACCAGTTTCTATCTTTGACGTGTCCATCTGTTCGTATCATAAGCCACTAGTAGAAACTGACACTTTCCACAATGATTTGAAATCATTTTGCCAGAGTTCGCAAAATGCATTAGGTATATCTTGTATCTTCTGAGGTTGCCGATTACTTTATTCATACGTTTCACAGGTCACTGTTTTTCCCAGCCTCCTAGCAGTGTTCTTGCTTCTTTCGGAGTCTTGCTTAACCAGTTGGGCGTCATGTTTCCAGCCTTTTGTCGAACGTTCCTCTGATGCCTGTCTCTAGAGCTATGGCTCAATTCCTTGAACCAAGGTTGGCCGTGTATACACCAGGTGTTGTGTCACAACAGCACCCCATTTCTAGGCACCACTTTCTCAGTCAGCTTTTTAAGGTGTTGTGGAGAACCATTACAAATTTGAGTGGCTTAATGAAACAATCACTTATTTCAGCTAGCAGTTTTACTAAGCATTTCTTCTGGTCTGGATTGCGCTTGACTGAGCGGTTCTGCTGGTCTCTTAATAGTCTCACTCAAGCACTGGAAATGAGCTTTTAGTCAAAGAGGTGTTTCTGATTTTGAAGACTGGTTGATTATCAGATATGGCCTCTGGGCCTTATTCTCTTGTCATTCAGGATTACAGGATTAAGGGTATATTAGCTAAGAAGAGGCATAAAAATTAAAAATATATTCCAAGACATTGAAACAAAAGCACAACTGAAACCCAAAGAAAGTAGAAGAAATAATAAGAGCACAGATTAAGAAAGTAGAAAAAAATTAAAAATTATCCACAAGACAAAATTTGGCATATTGTGAAAATACAGTATTGAAAATCTATGGTGAGACTAATAAAAAAATTAGAAATTTTTAAAAATGAGAAAATCACAAGAGACACTATAGATTTTAAAAATAATGTTAAAGGCTATTCTAAATGTTTCTAGTTGGCTAAAGAATTTGAAAATTTAGATGTAATGAGCAGATTCTTTGAAAATTATAACCTAAAAAAACCTGATACGCAAAGGAATGAAGTTTATTTTAAAAATAAATTAAATCTATAATAAAAGAATTTCTTAAAAAACACTGGTTAGTTCACTGGGGAATTTTAGCAAGTCTATCAGGGAAAATTTATACAAATCATCCCTGTGTTAGATAAATGGGGGACTCTTCCTGTCTTGTTTTATTAAAAAAAAAAATACATAAATGCATCAATATTCAACCAAATGTCAACATATGGAATGTTATGTAAACATGCATACATATACCAAATAAGAGTGGGATAATATTCAATAATCAATTTAGGTAAGTCACCAAAAACATTTGATTAAATTCAACATATATTTTGATAATCCACAAATGAGTATTGTAAAGAAGTGGGAAAAAAAAGATATATTCAAAAGATCCACAGTCAACAGTATATTTAATGTCAAAATGTGCTAAAATATTGAAAGCATTTATGTGGTAAATCGCATAATATGAGAAGATATTTTCAATGTGTGTAACCAACAAAGGGATTGAAGAAAGAATAAAAATGTTATGTATCAGTATTGAGAAAGTTCTTACAAAAAAAGGGCAAGAGATTTCAACAGACATTTTACAGGAGAGAATAACCAAGTGGTAAAGAAATATAGGTAATGGTACTTAAGTTTATGGTTATTAGGGTCATGCAAATTAAAAGCACAATGAGATACCACCAGTACACACCTTTTACAGTTGCAAAACTTGAGAAAGACTGCCATGGGGAGTATTTGCAGAGACCTAAATAGTGGGGCCTCCTGTTCTTCACCATGAGGTGTGTAAACTGGCAAAATCATTTGAGAACATTGGTTGTTGTTACTAATGGACACCCTTGTCTTCTGGTCTGACCCAGCAGTTTTTTTACTGTGAGTTGGCTAGCCAACAGAGATGTGGTGTACACGTATATCAAAATCAGTGAAAAACTGCATTTATTGTAGCATTATTTTAATATCACAAATTATGTCAATCAGTAGTAATAAATGAAATGCCTGGACAGTGGAATATCTAACAATGAAAATACATGAAATAAGGTGGTATTTGACATGGATCACTCTCATAAACATACTATCGAGCTAAACTACAATATAGCACATTATACAGGTAAGGCTAGGTAATATATTAATGACATCTATTAGTTTTTTAAAAAATAATTTATCTTTTTCAGTTCAATTACATGGGCTCCGACATAAATGTCATAACACAGAAGGTTATTCTGATAGTTGGCCTTGTTAATGCTGTAAGTTTTTTTAAACTCTTGTTTATATACATTATAAAAATATGGTTAATATGAAATTATGTGTGAAGTATTTTGCTGTGCTGTTGAAGTTAAAGTGCCAAATTAAATATCTTAAATATGTTTTAGTTTGGCACTTTGATTAAATATGTTTTGGAAACCCTTGTGGTGTAGTGGTTAAGAGCTATGGCTGCTGACCAAAAGGTCGGCAGTTTAGATCCACCAGGCACTTCTTAGAAACTCTATTGGGCAGTTCTACTCTGTTCTATAGGGTTACTATAAGTTGGAATCAACTTGACACAGTGGGTTTGGTTGGAGATAAGTTTTTATAAAAGTTGAATATAATGTTCAAATGTATTTAAAACTTTTCATTTATCTTTTCCTCTTAGATGCTTAGCCAGTTAAAACTGACTGTTCTAGTGTCTTCCATAGAAATCTGGTCAAATAAAAACAAAATTTCTACTGTAGGACACCCTGATGCTGTGTTGAATAGGTTGTCAGAATGGGAAAACAAGTATCTTGTTTTTCGACCCCATCATAGTACATACTTGTTTGCGTAAGTATAGCATTCAATATTTGTATAACATTACAAGGATAAACCCAAATGACTTCATGTGTTAATTTTTAAAAGAAGGACTTACTTAACATGTACTTAGAAAAGCTGGTGGCATTGTGGCTAAGTGCTATGTCAGATAACCAAAAGGTCATCAGTTTGAGTTGCCAGGTGCTCCTTGGAGACTCTGCGGAGTAGTTCTGCTCTGTCGTAGTGTCTCCATGAGTTGGAATTGACTCAAGGCCAGTGGGTTTTAGTTTTTAACATATATTCTGTTCTATAAATTTGATGGACAACGTGGGATGTACCAGTTCTCTAGGAATTAATATGGGGCAAGAGTTAGAAACTTAAATTGACCTGATGTGGGTAAAGTCACATACAAATGTGGAAATAATGGAAAGAATTTAATTGTGGGTGATGCAATTTCTTTGTTTGTCTTTGGCTTATAAACTTTCGGTACCTGTTGTCTAAGTTGTATGTTCCTGTCTTTCATTCAGTTAATTCTTACATTTTTAATATCGAATGAAACCAACATGTTGAATAATTAGAGTACCTTGAGTCTGATGTACAGAAAACTACGCTCATGTTTAGTGGAGAAATAAATATGTTATAGGGCTTATGTATACAGATGAAACCAGAATGACAGCTATTATCATAATGCAATGGTATTTTACCTAAACTATTAGGCCTAAGTCTTGTATTCCTTGATTTTTGTCAAATTCAAAATTGACAAGTGGATGATGGCCTATCCTTAACATTGAAGGCTTTAGAAAAACATAAATACTGTTGAAGAATTCAGAGTAGCATGGTGCTTAAAGCTGAAAGCCCGTTTCTGTCCAGTCAATTCCAACTCACAGCAACCTATAAGACAGAGTAGGACCTTCCTATAGGATTTCTATAGGAAGTGGATTCAAACTATAGATCTCTTGGTTGGTAGCTGAGCTGTTAATAAACCACTGTTATTTTTCAATGATGTTTGCTGTTATGGAAAATTATTGTCATTTATTATACCAGTGCAGAATGCACTGATAAGGAAAACTATTTTCTTCCCTAGATTTAGGAAGTCTCCTAGTTTTATTGGAACCACATATCCTGGAAAAATATGTTACCTGGGTTTTTCCAGAGGACTTGCTTGGGTATGTAATTATTATCCAGTTTGCTCTAACAATTTTCACATTCTGAATATTCATTAATATTTTAAATACTGACTATATTAAAGTATGAGTTAAGTATAGTACTTTCTTAATGCCCCTTTTTTAACTTTTTATATTATTAATTTGGAGCAGAAAAATGAAATTATATACTACTGCTTTAAGAATAAATGGAACATTTAAAAAATGGAAGTGATTGTTATGTAGTATTGTAAGTAAAGTTTTAATTGTTTTGAATGGTAGTATGCTATGCATCAATCTTTATTATCTATTCAGTGCAATTTTATGTTAATCATGAAGTGTATTCGTTATTAATTTTTTCTCTAATTCAGTCAGCATATGTATGTGAATTTGCATTAAATAATATCTATTTTTCTCTTTTTTATTGCATTCAGTTTATTACATGTTTAGGAGGAGCTGATTGCTATAAGGAAGAAAGAGTCACAGGATATTCATTATCTGTTGCTTTCTGGGATAAGTGAAAATAAATTCTCATTTTAAGCCAAGTTGTAAAAATTAGCGTAACTAACTAGAAAGTGCTTCAGAAAATAAGTGTGCACTATGATTTTTTTATTATGATTAAGTGAAACTATACAATTCAAGTCACTTTTCCATACCTGCCTCTGTGCAACTCTATCTGCTGTCCCATCCTGTGACAGCACATTCCTCCTTTTCACTCTTTACAACTAGTATCCTTCCAATGGACACCTGTCCCCTTCTCTCTACCCTCTCCTTTCCCTCTAGAAAGAGAGCAGTAGGATAGCCTTAA
Source organism: Heterohyrax brucei (assembly GCA_028571685.1). NCBI lineage: Eukaryota > Metazoa > Chordata > Mammalia > Hyracoidea > Procaviidae > Heterohyrax > Heterohyrax brucei. The sequence goes on along the minus strand of CM053160.1, from coordinate 64,917,501 downwards.
CCAGAAAGTGCACATATCACATGCTCATTCTGTGTCCCCAAGTCCAGTCCATTCTTAGTATAAAGTATTGACCTCTGTATTCATTTCAGGTCTTGGGCAGTAGCAAGCCTAGGGGCCATGTTCCCAGGGGACCCTCTAGGCTGTTGAATCATCAGTTCTGGTCTTTTAGTAGAGTTCTCATGTTATATCAGGAACTCTACATTGTGTCCCCTATCAAGGCTGTCTTTGGTAGTGGCTGGGTACCGTCTGGTTCTTCTGGTCTCATGCTGATGTAGTCTCCCAACTATGTGGGTCCTTCTGTCTCCTGGGCTCATTTTTCCCCATGTCTTTGATGTTCTCAGTTGTCATCAGTTCCAGCTGGATTGGGACTAACTGATGTTCCTTAGATGGCAGTTTGCTGGCTTTTAAGACCCCAGGTGCCACTCACCAATATAGGGTGCAGAAGATTCTCTTAGCAACAGGGTAGTTCTGCCAGTTGACCTTGATGTCCCCTGAAAACACTCTCCCCAGACTCTTGTCCCTACTATTCTATCCCTTGAAGTGTTGGGTTGAATTTAGAAAAACTTTTAGTTTACGGTGTACTCCTTTTGTGCTGGCCTGCCTTCTACTGGATGCCCTGTGCTTTTTACGCTGACCTGTTTGCAGCTGGTCTAAAAGGAGAAATAGAAAGAAATGATTAAAAATTTCTGTCATTATCACATAGGTTATTCAGGGAAGATTTATGAACATAATTGTGATGCTACCAATTGTTTTTGGTGACAAAACTGGAAATTAACTAATTGGCAATTGATGTCCCCTGTGAAAGTGGTGTCTCCTAGGTTCACAGAATCAGTGACTTGAATCTAGCCTAAATGGTTGGGCCATTAACATTATTCTATATTTCCTCTATGCCTACATATGAATAATAATAAAAAAAATTGCCTTTCTTGTGAAAGGTTCACTTTGTTTGTTTTCTAATTTTCTGTGAGATCCTTCTGATTTATCGATGACTGTCTTTTAATATGAAAATCCTGGTGGCATAGTGGTTAAGTGCTGCATCTATTAACTGAAAACTCAGCAGTTTCAGTCTGCCGGATGCTCTCTGGAAACTCTATGGAGCATTTCTACTCTGTCATATAGGGTCATTATGAGTTGGAAACAATTTGACAGCAGTGCTTTATTTTATTTATTTTTTTAGTCTTCTAATATCTTCATAAACTAACATCTGAAAAGTGTCACTCAAACAAAATATCTCTAGTTGTCACCTTATCTCTTACTTATTCTTTAGGGCACTCTATTCTGAATTTTCTACTACTACAACATGTAAAGTACTACTGGTCTTATTAATATTGTTCCTCTGCTTTAAAAAACTCTGGTGTGAAGTAGGCCTGTTCTTTACTTCAACAATTTCTTTGTCGTAAATGAAGTAACCATATGTACATAGGTCTATTTCTAATATTTCTTTTCTATTATTATTTTTTTTATCTTTGCACCAACACTAAACTTTAATATCAAGTAGAATAAATGCTCCTTTTCTTTCCCCTCCAATATTGCCTTGTCTAATCTTTGTTGTTGTTGTGTGGTATTGGGTCAATTCTTACTTATAGCAACTCTCACAGTCTATAAAACAAAGTAGAACTGTCCCTTAGAGTTTTCTTATCTTTATGGGAAGAGATTACCAGGTGTCTTCAGAGTGGCTGGGTGGGTTTGAATTGCTAATATTTTGGCAGACAGCTGTATACTTCTTTGTCAAGGTGTCTTTGACTATTCTTAGCTCTTTGCATTTTCATTATGTTTTAGCTTTAGCTTGTCAGTTTTCACAAAATACTCTGTTGACATTTGTAATGGGATTGCATTTAAATTGTTATCTTTCCTCCATGAGTCTTCTAATTTGTAAGCATAATATTTTCTCTATTTTCTGAATTTTTTTTTATTATCACTGAGTGAAATGTACATTCCCACATAAATTTACATACCCACCTATACGCAGCTTCCACTGCTCTCCCTGCCTGGTGACAGCACAGTATTCCTCTCTGCTCCATACATGTCTCATCCTCCCAACAGTCTCCTTTCCCCTCTTCTCCACCCACTTCCCTTACTCCGGCCAGAGGTCAGCAGGATGATATCCTATAGATGCACAGAACCATAAAGTGCATCCAATGTATGGTCACTCTGCATCGCCCAGTCCAATCCATTCGTGTTCAAAGAGTGGAACTTCATTATCATTCATGGGCAAGGGCAGCATCAGGGCCAGGGGCCATGCTCCCAGGGAAACCCCAAAGCCTCTGGACCATCAATTGTGGTCTTTTAGTGGACCCCTTTTTATTCTTGTGTTGCCAGTGAGACTCAACTTACTGAGCTCCATCGCCGGCTATCACTGGTGGTGGCTGGGCATCAATTGGTTCTTCTGGTCTCAAGTCTATGTAGGCATCCACTCATGTGGGTCTCTCTATCTTCTGGGTTGTCTTTATCCCATGTCATTTTGGTCCTCGGTGAGCATCTGTTCCTGCTGAGTTGGGACCATTTGCTGTGCCCTCGGATGGCAGCTTGGCAGTTTTTAAGACCCGAGATGCCACTCACCAATGTGGGGTGCAGAGAGCCCTCTTAGCAAAACACTAGTTGTGCCAGTTGGCCTCGATTTCACCTAAGAGCATGGTCCCCTGCCCCCTGCCCCCTTCCCCAGCTACTGTGTCCTTGAAATATTGGGTTAAGATGGAAGGAGTATTCGAGTTATGTTGAAGTCCACTTAATATTGTTCTTGTTTCTAATGTGTGCTGTCACTGATTTCATCCAACAAAATTTCTACCAACTATCTAATTTAAACCCTCCCCCCTTGCCCACCCTCCCTCCCCTCCCTTGCAGCCATCAAAGAGTCTTTTCTTCTATACATAAGTCTGTTTTTGAGGTCTTATTGTAGGGATCTCATACAGTATTTGTCCTTTTGTCTCTGACTACTTTCACTCAACATAGTGTCTTCCAGTTGAAACCAGGTTGTGAGATGTTTCCTGGAATCATCATTGTTCTTTATCATTTCATTGCATAGTGCTCCATTGACTATATATACCATAGTTTACCTATCCATTCCTCTGTTGTTGGGCATCTGGGTTGATTTCATCTTTTTGCTGTCGTGGACTGTGCTGCGATAAACATTCTTGTGCATGTGTCTGTTGGTGTGAAAGGCCTTGATTCTGTAGGATATATTCCAAGTAGTGGAATTACTGGGTCAAATGGTATATCTAGATCCATTTTTTTAAGGAAGCGCCAGATTGCTTTCCATAGAGGCTGGAGCATTTTGCAACCCCACCGACAGTGCAGGAGAGTTCTACTTTCTCCACAGCCTCTCCAGCATTTGTTGTTTTGTGTTTTTTGGATCATGGCCAACCTTGTTGGGGTGAGATAGTATCTGATTGTAGTTTTGATTTGAATTTCTTTTATAACTAAAGATCGTGAACATGTCTGCATGTGTTTTTGGCTGCTTGGATCTCCTCTTTAGAGAAGTGCCTGTCCATCTCCTTTGCCCATCGCCAAAGGTGCTGAGAGGTAGTGAGTCCTCTGACTCTGTTGCCGGGCCCCCACTGTAGGCAGCACTGTGTAAACTACTGCTTTTCTGTCAGAGAAGCGCTGTCCTGTTTGTAGGTGCTGGCTCCCAGGCTAAGAATTAGGTCCCTCTAAAATCTCAGTATCCAACATGGCGTCCTGCACTCAGGCACTGTGGTTCCATACAAACCCTGCTGTAGCAGTGACAAAAAGACAGGCCCAAAGTGGCTAGATGAACAGAGTCCTAAGCCTGGCTCTCAAAATATGGGAATTTTGCCTGCCTATCCCACCAGCAGTGCGTCTGAGTCTAGCCGCTAGGCAAGACCCAGCTCCTCCCGCTGGCCAAGACAGAGAAAAAGGCAAAATAGTGCGTTTACCTTCAGTCCGTGAGAGCCAGGACTAGCCAGGAGTGGGAGTCAGCGAAGGAGAGGAGGGTTTTCGTTCAGTAGAATGAAGTGCAGATTAACAGCCCTGTGCTGTGTCCTGGGAGCTCACTAGGTAACCAGAAGGCTTCATTTGATTATCAACTCAGGTCTGGTTTCCAGAGGGATATAAGGAGACATGTGCTTAGTCTGCCATCTTGACTCCACCCCCTCTTCTCTATTTTCTTAAATCTTTAATTTCTTTCTTTTTATAATTGTCTACATTTTTTTCTATAGACATCTTGCATATTGTGTGAAAAAATGAGGACAGTACTCCATATTTGAAACCAAAACACTGAGTAGTAAAGGACAGTTATGCTGATTGACCACAGTTTCATTGAACAAGACAATCTGTTCATCTTTTGTATGTTTCAGGAGAGAAATTTCTTGTGCATACAGAGATAGGAGTAGGCTGACCTCAATGTTAGTAGTGTTTTTTTGTGTTGGTTACTGGGGTGAAAGCATATTGCCTTAAAGGCTGTTGATAGACACAACTCTGTTATATGCATATATATCTTGTATAAGTCCATCCAAAAAATATGATTATAAACAGCTGGTATATACCCCCAAAGGCTTGAAAACACAGACTCACAAAGAGCCTGTACACCAGTGTTCATTGCAGCACTATTCACACTGGCCGAAAAGTTGGAACAACTTAAATGTCCATCAACAGGTACATGGAAAAACAAAATGTGGTGCATAAATGCAAGGAAATACTATTTAACTACTAGGAGAAATGAACTTTTGATATGTACTGCAGAATGAATTGAGCTTGATGTTAGTATAATGAGGGAAATAAGCCAATTATAAGATGACAAATATTGTAAGACCTCATTTATAAAAAGATTAAAAAAGGCAAATGTACAGAAACCAGAGTTTATTAGTGGTTACCAAGAATTGGAGGGAGGGGAAACAGAGGGGTGATGGTGATGGAAAAGTCACATTGGTTAATGGTAGTGTTGCATAGTTGCCTATTAGAATTACTGTTAACTGAGATGTACACTTGTAAAAAGTTGAATGGATAAAAGTTGTATGATACATTTACTAACAACACTGATGAAAAAATAAGAGTAGCTGCTGAGGCTGCTTATGTACAACCAAGCATCTCATATTATTTGATTTCTTAGTTTAAGGGTTTAGTCATAGCTTCACACCACATCCCAGTTATTTGGCCTAATAATGAGTATAGTGCTTTCATTTGGTCTCCTAGTTTATTGCATATTGCCTGGGGTCTTAGAGCCTACAAGTGGACACCCAAGGCACAAAAATCAATCTCTGGTCACCCCTGGAGCAGCAGCAGAAGGAGATTCAGGAATAGGCAGAGGATATGGATGTGTGGTTAACTGTACGTATGCACAGCTGCCTCCTTTGCTATGAGACTAGAAGAACTGGATGGTGCCCTGCTACCATTACTAAATGTTTTGATCAAAGATTTCAGAGAAGAGTACTGATTAAAAGAGGGTAAATGTAGAATGAAATTGCACATCTTTATGGACTCCATACTTTCTGGAGCCACTGAGAATGAATGAAAATATGACACTGAAATAATCTTTAATCTTTAAGTAAAAAATACCTCCTGTATTTTCTTCCAGCTGAACAGTAGGTTAGCTTAACTAGTAAAAAGGTCTTTCTTGAGCATTATATTCTGTTAGAAATTATTCCTACGGGATCATATTGACAACAGTGGCTGGAAATATTAGATAAGAACCTTAGGGAGCAGTGGGTTTATGCTAATGAAGGAAGAACAACTCAGAAAAAGAGGATGAGAACAGTAGCACGACTCAAAGATTATAATCAGTGAAAATTCATTGTACATTTGGAAACTGTTGAATTGGTGAATGATTTACTATGTATGTTCTCAACAACAAACAATTTTGAAAAAAATACTGGTTTAGTTATGAATTATGTTTGGCCTTATTTCTGTTTAACATTTTGTGCTTAATTTGCTTTGTGTGTTGTATTTACTTTGTAGGTTTTCTTTTTGTTTTTTAAATATATATTTTTGAATTTTAGGTAGGTTTGTAGTTTAGTGCCAGGGAGTACTCAGATATTAACACTTTCATATAAAGTCCTTAGTCCCCTCCCTTTTTAAATGTAAGTTTGTGCCATTTTATTTTGTGACTTTGTATTACTTCCCTCCCTTCTGCATCTAGTATTCAGTTTTCTCTTTCCCTTCTTCACTTAGATTTTAGTTTTTTACTACTTTAGGAGAATGTCATGAATTTAGTTGTGTCAACCTGGCCCCCATGTCAATTTAGCTGAGCTATGATTCCTATAATTGTGTGATTATCTTCCATTTTGTGATGTGATGTAATTATCATCCTTTTTATAATATGCCATTTTGTATGTTGTGAATCCCTAAACTTCTCTGAAGCAGAATTAGCGTGGAGTGTTTCTTGAGTTGCACCTCAACTAGAGGGTGTAACTCAAGTCACCACCTTACTTAAGTCACTACTCTTACCCAAGTCACTGTGTTGTGTAAATCATACTCTTGCTTGAGTCGTGCTTTTTGTTTTACAAGAGATAAAAAGAGAAAGAAGCCAGCAGAGAAGAGAGGGTCCTGACTACCATCAAGAATGACGAGCTAGGAGTGAAATGTGTCCTTTGGACCTGGGGTCCCTGCACTGAGAACCTCCTAGACCCAGGGAAGGATTAATACCAAGACATGGGGAAATCTCTAAAGAACACTGGGTCCACAGCTGTGGAAAGGAGACGAGAACCTTCCCCCAGAGCTTTCAGAGACAGAAAGCTTTCCCTTGGAGCCAACTCCTTGAATTTGGACTTTTAGATTCCTAGAAGGTTGCAGTTTTATAGATTTCTAGACATTATGATAATGGAAGAAAATATTGAAATTGTCAAGCATTTCATTTTATTTGGATCCGTGATCAACATCCATGGAAGTAGCAGTTAAGAAATCAAAAGATACATCACACTGGGAAAATCTGCTGCAAAAGACCTCTTTAAATTGTTGAAAAACAAAAATATCACCTTGAAGACTAAGGTGTAACTGACCAAAGCCCTAGTGTTTTCAGTTGGCTCATGTGTATGTGAAAGCTGGATGATGAATGCGGAAGACTGGAGATGAATTGATGCCTGTGAAGAATACTGAATATACCATAGAACGCCAAAAGAACAAACAAATCCATCTAGGAAGAAGTACAACCAGAGTGTTCTTTAGAAGCAAGGATGGTGCGATTATAATATCTCACATTCTCTGGACATATTATCGTGAAGGACCAGTCCTCAGAGAAGGACATCATACCTGGTGTCTTAGTTATCTAAGAGTGCTGTTGTAACAGAAATACTAGAAATGAGTAGGATGGCTTTAACAAACAGAAGTTTATTCTCTCACAGCCTGGCATGATAGAAGTCCAAATTTAAGGCATCAGTTCCAGGGGAAGGACTTCTCTGTCAGCTCTGGAAGACTCTTTGTCATCAATTTTACCCTAGACTAGGAGCTTCTCTGTGCAGAAATCCCAGGTCCAAAGGATGTGCTCTGCTCCTGGCACTGCTTTCTTTGTCTTATGAGGTCCTCCTGTCTTTTGGCTGGCATCTCTCTTTTATGTCTCAAAAGAGATTGGCTCAAGATGCAGCCTAACCTTGCAGATCTCATCAACATAATTTCCAGTAATCCTATCGCATTAACACCATAGTGCTAGGAATTATAATACATGAGAAAATCATACTACATGACTAAATGGTGGACAGCTACACAATACTGGGAACTGTAGTCTGGCTAAATTGATAGACATATTTTGGGGGTGACATGATTCAATCCATGACATTTGGTAAAGTGGAGGGTCAACAATAAAAAGAAGGACCCTCAACAAGGCGAGTTGACACAGTGGCTACAAGAATGGGCTCAAACATAGTGATTATGAAGATGATACTTTCTTCTGTTGTGCACTGGGTCACTATGGGTCCAAACTGGCTCGACGGCACCTAACAACAGCTAACTGTGAAAGAATAAATTTCTATTTGTGAAAGCCACTGCTTTGGTATTTGTGTTATGGCAGCACTTGTTAAGACAAAAGAAAGTGTAACATTTGCATGGTATTATTTCACACTTTTGCAATCCTAAAGTTAAATAAAATTTGTACCACCAGTTTTTGTTTTTTTATGTTTTCCTGGTTGCATTCTGGTTGGATGACATTCACATGTCAGGAAAGGTTTATGGACATTGTCCTTTCTGAGTTCTCATTTGTTTAAAATTGTTTTCTATTGCTTTGGTGCTTGAAGGACAGCTACTGGACGTGAATTTTTGACTTATACCTTGTGGCCCTGTACAATGCTGGAAATTTTGCTGTCGTCTTTCTGTTGAGAAGTCAAGTGCCAAAATTGTCTTTAAATTTGCTGTGTCCTTTTTTTCTAGAGGCCTAAAGTATTTTCTTTTTCTTTATCATTAGAAGTTAAATTTCTACTGAGATAAAAATGAGCACTGATTCTTCATGAATTAATTTTCTCAAGTACAGTGTACCTTTTTTAATACATAGATTTTTAGTATCAATTTCAAAAACAATTGTAGCTTTAATATTTCATATTATTTTGTATTATTTTTTATCCCTTAAAATTATTTATTTTTTGGCTTACGTTCTTATCTGTTTTCCATTTTCTCTTGCTTTTTCTGTTCATATCCTTTTGTCTTAGTTATCTAGTGTTGTTGTAACAGGAATAGCACAATTGTGTGACTGTAAAGAAGAGGACTTTATTTTCTCAGTTCAGCAGGCTAGAAGTCAGAATGACTCTGGAACTTCTCTTTTGGATGTTTTTACTTTTTACTTATTTTTGGTTTCTATAGCGATACTATAGAGCAGAGTAGAGCTGCCCTTAAGATTTCCAAGGAGTAGTAGGTGGATTTGAGCTGCCGCCCTTCTGGTTAGCAGCCAAGCTCTTAACCATTTCACCACCAGGCTCTGTTTTAGTTTCTCGGAGCTGGCAGTTCTTAGAATTTGTGGACCCGTAGATTCATTTGCCACCATCATCGTAAGACAGCATCTGCCTTCCCTTTCTATGTGCTTACTTCTAAGCCTTAGTTTCTCTTTCTGTAGCTCACAAATGATTAGGTTTAGGGCACAGCCTACACTTATAATGGTCTCATTAAATGACAAAGAAAACTCTCTGTTGTGTATGTGAACTTGAATTCTTTTCTACGTTTTTCCCCTACTCTGTCTAACCGAACCCAGTGCTGTCCAGTGGATTCCAACTCTCAGCGATCTCATAGGACCAGGTAGAACTGCTCCATAGAGTTCCTAAGGAGCACCTGGCTTTTTGATCAGCAGGCTAACAATTAATCTGCTCTGTCTAGGACCCTCTGTTTTGAGCTCTGTCAGAGCAATCAGTGGTGGTCACCAGGCACCATCTAGTTCTGGGCTCAGGCTGGTGGAGGCTGTAGTTCATGTGATCCCTTAGTACTTTGGACTAATATTTTCCTTGTATCTTTGGTTTTCTTAATTTCCCTTTGTTGGAGATGGGATGCCACCAAAAGATATATCTTTTGTGGCCACTTTTAAGATCCCAGAAACTGCTCATCAAAGTAAGATGCAGATAATTTTCTTTATGAACTGTGTTAAGCCACTTGAATGAATTTCACATGCAATTTTCCTTTTTTGTTTTGTTTTCTTAATCAGGTCACATAAAGTTCTAGAGGAATATTCCCTGCATTGTTTTGTATGAAAAAATTGCTATGTCTATTTCAAGTATATCATAAAATTTATAGTTGTTCACAATATAATGTAAAAACCAAGCCCACTGTCGTCGAGTTGATTCTGGGTTACAGTGACCCTATAGACAGAGAACTGACCCCCAGAGGCAGGCCCATTAAATCCAGAGTTGCTTCTGACAGCCTCATAGGTCTAGTAGGGCAAAAAGATTAAGTTCAAGACCTATTCTTTTAAGAGGTGTGGTGAGCACTCACTCTTTTCACTCAGAATTGGAAGAACCCTATTACAGAAGTAAGGGTAAACTGAAAATCAAATAGCCCTTGTAGAGATTGTCATATATCTACATGTGTCTTTTTATATTTCTCCTTCTTTATGTTAATGAAGCTGCTTGAAGTTGTCAGTTAATATCCTTTATCAATGTTGGAAAATTTTCAGTCCTTGTTCTTTCTAATGTTATTTCTGCCCATTCTCTTTCAACACTTCTCTTCAGGCTTCCACTATACATATATGAGATCTTTCTCATGCCCCTCACCATTATGCTTTGTTATGTTTTGTTTGAGAACTTTCTACTGACCCACATTCTTGTTGAGTAATTCTGTATTCTGATACTCCTGTGTCTAGTCTGCTACTGAACTCATTATTGAATTCATTATATCAGATATGATTTTTTTCAATCTTACAATTATTTATGGTATTTTGTTAATAGATTCCTAGTCTTTCATGAAGTCTTCCACTTTTAGTCTATTTTGCCTACTATATCTTCTTATATGGATATTTTCATCATGATCTTTAACATGGTCTTTTTTAAAATCCTTGTCCTCTTATTCCTGTATCTGTGTAACCCTTGTGTCTTATTCTGTTATTAGCCACAAACCACTCCTGTTGAGTTGGGTGTGACTCATAGTGACCCTATAGGTCAGAGTAGAGCTGCCTCATAGAGTTTCCAAGGAACGTCTGCCATATTTGAACTACTGACCTTTTCATTAGCAGCCAGCAGGGTTTCCATTCTGTTATTAGGAGGGTCATCTATATTACCTGTTATGTATTTTGTCTCTATTATTGGCTAGTTATTCAGGTTTATGTACACAAGAGAACCTGGGTGCTTTTAGTAGTTGCTGTCTCCTAGTACAGGGTTCACTGATTTGGATTGAATTGTCTCCCTCTAAAAATGTGTGTAGCAATTTCTTGGGTCTTGATTTCTGGTATTGCGTGATGTTCCTATATGTTGTAAATCCTGCCTCTCTGATGTTAATGAGAGAGGATGGGCAGTGGCTGTGTTAGTGAGGTGGAAATCAATCCATAAGACTGTATTGTGCCTGGGGGCAGTGTCTTAGGATATAAAGAGAGGGAAGCAAGCCGAAAGTTGGGGACCTCATACCATCAGCAAAGAACCAGTGCTGGAAGCAGAGCATATATTTTGGACCTGGGGTTCCAGTGCCTCAGAAGCTCCCAGTGTAGTGGAAGATTGATCACAAAGAGCTTCCTTCAGACCTGACAGAGAAAGCCTTCCCCTGGAGCTGATGCCCTGAATTTGGACTTTTAGCTTACTTTTCTGTGAGAGAATAAATTTTTCTTTGTTAAAGCTATCCAATTGTGGTACTTCTGTTATAGCAACAACAGATGACTAGGATAGTCCCCCTTTCCTCTTTTATGCAGGTAATAGTGAATCACTACATGTGCATGGAAGCTGAGTTGCAGTTTTAAACTCAGATAGGGAGTTATTCATAATGAGATCTGCCAAACAAGTTTGTGAATTCATTCTAGAAAAAGAGCTATGTACCTCATTGCTCAATATCACTACAGTCACCTTCCAAGTACTCCTCTTGGGAAGCTATACACTGACACCAGTGCCTAGGCCACCCTTCAAAGCGATCTTGAAACTCATTTTCTGGAATGGCCACTAGGGCTGTTGTCATCATCATATTACCCTCAATGTCCTGAATGTCATCCTTTCAACATTATCCTTGGGTAAAGAAAAAAGTCACTGGGTACCAGAACAGGTGAGACAGGAGGATGTTCCGTTATAGTTATTTGTTTACTGGCTAAAAAATCCCACAAAGACAGCTATACAATCAAGTTTGTGAACTTGCTACTGTGTGCAATGGCTGTTCCAGAAAGAGTCCCAAAATTGCTTTGGAGGGCAGACTAGGCACTGGTATCAGTGCATAGCTTCTCAGAAGGAATGCTTTGAAGGTGACTGTAGTGATATTCAGCAGTGAGGTATGTAGCACTTTTTCTAGGATGAGTTCGCAAACTTGGTTGTCAGATCTTGTGTATCTTAGATGCAGGCTATAATCCAGGAACAGGGACGACTTTAGTAAGGATCAGGTTTTAGTCATACCCTTCTGCAAGACTTTGACCCAAGACACATCTTATACCAGTTCTGCCTCATCAATGAGTAGAGGTCAGCATCCACAACACATAAAGTGGAGAAAACCCCACAATACTAGGAATTATGGCCCTTCCAGATCGACACATTACTCTAATCATCAACACGATGAAAATACCTTATTTGCAAAGTCCCACTTAATCATTGTATGAGTCACAAAGACCATGGCTAGAAGGGGCTGTATTAAGTAATTTATTGCACCACAGAAATCAGCTCTGTTTTTACCGTCCTAGCAATTTCAACATAGTCTATTAGCTCAGTCAGTTTTCTTCTTTGACTTTTCTGTGTTCTTACATTATGGAAGGGGTCACATTATTTCACTACTGGTAGAAGGATTAGCTGACTCTTTGCTGAAGTACTGAAATATTCAGAGCAATGCTATGTGAATAATTAAGACATATAAAAGTTGAATTAATTCAAACATCTTCAAGTTTTCCTCACTTTAAAATTATAATTCAAAAAGTGTTTATAAATCAAGAATAACAGCTCTTCACTCTCACTTGTATGGCCTTCTCCAGTTGTTTCTGAGCCATGCTTTAAAACAACAACAACAAAAACCTCAAAAGACACAGAAATTGAAAATTATGTAAAGGAGAACAACACCACCTATTTGGGATGTATTATCTATTTCTATGTAACCAATTACATTAAAACTTAGTGGCTGAAAACAACACAGTTCTGTGGGTCGTCAGTCCGGCAGCAGCTTAATGGGTAGTTCAGACTCAAGGTTTCACAGAATGCTGCCATCAGGGTTTCATCCAGGACAGTGGTCATCTCAGGACACGACTTGAGGAGGATCAGTGTCTAAGCTCACTCGTGGAACTTTTGGCAGATTTCAGAACATATGTTTCCAGGCTAGCACATGCGGGTAGACCTCTCCGTAGGTCTACTTGGCGACATAGCATCTGGTTTGCCCCAGAGTGAGCAAGAAAGAGGGAGAGAATCCAAGAAGCAAGCCAGTTCTTTGATAGCTCAGTCTTGAAGAGGGTGGCCTATCACATCTTTTTTTCATTTTCTTTTCACTGAAGCACATCACTAATTCCCTCATCCTTAAGGAAATGGAATTATGTAAAGGCGCACATTCCAGAAGGTGGGTCTATTTTTGAGGCTGTCACTGTAGAGGGAACACAGAACTGATTATTAAAAGATTAAAGGCTTTTGGCTTAAAATACTTCAGAGAAGGAATACAAACGAGATACTTAAGACTGTTTCTAGATTTGTTAGAATAGCTAGTACTGGCATTAATTAAACTATATTTTGGAATTGAATTATTTTTTTAAAACTCATCATGTTTAAATGAGTGTATCATTAAAATATTTTTATAACTCTACTGAAATTGCATTCACATATGTGTCTTGGATGAAAAATGAATTTTTAAAATCAGTTTTATATACCAATTTTTAAATTATAGTAAATGTATATACTTTTTGTTTTATAAGTGAATGTGATTCTTTGCTAACTGTTTTTCTGTCTTTTTTTGTTATATTTAGTATTCAGATGGTTTATCTTTGGAGTCATTTGCTGTCAGTATTGTGCAGTTACTCGGCCTTCAGTTGGGATTGAATTACGACAGTAACACTGACACCTGCCTTTGTTCAAGCGAAGTTTGCACAATGACTACCAAAGCATTGTAAGAGATCTTCTTTGTTAAGTACATGTATTCTTTCTTTCCTTCTTTCTTTTTGTTTCTGGAGGGGAGATTAAACCTACCACCCACTGCTGTTGAGTCCAACTCATAGCAACGCTATACAAAGTAGAACTGCCCCATAGAGTTTCCAAGGAGTGCCTGGAGGATTTGAACTGCCAACCTTTGGTTAGCAAATGTAACACTTAACCCACTGCACCACCAGGATTTCCAAGAGGAGATTAGAACCTTTGAATTTGTATTAACTCAACTGAAGTAATGGGCAATTATGAAACTCTGTACCTAGTAACTACAGAATACATACTATTTTCAAGTGCAAATGGAACATACATCAAAATAGACCATACTCTGGGAATCAATATGAGAGTAAAGAAATCATACAGAATATGTGTTATGACCATAGTGCAATTAAGTTAGAAGCCAGGAGAAAGGCTAACTATACTGAACCATACAGAAATTAAGTAACAGATATGTAAAGAAAATATGGCTCAGCTCAAAAAAGAAATGGCAATAAAAATCAGAAAATATTTTTAGTAAAATAATGATGAGAATTCAGTCTATCAGAACTTCTAGGAACTGGCTGAACAGTGTTCAGAGGAATATTTACAGCTTTAAATAATATTAGTAGAGAAGAGTAAGTAATTACGGATATGAGTTTCTATACAATGAAACTAGGGAAAAAAAGAGTAGATTAGGAAGTAGAAAAAACAGAAATCAATGAAATTTGAAACTGAATAAATGCATATAGAACACACAAAGTTAAAATTTCCTTCTTTGAAAAGCTTAATAAAGTTGGTAAGCCTGATCAAAGGAAGGGTGTGGTGGGACGACACACACTGTCAGGGTCTGGAATGTAAAACTGGATTATCGTTAGAAGTTAATCTCAATAGCCAAGCCTAGTGCCATTGAGTCGGATCCGACTCATGGCGACCCTAGGGGCCAGGGTAGTAGGAGCCACTATAATGTTATGTGCATTAAGTTCTACAAACTGGTGGAAATGAGGGAAAAAAATACATAAAGAACAAACTATTCAAAACTGACACAAGAATAAAAGAACTGGAGATTGCTATGTTGTTGAAAGATGTTAGACCAGTAATCCTTGTGACAATAGATACAGAAGCCCTAAACAAGATATTAACAAAAATGAATCCAGCAATAGATAAAATGAATGCTATCTGATGACAAAAAAAAAAAATTATCTGAGGAATGCAAGGTTGGCTCAATGTTAAAAAAAAAAAAAAAAAACCCTACATTAGGAGAAACTTGTAACATGTTGATACAGTGATATCATTTGATACAATTGAACACCCATTCATACTTAAAACTGTTAGCAAATTACAGTGAAAAGTGACTTCACCGGTCTGATAAGCTGTTATTGTACTTAAATGGGAAATATTGTTTCTCCTTAGGAAACTTTGATGACATAGTGGTGAAGAGTTATGACTGCTGTCCTAAAGGTTGGCAGTTCTACTTAAGGCCAGGAATAAAAGAAGATGCTCACTTTCACTATTTCCAGTCAACATTAGCTTAGGGGCCTTTACCAGTAGAATAAGAAGAGCATAGAATAAAAGCATAAAAGGCATAAAGAGTACAAAAGAACTGAAATGATGTTTATTCACAGATGAAATGCTTTTATAGCCAGAAACTTGAATTAGTCATCATATATATAAACTCTTGCAACTAATAAGTAAATTTAGAAGGTTGCTATCTATACATTTACTATTTCTGTATGTACACACTGGTTTATTATACACACACACACACACACACTACAGATTATATAGTATATATGCTACATTCTACATGTATATATAATCTACATTTCCCACAGATGAATTGGGAATCAAAATAGAAGGATATTTAAGGGCCAGGGGTCTGGGGGTATAGGGGTGAGGGTTCGGGTGGTGGAGAGTCAAGTCCTCTAAAGCCTGTCTGACTTCTTTAGTTGGGCTGAGGGTTTTTATTGAGTAGCTAAGGATGGACCAAGGTGGATGGTTACATGTAAGCATTTAGGTATGGAGAATAGTAATCTGGGAAGAATGTAGGCAATTTGTGGATGAGGTCTGCAGACAGACTTCTGGAGCCTGGAGGGGGGTTTCTCTGGAGTTCTTCTAGCTATCCTCTGGTGGTGGTTATCTGGACAGGGGATCAGAGACTGGTGCTTCCACTTGTTTGTTGATCCGGAGAGAACCGGAAACAAACCAGCTGCAAAGATTTGATTGTACTCTGTACCTGTTGCATCATCTCCCCTCTTCATAGTTTCAGTGGGTTCTAAGTGACTGTGTGATCACTCTGGGGCTAGGAACTGCAAGGAAGCTGTGGCCTCAAAAAAATAGGTGTCCATGGAAACAAATGCCAGTAAGTCCTGTTCAGTTTTTCTCAGCATCTGCCCCGTGGCCAGATGGCCTCCAGAATGTCTCAGATGACAAAGATTACAACATCAAAGGCCAAAGCTTTCAGATGTTGCTAAGGGAAGCATATATAGGACAGTTTGGAATGCTGTCATTTCCAAAACTTTAAACATTGTCATTCCTTATGACTCAGAAATTCCACCTCTAGGTATCTAGCAAAGAGAAACAAGTGCAAAGTGTTTACAAAATGACTTAGAAAATGAAATTCAGTTATAGACAAAAAGTAAAAACAACCCAGATTAACAGCAGCAAAGTGGATATACTAATTTCTGCAATGGAATTCTAGTCAGCAGCAAAAAAGATCAACAGATGATAAATACAATAGCATAAATGAATCTTAGAAATGTTATACTGAGCAAAAGAACCTGACACAAATATTTGCAGACTACTTGAAGGAAGTGTTGTGTGTCACTTCTTTCCCGACTACATGATATCATGTGAAAAATGTGCTGTCATCATAATTGGTATTCTATAAATAATATGCTGTGTATCTCTGGCTGCTTTCAAGATTTAGTTTTGTTCTTTAATCTCAGAAGTTTAATTACGATGTGGTGCCCTGGTGGCATGTTGATTAAGAGCTCTGGGGGCTAACCAAAAGATTGGCAGTTTGAATCCACCACCCACTCCCTGGAAACCCTATGGGGCAGTGTACTCTGTCCTGTAGGGTTGCTATGAGTCAAAATCAAAGCCATGGCAACGAGTTTGGTTTTTTTTTTAAATTATGATGTATGTTGGCATGGATTTCTTTGAGTTTATACTTCTCTGGGGTTTGCTGAACTTAACTGAGCATACAGATTTGTCTTTTCTAAATATGGGAAAATTTCAGGCATTATTTCTTTGAATAATCTTTCAGCCCTGCTCTTCTTCACCCTGCTGGGCTATAATAATTGAATGTTAGATCTTTTCCTGTTGTTCTACAGGCTTTGTTCATATTTTCCAGTTGTTTTGATTATGTAAATTCTATTGATCGGCCCTTAAGTTCACTAATTCTGTCCTCTGTCTTCTCCACTCTACTGTCAAACTTATCCATTGAATAGGTTTTTTTTTAATTATATTTTTAAGTTCTATAGTTCTCCTGTGGTTCCATTTTATAACTTCTATTTATTTTTGCTGTAAATTTTTTAAATTTACTTTAAAAGAATCTTTAATGACTTACTGCAGCAGTTTTGCGAAGTCTGCTTTAAAATTTTTGTCAAACATATTCTGTCACCTGACTAATGTCTGCATTAATATAGTTTTTCTCTTTCCACATTCGAGGTGTGATTTTTCTGGTTGTAAGTGTAACACAAGTTTCTATTATATCCTGAGCATTTTGTTTATTATTACGAGACTCTGAGTCCTATTTAAATGTTTTAGCCAGTAATCACCCTGTTTATATTTAGCATTTAGATGCTGGTCTACTTTGTGGATTGTAATCCCTGTGACAACTTAATTATTAGAACCTTTGCAGTGCTATTTTGGTATGCTTGGTTTATCTAGTATTGTTAGAGCTCCTGCTGATCTGTTCAGGCTGTCTGAATGGATGGAAGACAATTTCTCCAGTTGTGGGTGCTCAGTTTCTCTCTGTGGCTGAGAGGTGTCCTAGACCCATGGGGACGATGGGCTTTGAGGACTAAATGTCTGTTGTGGCACCAGCTCTCCTGTCTGTGGGAGATACAGAGTGCTTTCTTGGCTGCACATTTGTTGTGGCATGAGCTGCTTTGCCAACGTGGTCCATCTTTTTAGCAACTTTTCCTAACAGAGGGGAGTCTGAGGCCCAGCAAGGAAGAACACTTCTCTGGGTCCCTTCTTATTAGCAGAGATCTTGATTGGTTCCCCTTGCCGACGGAGCCAGGCTCCCCTAGTGTGGTTGATCAGGCTCCTCAGTAGTGCTGCCTTTTGCTGCTACACTGGGGTTCTGGAAATATCGGGCTTGGATCTTTGTGTTTCGCTGGGTGGCAACATGTAAGATGCTTTGTCCTTGGTTGTCCTTCCATTCTTCCTCCTTTGCACTTTTCAGAAGTTTCTGAGGTTACTTCTTGCATTATTTCCAGGATTTATATTTGTATATACTAAGGAGGAGCTGTGAGAAAAGAATCTACACTGTTTGTCTGGACCGAAAGCCTGTCTAACTGATTTTTACTTGAAAAATGTCTAATTGCAGAGAGCAGAATTCTAAACTATGCAACTAAAGCCAATACAAGCATGTCTATATTAGCATTTATGGAAGTGGCATTCATACACAAATAGAATTCAATTGATAAATGTATGTTAAATACTGTAGGGCTAAAATCTGAAATTCAGTTGTTTGACACTTGAAAGATAAATAAGAATAACAGTTTCTTTGTTTAAAGGCTTAATAAATGCTATAGATTAGATATATAATAGGTCTGTTACATAAAACGGGATGGACAATGACAAAATAGTTTGGAACATGTAATTTTTCATTGCAACAGTTTTCTTCGTGGAGTTTGTATTTTATATTAAAACGTATAAGCAATATATTTAGATAATGCTATTTTAAATTTGTTTATCTAAATAAACATTTTCAAAAGTGTCCTTATTGTTTTCCGTGAATAATAATGTTCTTTCCGTCTCTCATGAAGGTATCGTACATTTGGGGAAACAGAGAGATATACAGAAATAATATTTGTCATGTCTATGTTTTTATATTTTAGGCGTTTTGGAGGTGTAAAGGATTTTAGCACCTGCAGCTTGGAAGAGCTGAAGTACGTTGTTTCACAACCTGACTTGAAGTGTCTTCAGAATCGCACTGTTGAAGCACCAGCTTACAAATCAGGAAAAAAAATATGTGGCAATGGAATATTGGAAACTGGTGAAGAGTGTGACTGTGGAACTGTTAAGGTTAGTAGGCATCTTTTAAAACAATTTAATGTCTTGTCTGTGTGTGTATTGGGTAGAAAAGAAGAAAGACCTCGGTTGTTAGAAAAATATCTTCGAAAAATACCATTTTCTTTATGGAGAATGGAGTCCTTTGGTGCTCCTCATTTGGTTGTTTCAGTTTCAAACTTGAAATGAGTGGCTACAAAAATATCTGGCAAGTTTAATAAACATACTCGTAACAGTGAGCCATCACAAAACCAGACAAGAACATCCTATAACCAGTGAGAAAACAAACGCGGGTTGTTTGCTGATACCAGGAGGGAAATACTCCATTGGAGCATGTCTGTTCTACAGAAAACTACCCACCAATGAAAGTGAATGAAGTGATAATACATGAAACATTACAGATGGGTCACAAAAAGATTATGTTGATTGAAAGAAGACAGAGTCCCAAAGTTATGTAATACATGATTCTGCTTATGGTTTTTAAAGTTGGAATTAATGTAATAACACTTTATGATGTGCTTCTTGAAGTAGCACACATTCTCACCTTTCTACTTTTGTTGAATTTCTCGTGATACTTGATTAGTCACCTTTTTTTTTTTTTTTACTCTGTTTCTGCTGGGGAAACCTTGGTAGCATAGTGGTTGAGTGCCATGGGTGCTAACCAAAAGGTCGGCAGTTTAAATCCACCAGGCACTCCTTGGAAACTGTGTGGGGCAGTTCTGCTCTGTCCTTTGGGGTTGCTATGAGTCAGAATAGACCCAGTGGCAGTGGGGTTGGCCTTTTGCTTTTGGGTTGCTGATGAAGACCATACAGTAGGCATGGGAAAAAAAATCATCTCTTCCATTTGCTTTATTATTATCAGCATCCTCATTCTCATCTTTTGTAGAACCCTTTGAAGTCATTTATCTCTTTTGTTATGGTTAATTAAAGCTAACTAAAAATCAACTGTTTTTCACTTAGGTGAATATAATATGCAGTGCAATCCATATATTGAATGCTGCTTTATTCAATTATATTTTCATCTCCAGAATTGTATAGTCAGTTTTCAAACCTTTCTGGTCCTTTCTTTTGGTGATTTAGCTATTTATATTTATTATGATAAAATATACATAGCGAGACATTTGCCAATTTAACAGCTTTTACGTGTGTTATTCAGTACCAGTATCACTATCCTTGTCTGAATCATTCTACCATCACTAACATAAACTCAATACCCCCTAAGCAATAACTCCTTCTGTCTCCTTCCTCCCGACCACAGTAATCACTAACGAGTTTTGTCTCTACCTCTTTGACAATTTCATAAAAGTGAGATCATACCGTATTTGTCCTTTTGTGAATGACTTATTTCATTTGTCATAGTGTTTTCAGGATTCATCCACAGCATGGTGTTTACTAGAACTCCATTCCTCTTTAGAGCTGAATAATATTCCATTTCATCTGTGTACGGCATTTTGTTTATCCATCCATCTTCTGGTAGACATTCAAGATGTTTCAGTCTTTGGGCTGTTGGGAACAGTGCTGCAGTGAACACTGGTGTACAGGTTTCTGCTTCTGTCAGTGCTTTCAATTCTTTAGCGTATATACCTACGATTAGAATTGCTGGGTCATATAGTTCTATGTTCCACTTATTGTGGTATCATCAGATGTTTTTCTATTGCAGTTTTACCATTTTGCATTCTCCTTAGTAATGCATGAGAATTCCAGTTTCTCCATTCTACTGGGGGTTAGGAGATAATCTCTTATCGTGGCTTTGATTTCTAAGGACCAAGAATCTTGGTGGTGGAGTGGTTAAGCACTTGACTGCTAACTGAAGGCCCCTCTGAGGGAGAAAGATATGGCAATCAGCTTTCATATAGATTTACAGCCTTTAAAACCCTATAGGGCAGTTCTACTCTGTCTTATAGGGTCACCATGAGTCAGAATTCAGCTTGAAGGCAATGGGTTTGAGTTTCTGGATTTGATAATGAGGAGCCCTAGTTGCACAGTGGTTAAGTCCTTTGCTGATGTCTGAAGGGTAGCTGGTCTGGAAGCACCAGATGCTCTGAGATAGAAAACACCTGGTGATCTGATCCCACAAGGCTTATACCCTAGAAAACCCATGGAGTAGTTCTACTCAGTCCTATAAAGTTGACAGGTGCTGGAATGGATTCTACAGCAAACAGCAACAGTCACTAATGACACTGAGCATATCCTCAAGTGCTTGTGGCTGTTTGTATGTTCTCTTTAGAGAAATGCCTGTTCAAGTCCTTTGAGTGTCTGATTTGTTGATGAAGTCCTTTGATGATAAAGTATTTCATTTTGATGAAATCTCATGTATCTATTTTGTCTTCTGCTGATTGGGCTTTTGGTGTTGCATCAGACTGCTAAAAATGATGCCTAGGAGACATACCCTTAGGTTTCCCTCTGGGAATTTTGCATTACTTAGGTCTTACTTTTAGGAAGTTAACCCATTTTGTAATGGCTTTTGTATATTATATGAGGCATGGATCCTGCTTTATTCTTTTGCATGTGGGAATCCAATCTTCCCAACACTGTTTGTTAATGAACCACTTCTTTCCCCATTTAATGAGCCTCAGTATCCTTATTGAAAATCATTTGACCACAGACATATGGGATTATTTGTGGATTCTCAGTTTTGTTCCTTCACTCTGTATGTCTATCATTATACTGTGTATAATGTATATCTGTCATTGATTACTGTGGCTTTGTACCTAAAACCAAACCCACTGCTGTTGAGTTGATTCTGACACACAGAGACCCTGCAGGAAACAGTGGAACTGCCCCATACTATTGCCAAGGCTGCTGTAAATCTGTACAGAAGCAAGATTGGGTGGGTTCAAGCTATCGACGTTTTGCAGCTGGGCATTTTAACCAGTGCACCACCAGGCTGCTTACTGTATCTATATATTATGTTTTAAAACACAGAACTGTGAGTCTTTCTACTTTCTTACTCTAACCTTGGGCTAATCACAGTCCTTCCTTACAAATTTGAAGGTTGGTGTTCCCATTTCTGCAAAGCAGGCTGTTGGAATTTTGGTGGGGATTGCATTCAGTTTGCAGATTGCTTTGGGTATCATTGATGTATTAGCTGGCCCCTAGGGTCACCATGAGTCGGATCCGACTCGACGGCACTTGGCTACTTGGCTTAGCTATAGTAAGCTTTCCAATCCACAAACACAGAATGTCCTACTTATCTACCCATCTTCTTTAATTTCTTTCAGTAATGTTCTATGATTTTCTGTATATAAATCATTCACCTTCCTTGTTATTTATTCTTAAGTACTTTATTCTTTTAGATGATATTATAAATGGTATAGTTTCTTTTATTTCCTTTTCAGCTTGCTCACTTCTCATCTTTGTGTGTTGATTCGGTAACCTGCCTGCACTGGGCCGAGCTCATTTATTTAGCTCTGATCAGATCATTTCGATAGCATCTCATTTCCTATCATTTGTTTAATTCTTTTTCTTATATTTTGATTAAATATTTTTTGTTTGAGTACTTTAATTAACTTTTCAAAATAAAATTTTAATTTTATTCCAGTTGTTTTTTGGCCAATCATATTCAAGGCTTATTTTTTCTTTCCAGAAAATATTTATATTCGATTCTGCTTCAGTTGCCCTAAGATAATGTCAAAGGAGGGCCAGTTTATTTAGATTTCTTAGATGTCTGTTTATAGGAAAGTCAAAGTAGTTTACCTTGAATTTCAACTGGGGTAAGAGAGGGTCTCTGGTTAAGGATTCTCAGGGGAGATTATTTTAATTCACGTGAAGCCGAGGTGACATTGAAAGTTACAGTACAGTTTTCCTTTGAAAATAGGCAGATCTTTTTTAATCCCAAAGTTTCAAAGTGTGTAAGCCATCCTTCTCCCCTATTCCCAAAGCAAGGATTAAACCCAAGACTCTCAGAAGTATGAAGTAATAAAACACAAATAAACAGCTTATTCCCCTGCTTAGTGAGGCTGATACTGTCATTTACTGCTGTATTAAATATAAAGTAACCATTCTTTGGAGGAGGATTTATGACACACGGGCAACCTTTTCAAGACATGTGGCTATGAAGCTACTATTGTCAGTTTTTTCCAGTCTACGAACAATTATCTTAACTACATGGTCACCTTCCCAGTGTACTTCCCTTCTCTCGTATAAATTAACTAGCTCTCTTAATAGTTAAACTTGCATTCACTCCCAAGAGAATAGGTACTTTTTGCAGTGATTAAATACCATCCATTTACCAAATGATATGCATTTGAGATCTTTACAGAACTGTGTTTACAGCCAAGAATAACCAGATATCCCAGTGAAAGAAATAGTATAAAAAATCCAACAAGAGGATACTTAAACTTCAGAGTTCATGCATGTAGTAAGAACTAAAAGGTATAATTAAGCCCCCATCAACTGTCAAGCTGGTTCATTGATTGCACCAATAATAAAAAAGACAACATAGGTCAGCTCAAACTCATAATGTTGGTGAACTACCTAATTTTGAACAAACTGTCTACTAAAGACTAAAAGACCTGATTGAAGGCACTGTATCTGCTAATACCAAAAATAAGTATGGTGAATGCTGAGGTTCAGATAGACTATTTTGATTTCTGGGGCCATTTTTTCACCCCTGTGATGAGAGTTTTTGCCAGTTTCAGAGAGGGAAGATGGGAGGAGAAGTATGGTTTTTGATGGTATCACATCAGAGATTTGTTCACAGGGCCAGAAAAAAGTACTCTCATTACTATTTAAGGAGAAAGAAGGAACTGGTCACAGGCCCTCCAGTGGACTGAGTTTCCAATTCATGTTGTTAGAATCAATAAAACTGGTTAGGGTTGTCTCTGAGTCTATTGATGTCAATAACCTAACTGTGAGCAAATAGAAATCATCACTTAAGAAAGATAATGCCTACCTAGGTAACAAAAGAAAATCTTAAAAATAGTGTCTGGCATTCAATAAGTGACAACTAAGCAGTGAAAAGATAGTACTGCATGAGAGAAAACCAAATAATAGTAACAAAGCCACTAGGCTTCCAGTCAGCAGACTTTTCAGATGTACCTTTAAAATAGCCGTGCTTAATACGTTTATGGAGATAAAATCCATAGATGCGAACTTTGGCAGAGAACTTAAAGTACAAAAAATAGGATAGAAACTAGAAAAACAAAATAACTAATTTTTGCTTTTGGATTTTAACAAAATAATTTAAGTAATAAATGAACAAATTTGACAGCCAATTTAGACATGAGGTGTTGTAGTAGTTAAGTGCTATGTCTGCTGACCAAAAGGTTGGCAGTTCAAAACTACCAGGTGCTGTTTGAAAGCTCCATAGAGCAGTTCTACCCTGACATATAGGGTTGTTATGAGTCAGATTCAACTCGAAGGCAGTGGCATAGAGATAATTTTATGATTTTTAAATAATTTTATTCTGACTCATAATGATCCTTGGAAACTTTATGGGACAGTTCTGCTGTGTCCTGTAGCATTGCTATACATTGGAATTAACTCAGCGGCAACAGGTTTTTTTTTTTTTGGCTTAAGTGATACTTGAGGGACCTGGTAAGTATAGTGGTTAAGAGAGTGTCTGCTAGCCAGAAGGTTGGCTGTTCAAATTCATTAGCTACTCCTTGGGAACTCTGGGGGCAGTTCCACTCTGTCCTAAAGGTTCACTATGAGTTAGTAATTGGCAAATTTGGATATAGATTATGTCAAGTTATCTGGAACATAGTATGAGGAGACAAGAATATAAATGAATATTGACTCTATAATACAATTATGAAAGTTACTTCTACTGATAAAAAGATAAATTAAATATATGGCAATGATAGCATATAATTCAAGAAGAGACTATCTTAAGGACACTGTATTATACAAGATTAAAAGTTCTAAATTATATTAAACTTGATAAGTCAAGGACACATTTTATAATCTTTGAGAAAATCACTAAAGTAGTACTAAAATATTGCATGTAGCCAACGTATCTCTAAACTAATGGGGGGGGGGGAAGAATAATAAACATATGTAATCAACCACAAAAGAAGGCAAGAAAAGAAAGAAAATAAAAAATATATATCTATATGGGTGAGGCCTGAAAATAAAACAATGGTTGATTTAAATCCAAGTCTCTCAATAATTAATTAGATGTAATAGACAAAAAAAAAAAAAAAAAAGATACTAGTTTGAATTAAAGAAAAGAAAGACACTAAACCCAATTACATGCTGTTTATAAGACTTACAGGATAAGTACTCAGATATAACCAAAAAAAAAAAAAAAAAAAAAAGAGAGAGAGAGAGAGAGAGAGCAAACCTTCTGCCATCGAGTAGATTCCGACTCACAGTGACCGTCTAGGACAGAGTAGAACTGCCCATAGAGTTTCCAAGGAGCACCTAGAAGATTTGAACTGCTGATTTTTTGTTAAGTGACCATAGCACTTAACCACTATGTCATCAGGGTTTCCACTCACATATAAGGACACAGAAAGTTTAAGGTAAAAGAAAAAAAACAAGGTAATCATACAAAATATATTTGAAGAAATGAAGCCAAGCCAAGTGCCGTCGAGTCAGATCCGACAGGGGAATAATTTATAATACGACCCAGTAAATGTTTAACAGCTGACTCTCCAAAGGAAAAATACACAGATATATGCATACAAAAAGTCATTTAAAATTATATTGATACGAAAGAGTCAAATAGAGACTGCACAGCCTATTGTCCCACAACAACATGAGAAGGCTTCAAACAGGCATCAGTGGAACAGTGTCAGAACTTTACCATCAAAGACTTAAAACATTTAATAAATGCTACATGAACAAAAAGTCTGTTCTCTCTAGTGTCTTAAAAGCTTGTAGGCAGCTAAGATTCCTCACTAGCCACTGGTCTCACTCTATTTGGAGCAAAGGGAATGAAGAAAAGCAAACACATAGGGAAAGATCAGTCCAAAGGACTGATGGACCGCAACTACCATGGCCAGTACCAGGCTGAGTCGAGCACAACCAGATTGTCCCCAGCTACTACCACTGACTTCTTGTTTGTAGTACAAGGTTCTATCCAGAGTTGGAATGAAATGTAGAACAAAATTCTAACTCACGAAAAATGACCAGATTCACTGACGTGACAGACACTGGAAGATGTCCACGTGTATAACCTCCAAACAAACTTTTAACTGAGTACCAAAGTCACTCCTGAGGTTCACCCTTGAGCCAAAGATTGTATAGGCCCCTAAAACAAATGAGAGAAATGGGCACAGCAGCCCAGAGCCAAGGGTGAGAAAGCAAGATGGAACAGGAAAGCTGGTAACAGGGAACCCAAAGGTGAGACAGGGGAGAGTTGTTGACACATCGGGGGATTGGCAACCTACGTCACAAAACATTATGTACATTCACTGTTTAATGAGAAACTAATTTGATCTATATTCATCTAAAGAGGGAAAATGTTGAAATAATGTCATAGCGTCCAGAATTTAGGGACCCACTGAGGCTAGATAAGCCCCAGAAACTCTTGCCCTGAGTGATCTTTAAACCTTAAACCTCCAACTAAAACTATCCCTTAAAGCCTTCTTCAAACCAAACAGTATTGTATTGTCATTAGGTGTCATGAAGTCAGCTCAAACTCGTGGAGACCCTGTGTACAACAAAACACAACTTTGTGTGGTCCTGCACCCTCTTTATAATTGTTGCTATTTTTGAGTCCATTGCTGCAGCTGCTATGTGAGTCCATCTCATTGAGGGTCTTCTTCTGCTTGGCTGACCTCTGCTTAACAAGTATGATGCCCTTCTCCAGGGACTGGTTCCCCCTAATAACATGCTCAGAGTACTTCAGATGACTTCTCACCATTCTCAGAGTACTGCTCAGAGTACTTCAGATGACTTCTCACCATTCTCATTTCTAAGGGGCATCCTGGCTATACTTCTTTCAAAACAGATTTGTTCATTCTTCTAGCACTTCATGGTATATAAAGCAAACAATAGCAATAAACAAACAAACAAAAAAAAACGGCAAAAAACCCAGACCCACTGCTGTCAAGTCGATTCTGACTCATAGCAACCCTATAGGACAGGGTAGCACTGCCCCGTAGGGTTTCCAAGGAGTGCCTGAGTGATTTGAACTGCCGACCTTTTGGTTAGCAGACCTAGCACTTAAGCGCTATGCCACCAGGGTTTGCTGAACCAAACAAGCTTAATTAGTAAGGTATGTCTGCCTTGAGCATTGCTCTCTCTTAAAGAATTAATTATCTGTGTGTGATCAGACTGACAACAGTAACTTGAAGGTAAGGTGAGAAGCTTTAGGGGGCAGTGCAGTTTATGCTGAGACAGTGGGATGATTTGGACAAGGATGGTGAGAGTGGTTGTACAATTTGAAAATGCAGTCAGGGTGGCTAGAAGTTATACAAAAAATTGTTGAAATGATGCATCGTTTTCTGGGTATATTTTTGTCAAAAAATTTTTTTCCGTGAAAATATAAAAGAGTCATGGTTTGAGTCACACACTTTAGTCATCAAAGTGGTGTCTTTGCTTTTTAAAACTTAAAGAGGTCTTTTGCTGTAGGTTTGCCCAGTGCGGGACCTCATTTTATTTCTTAACTGCTGCTTCCAAGGATGTTGATTGGTGTTCCAAGTAGAATTAAATCTTTGCCAGTAGTTTTTTCTCTACTTGCTATGATGTAGTTCACCAGTTCAACTTTTAGGATTTTTGTTTGCCTCTTGTTCAGGCTAAACCCACGCAGAAGGCTGTAATCTTGGGCCTCCGTCAGCAAATGCTTCAAGTGGTCCCTTCATTTCCTGCCCGGAAAATAGTATCATTTGCTTGTTGCAGGGTTGTTAATGAGCCTTCCTTCCATTCTGATGCTGTGCTCATCTTCATATGGTCCACCCTCTCAGATTACTTGCTCAGCATATAGACTGAATGAGTATTATAAAAGGATACAATGCTGACACACCACTTTCTTGATTTTAAACCATCCTGGATCCCCTTGTTCTAATCAAATGCCTGTCTCTGGGTCTGTGTGCAGGTTCTCATGTACACAACTCTGTGAGCACAATGAATTTGTCCTGGAATTCCCATTTTTCCTAGTATTAGTCATAATTTGTTATGATCTGCACGGTCACATACCTTTGTGTAGTTGATAAAGCATAGGTAAACTTTTTTTTGTTATTATCTCTTTTTTGGCCATGACCCAACTGAATTCATGATGATATCCTTCATCTATAAAGACAAAGTTCTGATGCATGCTATGATGTGGAGGAACCTTGAAAACATGACAATAAGTAAAACAAATGAGTCAGAAAAGAAAAAGAATATTGCATGATTACATATATCTAGATATCTAGAGACCTAGGTTTATTAGTGGTTATGCCAGTAGATAAAGAAGGTGGGCAAAAGAGAAGTTCGTTGGTTAGGGGAAAACGAGCTTATTAGAAGTGATGGAAAAAACGGAAATGAATAATGGTGATGGCTGCAGTGCACAATGAACTAAATTAATGAATGAACTGTATGTTTAAAGGTGGTTGAAATAGCAAATGCTTTGTTATGTAGATTCACCTCAATAAAAATTAAAAAACAAAGAGTAACACAATTTGTGAATGATAAATATATACTACCCACACAACTGTAAATCCACGTGGCCAATTGATTCTCCCAGAACTTTTTTAAAAAAAGATTTTTGGTTAAACCCTTACCCCATAGCCAGCCTGTCACTGTGACTCAACTATGATTCAACAAATGGAGTTGATCCCAGTCTCCTTTTTTCCCCATTAGATTTATTGTTATTAAATCTTCATATGATTTACTATTGAATTATTTCCAGCTACACAAATTTTATTCATGAAACTTGAAACTGCTTCCATATTTACCACTGAGACAATTAACAGAACTGTAAGTCAGTCCCAGATTTGTAGCACTTGCCAAAATCCTTACTGTAAATGTCCTCACAATGGCTGATGTCAAGTGACATCCGTAACATTTGCGAAGGCATGATTGGAAAGAGGTCTGCAGTGGTACCATAATGTAGTATTTTTATCAGAAATAGTTAATAGACATAACCTCAAAAGCAGAGGTAAAATCAAACTGGAGGACAATAATGTGGAAATGCTGGGTTTTACGTATTTACTACTTCACTTAAAATTTTCTTTAGGTGTTAATTTTAATATACAGGCATACTTTGGAGGCATTGCATATTTGGTTCCAGATCACTGCAATGAAGTGAATATCACAATAAAGCAACAAGTGAAGTTTTTTGTTTTCCAGTGCATATAAGTTATGTTTACACCATCCAGTTGTCTATTAATACAGTAGCATCAGGTCTAAAAAATGTACATACCTTAATTTTAAAAAAACCGTAAGAATTATCCTGGTTGTGCAGTGATTAAGTATTATGGCTACTAACCAAAGGGTCAGCAGTTCAGATCCATTAGAATGTTCCTTGGAAACCCTATGGGGCAGTTCTCCTCTGTCCTAATGGGTTGCTATGAGTTGGAAAGGACTTGATGGCAATGTTTTTTTAATATATACATAAATATTGTTAGGAAGTGCTTTCTGTCATCTGTGCCTCTTTGTGGGTAAAGCATATTGCCTCGATTTTGATGGCTGCTGACTAATCGGGGTGGAGGCTGCTGAAGGCTGGGGTGGGACTTTTTAAAAACAAGACAATGAAGTTTTCTGCTTCCACTGACTCTTCCTTTCATAATTTCTGTGTTTGAGAGCGTTTTGCCCACACTAGAACTTTTTTTTTCCAAAATAGGATCAAATCCTCTCGAACCCTGCCACGGCTTTATCAGGGTTATGCAACAGCTTAAATCTTTTTTTTTTTTTTTATTTGACATGACTGAGTGAAAATGTACATTCCCGTATAAATTTACATGCCCACCTATATGCAGCTTCCACTGCTCTCCCTGTCCGGTGACAGCACACTATTCCTCTCTGCTCCATACATGTCTCATCCTCCCAAGAGTCTCCTTTCCCCTCCTCTCCAACCACTCTCCTTCCTCCAACCAGAGGTCAGCAGGCTGATATCCTATAGATGTACAGAACCATAAAGTGCATACAATATATGGTCACTCTACATTGCCAAGTCCAATCCATTCGTGTCCAAAGAGTGGATCTTTGTTATGATTTATGGGCAAGCGCAGCATCAGGGCCAGGGGCCATGCTCCCAGGGGAACCCCAAAACCACCAGGCCATCAACTGAGGTCTTTTAGTGGGAGTCTCAGGATGCACCCATCATTTTAACTCTGTTCACAGCATCTCCACCTGGAGTGGATTCCATCTCAAGAAACCACTTCCTTTGCTCACCGTAAGAAGCAATTCCTCATCCGTTGAAGGTTTGTGAGATTGCAGCAACGCAGTCACATCTTCAAGCTCTACTTCCAGTTCTAGTTATCTTGCTCCCCCCCACAAATCTGCAGTTATTTCTCCCACAGAAGACTTAAACTCCTCCATGTAATCCATGAGAATTGGAATCCACTTGTTCTAAACTCACGTTAATGTTGATACTTTGACCTCCTCCTGTGAATCGTGAATACTCTTCATGTCATCTAGAATGGTGAATCCTTTTCAGGAGATTTTCAATTTACTTTGCCCAGATCAATCAGCAGAGTCACTGTCTATGGTACCTATTACCTTACAGAATGCATTTCTTAAATAAGAAGACGCGAAAGTAGAAGTTATTCCTTGATCCACGGAAAGTAGAAGATAGAACATGAATTTCCTTGTACATCCCCATCACAGCTCTTGGGT
Organism: Heterohyrax brucei; assembly: GCA_028571685.1. Lineage (NCBI taxonomy): Eukaryota > Metazoa > Chordata > Mammalia > Hyracoidea > Procaviidae > Heterohyrax > Heterohyrax brucei. The sequence continues at coordinate 64,886,920 of CM053160.1, read as the reverse complement.
GACTCAAGTGCATTGTCAATAAGCAGTAATATTTTGAAAGGAATCTTTTCTTCTGAATGGTAGTTCTCAACCGTGGGCTTAAAATTTTCAGTAAATCGTGTTGTAAATGGATGTGCAGCTGTCTAGGCCTCTTTGTTCCATTTATAGAGCACAAGCACAGTAGGTTTAGCATAATTCTTTCGGGCTGTAGAATTTTGGGAACGAAATAGTACTGCCTTCCACTTAAAGTTACTTGCTGCATTAGCCCCTCACAAGAGAATCAGATTGTTTTTCAAAGCTTTGAAGCCGAACTTCTCCTTTCTAGCTATTAAAGTCTTAGATGGCATTTTCTTCCAGTATAAGGTGTTTTGTCTACTTTGAAAAATCTGTTGGTTTGTGTGGCCAGCTTCATCATCTGTCTTGCCTAGATCTCCTATAACTTCTGAGTCCTCACTTGCTGCTTCACTTTGCACTTTTATGTTACGGAGAGGGCTTCTTTCCTTAACTCCAAAAACCAACTCCTGCAGCTTCCTCACCTCTCTCAGCCTTCATAGTCCTGAAGAAAGTTAAGGCCCTGTTTTGGATTATGTTTTGGCTTAAGGGAAGGTTATGGTTGGTTTGATCTATCCATACGACTAAAAGTTTTTTCCATAACAGTAATAGGCTGTTTTGCTTTCTTATCATTTCTGTGTTCACTGGAGTAACACTTTTAATCTCCAGTCAAGAAGCTTTTCTTTGCATTGACAATTTGGCTAACCATCTGGTGCAAGAGGCTTAGCTTTTGGCCTGTCTCGGATTTGATGTGCTTGCTACACTCTGCTTAATCATTTCTAGCTTTTCATGTAAAGTGAGAGATATGTGACTCTGCCTTTCACTTGAACACTTAAAGGCTATCTTAGGGTTATTAATTGACCTAATTTCATTATTGTTGTGTCCTAGAGAATAAGGAGGTCCAAGGAGAGGGAGAGACATAGCAGATGGCCAGTCAGTGGAGCAGTCAGGAGTCACAAAACATATAATGATTAAGTTTTCCATTGTTGTATGGGCATGATTTGTGGCACTCCAAAATAGCTGTAATAGTAATACCAAAGGTTACTGATGACAGATCGTAATAAATATAATGATAATGAAAATGTTTGAATTACTGTGAGAATTACCGAGATGTGACACAAAGACACAAGGTGAGTACATGCTGTTGGAAAAATGGCACCAAGTTGCCGCAGACTTTCAATCTGTAAAAACAATGCAGTTGTGCCTATAGTTTAATAATGGCTTTGTAGACAAACGCTTCACAAGATTTCTCAAGATTTAACAGTTAGCTCTTACATGCTGGAAAAGACTGCGTCTAGCACAATGGAATGTATAATTATCCTGAATTTAAATTTGCCTCAATATAGTCTCTGCATATGTTAAAGCAAAGTTTGGCAGAACTAGGAGGAAAATAGACATATGTACAATTACACTGGGAAATTTGTAACACATCTGTGGCATTAACCAATAGAAAAAGCAAATTAAAGAAAAAGGAAGGTATACACTACTGAACAACACATTTAAAAAACAAAGCAACCTAATTAAAATGCACAGGACATTTTACTAGAAGATGTTGAGTATTGAGATGTTATGTTTAACCACAGAATCTGGAAAAAATGACTAAGGTAGTCTTGATAGGCTTCAAAACTTTAAAACTGTGCTTACCTATGATGTTGTAATTGAGACAGCAATCAATGTTACTAAGATAACTGGAATATCCTGAAATATTTATAAAGTAAAAAAGGGAAACTTCTAAATTACTCACAGGCCAAATAAATTACAATGAAAATTAGATATATCAAAATTTACCAGTAGAGCTATACTCACACCTTTATGGAGGTTTACAGACTTAAATGAGTACATTCTACACACTGACTTCTGAATGTTGAAGAGAGGCAAATGTAATTCATTGAAAAAAGGGACAGAAATAATAAACATTAAAAATTAGAGAAATAAGCAACTACTATGCAATAAAACGACTTTGAAGCAAAACTCCATTTCCTTGGGAACACGAAAAAGAAAAACAAACAAATTCCAGGAAGAACTGATGATAATAAAATAAGAAAAGGCATAAATAACCAATATTAAGATTGAAAAGAGAAAATAATTCAGATCCTGCAAGTAGATAAAGATAAGGAAATTGATAAAAATTGTCTATCAACAACTTAAGTCTTTCATGAAATTGACAAGTTACTAGAACTGTAAAGCTTACACAGGCTTACTCAAGAAAAAATATTAAGTCTGAATGGTCCTATAACTATGAGAATAATTGAATCCATGTTTTTAAAATTTCTTACAAAGACCACCAGCCCATATGGCTTCTCTGGTGGATTCTAACTTAGATTAAATGAAGCAATGGTGCTCCTATACTATAGTGTACTATGCTGGACAGGAGAAAATGAAGAATGATATTATGTTCATTGTTAAAAAGAGCATTTCAGAATGTATCCTGAAGAAGGCATCAGTGATGGGATAATGTCCCTAAAGCTACAGCAAAAAACAGTTGATATGACTATTATTTAAATTCACACACCAAACACCAGTGCTGAAGATGAAGAAATTGAAGATTTTATCCAACTTCCTGATTTTGAAATTGATCAAACATGCAATCAAGATGCATTGATAATTACCAGTGATTGGAATGTGAAAGCTGGAGACAAAGGAAGAACTGTAGTTGCAATGTAGGGCCTAAGTGGTAGAAATGATACCTGAGCCTGCATGATAGAATTTTGCAAGACCAGTGAAATCCTCATGCAAAATTTTTTTTTCACCAATTCACCAACATAAACAGTGACCATACACTTGGACTTCCCCAGCTGGAATACACCGGTATTGAATTGACTATGTCTGTGGAAAAACAGGATGGAAAGACTCAATATTATCAGAACCAGGCCAAGAGCTAGTTGTGGAGCAGACCATCAGTTGTGCACGTGCAATTTGGAACTGAAGAAAATTAGAACAAGTTTGTAAGAGCCAACATAAAGCCTTGAGCATATCCCACCTGAATTTGGACACCATCTCAGTAATAGATTTTAGGCATTAAACACAAATGAGTGAAGATCAGATGAGTGATGGGATGCCATCCAATGTATCATATATTAAGACAGCAAAAGGCCATTAAAAAGACAAGAAAGAAAGAAAAAATCAAAGTGGACGTCAGAAGAGACTCTGAAACCTGCTTTTGAATGACCAGTAGCTAAAAACACTTGATAAAAATAAACATCCAATCTTAAATTCCCTACTGTGGTGCTTTACCATAGAACTTTATGTGATAAAGATAACAGCCCTTTGCTGTCCACAACATTGACCACTAGCTACATGTGGCTTTTGGGCAACTGAAAAGTACCCTGTATGATGGAGGAGTTGAATTTTTAGTTGAATTGACTTGAAATTTAAATAGCCACACATGCCTGTTAGACATTGTATTAGATGGTGCAACTGTAGAATCTCTGTCTCCTTTGTTCCAAGGAAGCGAGGTAGCGTCATTGAGAAAGCGAGCACTGACAGCAAGCCTTTGAGATATTAGGAACAATTCCCGGGGCTACTGAATTTTGAGCTCTGTAAATACATGCATTTTGCTGATATGATTTCTTATAAATATAAGAAAGTAACAAAATTCTTAAAACTAGTAACTAATACAGCATTTAATATTTATTCCTTCTAAGATTTTCGGCTCTGTAGTAGTAGGTTGCCAAGCCAGCCACGTGCGGTCGGGTCGGATCCCACTCATGGTGACTCTAGGGTTAGTGTTATTCAAGTGCAGTGGAATGTAGTGCACCCACACATTTCTTTTGCAAATGTCTGTCTGAGATGTTGGTTCCTATATATTTTCATGAAGAGAAGAACATTGCTGAACCTATGAGTTAGGAAAAACTCTCATACCTTGTAAAGAAGTCTTGTGTTGCAGATTTTTCTGATAGTATGTAATTCCATATGATTAAGTAACAGTATTTGTTTACAGGATTGTACACATAAAAAATGCTGTGATCCGAGAACATGTTCAAAGAAAAAAGGTGTCCAATGTGGTTCTGGATTGTGCTGCACAAATAGTTGCAAGGTAAGAGGCAACCTGTGTTGCATACCAGCTCGACGTTACCTTTCTTTAAACACTTGTTTTAAGGAGCTGAAAACATGCCTATGCCATTGTTATGAATTGTGTTGTGAATTGATGTACCTCACCTTGGGAATAGGGTTCTTTTTGTTATGATAATAGGTCATATCACTGTAGAGTAGGTTTTAAGCCAATCACTTTTGAGATTTATAAACAGAGCAAAATAGTGACAGAAATAAGAAAGTACAAATGGTGAAAGACTGATGCTACATGGAGATTACCAGGGATCCAAGTAAGAGAGACTGAAAGAGATAAGGATTTTCTCTCAGAGCAGACAGAAACTTCTAGAGCCAGTGCCTTGAATTTGTACTTCTAGCCTCCTAGACTGTGAGGAAATGTTGTGATGTTTTTGTTACAGCAGCACTAAGAAACAAAGACAACAATTTTCAGCCATTTCCACTATATTATGTTCAAGCAGAGTTGGGGCTGAGTTCATCCTTTTGTGTCTGGCAGTATATGTGGCAACCCTGAAACTTTTCGGGCCATGGGGTTTACTGGGAAGCTACCTGCCATACCTACTGCAAGATATGGGCTTTTGTGACTGTTGGAAAACAAAGAAATGGGCACGTGCTGCAAATGACTATTTTTACAGAATATTGTATGAGATGTCTGAATTTTTAACAGGAAAAATAAATTTTGGAAATTTGTATTTGCCACACGTATGTACCAGTAGACCCCATGGGGACTCTTCAGTATAATTAGTGGCCCTTAGTACCACTGAACACTTAGGGTGGGGCTTACGGGAGAGGGCAACAAAAACAAAAAATCTGATTGTTAGGTGCCATCAAGCTGATTCCTGCTCATAGTGACACTGTGCACAACAGAACAACACACTACTTGGTCCTGTGCCATCTTTGCAGCTCTTACTGCGGTTGTACCTGTTGTTGCAGCCACTCTATCAATCTGTCTTACTGAAGGGTTTTTTTTTTTTTCACTGAGTCTTTACTAAGCATGATGTCCCTTTCTAGGAACTGATCCTTCCTGATAACATGTGAGCAATAGTGTTGCCATCCTTGATCCTTGCTTCTAAGAAGGACTTTGGTGATACTTCTTCCAAGATAAATATGTTTATTCTTTTGGCAATCCATGGTATATTCAGTATTCTTCACCATCACCACAATTCAAAAGTGTTTATTCTTCAACCTAATTCCACGGCTTGGGTCAGGCCCACCTTAGTCCTCAAGGTGACGTCTTTGCTTTTTAAAAAATCTACCAAAGATTCAGACACACTCAGTGATTCAGCATGCTTTCATTAGTGACAACATATAGTATTGACAAAAGTTCAGAGCAGAAGATAATTGGGTCACCAAAGGGTTAAGTTCATTTATTAAACTATCACTTTCTTTACTAACACTTTTGTCTTTCAACTTGACTTTCTGTTTTTGTATACCATCAGAAATGTTTCTTCGTGTTGTCTGGGATTCTTCTGTGATAGACGTATGGCTGGGGTGATCCTCTTAAGGCTTAACACTCCACTTTCCCTTGGGTTAGGAGGTTAGATTAATTATTATTTCGTTGAATACATTAACTCTCTTTGGGAAAGTCCTCTGTTCATTTGCAATTCATACAGTTACAGTTGGTCTTTTCGTGTTTGTGGCTTCTGCATCTGCAATTTCAACCCAGTCATGGCTTGAAAATATTCCAGAAAGCAAAACCTAAATTTGCTCCATGCTGACTGAGAACTACACTGAATCCATGCGAATAAATGATATATAGGCATGCCCTGCTGTAGCCATCAGCCATCCCACAGATCCTTGCCTCCCTTCAGCATTTATTATTTGAGCATCATTTGTTTCACGTCCTGTCATTATTCCCTAAACAATACAGTAAAACAACTATTTACGTAGCAATTGCAATATATTTGATATTATAAGTAATCTAGAGAAGACTTAAAGTGTTACAGGCAGATGTTGGTAGGTTATATGGAAATACTACACAATTATAAGGAACTTCAGCATTCACAGATTTTGACACCCAATAGCCCCCAGGTACTAAGGGAGAACTGTATTGTTACAATCCATCTTTCTTGAAAACTTTGAAGGAATTCCTGAATAATTTTTCCAAACACAGTACTGAACACCTAAGGAAAAAGAAACAAATTCCTGCACAAGATAAAAGGCAAATATTAGAAGGAAGTGTATGCTCTTAAAAAAATGAGTTATTATGGCAATGATAAAAAACAAAGATGAATTTAAAAACATCTCATAATGTGGATGGATCTGGAAGGCATTATGATAAGTAGAATGAGTCAGTCACAAAAGGACAAATACGATATGGGACCACTATTATGAGAACTCAAGAAAAAGTTTAAAAACAGAAAAAAATACCTTTGATGATTGAGAGGATATGGAGGAAAACCGGAAAACCAAGCCCACTGCTGTTGGGTTGGGTCAGACTCATAGCGACCCTATAGGTCTGAGTAGAACTGCCCCATGGAGTTTCCAAAGAGCACCTGGTGGATTTGAACTGCTGAACTTTTGATTAGTAGAAGTAGCACCTAATCACTGTGCCACCAGCATTTCCTACACCACCACAGTATCCAAGGGAGAAGGATATTCACTAACTAGATAGTAGATAAATCACAATACAGGGGAAGTCAGCAGAACTGGATGGACCCAAAAGCAAAGACGTTTCCTCAATACAGCCAAACACTCTGAGGGACAGAATAGTGGGAAGAGGGGAGCAGGAGAGTCTGCAGACCATGTTTCCAAGGGGCATCTCAGTCAACTGGCATAACAAAGTTTATTAAGAAAATGTTCTACACTCCACTTTGGTGAGTGATATCTGGTGTTTTAAAAGCTAACAAGTAGTCACCTAAGATGCATCAGTTGGACCCAACCCACCTGGAACAAAAGAGAACGAAGAAAACCAAAGACATAAGGAAAATATCAGCCCGATGGACAGAAAGGGCCACATAAACTGAGATTACATCAGTCTGAGACCAAAAGAACTATATATTGCCTGGCTACAACCAATGATTGCCCTGACAGGGAATGTAACAGAAAGTCTCTGATGGAGCAGGAGAAAAGTGGGGTGCAGAATTCAAATTCTAGTAAAAAGACTAGACTTGATGGTTTGACTAGGACTGGAGGGTCCCCAGAAAACAGGGCACCCAGGCACTCTGCTAGCCAAGAACTAAAATCATTCCTGAAGCCAACTCTGCAGGTGAAGATTAGACATAAAAGTATAAGACATAAAACAATACTCACGGAGAGTGTGCTTTTTGGCTCACATGGGTTTATGAGACTAAATGGGCAGCTCCTGTCTGGAGGTGAGATGAGCCGGCAGAAGGGGACTGGAGCTGGTCAAAAGGACATGGGAAGTGCAGAGTGGATAGGAGGAGCATGCTGTCATATTGTAGGAAAGCAGCTAGATTGCATAACAATGTGTATTTAAGTTTTTGTATAAGAAACTGACTTGAATTTTAAACTTATGCTTAAAGCACAATAAACAAAACAAACAAACAAAAAGAAATGAAAAAAGGAAGAAGAAGAAGAAAAGAAAAAAAGAGAGATTATTATAGGGCCCAGAAGCAATTTCAGGAAACATCTATTCTCAAAAAGTTTCGAAGTCTCCAAAAAACCCGAAAACCACTGTCATCGAGTGTATTTGACTCGTAGTGAACTTGTAGACATAGTACAACTGCCCCATAGAGTTTCCAAGGAGTGCCTGACAGATTTGAACAGCTGGCCTTTTTGTTAGTAGATGTAGCACTTAACCATTAAGCTACTAGGGTTTCCTTTCAAGGTGTAGCCTCTATGAATTAAGAGGTTATCATCAAAAGAGTCACGAGGCTTCTGGCAGGCCATCATATTGGGGCAGCTTGCATGTTCCTGTAATGCTGGAAGGTATGCCATCAGTATTTCAAATAACAGCAAGGCTATCTGTAAGGGACAGTTTGTGTGGCATTTCCAGACTAAGGCAAATTAGCAAAAAGGATGTAGCAGTCTACTTCTGAAAATACTGAGCAACAAAAACCTTATGAATGGTAGCAAAGTGTAGATGTAGTGCTGGAGGTGTAGTACTGGAAGATGAACCCCTTAGGATGGAAGGTACTCGAAATACATTTAGGGAAGAGTGGCCCCCTCAAAGTAGAGATGACCTTAATAATATGAATGGAATAAAACTTTCAGGGCCTCATTAGCTGAGATGGTAGGATTGTAAATGAGAAGAAACAGCAACAAATATCCATTAATAACAGGAAAGTAGAATGTATGAAGTTTCAATCTAGAAAAATTGGAAGTCATCAAAAATAAAATGGAACATGTTAATGATCTGTATCCTAGGCGTCAGTGAGATGAAATGTACTGGTATTGGCTATTTTGAATCAGACAACACTGTAGGATCCTATGCTGGGATTGAAAAATTGGAGAGGATTGCTATCATATTCATTGTTAAAAAGAACATTTCAGGATCTTTCCTGAGGTACAGTGCTGTCAGTGATAGGATAATATCCATAAACCTACAAAGAAGACCAATTAATATGACTATTACTGAAATTTAGTCTCAATTAGTAATGCTAATGAGGGGGCACTGGAGATTTTTTGCCGTCTTTAGCAGTCTGAAATTGTTTAAACATGCAAGCTAGATGCACTGGTAACTACTGGTGATGGAAATAGTGAAGTTGCAAACAAAGAAGGCTCAGTAGAGGAAAAAGTATGGCCTTCCTGGTAGAAGCAACACGGGATATCCCATGATAGAAGTTTGCAAGACCAAGCAATAACTTAATCTTTGGGAATATCTTTTTTCAACAGTGTAAATAGTGACTATATGTATGGACCTCACTGGCTGGAAAGTACAGGAATCATCTATGGAAGTGACATTGGAGAAGCTCAGTATCATCAGAACAAAGCCAGAGGCCAGCTTCAGAGCAAACCATCAGTTGATCATATACAGGTCAAGTTGAAACTGAAGAAAATTAAAACAAGTCCATGATAGCCAAGGTACGACCTTGAGTATATCCTACCTAAATTTAGAGAACATTTCAAGAACAAATTTGATGCACTGAGCCTTAATGAGCAAACATTAGATGAACTAAGAAATGAAAGGTCATTAAAAAGGCAGAAAAAAAGGCCATAATGAACATTAAAAGAGCCTCCAAACCTTGCCCTTCAACACAGTGTAGCTAAATCAGACAGAAGAGATGATGCAGTAAAAGAGTTGAACAGAAGATTTCAAAGGGCAGTTTGAAAGTATCATAATTAAATGTGCAAAGACCTGGAGTTATAAAAATGAAAATAAAAGCAGTTTGGCACTACTCAAGTTAGAAGAACTGAGGCAAAATTCAAACCTTGAGTTGCAATGTTGAAAGATTCTGTGGAGAAAACACTGAGCAACACAGGAAGTATCAAAATAAGATGGAAGTAATACAGTCATTGTACCAAAAAAACCCAAAGAAAACACAAGATTGGTGATGTTCAACCATTTAGGATGTGGTATATGACCAGGAACTGATACCAGTCCTGAAGGAAGAAGTTGAAGCTGTACTAACAGAAATGGCGAAATATAAGGCTCCAAGGTTTGATGGATTACCAGTTGTGAGGGTTCAACAAACATGCAACGCTGGAACCACTCACTCCAGGAAATTTGGAATACAGCTACCTGGCTAAGTGACTGGAAGAGATTAGTATTTGCATCCTTTCCAAAGAAAAGTGACCCAACAGAATGCAGACATTGTCAAACAATGTCGTTAATACTACACATAAGTAAAATTTTGCTGAAGATCATTGAAAAACAATTGCAGCAGTACAATGATGTATAGTGACAGGGAGCTGCCAGAATTTCTGCCTGGATTTTGAAGAGGACATCAAACAGAGGATGTCACTGCTGATGTTAGATGGATCTTGACTGAAAGCAGAGAATACATTTACCTGTGTCTTGTTGACTATGCAAAGGCATTTGACTGAGTGGATCATAACACACTATGAATAACATTGTGAAAAATAGGAATTCCAAGACACCTAATTTTACTCATTTTGAAAGGGATACTGCGTAGTTTAAAACTAGGAAAGGTGTGTGTACGTACTGTACCCTTGTACTGTGCTTATTCAATCTGTATGCTGAGCAGATAATCCTAGAAGCTGGACTGTATGAAGAACAACACAGCAGCAAGTTCGGAGGAAAACTCATTAACAATCTGCGTTGTGCAACTCACACAACCTTGCTTGCTGAAAGTGAAGAGTACTTGAAGCATATATGGATAGACATCAAAGACTGCAGCCTTCAGTATGGATCACACCTCAACATAAAGAAAATAAAAATCCTCACAACTGAACCAATAAGCAACACCATGATAAATGGAGAAAAGATTGAAGAAATGAAAAGATGTATTCCATTGGGCAAATCTGCTAGAAAAGACCTCTTTAAAGTGGCAAAAAGAAAAGATACTTTAAGGGCTGACGTGCACCTGACCCAAGCCAGGGTACTTTCAGTTACCTCCTATACACAGGAAAACTGAATGATGAATAAGGAAAAGAGAAGAGTAGACGTCTCTCAATTACGATATTGGCAAAGAATATTAAATATACCGTGAACTTCCAGAAGAACTGATAACTCTGTCACGGGGGAAGAAAGCCAGAATTCTCCTCAGAAGCAAAGACGGTGTGACTTTGTGTCCTGTACTTTGGACGTGTTTTCAGGGGGGACCATTTCCTGGAGAAGGACATCATGTTTGGCAAAGTCAGGTGTCGGCATAGAAGCCAAAGTTTCTTCTTGATGTGCACTGACCCAGTGGCTACAACAATGAACTCAACTGTAACTATAATTGTGAAGATGGCACAGGACCGGGCAGTGTTTCATTCTGTTGCACAAAGCGTCACTATGAGTTGGAACCAACTCCTTGGCACCTCCAAATGACATCACTGTATGGTATTTCTTGAGTCAGTCTCTTTTGAGAGATATAAAATAGCAGATTAAGTAAGCAGCAAGAAAGCAGAGGTGGGGGAGACAGATACCAGTCTTTCTCCAATCTTAATGTCACATTCTTCTTTGTATATAGTTCAGCTTCTCGGATTATTTGCTCAGCATACAAACTGACTAAATATACTAAAAGGATTCAACCCTGACACATATCTTTCCTAATTTTAAACCAAGCAGTATCCCCTGGTTCTTTTTCCCAAAACTGCAGCCAGGTACAAGTTCCACATGAGCACAGGTATGTCTTCTGGAATTCCCATTCTGCATAATGTTATCCATAATTTGTTATCCACATAGCTGAAGACCTTTGCAGAGTTAGTAAAATATTGGTGTTTCATCAGCTCTGGTGTCTTCTGCTTTCAATCCAGATCCAGCTGACACCAGCTATGATAATCCCACACCCTGTTTCCTCTTCTGAATCTGGCTTGAATTTCTCGCAGTTCCCCGAAACAGTTTTTGGATTATCTTTGGTGAACTTATACTTTTGTGTAATGCTAATGATATTGCCCAATAACTTCTGCATTTCTCTTGGGTCACCTGTCTTTGAAATGATCACAGATAGGGATCTCTTCCACTCAGTTTGCCAGGTAGCTGTCTTCCGAATTTCATGACATAGACAAGTGAGCGCTCCAGCACTGCATCAGTTAATTTAAATATCTCAGTTGGTATGACATCAATTTCCTGGAGTCTTTTATTTTGGCCAGTGCCTTCAGTGTGGCCTGTATGTCTTTCTTCAATGCCATTGATTCTGGGTCATATACTGTGTTCTGAAACAGTTAAACCTTGACCACTTGTTTTTGACAGTTACTCTGTGTGTTCTTTTTTTGATGCTTCTTGTGTCCTTCAATAATTTACCCATGGAATCCTTCAAAATTGAAGCTTGAGTCTTGAACTGTATCTTCTGTTTTTCTGCTTGAGCAATGCTGAGTGTGTTCTTCCCTTTTGGTTTTGAACTCCAGGTCTCTGCATATTTCCTTGTATCTTCTCAAGCTGCTGTTTGAAATCTTCTGTTCAACTCTTCCATATGCTTTAGCAACTCTAAGGTGAGGATCTTGTTTCAAAGTCTCCTCTGACATCCATCTGGAGTTTTCTTTTTTTATTGTCTTTTGAAGAACCTTTTGCTTTTTGCTGTCTTTATCTAAGAAGTCACTGATGCTATCCTACATTGCCTCTGGTCTTCGGTGATTAGAGTTCAAAGTGTTCCATCTGTTCTTGCAATGGTCTCTACATTCAGGTGTAGTATACTCCAGGTCATACTTTGATTCTTGTGGGCTTGTTTTAATTCCTTCAACTTCAACTTCAACTTCAACTTCAGTTTGCCTAGGAGCAACTGATGGTGTATATTCTCCAGTCGGTCACTGACTTTGTTCTAACTGATGATAGTGGGTTTTTCCATCATCTCTCTTTGCAGATGTAGTGATTTGACTTCTGTGTTTTCCATGTTGTGGAATCCACATGTATAGTTGTTGTTTGCATTGTTGAGTAAAGCTATTTGCAATTAATCAACATTGGTCTTCCAAAATCCATCATGAGCTTTATATGGCATTGCTTCTATTACCAAAGCCATATTTTCCGACTACAGATCTTTTCTTCTTTGTTTCCAATTTTGCATTTCAATTACCAGTAGTTAGCAATGCATCTTGATGGCAGTTTCAGACTGCAGAAGTTGGGAAGAATCTTCAATTTCTTCATCTTTGGCTTTAGTGGTTGGTGCTTCAATGTCGATAATAGTACTTGTAACTGGTCTTACTTATTGTTGTTGTTGGGTTCCAACTTTTTAGTGACCTTAAGAACAACAGAATAAAGCACTGTCCAATCCTGCACCACACTAACAGTCTTTTATGTCTGAACTTGCATATCAGCAATTGAGAATGTGTTCCACAGTTGGCCCCTGGCCCTGTTCTGATGGATAATATTGAGCTTTTCCGTCATCTCTTTCCTGTGTATTCCATATGGTGAGGTCCATATGTATAGCTGCTATTTATATTGGTGAAAAAAGGTATTTGCAACAAAAAAGTTGTTGATCTTGCAAAATCTATCATGCAATCTGATTCTATTGCCAAAGTCACATTTTCCAACTAATAATCCTTCTTTGTTTCCAGCTTTCACATTCCAATCACAAGTAATTGTCAGTACTTCCTAATCACATATTCAATCAAATTCAAACTACATAAATAGGTAAAAATCTTCAGTTTCTTTGTCTTTGGCCTTGTTGGTTGATGTGTAAATCTGTAGGCATATAGATATTATCCTATCACTGACAACATTGTACTTCAGGATAGATTTTGAAGTGTTCTTTTTCACAATGTCATTTCTGGCAAGTGACTGTTTAATTCAAAATGGCCAATACCAATTCATTTTAGTTCACTAGTACCTAAAATATTGATGTTTATGCATTCTGTTTCATTTTAGATGACTTCCAATTTTTCTAGAATTGTATTTCATACCTTCTGTGTTCTGATTATTTATGGATGTTTGTGGCTCTTTCTTCTCATTTTGACTCATGCCACATCAGCAAATGAAGGTCCTGAAAACTCGACTCCATCCATGTCATTAAGATTGACTCTACTTTGAAGAGGCAGCTCTTACACAGTCATCTTTTGTGTGTCTTCCAACATGGGGGTTGCTTATCTTCAAGCACTATATCAGACAGTGTTCTGCTGCTGTTCATAAGAGTTTCACTGGCTAATTCTTTTCAGAAGTAGGCTGCTGGGTCCTTCTTCCTAGTCTGTTTTAGTCTGGAAGCTCCTGGCCACCATGGGTGACTGTGCTAGTATCTGACTAAATTTGACATAGCTTCCAACATCACAGCAACAGATAAGCCTCCACAGTAAGACACAGAGACAGACACATTGGAGGTGTGAGGGAATTAGATTCAAGATAAAAAGAAATCCTTGACAACTTCAATATTTTTTCCATTTATCATGGTATTGTTTACTGGTCAGGGTGTGAGAAGTTTTGCTTTCTTTATGTTGAGATGTAATCCGTGCGGAAAGCTGTAAGTGCTTCGAGTCCTCTTCACTGTCAGCAAGCAAGTTTGTGTCAACTGCATGTCCCTCTCATTCTGATGCTCCTTTCCTCTACGTATAGCCCTGCTTCTGAGTTTTCTGAGTTAAAATGGCCAATGCAGTCTATTTCAGTTCACTAATGTGTTAGATATCGATCTTTATGCATTCCATTTCACTTTTGAAAGCTTCTAGTTTTCCTTTATCCATCATTTATACATTCCATGTTCTGATTATAATTGGATGTTAGCAGCTATTTCTTCTCATTTTGTGCCATGGCACATCAAAACACAAAGGCCTGGAAAACTTAACTCCATCTGTATCATTAAGGTTGACTCTACTTTGAGGAAGCAGTTTTTCTACATTTGTATTTTGAGTACCTTCCTGCCTAACGGGCTCATATTCTGGTACTACGTCAGATAATGTTCCACTGCTATTTGTAAGATTTTCATTGGCCGCTGTTTCTAGAAGTAGACAGCCAAGTCCTTCTTCCTAGTCTGTTTCATTCTGGAAGCTCTTCTGAAATCTGCCCACCATAGGTGACCCTGCCAGTGTTTGAAACACGGGGGCATAGCTATGCCAAACTGACAGATGTGTTGCCATTGGATTAATTGTTGTTGCTGTTGTTAGGTTGGTTCCAACTCTTAGCAACCCTATGTACAACACAACAAAACACTGCCCAGTCTTGCGCCATGTCCACAATTGTTTTTATGCTTAAGTCCATTGTTGCAGCCACTGTGTTGATCCATCTTGTCAAGGGTCTTCTTCTTCTTTGCTGACCCACCACTCTACCAAGTAGGATGTCCTTCTTCAGGGACTGATCCTTCCTGACAACATGTCCAAAGTATGTAAGAGGCAGACTTGCCATCTTTGCTTTTAAGGAGCACTCTGGTTGTACTTCTTCCAGAACAGACATGTGATTCATATACAGATTCCTTAAAAGCACAATAAGCTTTTTTCTTGAAGATGGCACCAAAAGCGAAGAAGGAAGGGCATGCTCTTCCCAAAACTGAAACCAAAGCCAAGGCATTGAAGGTTAAAAAGGCAGTGCTGAAAGGCGTCCACAGTCATAAAAAAAAGAAGATCCGTACTTCACCCACCTTCCGGCAGCCCAAGACACTGAGACTAAGGAGGCAGCCCAAATATCCTCAGAAGAGCACCCCCGGGAGAAACAAGCTGGACCACTATGCCATCATCAAGTTGTCTGTCACCACTGAGTCAGCCATGAAGAAGATAGAAGATAACAACACACTTGTGTTCATTGTGGACATCAAGGCCAACAAGCACCAGATCAAACAGGCTGTGAAGAAGCTATGACATTGATGTGGCCAAGGTCAATACCTTGATCAGACCTGATGGAGAGAAGAAAGCATATGTTTGTCTAGCTCCTGACTATGATGCTCTGGATATTGCCAACAAAATTGGAATCATCTAAACTGAGTCCAGACAGCTAATTCTAAATACACTTTTTTTCCACCAAAAAAAAAAAAAAAAAAAAGAGCACAATTAAATGTTCTAGAATTCCCATTTTATGCAATGTTAGCCATAATTTGTTATGATCCACATGGTCAAATGCTTTTGCATAGTCATTGAGACACATCTTTCTGGTATTCTCTGCTTTCAGCCAACATCTATCCGACATCAGCAATGATATATATCCCTGGTTCCACATCCTCTTCTGAATCCAGTTTGAATTTCTGGCAATACCTTGTTAATATACTGTTGTAGTTGCTGTTGAATGATCTTGAGCAAGATTGCATTCAATTGTATCCCCTTTCTTTGGAAAGGGCACAAATATGGATCTCCTTTAGTCAATTGGCCAGGTAGCTGTCTTCCAAATTTCTTGGCATAGACAAGTGAACACTTTCAGTGCTGCATCTGTTTATTGAGATATCCTTAAATGAGTCTATTTTATCTTCTTTTAGCATACTAGATACAACTTTTTTCCCTTTATTTTAGTGGTTGATTTAGAGTCCATATGATATATGTTTAACTTATTACTTTCTTCTTTCTGGTGCTAATGCACTACTTCCTGTATAAGAGAAAAGCTTAAAGTGTTCTTACTTTTCTCTGCCTCTCAGCTTTTTTCATATAGTTTAATTTCAATATGTTATAATACCTATACTACATTAAAAAAATAAATATTTTTAAGGATCCTGAAAAATAAAAAGAATCTTAATGTATTTGTCTATGTAATTGCCCTTTCCTGTTCTCTTCATTTCTTTGTGTAGGTTTATGTTTCCATCATTTTCTTACTGCTTGAAGGATTTCTTTTAACATTTTTGTAATGTTGGTTTGCAGTGATGAATCTTTTCAGCTTCTGAATTTCAGAAAAATTATTTCCTTTGCTTTTAAAAATATTTTGTCTGAGTAAAGGTTTCTGTGTTAACGTTTATTTTATTCAGTACTTAAAATATGTGGCTCCATTGTCTCCTTGTTTTCACCAACAAGTCTGCAATTATCCCTGTCCCTGTTACCCAATTGGAATGTGTCATTTTTTTTTTTCTAGCGGCTTTTAAGGTTTTCTTGTTTTCACTGATTTTGAGAAATTTGAGTAGAATGTGACTTTCTACGTTCTTCTACATGTTTCTTGTGCTTAGGTTTCATTCAGCCTCTTGGATGTGTGTATTTATAATTTATATGAAATTCAGAAAAATTTCTGAACAAACAAATTGTGGCATACTGGTTAGGAGCTATATCTGCTAACCAAAAGTTTGACAGTTTTGAATCCATCAGACACTGTTTGGAAACTCTGTATGGCAGTTCTACTCTGTCTTACAGGGTTTCTATGAGTCAGAATGGACTCAATAGCAATGGTTTTGGTTTGGAAAACAGCCATTGTAGCTGCAACAATTTTTATGTCCCTTTTTTTTTCACTTCGGCTTTAAGTGCTCTAATTGCACGTATGTTAAGTTGTGTGAATTTGTGTCATAGCGCACTGATTCTGCTAATTTTTTAAAATTCTTTTCTACCTGTTTAATTTTGAATAATTTATTTTACTATGTCTTAAGTTCACTAACTTTTTTCTCCCAACAACTAATCTTCAGTTAATCACATCCAGTGTGTTTTTCATGTCAGACTTTGTAATATTAATTTTTAGAAGTTCAATTTGGGTCTTTATTATATTTTCTAAAATTTTCAGCTCATTTAATTGTTTCAATTTAAATTCTTTTTCAGACACTATAAAACATAATGAATAATATTTACTTTCCAAAAACCCTTCTGTAAATTGTGTATACAGTCAGTAATTATCTTTCTTTTTTTTTTATTATGACTGAGTGAAGATGTACATTCCCATATAAATTTGCATGCCCACCTATATGCCACTTCCACTGCTCTCCCTGCCCGGCGACAGCACACTATTCCTCTCTGCTCCATACATGTCTCATCTTCCCAATAGTTTCCTTTCCCCTCCTCTCCATTCACTCCCCTTCCTCCAGCCAGAGGTCCAAAGGATGCTATCCTATAGATGCATAGAACCATAAAGTGCATCCAATATATGGTCACTCTGTGTTGCCAAGTCCGATCCATTTGTGTCTGAAGAGTGGACCTTTATTATGTATGATTTATGGGCAAAGGCAGCATCAGGGACAGGGTCCATGCTCCCAGGGGAACCTCGAAGCCGCTGGGCCATCAGTTGTGGTCTTTTAGTGGAGATCTCAGGGTGCACCCCTTTTTATTCTTGTGTTGCCAGTGAGACTCAACTTTGTGAGCTCCATCGCAGCTGTCACAGGTGGTGGCCGGGCACCATCTGGTTCTTCCGGTCCCAAGTCATGTAGGCAACCACTCATGTGGGTTTCTCTGTCTTCTGGGTTGTCTTTCCCCCATGTCGTTTTGGTCCTCAGAGAGAATCCGTTCCTGCTGAGTCGGGACCTACAGTCAGTAATTTTCCTTGATTAACAACAATGTGCTACCAGAATATTCAGTTCTTGTTCTTTTCCATAAATGATCGTAGTATAGTCTTAATTATTCATGTAACTTTTAACCAAGTGAACTGAATCTGTTTCACCTATGAAACACAGGCATTGTAGCACATTACCAGATTCCCTGTTCTTAGTGCACTAAAGGGAAGTAACTATCTGGCTGTGCACAAAGCACCTTTATAGTTTCAAAGGTGTCACTCTCAATTACATTGTTGAAACGGGGGGAGTAATTATAGACTGTTAGTCTCTAGGTCAATCTGTGGAAAAGTACATAGCTCAAATTGTGAGTTTTCTGGTATACGTAGTAATCCAACTCTGAAGTTGAGGCTAGTGAGGTGGTCAGATATAGGAAATGAATACGCCCATCCTAAGTTCAGTGTGGAAGGTGACGCAGCCCTGACAATGAATTAGACAACTCAGGTCCAGACTTAAGAGTCTTGGCAAGAATCAAAAACTAGAAGAGCAGAGAGAAAAAGAGTCAGAAACACAGAATAAAGCTAAAGTTTTAAGAGCCATTTAGGAATCAGTCTGACAACCAATGAAAGAAATACTCTAAACATAAGATAAGTCTTTAAAGTGCTCTTCTGAAGCAACATGGTCTAATTGATGGTGGCAGGAGCCTACACTCATACATCTTGGAGGAAAACCTGTATTGCTATGAACGTGGGTTTTTCAAACTACTAAAAGCATGGATCTTAAACAAAATGAATACACGTTTATAAAAAGTTGATTTTATATGTTTATTTTATCAATAGACTGGTAAAGTTTAGCTCAAAGAACATTTGAACAACTAAGAATTCATAGGTATTAAAGGAGAAGCTAAAATAAAAGTAAGTTTGTATGTACAGATATGTGAAAAAGTAAGCGAATTCTAGAAAAGCCAGTGTTAAGAGTTTCTCATAATACTGATGTGCATTTTTCTTCAGAAGCTATTTTAATCATTGGTCTTGATTTTAAATAACTCCACAGCTTGGGAAACAAGAGTAAATACTGCATATTGTCTACTTACCTATTACTTGGGGAATTTATGTCAAGCTTTGATATAGACAGCAAATAGTACTGAGAACATGCGATGCTATAGAAAAACAGTGTAGAGAAAAATTATTTGGGGGTAAATGAGCATTATGCAAAGTAGAGCCTTATTCTGAAAGCGAAGACAAATTTCAGTTACTCTGCATTTGACAATGATGAGAATCATGGAGAACTGAGGTTTGAGTTTAGCAAAGGAAGGGTTGAAGAGATGTTCTTGATGAAACAAGCTATTCAATAAGGGAAACCTGGAAGGCCTAATCCAGAGAGTAGCTTCCGAAAGATCAGAGAGAGATGTATTGGAGGAGATTATAGTGATGCAGGGTCCTTGTGGCATGGTGGTTAACAGCAATAGCTGCTAACTAAAAGGTCAGAAGTTCTAATCCATCAGCATCTCCTTGAAAACCCTATGAGGCAGTTCTGCTCCATCCTATGGGTCACTATGAGTTGAAATTAACTCGTTGGCAGTGGGTCTAGTTTATTTTTTTAAGTTGTTTACAGTGGAGTGTGTGAAACAAACACTCCTGTGTATTCTTTATATTTATATATATATATATGTATCTATGAAGTCTGACAACTAAGTTTGCAAGCTTTCCACCATGTGCTTACATTGGCAACACTGTACAAACAACTTGCTAAAGTTTCATAACCTTGGTATATCAATGTCTTGTAGCTGTGTTTGTGTTGACAGGTGGTGGTGTTTTGCTGAGTGGTGTTCATTATTGTTGCGTGGCTTTGTGTGCACTGTTGTGAGAATGTTGGAGTTTGAATTAGTGCAATGAACAAACATTAAACTTCTTGTTAAACTTGGTAGGAGTGGAAGTGAAATCGGGGATGTGTTAGTCCAAATTTATGAGGATAATGCCATGAATAAGACAGCAGTGTACAAGTGGATTAAACGTTTTTCAAAAGGGAAAGAAAGCAACACTGTGGAGGTCAGGGCAGCCAGTAATGAGCAGAACTGATGAAACCATTGCAAGAGTTCATTGAAATGTGCATCAAAATCATCGACTGGCAGTGAGAAGCATAGCAGAGCAGGTAAACATCGATAGAGAAACAGCTAGGAAAATCTTAACTGAAAATCTTGATATGAGAAAGGTGTCTGCAAAAATGGTCCCACAGGAGCTCACTGATGAAAAAAAAAACAAAGGAGAACTGAAGTTTGCCACGACCTTTTGGAGAGGCAATGTGATGTTTTGAGCTGGGTTATCACTGGTGATGAAATATGGGTGGACCAATATGACTCTGAAACAAAGTGTTGAAGTGTACAATGGAAGTTAGCCAATTTCCCACTTCCAAAAAAGTTCCGTCAGTCCAAACCAAGAGTCACAATTGTGTTGCTAACCTTTTTTGATATCGGAGGGATTGTTCATTATGAATTTGTACCAACTCATGGCTCCTGCATCACTACAGTGCACCAGCTCACATGACACTACTGTCTGTGAAGTAGATTTTAGCCAGTAAACCAATAACTGTATTGGAACACCCTCCCTACTCACCTGATCTGGCCCCCAATGACTTTTTTCTTTACCTGAAGATAAAGGAAATATTGAAAGGAAGATATTTTGATGATATTCAGGACATCAAGGGTAATATGATGACAGCTCTGATGGCCATTCCAGAAAAAGAGTTCCACAATTGCTTTGAAGGGTGGACTAGGTGCTGATGTCAATGCATAGCTTTCCAAGGGGAATACTTCAAAGGTGACCATAGTGATACTCAGCAATGAAGCACGTAGCACCTTTCCTAGGGTGAGTTCACAAACTTAATTGTCAGACCTTGTGTTTTTGTTGTTGTTGTTGTTAAGTGTTTGTCATCCAGGTTTTTTTGGTAAATGATTGTTGATTCCTGTTTTAAAGAGTAGTGTACAGTAAAAACAAAGACAGACTATATGAGCACAGCCATAAGTGATTTACATGTAATTTTAGTATTAAAATTAGCTCCACTTTTTCTGTTTTTCCTCCTTCTTTTATGTCAGTCTTCTTGTCTCTGAGTTTCCAGTTTTTTAACAAGCATTATCCATTCTTGTTTTGCACAGTAAATTCAATTACCTAAATTTCTGTGTGACACTAAGTAGTTAACAAAAAGCCTTAGTTATCTTTTTGCTGTTAACAGCTGATAAAAATGGAAATTTAGATGGAAATCTAGAGCCTAAATATAAAGAAAACTTAAGTGTCACTCATAGATGATATTTTCTTTCATGCCTTTTCCCTCACAGATAAAACCACGTGGCACAGTTTGCAGGCCATCAGTTGATCGAGAATGTGATTTTGATGAATACTGCAATGGAGTTAGCAGTGAATGCGTGCCTGACACTTATGTACGTGACGGATATTATTGTGAATCAGGAGATTCCTTCTGTTTTCAAGGAAAATGTCGGGGGTTTGACAGGCAGTGTAAAAAATTAGTTGGAGGAGGTAATGACCATAATTTTCCTCTTGGTTACTAAATTCTGGAGTCTGTTATTCAACTTTATATGTTAAAAATGTAAATGTAATTTGCTAGTGAATGAAATTTTGCTTAGTGTACAGTAAGTAGTGTTAAAGGAAATCACAATTTTCTTGAATCTGAAAAACAGAAACACTGAATGTATATGGAATTCCTTTTTACACAATGAAGAAACCTTAAATGGAAATGCAGTGTATTATGAGATTATAAGGAATAGAGAGTGGAGAGATTTAGTTCAGACTTATGTGATTTAACAGGGCTTGTTTGAGAAAAACGGCTAATAAATCATTGAGGTCTTTCAAGAGTAGATCTGTTCAAAGGTGCTTGCTTCTAAATAAGAGTTTCAGCTCAGAACATACCTAGCCAATTTTACTGTCTTCCATAAATGGGAATCATTTTCTTCAAGAGAGAGGTTGAAATACACAATTTTCTGCACATACACACTTCATGTTCTCTGTGTGAAGGTTTTTATTCTTAGCCCTTCCTCTGGACTCCTTGCCAAGTCGTAGGAGAGATGTCTAAATATTACCTAAATCAGTACAGCTGTCAGAAGTCTAAAAAGGAATTAAGATGAAGTTTGAGTCATTATTACCTGCTTTTTATTATTTTTTTCTCTCACATATTGTACCATTTGTCAAGACAGTGGCTAAAAGAGTAGTATTTTAAACATGGTTGCCATTCAAAGAATCAAATGACGAGTAAAATCAGGAAGCAAAAAAGCACCTCTGATCTGTGATTCAGTTTTGCCAGAGGACAGTTAAGTCCTCAGTCCAGATCATATAGGGTTCCTTACGTGCTTCTCTAACAGCCTCAGTGATCTGGTGATTTTAAAGCCCTCTGTGAGAACTGCAGGGATACAGGTACAACAGCCTTTTCCCAGAAGAATACAAACTGTAACATCTTATGGAAACGCTCTCTGTCCTATTTCAGTGACCACTTGAGTTACAGCGTCTAAGACGTGATAAATCTAGGACTGATTGTCAATTAGCTTTTTCTTGTAACTATGAAGATTTATTTATTATAAATTGTTATTCTTTTATTGTGTGTTTTAAGTGCAAGTTTACAATTAAAATCAGTTTCTCACACCAAAACCCACACTTTGCTGTGTGACCCTTGTGTCCCACAGTGTGACAGTGCACTCTTCGCCTCCGACCCATAGTTCCCACATCCACTTAACTGGCTCTTGCGCTCCTCTGTCATCCCCTCTCACCTCTGAACAGGAGCTGCTCAGGTAGTTTCCTGTACATGCCCAAGCTAAGAAGCACAGCTTCACCAGTATCACGGTATGTCTTATATACCAATTCAGTCTTTGTCAATCGGGTTTCTGGAATGATTTCTGTTCCGGGTTAACAGAGTCCAGAGGACATGTCTTTCAGGGACCCTGAAATCTGTCAGATCATCAAGTCTAGCCTTTTTTACTAGAGTTCAAGTTCTGCATTCCACGTATTTACCACTCAGTCAGGAACTCTGCTGAGTTCTCTGTAAGCACAGTCTTTGATGGTGGCTGGGCCTCTGGTTCTTCTCATCTCCTGCTGAGATAGTCTCTGTTATATGTGACCCTTTCTGTCTCTTAGGCCCACACTTCCCTTGTGTCTTTGATGTTCATTTTTCTCTTTTGCTGTAAGTAGACTGAGACCTGTTAATGCTTCTTAGATGGCTGCTTGCCAGCTTTTAAGACCCTAGACAGCACTCACCAAAGTGGGATGCAGAACATTTGCTTAAAACTTTGTTGTGCCAGTTTACCCAGGTGTCCCTTGAAACTGCGGTGCCTGGGCCCCTGACCCTGTTACTCTCTCCCTGGAAGTGTTTGGTTGTATTTAAAATACTTGTAAGATTTAGGTTTAGTCCATTTGTGCTGACTTCTTCTCTGCTGTGTGATGTCTCCTCTTCTCGTGAAATAATTCTTTTAAATTATATAACTAGTGAATACCTCTCCCACTTCTCCCCTCCCACAACCATCAAAGAATGTTTTCTTCTGCATTTAAACCTATTATTGAGTCCTCATCATAGTGGTCTCATGCAGTATTGGATCTTTTGCAACTGAGTAATTTCACTCTGTGCAATACTTTCTAGATTCTTCTATCATTGTTCTTTATCATTAGATAATATTTCATTATATGAGTATGCCATAATTTGTTTACCTATTCTGTGTCAATGGGCACCTAGGTTGATTCCATCTTTTTGCTATTGTGAAGAGTGCTGCAACGAATACTGGTGTGCATATGCCTATTTGTGTGACAGCCCTTATTTCTCCAAGATATGTTCCAAGAATTGGGATTGCTGGATCATATGGTATTTCTAGCTTTTTAAGAAAGTGCCAAATCAATTTTAAAGTGGCTGTACCGTTTTACATTTCCATGGGCAGTGTACAAGTGTTCCAGTCTCTCCATGACCTCTCCAGCATTTATTATTTTGTGTTTTTTGGATTTATGCCAGCCGTGTTGGGGCAAGGTGATATTTCATTGTAGTTATAGTTGCATTTTTCTAATGGCTAATGATAGCAAGCCTGAATGTTTTGGTGAGGTGTCTGTTCATGTCTTTTGCCCACTTGTTAATTGAAGTATTTACCTTTTAATTGTTGAGGTTTTGCAGTATCTTGTAGATTATAGAGACTAGACACTGACTGGATTTGTTGTAGACAGTTTTTTTCCCCAGTCTGTAGACTTTCATTTTACTTGTTTGGCGGAGTCTTTGGTAAGCAGGAAACCCTAGTGGTACAGTGGTTGAGTGCTATATAATTCCTAACCAAAAGGTCAGCAGTTTGAAACCACCAAGCACTCTTTGGAAACTCTGTGGGGCAGTTCTACTCTGTCCTGTAGAGTCTCTATGAGTCGGAATTGACTCAACAGCAATGGGTTTGGGTTTTTTATTTTTGCATGAGCATAAATATTTCATTTTTAGGAAGTCCCAGTTATCTATTTTCTTGTCTGGTGTTTGTGCATTGTTATTAATATTTTGTAATATGTTTATGCCTTGTACTAGGATTCCTGGTATTGTCCCTATTTTTTTCTTCCATGATCTTTATTATTTTAGTTTTTATATTTAGGTCTTTGATCCATTTTTAGTTAGTTTTTGTGCATGATGTGAAGTATGTGTCTTGTTTAATTTTTTTCACGAATGAATTTCAAGTTATGCCAACATCATTTGTTAAAGAGATTGTCTTTTCCCAGTTTACAGACTTTGGGTTTTTATCAAATATCAGCTGCTCATAGGTGGATGATTTTATGTCTGGATTCTCAGTTCTGTTGTATTGGTCTACCTGTCGTTGTACCAGTACCAGGCTCTTTTGATTACTGTAGCAGTGTAATAGGTTCTAAAGTAAGATGATATGAGGCTTCCCACTTTGTTCTTCAATAAGCTTTACTTATTCAAGGTTTCTTCCCTTTCCATATGAAGCTGGTAATTTGTTTCTCTGTCTCATTAAAAAACACCACTGTAATTTGTATTAGGATTGTAATGTGTCCACACATCTCTTTGGGCAGAATAAACGTTTTCACAATGTTGAGTTTTCCTATCCATGAGTAAAGTAGGTTTCTGTACTTTCGTAGGTGTCTTTTGGTTTCTTGTAGTAGTGTCTTGAAGTTTTCTTTGGGTAGGTCTGTTACGTCTCTGGTTAGATTTATGCCTAAGTATTTTGTCTTCTTGGGGACTCTTGTAAGTGGTATTGATTCAGTGATGTCCTCTTTTACATTCTCTTTATTGGCGTAGAGAAATCCAATTGATTTATGTATGTTTATCTTGCATCCTGATACTGGGCTGAACTCTTCTACTAGTTCCAGTAGTTATTTTCTGTGGATTCTTTTAGGGTGTTATGTATATTAGATCATATCATCTGCAACTATTTTTCTGTGAGTTTTTAACATGGATGGGTGTTGGACTTTGTCAAATACCTTTTCTGCCTCAATTGATAAAATCAAATGGGTCTTGTCTTTTGTTTTGTTTATGTGGATGATTACATTGATTGTTTTTCTAATATCAAACCACCCCTGCATCCCCAGTATGAATTCTACTTGGTCATGGTCAATGATTATAATTTTTTTTAATTTTACTTTTATTGTAAGTGAAAGTTTACAACCCAAGTGAATTTGTCATATAAAACCCCAAATGCACAGCTCTGTATAACTCTATGTACTGTCCTGACCCTGTGACAGCGCATTCCCCCTTTCTGCTCTATACTTGCATTATTCATTCGACGAACACATGTCCCCTCCTCCCCACCCTCCCTCTCCCCTCTAGAGAAGAACTGGTCAGACAGCCTTATATATATACTCAGGCCAAGAAGTACACACACCACCTGCATCATTCCATGTCGTATAATCCAGTCTAATTTTTACCTGGAGAGTTGGCTTCAGTACTGGTTTCATTTCTGGGCTAGCAGCAAGTCCAGGGGCCATGCTCTCAGGGGACCCTCCAGGATGTTAGACCGTCAAGTCTGGTCTTTTAAGAGAGTTCTAGATCTGCACTCCTGGTTTTCTTGTGCCAAATCAGGGACACTATACTGTGTTCCCTGTTGTTTTGATCTCAAGCTGATATAGTCTCCCAGTCACATGGGGCCTTCTGTCTCCTGGGTGCGTATTTTCCTTATGTCTTTAATGTTCTTGGTTTTCATCAGCTCCGGGTAGTTTGGGCCCAATTGATGTTCCTCAGATGGCAGCTTGCTAGCTTTGAAGACCCCAGGCACCACTCACCAATATAAGATGCAGAACATTTTCTTAGAAAAAACCAGTTACGCAAATTGACTTTGATATCTCTTGAAACCATGGTCCTCAGACCTCTGCCACTACTATTCTGTCTTTTAAAATGTTGGGTTGTATTTAGCAAGCCTTTTAGTCTATGTTGTCATTCGCGTGTACTGATCTCCCTTCTACTGCGTACTGTCACTCCCTTCACCTAACTGAATTCCTATCAACTATCTAATCTATGAACAACTCTCTCCCTTCCTCCTTATCCTTGTAGCTTTCAAAGAGTATTTCCTTCTGTGCATAAACCTTTTCTAAAATCCTTACAATAGTGGTCTCCTACAGTATTTGTCCTTTTGCAGCTGATTGATTTCGCTCAGCATAGTGTCTTCCAGATGATGCCAGGTTCTGAGATGTTTCCTAAAATCATTGAAGTTCTTGATCATTGCATAGTGTTCAATTGTGTAAATACATCATAGTTTGTTTATCCATTCATCTGTTGATGGGCATCTAGGTTGATTGCATCTTTTTGCTATTGTGGACTGTGCTTCAATAAACATTCATGTGTAGGTATCTTTCCATGTGACAGCCCTTACTTCTCTAGGATATATTCCATACAATGAGATTGCTGAATCATATGGTATTTCTATTTGTAACTTTTCAAGAAAGCACCAAATTGCTTTCCAAAGAAGTTGTACCACTTTACATGCCCACCAGGAGTGTAGGAGAGTGCCAATCTCTACACAGCCTCTCCAGTATTTGTTATTTTGTGGTTTTTCTTTTTTTTGGATTAATGCCAGGCTGGTTAAAGTGAGATGGTATCTCACTGTGGCTTTTTCTTGGATTTCTATAATGACTAATGATTGTGAACATATCTTCATGTGTGTTTTGGCTGACCAGATGTCTTCTTTTGTGAAGTGTCTGTCCATATCCTTTGCCCATTGCTTAATTGGCTTAGTTGTCTTCTTTCTTGCTGATATTTTGCAGTAAGTTGTGGATTATGGAAATCAGATTTGTGGTCACCAAATATTTTTTCCCAGTGTGTAGGTAATCCTTTTACTCTTTTGATGAATTCTTTGAGGAGTGTAAGTGTTTGATTTTTAGTGTTGTTGTTCTTTTTAGGTGTCATTGAGTCGGTTCTGACTTATAGTGACCCTGTGTACAACAGAAAGAAACACTGACCAGTCTTGCTCATGCCCACAGTCATTTTTATGCTAAAGTCCATTGTTGCAGCTACTGTGTCAATCCATCTTGTTGAGGGTCTTCCTTTTTTTCACCGGCCATCCACTCTACCAAGCATGATATCCTTCTCCAGGGCCTGATCTGTCCTGACAACTTGTCCAAAGTATGTAAGCAGCAGTCTTGCCATCATTGCTTCTGAAGCACTCAGGCTGTACTTCTTCCAGAACAAATCTGTTTGTTCAGTTGGTGGTCCATGGTACATTCAGTATTCTTCTCCAACACCACAGTTTGAAAGTGTCAATTTTTCTTTTCTCTTCCTTATTCATTGTCCAGGTTTCTCATGCATATGATGCAATTGAAAATACCTTGGTTTGGGTCAGGCACACCTTAGTCTTTAAGGTGCTATCTTTGCTTTCCAATACTTTAAAGACGTATTTTGCAGCAGATTTGCCCAGTGCAATGTATCTTGATTTCTTGACGGCAGCTTCCATGAGCATTGATTGTGGACCCAAGTAAGATTAAATACTTGACAACCTCAATCCTTTCTCCATTTGTCAAGATGTTGCTTACTGGTCCAGTTGTGAGGATTTTTGTTTTTGTGATGTTGAGGTGTAATCCATACTGAAGGCTGTGATCTTTGATCTTCATCAATAAGTTTTACAAATCCTGTTCAATGCCAGCAAGCAGGGTGTGGCATCTCCATAATACAGGTTGTTAATTAGTCTTCCTCTAATCCTGGTGCCTCATTGTTCCTCATATAGTCCAGCTTCTGGGATTATTTTCTTGGCATACATACTAAACAGGTATGGTGAAAGGATACAACCCTGATGCACATCTTTCCTGACTTTAAACTATGCAGTGTCCCCTTGTTCTGTTTGCGTGACTGCTTCTTGATCCATGTACAGGTTCCTTAAGAGCACAATTAAGTGTTCTGGAACATCCATTCTCTGCAATGTTAGCCATAATTTGTTACAATCTACACAGTCAAATGCCTTTGCATAGTCAATGAAACGCAATTCAACATTTTTCTGGTATTCTCTGCTTTCAGCCAAGATCTATCTGACATCAGCAATGATATCCCTGGTTCCATGTCCTCTTCTGAATC
This sequence comes from Heterohyrax brucei, assembly GCA_028571685.1. Taxonomy (NCBI): domain Eukaryota; kingdom Metazoa; phylum Chordata; class Mammalia; order Hyracoidea; family Procaviidae; genus Heterohyrax; species Heterohyrax brucei. The sequence continues at coordinate 64,858,514 of CM053160.1, read as the reverse complement.
TGGCTTGAATTTCTGGCAGTTCGTGTCAATATACTGTTGCTGTAGCTTTTGAATGATCTTGAGCAAAATTTTACTTTTGTGTGATATTAATAATATTGTTGGTGATTTCTGCATTTGATTGTATCACCTTTCTTAGGAATAGGCATAAATATGGATCTCTTCCAGTTGGTTGGCCAGGTAGCTGTCCTCCATATTTCTTGACAGATGAGTGAGCACTTTCAGTGCAGCACTTATTTGCTGAAACATCTTGATTGGTATTCCATCAATTCCTGGAGCCTTGTTTTTTGCCAATGTCTTTAACATGGCTTGGACTTCTTTCTTCAGTACCATCAGTTCCTAACCATATGCTACCTCTTCAAGTGATTGGACATAGACTGGTTCTTCCTGGTATAATGGCTCCATCTATTCTTTCCATCTTCTTTTGATTCTTCCTGAGTTTTTAATGTTTTCCGTGTAGAATCCTTCACTACTGAAACTCGAAGCTTGAAGTTTTTCTTCAGTTCTTTTGGCTTGAGAGATGCAGAACATGTTCTTCCCTTTTGGTTTTCTATTTGCAGCTCCTTTTACATGTTATTATAATACTTTATTTTGTCTTCTCGAATGATGCTTTGAAATCTTCTGTTTAGGTCTTTTAGTTTGCTGTTCCTTCTTTTTTGCTTTAGCTACCTAATGTCTGAGAGCAAGTTTCAGAGTCTCTTCTGACGTCCCAATTGGCCTTTTCTTGCTTTCCTGTCTTTTTAATGATCTCTTGCTTTTTTCATGGATGATGTCTTTGATGTCATTCCAAAATTTGTCTAGTCATCAGTCATTAGTACTCAACACATCAGATCTGTTCTTGAGATGGTCTCTAAACTCAGGTCAGATATACTTAAGGTTGTGCTTTGCCTTTTGTGGACTTGTTTGAGTTTTCTTCATTTTCAATTTGAACTTGGATTTGAGCAATTGATGGTCTGTGCCACAGTCAATACGTCGTCTTGTTCTGACTGCTGACATGGAGCTTTTTCATTGTCTTTTTGTACAGATGTAGCTGATTTCATTCCTGTATATTCCCTCTGGTGAGGTACATGTGTACAGTCACTATGTTGATGAAAAAAGATATTTGCAATGAAGAAGTCATTGGTCTTGCAAAATTCTATCATGCACTCTGTGGTGTCATATCTATCACCAAGGCCATGTTTGCCAACTACTGATCCTTCTTCTTTATTTCCAACTTTTGTATTTCAAACATCTGTAATTATCAGTGCACCCTGTTTGCATGTTTGGTCAATTTTGGATTTCAGAACCTGGTAAAAGTCTTCAGTTTCGTTGTCTTTGGCCTGAGTGGTTGCTGCATAAATTTGTGTAACAGTCATATTAACTGGTCTTCCTTACAGGCATATGGATATTTTTTCTATCATTGACAGCATTGTACTTCAGGACAGATCTTGAAATGTTATTTTTAATAATGACTACAGCACCATTCCTCTTCAAGTTTTCATTCCTGACTTAATGGACCAAATGATCATCTGATTCAAAATGGCCAATACTGGTCCCTTTCAGCTCATTAATGCCTAGCATATTGATGATTACGCATTCCATTTTATTTTTGACAGTTTCCAATTTTCATGAGATTCATACTTTATGTAATCATGTTCCAATTATTAACGGGTATGTGCAGCTGTTTCTTCTCAGTTTGAGTCACCAGCAAATGAAGATCCCAAAGTCTTTATTCCATCCATGTCACTAAGTTCGACTCTTCCGCAGATGTCTTTTGAGTGCCTTCCAACCTGGGGGCTCATTTTCCAGAACTATATCTGATAATGTTCCACTGCTATTCATAAAGTTTTCACTGGCTAGTTCTTTTCAGAAGTAGAATGCTGGATCCTTCTTCCTAGTCTGTCTTATTGTGGAAGCTCAGCTGAAAACTATCATGAGTGACCCTGCTGGTATCTGAATGCCAGTGTGTAGCTTCCAGCATCACAGCAACACACAATCCCTTACAATGTGACAAACTGACAGACAAGTGGGGGATTGATTAGTAGTTCTCATTTATGTATTTTCTTGTTTTTATTATGACTGAGTGAAAATGTACATTCCCACATAAATTTATATGCCCACCTATATGGGTCGCCATGAGTCGGATCCAACTCGACGGCACTTGGCGGCACTTGGCTATATGCAGCTTCCGACACTCTCCCTGTCTAGTGACAGCACACTATTCCTCACTGTTCCATACATGTCTCATCGTCTCAATGGTCTCCTCTCCCCTCCTCTCCACCCACTCCCCTTACTCCAGCAGAAGGTCATCAGGATGATATCTTATAGATGCATAGAACCATAAAGTGCATCCAATATATGGTCACTCTGCATCACCAAGTCCAATCCATTCGTGTCCAAAGAGGGGACCTTCGTTATTGATTTATGGGCAAGGGCAGCATCAGGGCCAGGGGCCATGCTCCCAGGGGAACCCCAAAGCCTCTGGACCATGAGTTGAGGTCTTTTAGGGGAGATCTCAGAGTGCACCCCTTTTTATTCTTGTGTTGCCAGAGAGACTCAACTTAGTGAGCTCCATCGCAGCTATCACTGGTGGTGACTGGGCAACATCTGGTTCTTCAGGTCCAAGTCTGTAAGCACCTACTCATGGGGGTCTCTCTATCTTCTGGGTTGTCTTTACCCCATGTCATTTTGGTCCTCGGTGAGCATCCGTTCCTGCTGAGTTGGGACCATTTGCTGTGCCCTCAGTTGGCAGCTTGGCAGCTGTTAAGACCGCAGGTGCCACTCACCAATGTGAGGTGCAGAGAGCCCTCTTAGCAAAATGCTAATTGTGCCAATTGGCCTTGATTTCACCTTACAGCGTGGTCTCTTGCTCCCTGCCACAGCTACTCTGTCCTTGCAAAATTGGGTTAAGATGGAAGGAGTATTCCAGTTATGCTGAAGTCCACTTAATATTGTTCTTGTTTCTAATGTGCGCTGTCACTGATTTCACCCAACCAAATTTCTGCCAACGGTCTAATCTAAACCTTTCCCCCCTCACCCTCCCTCCCTTCCCTCCCTTGCAGCCGTCAAACAGTCTTCTATACATAAGTCTGTTTTCAAGTTCTTATCGCAGGGGTCTCATACAATATTTGTCCTTTTGTCACTAACTACTTTCACTCAACATAATGTCTTCCAGTTGAAACCAGGTTATGAAATGTTTCCTGGAATCATCATTATTCTTTATCATTGTGTAGTGCTCCATTGAGTATATATACAATAGTTTACCTTTCCATTCCTCTGTTGTTGGGTATCTGGGTTGATTCCATCTTTTTGCTATATTGGACTGTGCTGTGATAAACATTCTTGTGTATGTATCCATTGGTATGAAAGGCCTTGATTCTGTAAGATATATTCCAAGTAGTGGAATTACTGGGTCAAATGGTATATCTAGATCCATTTTTTTAAGGAAGTGCCAGATTGCTTCCTGAAGAGGTTGGACCATTTTGCAACCACACCAACAGTGTAGGAGAGTTCCACTTTCTCCACAGCCTCTCCAGCATTTGTTGTTTTGTGTTTTTTGGATCATGGCCAACCTTGTTGGGGTGAGATGGTATCTCACTGTAGTCTTGATTTGAATTTCTTTAATAACTACAGGTTGTGAACATACCCGCATGTGTTTTTTGGCTGCCTGGATCTCCTCTATAGAGAAATGTCTGTCCATCCCCTCTGCCCATGGCTTAATTGGATGATTTATCTTGTTCTTATTGATCTTTTGTAGTATCTTATAGATTATGGAGATCAGGCGTTGGTCTGACATAGAGTTGCCAAATGTTTTTTCCCATTCTGTAGGTGGCCTTCTAATTCTATTAATAAAATCTTTGGATGAGCAAAAGTGTTTGGTTCCTAATAGTTCCCATGTACCTACTTTCTCTTCTGTTGATTGTGGTTTGTTTGACAGATTTTGAAGTCTGTCTGTGTTGTTTCTTAAAACTTCCATTGTTGTTCCTACCTCTTCTTGGACCAGCTTTACTGTTTTAGGTTTGATATCTTGGTCTTTTATCCAGTTGGAGTTGGTTTTTGTATAAGGTGTAAGATATGGATCTTGTTTCAGTTTATTGCAGATGGATATCCAATTTTGCCAGCAACAGTTGTTGAAGAGGTTGTTTTTACCCCAGTTTAATGTCTTAGGGCCTTTGTCGAATATCAACTGTTCATAGACAGATGCTGTCATCTCTGGGATCCCAATTCTGTTCCATTGATCGATCTGTCTGTTCTTGTACCAGTACCAGGCTGTTTTGACCACTGTGGCAGTGTAGTATGTTCTAAAGTCGGGTAATGAGAGGCCTCCCAGTGTGTTCTTCCCTTTCCAAACAAAATTGGTGATTTGTTTCTCCATCTCATTAAAAAAATGATGCTGGAACCTGTATTTGGATTGCATTATATAAGTATATTGCTTTGGGTAAAATAGACATTTTCACAATGTTAAGTCTTCCTATCCATGAGCAGGGTAGGTTTTTCCATTTGTCTAAGTCTCTCTTAGTTTCCTGTAGTGAGGTCTTGAAGTTCTGTTTGTAAAGGTCTGTTATTTCTCTGGTTAGATTAATTCCTAGGTACCTCATCTTCTTAGGGGCTATAGTAAATGATATTGATTTGATGATTTCTTCATTAATAGTCTCATTGTTGGTATAAAGGAATCCTACTGATTTGCTTATGCTTATCTTATATCCTGAGACTTTGCTGAACTCTTCTATCAGTTTGAGTAGTTTCCTTATAGATTCTTTGGGATTCTCTGCATATACAATCATATCATCAGCAAACATGGAGATTTTGACTTCTTTGCCGATACAGATGCCCTTTATATCTTGGTCTTGTCTAATTGCTTTGGCTAGAACTTCTAGTACAATGTTGAATAGGAGAAGCGAGAGTGGGCATCGTTGTCTAGTTCCTGTTCTCAAGGGAAAGTCGTCCAGTCTCTCTCCATTCAGGATGATGGTTTTGTATAAATGGCCCTTATTGCATTGGAATTTTCTGCCTATGCCTATTTTGCTAAGAGTTTTTAGCATGAATGGATGTTGGACTTGATCAAATGCCTTTTCCGCATCAATGGACAAAATCAGGTGATTCGTGTCTTTTGTGATATTTATGTGGTTAATCACATGAATTGTTTTTCTGATGTTGAACCAGCCTTGCATCTCTGGTATGAATCCCACTTGGTCATGATGGGTTATTTTTTGGATATGTTGTTGTATTCTATTGGCAAGAATTTTGTTGAAGACTTTTGCATCTAGATTCATGAGTGAAATTGGTCTGTAGTTCTGCTTTTTTGTTGGGTCTTTCCCTGGGTTTGGTATCAGGGTTATGCTGGCTTCATAGAATGAGTTTGAGAGTACTGCGTCCTTTTCTATACTGTGAAATAGTCTCAGTAATATTGGAGATAACTCTTCTCTAAAAGCTTGGTAGAATTCTGCAGTGAAGCCATGTGGACCTGGGCTTTTATTGGTTGGCAGTTTTTTTATGACCTTTTCAATCTCTTCCTTTGTGATGGGTTTATTAAGTTGTTCTGCTTCACGTTGTGATGATTTGGGTAGGTGATATGAATCAAGGAATTTGTCCATTTCCTCTAGGTTTTCAAATTTGTTAAAGTACAGTGTTTCATAGTATTCTGTTATGATATTTTTAATTTCTGTTGGATCTGTTGTGACCACTCCTCTGTCGTTTCTAATTTGGGTTATTTGTTTCCTTTCCTGCTTTTCTTTAGTAAGTTTAGCCAATGGTTTGTCAATTTGGTTGATCTTTTCAAAAAACCAGCTTTTGTTCTTTTCAATTTTTTCAATTGTTTTTCTCTTCTCTAATTCATTTAGCTCTGCTCTAATCTTTATGATCTTGTTTCTTCTGGTGCCTGAGGGGTTCCTCTGTTGTTCTCTCTCTACTTGTTCAAGCTGTAGGGTTAGTTCCCTGATTTGGTTTCTTTCTTCCTTCTGGATGTGTGCATTTATGGAGATAAACAGACCTCTGAGCACTGCTTTGGCTGTATCCCATAGGTTGTGGTAGGAAGTGTTTTCATTCTCATTGGAATCCATGAATTTCTTTATTTCATCCTTGATTTCTTCTATAACCCATGTTTTTTTGAGCAAGATGTTGTTCAGTTTCCAAGAGTTCCGCTTTCTATCTATGTTTTTTCTGCTATTGATTTAGACTTTTATGGCTTTATGATCTGAGAAGATGCTTTGCAGTAATTCAGTGGTATGAATTTTGTTGAGAATTGCATTATGTCCTAACACATCGTCAATTCTGCAGAATGTTCCATGTGCAATGGAGAAGAAGGTGTAGTTGTCTGCTGATGGGTAGAAAGTTCTGTATATGTCGATGAGGTTTAATTGGCTAATTGTGGCAATGAGGTCTTCTGTATCTTTACTGAGCTTTTTTCTAGATGATTTGTCTAGTATTCAGAGTTGAGTGTTGAAGTGTCCCACTATTACTGTGGAGTCATCTAACTCTTTTTTGAGTGTAGTCAGTGTTTCTTTGATGTGTTTAGGTGCTCTGATATTAGATGCATAAATATTTAATATAGTTAAGCCTTGCCTGTGTGCTGAACCTTTCAGCAATAGTGTCCATCTTTGTCCATGATGATGGATTTTATATTAAAATTGATTTTATCTGAGATTAGAATTTCCACCCCTCCTCTTCTTTGTTCATTGTTAGCTTGATATATATTCTTCCATCCTTTAATTTTCAGTTTGTTCATATCTTTAGATTTCAAATTAGTTTCTTGTAGACAACATATGGATGGGTCATATCTTTTGATCCAAGATGTCACTCGATGTCTCTTTACTGGAACATTGACTCCATTCCCATTCAGTGTAATTATTGATAGACACATGTTCAGTGCTGCCATTGTGATGTGTTTGTTTTTGTGTTGATGTTTTGTCTGTTGTTCTAATTAGTCTGTTCTGGGACATTCTTTTTTGTGAGTTGATTTTTCACCTTTTTCAGAGCTGGTTTTGTACTTGTTGAGACTCCTGTGTTACATTTCTTGAAATGGTATGTTACGTCTTTGTTGTGCTTTACAGCTGCTCCTATGATCCCCCTTAATAAACTATATATAAACCCAATTTTAGTTACTACCAGTCTTGTTGACTTCTGCTCCATCTGGAAGGACTATAATGACTGTAGTACATCCTTCTTTTTAATATGATGGCACCATAGTTTTCATGATAATAACTGGGTTGTTTCTTTGAGTATTAAAGCTGTGATTGACTTTGGAGCCTTCCCTAACTGAGTAGAGTTTTGAGTAGTGTGTCGTTCTAAAATATAAAGTTAGTGGTTTTGTTCTTCTAAGCCAAAGCCAAGACCTTCTTTAATATTTCTTATAGTTTTGGTTTGGTTTTTACAAAGTTTCTGAGTTTCTGTTTATCTGGGTATGTCTTCATTTCCTTTTTGTATTTGAAAGATAGTTTTGCAGGATATGTAATTCTTGGTTGGAAGTTCTTCTCCTTCAAGGCTTCAAATGTGTCATGCCACTGTCTCTGTGCCAGCATGGTTTCTGCTGAGAAATCTGATGAGAGCCTACAGGGTTTCCCTCTGAATGTTAGCTTTACTTTGAGTCTTGCTGCCTTTAAGAGTTGCTGCTTATGTTTCATTTTGTTAAGCTTGATTACAGTATGTCTTGGAGTCTTTCTTTTGAGATCTATATTGGGTGGTGTTTTAGTCAGCTAGGGCTGCTCTAACAGAAATACCACAGAGTGGATGGCTTTAACAAAGAAAGATTTATTCTTACACAGTCCGGTAGGTTGCAAGTCCATATTCAGGGTGTCCGCTCCAGGGAAAGACTTTCCCCTTGACGGCTCTGGAGGAAAGTCCGGTATTGCATCAGTCATTGTCCAGGAAGTGTCCTAACGCAAGAACCTCTGGTCTGAACGACGCGCTCTGCTTCCGGTGCTGCTTGCTTGATGGTAGCGAGGTTCTCAAATTGTCCTTGGTTCTTTTTCCTTTTATTCCTTGCAAGCTAAAAGCATTAAGGGTGGGGCAAGCCATACTCCAAGGAAACTTCCCCCATAGCAGGAATTCACAGCCCCACCCTAATCCTTTAACATACAGGTTAGCAAAACCACACAATGGAGGACAGTCCCAAGATACTGGGAACCATATCCCAGCCACACAGCCACACATATTTTTGGGGGGACACAACTCAACCCATGACAAGTGGCATACGATATGCATCTGGGATATCTATATTCTCTTCCTTCATGATTTCTGGGAAGTTTTCTGTCAGCACCTCAGCAACAATACTCTCTGTGTTCTCAGGTATCTCATCCTGTTCATGGACTCCAATTAACAAAGGTTGTTCCTCTTAATAGAGTCCCATGTGCTTCTTAATGTTTCTTCATTTTTCTTGTTTCTTTTTTCTGATTTCTGCTCATAGATGCTGGTGTCAGTATCTCTGTCTTCCAAGTCATAAATTTTTTTTCCCATTTTTTCCATTCTATTTTCTTGGCTTTGAATGGAATTTTCTATGTGTTTAATTTTTTTCTTGATCTGTTGGATTTCAGAGTACTGGTGTTCCATCAGATCGAATAACTTGCTTAATTTTTCCTTTTGTTGTGCTGCATTTTGTATAAAGTCTAGAAGGACTCTGTATATAATCTTGTATTCACCTTCTCATGATTTCAGAAAAGTTTCTTCATCTGGAAAACTTCTTGGTTGTTTTGTTTGGGAGTCTTCTGAAGCCATGGGTGATTTCTTGTATGCCACAAGTGTCTGTTGCTTTTTGGGTCCCATGTGAGTAAGTAGAGGCTGGGAGAGATACTGTGAGGATGGACCACAGATGTTTCTCTAGTCTGTCTTAAAATGTAAAACACAAGGTATCTGACCACTTCCCAAGTCAGTCAGGTTTTCAGTTGTAGAGGTCCCTCTTCCGAACTGGCGAAGTAAGCACCTCTATATCCAACCCCAGATGATGCAAACTAGCTCAAAGTACAGCAATGCTACTGTCCTGTTGGCCTCTGCTGACAGGGCCTAGCCTTAGGTAATACTGTGTAAAGTACTGCTTTTCAGGTAGCAAAGTGCTCTCCTTTGGGCAGGCTCTGGCTCCCAAGCTAAGAAATATGTCCAGCTGTGGCCACTGTATCTAAGACAGCACCTTCCACACAGTTGGCAGATGAGGTAATGAGTCCTCCACCTCTGTTGCCAGGCCCCCACCATAGGTTACACTGTGTAAACTACTGTTTTTCTGTGGGAGAAGCACTGTCCTGTTTGCGGGTGCTGGCTCCCAGGCTAAGAATTAGGTCTCACTAAAATCTCCATATCCAGCATGTCATCCTGCACACAAGCACTGCACTTCTGTACAAACCACGCTGTGGCAGTGATAAAAAGACAGGCCCAAAGTGACTAGATGAACAGAGACCTAAGCCTAGCTCTCAAAATACAGCAATTTTCCCTGCCTATCCCACGAGCAGTGTGTCTGAGTCTAGCCGCTAGGCCATGACAGAGAAAAAAAAATGTCAAAATGGTGTGTTTACCTTCAGTCCGTGAGAGCCAGGGCTAGCCAGGAGCAGGAGTCAGCAAAAGAGAGATTTTTCACTCAGTGGTATGAAGTCCAAATTAAGAACCCTGTGCTGTGTCCTGGTGGCTCGCTAGGTGACCAGAAGGCTCCGTTTGATTATCAGTTCAGATCTTGGTTTCCAGAGGGATATAAGGAGACATGTGCTTAGTCTGCCATCTTGATTCCCCCCATTTCTGTATTTTCTGCTGTTTGTGCAGTTAGTAATATTTTGTAGTCTTTTTATGGTGCTTATTAGGGGTTCCTGTGTTGTGCCTATTTTTTCTTCCATCATTTTTATCGTTTTGATTTGATATTGAGGTCTTAGATCTATTTTGAGTTAGTTTTTGTGCAAAGGTGAGATATGGGTCTTGTTTCAGTTTATCCAGATGTATATCCAATTTTGCCAACACTTTGTTAAAGAGACTGTTTTTTTTCCCCATTTCATGGACTTTGGGCCTTTGTTACATATAGCTACTAATAGATGGATGGTGTTATTTCTGGATTCTCTATTCTTTTCATACTATTCTGTACGTCTATTTTTGTACTACTACCAGGCTGTTTTGAATACTGTGACAGTGTAATATTCTCTGAGGTCATGTAATGTGAGGCCTCCATTTTGTTCTTCTTCTTTAGTAATGATTTACTTATCTGTGGCTTCTTCCTTTTTGAAACAAAATAGATGTTTTGTTTCTCCATGTCATTAAAAAGACATTGGAATTTGTGTTGGGATTACACTGTATGTACAGATGGATGTCCATTTAATTTTCTTGTATGTATTCAGCTTAGGTGCCCAGATAGTTGTTTGCCAGTTGTGTGGTGCAGGCTCTTTCCTACTGTTCCAGATGTACAAAGGTGTTTGCTGTAGGCACAGGAAACTGGCTGTATGTGCTGAGGTGTGTAGCAGTTTGACTAGGCTGTGCTTCCCAGTATTGTGTCATATTCCTATTTGTTGTAAATCCAGTCTCTGTGATGTTAATGAGGAATGATGGGTGGCAGCTGTGTTGGTGGGGCAAGACTCAGTATATAAAGTTGTATTGTGCCTTTAAAAAATCTCTCAGAATGTAAAGGAAAAGGAAGCAGTAGACAGCTGGTGACTGGAGCAGAGAACATTTGGAATCCAAGTCCCCACGCTTCAGCAGCTCCTAGTCCAGGACCTTCCTCCAGAGCCAACAGAGAAAGACTTCCTCTGGAGCTGATACACTAAGTTTGGGCTTGTACCCTGCTAGACTGTGACAATAAAATTTTTTCTTTGTTGAAGCCATCCATTGATGGTATTTATGTTATAGCAGCACTACATAACTAGGACAATAAGTTTTTCCACCTCTTTAAAGAATGTTGACATTTGGATTGGGATTGCATTGTATTTGTAAATCACTTTGGGTAGAACTGTCATTTTCACAATGTTGAGTCCATGGACATGGTATGTTTTTCTGTTTATGTAGATCTCTTGTTATTTCTTGCAGTTGTGCTTTGTAATTTTCTTTTTATAGCTCTTTTACATTTTTTGTTAGATTTATTACTTATTATTATCATGAAGGGCTATTATAGATTTTGTTGTTTTCTCAATTTTCTTCTCATTGCTCACTTTCTGGTGTATGGAAATCCAACTGATTTTTGTATGTTTTCTTGTATCCTGCTTATCTGCTGGATCTTTCTGTTAGTTCCAGTAGCTTTCTAATGGAGTCTTTTGGTTTTTCCACGTATAGTACCACGTTATCTGCAAATAAGGACAGTTTTAATTTCATCACTACCAATTTTAATGCCCTTTACTTCTTTTTCTTGCCTTATTGCTCTAGCTAGGACTTCCAGCACAGTGTTAAATAGGAGTGGTCATAAAGGATATCCTTATCTTGATCCTGTTTTCAAGGGGAATGTTTCCAGCCTCTCTCTATTAAGAATGATGTTGGCCATTGGTTTTGCATTGATGCCATTTATTATGTTGAGAAATTTCCTTTCTGTACCTATTTTACTGAGAGTTTTAAAATCAGGAATGGGTGTTGAACTTGCTGAATACCTTTTCTATATCAATTGAGATGATCATGTGGTGAGTTATGTTGATTGATTTTCTAATGTTGAAACATCCTTGCCTATCTCATATGAATCCTACTTGGCTGTAAGGAATTATTATTATTTTTTATATAGTGCTGAATTCTATTGGCTCAGATTTTGTTGAGAACTTTTGCACCTGTATTGATGGGAGGTGTTGGTCTGTAGTTTTCTTTTTCATAGGGACTTTGCCTGGTTTTGGAATCAACATTATGCTAGTTTCATAGAATTAATTTGGAAGGATATCTTCCTCCTCTGTGTTCTGAAATAGTTTCAGATAGTACTGGTGTAAGCTGTTCTCCAGTGAAGCCATCTTTTTGTTGTCACTGGGAGTTTTTAAAATTGCCTTTTCAATCTTTTCTGTTGCTATGGGTCTGCTAAGATTTTCAACATCATTTTGTGTTAGTTTGGGAAGATAATATGATTCCAGAAATTTGTCCATTTCCTCTAGGTTTTCAATTTTTTGGAGTTTAGGTTTTCACAATATTCTGTTACAGTCCTGTTTATTTCACCTGGGTCTGTTGTAACATCCCCATGGCATTTTTTATTTGGGTGATTTGAATCCTCTTCTGTTTTTCTTTTGTCACTTTGGTCATTAGTTTGTTGACTCTTTCAAAGAAACAGCTTTTGGTTTTGTTAATCTTTTCTGTTGTTTTTCTATTCTTTATTTCCTTACTTTCTGGTAGCTGTTGGTGTCTTTTGCTGTTCTAGTTCTATTTGCTTAAGATTTAAAGCTAATATTTTGATTTTCTCTTTCTCCCTTTTTTGATGTGTGTATCTGTTGCTACAAATCAATGTTAGAGGACTGCCTTTGCTGTGTCCCAAAGGTTTTTTTTGGTGTGATGTATTGTTAATTTCTACTTTTATGGTATTGTGGTCAGAGAAGATACTTTGCATTATCTCAGTGTTTTGAATTTTGTTTAAGGGTTGCTGTATGACCTAAGATGTGGTCTATCCTGGAGACTAGTCTGTGTGTGTTGGAATAGAATGTGTACTTTTCAGCTATTGAGTGGCATGTTCTATATATGAAGTTTGACAGTTAAGTCAATGAACTTGACTGTTCTAAAGTGCTACAAAGCTCATTGCTGAATATCACTGTGGTCGCCTTCAAAGTACTCCCCTTGGGAAGCTATGTACTGACATCAGTTCCTAGTGTGCTCTTCAAAGAAATTTTGCAGCTCTTTCAAAAATGGCCATTGGACATGGTGGCATGGTAGCAATTTCTCAAACTTAATTGGATAGTGCCTGTGAAGAAGGTTTTAGCCAGTAAAAAAATAAGTGTATTGGAAGACCCTTCCTACTCACCTGATCTGGCCCCTGAAGATTACGGAAATATCTTTTTCCTTTTTTTTTTTTTTACCCAAAGTTAAAAGGAATATTGAAAGCAAGACATTTTGATGACATTCAGGACATCAAGTGTAAATATGACAACAACTCTGCCATTTCAGAAGAAGAGTTCCAAAATTTGCCTGGTATATATTTTTTCAATTCTTTGATTTCAAATTTGTGTCTGTGTGTTTGATTAAGTAAAAGTTTATAATCCAAGTCAATTTGCTATCTGAAACCCTAAGTACCTGCCTCTCTGCAACTCTGTCTGCTCTCTTTGCCATGTGACAGCACACTCTTCTTTTTCACTCTTCCAGTATCCACTCAGCCAACAATTGTCCCCTCCTCTCCACCCTCTCCTCTCTCCTCTAAAAGAAACCCATTAGGGCAGCCTCATATATATATTAAACCATAAAGGACACAAAACATCTATGTCACTCTGTGTCCTATAGTCAGTCCATTCTTTGTCTAAAGTGTTGACTTCAGCACTGGTTTTGATTCCAGGCTAACAGCAAGTCTAGGGACCATATTCTCAGGGGATCCTCTAGGTTGTCAGACTATCAGTTCTAGTCTTTTAGTAGAGTTCCTGATCTGCACACCTCTTTTTCTCATGCTGCTTCAGAAACTACATTGTGTCCCCTATCAGGGATGTCTTAGATGATAGCCAGGTACCATCTAGTTATTCTTGTCTCATGGTGACATAGTCTCCAAATCATATGTGTCCTTCTGTCTCCTGAGCTCATTTTATCTCGTGTCTTTGATGTTCTCAGTTGTCATTTGCAGGTAGGTTAGAACCAATTGATGTTCCTCAGATGGCAGCTTATTGGCTTTTGAGACCCCAGATGCCACTCACCAATATGGGGTGCATAAGACTCTCTTAGAAAAAGACTGGTTGTGCCAGTTGACCCTGATGTCCCCTGAAAACATGTTCCCCAGACCCATGTCCTTGCTACCCTGTCCTTTGAAATGTTGGGTTAAATTTAGAAAATCATTTACCTTTTGGTGTAGTCCAGTCATGCTGACCTGCCTTCTACTGTATGCTGTCACTCTCTTTACTTAACAGAATTCATGTCAACTATCTTAACCTATGAATAACCCTTTGCCTCCCTTCCCACCCATATAGCCATGAAAGAATGTTCTCTTCTGTGCATGTCTTTTCTTAAGTCTTTATAATAATAGTGGTTTCATACAATATTTGTCCTTTTGCAGTTGACCAATTTCAGTCAGCGTAATGTCTTCCAGTTTTCAATCCTTTGATTTTTAAGACAATCAGATCTTTGATTTTAAGGTGTGTCTCTTGTAAACAACATATCAATAGAGCATGTTTTTTTTTTTTTTTTTAAAAATCTATTTTGTCACTCTGTCTCTTTATGGGTGCATTTAGGCCATTTATATTCAATGTAACTATTGAAAGGTGTTAGTTTATTGCTGTCTTTTTGGAGTGCTTTTTCCTTTTTCTTCTTTTTGTGGAGCTGATATTTTCTGTGTTCCTTTTACTCTCTGGTACTGAATTTCTTTGGTTTGTGGATTTCTTTTCCTTTTGCGGATTTTATTTTTATTGAGAATTCATGTTTTTCTTCTTTATTTTGATGAGTGGGTTTGTTAACTTTGATTGTGGTTACCTTGTGGCTACCTTTATCTTCCTAGGTTTGAACCAGTCTGTTATTACTTGGTATTGCCTTTCCTTCCACTCTATTAGAAACTTCAGTGCCTATGGTGTTTACACCCTCTTTTGTTGTTCTGATATTATCACTGTATACAGGTAAACTTCTCTGGTTCCCCACTGTAATTGTTTTGGGTTTAGATAGTTCTCGAGAGAGTTCATTTCCTAGGCTAGTGTTTTAGTCAGCTAGGCTGCTCTAACAGAAATACCATAGCAAAATTATGTGAGTTTTTGTATTTTGGACTTGGAACTGATTTCAGACTTCTGTTATATGGATGGACATAATTTTGCTATGGTGAGATGAATGTGTTAAATGTTTTGTGATGTGATTTTTGGGTTGTCAAAGAGTGGGATGTCATGGTTGGAATTGTGTCCCCCCAAAAATGTGTGCAGCCATGTGGCTGGGATATGGTTCCCAGTATCTTGGGACTGTCCTCCATTGTGTGGTTTGGCTAACCTGTATGTTAAAGGATTAGGGTGGGGCTGTAAATTCCTGCTGTGGGGGGGAGTTTCCCTGGAGTATGGCTTGCCCCACCCTTAATGCTTTTAGCTTGCAAGGAATAAAAGGAAAAAGAAACAAAGGACAATTTGAGAACCTCGCTACCATCAAGCAAGCAGCACCGGGAGCAGAGCGCGTCCTTCACACCAGAGGTTCTTGTGTAAGGACGCTCCATGGACAAAGACTGATGCAATACCGGACTTTCCTCCAGAGCCAACAAGGGGAAAGTCTTTCCCTGGAGCGGACACCCTGAATATGGACTTGCAACCTACCAGACTGTGTAAAAGCCATCCACTCTGCGGTATTTCTGTTAGAGCAGCCTAGCTGACTAAAACAGCTAGTATCTGGCTGGCACAATCTTGCATACTAGAATCAGGTTATGTTTTGATGTTGATTCTTCTCAGACAGGAGGACTCCTTTGAGCAATTCCTGAAAATTTGATTTTGATTTTACATATTACATTAATTACTGCTTATCTAGATATGTTATAATTTCACCATCACATTTGAATGAGAGTCTTGCATTATATGTTTGGTAAATGCTACTTTGATAACTAGAAGTTCATCAGTTCAAATCCACCAGATGCTCCTTGGAAACTCTATGGAGCAGTTCTACTCTAGGGTCGCTATGAGTCAGAACTGACTCAAAAGCAGTGGTTTGGTTTTTCTTGGTTTATTTATTATTCTTGATTGACAATTTTTTTCTTTCAAGGTTTTATACATATCATCTCATTGCTTTCTTTCCTGTATGGTTTTTGGTAAATAATTAGAGCTTAGGCTTATTTTCTCAAGCTGCTCTCTGAATTTTTTCTGTCTTTGGCTTAATAAGTATGATTATGATATGTGTTGGTGATTTTCTTTTACAGTCTATCCTATATGGGGTTTGTTGAGCTTCTTAGATGGTCAGCTTTTCATTTTCATGATATGAGGCAAGTTTTCTGTAAGCAACTCTTCAATGATCCTCTCTGTGTTTTCTGTTTTCAGACCCTGATGTGGAACTCTAATCACTTGCATATTTTTGCTTTTGATTGTATCCTACATAATTTTCACAGTTTGTTCATTTTTCTTTATTGTCTTCTCTGATTTCTCTTCAAATAGATTTGTATCAAAGTGTTTGTCTTCACTTTCACTGATCCTGTCTTCCATCCTTTCAAACCTGCTCCTCAGCCCTTTTATGACACTGAACTGTTTCTGAACTCTTGCTGTTTATGTTTTGGATTTCTAATTATTGTTTTTGTATCACTCCTAGTTGCAAATGTACTTTGGCATTTTGTTCCTGTATTGTTTTCTTGAATTCTTCCATGAATTTGCCTATCTTTTCTCCTCATTGTTGTCTGTTTTTTGTTTCAGCTCTTGGATAGCTCTGAATATTAGAGATCTGAATTACCTGTGAGGTAATTCTAGTGCCTTTTCTTATACTGGAAAGTCATCTGGTGTTTTGTTTTGGACACCTACTGGAACCATCCTCTTTTTTTCTTTTTATTAAGTTTTGATGTTATCTACTGTCTTAGAGGAACTGAGTATTTTCTTCATTTATTCACTGCAGACTTTTTTATTGTGATTGAGTGAAAGTGTACAACCCAATTTAAATTTGCATGCCCGCCTATCTGCAGGCTCTGCTTTCCTTGCCCAGTGACAGCACGCTCTTCCTATCTGTTCTATATATGTCATATCCTCTTAACAATTTCTTATCCCCTTCTCTCCACCCCGTCCACTCCCCTCTAGGAAGAGGCCAGTAGGATAACATCCTCTGGATGCATAGAACCATAAAGTGCACACACGATATGGTCACTCTGTCCCTGAGTCCAATCCATTCCTGTCCGAAGAGTTGATCTCTGTAATGATTTATGATCAGGGCAGCATCAGGTCCAGGGGCCATACTCCCAGGGAAACCCCCCAGTCTTTGGACCATCAACTGCAGCCTTTGCGACCTTAGGGTATACCCTTCTTTTTCTTGTGTTGCCACTGAGACTCGACATTGTGAACCCCGTCATGGCTGTCATTGGTGGTGGCTGGACACCATCTGGTTCTTCTGGTCACTTGTTGATATAGTCACCCATTCACATGAGTCTTTCTGTCTTCTGGGCTCTTTTTCTCTTTTCTTGTTGTTGTCTAATTGTAGATTTTTTGTTGTTGTTTCATGCTGCTTTTTGCTTTATTTGGTTATGTCAGAGCAGGTGGGCTGTGCATCCTTTGTTGTTTGCTCATTCGTGGTCACAATACTTTTAGCCTCCTTGTCCACTAGGCAGAGCCAGTTGCTCAGCTGCAGTGCAGCAGGGCAGGTCCAGCTGAAGGGGACGGGTTGGGATGAGTTGTTTTTGACACATACTAAGGCTTACAGGCTGTGCCAGGAATCAGTAGTGGGCAGCTTCCAGTAGGCTGTGCCAATGTGGTGTTCAGTTTATGGTGCAGAAATACAGGAAGGGCCAGGGAGGTTGTAATTTATGGAGTTAAAATGCATATTGAAGAGACACAAGAGAAGCAGGAGCTAGAAACCAAACAAAACAAAGCATAAAGAGTGTTAAGGGAGCTTGCCATTGGAGTGGAGCAATGAGAAACCCAAAAATGGAGAAAAACCCAAAGGGGGGGGAGAATAAAGGAAAAAAAACTAGTTAAAAATTTGAGAGGAAATGAACCAGCCAACCAACCAGCTAACCAACTAACCAACAAACCAAAAAGAAAAGGCCCTCAGAGGTCCCACTAACACTGCTGCAAAGACCAGGGAGGAGTTTATTAGGCTGTGTCGAATAGTCTACCCTGAAGGAGGACAGATGTCACACAGTGTCAGGTATTCAGAAGATAGCAAAAGAAGGTAACTATAGAGAGATGAGAACTGGGAAATGAAGAAAGACAAGAAGCAAATGAGTAAAAAAAGAGAAAAAAGAGAGAATGTAAGGAAGGAAAGAGTGAGGGAGGAAGGAAGGAAGGGAGGAAGGAAGGAAGGAAGGAAGGGAGGGAAAGGCTCCCAGGGATCCTGCTGACATGGGCCCTAAGCTGTTCAGGGAGTCCCAAGCCACAAAGAGACAAACAAGCAAAACCAGGCAGATAAAAACAAAAATACAACAAAGCAAAACAAAATAAAATAAAACACCCCGAGGATTCCATCGGCATGGTGTCAAGGGCCAGGGGAGTAGGCTCCCTAGCTGAGCAGTCCTTCACAGCTTTTAAAGTAAGGCAAACCCAGCATACAGACTGGGGTGTCCTAGAAAAAAGAGGGGAAAGTGGTGGGAGGCACAGAGGGGATCAAGAGAAGAGGAAAAGAGCAATACCAGCTATAGACAAATGGCACTCAAGGAGCCGTTTAGCCAGGGGTGGGCACGTGAATCTAAGTGACCAGGGTAGGAGGAGTTTCCTCCTGGCCATGAGATTGTAGTCAGCACAAAGCAGAGGAGTAGGTAAGGGTGAGGTTAGGAAAGTGTACAAGGACTGCCAGTTAAGTTTATGAAGTCATCCTAGAAAAAGTGCTAGGTACTTCACTGCTGAATATCAGTATGATCACTTTTGAAGTACTCCCTTTGGGAGACTATACACTAACGCCAGTGCCTAGTCCACACTTCAAGCAATTTTGGAACTCTTTTTCTTGAATGGCCATCAGAGCCGTTACCGTGTTACCCTTGATGTCCTGAATATCATCCAGATATCTTTCTTTCAATATTTCCTTTATCTTCAAGTAAGGAAAAAAGTCCTTGGGGGCCAGATCAGGTGAGTAGGAAGGGTGTTCTAAGGCAGTTATTTGTTCAGTGGCTAAAAACTCCCTCAAAGACAATTAAGTTTATGAACTTGCCATCATGCTACCATGTGCAATGGCTGTTCCAGAAAGAGTTGCAATATTGCTCTGAAGGGTGGATTAGGTTCTGGCATCAGTGCATAGCTTCCAAGGGGAGTGCTATGAAGGTGGCTGTAATGATATTGAGAAACAAGTCACGTAGCACTTAGAGCAATTAAGGTCACGGACTTAATTATCAGACCTCGTATATTGCTGGTTACTGGGTGATCTGTGTCCTGCTGGGGACTCCTGAAGGTGCATTTATTTTCTTCCCATCTCTTATGTGAGTGAGTTGAATCCAAGTGACACCAGTGTTGCACTTCCAGGCTGGCTGAGCCACCACTGCTAGCCAGGAGGCATCAGAGGCAGAGTGGTAAGGAAAAGATGGGTGGGAAAGTTTGTATTGCTGTTTGCCAGTTACTTCGCCTCCTCCGGTGAAGCTGCTCTCTCCTGCTGTCTGTATGCTGATCTCTAACAGGAGTCCAAGATGGTGCATCCCTCCGGAGTTACCTGAGAGGTATTTCCTCTCCTGTGTCTTCTCAACGTCTGTTCTCTGTTGGTTGCCTATTCTATTTGGTGTTTGGCTGAGATCTTTCTCTCTTCAACTGACAACTTGGGTTCCAAGACCAACATTTGTCTCTGTTTTCTTTAGTGTTTGGGGTGTTTGCTGTGGGAGGGATAGTACAGTACTTCTGCCTATGGCACCATGCTGGCCAGAAGCGTGCCACTGTCAGTATTTCTCTTTTGTTTGTTCTATTTCCATTAATCTAGCTCTGCCCCTCCTTACTTTCTTCTATTTGATTTAGGGTAAATGTTAATCATTTCCTCTTGTATAGTTGATTATTTAAGTTAGCACAGAACTCATGGGTGTCATGGTTAGTTTTATAAACCGATCTATTATTTGAATGAAAGACAACCTCTGAGAGTGTTTTCAGTTCCATGTTCAAAGGGTGTCTTAGGATGGTTGTCTCCAGGGTACATCTAGTCTCTACAGGTCAGGTAAGTCTGTTCTCTTTTTAGGAACTTGAGTTTTGTTTTATGCTTTTCTCTCTTTCTGTGAGAGATCTTCCGTTGTGTCCCTGGTCAGGACAGTGGGCAGAACCTATTTTATTACATTTTGATTTCCACCAGCTCCCTTATGCATTTCATTGATAGGTGGGTGCTGGAGTGTTTGAACATGGAAACAATTTTATGGAGTAGTCTAAGTTCATAAACTTGTCTCCTCTCTCTGGATAGAAATTTCTTCACAGAGGACTAACCTCTTTTTGATGGTATTTACAACTCAACTGCACTTTGTGAGTATAAAACATCGAGAATTCACAACTAACATGAATTATATGAAGGTTCAGAGAACAAACACCCTTCGTCTAACGACTCTTGAAGCTATATGAGGAGGAGGGGCAGCAACACGTCATAAAAACCGTCGTGGATTTCATCTGGCCGTTTCCGAAAACGCTCTTGACCCCTTGGCCTTGGGATTCCTACAGTGGGTCATTGCAGTTCTTGATGTAACCATTAGATGGCAGTGTGTACGCAGAAACGTGTACCCTGGGTTTCCAGGACGGGCGAGGGGGTGTCGAAGTTCGTCTGAAAACGTTTCCAACTCTTCCGCCAATCATTGCTTTTCTTAGACTACTCTTTTTTACGTTTTGTGGTGACCTCAGTTCAAAGTCCACGGAATGGGGCCATAAATGACTAAATTTTCCGAGGCTCCAAAAGACTTCAGTAACTGAACCACTCCGGTACTGGTAACAGTCGTTCCAGGAGGGAAACAAAAATTTGGGTCTCCGCAGTTGATGGTCCGCAGGCTTGGGGGTTCCCCTGGGAGCATGGCCCCTAGACCTGATGATGCCCCTGATTATAAATCATTACTGAGGTCAACTCTTCGGACAGGAATCGATGGGACTCGGGGACACAGAGTGACGGTATCATGTGTGCACTTTATGTTTCCATACATCTGTAGGGTGTCGTCCTACTGGCCTCTTCCTAGAGGGGAGTGGAAAGGGTGGAGCGGAGTGGACAGAAGATTGTTAAGACGATATGACATATGTAAAACGGAAAGGAGGAATGTGCTGTCACTGGGCAAGGAGGGCACAAGGAGCTGCAGATAGGCGGGCATGCAAATTTAAATTGGATTGTACATTTTCACTCAATCACAAAAAGAAAAGGAATTCCGATCTGGAGTGTGTCCGACAGGGCGGCAGGGCATTGAGAGTCAAGAAAACCACTTGCTATCCTAAACCTGAAAGTGGAGCAGAAATATGCTACTGGAGGGGATGATGGGAAGATGTGGGTGTACACGGATGTATCCTACGTCTGGGTGGCCAGGCGGGGTTGAGACTGCTACCCTGGGGGATTGCCGTTGCTACCCTGGGGGATTGCCGTTTCCAGGGTATTCCAGGAGACTGCTGGCTGACGGGAAGTTTTTGTTGCATAGTAATGCAGGTATAGAGTAACAGCCTGCTGTTAATTAACATTTTATCATGGATTTTGCCTGCATTAATTTTGAATGCTTTAAGCATTGCATCAAAGTGTTATTATTTTTATTACTCAATGTCTGCCCCTCGGCCCCCCCCCCTTAAATTTTGCATGATCCTAAACCCAGTCCTGTAAAGAATTTGGGGAAACGATAAATTTAAATTTAATCAAAGCAAGATTTTGACTGGAGAAATGAAAAGCTAGTTACACACTGGATACATTTTTGAGAGTGGATGTCTCCAAAACAGAATTATCAGTGGTGGTGAATTCTGGTCGTATGACTTGTCCTGGAGCATTCTGTGTTGTGGATTATGTCTTTAAGGAAAGAAAGTAAAATTTCTAGGTCATGGTCTAGAAGTATGAAAAGGTGAAATTGTTGACGACAGTTCTCTTATCATATATTAATAGTGACAACCGCAAAAGATCTCAGCTGTCATTATGTGTGATTAAGATCAATGCCAAGCACCTCAAAACCACGAAGTCAAAGTTGTGGGACAGCTATTGTAGACATTTGAATTTTTCATGATTTTTGATGACACCTAAAATATATCAAAAGTTGAAACCAAAATACACTGAGGTCCTTTCTAATTAAAATTCAAAGTTATTATTTAGTGATTGTTAACATACTAGAAAACACAATGAAGACACTGATTTGGAACAGGAAAAATTAAATCACATTTTAGCAGCATTGCACGAGTGATATTATTTCTCTGCTGCTTTGCTTGAGACCACAGTAAAATATATTTTTTCTAACAATAGACCAAACGCAAACTAAAGGCACTACGCTCGAGTCGATTCTGACTCACAGAGATCCCCATAGGTCAGAGTAGAACTGCTCCATAGAGTTTCCAGCGAGTGCCTGGTGGATTTGAACTGCTGACCTTTTAGTAAGTAAACATAGCATTTAACCACTACGCCACCACAGTTTCCAACAATAGAAAACCATTCAAATTATGTTGCTGTTTATTTTCTGTTCAATACAAAATAAAGTCTACCACACCTGAAATCCAGAGCTCTCTGTTTGAACCTAGATATACCTCCAGCTAGCTTTTCCACACCGGAGAGTAATTATAAACCTCTAGGGATCACATTATAATTTCCAGAGATACACTATCTAAGAATAATTTAAATTCTGTACTGACATTTACTTAGTTGGGGTTTTTTTTGTCTATTTGTTTGTTTTTTTTTTTGTTTGTTTTTTTAGCTTCTACAGGTGCTCCATTTTATTGTTACGAGGATATAAATGCTGGACTTGATAGATACGGAAATTGTGGTCCTAGCACTTGTTCCTTGCCGTATGTATTTTAAAAAATTCTAATTTTATTCAAAACATATGTTATGTATGGATAAGGTCCTCGAATATATTACATACATAGTAAAATCTCATTTTATACCAGGGTTTATTTCATGATCTATAAAACAATCCACAGGTAATACCTAACATTTTCTCAGGGCCTGTAGTGTTGGAACAACAATGACCATAAAAATGGCCTTCATTTATTGTTGTGATAAGCTAGAAACTATGCTAGGCATCTTATATGCTTTATATATTTTTGTGCATAAAAAATGAGGTGTAAGAATTACTCCATTTTATGAAGAATTAAAAATTGACAAGGTTCTCTTTCTTATTTGCTCAAATGCTAGTTATAGGACAGATCTGGAAAGGGAAAAACAGGCTGTCAGATTGCAAATATTGGTAAGCTTTTACTTGACACACTGCCTAAGAAAACAGAGCCACATCCTAAGTTAGCATGCTTCAAGAAAATTTGCTGAGAGAAAGTTGTTGAAAACCTGGAATTAAATTACTGTATTCAGTTTTATCTTTACTGAGTAGATCAGCAACCTATGTGATTTCCATAAAGGAAAAAAGAAAATGTTTTTTCTGTCTTATGCCACTCTAGGGATATGCTCTGTGGAAAACTGATTTGTTCATGGCCACACAGGAGATTAATAATAGAAACAAATTTATCTGTACTTTATGCACATCTACGAGATGAAGTATGTGTGTCTGCATTTCGAGCAATAGAGAGGCCACCTAGAGCAGATGGTAGTGTTCATCCGGGGATTGACACAGCCGAAGAAAGAGATAAGACTTATGTAGAAGATGGCAGTCCATGTGGTCCAGATATGGTAAGTAGAACCACAAAACTTCAAATACTTTAAATTTTTTTTGGTATGATTATACTCATTTTGACAATATGCCAATGTGTTATTTAACAGCTTTGTTAAGATGTAAAGGCTCTTCCAATAAGGATGTCCTATTTTTGACAGTTCATAGTGGCAATATTTGTGAAGCCATCAGGTGCTCCTTGGATACTCTATGGGGCAGTTCTACTCTGGCCTCTAGGGTCACCATGAGTCAGACCCAACTCGATGACACTGGGTGAGGGTTTTTACAGCAGCTATATTTATCATGTTTTTTTTCTGATTGACAAATAGCCATGAAAAGTTACATGATTCCACAATGAGTAGAAATGATTAAAGTTGATTATCAAAATGGGTGCTCTCTTTGCCAAACATTCCATGTGTTATATGAAATTTACCATGTGCATGTTTGTCCAACTGAGAGAACAGTTCCACATTTAATCAAAAAATTTGAGACAACCAAGTCCATTGCCAATCAGGCAATGCCTGTAAGCAACAAACTGCACATTCCAATGAAAACATCGTCACCATTCATGAAAGTGTATGAGAGAATCCATCCCAATCAATTTCTTGCCAAGGATGATAACTGGGCCTTTTGTCGATCACAATGTGGGGAATTTTGCATCTGGAATTGAAGCTTTACCCTTAGAAAATTGTTTTAACTTGAGAACTGAAATCCAGCAACCATAGGTTGCACCATACATTTGCTGACTGGGCTCTGGAGCAATTGTAAGTTGACTCTGCTTTTGGCCAAAAAAATCATTTTCAGTGTTGAGGCCCATTTTGGGATGAATTCTTTTGCTTTTCGACTACCCCTATGATCTCCCTAAGTTTAAACTAGACTTTAACTTCTGTGTCTCTTTTTAATGTCCTTTCTGTCTGAAAGGGTTATAACTACTGTAATATATCCCTTTTTAGCATGATGATGTCATAGTTTTGTGTTATGATCACTGGTTCCCTTCTTTTAATATTGTAGCTTTGATTGAGCTTTGTGACTTCTGTAACTGAATAGGATTCTGGCTGCTGTGTCTTGCATTGCCTCCTTAAGTATATATTTGATGTTTTTGTTTTTCTGAGCAAAGAGCTTCTTTCAGTATTCTTCTAGTTTTGGTTTGGTTTTTTACAAAATCTCTAAGCTTCTGTTTATCTGCGAATGTCTTAATTTCGTGGTCGTATTTGAGAGAAAGTTTTGCAGGCTATATAATTCCTGGTTGGATGTTTTCCTTCTTCAAGTCTTTGAATGTGTCATGCCACTGCCTCCTTGCCAGTACTGTTTCTGTCAAGAAGTCTGACGAAAGCCTACTGGGCTTTCTTTGGTGTGTTAGTTTTGTTTTAAGTCTTGCTGCCTTAAAGAGCCTCTGTTTATGTTTTGTTTTATTAATCTTGATTATAATACGTCTTGGTGTTTTTCTTTTGAGTTCTGCTTTTGTGGTGTGCAGGATGCATCTTGGAAATCTATATTCTCTTCTTTCATAATTTCACAAAAGTTTTCTGTCAGCCACTCTACAACAATACTGTCTGTATTTTCAGCTATCCCTCTCTGTTCAGAAACTACAATTATTTGTAAATTATTCCTCTTAATGGAGTCTCACATATTTCTTAAAGCTATGCTCAAGCTCACTAACTCTGGCTTCCTGCTCCTCAATTCTGCTTTTTTGGCTTTGGATTGAATTGTCTAATCCTGCAATTTTGTTATTAATCTGATTGATTTCAGATTGTTGATATTCCATCAGTTCAGATAGCTTGCTTGATTTTTCATTTTGTTCTGCATTTTGTTTAATCTCTAGGAGGGTTCTATACATAATTCCTTTGTACTCGACCTCTGATAGTTTCAGAAAGCCTGCTTCGTATGGGAAGTTTTTTGATTCTTTATTTTGGGAATTTTCCAGAGCCATCATGAACTGCATTCTTCAATGGCTAGCTGTTGACTGTTGTCTTCATGCCATCTAGAAGCTGTTCAGTTTCTCTGGTGTTACCTCAACATGAGCTGAGGTGTAGTTTTAAGTGGGGAGTTGGTCATCAGCCACTTCTGTGACTGGCCAGTCACAGTGGACAGCCACTTCTAGTGACTGGCCAGAGGTGGACTCTCTGGGGTGACAGTCTCTGCCTCCTGGCAGGCAAAGATGGTGCCCTACGTATGAATTCGTTGGGGGGGGGGGTTGTCAGCCAACACTATCATGTGGATCAGTGAAGGGTGGAGGAAATGCTGTTGGGCCTCTCAGCAGTCAGTTCTCCAGGTAGTCTTACTTTAAAAATGTACTTTACTGCTAAGTGCGGAGCTGTCCAACAGCTGCTGAAATCAGCTGGGTCCTCAAGTGTGGCAGGTCCCACCTTCTGGTGACAATCAAAGAACCTCATAGGCCAGTCCCTAGACGCTGTGATGAGGTTCATAGTAGGGAGGGGTTATAGCTATCCTCTACCAGGCCCTACCCATGACCCTAGGCACCACCATCCTAAACACAGCTTTTCTGCTAGTGAAGCACTTTTAGACAGGGGCTGCTACTCTGTGTGAGAATTAGCCCCAGCTAAGACCTCTGGGTAAGTGACTCTGCCTCCAACCTGATCAAGATGGCATCTCTCCTGAGCTCCCTTTCCAACTGTGAAACAGCAGAATGTATGGCAGAGCTCAGAAAAGAAAGGGTAGAGAGGTATTGGTGCCCTCATTCAGCAGCTGGGCTCTCAACATGTGGCTATCCCATGCACAGTCTCTCTGCTGTGCTATATGCTGTTTACTTAAGCACTGCAGTTCAGCATGTTAGCTGCATCATGCCCAGTCCCCACCCCCTGGATAACAAAGAAGGTATCAGAGCCTGCAGTCCTCCCAAATGATGGGTCAACAGAAGCAGGATTTAGTATGACACTGCCTTGTCTTAGAGAGAGGTAGTTTGGCCCTTACTGGTGCCTAGTCCAGTCTGACAATCCTATGACAGATCCTAGGGCTCCCCAGATCTCCACGCTGCTCCATTCAATGATCATTTCAGGCCTTAGTTCTCAGTGGGAATCAAGGAGATGTGTCTGCCATCTTGGCCCCACCCACCTGGATGGATATGTTTGTTAACAAACAAAACTGTGGCATTTGGAATGATGAGGCTCCAATGGAGATTCAAGAATGTCCAGTTCATCCACCCAAAGTTACTGTTTGCTGTGGAGTTTTGTCCAGTGGAATCATTGGCTCTTATTTTTCCCAAGATGAATGAGGAGAGGCTGTGATAATCAATGACAACAGACATGAAGCTGTGATAAGTATTATTTTGGGCCCTGTTTGGAAGGTACCATGGCAGCCATTTACCCAAAGTTCTTTTCCACACATAATGCCATCAAATGTACTTCAAAATAATAAAACAAAACTATATAATTTACACAACTAGTTTTATTCAGGTTGAAAAACAGGCCACCCTTATAGGAAGACCATTTAGTTTGCTATGAAAATTTGCCCACTGTAAACGTATAACTCATTGATTCAGTTAATTTATAGACATATGTAATCAACTTCAGTTTTAGCACATTTCTGTGACCCCCAGGTTTCTCTCTTTCCTGTTTGCAATGAATCTTCAATCCCTAAGTAACAACTGATGTGTTTATTATATTTATAAGTTTGCTCTTTATAGATATTACACATAAATGAAGTCAAATAATATATGGTCTTTTCATTCTGATTGCTTTCATTTAGGGTATGACTTTTTAGTCCATACAGTACAATACACCAATAGTTCATTTATTTTAATTGCTACATAATATTCCCTTGCGTGAATATATATAGTCATTTACCAGGTAGTAGAATTTTGTATTGTGCCCAGTTTGGCTCATGTGAATAATACTGCTATAGACAGTTATGCTCCTTTCTTTTATGTGGGCATAAGATTTTATTCCTTTGGGTAGATTGACTGATGGGATTGACTGATGGGTCATATGGTAAATTGAGGAGGCCTCAGGTAGTACAAATGGTGAAGTTTTGATAAAAATATTTTAAAGTTTTTTGCCTATGAATGTGCAGTACTTCATCACCATTTGTGGAAAAAGGCTATCTTTTTTCTGTTGAATTTCTTTTGCATCTTTGTTTTTTAAAAATCCCCAATAAAACAGTTGTGCATATTTGTTTAGGTATATTTCTGGGTTTTCTGTCCTGTTATGTTGGTTTTGTGTCCCCCCTCTGGTACCATACTACTTTGATTACTTAAATTATAAAAGGTAACTCTTAATATTGGTAAACTTTGGTCTTGCAAAATTCTAACATTCGAACTCTGGTATCATCTATCACCAAATCTGTATTTCCTGCCTCCCAAATTCTGGGATGACAGTAAGGAAATTATTCATGAAGATACTAAAAGGTCATTAAAAAGACAAGAAAAAAAGAGAAGAGAGAACAGACATTGGAAAAGACCGTGAAATTGGCTGTTGAACATGGTATAACTAAAGCAAAAGGAAGAAATGATGAAGTAAAAGAGATGAACAGAAGATTCCAAAAGGCAAAGTAAAGTATTATAACAAAATGTGCAAAGACATGGAGATAGAAAACCATTCCAGGCTGAAAGAACTGAGGAAAAAAAAAATTCAAGCCATGAGTTGCAATATCAGTGGTTTCTGTGGGGTGAAAGATTAAATGATGCAGGAAGCATTAAAAGAAGATGACAGAACTGAGTGATGTTCAACCATCTCAAGATGTAGCATATAATGAGGAACCAATGGTACTGAAGGAAGAAATCCAAGCTGCACTGAAGGCACAAGGCTCCAGGAAATACCAACTGAGATGTTTCAGTAAATGGATGCAGTGTTAGAAGTGCTCACTCACCTGTGCTAAGAAACTTGTAAGACAGCTACCTGTCCAACCAACTGGAGGAGATCCATATTTGTGCCTGTTCCCAAGAAAGGAGGTCTAACTGAATGTGGAAATTATCATTAATACCACATGCAGACAAAAAAACTACTGAAGATCCTTCAAAAGCACCTGTATCAGGGAACTGCCAGAAATTTAGGACAGATTCAGAAGAGGATGTGGAATAAGGGATATCGTAGCTGCTGTCAGATGGATCCTGGCTGAAGGTAGAGACGACCAGAAAGATGTTTATGTGTGTTTTATTAATTATACAAAGGCATTCAACTTTATTGATCATAAAAAATTAAAGATAACATTGCAAAGAATGGGAATTCCAGAATGCTTAATTGTGCTCATGAGAAACCTGTACATAGATCCAGAGGCAGTCTTTCAAACAGAACAAGGAGATGCTGCATGGTTGAAGTCAGGAAAGGAGTGCGTCAGGGTTGTATCCTTTTGCTATACTTATTCAATTTGTATGTGGAGCACATAATCCAAGAAATTCGACTATACGAAGAAAAACATGGCATCAAGATTGAAAGAAGACTTGTTAACTACCTGTGTTATGCAGATGTCACAACTTAGCTAGCTGAAGGTAAAGAGGATCTGAAGCACTTACCAATGAAGATTAAAGACTATGGCCTGTGGTGCGGGTTGTATCTTAGCATAAAGAAAACAAAAATCTTCACAATTGGACTAGTGAGCAAAGTCATGAGAAACAGAGAAGGTTAAAGTTGTCAAGGTTTCATTTTGCTTTGATGTACAATCAACACTCATGGAAGCAGCAGTCAAGAAATCAAAAGATGCATCACATTGGGCAAATCTGCTGCAAAAGACCACTTCAAAGTGTTAAAAAGCAAAGCTATCATCTTAAAGACTAAGGTGAGCCTGACTCAAGTCATGGTGTTTTCGTTTCTCGTATGCAGTGAAAGCTGAACGATGAATAAGGAAGACTGAAGAACAGATATTTCTGAATGTTGTTGTTAATGAAGAGTGCTGATTACACCATGGACTGCCAAAAGAATGAACAAATCTGTCATAGGAAAGATACAACCTTGCTTCTGAGGAAGCAAGGACAGTGAAACTACATTTCACATACTTTGGACATGTCAGTAGGGATCAGTTCCTGGAGAAAGACATCATGCTTGGTGAAGTAGAAGGTCAGAGAAAAAGAAGAAGACACTCAATGAGATGGATTGACGCTGTGATTGTAACAATAGGCTCAAGCATGATGATGTGAGGATGGTGCAGGACTGGACAGTGTTTCCTTCTGCGGTATGTAGGGTTGCTGTAAGTTGGAACCAACTCAGCAGCACCTAACAATAGCAACAGTATCGGGTACAGCAGTTCCTTCCATGATACTCTACTTGTCAAGATTCTTTTGGCTAGTCTATAGCCTGTATTTCCATAGTATTCGTAGAATTAGCTTATCTATGTATGCCAACTTGCTTCTTTGGTCTTCCTTATTCATTGTCTAGCTTTTGCGTGCATGTTGAAGTAATTAAAAATACTATGACTTGGGTCAGGCACGCATTAGTCTTCAAAGAGACATCTTGGCTTTTTAATGCTCTAAAGAGGTCTTTTGCAGCAGATGTACCCAGTGCAACATGTTATGTGATTTCTTGGCTGATGCTTCCATGGATATTGATTACAGATCAAAGTAAAATGAAATGTTTGACAATTTCAATATTTTCCCTGTTTATCTTGATCTTGCTTATAGGTCCAGTTGTGAGGATTTCTTGTTTCTTAATGTTGAAGGGTCATTCATACTAAAGGCTGTAATCTTTGATCATTATCAATAAGTTGTTCAAGTTCTCTTCACTTTCATTAAGCAAGGCTGTGACATCTGCATATCCCAGGTTATTAATGAGTTTTCCTTCAATCTTGATGTCATGTTCTTCATATAATCCATTTGCTCAAATTATTTGCTCAGTATACAAATTAAATAAGTATGATGAAGGATACAACCCTGGTATACACCTCTCCTGATTTTAAATGGCACACACTAGCCCCTTGTTCTGTTCAAATGACTGCCTCCCAGTCTATGTACAGGCTTTTGATAGAAATTGTATTACACCCATACATCAATTTGTGTAGTATTTGAATCTTTCTTATATGCTGAGTTTTCCCACACGTGAACATGGTATGTCTCTTCATTTTTGAAGGACACTTTTGATTACTTCCACTGTCATTTTTAAAATAGAACCTGCATATGTTTTGTTAAATGCAGACATTTTCCATTTTCTTTGGGGTGATTATCAATGGTATTGTGTTTTGAACGTCATTGTGCGTGTTCAATGTTAGAGATGTGATTGACTTTTGTGTTGATTTTGTGTCCTTGCTGAAATCAGTTTTAGGAGTTTTCTTGTAAATTCTTTGAATTTTCTATTTGGAATAAAGACAGTATTATTTTTTTCCTTTTTTAATAGCTTTTATTTCTTTTTCTTTCTCTACTCCTGTGGCTAGGACTTGCCCTACTATGCTGAATCAGTGTGATGAGAGTAGATATCCTTTCCTTGTTCTTGATCGTAGGCAGAAAGCATTAATCTGTCATCATTAAATAATAATAGTACTTACGGATTTTTTTTGTATTAAGTTGAGCTAATACCTCATCTTTGCTAACTTGATGCAAGTTTTTATCATGATTATGTGTTAGGTTTTATCAGGGTTTTTTTTCCCGTGTCAACTGATGTGATTGTGTAACTTTTTTTTTCATTGCTGTTTTTAGATTATATCGATAGCTTTTGGGATACTGAAACAACCTTAAACCCTTATGAATCCTACGTGGTCATGATGTATAACTTTTTATACACACTGTTGAACTTGATTTACTAATGTTTTCTCAAAAATTTTTATATCTAGTTTCTTGAGAAATATTGGTATTATGTATTATGTTTGGTATATTTGGTATATATGGTATATTTGTATTATGTTTGCTGTTGGTCATTTTATAATGGCTTCATAGCATGGATTGAACTGTGTCCCCCAAAATATGTGTCATCTTAGTTGGCCAATGATTTCCGGTACAGTGTAGTTACCCTCCATTTTGTGATTTCCCTGTGGTGCTTTAAGTCATATTGTTATGATGTTAAGGAGACAGATTAAAAGGAAAAAAAAAAAAACCACTGGCATCTAGTCAATTCTTACTTATGTTGAATCTATAGACAGAGTAGAACTGACCCAAGGAGCACCTAACAGATTTGTACTGCTAATCTTCTAGTTAGCAGCCATTGCACTGAACCACTACGCCACTAGGGTTTCTATAAGACGAATTAGCAACAGTTGTATTGATGAGATCTAAAAGATTAGATAGTGTTTTAAGCCTTTTTTTTTTTTTTTGAGATATAAAACAAGGGCATGAGCAGAGAGACAGGGAGACCTCATATACCAAGAAAGCAGTGCGAGAGACAGAACACATCCTTTGGACTGGGAGTTCTTGTGCAGTGAAGCTCCTAGTCCAGGGGAAGACTGATGACAAGGGCCTTCCTCTAGAAGTGGCAGAGAAAGCCTTCCCTTGGAGATGACTCCCTGATTTGGGGCTTGTAGCCTACTAGACTATGAGAAAACAAATTTCTCTTTGTTAAAGCCACCTGCTTGTGGTGTTTCTGTTATAGCAGCAATGTAAGACAGCTTATAAAATGAGTTGGGAACTCTTCCTTCCTCTTCTGTTTTCTGGAAGATACAGTGTAAACCAGTGCCAGTGTGTCAATTCTGACTCATTGTTACCCTATAGAGCACACAGAGTTTCCAAGGAACACATGGTAGATTTGAACTGCTGACCTTTTGGTTAGCAGACATAGCACTTAACCATCACACCACCAGGATTTCCAAAGCTGTGTAAAGTTGGTGTTAATTCTTCTTTCTATGCTGGTAGAATTTTCCAGTGAAATCATCTGTGCTTAGAATTTTTTTTTTCCAAGGGCTTTATAATTGTGGGTTCAGTTTCTTCAGTTATCAGAGGTATATTAAGATAATCAAATTTTTTTCTTGGTGAATTGTGGTAACTTGTAGTTTTATGTGAACTAATCCATTTTTGTCACTTGTTTTAGTTAGCTAGCTGCTCTAACACAACCACAAAGTGTGTGGCTTTAACAAGAAAAGTTTATTCTTATACACCCCAGTAGGCTACAAAGTGCAAATTCAGGATGTCTGCTCCAGGGGAAGACTTCCCCCTTTGTTGGCTCTGGAGGAAAGTCCTTGTGTTGCATCAGTCTTTGTTCAGGGAGCATCCTGGTGCAGAAACCTCAGTTCCAAAGGGCATGCCCTGCTCCTAGTGCTGGTTTCTTGAAGGTGTGAGTTTCCCAACTCTCTGCTTGCTTTTTAGTTCCTTTTGTCCTTTGTAGGATAAAAGATGGTGGAAGCCACATTCCAGGGAAACTCCAGTAGAGCAGGGAGGTGACCTTAGGAAGGGATTTACAGTCCTACCTTAATCCTTTGTAACATAGTCCACTCTGTTAACCACAGGCAGAGATCAAGATTTACAACATAAGAAAATCACAAAATGACAGGCGATCACAGAACACAAGAAATCCCAGCCCAGCCCAATTACTACACCTGTTTTTTAGGGGACACAGTTTAATCCATGACAATTTTTTGAATTTACAGGCATAAAATTGCTTGTATTATTCCCTTATTATGTCTTTAATGGCTGCTGAATCTGTAGTGATAATCCTGTATTTCATTTCTGATGTTGGTGATTTGTGTCTTCTCTCTTTTTGTATTTGTCAGTCTTCCTGGGATTTTCTTATTTAATCAAAATTTTCAAAGAACAGTCTTTCGATTTTCTCTATCACTTTCCTACTTTCAATTTCATTGATTTCTGCTGTTTTTGTCATTACTTCCTTTTGTTATGTTTAATTTTGCTTTCCTTTCTCCCACTTCCCCTAATTTCTTGAGATAGTAACTAAAATTTATGATTCGACACCTTCCCTCATTTCAAGTATAAGCATTCAGAGCTATAAATTTCCTTCTCAGCACCACTTTACCTCCATCCCGTATATTTTGATTTCAGTTCTACATATATATGTATGCGTTTGAATTTTCTTTGAGAGTTCTTTTTTGACACAACATTTTAGAAGTGTAAAAGAACTGCCAGTGAAGTTTGCAAACACTTCCTAGAAAAAGTGCTACATGCTTCATTGCTGAATATCACTACAGTCACCTTTGAAGTACTCCGCTTGGGAGGCTACGCACTGACACCAGTGCCTAGTGTACTCTTCAAGCATTTTTAGAACTCTTTCTGGAATGGCCATGAGAGATGTTGTTGGGTTACCTTGATGTCCTGAATGTCATCAAAATGTCTTCCTTTCAATATTTCCTTTATCTTCAGGTAAAAAAAAAAGTCACGGGGGGGGCACATGGGGTGAGAAGGGAGGGTGTTCCAAAACAGTTATTTTAGTTGCTAAAAACTCTTTAACAGACAACTCTACAATTAAGTTTGCAAACTTGTCACCATGCCTCCGTGCAATGGCCATTCAAGAAAGAGGTCCAAAATAACACTGAAGAGTGGATGAGGTGCTGGCATTGGTGCATAGTTTCCCAAGAGGGGAATGAGGTACGTAGCACTTAGAACAATTAAGTTTATGGACTTACTTATCAGACCTCATATTTGTTTAGTTTCCACATGTTTAAAGATTTTCCCATTGTCTTTCTTTTCTTTTCTTTATTTATTTTATTTAATATGACTGAGTGAAAATGTACATTCCCATATAAATTTACATGCCCACCTGTGTGCAGCTTCCACTGCTCTCCTTGCCCGGTGATAGCACACTATTGCTCTCTGCTCCATACATGTCTCATCCTCCCAACAGTCACCTCCCTCCTCTCCACCCACTCTCCTTCCTACAGCCAGAGGTCTGCGGGATGATATCCTATAGATGCCCAAAACCATAAAGTGCATCCAATATATGGTCACTCTGCATCGCCAAGTCCAATCTATTCGTGTCCAAAGGGTGGACCTTCGTTATGATTTATGGGCAAAGGCAGCATCAGGGCGAGGGGCCATGCTCCCAGGGGAACCCCGAAACTGCTGGACCATCAATTGAGGTCTTTTAGTGGAGCGCTCAGGATGCAGCCCTTTTTATTCTAGTGTTGTCGGTGAGACTCAACTTAGTAAGCTCCATCGTGGCTATCACCGGTGGCCAGGCACCATCCAGTTCTTTTGATCCCAAGTCAATGTAGGCACCCACTCATGTGGGTCTCTCTATCTTCTTGGTTGTCTTTACCCCATGTCATTTTGCTCCTTGATGAGCATCCGTTCCTGCTTAGTTGGGACCATTTGCCATGCCCTCGGATGGCAGCTTGGCAGCTTTTAAGACCCCAGACGACACCTACCAATGTGGGGTGCAGAGAGCACTCTTAGCAAAGCACTAGTTGTGCCAATTGGCCTCGATTTCACCTAAGAGCATGGTCCCCAGCCAGCTACCCCAGCTACTCTGTCCTTGCAATATTTGGTTAAGATGGAAGCAATATTCAAGTTACGCTGAAGTCCACTTAATATTGTTTTTGTTTCTAATGTGTGCTATCACCGATTTCACCCAACCAGATTTCTAGCAACTATCTAATCTAAACCCTTCCCCCTTCCCCCTGCCTTCCTCCCCTCCCTTGCGGCTGTCAAAGAGTCTTTTCTTCTATACATGAATCTATTTTTGAGATCTTGTCGTAGAGGTCTCACACAATATTTGTCCTTTTGTTGCTGACTACTTTCACTCAACATAATGTTTTCCAGTTGAAACCAGGTTATGAGATGTTTCCTGGAATCACTATTATTCTTTATCATTGTGTAGTGCTCCATTGAGTATATATACCATAGTTTACCTATCCGTTCTTCTGTTGTTGCGCATCTGGGTTGATTCCATCTTTTTGCTATCATGGACTGTGCTGTGATAAACATTCTTGTGCATGTGTCTGTTGGTATGAAAGGCCTTGATTCTGTAGGATGTATTCCAAGTAGTGGAATTACTGGGTCAAATGGTATATCTAGATCCATTTTTCTTAAGGAAGTGCCAGATTGCTTTCCAAAGAGGCTGGACCATTTTGCAACCCCATCAACAGTGTAGGAGAGTTCCACTTTCTCCACAGCCTCTCCAGCATTTGTTGTTTTGTGTTTTTTGGATCATGGCCAACCTTGTTGGGGTGAGAAAGTATCTCATTGTAGTTTTGATTTGAATTTCTTTAATAACTGAAGATCATGAACATGTTCGCATGTGTTTTTTGGCTGCCTGGATCTCTTTCAAGAAATGTCTGTCCATCTCCTTTGCCCCTTGCTTAATTGGATGACTTGTCTTCTTATTGATATTTTATAGTATCTTATAGATTATGGAGATCAGGCGCTGGTCTGACATAGAGTTGCCAAATACTTTTTCACATTCTTTCTGTAGGTGGCCTTTTAACTCTATTAATAAAGTCTTTGGATGAGCAAAAGTGTTTGATTCTTAATAGTTCCCATTTATCTATTGTCTCTTCTGTATACTGTGGTTTGTTTGAGAGATTTTGGAGTCTGTCCGCGTTGTGTATTAAAACTTCCATTGTTGTTCCTACCTTTTGTTGGATGAGCTTTATCGTTTTAGGTTTGATATTGAGGTCTTTTATCCAGTTGGAGTTGGTTTTTTGTATAAGGTGTAAGATATGGATCTTGTTTCAGTTTATTGCAGATGGATATCCAATTTTGCCAGCACCATTTGTTGAAGAGGTTGTTTTTCCCCCAGTTTAATGTCTTAGGGCCTTTGTTGAATATCAACTGTTCATGGACAGATGGTGTCATCCCTGGGGTCTCAATTTTGTTTCACTGATCGATCCATCTGTTCTTGTACCAGTACCAGGCTGTTTTGACCACTGTGGCAGTGTAGTATGTTCTAAGGGTGGGTAATAAGAGGCTTCCCAGTGTGTTTTTCTTCTTTAGTAGTACCTTACTAATCCAGGGCTTCTTCCCTTTCCAAACAAATTGGTGATTTGTTTTTCCATCTCATTAAAAAATGTCACTGGAACTTGTATTGGGATTGCATTATATAAATAGATTGCTTTGGGTAAAATAGATATTTTCACAATGTTAGGTCTTTCTATCCATGAGCAGGGTAGGTTTTTCCATTTATCTAAGTCTCTCTTAGTTTCTTGTAGTAAGGGCTTGTAGTTCTCCTTGTAAAGGTCTGTTATTTCTCCAGTTAGATTAATTTCTAGGTACTTTATCTTCTTAGGGGCTACAGTAAATGGTATTGATTTAATGATTTCTTCATTAACAGTCTCATTGTTGGTATAAAGGAATCCTACTGATTTACTTATGTTTATCTTGTATCCTGAGACTTTGCTGAACTCTTCTATCAGTTTGAGTAGTTTCCTTATAGATTCTTTGGGATTCTCTGCATGTACAATCGTATCATCAGCAAACAGGGAGATTTTGACGTCCTTGCCAAAGCAGATGCCCTTTATTTCTTGGTCTTGTCTAATTGCTAAGGCTAGAATTTCTAGTACTATGTTGAATGGGAGAGGTGACAGGGGGCATCCTTGTCTAATTCCTTTCTCAAGCGAAAAATCTTTCAGTCTCTCTCCATTGAGGATGATGTAAGAAATTGGCTTTGTATAAATGGCCCTTATTGTGTTGAGGAATTTTCTATCTATGCCTATTTTGCTAAGAGTTTTTAGCATGAATGGATGTTGGACTTGCATCAATGGACAAAATCAGGTGATTCTTGTCTTTTGTATTATTTATGTGGTTAATCACATGAATTGTTTTTCTGATGTTGAACCAGCCTTGCATCCCTGGTATGAATCCCACTTGGTCATGATGGATTATTTTCTTGATATGTTGTTGTATTCTGTTGGCAAGAATTTTGTTGAAGAGTTTTGCATATAGATTCATGAGTAATATCGGTCTGTAGTTCTCTTTCTTTGTTGGGTCTTTCCCTGGCTTAGGTA
This sequence comes from Heterohyrax brucei, assembly GCA_028571685.1. NCBI lineage: Eukaryota > Metazoa > Chordata > Mammalia > Hyracoidea > Procaviidae > Heterohyrax > Heterohyrax brucei. The sequence goes on along the minus strand of CM053160.1, from coordinate 64,821,373 downwards.
TCAGGGTTATGCTGGCTTCATAGAATGAGTCTGGGGGTACTCCATCCCTTTCTATACTGTGAAATAGTCTCAGTAGTATTGGAGATAACTCCTCTCTAAACGCTTGGTAGAATTCTGCGGTGAAGCCATCTGGACCCGGACTTTTTTTGGTTGGCAGTATTTTGATGACCTTTTCAGTCTCTTCCTTTGTGATGGGTTTATTAAGTTGTTCTGCTTCACGTTGTGATAATTTCAGTGGGTGGTATGAGTCAAGGAATTTGTCCATTTCCTCTAGGTTTTCCAATTTGTTAGAGTACAGTCTTTCATGGTATTCTGTTTTGATATTTTTAATTTCTGTTGGATCTGTTGTGACCACTCCTCTGTCGTTTCTAATGTGGGTTATTTGTTTCCTTTCCTGTTTTTCTTTAGTAAGTTTAGCCAATGGTTTGTCAATTTGGTTGATCTTTTCAAAAAACCAGCTTTTGTTCTTTTCAATTTTTTCAATTGTTTTTCTCTTCTCTAATTCATTTAGCTCTGCTCTAATTTTCATGATCTGATTTCTTCTGGTGCCTGAGGGGTTCCTCTGTTGTTCTCTCTCTACTTGTTCAAGCAGTAGGATTAGTTCCTTGATTTGGTTTCTTTCTTCCTTCCAGATGTGTGCATTTATGGAGATAAACAGACCTCTGAGTGCTGCTTTGGCTGTATCCCACAGGTTCTGGTAGAAAATGTTTTCATTCTCATTGGAATGCATGAATTTCTTTATTTCATCCTTGATTTCTTCTATAACCCATGTTTTTTTGAGCAAGATGTTGTTCAGTTTCCAAGAGTTCCACTTGTGTCTATGTTTTTTCTGCTATTGACTTCGACTTTTATGGCTTTATAATCTAAGAAGATGCCTTGCAGTAACCCAGTAGTATGGATTTTGTTGAGAATTGCATTATGTCCTAACACATGGTCAATTCTGGAGAATGTTCCATGTGCACTGGAGAAGAAGGTGTAGTTGTCTGCTGATGGGTGGAAAGTTCTGTATATATCAATGAGGTTTAATTGGTTAATTGTGGCAATGAGGTCTTCTGTATCTTTACTGAGCTTTTTTCTAGATGATCTGTCCAGTATTGAGAGTGGAGTGTTGAAGTCTCCCACTATTATTGTGGAGTCATCTAACTCTTTTTGGAGTGTAGTCAGTGTTTCTTCGATGTACTTCTGTTCTCTGATGTTAGGTGCATAAATATTTAATATAGTTAAGCCTTGCCTGTGTACTGAACCTTTCAGCAATAAATAGTGTTGACCTTTATCCATGATGTTTGATTTTACTTTAAAATTGATTTTATCTGAGATTAGAATTGCCACACCTGCTCTTCTTTGTTCATTGTTAGCTTGATATATATTCTTCCATCCTTTAATTTTCAGTTTGTTCCCATCTTTAGATCTCAAGTGAGTTTCTTGTAGACAACATGTGGATGGGTCATGTCTTTTGATCCGAGATGTCACTCGATGTCTCTTTACTGGAGCATTCCGTCCATTCCCATTCAGTGTAATTATTGATAGGTATGTGTTCAGTCCTACCATTGTGATATGTTTATTTTTGTGTTGATGTTTTCTCTGTTGTTCTTATTAGTGTGTTCTGGGGCATTCTTTTTTGTGAGTTGATTTTTCACCTTTCTCAAAGCTGGTTTTGTAGTTGTGAAGACTCCTGTGTTACATTTCTTGAAATGTATGTTACATCTTTGTTGTGCTTTACAGCTGCCCCTGTGATCCCCCTGAATAAACTATATATAAACCCAATTTTAATTACTACCAGTCTTGTCAATTTCCACTCCATCTTGAAGGACTATAACGACTGTAGTACATCCCTCTTTTTAATATGATGGCACCATAGTTTTCATGATGATCACTCATTGCTTCTTTCAGTATGAAAGCTGTGATTGATTTTCGAGCCTTCCCTAACTGAGTAGAGTTTTGAGTAGTGTGTCGTTCTAAAATATAAAGTTAGTGGTTTTGTTCTTCTAAGCCAAAGCCAAGAATGTCTTTCAGTACTTCTTGTAGCTTTGGTTTGGTTTTTACAAATTCTCTGAGTTTCTGTTTATCTGGGAATGTCTTCATTTCCTTTTTGTATTTGAAAGATAGTTTTGCAGGATATATAATTCTTGGTTGGAAGTTCTTCTCCTTCAAGGCTTTGAATGTGTCATGCCACTGTCTCCGTGCCAGCATGGTTTCTGCTGAGAAATCTGACGAGAGCCTACAGGGTTTCCCTCTGAATGTTAGCTTTACTTTGAGTCTTGCTGCCTTTAAGAGTTACTGCTTATGTTTCATTTTGTTATGCTGGATTATAATATGTCTTGGCATCTTTCTTTTGAGATCTATATTGGGTGGCCTATGATATGAACCTGAGATGTCTATATTCTCTTCCTTCGTGATTTCTGGGAAGTTTTCTGTCAGCAGCTCAGTAACTATACTCTCTGTGTTCTAGGTGTCTCATCCTGTTCAGGATTAATTAATTAATTAATTAATCGAAGGTTGTTCCTCTTTAATAGAGTCTCACATGCTTCTTAGTGCTTCTTCATTTTTCTTGTTTCTGTTTTCTGATTTCTGCTCATAGATGGTGGCGTCAGTAGCTCTGTCTTCCACATCAGAAGTTCTTTTTTCCATTTGTTCCATTCTGTTTTCTTGGCTTAGCATTGAAGTTTCTATGTCTTTAATTTTGTTCCATCAGATCGAACAGCTTGTTCAATTTTTCCTTTTGTTGTGCTGCATTTTGTATAAGGTCTAGAAGGTCTCTGTATATAGTCATTTTGTATTCACTTTCTGATGCTTTCATAAAAGCTTTTTCATCTGGAAAACTCCTTAGTTGTTTTGTTTTGAGAGCCTTCTGAAGCCATGGGTGATTTCTTGTATGCCAGAAGTGTCTGTTGCTTTTTGGGTCTCGTGTGAGTAAGTAGAGGCTGGAAGAGATACTGTGAGGATGGACTGCAGATGTTTCTCTACCCTGTCTGAAAATGTAAAGCAAAAGTATCTGACCACTTCCCACATCAGTCAGGGTTTCAAGTGTAGAGGTCCCTCTTCCCAACTGGCGAGGTAAGCACCTCTATATCTAACCCCAGATGATACAAACTAGTTTAGAATACAGCAATGCTATTGCCCTGTTGGCCTCTGATGACAGGCCCCAGCTTTAGGTGACATTGTGTAAAGTACTGCTTTTCTGGTAGAAAAGCACTCTCCTGTAGGCGGGCTCTGGCTCCCAAGCTAAGAATTAGTTCCAGCTGCGGCCACCATACCCAAGGTGGCGCCCTCCACACAGGCAGCAGATAGAGGGGCTAAAGGTACCGAGAGGTAGTGATTCCTCTGCTTCTGTTGCAGGGCCCCCACCATAGACAACACTGTAAATTACTGCTTTTCTGTTGGAGAAGCGCTGTCCTGTTTGCAAGTGCTGGCTCAGAGGCCAAGAATTAGGTCCCACTAAAATCTCCATATCCAACATTGTATCCTGCACACTGGCAGCACGATTCCGTACAAACCCCGCTGTGGCAGTGATAAAATGGCAGGCCCAAAGTGGCTAGATTAACGGAGTCCTAAGCCTGGCTGTAAAAATATGGGAATTTTGCCTGCCTATCCCCCCAGCAATGCGTCTGAGTCTAGCCACTAGGCAAGACCCAGCTCTGCCCACCAGCCAAGACAGAGGAAAAAAAAGTCAAAATGGTGAGTTTACCTTCTGTCAGTGAGAGCCAGGGCTAGCCAGGAGTGGGAGTCAGCGAAAGAGAGGAGGTTTTCAGTCAGTGATATGAAGTCCAAATTAATGGCCCTGTGCCATGTGCTGGGGCTGATTAGGTGATCAGAAGGCTCTGTTTGATTATCAGGTCAGGTCTTCATTTCCAGAGGGAAATAGGGAGACGTATGCTTAGTCCACCATCTTGACTCCATCCCCTGTCTTTCTTTTATTGATTGGAAGCTTAATTCCATTAGTGTCAGAAAACAAACCTTGTATGTTTTAATTTTTAAAAATTTGATGAGGTTTATTTTATGTTCAAAGATATATACTATCTTACTGCTTGTTCTCCAGGTACTTGCAGATATCCTTATATCCTGTTGTTGGTTGGAGTATTCTATTTATGTTGGTTAAACCATGCTTGTTGATTGTGTTATTCAGATCTTCTATGTTGTTGCTAATTTTCTGTAACCTAGTTCTATAAGTTATTGAGAGGTGGGTGTTGAAGCATCTAACTGTAGCTATGGAATTGTGTGTTTCTACTTTCAGCTCTGTTAACTTTGCTTTGTGCATTTGAAGATGTGAGTGTTTAGTGTGTGCACATTTAGGATCAGAATGTCTTCCTATTGGACTGATTATTTTATCATTCTGTAACATCCCTTTTTGTCTCTGGTGATTTTCATTTTTTTTGAAGTCTACTTTGTCAGATATTAATCACTTCTTTTGGGGACTAATGTTTGCGTGGTATACATTTTACCATCCTTTTAGTCACAGCCTATATTCCTTTGAATTCGAAGTGAGTTTTTTGTAAGCATCCTGTAGTTGAGTATTTTTTAATCCACTCTGTGAATCTCTGTCCTTTGATTGGCATATCTAGATGACTTACAGTTAAGGTAATTATTAATATGTTGCTGCTTATACATGCTATTTTGTTATTTGTTTTCTATTTTCCCCTGTCCCTCTGGTTCTCTTCCTTTTGTTTCTTTTTTCTTGTTTTCTTGTAGGTACTTAAACATATTTAAGGATTCCATCTTGATTTACTTATAATGTTTTTGAGTGTATTATCTCTTTGCATAGTTTTTTTTTAGTGGCAGTTCTGAGGAGTAGAACTTATGAGAGCTGACAATTAAGTCTATGAACTTAATTATTCTAAGTGCTACATACCTTATTGTTGAATATCACTACAGTCACCTTTGAAATACTCCTCTTGGGAAGCTACGTTTTGATGCCAGTACCTAGTCCACCCTTGAAAGCAATTTTGGGACTCTTTCTGGAATGGCTGTTGTGTATGGTGGCATGGTGACAAGTTCACAAACTTAATTGTATAGTTGTCTGTGAGGGAGTTTTTAGCCAGTAAGCAAATAACTGTATTGGAACTTTTCACCTGATCTGGCACCCAGTGACTTTTTTTTTTTTTACCTGAAGATAAAGGAAACATTCAAAGGAAGATTTTTTTGATGACCTTCAGGACATTAAGGGTGATACAACAACAGCTGTAATGGCTATTCCAGAAAAAGAGTTCCAAAATTGTGTGGACTAGGTGCTGACATCAGTGCATAGCTTCCTAAGGAGAGTACTTTGAAGGTGTTAGGAAACTCTGGGTCCTATTTAAAGCTATCATTTTATCAGGCAGTCACCTTGTTTCGATTTAGCACACAGGTCTTTGCCTTCATCTGTGGGCTTTTGAGTCCAAAGGCAGTTCAAATTTTAGAGCCTTTGTAGTGTTGTTTTGTTTTCTCTGTTGTCGCTAATCCTCCTCCAGGTCCCTGTTGTGCTTCTTGAAGAGAAGGAAAGGTCTCCCCAGGCCAGGCAACTGCATGTTTCTCAATGGGTGGAGGCATGTGACGGAATCTCATTTTTGTTCCCCCTCTGCCACTACAACATCCCTGTGTCTGTGCAAAGGAAAAAGGGTACGCAGACTTGCAAGATCAGAGAGGCTGCATGGGCTGGTCCACTTTTGGTGTCTGGGTCCCACATCCTAGTTCCACCCAATCATCCTAGGAACATCTGGATGGGGCAAGGGGGCTTTTCCAGCCCAGAAGTTTGCTGTCGCTGGATTTCTCTTACCATTTCCAGCTGTTTGTTTCAACACTTTTAGAGGGAGTTTCTGGAGCCTTTGGCTGTAGGGTAGAAGAGGTTCCTCAGGGAGCTACTTGTTGTGACTGAGTTCCTCTTTTGCCCATCTGCCCTCTCGACAGGCAGGAAAGAATCTTAAGTCCTGCAAGGAAGGAGTTTCTCTTGGCCATTTGCTATGGGTAGTACTCCAAATCCACTCTTCTTGTGATGGTGTTGGGCTTGCCTGATGTTGTCAGAGGGGCCAACATTCTGTCAAGAATGAACAAATGATTCTACCCGGGCTGTCATCTGTTGCTAGGTTGTGGCTTGAGAACTACCTCACCTTCCTCTGTATTTCTATTTATTTATTTATTTTAGTGGGAGTGCTGGGCTCTAGACAACTTGCTGCTCTCTGGTCCTCTACTCTTGGGTCCCAAGCTAGCTCACCATCTTACCACCATTCAGCATACTTTCAAAATCCTTTTTCACTCATTGAGATTCTAGGATTTGTGACTGTAATTAGCAGGGAGGATCGGGGAGAAAGGATCCTACACTATCTTGCCAGAACTGAAAAAGTTTTATTCTGGCTTCAAATTGTTTTTTTTTTTTTTTCATGTGTATGTGTGTGTTTTCCTGGAATTTCCTGCATTTCTTCCAGACAAAGTAACCTACATGGTAACATGTAGCTGTTAAATATGGATTCTCATCAGCAGTAAAATGAAGTCACAGTGAAAGGCACTAGATGATGAAATCATCCTCTGGTGGGAGTACTAAATTGTCTCTTTGATTTATTTCCAAGTCTGTACAATATTTCTTAACAGTGCAACATTTTCATCATGAATAATCTTCAAAGACTTTGGTTATTTTTAAGTTGTACAATTTTTTGAGATTTTCTTTTTTTTAAAAGTATTTATTGTAATTTACATGGAAGTTTACAGTCTAAGTCAATGCATCATACAAAACCTTGCACACACGCACATTGCTATGTAACTCTAGCTGTTCTCCCTACCCTGTGAGAGCACACTGCTATTTTCCACCCTGTATTTCCCATATCCACTCAATCAGGTCTAGACCCCCTTTGCCCTGTCATCTCTCACCTCTCACCGGGAGCTGCTCAGTCAGCCTCATGTATATACTTAAGCCAAGAAGCACACTCTTCACTAGTACCATTTTGTGTCTTATAGTCAAGTGCAATCATTGTCTGAAGAGTTGGCTTTGGGAATGGTTTCAGTTCAGGGTTAACAGAGAGTCCAGGGGTCATGTCTTTGGGAGACCTTCTAGTCTGTGAGACAAGCAAGTGAGCCCTCCTGTCCATGAGCAAGATAGGTGTCTTCACATATGTAGGCTTTTTTGGTTTCTTGCTGTTGTTTTGTTGTTAGGTGCTGTCAAGTCAGTTCTGACTTATAGTGACCCTATGAACAACAGAAGAAAACACTGCCCAGTCCTGCACCATGTCCACAATTGTTTTTATGCTTAAGCCCACTGCTGTAACCACCGTGTCAATCCATTTCATCAAAGGTCTCCACCTTTTTCACTGACCCTCTACTCTACCAAGCATGTCATCCTTCTCCAGGGACTGATCCTTCCTGACAGCTAGTTGAAAGTATGTAAGATGCAGTATTGCCATCTCTGCTTGCAAGGAGCACTCTGGTTGTACTTCTTCCAGAACAGATCTGTTTGTTCTTTTGGTGGCCCATAGTACATTCAACATTCTTCTACAAAACCAAAACTCAAAGGTGTCAGTTCTTCTTCTGTCTCCTTTGTTCATTGTCCAGCTTTCGCATGCATATAATGCAACTGAAAATACCATGGCTTGGGTCAGGCACAGTTTAGTCTTCAAGATGACATCTTTACTTTGTAATACTTTAAAGAGATCCTTTGCAGCAGATCTTCCTAGTGCAATGCATCTTTTGATTTCTTGACAGCTGCTTCCACAAGTGTTCATTGTGGACCCAAGCAAAATGAAATCCTTGACACCCTCAATCCTTTCTCCATTTACGACAGTGTCAAGTTGTGAGGATCTCTGGTCCCACTGTAAGGATTTTTGTTTTCTTGATGTTGAAGTGCAATCCATACTGGAGGCTTGGTCTTTGACCTTCATCAGTAAGTGTTTCAAATCTTCTTCACCTCCAGCAAGTGGGGTGATGTCGTCTGTGTAACACAGGTTGTTAATGGGTCATCCTCCAATCCTGATGCCTCATTTTTCTTTTTACAATCCAACTTCTCGGATTATTTTCTCAGCATACAGATTCAAAAGGTATGGTGAAAGGATACAACTATGACACACACCTTTCCTGACTTTAAACTATGCAGTGTCCCCTTGTCCTGTTTGCATGACTGCCTCTTGATCCACAGACAGATTCCTTAAGAGCACAATGAAGTATTCTGAAATTCACATTTTACACAATTTTAGCCATAATTGTTGGTAATTTTCTTTGTATAAAAAAGTCTTTTATGTCTCTGGTTAGATTTATTCATAACTATCTTTTGTTCTTGGTGTCTGCTGTGAGTGGAACTGATTTGGTAATTTCCTCTTTGGAATGTGGCTGCTTCAATCTTCTATTCAGACCACTAAAACATTTTCCATATCAGCAATAGGCTGTTTCACTTTCTTCTTATTTGTGGGTCCAGTAGTTGAATTTTCTTCAAGCAATTTTCCTTTGGGTTCACAACTTGGCTGTTTCATGCAAGAAGCCTGATTTTTGGCTTGTCTAAGCTTTTGACATACCTTTGTCATTAAACTTAATCATTTCTAGCTTTTGATTTAAAGTGTGGGACGTTCAGTTCTTCACTGGAACATTTAGACGCTATTGCAGCATTGTTAATGGGCCTAATTTCAGTACAGAAACCCTATAGTGTAGTGGTTAAGTGCTGTGTCTGCTAACCAAAGGTCAGCAGTTCAAATCCACCAGGTGTTCCTTTGCAACTCTGGGGGAGAGTTATACTCTGTCCTATAGGTTTGCTGTAAGTCAGAATCAAGTCAATGGCAATGGTTTTCTTTTTTCAAATTTCAGTCTTGTCAGGGCTCAAGGACTAGGGAGGCCTGAGGGTAGGTAGAGAGGCGGGGGAATGGCTGTTGAGTGGAGCAGTCAGGATACATGCAACATTTATTGATGAAGTTCGCTATCTAACATGGGCATAGTTCATAGCATCTGAAAATAATTACAATAGTGACATCAAAGATCACAGGTCATCATAACAGACATAATAACAATAATAAAAAAGTTTGAAGTGTTATGGGGATTACCAAAATATAACACAAAAACACAAAGTGAGCACATGCTTTTGGAAAAATGGGACTGATAGACTTCTCATAAAAATGCAGAATTTGCGAAGAGCAGTAAAGCAAGGAGCGGTAAAACAAGATATACTAGTTGAAGTCTAGGCAAGGGAATTTTAAAAATTACCTCCGCCACCAGTAATTGATAGTTCTGAACCCAAGGGACTAACTCAATTAGCTTTCTAGATACTACTTTTTCTAAGAAGCTCTCTGTAACTAGATGATGAGAAAAGAAAATTTTCAGCTCCTGACATGTTTTTACAATCAGGAGGTAACTTCTTTCACATTTATTTCAATGCAGTCACATTAATTTTTTTTTTTAATTTCAATCCTGGCTATATGAATTCTGGAATTTTCATTATATACTGTCCATGTTTACAATCTGATTGTTTGAAACTGACTTTAATTTTTGTTTTATTTTTCAGTTTTGCCACCAATTTCAGTGTAAAGAGACTCGGTTTTTTAAGAATTCAGATGAGTGTGATGAAATTAAACATTGCAACGAGAATGGAGTAAGCAGCTGCAATTGTCATTTTAAACAGCATAATCTGAGCATTATAATAGATAATTTAAAGGTTTAAAAAATAATTTGAGAGTTTCTTTTTTTTTTTTTTACCATTTTTATGCTTTTTGGTGCTTCTTACATAGCTTTGATCTTGTTTACTTTGGAAATCTTACCAAACTATTTATTAGAGACAATAGCATGGAAACATTTAAGATTCTGAATGTATAAACTGTTCAGTAAAGATGTGGAATGGATGTGTTGTGTAAAAACCAAAAGTGCTTGTGTTACTGTGTGACCAAAATGTTCTTATTTTTATAGAGAGAAGGCAGAAATGGGTGAGTAAGGATCTGGAGAGTTTTCTTGCTAGTCTTGCTAGTTAATTTAGAGTCTGAGAACATTTCTGTGAAGCTGGCAAGTAGATAAAAATTAGTGGCATGTTACTGGTAGTTGCCAAGTATTTGGGTCCAGCTGTGAAGGAAGCTGAAAGAATAACAATCATAATACACGTTTTGGCAGCAGAAGTTAAACACACAAAGTTAAGGGCAACTTAAAGGAAATAACTTTGTGAAATTTGATGATTTTATCTATTTAAATTATTAGAATGAGATACTGTGAATAAGTATAGAATATTCTTTGGTGTCTATCAAAAACCATCTTTGTATATAAAAAATGTTTCATTTTGTGGTTATTTTAGATTTGCAATAATTTTAACCATTGCCATTGTAAAAAAGACACTGCTCCTCCTTCATGCAATCCTCAGAAAGGACAATTTGGAAGTATTGATGATGGACACCAAATGCCCCAGGGTTAGTATCTTTAAAATTTTATTAATCAGATACAGTAAACAAGAGAATAAAGTAGAGATTCCAAGCTAGATTAAAAGCAAGTGATATCAGCAAACATGAAATTATTTTAACTTTTATATTGAAAAAAATCTAAGAAAATGTGGGAAGCTCTGGTGGCACAGTAATTAAGTGCCACTCCTGCTCACCAAAAGGTCAGCAGTTCAAATCCTCCAGATGCTCCTTGGAAACTCCATGGGGCAGTTCTACTTTGACCTATAGGGTTGCTCTGAGTCAGAATTGACTCAGTGGTGGATTTGATGGAAGATACTGTGAGATTCATGATTCTTTCTGTATAAGCACTGCCATTCCTTACTAAGCCTGTATAATGTTAAGCAGCTAATATTACTATTATACAAATTTATGCACCAGCCACAAAGGCTAAAGATAAAGAGACTGATGTTGCTGTCTCAAATTGATTGAACACATAGTCATGATGCACTGATAATTACTGGTAACTGGAATGCAAAAGTTGGAACAAGGAAGAAGGTTTGGTAATTGGAAAATATGGCCTCAGTGACAGAATGATGCCTTGGAAAGCACAGTAGAAATTTTCAAAACCAACAATGTCTTCACCACAAATACCTTTTTTCACCAACATAAACAGTAAGTAGAAACATGGGTGTCATGGACTGAATTGTGATCTCCCAAAAATGTGTGCAGCGATTTGGCTAGGTCATGATTCCTGGTATTGTGTGTTATCCCTATATGCTGTAAACCCTGCCTCTATGGTGTTAATGAAGGAGGATGGCTAGCAGTTGTGTTGCTGGGGCACAACTCAATGTGTCAGATTGTATTGTGCCTTGAGGTAATCTCAAGGAAAGGAATGTAAACAGAGAATGGGGGATTTCATATGACCAAGTTCCAGTGCTGGGAGCAAAACACATCCTTTGGAAAGGACTCAGGGTCCCTGTGTCTCAGAAGCTCCCGGGCAAGGGAAGAAGATTGAGGGCAAAGACCTTCTTCCAGAACCAACAGAGAAAGACTTCTCCAGGAGTGGATGCCCTGAATTTGGTCTTGTAGCCTACTGGACTGTGACACAATAAAATGTTTCTCTGTTAAAGCCTTCCTCTTGTGGTATCTCTGTTATGGCAGCACTGGGTGACTAAGACAGAATTTGGTACCAGGAGTTGAAGCCGTTTTGACACTGTGAATGGATGGAAGACTCAGAAGGAACTAAGGAGAACTGTTAACACCAAGGAAGGCCCATCTGCTGAGAAGCAGCAGCAAACAGGCAGCACAGGACCAGAAAAGCGCAAGACAGCACTGGAGCCAACCCACAGAGCGAGAGAGCTGAGTACCTGTGTGCAGAGGGCTTCCTATTGGAGTAGGGTACTTCCAGAGGCATTTATTGGTGGAAATAGGCTTGCTGATGCACAGACCAAGAGAGTTGAGTGCCTGTGTGCAGGAAGCCTCCTGGTACTCAAACAAGTCATGCTATAGAGCTTTGGGACACTTGCCCCAGCATGACAGATGCTGGGGTGAGATTCTGGGCAAGAGGCCATAGGAAGCAGAAGCCAAAGAGCCCAGGAGTAGAAGGAGTTGAGCTGCCTTGATCTCAAAAGATATGGCCGTGTCCTCAGTAGTTGCAAAGGGTGGAACCATAGCCTCTGGTGTTTCTAAATGTGGAGTTGCTACTGAGAGGAGCTAGAAAAAATTGTGTGCCTAAAGCCAAGGGAGCAGAGATGCTGTCCAAGTGGGCCCAGAAGGTAGAGCTATAGCTGAAGTCAAGGGACATCCATTAAGAATCTGGAGAGTGTGGCCAATACTAGAGTTTAAAGGGCAGGGCCATTGTGCAAAATGTGTCAGGGAATGAAAGATTATTTTCAATCCTTGAGGGCTAATGTAATGTGTTCTGATAATTTCCTGGTACCTGTTATATCTTCTTTCCCTGCAACTTGTCCCATTTGTAATGGAAGTGTCTAGCTTGTGCCTGCTTATTCTGCCAATGTATTTTGGAAACAGATGACTTGTGTTTTAGATTTCACATTTGGATAGAAATTTCTGGATTTTGGACTTGGGCTTAAGACTTTTGCTATGATGGATGAATATGTTTTGCATATTGCAAAGATGTGATTTTGAGAGAGTGCAAAGGTTGGAATGTCATGGATTGAATTGTGTCTTCCCAAAAATATGTATAGCAATTTAGGTAGGCTGTGAATTCTGGTATTGTTTGATGTTCCTATACTTTGTAAACCTTACCTCAACAATGTTAATGAAGGAAGATGAGCAGCGGTTGTGTTGGTGGGACAGGACTACTGTGTAAGATTGCATTGTGCCTTGAAACAATCTATAATGTTACAAAGGAAAAGAGAGCACGCAGAGAAATGGGGACCTATGCCACCCAGAAGCAGTGCCAGGAGCAGAGTACGTCCTTGAAGAGGACCTGGGATCCCTGTACCTCAAAAGCTCTCAGTCATGGCAAAGACTGACAACAAGAGCCTTCCACCAGAGCCAACAGAAGAGGTCCTCCCCTGAATCAGATCCCCTGAATTTGGACTTCGAGCTTACTGGACTGTGAGAATAACATTTGTCTTTTTAAAGCCATCCACTGTGTGGATCATAACAAATTATGGCTAACATTGCATGAAATGAGAATTCCACAACACTTAATTTTGCTCTTAAAGAATCTGTACGTGGACCAAGAGGGAACCGTGAAAACAGAACAAGGGGAAGTGCATGGTTTAAAGTCAGGAAAGGTGTGTATCAGGGTTGTATCCTTTCACTATACCTTTTCAATCTGTACACTGAGAAAATAATCTGAGAAGCTGGATTAAGTGAAGAAGAATGAGGCATGAAGATTAGAAGCCAACTCAGTAACAACCTGCATTACGCAGATGACACCACCTTACTTGCTAGAAGTGAAGAAGATTTGAAACACTTACTGATGAAGATCAAAGACCACAGCCTTCAGCATGGATTACACCTCAACATCAAGAAAACAAAAGTCCACACAACTGGGCCAATAAGCAGTATCATAAATGGAGAAAAGATTAAGGTTTTCAAGGATTTCATTTTGCTTGGATCCATAATCCTTGTCCATGGAAGCAGCTGTCAAGAAACGAAAAAATGCATTGCATTGGGAAAATCTGCTACAAAGGATCTCCTTAAAGTATTGAAAAGTAAAGATGTCACCATGAAGACGAAAGTGCACTTGACCCAAGCTATGATATTTTCAGTTACATCATATGCACATGAAGGCTGCACAAAAATCCTCACAAGTAGATCAATAAGCAACATCATGATAAATGGAGAAAAGATTGAAGCTGTCAAGGATTTCATTTTACTTAAATCCACAGTCAACACTCGTGGAAGCAGGAGTCAAGAAATCACATGATTCATTGCACTGGGCAAAAAGTATTAAAAAGTAAAGATGTGACTTTGAGGACTAAGGTGCTCCTGACCCAAGCCATGGCCTTTTCAAACACCTCATATTAATGTGAAAGCTGGACAGTGAGTCAGGGAGACTGAAGGAGAATTGATGCATTTGAATTACGGTGTTGGTGAAGAATATACACTATACCATGGATTACCCAAAGAATAATCAAATCTATCTTGGAAGAAGTACAGTCAGAGTGCTTCCTAGAAGCAAGGATGGTAGAACTTCATCTTGTATACTTTAGACGTGTTGTCAGGAGGAACCAGTCCCTGCAGAAAGACATCATTCAGAGGGTCAGTGAAAAAGAGTGAGACCCTAAATGAGATGGATTAACAGTAGCTGCAGCAGTGGGCTTAAGTACAACAATTGTGAGGATGGTGGAGTACAAGGCAGTGTTTTGTTCTATTCTACATGGGATCATTATGGGTGTGAACCAACTCAAAGGCACTTGAGGACAACAACGGAGCATATGTATATGTAAATGCAAGAATTGACAGTCAAGTTCACGAACTCATCCTAGAAAAAGTGCTGTATGCCTCATTGCTGAATATCACTGTGGTCATCATCAAAGTACTCCCCTTGGGAAGCTATGCACTGATGCTAGCACCTAGTCCACGCTTCAACGCAATTTTGGAGCTCTTTCTGGAATGGCCATCAGAGCGGTTGTCATATTACCTTTGATGTCCTGAATGTCATCAAAATGTGTTCCTTTCAATATTTCCTTTATTTTGGGATAAAGCAAAAATGTCACTGTGGGCCAGATCAGGTGAGTAGGGAGAGTGTCCCAATACAGTTATTCGTTTATTGGCTAAAAACTCCCTTACAATCAACTATACAATTAAGTTTGCGAACTCGCCACCATGCCACCTTGTGCAATGGTGATTCCAGCAACAGTCCCAAAATTGCTTTCAAGGGTGGACTAGGCACTGGTGTTATTATATAGCTTCCCAAGGGGAATACATTAAAGGTGGCCACAGTGATATTCAGCAATGAGGTATGTAGCACTTAGCACAATTAAGTTCAAGGATTTGTTGGACCTTGTATATGTGTGTAGGGATGTTTATACATGCAAACACACGTGTGTGATGCACATACACTTAATTTGGGGAATAATTCCCATGTTGATATCCTCTCCACTTGGCTAATAAAATCTCTGGCATTAACTTGAAATTGATGAGAAGCTTACTCACATTTTCTGTTCTAACTGGGCTAGACTATAAGACATAGAGTGATGCTGACGAACAGTGTGCTTCCTGGCTTAAGTATGTACATGAGGCTGACTGAGAAGCTCCTGTGCAGAGACAAGAGGAGAGGGTGGAGGGGGCTGAGGGGGTGGGGCTGGTTGAATAGACACGGGAAATACAAGGCGGAGAGAAAGAGTGTGCTGTCACAAGTAGGAAAAGCAGCTAGAATTGCATAGCGGTATGTGTGCTGGGTTTTGTATGGCAAATTGACTTGAATTGTAAACTTTCACTTACAGCACAATAAAATACACATGTTTTTTAAAGATTATTCATGTCTTCCATTCCAGGGAGGGGTTTTGTTGAAGGAAGGTCTGCCACATCTGCAAAACGCCAGCTTCTAGTCATGACCTACACTTGTCTACCTGTGCTCATCATACTGACTACTGTATTAATAATGCAGACTAAATTAAGAGACTTATGGTACAGATTGGGAACTGAAAGTGAGAAGTATGTATACATATATATGTATCCTTTTACCCTTGTTATGTTAAATACGTCAAGGCAAAACATACTCATGTTTCGTCAAAAATAACCAAAGGTGACAGGTAAGGCAGTAGGAGGAAGACCCTGGATATAGTTCAGATTGGTTTGATGTCCTCTGTGTATTTCCAGTCTTATTCATTACTGAAGCAGCTCAGTATCATTCTAGGAGGGGACGTCAGCAGTACTTTGGAGGTTATTCGGACTTAGTTCAGTGAGCCTGTTTAAACAGTCATAACACATATCAAATTGTCCACTGAGTTCATGAAAATAATTGACACTTCATTCCAATAGAATTTGTAAAAAATAAATTTATTAAATAAATTCTCAGATGAGTGGTTAATATCTTTATTAAAACAAGTTTCTCAATTAGAGATGACATCCATGGACTTGTCTGCGTAATATTTATTTATTTTTTTGGATATTGATATTGGTAACTTGAAAAGTCCTTTCTTAACCAGAAATTACATGTAGAACTAATACTATCTACATGTAGAACTAATAATATGTACATGTTAATAAGTTAATAAAATTATAGGGCGAAAGGCAGCATTGTGTAGTAGGGAAATTCCATTAGGCTCCAGAAAACCTAGTCCTGAAAGTTGTAAATCTTTCATGTGAAAGCTGTGCAAACAGTTTAATCTCTATTGAATTCAAATTATTTTCTACATGTAATCCTATAAAATGAGTGATAATAATAGCATTCTAATGTGTCAAAAAGCCACTAGGTTCAGTTGTAGTAATATTTAAACATCATCACTGAGCCCCCATTGCATAACTTGCTGCATTTTGTCACAGAGGTAATTACAAACTGATAAGAAGGGAAAATGGGAGTGTATTTTATGAGCTTGAGGAAAAAATATCTAGAAAGGCTAAGTGAAAATTTGAGGCCTACTTTATTGTTTTAGGTTAATTTGACCTGAGGGATTAGCCAAGTCAAAGAAAAGGGGACCCATGTGTACAAGCGGAGATTTGTAACATAAATACTTAAACAACAGCCAAAAGATGAAAGTCAATCAGCAGAGCAAGGTGGCTGATCACTTTTGTTCTAACATTGAAGTGGTATTCTTTTTTGTTTTTGTTTTTTTTTCATGTTAATGGTTGGAAGGAGACATTTGATTTATTTGAATGTTTCTTTGAAGACCACTCTTCAAATAGTCATTTAATTGTTCAAGATTGTATTTTTCCTCCACTTAAAACTACAAATTTTATCAATGTTATAGATCTGTGACAGAAGAAGAAAGCAGCACTAGGAGTGAGTCATCCCTCAGTGCAAGGTGAGTGTCAGCTAACCATGGGGAGGAAGGATAAGCTTAGTCCTGCTGCACTTCATGTTTTAATCATTGATTTAAGAGTTTTTAGGTTTTAACCAAGACGTTTGCTCATAATGTGTTTTGTTTTTCTCACTGCAGGTCATGTGTGCAATAATAGAGAATATAAGGTCCAACAGTTAAGTCTGTGAACCGAATTGTTCTAAGAGCTCCATACCTCGTTGCTGAATGGCACTATGGTCACCTTTGAAGTACTCCCCTTGGGAACCTATGCGCTGACACTGGTGCCTAGTCCACCCTTCAAAGTAATTATAAAACTCTTTCTGGAATAGCCATTGCAAGCTGTGGGACAGTGGCAAGGCAGCGAACTTAATTGTTTAGTTGTTTGTGGAGAAGTTTTTAGCCAACAAACAACTGTATTGGAAAACCCTCCCTACTTATCCAATCAGACCCCCAATGCAAGATAAAGGAAATATTGAAAAGAAGACACTTTGATGACATTCAGGACATCAGGAGTAATATGATGACGGCTCTGATGGCCATTCCAGAAAACAAGTCTCAGAATTGCTTTGAAGGGTGGGTCAGGAGCTGGCATCAGTGCATAGCTTCCTAAGGGCTTCCCAAAGCAGACCCTGGTGAGGTAGAGGTCTGATGTACCTACAGTCTCTTTTTCACCATTTTTGACACCAGTCCACCTCCTCATATTACTCTTTACTTCTCTGTTTATTCATAATTTGTTGTAACAACCACATACCTCTCAAAGGCTGTACTCATGTTTATGTAGTTTATTGAGGAAGTAATAAGTTACAACACAAGGTTAGAATCAACTTGGAAATAACAGAATGCAACTTTGGAGATAGGATACAGTTTCTTCTTGGCTGTGCTCTGCAGGCAGGTCCGTCTCTCAGGCCTATTGCTGCTGGGCCCTTCTCAAGCAAGTTTTTCAGCTCATTAGCTCCATCAAGTGCCCAGAGGCACCCCACTTCACCTGCAAACCTCCTACCCAAAGATGCTCAGGTATCTCTCACTCCTTGAGCTGGGAAACCCACTGCAACCACCTTGCAGTGGTTTTCTGGTTCCTTCTGTTCATGCTGCTGTTTGTGACACTGCTGCACCGTTTTGCACCATTGCACAGTCTTTCACTATCTTCACTGTTACAGCTCTCTCTTTTTTTTCTCTAGGAGGTTCTTGGCACAGGGAGTCTGTATCCAGAGGATGCTCTCTGCTGTAGGCAGTTTAATGGTGGTGAAATTTCCCCCACTCAGTCTTTGTGGAATTGATCATTTTATAAGCCTTCTCCTTCGAACAAGATCACAGACTTTCCAATTCCCTTTGTAGGCCACAGTCATCTAATTTTCTTAAAACTGACAGGTAACCTGCAAGGATTCTATGCACCTATTTGCAGAGTAAATTGTAGGTTCTTTGTCACTGCTGGTCTTCTGCTGACTATAGTGTAAGAGCTCTCCTCACATCCTTCTGGATCCTCTATCCATTCACAGCTTCCATTCATAGGTTCCACATTTAGGTGTCTGTTGGAGCAGCACCCCACTCCCAGTACCAAATGCTCTCTTAGTCGTCTACTGCTATTTGCAACAGAATTACCACAAGTGGAAGGTTTTAACAAAGGGAAATGTATTCTGTTGCAGTCTAGTGGACTAGAAATCTAAATTCAGCACATCAGTTTCAGGGGAGGTTTTCTTCTGTTCACTCCAGAGGAAGGTCTTTGTCATCAATTTTCCCCTGGTCTAGGAGCTTCTCTGTACAGGAACCTTGGGTCTAAAGGATATGCTTTGCTCTCAGCATTGCTTTCTTAGTGATATGAGGTCCCCAAGTCTCTTTGCCTGTTTCTTTCATTTATAGCTCAGAATCTAATCTTGTTGGTTGAGTCCACCTAATGACCACTACTTCCTTCTCTTCAAGCATACCAACAGTTGTGTGCATGGCTCAGGACTAGGCAGTGTTTCTTTCTGTTGTACATAGGTTTGCTGTGATCCCATCAAGATCATAGCGATAGAATTTACAACACAGGAAAATCACATCAGATGACAAAATGGTGGGTAAGCACATAATTCTGGGAATTATGACCTAGCCAAGTTGACAGGCATCTTGGGGGATGAGGCATAATTCAATCAGTGACGCTGTCCAATCATTTTATATTTATGATCTAGCAAATCATCTTGGCAAAACTACAAACCAGGGTTAAAAAGGTCATATAAGAAACCTGTTATATTGTCAGTGTATAAAAGCTTTATTTATTAAATGATGGATAAATCATAAAAGAAGAGAATATTTCTTATAGCATCCAGGGTTATTTTTCAAATTTTCCTGGATCATTGGTCCTTGCAGTTTGAAGTTGCAGGTAACTATGATGACTTGTTTACTTGATGCTGAGACACATGCCTGAGATGAGACAACATCTAATTTTAAGAAATTTAGTATTTAAGTACACTTGTCTGTCAGTTTGCCATACTGTGGGGGCTTGCATGTTGCTGTGATACTGGAAGCTATGCCGTTGGTATTTAGATACCAACAGGGTCACCCATGGTGGACAGGTTTCAGCTGAGCTTCCACACTAAGTCAGACTAGGAAGACAGACCTGGAAGTCTACTTCTGAAAAGAATTAGCCAGTACAAACCATATGAACAGTGTCAGATACAGTGCTGGAAAATGAGTCCCCCAGGTTAGAAGGCACTCAGAAGATGCCTGGGGAAAAGCTGCCTCCTCAAAGTAGAATAAATCCCGCAGGATCTTCATTTATTGATGTTGCGTGACTCAAAATGAGAAGAAACAACTGCAAGCATCCATTAATAATCTGTGCATGGCATACACAAAGTATGAATCTAGGAAAATTGGGTTTCATCAAAAATGAAATGGAATGCATAAACATTGATATCCTAGGCATTAGCGATCTGAAAAGGACTGGCATTGGCCGTTCTGAATCCGACAATCATATGGTCTACTATGCCAAGAAGGAAAACCTGAAGAGGAATGGTGTTGTGTTCATCGTCAAAAAGAACATTTCGAGAGCCGTCCTGAAGTACAATACGGTCAGTGATAGGATAATATCCATACACCTACAAGGGAGGCCAGTTAATATGACTATTGTTCAAATTTACTCACCAACCTCTAAGGTTAAGGTGAAGAAACTGAAGATTTTTAACAACTTCTGCAGTCCAAAATTGATCAAACATGCAATCCGGATGCACTGATAATCACTGGTGACTGGAATGCAAAAGCTGGAAACAAAGAAGAATGGTAGTTGGAAAATACGGCCTTGGTGACAAAAATAATGCTGGAGATCACATGATAGAATTTTGTAAGACTAATGACTTCTTCATTGCAAATACCTTTTTTAACCAACACAAATGGTGACTATACGCGTGGTCCTCACCAGATGGAATACACAGGAATCAAATCGACTACATCTGTGCAAAGAGACAATGGAAAATCTCCATGTCAGCGGTCAGGACAAAACCAAGAACTGACTGCAGCATAGACCATCAATTGCTCATATGCAAATTCAAATTGAAACTGAAGAAAATTAGAACAAGTCCACAACAGCCAAAATATGGCCTTGAAAATATCCTGCCTGAGTTTAGAGACCATCTGAAGAACAGATTTGATGTGTTAAACACTAATGACCTAAGACCAAATAGGCTGTGGAATGACATCAAAGACATTATCCATGGGGACACAATACAATCCATGACAGCATCTTATGTGTAACAGAAATGTTGCGCCATCCTTTGCCATCTTCCTGATTGTTGCTATGTTTGAGGTTATATGCAGTGACTTGCCTTTTATTATGAGGCTGGAAGCTATACCATCAGTATTGCAAGAATCACTACCATTGGAGGAGAGGTTTCAACAGAGCTTTACAAGAAGAAAGACTAGGGATGAAGGCCTGGCTATCTACTTCTGAAAATCATCCCAGTGAAAATCTCATGGATAACAATAGAACACTGTCATGTGTTTGTGTGTGTGGCTGTGGCTGTGCCTATTATAAACAACTAGGAATTTCAGAGCATGAAATTTCACTCATATGGAATCTGTATGTACATGGATCAAGAGGCAATCATATACCCAGTGCAAAGGAATACTGCGTGGTATAAAATTGGAAAAGGTGCATGGCAGGATAGTGTTTTTTTAGCTTACTCATTTAACCTATTTTTTCATCAAATAATCTAAGAAGCCGGACAGTATGAAGAATGTGGTATTAGGAGTGAAGGAAGACTTCATTAACACCCTGTGATATGCTCGTGACACAACCTTGCTTGCTGATTATGATGAAGGTTTGAAATATTTACGGACAAAGACCTGAACATAAAGAAAACAAATATCCTCACAATTGGATCAGGAAACATCCTCATGACAAATGGATAAAAACTTGACATTATCAAGGACTTTGTTCTACTTGAATGAACAAGTGATGCCAATGAAAGCAGCAATCAAGACTCAATCAGTGTATTGCACTGGGTAAAGCTACACAAGATCTCTTTCAAGTTCTAAAAGCGAAGATGTCACTTCAGTGACTAAAGTGGGCTTGACCAAAGCTGTGGTCATTTCACTTGCCTCGTATGCATGCAGAACCTGAACAATGAAAACTCAAAGACAGAAGAAGCATTGATGCATTTGAATTGTGGTGTTGTCAGAGAATAATGTATATACCATTGACTGTCAGAAGAACATACAGATCAATCTTCGAAGAACTACAACAACGTGCTCCTTTGAAGTGAGGATGGCAAATCTTCCCTTCACTTACTTTGGATAGATCATTGGGAAAGACCAGCCTCTGAAAAGGGACATCATGCTTGGTAAACTAGAGGGTCGGTAAACATGAAGGAAGCCCTCAGTGAGCTAGAGTGACACACTAGTCGCAATAGTGGGCTCCAACATAGCAAGGGACTGAAGATGGCGCAGGGCCGACTGGCTAGTGTTTTTTTCTTTTACACACAGGGTTGCCATGAGTCAGAGTCAACTCAGTGGTAACTAGCAATGACAGCAACATCTGTATGTATATGTATTATGCATGTGTGTATGTAATTGAATAGAAACATACCCAGTGAAAACCATACAAGGCATTTACATTTGAAACACAAAATATTGCTTAGAGTATTTTAAGAAGATCTAAATCAACTGAAGAACATACTGTGTTCAATATTTTTAAGATACAAATTTTTCCTAACTTGATCTATACATTAATTGCAATTCCAGAATACAGATTTTATGTTTTTTGGTGGAAAATTACCAAGTGGTTATAAAATTTAAGGTTGCCAATCCATTTATATCAAGTTGGAACTTTTTTTTGTAGATTACTCATTTTGAATCCAATGACACGCAAATGGTATGTTTTCTAAGCTCTGGCCTACTTTATTTTACTATACTATTGAATTTTCTTTGCTATTTCCCAGGATTCTTTTGAACTTTAGTTATGAGTCATTTCCATAATGGGTGTAGCAACAAAAAACAAAAGACCAAACCTGTTGCTGTTGAGTTGATTCTGACTCCTAGCAACCCTACAGGACACAGAGAACTGCCACACAGAGTTTCCAAAGAGCACCTGGTAGACTCAAACTGCCAACTGTAACATTTAATTGCTACACCACCAGGTATAGCAATAAAAACCAAACCAAATCCACTGCCGTCGAGTCTATTGTGACTCATAGTGACCCTTCAGGACAGAATAGAATTGCCCCATAGAGTTTCCAAGGAGCACCTAGTGGACTTGAGCTGCCAACCTTTTGCTTAGAAGCCATGGCACTTAACCACTACACCACCAGGGTTTCCTATAGATGTAGGAAAAATGTAGAAAACTCACCATATAGCCAGAGGGGAATAGAGGCATTCTCTGACACTATCCTTTGTGTGAGAAATGCTTGTTGTTGCATGCTGTCAAGTTGATTCTGACACATGGCTACTCTATATTTTGACGTCCTCCTGTCTTTCACTCCACTACATTTTGTAAAAGTTGGAATTTACACCTCACTTACCATTAATAAATTCTTGCTTTTTAACTGTTATACTAGTTTCCAAGAATTTTTTTTCCATTTTGAGTTTTGTACTTAAGTTTACAGCAAGTCTTTTTTCTTCATTTTATGTTTAACTAGTTTCATATTTCATAATTCTGCAGACTGATTCTACCTTTTTGTGATATTAAGAACATTTTTCTACCCAGAGACTTAAGAATGCCCAAATCTTGTGTCTCTTCTTTGAATTTGTTCAATAAATTTTGTGTATGTGAATGTATGAATCATCTGTATCTTATTACAGTAGTATTCAGTAACAAACACTCATTTTAGAAAATATGGTCATGTACAAGAATGAAACAATAATCACCATTAGTCCTACCATACAGGGATAATCAATGTTAAAAAATTTTGGTTTGTAAATGTACACACCTGTTTGTGTGTATGTTCATATTTTTGTCTTTTACAAAATGTCAATGTAGTTAGCATTAGCACTAATTTTTTTTGTTTTTTGCTTTTTGTCCTCAACTAAGAACAGTTTTGCCATGAGTCGGATCTAACTCGATGGCACTTGGCTTGGCAAGAACAGTTTATATACGAGGTCTGACAGTTAAGGTCAAAAACTCATCCAAGACAAATTGCTGCATACCTCATTGCTGACTATTACTATGGTCACCTTCCAAGTATTCCCCTTGGGAAGCTACACACTGATGCCAGTGCCTAATCCACCCTTTGAAGCAATTTGGGAACCCTTCTTCTGGAATGGCCATCAGAGCTGTCATTGTATTACCCCTGATGTCCTGAATGTCATCAAAAGTCTTCCTTTCAACATTTTCTTTATCTTGAGGCAAAGCAAAAATGTCACTGGGGGCCAGATCAGGTGAGTAGGGAGGGTGTTTCAATACAATTATTTGTTTACTGGCTGAAAACTCCCTTACAGACAACTATACAATTAAGTTCGCAAACTTGCCACTGAACCACTGTGTGCAATGGCCATTCCAGAGAGTTCCAAAATTGCTTTGAAAGGTAGACTAGGCATTGGCATCGGTGCATAGCTACCCAAGGGGAGTACTTTGAAGGTGACCTTAGTGATATTCTGCAGTGAGGTGTGTAGCACTTAAGTTTGTAGACTTAATTGTCGGACCTCAATGAACAGAGAAGCTCGAAGACATTTGGCTTTATTGACTTATATAGGTAACAAACGTGGATAAATAAACAGAGCATTTTGGGGAAGTCATTTTATTACAAAAATGGCTTCAAATGGTATTTGAGGTTGAGGTAAGGAGATGATTGTGTGTGTTTTTCCAAATTAATTTTCATTTTCTTGATCTTTTTAGGAACCTATGACTTTTAAATTACTTGTATTAGAAGTATATTACTTACAATAGAAACTGAGCAACAACTGGCATTTCATTTGTGTTGTGTGTTGTTCCTTCCTACAGCAGCAGCTTTTTACAACTTTGAAATGCTAAGAACCAGAGAGAGGAGAATACCAAATACGTCATCAAAAACTGGTCTAAACCAAGGAGGGGGGAAGAAAGTACTTTCTCCCTTACCTCTGTTGTCACTGCTGAGGGTTTTAAACTATTAATAAATCATCCGTGCCTGAAGTCATCAGCTTATATCTGCTGTTTTCTCCATGTTTCACTCAAACACTCACCTTACTTGCCCAGTTTTAAATCAGGGGGGGAAACAAAGGCTCTGAGTCAGAGGAAAGCAGACTATAAGATCCTCATGCCATGAATACAGATGGTCCTGCTGATTCAGCCTACGGTCAAGGGCATAAAAAATCCCTTTGTCCTCTGTTCCTTGGGTTGACCTGAATCTTTTTCCTCATCTTTTTTCCATTTAGAGCTGTAGCTTCCAGCTAGCCTATGACATGTCCCTAAGTCTTTACTTGGATGATCTCTGAATCCTGACACCTTTTTTGGTTGCTAACAATCCTCTTTGGAAGTTGTATATTGGCCTCATTGTGTGAGACATCTGTTTACCAGAAGTAGATTTACCAGGAAGGTAAGGAAGCAAAAATTTTAGTCCCACTTATTTCCATGGGAACTTTCCAAGGTTATGAACCTAATCTTGCATTCCCAGAGAGGGCTTGTCAGATGTTATATGATTCAAGTCTCATAGGACTCGGACCTGCCTCTTTTGTTTACCAGCCTGCTTGGTGGTGATGTGCTGTAGTCAGCTCATACAGCCTAGCAGAGCCAATCATTCAAACTTCTGAAGTTTCTTGAGCCACATGTTAAACAGTCAGTATCAAAGACATCAAATTACAGCAACTTAAATAAATTAAAAACCAGTATTTAAAACATGGTTGCCTAACTATTGTCTTTATTCAAGCTCACTGCCCTTTGAGCTTGAGGTTTCTAATGTTTGTGTTTGTACGATAGAATTACTATATTATGATGTGCTGCATGTGTCTTTTCTCAACTCTAAAACCATCATGAGGTAACTTAAATTTTGCCTTAACTAAATAGATCTAAAATCCAGGCATTTTTTTCCCTCTAGACATACAGTTCTGTGACACCACTGCACACTGTTATCATTGGCAGTACCTTGGCATCCCTCGTGTCTCTTTCTAGTGGCTTGTTGGAAGTACTTTTATAACATTGCTGTAATCTATTCCAACTCTACCTGGACCAGAACACTCAATTGACTGAGTCCCTAGGAGTATGAATGGAAAAGGGGGGAGCTTAGGAGAGAATCCTATAGGTGGAAAAGAAGGTGAACTTCAGATCTGCGCTCTGTTATGGAAGGTGGAGAATCTGCTAACAGCTACCATGGTTGTACAATCCAAAATGACAAGGATGCCATGTCTGTGATCTAAGGATTAATTTAACCTGTTCGCTAAAACCCCCAAACCAAACCTTTTGCTATTGAATTGATTCTGACTCATAGTGACCCTACAGGACAGAGTAGAACTGCCCCATAGGGTTTCCAAGGAGCATCTGGTAGATATGAACTGCTGCCCTCTTGTTTAACAGTTAAACTCTAAATCACTGTAGCACCTGAATTTTCAAGTTGCTGTTCAAATACTGATGATCCAGGAACTCTGAGGAGAAGCACACCATGTGATAAAAATATGTATGAATTGTTCTGATTAATTACCACAAGGTAAGCAGGGAAATCTTGGTACTGTAGTGGTTAACAGTTTGGCTGTTAATCAAAAGGTTGGTAGATTGAATCTACCAGGTACTCCTTGGAAACCCTCTGTGACAGTTCCTGCTTTGTCCTATAGGGTTGTTATCAGTTGGAATCAACTCAGTAGCAATGGGTGAAGTAAACAAGTCCTGAGGTGGTGGAAATAGTCAAGTACTCAGCTACTAACCTGAAACTTGGCAGTTTTAATCCACCCAAAGGCAACTGGGAAGAAAGGACAGCCAATCTGCCTCTGAAGTGTTAGACGCTAAAAACCCTGTGGAGCAGTTCTGCTATGCAACACATGGGGTTGCATATGCAACACATGAGTCAAGATAGACTTGGGGGCAGCTGATTTTATCTTTTAAGGTAACATAAATGTTCAAGTTGCCCTTGACCAGAGTGATTTCAGAACTTCATGTAAAGAAGCATCTACTTTCACTAACATCCAACCTGAGATTATAGAAAGAAGTACAGAACACAGAAAAATTAAGAGCTTGAATCAAAATAAGTTTGCTTTTAGATTTGAAAAGGCAGACAGATGCTATAGGAAAACATGTTGCTGTCAAGTTGATTCCAACTTACAGCAACCCTAGACAACAGAGTAGGAGCAGTAGAACTACTTCATAGAATTTCCAAGGATCACCTGGCGGATTTGAACTCCCAACCTTTTGATTAGCAGTCATAACACTTAACCACTATGCCACCAGGGTTTCCAAAAGGGTACTATGAAAATACTCTGCTTCCTCGAGGGAAACCTTCTTTACAGCTCATAGTTCCATACAAGTTGTCCCCAAAGCCAGTGAAAATATGAAGAGAGGATAGTTAAGAGATATTTTGAGGATTTGTTATTCCTAATTAGGAAATATGGAGCTAAGAAGTTCTGTACTTATCTCAAAATCTGTGCTGTTATTCAGATACACTCTGTTGTGGAACATTTATCTAACAATGGGTACAAGACCTCAAAAGTCAAAATATATGTCTTACCGATAACAAAATGGCAAATTGAGCAATTCCATGCTCCATCCCTACCACAGTAACACCAAACAGGTTAAAAGCAACCAAGAAAAAGCTGAATGAAAAAAAAAAGGGGGGTAGTTTCAAAATAGTAGGAATGCTTTGTTGCATTTTTACTTGCTCATCCTCCGTCACCTCTTTGGTTCAGTGGAAGTTGTAATAGCCGTAAAGTGGTAGCAGCCTGCATTCCCAGAAAGGGACCCCAGTCCCTGGCTCTAGAGGAAACAGGGTGGACCTTATGAAAAGTATTCTGGATATCTATTCTAACCTATCTGAGGAT
This sequence comes from Heterohyrax brucei, assembly GCA_028571685.1. Lineage (NCBI taxonomy): Eukaryota > Metazoa > Chordata > Mammalia > Hyracoidea > Procaviidae > Heterohyrax > Heterohyrax brucei. Next base: position 64,794,231 of record CM053160.1, on the reverse strand, counting down.
TAACCAAGGCACTGATCTCTGTTTTGCCTAATATCAGAACTCAAGCAGGGAAGAGAAATGGCAGCATTGTATGAACTCTGTCACCTCCTAAGGCTAAAGACTGTGACTGTGACTGGAAGGAAAGGCCAAGAAATCTCTGTGGGAAACAAGCATTCCAAAGCACACTTGGATATGGGAGAATTTAGAAAGTCACATGCCTGCTCAGTGTAAGGCATATGTTCATAAAATACCTGAGAAAACCCAAAACTTTTGCCTCAAGTTGATCCCTGAGTTCAGTGCAAGCCTGACTAAGTATTGAATACCCTGTGCACTGACACAGATCCAACCTGAAAACACCAGGAGAGAGAGACAGGTATTTTATTTTTGCTCTTGACACACAAAGGAATCTCTTAAAACACTGAGTGCTCACTAAGGAACAGAGACTTCAGTGACCACACACAACCAGGAAGACAGCTGCTGGAAAGATAGAGAAAAGTCACTAAACAAATGGACAGCTATAGAATTCAACAATCAAAAAAAAAAAATACAGTCTGGAGATGGAAGATAATTTGATTTGTAGAATTACATTATAATATTCAACTGTTCAGCTTTTCATACAAAACTGTAAAGCATTAAAGAAAATAGAAGAATGGCCCATTCAAAAGAGAAACTGTTCCTGATGAAACTCAGATTTACTGGGCAAGATGTTTAAACAACTGTGTTAAGTATACTCCAAGAGTTAAATAAAAGCACAAATAACTAAAAATCAGGAAAACAAGAAACAAAATTTGAGTATCCATAAAGATACAGAAATTACTAAAAAGGAACCAAACAGAAATATTGTAACAGAAAAGTACAATAACTGAAGTGAAAAATCAGTAGCATGGCTCAAAGGCAAAAGTGAATAAACAAAAGAAAGGATCAGCAAATTCAAAAACAGAACAATTGAAGTTATCCAGTCTAAGGAGTGGAAAAATTTTTTTAAGAAAGTGTACGGAGCATAAGGGACCTGCGGAACACTGCCATACAGACCAACATATGCGTTATGGGAGTGAAGAGAAGAGGGATAGAAGAAGATATTTGAAGAAATAATGACCAAAAAAACTTCCCAAATTTTATAAAGTCACATTAATCAACATATCCAAGAAGCTCAATGAACTTTAAGTAAAATAAACTCAGAGATCCAGTTAGAGACACATGATATTCAAATAATTAAAAACCAAAAACACACAGAAAATCTTGAAAGCAAGAGGATAGTATATGTAAGGGATCCTCAGTAAGATCAACAACTGATTTCTTACCATAAACCATGGAGACTGGAAGGAAGTGGGATGACATATTTAAAGAAAACCAAACAAAAAACTGTCACCCTAGAAATCTATGTCTAGAAAAATTGTCCTTCAGAAATGAACACAGAAGACATTCCCAGACCAAAAAAAAAAATCTAAGGGAGTTTGTTAGCAGTAGATCTTTTCTACTGTTAAAAAATGCCAAAGTTGAGTCCTTCAGGTTGAAATGAAGGGACACTAGAAAACAGCTTGAAGCTATATGAAGAAACAAAGATCTTCAGTAAAGATTGTTATCTAGGCAAATATAAAAGCCAGTACTATTGTATATTTTATTTGTAACCTTTTTTTTATAACCTATGTGATAGAAAAGACAAATATATGTTTTTGTTAGATGCTGCAGAGTTGGCACCTGACTCATGGAAAACCCAGGCACAATGGAATGAACTGCTACCTGGTCCTGTGGCATCCCTGTGATCAGTTGTCCACTGGACTGCTGACAGCCACAGCATTTTCATTGCTGATTTTCAGAAGTACATAAACAGCCCCTTCTTCCTAGCTTGGCTCAGTCTGAAACTATTCTGAAAGCTGCCAAGCAGCATAGCAACACACAGGTCTTACTGAAATGTGAGCTGTGGCTGAACATGAAGTACATTGCCTGGGAATCAAATCCAGGTCTTCAAAGGTGAGAAACCTACCACTAAATGTTGCTTCCCTCTGACAAATGCACAAAGTGATTATAACTTTGTGATTTTGAACACACAATGTATAAAGATGTAATGTGTGACGATAACAACATAAGGGGTGGAGATAGACAGCAATGGGAACAGCTTTTGTATGCTATTGAAGTTAATATGGTATCAAACTAGGTTGCTAAAACTTAGGATGTTAAATGTAATCTCCGTGAAAACCTAAAAATAGATAAATAGATAAGTAAATAAACAACAATACACACACAAGAAAAATGAGAAGGAAGTCAAAATGGTTCACTAAAAAAATCAACCAAACACAAAAGACAGCAATGTTGGAGGAAACGAAGGCCAAAAATAGACTAAAACACACAGAAAGCAAACACCTAAATGGTAAAAGTAGGCATTTTTTTATTGTTAAAAGAGAAAAAAGGACATTGCCAATGATGAGATGGTCAATTAAAAGTATATCTGCACCTAACAACAGTTCCAAAATATTGGAAGGAAATATTGACACTGACAGAATTGCAGGGAGAAATAGAACGTTCTACATGTGTAGTTAGAGACTTCAACACACTACTTTAAAAAATGTCTAGAACATTTAAGACAGATGTCAATCAGGAGGTATAGGACTCTAATAACACTTAAACCAGTTATCTATTCGTAAAATAATCTACTCAGTCACAGCAAAATAACCATTCTTTTCCAGTGTAACTAATCATTCTGTGATTGAGATCATATTTTAGTTCATAAAACAAGTGCCAATAAATTTTAAAATATTGAAATCATATGAATACCTTCTCCGTCAAAAGTAAAATAAGAAATCAAAAAGTGCATGAAAGTGGGAAACACACAAATATATAGAAATTAAATGGCAGAATATTAAGCTACTGCTGGCTTCAAGAAGAAGTCACACACAAAGAAGAAAGCATATCATACAAAAAGTTACTTGATACAATGAAGGTAATGGTCAGAGGGAAGTTTATTTACAGCAATAAACACCTACATTAAGAAAGGTCTTAAATCAATAATCTAAATTTATACCTTGAGACACCAGAAAAAGAAGAGCAAAGAAAGCCCAAAGATAACAGAAGATGGAAATAATGCAAAGTAAAGGTAAATTAGAGAGTAATAGTAATATGAAATAGAATCAACAAAACCAAAAGTTGGCTCTTGAAAAACTGAACAAAATTGACGTTTAGCTAGACTGGAAAAGGAAAATAGAGACGCTTCAAATAAATAAAATCAAAAGTAGAAATGGGAATGTTACTACCAAACCTACAGAAGTAAAACAACTGTAAGAAGGACACTGTAATAAACTTAACCTCTGACACCAGAGCTACAGCACACGTGAAAACCCTGATGTCATCATGGTTAAGTGATATGGCTGCTAACCAGAAGGTTGGCAGTTGAAATTCACCAGGTGCTCCTTGGAGACTTGATGATGCAGTTCTACTTTGTCCTATAGAGTTGTCTATGAGTCAGAATGGATTCAACAGCAATAGGCTTTATGGTTAATTTGTTTTGATATTATAAACAGAAAAACATAAAATCTCACACCAAAGTCCTATTTACCTGAGTTTGTTTAACAAATACATTGTGTCTGGCTTTCAACAAAAAATTACAAGGCTTGCTAAAAGGCAAAAAACACAGACTGAAGACAAGGAGAGGAGGCATCAGAACCACACTCAGGTATGTGGCAGAGCTGTTGGAATTATTGAGTAAGGAGTTTAAAATAGCTTTGAATAACACAGAAACCCTGTTGGTGCAGTACTTAAGTGCTACAGCTGCTAGTCAAAAGGTCAGCAGTTGAATCTGCCAGACACTCCATGGAAACTCTAGGGGGCAGTTCCTACTCTGTTCTATAGGGTCGCTGTGAGTCAGAATAAACTTAACAGCAATGAGTTTCAATTAGTGAGTAATATGCTAAGAAATTTAGTGGAAAAAACAGATAATATGCAAAATAGATGAATAGTGTAAACAGATACGTGGAAACTCGTAAGACAGTATGGAAAGGAAAGGCCTCAAATGCAAAGCAATGCATTAGAAGTGAACCCTTGTCTTAGATGCTCTAATCAGTAGGTTGAATTGTATCCCCCACGATTTCAATATTGAAGAATTCTATGGGGAATATATTAAATGACTCAAGAAGCATCAAAAGAAGGAAGGAATATACAAAGGCACTATACCAAAAAGAATTGGTTGACATTCAACCACTGCAGGAGATAACGTATGACCAGGAATCAATGATACTAAAAGAAGAAGTCCAAGCCGCACTGAAGGCATGGATGAAAAAGAAGACTCTAGGAACTGACAGAATACCAGTTAAGACACAGTGCTAGAAGTGCTCACCCATCTAGGCCAAGAAATTTAAAGCCATCCACTAATGGTATTCTTGTTAGAATAGCAGTAGATGACAACTGTTAAGCAAAAAGAACTAGAACTTGAAGGTCTGGAAAATTTTCAGCTTATCTGTATTTTGAAAATTGTAAAGGCATATTATGGGGAGAATACCAAGGGTGTGGCTGGAAAATAATTTGCTAACAATTAGATGTATGAATCTAATCAACCATCTAAGCAGAATGTTACCAGCTTGAACTGAAGAAGACAGATACGTATGTAAGGAAGGAAAGATTTTAAACTTTTTAGAATTCCATAGATAAGAAAAGGGCTAATATACTACCCAGTTGTGAACATGTGTTGTCCTTCAAGGAAAAGGAAGAATGCCCCCTGCCATCACCATGAGCCCAGATGGCATAAGACCAAGGAGCAAAGACACTAAATCTTTGGTTCTAAAGGGAGGACCACCACTCATGGTCAGTGAGGAAAGGCTACTGTTTAGGTGGGCCAGAAGGACAAGGTAGTCACTTTGGTCAGTTCAGAGGAAAGAGAATTATTATCAAGTCTTAAAATCCAATGGGGTTTACTCTGATGGGTTTAGGATTGGTTTGAGACCCCATAGCCCCTTTTTCTTTCACTTTTTCCTTTTGCATTGGGAGTATTTGTCCTATGCCTTTCCCACCATTTTCTTTGCAAACATGTGACTTGTTTGGGAGGTTTCACAAGCTCACAAATGAAAGGGGATTTTACCGTAAAGTGAACCACACCCGAAATCTCATTCATGCTTGATCTAGAAGAAGTTGATACTGAAATGGGTAAGATTGGAAGGGAAGAAGTAAACGAATTTTACAGTTGGTAAGAACATGAATTTGGGAGAGAAACAGACGGTAGACTGTTACAGATTGAATTATGTGTTCCCAAGAGATATGCTGAAGTTTTAACCTCCCAAACCTATGAAGGTAATCTTCTTTGGAAAGAGGGTCTTTGAAAATGTAATCAGTTAACACGAAGGCATACTAGACTAGGATAGATTCTAGTCCAATATGAGCGCTGTCCTTATAAAAGAAAAAAAGACACATAGAGCGAAGATGACTGTGGGAATATACAAGCAAACCTTGAAGTGCCAGGACTTACTGCCATCAGCAGAAGTCGGAGAGAGGCATGGCACAGATTCTCCCTCAGGGCTCTCAGAGAGAACCAACATGTGTGATACACTTATTTCAGTCCATTAACCTCCAGAAGCAGAAGACAATAAATGACTGTTCTTAAAGGCACCCAATAGGTGGTATTTTGTTACAGCATCCAGAGGACACAAGTGAAAATAGTTTGCTGGGAATTAATTCCAATATAATCTAATTAAAGTGTACGATTTAGTGTTTTTAGTATACTAACAGTGTTGTACAATCATCACCCCAATGCCAGTTTAGGACATTTTCATCCATCCTATATAGCAGACTTCCTGTCTATTAGCTGTAAGTCCACTATTGATGTCCGTTCTCAGCCACCATCCAGTTGTAGCAGCCGTCAAGTCAGCTCTGTTGCATAGTGATCTTACTTACGATCCAAATTGTTTACTTCTTCATAGCAAACTGTTTTAGTTATCTAGTGCTGCCTTAACAGAAACACCACAAGTGGATGGCTTTAAAAAAGAGAAATTTTAGTTGTCAAAGCCCAGTAAGCTAGAAGTCCAAATTTAAAGTGTCAGCTCCAGGGGAAGGCTTTCTCCGCTGGCACTGGGGGAAGGTCTTTGTTGTCAATCTTCCCCTAGACCGGAAGCTTCTGAGGCACAGGGACACTGGTCCCTTCCAAATGATGCACACAGCTCCTGGCACTGCTATTTGTTGGTGTGAGGTCCCCAAATGTCTCCACTAGCTTCTTTCCTTTATATTACAAGAAAGTGCCTTAAGGCACAAAACAAATTTATACATCTAATCTTGCTCTATCAACACAACTGCCACCCATCCAACCTCATTAACATCACAGAGGTGGGAATTCCAGCAAGAGGAACAGCACACAATACCAGGAATTATGGCCCAGCCAAACTGCTACAGATTTTTTAGGGAACGGAATTCAATCCATGACACAGAGTGAGGACCCTTAGCCTAAAAAAGTGTGCTGTCACCAAACTTTTTTTTTTTTTAATTATGACTGAATGAAAATATACATACCCATATAAATTTGAATGTCCACCTATGGGCATGCAGCTTCCACTGCTCTCCCTGCCTGGGGACAACACACTATTCCTCTCTGCTCCATACATGTCTCATCCTCCCAACAGTCTCCTTTCCCCTCCTCTCCACCCACTCCCCTTCCTCCGGTCAGAGGTCAGCAGGATGACATCCTATAGACGCATAGAACCATAAAGTGCACCCAATATATAGTCACTCTGCGTCGCCAAGTCCAATCCCTTGCTGTCTGAAGAGTGGACCTTCATTATGATCCATGCGCAAGGGCAGCATCAGAGCCAGGGGCCGTGCTCCCAGAGGAACCCTGAAGCTGCTGGACCATCAATTGTGGTCTTTTAGTGGAGATCTCAGGGTGCACTCCTACTTATTCTTGTGTTGCCAGTGAGACTCAACTTTGTGAGCTTCATCACAGCTATCACTGGTAGTGGCCAGGCACCATCCGGTTCTTCCAGTCCAAAGTTGGTGTAGGCACCTGGGTCTCTCTGTCTTCTGGGTCGTCATTTTGGTCCTCGGTGAGCATCCGCTCCTGCTGAGTTGGGACCATTTGCTGTGCCCTTGGATGGCAGCTTGGCAGCTTTTAAGACCCCAGATGCCACTCACCATTGTGGGGTGCAGAGAGCCCTCTAAGCAAAATGGTAGTTGTGCCAATAGGCCTCGATTTTACCTAAGAGCATGGTCCCTTGCCCCCGGCCCCAGCTACTCTGTCCTTGCAATGTTGAGTTGAGATGGAAGGAGTATTCAGGTTATGCTGAAATCCATGTGGATCTGGGCTTTTTTTGGTTGACAGTTTTTGATGACTTTTTCAATCTCTTCCTTTGTGATGGGTTTATTAATTAAGTTGTTCTGCTTCACATTGTGATAATTTGGGTAGGTGATATGAATCAAGGAATTTGTCCATTTCCCCTAGGTTTTCAAATTTGTGACAGTACAGTTTTTCATAGTATTCTGTTATGATATTTTTTATTTCTGTTGCATCTGTGGTGACAACTCCCCTCTCATTTCTAATTTGGGTTATTTGTTTCCTTTCCTGTTTTTCTTTAGTAAGTTTAGCCAGTGGTTTGTCAATTTGGTTGATCTTTTCAGAAAAACAGCTTTTGGTCTTTGCCATTTTTTTCAATTGTTCTTCTGTTCCCTAATTCATTTAGTTCTTCTCTAATCTTTATGACCTGTTTTCTTCCGGTGCCTGAGGGGTTCCTCTGTTGTTCTCTCTCTGCTTGTTCAAGCAGTAGGATTAGTTCCTTGATTTGGTTTCTTTCTTCCTTCCGGATGTGTGCATTTACAAAGATAAACAGACCTCTGAGCACTGCTTTGGCTATATTTCCATAGGTTCTGGTAGGAAGTGTTTTCATTCTCATTGGAATCCATGAATTTCTTTATTTCATCCTTGATTTCTTCTATAACCCACTTTTTTTTGAGCAAGATGTTGTTCAGTTTCCAAGAGTTCCACTTTCTATCTATGTTTTTTATGCTATTGATTTCAACTTTTATGGCATTATGATCTGAGAAGATACCTTGCATTAATTCAATGGTATGGATTTTGTTGAGAATTGCATTTTGTTCTAACACACGGTCAACTCTGGAGAATGTTCCATGTGCACTGGAGAAGAAGGTGTAGTTGTCCTCTTATGGGTAGAAAGTTCTCTATGTATCAATGAGGTTTAGTTGGTTAATTGTGGCAATGAAGTCTTCTTTATCCTTACTGAGCATTTTTCTAGATGACCTGTCCAGTATTGAGAGTGGAGTGTTGAAGTCTCCCACTATTATTGTGGAGCCATCTAACTTTTTTTTGAGTTTAGTCAGTGTTTCTTCGATGTATTTAGGTGCTCTGGTATTAAAAAAAAAAACAAAAAACAAAAAAACCAGTGCCATAGAGTTGGATCCGACTTGTGGGTGCATAAATATTTAATATAATTAAGTCTTTCTTGTGTACTGAACCTTTCAGCAATAAATAGTGTCCATCTTTGTCCACGATGCTGGATTTTACCTTAAAATTGATTTTGTCTGAGGTTAGAATTGCCACACCTGCTCTTCTTTGTTCATTGTTAGCTTGATATATATTCTTCCATCCTTTAATTTTTAGTTTGTTCCTATCTTTAGATCTCAAGTGAGTTTCTTATAGGCAACACATGGATGGGTCATGTCTTTTAATCCAAGATGTCACCGATGTCTCTGTACTGGAGCATTCAGTCCATTCATGTTCAATGTAATTATTGATAGGTACGTGTTCACTGCTGCCATTGTGATATGTTTATTTTTGTGTTGATGTTTTCTCTGTTGTTCTTATTAGTGTGTTCTGGGGCATTCTTTTTATGAGTTGATTTTTCACCTTTTTCAGAGCTGGTTTTGTAATTGTTAAGACTCTTGTGTTACATTGCTTGATATGGTATGTTGCATCTTTGTTGTGCTTTACGGTTGCCCCTAAGATCCCCCTTAATAAACTATATATAAACCCAATTTTGATTACTACCAGTCTTGTCGACTTCCTCTCTGTCTGGAAGGACTATAATGACTGTAGTACATCCCTCTTTTTAATATGATGGCACCATAGTTTTCATGATAATCACTGGATTGTTTCTTTCAGTATGAAAGCTGTGATTGAGTTTGGAGCCTTCCCTAACTGAGTAGAATTCTCGATGATGTGTTGTTCTAAAATGTAAAGTTCGTGGTTTTGTTTTTCTAAGTCAAAGCCAAGCACTTCTTTCAGTATTTCTTGTAGCTTTGGTTTGGTTTTTACAAAGTCTCTGAGTTTCTGTTTATCAGGGAATGTCTTAATTTCATTTTCATATTTGAAAGATAGTTTTGCAGGATATATAATTCTTGGTTGGAAGTTCTTCTCCTTCAAGGCTTTGAATGTGTCATGCCACTGTCTCCAAGCAAGCATGGTTTCTGCTGAGAAATCTGATAACAGCCTACAGGATTTCCCTCTGAGTGTTAGCTTTGCTTTGAGTCTTGCTGCCTTTAAGAGTTCCTGCTTATGTTTCATTTTGTTAAGATGGATTATAATATGTCTTGGAGTCTTTCTTTTGAGATCTATATTGGGTGGTGTGCAATACACATCTGGGATATCTATATTCTCTTCCTTCATGATTTCTGGGAAGTTTTCTGTCAGCAGCTCAGCAACAATACTCTCTGTGTTCTCAGGTGTCTCATCCTGTTCAGGGACGCCAATTAATCAAAGGTTGTTCCTCTTAATAGAGTCCCACATGCTTCTTAATGCATCTTCATTTTTCTTGTTTCATTTTTCTGGTTTCTGCTCATAGACGCTGGCATCAGTATCTCGATCTTCCAAGTCAGAAATTCTTTTTTCCATTTGTTGCATTCTGTTTTCTTGGCTTTGAATGGAAGTTTCTATGTCTTTGATTTTGTTCTTGATCTGTTGGATTTCAGAGTACTGATGTTCCATCAGATTGAATAGCTTGCTTAATTTTTCCTTTTGTTGTGCTGCATTTTGTATAAGGTCTAGAAGAGCTCTGTATATAATCATTTTGTATTTACCTTCTCATGATTTCAGAAAAGTTTCTTCGTCTGGAAATCTCCTTGTTTCGTTTGGGAGCCTTCCGAAGCCATGGGTGATTTTTTTGTTTGCCACAAGAGTCTGTTGCTTTTGGGGTCCCATGTGAGTAAGTAGAGGCTGGGAGAGATACTGTGAGGAGGATGGACCACAGATGTTTCTCTAGGCTGTCTTAAATGTAAAACAAAAGGCATCTGACCACTTCCCAAGTCAGTCAGGTTTTCAGTTGTGAAGTCCCTCTTCCCAGCTGGCAAAGTAAGCACCTCTATATCCAAGCCCAAGTGATGCAAATTAGTTCAAAGTACAGCAATGCTACTGCCCTGTTGGCCTCTGCTGACAGGGCCCACCCTTAGGTGACACTGTGTAAACTGCTGCTTTTCTGGTAGAAAAGCACTCTCCTGTGGGCAGGCTCTGGCTCCCAAGCTAAAGATTAGGTCCAGCTGTGGCCACAGTATCTAAGATGGCACCCTCCACATGATCAGCAGGTAGAGGTGCTAAAGGTGCCAAAACATAGTGAGTCTCTGTTACTGGGCCCCCACTGTAGGTGACACTGTGTAAACTACTGCTTTTCTGTCAGAGGAGCACTGTCTTGTTTGCAGGCACTGGCTCCCAATCTAAGAATTAGGTCCCACTAAACTCTCTGTATCCAACGTGGCAACCCTCACATAAGCCCTGTGGTTCTGTACAAACCACACTGTGGCAGAGAGAAAAGGAGGCCCAAATTGGCTAGGTGTACATAGTCCTAAGCCTGGCTCTCAAAATATGGCAATTTTGACTGCCTATCCCACCAGCAGTGTGTCTGAAACTAGCCGCTAGGCAAGACCCAGCTCTGCTCGCTGGCCAAGGCAGGGAAAAAAAGTCACAATGGTCTGTTACTTTCATTCTGTGAGAGCCAGGGCTAGCTGGGAGCAGGAGTCAGTAAAAGAGAGGTGGTTTTTTTTTGTTCAGTGGTATGAAGTCCAAATTAACAGCCCTGTGTCATGTCCTGGGGCTCACTAGGTGACCAGAAGTTTCCATTTGATTATCAGTTCAGGTCTTGGTTTCCAGAGGGATATAGGAGATGTGTGCTTAGTCTGCCATCTTGACACCACCCCCCACCAAACTTAAATTTGTATATATCTAACTGTATCAGAAATAGTCCAAATGAGCAGAGTTTTAGCCACTTAGAGCTAGTCAGATTTACAAGTGCTACAAAATGAGATCTACTGTTTGGTAGCCCTAGATAAGATAAAACCCTGTAGTTACAATGACCTCCAGCGGCTGCATTGTCTCTTGGAGTCTTCTAACTCAGAAACTTCCCAGCTTGCTGCAGAAGCACATCATCCAAATACCACTTTTCCTCTTCATGCTCTTCTCCCCTTCTACCAGCTCCCCGTACTGCTTGACTCTGGCAAATTCCCTGCTATGAGGACTGACACCTGCATGAGCTGTATTGACAGTGTCAGCCCAAATAAATAGCTCGTGATGCAATGCTTCTACCTTATAGCCATGTCTTTTTCCTTGATTAATCAGATTTTCCCAAACTCACAACAGCTCCCTTTTTCCAGACCTTTTTTTTTTTTTTTTTAAAGTTGTAGTAAGTACAAATATAGGGCTCAAATGACTCAATGGTTAAGAGCTAGGCTGCTAACCAAAATGTCAGCAGTTCAAATCTACCAACCACTCCTTGAAAACTCCATGGGCAGCTCAACTCCATCCCACAGAGCTGTCATGAGTTGGAAGTGATTTCATGGCAATGGGTACAAGTACGAGTATAAGCATATAACATTTGTTAGGCCAACATTTCTTACACGTAAACTATAGTGACTTCAGTGCCTTATTTCACTCAAAAGCCTGTTTTCAAGGTTCACCCATGTTGTAGTCTGTATTATGTATCAGGACTTTATTTCTCTTTACAGATAAGCAGCAGTCCATTGCATGTGTGCCCTAAATTCTTTCAACATTTTAGTAATGATATGCCTTGGTTTAGATCTCTCTACTCTGATTAGGGGAAACCCTGGTGGTGTAGTAGTTAAGTGCTATGGCTGATAATCAAAAGGTTTGCAGTTTAAAGCCACCAGGTGCTCCTTGGAAACTCTATGGAGCATTTCTAACCAGCCCTGTAGGGTTGCTATGAGTCAGAATTGACTGATGGTACTAGGTTACTCTCATTAGGGTTCATCGAGCTTCCTCATATAGGAGAACAAATATCATATTTGGAAATATTTATCCATTATTTCTTCCTATACGTTTTCTACTCTACTTCTTTTTTTTTTTCAGCCATTAACTTGATGTGTGTTGCTGTGCTTAATCATTTCGCACATTTCTCCAATACCCTGTTCATTTTCCTCATTCTCTTTTTCTCTGTTCTTCAGATTGCACAATTCTCTGTCACTCTGGCTTCATCTCTGCTAATATTTTTCTTCCATCAGCTGAAATTCATTGTTCATACTCCCTAAAGAATATTTTGTTAGAGTTTTGTGTTTTTCAACTCCAACATTGCCAATCTTTTTTTTTTAAATAAAGTTTATTTATCAATGTTCTCTACTCAACAAAATGTTGGTTTTATCTCTTCCCTTCATTCTTTTTTAATATTTTATTTTTTTGTTTAAACACAGCAAAACATACAACACTGAACAGCTCTACATTTACCATTTATTGACGTGGGTTACAATTTTCCTGTTGTGTCATTATGCTTGTTATCTCTATCCAAACTATTTTACCACTGTTGAGTTAGTTTCCATGTCCCCAAACTTCTCATCTGTAATTTAAAGTTACTGTCATCAGCTTGATTTCGTAAAGACATGTTGTCTAAAAGAAGTCTATGCTCAAGGTAAACATTCTTTCCTAACTTAGCTAAACTATTGTTTGGTTTAACGATGACTTCAGAGGACAATTTTGGTTCATAGGATAAAGACCATAACAGGACGTTAGATTTGGTGGTTCTTCTAGTCTCAGTTGGTTCAATAAATCTGAATTCCATAAGAATTTGACCTTATGAAAACATTTGCTCTTGTTCAAACAAAATGCTTTTTTAACAGAGTAAACATGAGTACAAACATAATTTTACAAATGGATATGTATGATTTGATTTTCAGCCATGTAGCTGAGTAAGAATTAAAACTCTGATGAATGATTAAGAAACATTTCTAATTAACTTGTGCCTCTGAAATGCTATCATCATCACTGGTATTGGTTTAAATCTTCTAGGGCACTGTCGTTGGCAGAAGCGATGTCTCAGAACCTGCAGTGAGCAAAATATGTATGAACATTCCTCAGTCTATAGCTTTATCCTTGGTCTGTCTTTCCTTGAGGTCTTCATTTCTCATCAGTCTTTCACCGTTCAAGTTCAATATGTACACACACACATGCACACACACACATACTATGAAATCTTTTGTATGACTTCAGGAAAAGTCTCCTATAGAAGTAGGAGCATTATCCTATTTCTGTCCAGAAACACTTCAGGATTTGTTGACTCCAGATTCCAGTGGGTTAAGAGCTGAAGGTTTGCACCTGGCTCCCTCCTCCTCCCGTCTCCTCAGGAGGTGACTGCCATCTTGTGCCTGGTTAGGTAGTTACAAGACAGCTGTCCCAGTCCTCCCGTGAGCCCGTTAACCACCACACCCAGCAGCGGTCTCTGTAGCCCTCATACCCTGAAACAGCACAGACAAGCAGTGACGCACCCATCCTTGGCCTTCTGAGGGAGGACCCTGGACTCTTCCCAGACTGAATGGAGGTGCTAGTACAAGAAAGGTAAGACCCACCAAGCCCATGAACACTGCAAAAGGCAGTTCTATTGAGCAGGGTGTACTTTCAAGCAGGTTTACTGTAACTGATGGAAGTCCATTAGCCAAAATCAGTGAGGAGCAATAGAAGAGGTATTGCTTGGCTGGCTGGCATTGCCACAAGGATGTAGGTATGGGCTCTTGGCCATGGCTGGGGAAGTTGTGTGAGGCCAAAGAGGGATAAAATGGGAAGGTGTGGTTGTTAGGCTGGAAATCAAGAGTTTGCATTCCCAGATAAGTCCATCCATACCGGGCTGCTGCACACACAAGCACAGTGGAACCTGCACTTTTGAGAGCATGGGCTTTATTTTCAAGAAGTTCGGAATTTTAAATGTCATCAGGAGCAACATGAAGTATAAAGCACACATCTCTTGAAATAGGCCATTTGCTGGTAAAGATTTCGGCAGTATTACTTTTTCATGTTACAGTTTTCTGGCACAACAGATGAATTACTGTAGTGAAGGAAAACACAAAAATAGAAATGCACACATTTTTAGTAGCAGACAATTGCCTATTTTAACCATTTCTAATACTGAATTTATAATTTAAGGTTCAAATACACATATACTCATGAACACAAACACACATATTAAAAACATCAAAATCCCTTCAATAGCAGATGAGTTTGTTTCTAAGAAAAGTAACATGCTGAAATAAGAAGCTAAAGATAAATGTGTACATGTGTATGTTTTATTTTTTTAGTATGGGTTTATAATTTCAGTATTAAGCAAAACTTACAACTATGAAATGACTTATGATAATAGACTTTAAAAATAGGCTTTAAAATTAAAATGTTAGTAGAAATAAGAGGAACACTTCATAATGCAAGAAACATCAATCCATTAGGAATATACACCAATTGTAAATATAAAGCCACTGCCATCAAGTTGATTCTGACTCATAGAGACACTATAGACAGAGTAGTACTGCCCCATAGACTTTCCAAAGAGCACTTGGCAGGTTTCAGCTGCCTACCATTTGGTTAGCAGACATAGCACTTAACCACTATATCACTAAGTTTTTCGTTATAAGCATAGACACCTAACAAGAGAGACCAAAAATGCGTGTAGAAAAAGATATTCAAGAAGTGGCTGATTTAACAAGAATAGATTTAAGAAGAAAACTTCAATAATCCATTAAGAAAAAGCTAGGCAGAAGAGCAACAAAGAAATAGAAGACTTAAACAGTACTGTAAACAAAATAGACCCAGCAGACATATATAGAACACTGTACCCAACACCTCAGAATACACATTCTTCTCAATCACATGTGGAATATTCTCCAGGATAGATCACATGTAAAGTTATAAAACAAGTCTCAATGAATTCAAATGGATTTAAAACACACAAAATATGTTCTCTGAACACAGAGATTGAAGTGGTATCTACACTTAGAAGATACTGAGGACATTTACAGATATGTAGGAATGGAATTAAAGGATTAAATAAGAAATCACAAGGGAAAGTGCAAAATGTATTCAAGTGAATAAAGATGAACATGCCAAAACTTACGGGATGCACACAAAGCAGGATTTAGAATTTTATAGCTGTAAACACCCTATGTTGGAAAACCTGTGGCATGGTAGTTAAGTGGTATGGCTGCTATCCAAAAGGCCTGTTTGGATCCACCAGGTGCACCTTGGAAACTCTGTGGAGGAGTTCTATTCTGTCCTGTAGGGTTGCTATGAGTCAGAATCAATTAGATGGCAGAGGGTTTAGTTTTGGTAATCACCTATGTTAATTAAAAAGAAAGATCTCAAATTAATAATCTGATATTTCACCTTAAGACACTAAACCAAAAAAAAAAAAAAAAAACCTTTTGCTGTCAAGTTGATTCCAACTCATGGTGTCCCAATAGGTCAGAGCAGAACTGCCTCACAGAGTTTCTAAGGAGTGCTTGTGGATTTGAACTGCCAACTTTTGTTAGCATCTGTTAGCACTTAACCACTACCTCCTCAGGGTTTCCCATTAGCCTTTAGAGAAACGCAAGTCAGAACTACAGTGAGATATCATCTCATCGCAACAAGTCTGACACTAATTCAAAATCACAAAATAATGAATGACGGAGAGGTTGTGGAGAGATTGGAACTCTTAGGAAATCGTCGTGGAAATGTAAAATGGTACAACTGCTTTGAAAGGTGATACAGTGCTTTCTTAAAATAGAAACAAAATTACATATAATCCAGCAATTCCATGCCTAGGAATATACCAGGGAGAAATAAGAGCTGTTTTGTGAACAGACATGTGCACACCCATGTGCACTGTAGCACTATTCACAGTAGTGAAAAGACAGAAACAACCTAAACACCCATCAACAGATGGGCATATAAACAAATTATGGCATATGTACATGATGGAATATTATTCAATGATAAAGAACAATATTGAATTTACAAAATGTCTCCCAATATGGATGAATATGGAGGATCTTATGATGAGTGAAATAAGTCAGTCACAAAAGGACAAATGTTGTATAATATCATTATTGTAAGAGCTCAAGAAAAGGCTTAAACACAGATAAAAGCATTCATTGATGGTTACAAAGGTGGGAGAGAGGTAGATGGAAAATCATTAACTGTATAGTAGACAAGAGTCAACTTCAGTGGAGGGAAGGACAACACAATACAGAGAATTCAGAACAACTGGACAAAAGCAAAAGCAAGACGATCCCTAGACATATTCAAACACTTTGATGGACAGAGTACCTGGGACTGGGGCCTGGGGATTATACTTTTGGGGAACATCTTTGACAGTTTTGTGGATTGAATTGTGTCCCCCCAAATGTCTGTGTTGACTTGACTTGGCTAGGAGTCCCAGCATGGTGCTATTCCTCTCGTGTGTTGTGAATCCTGCATCTGTGATATTGATGATGGAGAACGGGCTGCAGTTGTGTTAGTGAGGCTGGACTCAAGTTACAAGCTTGTGGGATATAAGGGAGAAAACTTAGCAGAGGAAGCTGGAAACCTCACACTACCAAGAAAGCAGCACCGAGAGCAGAGCATGTCCTTTGGACCTGAGGTTCCTGTGCCAAGATGCTCTCATTGAATTTGGACTCAGCCCACCGGACTGTGATAACTTCTCTTGTTGAATGTGCTCATATTTTGTAAATAGATTTGTGGCTTACTGGACTGTGACAATAAAAGTTTCTCTTAATAAAGCTTTCCACTCATGGCCTTTTCTGTTAGAGCAGTACCAGGTCACTAAAATACGTAGTTTATAAGAAAAAAATGTCCTACATCCACTTTGGTGAGTAGCATCTGGTTTCTATAAAGGTTAAGAACAGTCCTCTAAGATACCTCTATACTTCTTATTCTTGAGCTCATCCTGTTCAGAAAAAAGGACAATGAGGAAGACCAAAGTCACAGAAAAATACAAGCCCAAAGGACTGAAGGACCAAATAAGCCAGAGACTTCACCAGGCTGAGACCAGAACTAGATGATACTTTTCTGTCACCAATGATCACCTGACAGGGAATACAACAGAGAGTTCCAGACAAAGTAGGAGAAAAATGTAGAGTAGAAGTCAAAATCACTTTAAATTGCCAGACTTAATAGTCTGACAGAGACTGGAGAAACACCCAAATCTATGGCCTCTGGATGATCTGTTAACACAGATACGAAACCATCCCTTAAGCCCAGATAAAGGTTGTTCTTGTTAATGCCCTCAAGTCGGTTCCAACTCATAGCAACTGTATGTAGAGCAGAGTGAAACACTGCCTAGTCCTGCCTCATCCCATTACGGCAGCCACTCTGTCAATCTATCTCATTGAGGGTCTTCACCGTTTTTTTTTTTATATGGTCCTCTTCTACTGCTGCAGCCCTTATTGAAGGATCTTCAGCAAAATTTTACTTGGGTATGATATTAATGACACTATTTGATAAAACCGAAGACTAGAAGGACTATGAAACAAAAAAATAATACATAGGAGGAATGTGTTTAATCAGATATACAAGACCAAATGGGCAGCTCTTGTGCCAAAAGCAAGGTGAGAAGGTAGGAAGGGACAGGAATAGGACAAATAACACAGGAAACAGGAAGTGGAAAGGGGAAGGGTGCTGTCACGTTGTGGGAATTGCAATCAAGGTCATAAAACATTATGTGTATAAATTTTTGAGTGAGAAATTAATTTGAGCTATAAACTTTCACCTAAAGTATTACAAATAATAAATAAAATTGAATTCCAGGAAGAAAGAGAGCAGAAAGGAGGAAACAATAAAGATTTGAGTGAAAATTAGTGAAATTAGTAAAACAGCAATGAAGTTCAGTGGACCCCAAAATCAATTATTTAAGAAGATTAATAAAATTTTAGCTAGACTGAGCCCTCCCCCCAAAAAGAGAGACTGAAAATTCTAATTACTGAAGGCAGTGACAAAAGAAGAACACTACTTCTGTCTTGAAGGAAACAGATAAACAAAAGACCAGTTATGAGGGAATACTGTGACCAACTATACAACAACAAATTACACAACCCAGGTTAAATGGAGAAATTCCTAGACGGATACAAAGAACCAAAACTGAAGAATTTTAAAAATCTCAACAGATATATAAAATTAAAATCAAAACCAAACTTACTGTCATTGACTTGATTCCAATTCATAGCTACCCTATAGGACAGAGTAGAACCACCACATAGAATTTCTAAGGACAGCCTAGTAGATTTGAACTGCCAACCTTTTATTCAGCAGCTGTAGCACTTAACCACTATGCAACCTAGGTTTCCCTATCAAATTAAGAAACTGATTTAAAGTCAATTTTTGACAGACAAAAATTTTCATTTGGCTTCAAGGGTATATTCTACCAAACATTAATGCAAATAATTTATATATATTTTTAAAAAAAGTAGAAAAAGGAACACTTCCCAATGCATGTCTTGAGGCCAGCAGTACTCTAATACCAAAATCAGACAGTAAGATCACAGAAAAATTAAACTATTGGGTAATAATTCTTATGAACATAAAACTGTTTCTATGTACAAATGATGATGCTCTTGAATATAGAAAACCTAAAGAATTCACTGGAAAAACCTATTGTGTTGTTGTTGTTGTTGTTAGGTGCCTGTTAGAGCTTATAAATGACTTGCACCCAGGGTATACAGAAAATTCTTACAACTTAATAACAGAAGCTATATAACCCAATTAAAAAGCCAAAGAATCTAAATACACATTTCTTAAAATATACACGTGTCCAAAAATTATGTGAAGATATGCTCAACATTGTTAGACATGAAGGAAATGTAAATTGAAACCACACTGAGATAATGAGATATCACTTCATACGTACTATTGTTCACTGGCTGATTTTAGAAGTAGGTTTCAGGGGCTTCCTTTTGGAAGACAATTTAGGGTCTGAGTCTGGCAGTTTTGCTGAGCCCTCTTCAGCACCACAGCCAGCTCACAAGCTTCCACTAACAGACAGATGATGGACTGCGTGTTGGGTGAGTTAGCTGGGAATGAAACTCAGATCTCCCACATGGGAGACGGCAATAGTATCATTGACACACCACTGCCCCTTCAAAGGCACTGTTGTTATTGTTGTTGTTAGGTGCCACTGAGTTGGTTCTGACTCACGGCAACCCTATGCACAATGCAACGAAACATTGCCTTGTCTTGTGCCATATCCACAATTGTTTTTGTGCTTAAGCCCATCATTGCAGCCACTGTGTTAATTCATCTTTTTGAGGGTCTTCCTCTTTCTCACTCACCCTCCCCTCTACCAGGCATGATGTCCTTCTCCAGGGACTGACCTTTCCTGACAACATGTCCAAAGTGTGTAAGATACAGTCTCACCATGGAGATGACTATATCATTATATGATGGCCAAACTATATCATAACTACCAAACCACTGAGAATCAGGGTCTAGCAAAGTTGACACACAACTTTAACCATCACACCATGCAACTCAGCCGTTGTACTTGTCGGTATTTAGCTAACTGTGCTGAAAACTCTATATAAAAATATGCATGTGGATGCTTGTAGAAGCTTTACTTATAATTATCCAAAACTGGAAGGAATCACAATTTTCTTCCGTACATAAGTAGATAAGTAAAATGTGGTATAGACCTCTGCAGGATACTCTTTAGTGATAGAAGTAACAAGCTATTAAGTCACTTAACAACATAGATGAATCTTGAACACATTTGCTAAGTGAAAGAAGCCAGGTTAAAAGATTATCAAAGATGTAATTACATTCACACAACAGTCCAGAAAAGCCAAAACTGAGGCGTGGAAAATACATCAGAAGTTTCCAGGAGTTTAGAGAAGTGGGTATTTAATTAGGGGAATTCTAGAAGATTTTTTAAGGTTGTGGAAGTAATCTTATGCTTTTAGGATGGTAGGTGCATGATTGTTTTTGTTTGTCAAAACCCATACAACCTTAGTGAAAGGGGGTACACCTTAATGGAGGCAAAAATAAACAAACGAACCAAATAACAACAGCAATGAAAAAAGAAGGAGTCTGGGAATCTCAGAAAAGAAGGCAACCTGAAAGAAGAATCTACGTCTATTAGAAACCTATAACATGATCTCACTGAAGGGGTTAAGAAAACTAATTTCTGATTTAAATCAGTTAGAATATCCACATGTTAATAGAGATATTAGGACTGAAGACAAAAGAAACTGTACATAAATAGTGTACTCTATTAATTAAAGCTGTGAAATAGATGGATGATGATGGAACATTGATGGCAAAACCCAGATTTCTCATCAATCGATACCACAGTCACACAGAGTCAAAGGGAAAAGACTGGAATTAACTATGTGCTACTGAACTGAAATTGGATACATCAATAGGAGCTCATGTTTAGCTTAGAATAGGAATGAATTCCTGGTGGCATAATGATTAAGAGCTTGGCTGCTGACCAAAAGGCCAGTAGTTCAAATCTACCAGTTGTTCCTTGACAACTCTATGGGGAAGTTATGTTCTGTCCTATAGGGTCACTGTGTGTCAGAATTGACCCAATAGTAGTAAGTTCTTCAGTTTTTCATCAGGAATATGTAATAATTACATATGTATACATAACTAGCAATAAAGCCCCTGAGCGAATTGAAAGAAAAAATAGGCAATTTAGTGATAATGTGCAGAAATTTTAATGTATCACCCACAAAGGTCGATAGAACAATTAGAAAATCAGAGGGTACAAAAAACTTAAGCAACCTAGAACTAATTTGGCATCTATAGAACATTCCAATCAGTAACAGAATATGCACTCCTTTCAAGCACATTTGGAACCTCTTCATGATAGATCATATTGGAGGGTAGTAAAAACAAACAAACAAAAAACCCTCTCAATAATTTTAAATGATTTAAAATGATCATATATTGAAATCATATAAAGTATGTCCTATGACCATAGCTAAATTAAATTGAAATTCATCAGAAAAAGATAATAGCAAAACAAACATCCAGTGTTGACCTTAAGAAATGAAAAAAAGAAGAGTAAACAGATTCCAAAACATGCAAAAGAAGGAGAAAATAAGTATGAGAACAGAAATCAATAAAACAGAAAACTGAGTAGCGTGAGATAAATAAAAATCTATAAAAGAAACTAAGAAACTAGATCTTTCAAAACAGCAGCAAAATCAACGTTTTAATTATGTTAACCAAGGAAAAAGAGAAAAGACACAAATGAACAAAATCAGGAGAGAAAGATGGGACTTCATTACTAACCATACAGAGATTAAAAGACTTACAGGGAATTCTATGAACAACATTAAACCAAAAAATTAGACAGTTTTGGTGAATGGGCAAATTCCTACAACACACAACTTTCCAAAACTGACTCAAAAAGTCTAATGACAAGGAAAGACATTGAAATAATAATTAAAACTATTTCCGTAAAGAAAGTCCTAGAAACAGATGGTTTTCTGGTAATATCTTATGTCTTAATGTTTTGCACATATGCAGATATCCACTCTGGAAATATTTAAAACTTTTGTGTACATGTATTTTATGCTTTTTAAAATATATTTGCTATGATTTACACCGAGACAACGTTAAGGTTTCACCACTTATCTCATTATGTGAAGAAAGCTCATTTGACATATTTTTGAATTTATTCCTAGTTATAAATGTCAGAGTAATATGTAATACTTAAGATTATCAGTTTCTTAATTACTGAATAAATTTCAGTATAAATCTAGAGGATATTCATGAATAGGTAAAAATAACAAACACAAACCAAAAAACAAAAAAACCATCAAACTCACTGCTGTTCCGTTGATTCCGACTCATAGTGACCCTTTAAGACAGAGCAGAACTGCCCCATAGAGTTTCCAAGGAACAGTTGGTAGATTCAAAATGCCAACCTTTCGGTTAGCAGCCATAACACTCAACCACTATGCTCTCAAGTTTTCCACAAGCACACATAAACTAGTAATTCAAAACACATAGAGAAATCCTACAAAAGTAAAAATACAAACAAAAAGGGGGAAAAGGACAAATAGAGCAGATCATGTACTTCTTTTCAGCAAAAACCAAAATGGCCAAGGTGAGAATGAAAACATCTATAGCCTGATAAACAAACAAGCAAAAAAAAAAAAATGACATGTTGCCATCAAGTCGAATCTAACTCATGTAACCTTACAGGACAGAGTAGAACTGGCCCACAGGGCTTCCAAGGAGCGGCTGGTGAATTCAAACAGCTGATGATTTGTTTAGCAGCTGTAGCTCCTAACCTCTGCACCACCAGGGATCCCTAGTTATTAGAAATAATACACTTGGTATGAAAATTAGATTGAATCACCCACTTCCTGCCCTCCGACATGCACACAAAAACATTTCAGGAGCAGTATATGATGAAGAACCATTCATACTGAAGGAAGAAGTCCAAGCTGCACACTGAAGTCATTGGGGAAAAAAACAATGCTCTAGGAGTTGATGGAATAATAATTAAAATACTCCAAGGAACTTGTGCCATTCTGGAAGCATTTAACTCCCGTAAGTCAAGAAAATTAGAAGATACCTACCTGGCCAATCGTCTGGAAGAGACCCATATTTATGCTTGTTCCAAAGACAGGCAATCAAATGGGATGAATAAATAATTAAACTATGCAATTACATCAGATTCTAGTGAAATTTTGCTGAAGATAATTAAAAGATGTCTGCAGCTATAAATGGAAGAAAATTTCCATGATTTGAAGCCAGATTCAAAGGAGAACATGGAATGAGGGCTTTCATAACAAATGGCAGATGGACCTTGGTCCAAAGCAGAAGACACCAGAAAGATCATTGCTTGTTTGTATTATCAACTACATGAAGGCATTCCACTGTGTGGATCATAACAAATTGTAATATGAAAAAGAGTGGAAATTTCAGAACACTTAATTGTGCTCATGAGCAAACTGTATATGGATGAAGAGGCAGTCATTCAAACAGAATGGGGGGGATACTACGTGGTTTAAAATTTGAAAAGATGTGCAATCCTTTCACCTTATTCATCTTTTATGCTGAGCAAGTAATCTGTGAAGCTGGACTATGCGAAGAAGAATGGAACATCAGACTGGAGGAAAAGTCATTAAAAACCTGCAATATGCAGATGACATAAACTTGCAAGCCAAAAATTAAGGTAATTTGAGGTACTTACTGTTGAATGTCAAACAATCACAGCCTTCAGTATGGATTATGACTGAAAGTGAAAAAAGGAAACCCTCACAACTGGACGGATAGATAATATCACGATAAATGGGAAACAAACTGAAGTTGTGAAAGACTTCATTCTATTTAAATTAAAAACCAATGCCACAGAGAAGCAGCTGTGAGGATATTCAGTGACATTTCACTGGGCAAATGTGTTGCAAAAAGAACTCTTTAAAGTTTTGAAAAGCAAAAACAGCCCTTTCATGACATGTGTGCCTGACATACCCCATGGTCACTTCAGTGGCTTCATATGCCTATGAAACCTGGACAACAAAAAAAATGAACAATAATGAATGCACTTAAACTGTGGTATTGCTGAAGAATACAGAATATATTATGAAATACCAAAACAGTTTAAAGAAACACACCTTAGAAGAAATGTACCCAGGATGCTCCTTAGGAGCAAGGATGCCTAGACTTTGTTTCACATCATCAGAACACATCATCAGGAAAGACGGATCATAGAAAAGGACACCCCATTTGGTGGTAAAGAGGGTCCGTAAAAACAAGGACTTGAAACTCTCAAAGAGATGGATTTAAACATAGTAACAACAACCATTCATTGACTGTGCAAAGGCATTTGACTGTATGGATCATGACAAATTACGGCTAACTTTGCAGAGAAGGGGAACTCCAGAATACTTAACTGTGCTCTTAAGGAACCTGTACGTGGATCAAGAGGCAGTCATGCAAGAAGAACAAGGGGACGCTGCATGGTTTAAAGTCGGGAAAGGTGTGTGTCAGGGTTGCGTCTTTTCACCATACCTTTTCAATCTGCATGCCAATTAAATCCTAGAAACTGGATTATATGAAGAAGAACAAGGCATCAGGATTGGAGGACAACTCATTAAAAACATGCCTTATGCTGAAGACACCACATTACTTGTGGGAAGTGAAAAGGACATGAAACATTGATGAAGATCAACGACCACAGCCTTCAGTATGGATTACATCTCAACAGTAAGAAAACAAAAGTCGTCACAACTGGACCAGTAAGCAACTTTGTCATAAACGGAGAAAGGATTAAGGTTGTCAAAGATTTCATTTTACCTGGTTCCACAATCAATGCCCAGGGAAGCAGCAGTCAAGAAATCAAGACTCATTGCATCATGAAAATCTGCTGCCAAGGACCTATTTAAAGAGTTGAAAAGTAAAGACATCACCTTGGAGGCTAAGGTGCACCTGACCTAAGCCATGGTATTTTCAATCACATCATTTGCATGTGAAAGCTGGACAATGAACAAAGAAGACAGGAAAAGAATTGATGTCTTTGAATTGTGGTGTTGGAGAAGAATATTGAATATACCATGGACTGTCAAAAGAACAAACTGATCTTTTCTGGAAGACTTACAACCAGAGTGCTCCCTGGAAGCAAAGATGGCGAGACCATGTCTCACATACTTTGGACATGTTGTCAGGAGGGATCAATCTCTGGAGAAGGACATTGTGCTTGATAGAGTGGAGGGTCAGCGAAAAAGAGCAAGACCCTTGATGAGATGGATTGACACAGTGGCTGCAATGATGGGCTTAAGCATAAAAATGATTTTGGACATGGTGCAAGACTGGGCAGTGTTTTGTTCTGCTGTTTATAGGGTCTCTGTGAGTTGGAATTGACTTGATGGCACCTAACAACAACAACCACCGTGAACTCAAACATACTAAGGATGGTGAAGATGGCCAGCACCAGATTGTTTCATTATTCTATGCATTAAATCTTTTATGAATAAAGGCTTACTCAAAGGCAACTAACAACAGCAGAAACAAATATAACTAAAGTTACAGCTATAAATTTATGACACTGCAGTATGATGAATACAACATGAACAAAATTCATAGATTATATTTACCGCATATATTCTGCTTCCCCTTTGTTCCATGATTTTCTCATTTCATTTCGTTTTATGACTGCAGTGATGAAAATTATAAAAATAGGCAGAAAAATGTAGAAACTCAGAATAAACCAGTTCTGATGTGTACTGTAGTTTTTTTCGATAACAAGAATATCTAGAAATGAAACATGAAAATTAGTGAGATTTGCTGAGTACTTAAATTTATATTGCTTTCAACTTAATCTTCAATATATAACATAATAAAAAAATTAATACATGACATGCTATTACGGGAAAAATAAAAGATGTTTATGCTCATAATCCAAAATTGTCAAGGATACTTTGTCATTCATTTCTTCTTTGTCTTCTCTGCATATTGTTGTTTTCATTCAGTGCTGTCAAGTCAGGTCCAACTAATAGCCATCCTATGCAGAACAGAAAGACTGCCAAGTCCTGTGCCGTTTTCATAACTATTGTTATGCTTGAGGTTGGTGTTGCACCCACTGTGTCAATCCATCTCACTGAGTGTCTTTCACTTTTAACAAACCCTCTACTTTAGCAAGCACGATGTTGTTTTACAGAGAGCAATCACTCCTGATAACGTGTTCAAAGTATGTGAGACAGAGGCTAGCCTTCCTTGCTTTTAAGGAACATTCTAAGGACCCATAATTCAAAGGTATGAATTCTTCTTCCCTCTTCCTTATTTATCATCCAACTTTGCTGTGAATGTGAGGCAACTGAAAACACATGGCCCAGGGCAGGTTCATCTTAGTCTTCAAGGTGACATCTGTATTTCAACACTCTAAGAGGTCTTCTGCACCGGATTTGCACAAGGCAATGCATTCTTTGATTTCCTGACTGCTGCTTCCACAGGTGTTGATTGTGGACCCCAATAAAATGAAATCCTTGACAACATCAGTCTTTTCTCTGTTTATCATGATGTTGCTTATTGGTTAAATTGTGAGGATTTTGGTTTTCTTTGTATTGAAGTGTAATCCGTACTGAAGGCTGTGATCTTGTGATCTTGATCTTCATCACTAAATGCTTCAAGTCCTCTTCACTTTAAGCAAGCAAGGTTGTGTCGTCTGCATAACACGAGCTTTTAATGAGTCTTCTTCCAGTCCTGATGCCCAATTCCTTCTCATATAGTCCAGCTTCATGGATATTTGCTCAGCCTACAGACTGAACAGGTTTGGTGAAAGAATACAACCCTGACACACAATTTTTTCTGACTAAGTCACACAGTATCCACTCTACTGGAACACCTACTTCTTGACCTATGTACAGCTTCCTCCTGATTATAATGAACTGTTCTGAGATTCCCTTTCTTCACAATGTCATCCATAATTTGTTGTGAACCACACAGCCAAAAGCCTTTACATATTCAATAAAACACAGGTAGCTGTATTCCAGGTATTCTCTGTTTTTGGCCAGGATCCAGCTGATGTCAGCAATAGCATCTCTCATTCCAAGACCTCTTCTGAATCTGTCTTGAATTTCTGGCAGTTCCCTATAGATTTGCTGCTGCAGCCACTTTTGAATCATCTTTGGCAAAATTTTACTTGCATGTGATATTAATGATATTGTTCCATAATTTCCAAAATTTGTTGGATCAGTTTTCTTTGAAACAGGCATAAATATGGTGTCTTCCAGTTAATTGGCCAGGTATTTGTCTTCCGAGTCTTGAGCATAGACTAGAGAGCACTTCCAGTTCTGCATTTGTCTGTTGACACATCTTAATTTTGTCAATTTGTGAAACCTTGTTTTTCTCTACTTCGCTGTTTTTCTCCAGTGCCGTCAGTGTAGCTTGGACATTTTCATCCAGCACCATAGATTCTTGATCACATACTATCTCTTGAAATGGTTAAACCTCTGCCAGTTCTGTTTGGTACACTGACTGTATTCTTCCCATTTTCTTTTGCTGTCCCCAGTGTTGTTCAATATTTTGCCCATAGAATCTTTCAGTATTGCAACTAGAGACTTGAATTTTTTTCTTCAATTCTTTCAGCTTGAGAAACGCTGAGCATGTTCTTTCCTTTTGGTTTTTCATCTCTTGGTCTTCGCACAAGTCATTATAATACTTTTCTTTGGCTTCTTAAGCCACCCTTTGAAGTCTACTGTTTAGCATTTTTGTTTTTATCCTTTTGTCATTTTGCTTTAACTACTCAGTGTTCAAGAGAGTTGTGATCTTTCCAGACATCCATTTTGACCCTCCCTCCTTCCCTCCTTCCCCCTTCCCTGTCTCCCTCCCTCCCTCCCTGTCTCCCTCCCTCCCTCCCTGTCTCCCTCCCTCCCTCCCTCCCTCCCTCCCTCCTTCCCTCCTTCCCTCCCTCCCCTGTTCTTTATCATCTTTTAAATACCTTCTTTCTTTCATCTAAAATGATGTCCTTTTCACAACTTGCCTGGCCTTCACCAGTGTTCAGCACACCAATCTATTCTTAGATACTATAAGAAGATGGCTTTAACAAGCAGAAACTTATTTTCTTGCAGTTTAGGAGGCTGTTGCTGTTGTTGTTAGGTACTGTCAAGTCAGTTCTGACTCACAGTGACCGTATAGATCACAATAGAACTGCCCCACAGTTTCCAAGGAGTGCCTTGTGGATTTGAACTGCTGACCTCTTGGTTAGCAGCCGTAGAGCTTCACCATTATGTCACCAGGATGTCCAGTTCAGAATTTCACATCTAGGGGGAGGCTTTTTCTCTCTGTTGGCACTAGAAGAAGGTCTTGAGTCTTTTCTGAACTTCTTCTCCTAGGAAATCTTCATCTGGCTTGGCATCTCTTTCCCTATCTCTAATTATTTCCTTTGTTTATTTCATTGTCTTTTGTTAACACAAAACACACCTACCACTAATCCTGCTTCATAAACGTATCAAAGACAACCCATTCCCAAATGGAATTATAACCAGAGGCACAGAAGTTAGGATTTGCAACACATGTTTTGAGGGGACAAGACTGAGTCCATAATATGTGCGTATCATAATTGCACAGCCTGAAGAATTTTCTAAATTAAATGCTTTTGTGTAACCAGCATTAAACCAGAAAAGGTAATATTGCTAGATTATTAGAAGCCCCTAATCTGCTTTCTTCCCAAGGATATCTGCTACTTTGGCCACTAAAATCATTTATTTTAATTTTTTATAAATGGAATATTTTTTAACATTATGATTAAAAGAAAGCATACAATCCAAATCAATTCTGCATGCCCACCTATCTGCAGCTCCATCTGCTCTCCATACCCTGTGACAGCACATTCCTCCTTTTCACTCTGTACTTCTAGCATCCTGTTAATGAGAACCTGTCCCCTCCTCACCCTCTTCTCTCCCATCTAGAAAGGCACCAGTGAGACATCCTTCTAGAAATGTACAAAACCATACAGTACATACCCCATAGGCTCACACTGTGTCCCGGTGAGTCCAGTCCATTCTTGTCTGAAGAGTTGACCTCAGTGCTGGTTTCAGGTTAGCGCCAGCAGCAAATCTAGGGAACATGTTCCCAGGGGACCCTCCAAGCTCTTGGATCATCAATTCTGGTCTTTTAGAAGATTTCTTGAACTGTACACCTCTTTTGCTCATGTTGCCTCAGGGGATCTACATTGTGTTCCACATCATGGCTACGTTTGGTGGTAGCCAAGCAGGCACCATGTGGTTCTTCTGGTTGCCTACTGATGCAGTCTGCTATTCATATGGGTCCTTCTGCCTCCTGGGCTCATTTCTCTTTGTGTCTTTGATGTGCTCAGTTGTCATCTCTTCCAGATGTACTGGGACCTTTTGCTATACCCTAGATGGTAGCTCTTAAGACCCCAGAAGCCACTCACCAATACAGCATGAAGAAGACTCTTTTAACTAAAGACTAGCCATGCCAGTTGACCTTGATGTCCCCACAAAACATGGTCCCCAGACACCTGTCCCTCCTACTCTATCATTTGAAATATTGGATTGAGTTTAGAAAGCCTTTCAGTTTATGGTGTAATCCAGTTATGCTGATCTGCTCTGTACTGTGTGCTGTCACCCCCTTCATTTAACCAAATTCCTATTGACTATCTAATCTATGAACATCCCTCTCCCGCTCTCCCTACACTTGTAGTCACCAAAGAACCTTTTCTTCTGCACTTAAGTCCAATTTTAGGTCCTTATAGCAGAGGTCTCATATAATACTTGTCCTTTTGCAGCTGTCTGATTTCACTTAACATAATGTCTTCCAGTTGAAAGCAGGCTAGGAGATGCTTCCTAAAATCACCCTTGTTCTTTATCATCTCATAGTGTTCCACTGTGTATATATACCATAGTTTGTTTATCCATTCATCTGTTGATGGGCATCTGGGTCGATTCCATCTTTTTGCTGTTGTGGACTGTGCTGCAGTAAACATTTATGTGCATGTATCTGTGTGAATACCCTTGCTTCTGTAGGATATATTCCAAGCAGTGGGGTTACGGTGTCAAATGGTATATCTATTTCCAGCTTTTTAAGGAAGCATCATATTGCTTTCCAAAGACGCTGTACCATTTTGCAATGCCACCAGCAGTTATTATGAACATTTTTGAAAAATCTAATTTATTTAGCTTAGTAGATTAAATCTAATGTGGCGCAACATTATTTTCAATGAAGTCACTATTAAATATAATTCTTTGAACTTGTCAGATCTTAGAAGATTTGATTTGACAGCATGTTTCTTTAATTACTTCTATATAAAACAATATTCTGTTTTGATTTAATTAAAAGTTTTCTTTCTACTTACCAGATTTTTGAACATTTCCATCGTCAATACTGCCCCCTGGTGAACCAAATTGCAATTCGCAATTTGGAGGGCTAAAGCCAGGAAAGCATTGACAGTTACCAAAATTGTTACATATCTGAAATAAAAAATCATATAATCACCATCATAACACTATTATGTCTGTAAGAATTTATCTTAGTCTTCATATATGATACAGATATATAAATTCTGTAGTAAAAAATTACAGTTTTTCTTAAAATTATGAGTCTATATAATATGGGAAGCAGGCTAGAAAAAGTGAATTTTTTTAAACGTTATTTTTATTGTGATTAAATGAAAGTTTAGAATCCCAGTCGATTTACTATGCAAAACCCTGAACACACATCTTTTTTTTTTTTGCTTTTTTTTTTATTTAATATAACAGAGTGAAAATGTACATTCCTGTATAAATTTACATGCCCACATATATGCAGCTTCCACTGCTCTCCCTGTCCGGTGACAGCACACTATTCCTCTCTGCTCCATGCATGTCTCATCCTCCCAACAGCCTCCTTTCCCCTCCTCTCCACCCATTCTTCTTCCTCCAGCCAGAGGTCAGCAGGATGATATCCTATAGATGTACAGAACCATAAAGTGCCTCCAATATATGGTCACTCTGCATTGCCAAGTCCTCCATTCGTGTCCAAAAAGTGGACCTTCGTTATGATTTATGGGCAAGGGCAGCATCAGGGCTGGGGACCATGTTCTCAGGGGTACCCCCAAACCGCTGGACCATCCATTGAGGTCTTTTAGTGGAGATCTCAGGAGGCACCCCTATTTATTCTTGTGTTGCCAGTGAGATTCAACCTAGTGAGCTCCATCTCGGCTATCACTGGTGGTGGCCGGGTGAACACACATCTTTATTTAACTTTATCTCCTCTCCTCACCAACACTTGTCCCCTCCTGTCTATACTCTCCTTCCCCTCTAAAAAGAAGCTGCTTGGGCAGCCTTATATACGTATTTAGCCAAGAAACACACGTGCCCATCTGTATCACTGTATGTCCCATAGTCTAGTCCATTGTTTGTCTGAAGAGTTGGCTTCAGTACTGGTTTCAGCTCTGGGCTAGCAGCAAGTCTGGGGGCCATGTTCTCAGGGGTTCCTCCAGGATGTTGGACCATCAAGTCTGGTCTTTTAGTAGAATTCTAGATCTACATTCCGCTCATTCTTGCGCTTCCTCTAGGATCCTACATTGGGTTCCCTATTAGTGTTAGTCTTTCATGGTGGCCAGGCACCATCTAGTTCTTCTGGTCTCATGCTGATGTAGTCTTCCAATCATAAGATTTTTTTTATTTATTAAATCTAATTTGTGAATAACCCTCTGCCTCCCTCCCTACCCTAGTAGCCATCAAAGGTTGTTTGCTTCTATGCATAAGCCTTTTCTTAAGTTCTTATAATAGTGGTCTCACACAATATTTGTCCTTTTGCAGCCGACTGATTTCACTTAGCATAATGTCTTCCAGTTGAAAGCAGGTTAGGAGATGCTTCCTAAAATCACCCTTGTTCTTTATCATCTCATAGTGTTCCATTGTGTATATATATCACAGTTTGTTGTGTATACATACATTGTGTATATATACCACATTTCTCTGTTGATGGGCATCTGGGTTGATTCTATCTTTTTGCTATCATGGACTATGCTTCAATAAACATTCATGTGCATGTATCTGTTTGTGTGAATGCCCTTGCTTCTGTAAGATATATTCCAAGCAGTGGGGTTACTGTGTCAAATGGTGTATCTATTTCCAGCTTTTTAAGGAAGCACCAGATAGTTTTCCAAAGATCTTGTACCATTTTGCATTGTAGAAGAGTTCCAACCTCTACTACATTTGTTATTTTGTGTTTTTGGATTAATGCCAGCCTGGTTGCGGTGCACTGGGTTTCTATAATGGTTAAGTATTGTGAGCATTTCCTCATGTCTTCTGGCTGCCTGGATGTCTTCTTTGGAGAAGTGTCTGTCCATATCCTTTGTCCCTTGTTTAATTGGGTTATTTGCCTTTTTCTTGTTGGTGTGTTGTAGTACCTTGTGGACTATGGAGATCAGATGTCGATCCCGTATACGGTTGCCATGCATTTTGTTTTCCCAGTATGTAGGCAGTCTTTCTAGTCTTTCAATAAAGTCTTTGGATGAGCATAGGTTTGAGTTTTAGGAGTTCCCATTATCCATTTTCTCTTCTGTTTGTGCACTGTTAGCAATGTTCTATAGTCTGTTTATGTCATATATTAGAGCTTCCAGTGTTGTCCTCATTTTTTCTTCCATAATCTTTAACATTTTAAATTTGATATTTAGGTCTTTGATCTGTTTTGAGTTAGTGTTTCTGCAAAGTGTGATATATGGGTCTTGTTTGAGTTTTTTGCAGGTGGATATCTAGTTCTGCCAACACCATTTGTTAAAAAGACTGTTTTTTCCCCAGTTTACAGACTCTGGGCCTTTGTCAAATGTCAGCTGCTTATAGGTAGATTGTGTTATTGGATTCTGTACTCTGTTCCATTGGTCTATATGTCTGTTTTTGTAGCACTGCTAGGCTGTTTTGACTACCATTGCAATGTAATAGGTTCTAAGGTCAAGTAGTGTGAAGCCTCTCACTTTGTTCTTTTTCTTCAGTAATGCTTTACTTATTTTGGGTTTCTTCCTTTCCAAATGAAATTGGTGATTCTCCATCTCATTAAAAAATAACATTGAAATTTGTATTGAGATAGCACTGAATACATAAATCACTTTGGCTAGAATAGAGATTTTCACAATGTTGTATCTTTATCCATGAGCAAGGTAGGTTTCTCCACTTACATAAGTGGTTTCTTACAGTAACATCTTGTAATTTTCTTTGGATAGCTATCTTACATCTCTGGTTTGATTTATTCCTTGGTATCTTATCTTTTTCTGGGCTATTGTAAATGGTATTCATTTAGTGATTTCCTCTGTGATGGTGTCTTTGTTGGTCAAGGAATCTACTAATTTTTTTATGTTCATTTTATAGCCTGATACTTTGCTGAACTCTTCTATTAGCTTCAGTAGTTTCTCTACAAATTCTTTATGATTTTCTGTGTATAAGATCATATCTTCTGGGAATAGAGATACTTTTACTTCTTCTTTGCTGATGCAGATGACCTTTTCTTTTTATCTTGTCTTACTGCTCTGGCTAGAATCTCTATCACAATGTTGAATAAAAATGGTGACAGTGGGAAACCTTGTCTGGTTGCCATTCTCAGGGGGAATTCTTTCAGTCCTTAGGAGTGAAAATTTTGACAACGAATACTATGAGTGATAAAATCATTACCCACTTGATGATTTTAGTCAGAAATTTATCAACCTCGGTCATCTTTCTAAATCCAGGATTTGATAAAGTTATGGCCATCACATTCACATTGTTAGCATATGTTTTAGCCGTCTTGTGCTGCTGTAACAGAAATAGTGCATGACTTTAACAAACGGAAATTTTTCTCTCACAGCCTAGTACGCTAGAGATCAAAATTCAGGGTGCTGCTTTAGGTAGAGACTTTCTGTCTCTGTCATCTCTAGGTAAAAGTCCTTGTTATCAATATTCCCCCAATCTAGAAACTTCTTGGGAGCCCCAGGTTCAAAGGACATGCTATATTCCTTCCTTTGCTTTCTTGGTGGTAGGTAATCCTCACTTCTCTGTTCAATTCCCTTTTTTATATAGACTCCAGATACAACCTAATCCTGTAGATTCAGTCTTGCCTCATTAATAGAACCCCAAAACCAAATCCACTGCCGTTGAGTCAATTACAACTCATAGCACCCCTTTAAGTTTGAGTAGAACTACTGTTTCACAGAGTTTCCAAGGAGCTACTGGCAGATTTGAATTGCCAACCCCTCGGTTAGCAGCAGTAGCAGGTAACCACTATGGCACCAGGCTTTCCCCTCACTAATATAACTGCCTCTAATCCTGTCTCATTAACATTATAGAGGTAGGATTTACAACATGTAGGATGACAAATGATGGACAATCACACAATAGTGGGAATCACCACGATCTAGCTAACTGTACACATAATTTTGGGGGGACACAAGTCAATCTTAGTGTAAATTTAGAATTTTAAAGTAAATATTCTCTCAGTTATTTTGGAAATACTTGTTATCACTACTTCCACATTTATTTATGTGCTTTATTGTCATACAAAATATTTTGATAAAATAATTTCAATTGACTTGTCCACTTTAATTTCTTAGCCTAGCCCCTTTCCCAGATTTGATAGTACTTATCAATTACTGATATTAATGTTGCAGTTAATAAGTGCATTTTCCAAAATAAAATAATGTAATGCAAAATAAATATTGAAAATGGCAATAAAACGTTATAGTTTGCTTTTCTAACTGTATTATGGAGCATTTCTACATTATTCTTTCACAAACATAGGCAAATACATGAAAGACTGACAGAATTCATAATAAATTACTAGATTTATAATTCTCATGAGCTTAAACTATGAAGTAATAAAAATAAGGTACACCAGGCACATATAAAGTTTAGACAACATAATTGAAAACATGGATAGAATGAGTGAATTGTTAAAGAAAATAGAAATTAGCAACTGTAGGCAGAAGACTTATTAACCTTAATGTGCTAGTAACTAATGGAAACTAAAGCAAAACTCACTGCCATAGAGCCAATTCTGACTCAGAATGACCCTATGAGACAGAGAAGAATTGCCCCATATGGTTTCCAAGGAACATCTGGTAGATTTGAATGTTGTGTTTAGCTGTAGCACTAAACCATTACACCACTAGGGTTTGCAGCTAAGAGCCAAGCCAGCCAAGTGCCTTCGAGCAACTAACAGAAAAGACAGAAAATTACCTAAATTCTCTAAGAAGAGCAAACATATATTTACTGGTAATTTTGACAATTCTTTGGATGAAAATATTTGTATATCATTTAACCTTGTTAAAATTATAGAAAGAAAAGATGGAATATTTCCTAATTCACTCTGTAACAGCTGTTGCCGTCTGTATCAGGTCACATTACACTAATGAGTTGATAACACTAGTAATATTTATAATGCCCCAAAGGGGTAAAGGATTGAGGGAGCCAGTTTACAATGACTTTTTAGATTACATAATTGTGCAAAGAAAAACAAATTGCAAAGTATTGGGGAAAAACCACGTTATGTTTGCATAAACCTCTGAATATATTTTTTCAAATTACCCAATGAAAAACCTCTTTTGTGAACATAATAATTTATATCATATTTTGTGTTTGTTTGGTCACATGAATGCCCTGACTTGGAAGTGCTAATGATAATCTCTATAAAATTCTGGAATTTTCTAAAGACAAGAATTCTGGCTTATACAGTTAAGCAATTAAAAACTGAAAGTCCTATACATGTAGTTAAAATTTATGACAACTGAAATCATGTTTCAAACTTTATTTGACATCATTTTCATCTATTGATAAATGTGATGCTGGAATTTTAGCATAATAATTACATTTTTAAAAATTTAGATTAATTTTTTAATGCTAAATATTTCCAAATAGTATGTTTCCATAATGATTTTGAACATCTTTTCATGTGCTTATTGGTCATTTTTACGTATTGTTTCAAAAAAAATCTGCTTTACTCTGCTGCCCATTTATTAATATTTAAAATATTTTGGGTCGAGGTATAGAGTTCTCTTTACATTCTAGATATAAAACCCTTACTATATTATACTACCTGCAAATATTTTCTCCCATTCTTGAGTTGCTAACTCACATTTTTAAAATCACCATTTAAGGTACAAAAGATTTAATTATTATCAGGTTCACTCTCTTTGCTGTTGTTTGGGCTTTTGGTGTCAAATCTAAGAATTCATTGCTAAAAACCAAGGTCAAATGTAATATAACAATGAGGATGAATATACTAAAACGACATACAGCAACATGTGTGAGTCTCACACACACAATGTTGATGACGATGCTGTTAGGTGCTGTTGAGTCAGTGCTGACTCACGGTGACCCCTTGCACAACCAAATGAAACACTGCCCAATCTTGTGCCATGTCCACAATTGTTTTCTTAAGCTCATCGTTGCAGCCACTGTGTCAATACATCTCATCAAGGGCCTTCCTCTTCTTTGCTGATCCTCCACTCTAGCAAGCATGATGTCCTTCTCCAGGGAATATCCTTCCTGACAACTGTCCAAAGTATATAATACATAGTCTTACCACCTTTGCTTCCAAAGAGCACTCTGGCTGTACTTCTTCCAGAACAGATCTATGTTCTTTTGGCAGTCCATGGTACATTCAGTGTTCTTTTCCAATACCACAATTCAAAGGTATCAATTCTTCTTCTGTCTTCCTTATTCATTGTCCAGCTTTCACATGCATATGATGTGACTGAAAATACCATGCCTGGGTCAGTGTCACTTTAGTCTTTAAGGTGATATCTTTACTTTTCAATACTTTAAAGAGGTCTTTTGCAGCAGATTTAAAAGAGGTCTAAGATACGTGGGGAAACCTTGGTGGTATAATGGTTAAGACTTCTGCTGCTAACCAAAAGGTTGGCAGTTTGAATCCACCAGGTGCTCTTTGTAAACTGTAGGGGGCACTTCTGTTCTGTCTTTCCTGTGAGGTCATCAGGAGTTGGAACTGACTCAATGGCAACAGGTTGAGATTTGGTTTCTTTTCTTTTGCAGCTAATTGTGCTTCTAGGCTACTGACAGTGTGCCATTCCTTGATACATGTTTTGGATACATAGTTATGTTTTCTCTGTGAATATTAAGCCAGTTTTACACTTAACATTTGTTTAGTTTATTCTGTGTGTCTGGTACACTACGATGATCAGGAATGTATGTCACCTTGGCTGGGCCATGATTCTTGGTGTTTACATGTGACCACTCCCGTGATTGCATCTGCTCTGAGTAGCCAATCAGTTTAAAAAGAGCTTCCTTGGAGGAACAGCCTACATCCTTGTAATAAGCAGACATTCTGGCTTTTTGCTTCTTCTGCGTCCTGCAGCTATCCCCAGTTCATCTGATCTTCCTCTGTTGGGACTTGAGCTATCAGCTTTATCTGCAGATCTTGGAATCTGTCAACCTTCACAACCTGAAAGTAGAAATCCTGCTCTCTGACCAGCCAATGTTTGGTTCACTAGCCTGTGCAGATATGTGAATCGAGAGAAGCCTCTATCTTAATCCATGGACTTGGAACATTCTAGCCTCTACAATTGCTTGAGTCATTTCCTTCCTGTTTCTATATATATTTACACACTTTACTGGTTTTACTCTCTAGAGAACCCAGCACTAAAAATATATAATATTAAATAACTTGCAAATTTTGAAAATGTAGATGGAATAGACAAGTTGCTGGAAAACTTTGAATGAGAAAACTGACACATGAATAAACAGAAATCAGGAATAGTTAGGCTATTGTAGGAAAAACATATATCTTTAATTATGTGTCTTCTCCCAGAAGAAATAGGTCAAAATGGTTTCTACAATACAGTTGACCTAATGTTCAAAAATACACATAACATCAATATCCAAGACATATTGCAGAAAACAGATAAGCAAGGCACATCACCACAGTCTGTTTTATGATACTAAATCAAAGACAGTCAGTGTAAAATCTAAAACTTATGGCCAATCTGATTTACAAAATAGAAACAATAATACCTAATAAAATACTTAAACACTTAGTCAAATAATACGTCATGGTTAGTTTTAGTCTAGGAATTTGGTTTAAGGTTATAAAATCAGTAAGTTTATTTGCATCATTAAAAGGTTAAATTTTAAGAAATGAAAACACAGTGTAAATATAATGGTAAATTGGTAGTGCCAGATTAAAACACATAAATGAGAAGAAATAAAATGTTTTGTACGGGGATGCATTACCTGTTAGAA
Source organism: Heterohyrax brucei (assembly GCA_028571685.1). Taxonomy (NCBI): domain Eukaryota; kingdom Metazoa; phylum Chordata; class Mammalia; order Hyracoidea; family Procaviidae; genus Heterohyrax; species Heterohyrax brucei. The sequence goes on along the minus strand of CM053160.1, from coordinate 64,756,419 downwards.
ACTTTCCTGTAACAACTATCACATATTGACCTGTATTTTAAGTATACTCTATGGCCCAGAAATTATAGTTACTAAAACTATAAAGAAGAACAAAATAAGTTCACTATCTGATAAGAAAAAAAATATGTATTTAGTTATATGTAAAAAAATACATACTTTTTATTTAAACATGTTAATTCATAAATTATAAATGTTTACATTAAATTCAACATACAGGAAAATTCACTTACAAATGTTTGAATTAGCTGAGTTAATAGTCTTTAGATTAATCAACTAGTACTATGCAAGGTCACTTTAAAAATAACACAGACTCTCAGCTCACCCAAATAAATGCGCACTTTCAATTACCCACAACAATAATGTACAATTTACAACTGTAAAAAGTAAGTGACTTACCCCATTCCCTTTGCACTTTGTAGTGGCATTACAGTTATACTCCATTAAACTGACTTCTTTGCAGGTTTTATTTAAACAATACTAAATTAAAACAAACATAACAATATTTCATAAACATTCAAAACTTTGAGATATAATGAGCAAAACTTGTTCTATATGCACAAATGAAAGCTGATTTCATAGTGGTTAAGTGCTATGGCTGCTAACTAAAAAGGTCAGGAGCTCAAATCCACTAGTTGCTCCTTGGAAACTCTATGGGGCAGTTCTACGCCATCCTATAGCATCCCTATGAGTCAGAATTGACTCAATGGCATTTTGTTTGTGTGTGTATTTCAATATCATACCATAATATTTGCATCACAGTGTTTTCAAGGTTTATCCATGTTGTAGCATGTATCAGGACTTATCTTTATGCCTGAGTAACATTTCATTATATATATATATAATATATATGTTATATATATTATATATACATACATGTAACATTTTGTTTATTCATTCATCTCTATTTATAGACCACAGAAAAGTTGGAAAGCCTTTGAACTCATTAAGATATTAAAAATTTCCGTAGAAAACTATGACAAGATCATCTGTCCAAGTCATAGTTACGTAGTGCTGCTGCAACAAAAATTACCACAAGCAGGTGGAATTAAAGAAAAAATAAAGAAATTTATTTTTTCACAGTTTGGGAGACTACAAGTTCAAATTCAGGACATGGCTCTACAAGGAGCTCCTTCCTTGTCAGTAGTCTTGAAATTTCCTTAGTGTTCTTTGGCCTTTCTTCACATTTCTTAACTTTTTGTCTTTCCCCTGGGTCTCTTTGTCTATTTCTCTGTTTTTATGACTCAGAACTGATTATGTTTAGGACCCATCCTATTCTGGTATGTTATCATTAACACAGAAAAGGAAAAAATCCTATGTACAAACAAGATCACATACACACATATGTGGGCCAGAACATCAACACATATTTTGGGGGAACATAATTCGATTCACAACATTCCATACATTGTCACCCACAAGAAAATTTATGCCCTTTCCATGTGCAAAGTACCTTCACCCTGTCACAATCAGTGGAAACCATGGCAGCATAGTGGTTCAGTGCTACAGCAATTCAAATCTACCAGGTGCTCATTGGAAGGTCTATGGGGACAGTTCTACTCTGTCTTACAGGGTTGCTATGAGTCAGATTTGACTCAAAGGCAGTGTTTTTTTTTTTTTTTTAAATCACAAGTAGTATAGATACAAATAGTTCAATTAAAATGAAAATACTGTGTTTTATTGAAATGTATATAACACAGAAAACAGATTCTTTAATTCTGAGAATACAAGAATATTTCAGCTTTAGGTTCTGCTATGAACATCATTCATTATATTACTACAATAAAAAAAACAAAAACCTATCATAATGTATCTTATAAAAAGTCACACTTTTTCTTGATGTACATTCTTAGAGAACTAAGATAAAAATGAATGTTCTCAATCAATTAATGTTTATCTATGGGTCGCCATGAGTCAGATCTGACTCGATGGCACTTGGCTGGCTGGCTGGCTATGAGAACACTAATATGAAAATCAGAAATCCAGTGAAAGAACGGTAAGTTTGACAAAAGATTCAGGGACAAAGCAAAGATTTCAGCTATCACTGGTCTTACTCTGAATTCTATCTGAGCATCCTAAGTAGCTGTTCTAAGACTAAAACAAACAAAAATAGAAAGTAAAATTACTAGAAAGAAGAGAGGGGAATAACGAACGTATCATTAGTAAACCAATAGAGCAAACACTAAAACTGATTTTCAAAGGTTGTTTGTTTGCATGAAATTATTAACAACACAACACAGAAAAACACACAGTGGACACACAGCAAGACAGATAAATGCTAGCACTTAACTTCACATCTCTGTCATATAATCAATTCAACAATGTAATGAGAAAACATCCAATTAATGTAATCAACAAAACACTACATAGGAATAGAACTAAGAATGAGTTAGTCAATAGCATAAAGGAGGAGATGACCAAAAGACTACACAGGCTATAGGAATACTTAATGTGGTAATGATAAGAAATACATCCCATCAAATTGTCTTCTAAATTAAATATAGGCACAATAAAAATAGTGTGTGTATGTGTTTATATGGACCCCTGATGGCGCAGTGGTTAAGGGTTAGGCCTATTAACCAAAAAGTCAGCAGTTTTCGTCCACCAGCCACTTCTTGGAAAACCATGTTGGGCAGTTCTAGTCTACTCCATAGGATCAGTAGCCTTTGTATGTATGTTACAGCTTTTCTACATCTCAGTTTGTTCAAACACTGACTGAGAAAAGCTCCACACCATGCAATTACCACTGACTCTCTCTACTGCTTGCTGGGAGGCTGTGAGGACACTGTGTCAGATCTAATCTGAGAGTCACTGTCCCTTGAATCTGGGGCTCTGTACTGCTGGATGCCTGATCAAAAGCATTTCACAAAAGGTCCATTTTCCTTTCTCTGTTGTAAAGTCATAGCCAAACAGTCTCAGATTCAGCTGTCTTCACTAACTTCCATCACCTTTTTTTCTACATCACTTTTCAAGCCTGAAACCTTTTGGTTTCTCTTTGAACAAATGGAGATTGTTCTAAGAAATAAGCAGTTTACAGTAGTTTCAGGGCAAGTTCATGGTTATTTGGCATTAAAATCCTCTTACCAATTTAGTAAGCACATCATCCTGACTTTTGACGTGGGGAAACCCAAACCAAACTAAACCCATTGCCACTGAGTTGATTTTGACTCATGGTGACCGTATAGACAGAGCAGAAATGCCTCATAGAGTTTCCAAGGGCCCTCTGGTGGATTTGAACTGCTGACCTTTTGATTAGCAGCCATAGCACTTAAGCACTATGCCACCAGGATTTCCAGAGAAAAGGGTGTAAAATCGTCATTACCTACTTCTCCCCACTTAGAACAATCATAAACCCCATGGACTAGAGATTTCTTTCCCCTACCATCTTGAACACCAGGTAGTTGCATCTGAGTGTGCTTCTACTGCACAGTGCAGCAGTGCAGCACCAACAGAGAGCAGTAGGAGCCTCCATGGTCCTGGACCAATCCAGTTGACCAAGGTAGCACCGAAATGACTAGGAAAATTAAATTGTCATAAGAATCATAATTCACGAAACTAAGCAACTACTGGTGTACTAAACCTAAACAGAATGACTCTCTATTTAATGAAAGATTTAAGTAAGACCCAAAGTCTTTTGACAAACTATCCTGGATGTAATGGAATCTCAGTAAAATCAAACCTGAGTGAGTAAATAAAATCAGCTAGTGCCAAGAATGTCAGAAAGAACAGAGATGTTGGAATTACTTGACAAGAATTTTAAAGCTGTCATCTTAAAAGAGCTTCAAAAATCAACTAAAAATATTCTTGAAACACACAAAAATCTCAGCAAATAGAAATCACTTAAGAAAAATTAAAATGAAATTATGGAACTAAAAAGAATAAAAGAAAATTTTAACTCACTGGAGAGATCTGATAGCAGATTGGAGGTTACAGAGCAGAACGTCATTAAACGTGAAGAAAGATGAGCAGAATTTACTCAGTTGGAATAAGGGAAGAAAAACAGAAAGAAAATGAAAATGAATCAGAGAGGATGTGGTGTCCATTATAAAAAATAAGAACAAAGCTGACATTCATATCGTTTCAGTCCCACAGGGAGGGGAGAGAGGTTAAACCAAGAAAACCAGGCGAGGGTGTTTCACTTTTGTCTCTCCTACACAGGTATTAATAAATTCATACTGAAAATTTTTAAAAAGCCCACCAAAATTAAACTTTATACATAACTAAAGAAAAATTTGAAGCAGCAAGAAATGACATATCACCTAGAGGAGACTACCAATTCAAATGACAGTAGGTTTTTTTCATCTAGATCCATGCAGATCAGAAGGAAACAGAACATTAGTTTTCAGTTCTAGGTTTGGAATTCTGTTTCATTAACTAAATTATGTTTCTTTAGTGAGGTGGGGAAATAGATGCATACTCAGACAAAGAATACCTGGAAGAATTTGTTGCTAGCAGGCTGATGCTTAAAGAACGGTTAAGAGTGATTTTTGAAACAGATAGACAATGACAAAAGAAAGACCTTGGATTATATAATCCCATCTTTTGTTTTTGAGTTGAACCTGGTGATTTGTCCTAAACTAATAGATTTCAGTCAAATTTAGGGGCTGTCACTTCCAAGATTAGGTTTAAACAGATAGTGACAATCACTTTGCATGCACAATTGCTCTTGTTTTCTCAGAGTGTTTGCTTTGCTGAATTGAGCTCCAGTGGTTAAGAAGCTCACTTAGAATGCAAGTTGGGGCCTGTAAGAAACTGAATCTCTCCACCTAAAAGCCTGATAAAAACTGAATTCTACCAAAACCACATGAATGAACTATGAATTGTAATCTTCCTAGTCAGGCCTTCAGATGGGACTGCAGTCCTGGCTAACATCTAGATAACATGTCTAGGAGAGATTCCTGAGAAGAAAACTTAACTAAGACGTGCCCAGACTTTTGTCCCCACAGAGACTACAATAAAGTAAACCTGTATGGTTTTAAGTCACTAATTTGGGGGATAATTTGTTATGCAAGAATTTAGAAATGCAGTGCTGCTATAACAAATACCTTAAAACAGGGAGGAACTAGGCAAGGTGGGAGGCTAGAAGAATTCTAAGGACCATCATAGAGAAGACTCAAACTACTTGCAACAGACTGTTAGGAGAACTCTGAATTTTGAGGACATTGCTAGTGAGGGCTCAAAAGTAGTGGAAAACATAGTGAAATTGGAGGAAAATTTTTACTGAGTGGCAGAAAATTTAGCAATTCAGCAATTTGTTGTCTGCCAAACCCACTGCCACTGAGTAGATTCCTACTCACAGCAACCCTATAGGTCAGAGTAAAACAGCTCTATAGAATTTCCAAGGAGTGCCTAGTGGATTTGAACTGCCGACCTCTGGTCAGCAGTTATAGCATTTAACCACCACACCCCCAAGGTTTCCTCGTTGTCTGAGGTATGTGGAAATAACAACGTGCCCCTGAAGAACCTGAAGATCTAGCTTCTGACTTCTTTGTACTGCTTCCAGTATGATGAGAAAAGTAAGCTGAAAGAAGGGTTATTAAATAAAAACAAAGCAGAACTTGATTATTTTGAAAATTCTCAGCCTCTCTAGATAGCAAAAGGTGCTAAGAAATCGCAGAAAAAGATGGTCTAGATACAAAGCTGAAAAGAAGATTGTACAATCATTAGTTAAGACTTCAAAAACATCAAAGGATCAATGTTATTCAGTTACATAAATGGCCCTTTAAAGACTTTCTTCCTCCCAGAAACCAAACCAAACCAGTTGCTGATTCATAGGAATCCTGTAGGACAGAGTAGAACTGCTCCATAGGGTTTCCAAAGAGTGTCTGGTGCGTGCGAACTGCTAGCAGCCTTAGCTCTTAACCACTCTGCTACCAGGGCTTCCTCAGATACCCTCAATCAAAACCTTGAGGTTTTTGTCCTTCGCTAATATTAGCAGAAGCCCCCAGTAAAGAAGGGCTCATTTCAAAGAACTTGTTTTACTTTTTTCTAATGAAGTGAACCCCTAGGAGATTCCTAGAAGCTCCACAAAGTTTTTGAGAAAACTATTAGCAGATCATCTGTAAGTGATGATGGAAGGGGTAAAGAAAGTAGAAGGTTGAAAGAACTTACTAGATCTCCAAAATTCTACCAGGAAACCCTATAGGACAGAGTAGAATTCTGTTGCTCAGAGTATTCAAAGAGCGCCTGGTAGATTCAAACTGCTGACCTCTTGGTTAGCAGCCATAGCATTTAACAATCATGCCTCCAAAATTCTACTGGTAGGAATCAAGCTGGTAGAATTGCTCTGCTGCAAACACTTGCTACCTTTCATGAAAAACCAAGGAAGAATCAAGAGCCAAAAGAACAGAATCAAGAATCAAAACAAATTACTCCCAGGCCTTGAAACCTAACCAAGGAACTCTCAACACTCTCAGCTTTATTGCAGAATGACTGTAGACCAGCGATTTTTTAAAATTTCCTATTTCTCTGTTTTTCAATAGGAATTTCTATAGAAGTTATTGTATGCCTGTCCTCCCAGTGTTGGTGGTGTTGAGAACAGGTAACTAATCTCCTTAGTTTCACAGACTTACAGACACAGAAGTTGTATCTAAGGAAGTATATCACAGGAGCATAATCCACAGCTGGTGTTTTATATAAAGAGATTCTATGCTTTAATGGAACGAGACTTTTGCAAATGATGAAGATAATCATATTTTACATGTGCAAAGGACATGTGACATTAGAGAAAAAAGCGCAGACTGCAGTAATCTACTTCTGGAATGTCTCCCGGTGATCTCGCCAACTCATACTGACTCCTTTATAACACTTCCTTCCTTTGGTGAAGCATGGACCTAGTAACTTACTTCAAGCAAATAGAATATGGCAGAAGTGATGTAATGTCACTCCCAACATTAGATTATAGAAGACAGTAGCTACTATTTGCCTTACACTGTGTCTCTTGAGGTCTTCTTGGATTGTTTGGTTAAACTAAAAATCCGCTACCCTGGAGAGGCATATGAGACAAGAAATGGAAGACAGCTTCCAGCCAGCAGCCCTTCTGGAAACTGAAACCTGCCAACAACCACATAACTAAGCTTGGAAGCTGGCTTCCCTGAGTAAAGCTGTCATTTGAAACGGGCTACCTCCTTAAGGTGAGTTTTGTGAGAATTAATGAAGAAAGGACCCAGCCATGTCATTCTGGGAATTCCTGACCCACAGAAACAAAAATAATAATTACATCTTGTTTCATTCCTCTAGGACAAATGCCCAAGGATGCAAATTCTGAGTTGCATGGAAAAGCACATATTTTATTCTATAAGAAACTGCCATAAACTTTTCTAAACTGGTTGTATCATTTTACATTTCCACCAAAAACGTAGGTGATCAAGTTTCTCCAAATCCTGATCAGCAACTCATGTTTTCAGCATACATATATGTGAGTGTGTTTGTATACAAAAACCCCAAAACTCAAATCCAAGCCAGTAACATGGAGCTGATTCCAACTCATAGCGACACTACAAGACAGAGTAGAATTGCCCCATAGAGTTTCCAAGGAGTGCCTCATGGATTTGAACTTCTGACCTTTTGGTTAGCAGATGTAGCACTTAACCACTGTATAACCAGGGTTTCCACATGCACACACATATATATTAATTTTAGTTATTTTAATAGAGGTTATTGTTTTAATTTTAATTTCATTTCTCAGTGGTACCTTATGTTGAACACCTTTTCATTTCCTTATCATCAGTGATTGCTATTCAGAGAAAAGTCTGTTTATGTCTTTTGCCTTTCTGCAATAGAATATTTTTAATATTGATTGTTGAGAGTTCTTTATATACTATAGACACAAGTCCTTTTACAGGTTTATGGTTTTCAAAGATTTTCTCCAATTGTGTAGCTTGTTTTTTCCTTTTCAGAGTCTTTCACAGAGCAAACATGTTTAATTTATATGAAGTAGACTTTATCATTTTTTCTTTTTTGTGGATCATAATTTTGGAGTCAAGACTAGTAGTTCTTCACCAAATGCTAAGATCAAAAAAAGTTCTGTTTTTCACTGAAGAAATATGTATATATTTTAAATTTTACACGGAAGTATGTGTTTCATTTGAAGTGAGCTTTTGTATGAGATGTGCTTACCAAAAGGTAGGCAGTTCAAACCCACCAGATGCTCCTTTGAAACTCTGTGGAGCAGTTCTAGTCTGTCCCATAGGGTGACTATGAGTCAGAATCTACTCTACTGTGGTGGTTTTTTTTGTGTGTGTGTGACATTTAGGTGATGACTGTTTCTTGTATTTTAAAGAAGATGAATTGGCTTTCATCCCTCTGTCAAAAATCAGTTGGGTACATTTGTGTGGACCTATTTTTGGGTTCTCTGATCTGTTGGTCTACATGTCTACCCGTTCACCAACTCTCTGGACTATCTTATCTCTGTAGTAAGACTTAAGGTCAGGGACAGTAATTTTTCTGTTTTATTTCTCTTTTTCAAACATTATTTTAGCTCTTCTGTCCTGTGCCTTATTATGTAAGTCTTAGACTTAGCTTGCATGTCACTGCAAGTCTTGCTGCAATTTTGAAAGAAATTGTGTAAAACTATACACTGATTTAGAGAAAAACAAAATCTTTATTATACTGAGCCTTCCAATTCATGAGTATGTCTCTCCTATTATTTGTGTTCTCTTTGATTTCTTTCCTCAGAATTTTATAGTCCTCAGGACGCAGATCCTGTACATGTTTTGCTCAATTTCCATGTATTGCATGTACTTTGACACTAAATACAATGAAATGGTACCCCACTGGGGTTCTTTTTAGAAGCAGGCTACTATAGCAAGTGATTGATGTATAAATCTGAGTAATGCATTAACTGGTCTTCCTTGTTAGTGTCACTTCATTATACTTCAGAATAGATTTGGAAATGTTCTTTGAGACAATGAACATAACGCCATTCTTCAACAATTTGTCATAGTAGACCACACGATTATCTGATTCAAAACAGCAAACACCAGTCCATTTCAGCTCACTAATGCCTAGGATATTGACGTTTGTGTGTTCTACTTCAGTTTTGACGATTTCTAATTTTCCTAGATGAATACTTTGTACATTCCACATTCTTATTATTAATGGATGACTGCCGCTGCTTTTTCTCATTTTGAGTCATGCCGCATCAGCAAATAAAGGCCCTGAAAGCCTGACTTCATCCATGTCATTAAGGTTGACTCTACTTTGAGGAGGTGGTTCTCCCTAGTCATCTTTTGAGTGTCATCCAAGCTGGGAAGCTCACCTTCAGCTGTACATCAGACACTGTTCTGCTGCTATTCATGAGATTTTCCATGGCTTGTTTTCCCCAGAAGTAGACTGCCAGGTCTTTCTTCTTAGTCTGTCTTAGTCTGGAAGCTCAGCTGAAACCTGTCCACCATGGGTGACCCTGCTGGTATTAGAATACCAGCAGCATGACTTCCAGCATCACAGCAACTTACAAGTCCCTACCTTAAGACAAACTGACTGGCATGTGGAATCTTAATAAAACATGGATAACATTACAAAGCATGGGAATTTTAGAACAATTCGTTGTGCTCATGAGGCACCTGTACTTAGACCAAGAGGTAGTAATTTGAACAGAACGAGGGAATGCTGCATGGTTTAAAGTCAGGAAAGATGCTCATCAAGGCTATCTTTTCACCATTCTTATTCAAATATTCTGAGAAATGAATTATATGAAAAGTAATGTAGCATCAGGACTGGAAGAAGCCTTATTAGCAATCTGAGATATGCAAATGACGCAACCTTGCTTGCTGAAAGTGACGAGGACTTGAAGTACTTACTGATGAACATCAAAGGCCACGGCCTTCAGTACAGATTATATCTCCACCTTAAGAAAGCAAAAATCGTCATGACTGGGCCAATGAGCAATGTCGTGATAAATGGAGAAAAGATTAAAGTTTTCATTTTACTTGGATCCACAACGAACACACGGAAGCAGCAATCAAGAAATCAAATGACACATTGCACTGGGCATATCTGCTGAAGAAGATCTCTTCAGCCTTACAAAGCAAGGATGTCACCTAAAGGACTAAAGCACGCCTGACCAAAGTCGTGTTGTTTCAATTGTCTCATGTGGATGTGAAAGCTGGACAACGAATAAGGAAGGCCCCAAAAGAATCAATGCCCTTGAATTATGGTGTTGGCAAAGAATATTGTTACACCATGGAATGCCAAATGAATCAGCAAATCTGTCTTGGAAGGAGTACAGCCAGAACGCTCATTAGAAGTGACAATGATGAGAGTACATGTCACATACTTTAGCCACGCCTCAGGAGAAGCCAGTACCTGGGGAAAGACATGATGCTGTAGCGTAGAGGGTCAGTGCAAAAGAGGAAGACCCTCAATGAGATAGATTGACACAGTGGCTGAAACAGTGGGCTTGAGTGTAGCAATGATTGCGAGAATGTCACGGGACTGGGTAGTATTTTGTTCTATGGTGCAAGCGATTGCTATGTGTTGGGGCCAACTTGGTAACAACCAAAAACAACCACCACAGCAAGCAAGTCTCCTAAGGAATTAGGACTGTTGATTCCAGATTTGCTAATTAGCCATCTGCTAATTGCTCTACCATTTCAAGGTTTCTGTTTTTACTGTTAATTAAACAATGAGTGCTGGCTGCCATTTAAATTCAAGGCACTGATTTATGATTACTAATCTGAATCTCAGATGTCTTATATTTTTGTGTTTTCTGGAGTGTCCGCCTGTATGTCTCTGTATTAACTGAATACTATGAACCATTTTTGTCTTTGCTTTATTTTAAAGACTGCATGAGTATAAATGCTCATATGTGCACATATATATGTACATACATAGTATATGTACATGAACTTGTATGTGCATGGCTGCTGTCCTGGTTGGAATTGTGTTCCCCCAAAAATGTGTGCAGCCACATGGCTGGGATATGGTTCCCGGTATCTTGGGACTGTCCTCCATTGTGTGGTTTTGCTAACCTGTATGTTAAAGGATTAGTGTGGGGTGTAAATTCCTGCTGTAGGGGGAGTTTCCCTGAAGTATGGCTTGCCCCACCCTTAATGCTTTTAGCTTGCAAGGAATAAAAGGAAAAAGAGACAAAGGACAATTTGAGAACCTCGCTACCATCAAGCAAGCAGCACCGGGAGCAGAGCGCGTCCTTCAGACCAGAGGTTCTTGCGTCAGGACACTCCCTGGACAAAGACTGATGCAATACCGGGCTTTCCTCCAGAGCCGACAAGGGGAAAGCCTTCCCCTGGAGCAGACACCCTGAATACGGACTTGCAACCTACCGGACTGTGTAAGAATAAATCTTTTTTTTGTTAAAGCCATCCACTCTGTGGTATTTCTGTTAGAGCAGCCCTAGCTGACTAAAACAGTTGCTATGTTTTCCTAATACAAACCTACTGTTTCGTTCTTTCAGTCTTCTCCTGGGTATGATTTGATCAGACATATAAACAGATGATTTAAAACATAAGTTCATGAAACAGTGATAAATGAAAACCCAATATTAGAATTAAATGATTTAACACTATCAGCTGTCAAAGATATAAAAAAGAAAAACTGTCAGTAAGTGGCAACATATGCTTAAAAACATACATATCTTCAAACATTAGGGCTGGTGACAGGGTAAATAATGTCTTTAAATAGTTGAAGCTTAGCTTAATTATCTTTTCAATATCATATAGGAAATAAGTGGTAGCAAAATGTTGAAATCCATGAAGTGTGATTCTACCAGTCATCATGGGAATATAGTATTTTATCATTTAACATAATCTGACATAGTTAAAGATAAATTAACATGTTTTATTACCATTTGTGGACCACATGCAATGCCATCAGTCACATAGGCATAATCCCTTCCATCTGAGCTCACGGATGACCCAACTGTTATGGACATGCACACATGACCTTGAACATGTGAATAAACTGTAGACTGAATGTCACCTTTATGAGTAGTCGCATATGGCCAAAGACAAGCTAATTTTCCACAGAGAACATTCCTGGAAAGCAGACCAGAAAGTGCCTTAACATCTTGTCTTTTAACGATACCAGATTTCAAGTATTACACGGATAATAACATAAATGTTGTTTAACTGACATTAATTTAAAAAAAGGGGGGGAGGAATCCAAAATAACATTATCTTCTGGCTCACAACTGAACATAATGCAAATAAATAAACATTGCAGCAGGACTGGAATGTATATACTGAACTCAGATATATAGGCCTGAGTTCATTTTCTAGAACAAAAGTCAACTTTGTTTTTTAGCTTCCAGTTATCCTAGAGCACTCACCACACTTGAGCACATTCGTAGGGAGAATTCGTCAACTGTCTCCATTTCAATATAGCTTGGCAAGCCTGTCCACTTTTTACCTGACTTTTGCTGCCAGTGGCTAACTACTTTTGCTATTTTTGCATTAGTTGAGCCGCTTCTGATTATGCCTGTGGTCCCTTGTCATGATTTCTTGTCGGTGTATCTCTGTACTATACCAACTGTTTATTCTGATCCTAGGCTACCTCCAATATTCTGATATCTCCAACACTTCTGTACTTCTCTCTTGAGAATTTAGAAACTTTTAGCTGCCATCTATGCCACAAGGGAAAGCTTGGTGGTGTAGTGGTTAAGTGCTACATCTGCTAACCAAAAGGTCAGCAGTTTGAATCCACCAGGAACTTCTAGGAAATTCAGAGAAAACAGTATTTGTAGTATCTTGTTCTTAAAATAACTTAAATCTCATTCTCAATGGAAAAAAAAAAATCTTAGTTCTTTCCTCAAAAATCTTCCCTTAGGAAATTCTACCCAGTAGTCCTAATACCAAGGGTTAACTTAATGGCTACCACTCATCTGTCAGTTTGCTATACTCTGGTGGCTTGCATGTTGCTATGATTTCGAGTCTGGTAGAGATGCAGAATCTGACTTTGGAACACAAAATGATCAAGCATTCAGGACTTATCATGAAGCTTGTTTCTGTCAGATCCATTAAGTTAAATGGTTAAATAGATGAAAATCATTTATCTGGGGTGAAGCATGCAAAAACAGGGGGCAGAAGAAAATGTAACGAACAGGAAATCCCAAACAGTTATGCCTGTAATCACTCTATCAATACAGCTCACACCTATGGGCATTTCATAGGAACTTCCTTTATTAGATTTCATGAATCCATTAATTCTGTGGCTTATAGTAAAACAGTATTTTAGTGCTCCAAATTAACTTCTGATATATATTTCCCTAATATACATATCAATGTTTCAGAAAAAAAAAAAAGAAAATCTTTTCCTCAACAATCTGATTTCCTAGAAATAAAAAAACTTGCTTTCAGATGATTGTCATTTACAGATTTAATAGAAAACTCAGTTTATGACCCAATACAGAACAAGAGTTTGTCATTTTTGGCCAGTTTGTGCAGACTGCCTACCTTTTGTAATAAGCATCAACCTTCTTTCAGTATAGTCTCATTATTAGAAATGTATCAGGGAAAAATTAAGGAAAAATAAAATCCTAAACTGCAAAGAGAAAAAAAAGTAGTGGTATTTGAAAATTTTAGCCTATTATACAAATAACACTAGTTTCTCTTGACAAGAAATAATTTTAACTCAATAAAACAATCACATACCCATAAATTTAACATATATACATACTTCCATTCACAAGGTAGCGAGTGTGAGTTTTCAAAGCCATAGTTTTCATACCTATCAAGCAGAGGATTAACTTCATCATAACAGGCCAATGGAGCACCTTTAGCACCTTAAAATACAAACATGTCAGTTAAATTATCATTCTGGATCCAAATGAAAATATTTTTCTATAAAAGATTAACATCCGTGGCTCTTAGCTCTAATTTTCAGTCAGTGGCTGGGAGGGGCAGGAGGTAGAACACAAGTTGTGTCATGAACAATAGGTTTCTGCATTGCCTTCAAGCAAAGGAAATTTACTTCATTCTTAATAAGAGGGAGGTGCTGAAAGAGGGCTGGGGCATGTGTATAGGTTCAGAACTTTTGAAAATGTCCAAACATACAAAGTTTGTGGGAACAGTTTTGAAACTGTCTCTATCCTAAGACCTATAGTTCCAATAATTCTTGTAAAACAGACCTTATTGTTTGGAGATTTAACCTTGTATGGAGTTCCTTCAACCTCACCATTGATTTTTCAGTTTTTTCTAAACCTCTATTAGAGGACACAAGAGGCTCTTCTTAGATGAACATGCTGGTCCCCAAGCTTTCACACTTTTATTCCAAATGCACGCCTCCTATTCCAGTTTCCGGGATGCTTAGCAATAGCTATCTGATCACATACATTGTCCTTATAATTACTAGTTTTTCCATAATTTCCAATTAATCCAGCTACTCATTCTTTTTCACTAGAATACTATTTCAATTCACCCAGTGAGTATGCAGCCAAATTCCACCACTGATGTAGTACTCATTAATAGCCTGGAAGTGGGTGATTTAATTTTAAAAACTAGCCTTATTACTTGTTTTCTCAGACCACTCTCAGTACCAGCTGTTAGAGCTTGGGTCTCTAGAAGCCAGCATCAACATGAAGTTCAATATGTAGGCCATTTACTAGGGATCAGAACCTCTGAAAGAGCGGGAGGAAGCAGAAAATAGCAAAGAGAGAAGTTGAACTAAAATGTAGGCCCCCCAAAATACTTAGCTAATAGAGACGGAGCTTAGACGGTAGAGTAGTCAGCTATGCCCTATGATCACCCTAAAAAGAAAGATACCCTAAAACAAATGAACTGATTATATATGACGTTCTAGGAGCTCCGAACATCAAAGGGAAAGTTGAGAAACTGGACTGAACAACAGAGAAGGGAGAGTAGGTATGGAAGTATCTAGGACTGGATAGACTAACCTGGTGAGAATTAGCACCTTTCAGGCAGATCAGCTTCAGCAATCTTGGAGAGGGGAGCAGTGGCATTTGAAAGACCCTTCAAGAAGCACCTGCCACAGTGGGAGAGACCAAGTGGCAGGAGACTTCTCACAACTCCAGAATCAGAGAAAAATGGCACTCTATTGCCAAAAGCTAAATGGCTTGCTTCTGATGTACTGCACATGGATCTAAGCTTTCCTTTGGGATAAACTACTCTCCCTTTTTCCAGGAATTCCCCTTCCTTTCTCTGCATAATACCTGGCTCCATAGACTAATGTATTCCCTTGGCCAGAAGTAAGACCCCTTAGGCACACCCTGAGTCATTCTTCCAACATTGGAGAGGGAACAAATTAACAAATGAGTGGATGTAACAATCATCTTCTAGCTCCCCTGAGACAGAAACTCAGGGCAGAAACAGTTCCTTTGCCTAGGTAAAGGCGTAAGGGGTCCTTGAAACTTGAATACCTGTCAGCTCTGCATGTAGATATTCAGAAGCTTAACAATAGAATTACAGAATTAGACAACTCTTTAGAAAGTCAAGGAAATACTGGTGGTATGGTGGTTAACCAAGGATCAGCAGTTCAAATCTGCCAGGTGCCTCTTGAAAACTCTGTGGAGCAGATTCACTCTGTCCTACGAGGTCACTACGAGTTGAAATCAGCTTGATGGCAGTGGGTGTTTGGTATAAAAAGTCAAAAGAGCAGAATTGAGACAATGGAAGCCAGCATCAGTGAGACTGAAGATAAAGCTTTTGACACCAACATATTTGAGAAAAAAAATCAGATTTAAGAATCTCCAAAAAATGAAGAAACTCTAAGAATTACGTGGGACTCTATTGAGAGGAAGAAACTACAAGTGATTAGAATACTGGAACAGGGGCGAGGATAATAGAAAATACAGAGATAATTGTTAAAAATTTGTTGACAGAAAGCTTCCCAAAGACCATGAAAGATGAGAGGATATCTCCAAGATGCAGAACAGTGTCCACATATCACCAGATGTGGAAATCACAGAAACAAATCAAAACTTAAGAACTGAAAATACAGAAACCGAGATGACATTATGTGAAGAGGACAAGATTATAAAAAAAAAAAAAAAAAAGAGAGGCCAAAAACATGTAGTCATAGATGTTTCATATGGAGAGCAAGTAAATATGACAGAAAGAAACAAAAGACTGGTTTAAACTTTAAAAAATGGGGGTAAATATTAAGGTAACCACAAAAGAAACCACTAATCCTACACATCAAAATAAAAAGCAAGGAATAAAAAATGAAATCTTAGCAAATACAAAACCAACAACAGTTAAAAAGATGGCAGAAAAACACACACACAAAAATGACTGAGCACAGAAATTTACGTTGAGCAAAGAACTTGTCAATAATGCCAAAAAAGTACCAAAAAAAGCACTAAACTCATACCTGTAAATAATTAATACTAACTATAAGTGGATTAAATGCCCAAATGAAGAGAAAGAGTGGTAGAATGGATTTTAAAAAAGATCTGTCTACATGCTTCCTACAAGAGACAGACCTTAGACTTAAAGATTTGAATTAAAACTCAAAAGATGGAAAAAAAATGTATCAAGGAAACATTCAAAAAAGAGGAGTGGCAATATTAATTTCTGAAAAAACAGACTTTGAAGTAAAATCTGCCATGATAGATAAGAAAGGAAGCTATGTAACGATTAAAAGGATCAGTACACCAGGAAGATATAGCCGTATTAAATGTTTATGCATCAAATGATAGGGCTCCTAAATGCATTAAACAGAACAAAACAAAAAACTTCTAACATCATTGAAAAGCAAAACAGACAGCTCTACAATAATGGTATGAGACTTCAACATACCACTTTCAGTGAAGTACAGAACACCCAGAAAGAAGCCCAATAAAGACAGAAGATCTAGATGCCACAATCAACCGTCTTGACTGCATAGAAATATACAGAACATGCCACCCAAGAACAGCCAAGCATACTTTATTTTCCAGTGCATGTGCAACATTCTCCAGAATAGACCACATATCAGGCCATAAAGGAAGGCTTAATGAAATCCAAAACACTGAAATATTGCAAAGAACCTTTTCAGAACATAAAGCCATAAAAGTAAAAATTAATCACAGAGAAAGCAAGGAAAAAAAACCCAAACATGTAAAAACTGAACAACACCTTGCTCAAAAACTAACAGGTTATAGAAGAAGTGAAGGAGGGAATAAAGAAGTTTATTGACTCAAATGAGAATGAAAATACATGCTATCAGAACCTTCGGGACATAGCAAAAGCAGTGCTCAGAGGTCAATTTATTTCAATAAATGCATTTAAAAAAAAAAGTAAGGGTCCTAACTGAAATATTAACACTACAACTCAATTAAGTACAAAGAGCAACAAAAGAACACCTGGGACACCAAAAGACAGCAAATAATGAAAATTAGAAAAAAACTAAATGAATTAGGGAATTGAAAAATGGTCAAAAGAGTTAACAAAACAGAGCTGGTTCCTTGAAAAGATCAACAAAATCAATAAACCATTGGCCAAGTTGACAAAAGAATAACAATAGAAAGCAAATAAGCCAAATAAGAAACAAGATGGGTTATATCACAACAGACCCAGCTGAAATTAAAAACTATAACAGAATGCTATAAAAAAATGTACTCTAAT
Organism: Heterohyrax brucei; assembly: GCA_028571685.1. Lineage (NCBI taxonomy): Eukaryota > Metazoa > Chordata > Mammalia > Hyracoidea > Procaviidae > Heterohyrax > Heterohyrax brucei. The sequence goes on along the minus strand of CM053160.1, from coordinate 64,738,903 downwards.
AGATTTGCAAACCTAAGAGGAAACGGGTAAATTTCTAGAAACATACTACCACCCTAAACTAATGCAAACAGAGGTAGAACAACTAAATAAACACATCACAAAAGAAGAGACTGAAATGGTAATTCAGAACCTTCCAACAAAATAAAAGCCCAGGCCTCCACAGCTTCACTGGAGAATTCTTCCAAACTTTGAGAGAAGAGTTAATGCCACTATTATTAAAGGTATTCCAGAGCATTGAAAAGGATGAAGTGTTCCCAAACTCACTCCATGAAGCCAGCATAACCCTGACATCAAAACCAGGAAAAGATAGCACACAAAAAAGAAAATTAGAGATCAATACCTATCATGAACTCAGATGCAAAAATTCTCAGCAAAATTCTAGCCGGAAGAATTCAACAATGTATCAAAAGAATAATTCATCATGACCAAGTGAGAGTCATATCAGCTAGGCAGGGATAGTTCAGTACTAGAAAAACAATCAATGTAATTAACCACACGTATTAAAAAAAAGACAAAACCATTTGATTTTATCAACTGATACAGAACAGGCACTTGACAAAGTCCAACACTCATTCGTGATAAAAACTCTCAGCAAAGTAGGAATAGAAGAGAAATTCCTCAGCATAACAAAGGGCATGAATACAAGGTCAACATCATCCTAAATGGAGAGAGTCTGAAAGCATTCTTCTTGAGACGAGGATGACCACTGTCACCACTCTTATTCAACACTGACCTGGAGGTTAGTGCAATGAACAGAGCAATCATGCTAGAAAAGGAAATATAGAGCATTCCAGCTGGTAAAACAAAGTAAAAGTATCTCTATTTACAGATGATATTTTCTTATACAAAGAAAACTCAAGAATCCACAAAAAACTACTGGAGCTATTAGAAGAGTTCAGTAAAGCCTCAGTATACCTGATAAATATACAAAAATCGGTTGCAGTCTTTTACACCAACAAAGAGAATATCAAAGAGGAAATCATCAAAGCAATACCATTTACAATAGCCCCCAAGAAGATAAAATGCTTAGAAATTAATCTAATCAGAGACAAAAAGGACCTATACAAAGAAAACTCAAGACACTATCGCAGGAAACTAAAAGAGACCTACATAACTGGAAAACCCACCTTGCTGATAGAGAGGAAGACTCAACATTGTTAAAATGACTATTATACCCAAAGTGATCCATAGATACAGTACAATATCTATCCAGATTTCAATGACATTTTCAACTAGATGAAGAAATAAACTATCAACTTCATATGGAAAAGGAAGAAACTCTGGAAAAGCAAAATATTACAAAGAAGAACAAAGTGGAAGCCCTCACACTGCCTGACTTTAGAATCAATTATACTGCCACTGTAATCAAAACTGCCTGGTAGTGGTATGACAGCAGATACATAGACCGAAAGAACAGAATTGAGAATCTAGACAAAGTCATCCAACTACGAGCAGCTGGTATTTGAGAAGACCCAAAGTTCTTAACCTGGGGAAAAAACAGTCTCTTTAACAAATGATGTTAGCATAACTGCATATTCATCTGCAAAAAAAAAGAAAGAAAAAAGAAACAAGACCCATATCTCACACCATACACAAAACTAACTCAAAATTGATCAAAGACCTAAATATAAAATGGAAAACAATAAAGATCACAGACACAAAAATGGGGACAATGTTCGAAGCCCTAATACACAATATAAACAGAATATAAAACGTTACTAGTATGAGTCGGATCCGACTCAACGGCACTTGGCTAATAATGTACAAATATTAGAAGAGAAACTATATAACTGGGAACTCCTGAAAACCAAACATTTACGCTCATCCAAAGACTTCACCAAAAGAGTAAAAAGACAACCTACATACTGGGAGAAAAATGTTCGATACAAATAAATCTAATCAGTATATAATCTCTAAAATCTACAAGGTACTATCAAACTTTAACAACAAAAAGACAATAACTCAATTAAAAAATGGGCAAAAGATATGAACAGGTACTTCATCAGAGAAGACATCCAGGCAGCTAACAGATGTATCAAGAAATGCTCATGATCATTAGCCATTAGAGAAATCCAAGTCAAAACTATAACACTCCAACAAAGCTAGCATTAATCCAAAAACCACAAAATAATAAATGCTGGAGAGGCTGTGGAGAGATTGGAATTCTTCACTTCTACTTGTGGGTATGTAAAATGGTAAACCAATCTGGAAATTGATTTGATGTTTTCTTAAAAAGCTAGAAATATCATACAATCCAGCAATCTCACATCTTGGAATATTTCCTAGAGAAATAAGATGTACCACACAAATAGATCCATACACACCAATGTTCATCACAGCACTGTCCACAATAGCAAAAAGATGGAACAAACCTAGGTGCCCATCAGTGGATGAATGAACAACCTGTGATATATTCACATAATGGAATATTATGCAGTGAAAAGGAGCAACCATGAACTTGGGAAACACGTTATATAATGGAGGAATCGGGAAGGTAGTATGCTGAGTGAAATTAGTCTGTTGCAAAAGGACAAGCTATCGTATCAGAGCACTATTATAAGGACTCAGGAAAAGGTTTTAAAACCGAAGAAACCAGTCTTTGATAGTTAAGAGGATGGAGAGGGATGAAGAAAGGTATTCACTAATTAGACAGTAGACAACAACTATTTTAGGTGAAAGAAGAGACATCACACAGTAGAGGACAGGTCAGCACAACTGGACTAAACCAAAATCTAAGAAGTCTGCTAAATACAAACAATTACTTTGAGGGACAAAGCAGCAGGGACAGTAATCTGAGGACTGTGGTTTTAGAGGACATCTAGGTCAATCGACATAACAGAGTTTATTAAGACAATGTTCCACATTCCACTTTGGCGAGTGTTGTCTGGGGTCTTAAAAGGTACCAAGCAGCCATGTAACAAGCATCACTGGTCCCAGCCTAACTGGAGCAGAGGAGTATGAAGAGCATTTGGACAGCCAAGACCAGAAAGCAGAGAGGTTTGGAGCTAGCTGACTGGACCTGGGAAAGAGAATGGAGAGGACAAACGGCTATCAGCGTAGGGAGAACAGTTAGGGTGCTGTAACAGTGTGTGCATTTGTTTTTTGTTTGAGGAACTGACTTGAAATGTAAACTTTCACTTAAAACACAATAAAAATGGATAATTAACAAAACAAAACAAAACAAAAAGCAGCCAACGCCAGAAATAGCTTTGGAACATGAATAGCCTGCCAGGTTGTACCTGACTGGGCCAAAATAGGTAAGCCTTTACATTCTCATCTCAATTAATCATTTTATATATGCTGTCCCGGATAAAGAACAACCTTCAGCAAGGAGTCTCTGTCCATCTGAAACAAATTCTGAAGATGACAGCTGGAGACTATGTAATGACATCGAGCAGTATTTTCCTTGTCCACTATACTTTATTTGTCTTTCTTATAACATTCTTTTTTTTTTCTTTTCTTTTTTCACTGCACATACTGAAACTGGAAATCAGTTGGCAGTTCAAATCTTCCAGGTGCTCCTTGGACATTCCGTGGAGCAGTTCTACTCTGTCCTGTCCGGTTGTTGTGAGTCAGAACTGACTCGAAGGCAGTGGGTTAAGTGGGTTAGTGAAAGTAGATGTTTCCTGTTCCATTTGTGTTTACAGTATTTATTATCTTTGCTGCTTGAGTGTACATTCCAAGAACACAACAATCATGTGACTCCCCAACTTGTGGCTTACTAACAGCTCAGTGTACCAAGACACTAATTATATATTTTCTGATGAACAAATCTACTTATTTTTCTACACTGACTTTAAAATTTTAAGTTCATTTGAAGAAAGCATATAATATTGAAGCAAATGCTTGTTAATTCGTATGTCCCACACAGTAGATTACTTTCACAGCAGCCTGTTGTCCTGTGATGTTTGTAACGTGGAATCTCTGGGTAGTACAAAATGTTAATGTCCTTGGAAGGTTGAAAGTTTGAGTACACTTTGGAGGAAAGACTTGATGACCCACATCCAAAAACACCTAGTCTTTGAAAACCCTAGGGAGCACATTTTCATTCTAACACACATAGGATTACCATGAGTGAGAATCTATTCCATGGCAACTTGTAAATTTGTAATGTACAAACAAGGAAAGTGCCTATGTGTAATGTGAGCACAATGAATAAATGAATTGCATCTAAACATCACTCTTTGGGGCCATTTAGGTTAAGAGTGCATCATAAACATCCTTTTTCCGTTGGAATTCATGAAGCTGTCAAGGAAACAATTACAGGTCAAGCGACTTATTTTAAAAAAGACTATGACTTAAACTCTTCTTAATGGATCTTACAAAATGTATTATTTAACTGTACTTTAAATTATATTTTAAACCTTGATCGTATGTGACTGTGATAATGACAGACAATGTTTTCAAATAAAAATAGGTATTGAGATAGACCCTGAAAACAGCATACAGAAAATAGCACTGGCTTGTGATTTAGGCAATCATAGCTCTGCAGTTATGACTGAAATTTAGGCAAGTCATCTAATCTAAAACTTTATATTAAAAACAAGTGTCAAATAATTAAGGCAACGTGAACCACATACCATGTCGTTTAGTGCTAATTAAACTCCTTGGTTACTTTGATGCAGTTAACTAAAATTTGTTATTGTGCTACCTCCTTTTACTCAGTCAGCAAATTTTACATGTGGATGAATTTCATTACATAATTTGGCTTTATTCAAATCTAGTTCATCTAAAAATTCAAGATTATGTTGGGTTATGATGACTCATTTCTACAGAAAAAAATAAGCAGATATGTGTGTCTTATTTGAGTTGCTGTCATTAGCTGCTTGAAAAGAAAACAGAAATGACTTTTGATTAGGTGCCCTACCGCTACTCTTATACTAGCAATTCATTCGTTGCAGAAAAATACACATGCTTGAATAAAATTCTCTCATATTTGTTTTTATTTAACTAGAATTACTTCATGAAAGTAGAGCATGAAAGGAAATAAAGTGAAATTTAAGAATGTACTAACTAACTTGGCACTTCGATCTTTATGTAAATTATGACCAGTAAACATAATGGATTCTTGGCCAGGTAGCTAACTACCAAAAATGAAAATCAAATATTGAGACTATAAATACACAGTCCTATCCTGGATAATCTCAAATGCTTCTGTCAAAACTACCTCATTCAAACTTAATTTTTATTGAGTTCAGTATTTCCATTCTTCCATTTCATTACAGAGTTTCATACAATGTATATAATCTATGGAGGACTTTGACATTAATACAAAATAAGTATATAAGCAATACCTTGTCCAAATACTTTGGCACACTGATTATCAGTAGTTTGACATCTTCCATTATAACAATATGCAGTTCCCAGCTTGCACACGTGGCCATTCATTGCATAAGTGTCAGCAACACAATTGCTAGAAGTTCCATTGCAATACTCTGTAAAATCACATTCTTCATCAATACTCTTTCTACATGGAGTACCTGCTATTGACAGCTAGGAGGAAAAGAGAAAGAAAATTAACTTGTGTGAATTACCTTTCTGATGAATTACTTTCTGATTATTGATAAAAGGGGATCCCAGAGTTCCTAAGGTCGTGAATTCTATGCAAGACAAATCACGGATGTACTTACTGGAGAATATTTTATTTCTCAAGGGCAGGAGAGGATCCCTTTTGAGTTTTCAACTGTCCAACTCCTTTGCATTCTACAGTGAGAGGCCATCTCACTGAAGCAGCATGTGGGGGATTGACTACACATATTAAACAAAACTTTTCTTTGAAATGGAAAAATACAGTTTCTACTTTTTTATTCTTGGAGACACCCAGGAACCAGACTACCAGATATCAATCTCTAGTTCTAACCAATTGCTAACCAAAAGGTTTGTGGTTTGAAACCACCAGGGACACTGCAAGAGAAAGATGTGGACGTCTTTTTCTTTAAAGATTTACAGCTATAGAAACCCTATGAGGTTGATATGGGCTGGATTTGACTCAGTGGCTGTGAATTTGGGGTGGGAGTTCACCTAAAGAGATGCAGAGAATTTTTTTGACCTAATTTGACATCCATTCATAGTAAAAACTTTCAGTAAAGTAAAAATGAAAAAGAACTCCATAATTGATAAAGGATAATTATAAAACATAACAAAACAAAGACTGTCTGAATGGCATTGTACTGGATACTGTAAGACTGAATGCTTTCCCTTTACAATCAGGACCGAGCTAAGGATACTTTTTTCCATCATTCCTACTCAGTATTGTTATATAGGAGTTAGCAGTGTAATTAGACAAGGGGGAAAACCTGTGTTCTTAGACAACCTGTGTTCTTAGACAACATAAATGTGAGACTACCAAGGAATGCCCTAAAATACACCTAGAATTAAAAAGTCATCTTGGCCAAATCATCAAATAGAAGGTCAATAAATGAAAATCAATCATACTTTGTATACTTGAATATTTTTAAAATTGAAGATTTTGTTTTATTGCGATTAAGTGAAACCATAAGTTGAAAACAGCTTTGCATGCCTACGTATCTGCAGCTCCTTCTGCTTTCCCCATCTGATGACAACACGCTCCTCCCTTCCATTCCGTATTTACAATGTTCCCTCAACAAGCATCTGTTTCCCTGACTCTCTTCTCTCCCATCTAGAAAGAGACCAGTATCACCACCTCCTATAAATGCACAGAACCATAAAATATGAACACCACGTGGTCACACTGTGTCCATGAGTCCAGTCCATTCTTGCTTGAAGAGCTGACCTCATTACTGGTCTCCAGTCAGGGACAGCAGCAGGTCTAGGGTTTATGTTCTTAGGGGAGCATCCAGACTGTCAGACCATTATTTCAGATCTTTTAGAAGAGTTATTGGGCTGCACCCCTCTTTTCTCATGTTGGCTCAGGGACTCTACTTTGTGTCCCCTGAAAAGTGAACATTTTTAAAAGTATATTTTCTGAGGTAGGGCCAAGATAGAAGAACAGTCACACACTTCTGTCCCCCCTCTAACAACGAAGACCAGAAAAAAAAAAAAAAAAGGTGCATATACATGACATTCCAGAAACCCTGATTAACAAAGACAAAGCTGAATAACCAGAATGAATGGCAGGTGGAAGGGGAGACAATTCAAAAGCATAAGAACTAGTGTATTACAGATCTTAATATCCCCAGCATCCTGCCAGCTGAGTTTGTGCAGCATACACAGGCTGGAAAGCAGCAACAGCCCAAGCCAAGAGCCATCAGATCTGGCACAGCCAAGCAGTAGAAGATCTGCACAAACCTCAAGAACCATACAAACCTTACCTACTAAAGCTAAGCGCAAGCTCCCAACAAAGCTACCATGTGTGCTGGCAAAATAACCACTCCCCTCACCAGAACTTCACACCACAGAAGCACTCCTTTCCCCTCCGCTTTCCCCAACCCATTCAGACACTAGTCTCATAGCATTCAACACCCACATGTCTCCTAAGCTGGGAACTCAGGGCCAGTCAGGAGGTCCTCCACAGTTGCCCACTCTTTGGCATATGGAATCCACAAACTTGCAGTACACATCACTTCTGCCCAATACTTTGAGAGTGACTTCAGCACCACACATCCTCATTAGTATAAAGCAGAACCTGAAACTCACACACCTGAAATTCATTTTCATCTGCAGCAGCCAAGAGGAAGATTCAGATTCATGACATGTGACACCATCTCATGTCACCCACCCACATCAGGGTCCTGAGGGGCACTTACCCTATCTAGCCACTACAACAAGGGTCTGCGAATTAGTGGTGCCTCTCCAGCCCTCCAGCCAACATCACTGGATACCCAAGGACCATTTACACTAACTCCCACTATGTGCTGTAGGTTACAGGGATACCCACTGCATCCAGACACCTAAGGGCAGCCAGCAGCCCTGAACTTTCCCCACACATCGCCCACTCCCCACTGCAAACAGAGACATGTCTCTGCTGCAAACACCACCATAGAGCCTTGCCTTCGTAGAATTGTAGGTGACAGTGGCACTACACGCACAGTGACTAATGAGCTGGACACCTGTATCCTCAATCACCTCACATCCACAAGATCAGTGAAAAGAATCCTGGGCTCACACACCTAGTAGATGCTCTGACTACCTAGAGACAGGATGTGAGATTTTCAACAATACCAATGACAAAAGTAGCTCACATCCAGAATACTTGAGCATATCAAAACAAAACAAAACAAAAACATAGGACCCAGTAAACAAAAATGTCATAAATAAGTATAATAACTTATTGATGCTTCAGATACTATTGTCAATATTAAATCACATAAAAAAGCAGAACAAGATCGCTTCAATAAGGGATCATAATAAAGAGCCAGAAAATCTTCAGGTGGAAGATAAGGCAATGGAGTTCACAGCTAAGGAATTCAAAAGACCAATACACAGAGTTCTCCAAGAGATCAAAGAGGAGATCAGGCAAAACTCAGACCAAGCCATGGAAAACAGAGACAAAGCAAAAGAAGAATTAAGGAAAATAATACAAGGACAAAACAGCAGAATAAACAGCCTGCTAGAAACACAGAGACAGCAGCTTCAACTCAAAAGATTTTAATAACAGAACTGAGACAGCAAAAGTCTAAATCAGTAAGATCGAAGATAAACTCCTTGACACCAATTTGTTTGAGGAAAAACCAGAAAAAGGATGAAAAAAGAAAAATGAAGAAAACCAAAGTATCATGTAGGACACTTTTAAAAGAAAAATCCTACAAGTACTGGGAGTACCAGAACAGAGGATGGATAACAGAAAACACAGAGAGAATTGTTGAAATTTTGCTTGAGAAAATTTTCCTGATATCATGAAAGATGAGAAGATACCTATATGAGAAGTTCAATGAATTCCGTACATGGTAGGCCTCAAAAGAATGTCGCCAAGACATGTCATATATAAACTTGCCAAAACCAAAGACAAAGAATCTCAAGAGCAGCTAGGATTAAACAAAAAGTATCTACAAATGAGAACCAGTAAGAATAAACTCTGACTACTCAGCAGAAACCATCCAGGTAAGAAAGCAATGGGATGACATATATAATGCCTTGAAAGAAAAACATTGCCAGCCAAGCCAAGTGCCATCGAGTCAGTCATGAATTATATATCCAGCAAAATTGTTCCTCAATATAATGTCAAAATTAGGTTATTTCAGATAAACAGAAATTAAGGGGATTTGAAGAAACCAGACCAAAATTACAAGGATTATTAAAGGGAATTCTTTTGTTAGAGAACCAACATGAGACAACAGTACAAGGCAGTGGGACACAGGACAGATAAACCAATTATCAACCCAGATAGAGAATTCCTCCCTCCCCTCAAAAAGAACACTAAAAGACTGAAAATAGGAAACCAGAGATGTCAATAGCTAAACAAAGATGACATCAAAACAAAAAAGAAAGAATAAACAGCATAGCCATAGAATTTCTGTAGAGAAGGTAAGCTAAGGCAATATTAAGAAATAAAAAGGTTGACTTAAACTTAGAAAAATAAAAGCAAATTTCAGGGTAACCACAAAACAAGCTAAAAAAACTACTAATCAATATAAAAAAAAGAAGAAAAGCAAAGACTCCGCAAGCACAAAATTAACAAGAAAGAAAGAGATGAAAAGAAAATACATAAAAAAGAACTCAGCACAGAAAATTAAGTGGAACAAAGAAATCATAAATACCATCAAATTTTTTTAAGAAATCAAAATGACAGCACTAAATGCATATCTATAATTACACTGAATGTAAATGGTCTAAATGCACCAGTAGACAGAGTACCAATAGATTAAAAAAAATCCATCTATATGTTGTCTACAAGAGACATACATTTGACACAAAGATACAAAGAAAGTAAAACTCAAAGAATGGAAAACTATATGTAAGCAAACAAAAAAGAACAAGAGTGGTAATATTAATCTCTGATAAAATAGATTTTAAGAAAAATATGTTATAAAGCATAAAAGACAACATGTAATTAAAAAAATCAACACACCAGGATCACATAACTATAATAAATATATATATATGCACCCAATGACAGGGTTCCAGAATGCATGAATTCTAACAGCATTGAAAAGAGAAACAGATGCTCCACAATAACAGTAAGACACTTCAACACACCACTTTTGGTGAAGAACAGAACATCTAGAAAGAAACTCAATAAAGACACGGAAGATCTGAAGGCCACAATCAATCAACTTGATCCATAAACATATAGTTTCCATTCAATGGCAGTAAAGTATCCATTCTTTTCCAAGGCTCATAAAACATACTCCAGAATAGATCAATTTTAGACCACAAGTCAAGCCTCAACCAAAACCTTGAAATCATACGAAGCATTTTCTCTGACCATAAGGTCATAAAAGTAGAAGTCAATCAGAGAAACAGCAAGGAAAAGAGATCAAATACACGAAAACTAACAATGCTTAGCTTTAAAACCACTGTGTTATAGACAAAATTAAGAATGGAATAAAAACATCAGTAGAATCAAATTACAGTGAAAATATATGTTACCAAAACCTTTTGGATACAGTAAAAGCAGTAATTAGCAGTCTGTTTATAGCAATAAATACACATATCAAAAAAGAAGAAAAGCCCAAAATTAAAATATTAACTGGAACAAATAGAAGCCCTTCGTTACCCAAATAAGGAAAATAATAAAGATGCAAGCAGAAATAAATGACACAGAGAATAGTTGGAAGAATCAACAAGACCACAAGTTAGTTCTTAGAAAGATCAACAAAATTGACAAATCATTGGTCAAACTGACAAAAGAAAAATATGAGAGGATGCAAATAAGTCAGAAATGAGACAGGTGATATCACAACAGAATGAACTGACATAAAAAAGATCATAAGAGAATACTATGAAAAGTTGTAGAGCAAAAGTTTGAAAACGTACAGAAAATGGAAAAATTTCTAGAAACACACTACCTACCTAAACGGATATAAAATGAGACAGAAAAACTAAACAAAGCCATAACAAAACAAGAGATTGGAGATGTAATAACAGTAAACAAATCCCAACTACAACAAAATAGACAGGCCTGGAGAGAGCTTCACTGAAGAATTCTACAAAACTTTCAGAGAAGAGCTAATGCCAATGCTACTCAACCTATTTTACGGAACTGAAGAAGAAGAAATACTCCAGTACTCATTCTGTGAAGCCAGCATTACCCTGATATCAAAGCCAGGCAGAGACACCACCAAAATACCAAAAAAAAAAAAAAAGACGGAAACAACAATAAAACTTGCAGACCAATATCCCTCATGAACACAGATACAAAAATCCTAAACAAAATTCTAGCCAATAGAATTCAACAACATGTCAAGAAAATAATTCATCATGACCATGTAGGGGTCCTACCCGGTATGCAAGAATGGCTCAACTTTAGAAAGTCAATCAACATAATCTACCACATAAATAAAATGAAAGAAAATAAATACTTGATTTTATCAATATACACAGAAAAAAGTCTTTTGACAAAATCCCAACAGCCATTCTTGATAAAAAGCCTAAGCAAAACAGGAATAAAAGGGAAATTTCTCAACATAATAGAGGATATTTGCCCGAAGCCAACAACCAATATCACTCTAAACAAAGACAGACTGAAAATGTTCCCCTTGAGAGTCAGAACCAGACAAGAATACCCTTCAGCACAGTCCTATTCAATGTTGTGCTGGAGGTTCTAGCTAGAGCAATAAGGTAAGTAATAAAGGCATCCAAATTGGTAATGGAGAGGTGAAATTATCCCTATTTACAGAATGTATGGTCTTATTCTCAGAAACTCCAAAGAATATACAAAAGCGCTATTGGAACTAATAGAAGATTTCAGCAAACTAGCAGAAAATAACATAAACATGCAAAAAATCAGTTAGATTAATCTACACTAAAAAAGAGAACTTCGAAAAGGACTTCACCAGTACACTTTACAGTAGCCTCCAAGAAGATAACGTACCCATGAATAAGTCTAACCGGGAAAGTAAAAGAGCTGTACAAAGGAAACTATAAACCACCACAGCAAGTAACCAAGAGATCTATGTAAGTGGAGGAAAAAAAAACATGCTCATGGACAGGATGACTCAACACTGTGAAAATGTCTATTCTACCCAAAGTGATCTATGCATACCATGAAATCTGAATTCTAATTCCAATGGCACTTCTTAATGATATGGAGAAACAAATCACCTACTTCATATGGAAAGGAAAGAGGCTTTACATAAGTAAAACATTACTGATGAAGAAAAACAAAGTGAGAAGCCTCATACTACCTGATTTTAGAACCTATTATACTGCCCTGGTAATCAAAACAGCCTGGTACTGGTACAATAACAGATACATAGACCAATGGAATAGAACTGAGAACTCAGGTGTAAAGTCAAGCACTTATGAACAGCTGATATTTGACAAAGACCAAATTCTGTTAAATTGGGAAAAGATAGTATCTTTTACAAATGGTGCTGGCATAACTGGATATCGACCTGTAAAAATATGCAGCTGGATCCACACCTCACGCCATATACAAAAATTAACTTAAAATGGATCAAAGGCCTAATATGAATTCTAAAATAATAAAGATCATAGCAGAAAAACCAGGGGCAAAACAGCTAAAAGCCCTAATACATGGCATAAATAGTGTACAAACTGTAACTAACAATACTCAAACACCAGAAGAGAATCTAGATAATCAGGAACTTCTAAATGTCACTTGCACACATCAAAACACTTCATCAAAAGAGTTGAAAGAGAAGTTGTAGACTGGCTAAAAAATTTTTTTGGCTACCACATATCTGGTAAGAATCTAATCTTTAAAATCTATAAGACAGCAAAACATCTCAACAACAAATAGACAAATAATTGAGCTAAAAAATGGACAAATGATATGAGCACATACTTCACCAAAGAAAACATGCATGCAGCTAACAGATACATGAGGAAATGCTCAAGATCATTAGTTATTAGAGAAATGAAAAACCAAGACTACAGTGAGATACTGTCTCACTTCAGCAATGCTGGCACTAATCCAAAACACAAAAAAGCCATCACACTAATAGACATATGCATTCCCACATTCATTACAGCACTATTCAGAATAGAAAAAAGATTAAATCAGCCTAAACATCCATCAACAGTTGACTAGATAAACAAATTTTAGTATATACACATAACAGAGTACCATACAATGACAAAGAATGGTGGAATTGAGAAACAGCTCACAAGACGGATGAATCCAGAGACTACCACGCTGAGTGAAATAAGTTAGTCACAAAAGGACAAATATTGTATGATATCTTATTATAAGGACTCAAAAAAAATTGACACAAAGAAAAAGCATTTTTTGATGCCTAGGAGGGTGGGAAGGGAGAGGGGAAAGGAATGATTAATTAGATAGCTGACAAACGTCAGCCTCAGTGAAGGGTGAGGACAACACACAATGCAGGAAAAGCCAGCACAGCTGGACCAAAGCAACAGCATAGAAGTTTCATAGACACATTTCAACACTTGAAGGGACCTAGTGGCTGGGGCTGGGGCCTCAGGACCAAAGTCTTAGGGAACATCTGTGTCAATAGACATAAAAAACAAAAACAAAAACAAAAACACAACTGTTCTACCTCCCATTTTTCTAAGTAGCATCTGGGGTCTTGAAAGCCTGGAAGTGGCCATCTAAGATATATCTAGTGGCTTCACCCCACTCACAGCAAAGGAGAATGAAGAAAACCCAAGACACAATGAAAATATTAGGCTAAAGGACTAAATAACCACATGAACTGGGGAGTACACCAACCTGAGACCAGAAGAACTAGATGGTGCCCAGCTACTGCCAGTGACCACCCTGGCAGGGATCACAACGGAGAGTTCCAAAAAGAGCAGGAGACAAACGGAGAACAGAATTTAGTCACATAAAAAGACCAAACTCACTGGACTGGCAGAGACTGGATGAACTCTTGAGACTATGACCCCCCCCCCCCAAAGTCTTGCTAATTCAGAACAGAAGCCATTCCCAAAGCCCCTTTTCAGACAAAGATCAGACAGGCCTATAAAATTAAAAATAACACATGTGAGGAGTGTGCTTTTTTGTTCAGTCAAATATACAAGACCAAATGGGCAGCTTCTGCCCAAAAGAAAGATGAGGAGGCCAGAAGGGACAGAAAATGGACAAGTGGGCACAGGGAACCAGGGGTGGAGAGGAGGAGGGTGCTGTCACATTGTGGGGATTGCGACCAATGACACAAAACAATATGTGTATATATTTTTGAACGAGAAATTTACTTGAGCTGTACACTTTTACCTGAAGCACTATAAAAACTGTATGTTTTTAACTGTACACGAATACACATGCGACGCTTCGGTATAAATATTTCAAATGTACAATAGTGCTGTTATGTAAACTGCAGAGCAGTGATGAAACAAACATGACTTTAAAAATGGAGATACGCGCTATATTCTTAGATGGAAAGATTTGAAATTGTTAAGACGTCAGTTCTCTCAAACTGATGTGTAGATTAAAGGCATTTCTAGTCTGTATCTCAGCAGGACTTCTTTTAGTAGAATTTTACAAGCAGGTTTTAAAATCTGTATAGAAAAGTAAAGTAAGTAAAACAGTCAAAGCCGTCTTGAAAAAGAAAAAAAAATTAGATGTGTCTCACAAGCTGATTCCAGACTTAATATAAAACCACATTAGTTAAGACGTGTAGTATTGGAGAAAGTTAACAGAGAGACAAGGAACAGAGCTACATTTATACAATAAAGTGAATTTTTTTAATAGAAATTATGAATTGACTACACAGGGGAGCAGAGAAATTTGGAGCCGGTAGTGATGGAACTGTTTTATACCCTTGTTAGTCGTGGTGATTAGAACACTGCACGTCAGAATATTCACAAAAAAGAGAGGAATTTACTGTATACAAATTATGCCTTAATAGAAAAATTGGTCAAAATGAGTATTGGGCATGTTTATGTCTGTGTTTTACCGTACCGTACTGTACAAATCTGCGAGGCGCTCCTCAGAAACTCCATGAGACAGTTCTCTGTCCTGTAGTGTTGCTGTAAGTCAGAATAGACTCGATGGCAGTGGGCGCATTTTTTTTCTTTGTACCATAAAATATTTTGCTTCATGGATGTTGTTTTCTCATCCCAACAAATGTCTTAGATGTAATATTAAAATTGTGCATGGACTTTTACTTCATATTTGTTAACTGCTGTATAATGCACACTATGAATGTAACTACTTTAGTACCAACAGATATTTAATTTTTTTATTTACTATTGCAAAACCAATTTCTGTAGTATTCTTTCCCAAACATTTCACACGAGTGCTGTTTCCAGATGTACACACAAGGCAGAAACCAGTAATAACTGATATTATCTTGATGATGATACGCATTTTAATAAAACACACACAGGAATATTGCTTACCAGAGAGAATATACTCATTGCTGTTGAGTTGACTCTGACTCATTGGGACCTTGCAGGAAAGAGTTAAAAGTGCCCCACAGGGTTTCCAAGGAGTAGTTGGTGGATTTGAACTGCTGGCCTTTGGGTTAGCAGCTGAGCTCTTAACTACCGCTCCATCAGAGAGCCAGAGGGACTGTAGCAATACAAAATTTCACAGCAGTACTTAAGAAATCTCTGTCCCTATTTAGCCAACACTTGACTGGTTGCTAAATAATATTGCATATTATTTCATTTATGCTTGCTTTCATTACCGCAAATGATCAGAATACATACAAAACACTTTTAGTTTTCTTTGTTGTAAATTGCCAGGATGTGCCTTTTACTTGTGTTTTTGTATGTGTATGTGTGATTTTCCCTTTACTTATTAATGTGCGGGAGCTTGTCTCATGTTTTATGCATTACACTTTTTTTTTCACAATTCGTCATTTATCATTTCTGACTATGCCTTTTTAAATTCTAAATTTTCACTTTTAATACAGTAAAATATATGTTTACTTCTCTTTTACATGGCAATTCAGTGCATGACCAGCTTTGCGATTTCAGCACCATAGAATAATCAATACCTTAGCCACCTGCCTTCCTTTATAGTTTGTTTTCCTTCTGTTGTTGTTGTTAAGTGCCATTGATCAGTTCCAACTCGCAGCAACTTTATGCACAACAGAACAAAACACTGCCTGGTCCTTTTTTTCTGTTTCCTAATACACACATGCTTATCTCTACACTCTGCATTTTGTTTCACTCAGGTCTGTGTTACTTCTATCAACTCAATATTGAGCCAACGAATACGAACTTCTACTATCATCGTTTAATTCCCTTTTTGTGACTATCAGAAACTTACTTCACATTTTGAAGTACAGCACGCTCCCGAGCCACATTTTACTGAGCCTTTCAGCTGACATGTATTATAATCACAGCAGTTTTTAAACTGGCATTCCTGTAATTTTATAGGAAGACATGTTATTCTGGTGCAACCACTTACCAGCTCCTGGTTTTTAATCTCAATTTCTATTTAATATCTTCTTGTAGTCAACTTTTCTTTTAATTACACAATATAACTTTATTCAATGAAGCTTTGTTATTTTACTACCAGTAGAATATGCAAAGGTACATAGAATAAATAACTCTTATAAGCTAAATTACTTAGTATTTAGCTCATAAACTACCAACATGTAAAAACAACCTTAACAACAACAACAAAAAACCTTCCAGGAGAAAATTAAACTTTCTCCAATTGCCTTATTCCAATTGATTTCTTTAGTAAGAAAGTGTCGCTTCATGAATAAAAGTTAAAGTTACCCACAAAGCAAAACAAAACAAAACAAAACCCCAAAAAACAAACTCATTACAGCCAAGTTGATTCCAACTCATAGTGACCGTATAGAACAGAGTAGAACTGCTCCATGGAGTTTTCAAGGAGTGATATTGATTAATATCAAAATGTGATATTGATTACTATCAAAATAAATAATACCACCCATGAGTACTGTGCTTCTCTAAATAATCATCTAAATAAAACAAAATGGTAAACATTACCCCTAGATCAAAAATAAGAATATAAGGGGAGGCATGGAAGCTAGAGTAAGGAAAACAGAACAACCAGAATGAAAATGAGACTGCTGATACAGTGTGGAAAATGTAACCCATGTTACTGAACAATAGCTACAGAAATAGCTAAATGAAAATCTAGTTTCCTTTCACCAACATAGTAAAATATTAAAAAAATAAATAAATAAAAGTGGAGCTGGTAAACAACAACAGCAATGACAAAATGAAAGTAGTTAAAACTCACGAAAAAAGCAGTCCGGGTGGCACATTCCTGCATCACTTGAGTACTCACTGAAAGGTTAGTGGTTCAAATCACCAGTGGTTCCACGGGAAGTGGGGGAACCCTGGTGATCTACTCCCATAAACGTTATAGTCTAGGAAGCCCCATGAGCAGTTCTACTGAGCCCATGGGGTCAATGGCACACAGCAACAAAATGCTTGAAAGCATGTGGAGGATTAGAAGACCACTGAAGGCTAAACTTTCGGGAGCTTTTGTGTCTCAGGGTAAGTGGTCCACGGTTACACATCAGCAATAAGTCAGCTGTCTTTCAAGTTTTTCTATCTTACACTGGCTTCCGCAAAATTCTTTCCTCTAGGTGAGGTGTGATTCTCCGCATCTGCTCTGTCTACAGTTTTGGGGATCGTGGTCTTCCCAGTGACTGTGATTCCTTCATAAATCCGAGAAGAATGGTTGGTTTTCAGTTTTTCAGCTTTGTTCTTGTTGTGAGGATGACAGTGACGACTTCCAGCTCTTTACACATCAGACAGGAAACAAGAGATCACAATACTGTCACTCTTTGTGTCTTGTTTTTGCATTCAACATGATCCTGAATTCTCATTTGCTTGATTAGTTCTTCAGCTGGTCATTTTGCATTTCATAAAATGAGTTTGTTTATGATATGTCCAAAAGTACACTTCATATTCTCTCCAATATTTAAAACTCGTATCTCTCTTCAGAACAATGATGTATTTTAACAGTGATAATAGACATGCTTCCTTGTTTTCAAATAGAATGAATCTGCTTTATACTTACTTTTTTTTAATATTTCTAGTATGAAGTTCTTCAAACTGAGGTTATAAAGTCCTATTTCTAAGCACATTTTTCAGGATGTGATTAATACTATGATTTTTTTATTCCTTCAGTCTTTTGAGATAAAAGTATATTTGCTTCTTTACTTCTTTAGTTAAATAAGTCCCTTGGATACATTTACTCAGTTTCTCTTCTTGTAGATTAACCTTAGTTGGTTATGCCATTTTATGTATTCACCTGTTAATATTTGTTATAGGAGGGTTTACTTCTATGTTTGTTAGACGACATCACAGTGTCTCTGTGTGTGTGCGTGTGCATGTGTGTGTGTGCACATGCATGCATGTGTGTGTGTCTTTTGGCTTGACTGGAAAGTTTCATTACTGGAATGGGTTGAAAATTATGTATTGTTATCCACTGCTTCAATCAGAAATTCTCTAAATGTTGCTGGTGAAATTCAGAGACCTCTGAGATACTTTCACTGGGTCCGTGAGGTCAGTCTGACTGGACAGGAATTATCAACAACAAATGAGGTCAAAACACTTTCTTAATTCACTCAACCTGTTTTCAAAATTCATTGATGCTGTAACAAAGTTTCTTTTGCTCTCTTCTCAGCCTAGAAGGAAATGCATTTGAAGTGCCTCTTTTTCAGCAGCAAAATTCAACAATGCATGATATTTCTGCTCATGGGAACCCATTTAGGACTCAGTATTTGAGTTTGATTACATAGACATCCTAGGTCTACAGGATCAAATGTAATCACCAGAATTTCAGACCTGAAAGAAATCAGGTCGTCTACCCAAACCGCAATGTCATTGTCTACCCCAGCACTCTAGGAGATTATTTTCACTTGAGAAACATTTCAAACACCAAGTTCCCTGATGTCAACCAAACATCAAACTTGCAGTCAGGCGGTTCTGAAAACAGCACCCCCAGGTCTTCTTGGTTAATACACTTCCTACGTAATTGCCTTGGTATTTACACAGACTGTGCATTTTTACCTTTTCTCTTGTTGATTTGTAATCACTGATATGTTTGTGCTTATTTTGTACTTTTCTTGGTTATAGCACTAGAATAAATTATTCTTTTAAAATAACTCTTATTTTCTAATTAATACCTTAAAAATTAAAATACTTCTCCTTAGTAGATGTATTTTAAGGGACAAAGTGCTTTAGGTTAGTACTTTTCAGGGAATGGTTCATTTTTATTTCAGACTTTTGGTTTCTATCATTATTCCTCTATGGAAAGGCATTTGGCTGTGTGGATCATAACAAGTTAGAGAAAACATTGTGAAGAATGGGAATTTCAGAACACTTAACAGTGCTTCTGAAGAACCTGTAGCTAGACCAAGAGTTAGTTATTCAAACAGAACAAGGGGACGCTGTGTGGTTTAAAGTCAGGAAAGCTGTGCATCAAACCCATTCAATCTGTATGCTGAGCAGAGAATCCAAGAACTGAGATGATGAAGAATCGGACATCAGGATTGGAGGAAGATTCATTAACAGTCGGCGTTATGCAAATGACACAACCTGGCTTGCTGAAATTGAAGAGGACTTGAAATGTGAAGAGGACTTGAAATGTGAAGAGGACTTGAAGTGCTTGCTAATGCAGGATAAAAGATCACAGCCTTAAGTATGGATTACACTGCAACATAAAGCAAATAAAGATCCTCACCATTGGATCAATAAGCAAAATCTTAAGACATGGAGAAAAAATTGAAGTTGCGAGGATTTCATTTTACTTGGACCCACAATCAACACCCACAGAAGCAGCAATCAAGGAATCAAAGGACTCACGGCACTGGGCGAATCTGCTGCAAAACACCTCTTTCAAGTTTTGAAAAGCCAGGATGTCACCTTGAGGACTGAGGTATGCCTGACCCAAACCATAGTGTTTTCAATTGCCTCATATGCATGTGAAAGCTGGGTGATGAATAAGGAAGTCAGAAGAATAACTGTCACCTTTGAATTATGGTGTTAGAAAAGAGTATTGAATGTAATATGGACTTTCAGAAAAGAATGAACAAATCAGTCTTGGAAGAAGCACCACCGGAGTGCTTGCTGGACACAAGGATGGCGAGACTACGTCTTATGTACTTTGAATGTGTTGTCTGGAGGGACCAGTCCCTGGAAAAGGACATGCTTGGTGAAGTACAGTGTCAGCAAAAAAAAGGAGACCCTCAAGGAGACAGATTGACACAGTGGCCACAACAGTGGTCTCAAGCAAAACAGTGGTTATGGGCATGGCACAGGACTGGGCAGTATTTTGTTCTGGTTTCACAGGCTTGCTATGGGTCAGAATCAACTCAGCAACACATGGTTTACTAAAGAAAACTTAAGTTCTGCTTGCACTTTGAATTTGACTCCCCTTCTGCCATCAGCCCAGAAAGTTCTATGTTTTTTCAGAGTTCATGGGATTAGAGTGGTACTACCTGAATAATCCGTACTTTAAGATCTATAATCTTAATGCCAAGCCAAGTGCCGTCGAGTCGGATCCGACTCATGGCGATAATCTTAATAGCTTCTGAAAATTACTCTCTGACATGTCACATAACATTTTCACAGATTCCAGAGATTAGGGCATGGACTTCTTAGGAAGTCCTTTCTATCTACCACATCAACCACTGGCACTGGAAAGTGGGACTTAGGATAGAAAAGCAAATCAATACAGCCGGCTTAGTGAGTTTGTTTTCAGTCTTACATGTCATATAGCCTCTGTTGCAACTATTCAAGTCTGCCATTGCAGCAGAAAAGCAGTCATAGATAGTATTTAAACCAGCGGCATAGCTACACGCCAACAACACCTCATTTGTAAAACTTGCAGCCAGGTGGGTTGGGCCTGCTGGATACAGTTTGCAGATTTCTGACCTCAGAGAATTTCCCCACAAGAGACAAGGAATCTGGGGCATTTCTCTGCCACCTAGCTATTACAACAGACTGGGAGCTGTGTGTTGGTTTCCAAGGACACCGAGCCTACCCTTCTTGTGGACCAAGCATGCTCCTGAGGCCGGAGGAAGCACTCTGGGCAAAAGTCTTAGGCATTTGCAGTAAAACCACTTTGCAGAAACAGTGAAGGCTGAGGAGATGCTGCTGGAGCACTGAATGTATCTGCTGTGTCAATCAGCCCAAAACCTGCAGTTGCAGAAACTCAAAAAGTGCAAACTGAGCCTCTCATTGTGTTGCTTTATTTCTGTTTTCATTAAAAATAGCCACCAGATAAATGACAGATATTTGCAAGTATGAGAATGCAGGATGAGCATAGCACCACTTACTGGACTGAGATAGTATTAAAAAGCTTGAGGGCAAGAGAATCCATATATATACATACATGCACACACACAGACACACACAGACACACACACACACATACAGATACATATATACTCATATGTACATGTTTTACTTTGAGGAATGGAGAATGATTAACAGAACTTTTAAAGACCTACTGTGTGAATATATAGTGGTCAGCTATTTTTATAGAGGAACAAGAAATTCATGTACAGGTAAGAAGTAATGACAAAGAAACTTATTTACACAGAGGGATCTTGCTAAATATCATAAATATCAATATTTATAACACAGTAAGTACGTGGTCTTACCTGTTTGGGAGTAGTGTGCATTGTATATTTGTTTAGTGTAACTATGTTAAAAAAAATTTAAATCCATTTCCATCAAGTCAATTATGACTTATAGTGATCCTATAGAACTGAGTAGAACTGTAGGGTTTCCAAGGCTATAATCTTTACAGAAGCGTGCAGACTACTGGGTCTGAACCACTAATCCTGCAGTGAGCAGCCCATAGCTTTAACTATGTGACACCCGGGCTCCTTAGCATAACTATATTGAGACAGCAAATCTATATTTAGAAATGAGCTCACAAAACCAATCTCAGTTATGGAGAAACTTGGAAATGATGGAAGGTTTCAGAAGGATTAAGAGAAGGTAATTACAATGTTCTGGCATTCGTGTATACCACGTGAAGCATTAAACTGTATTCAGGAGGAATTTACAGACAACTGAGAGAATAAGGTCGAATGAGTTTGGAACTGAGTTGTGAACTAAAAAGGATTTAGTTTGCCCATATACTGAAAAACTATCTCCTGGCATAATTGGGAAGAGTTTGCACAAACCAAGTCTTCAGGACTTAATTGTTTTCTAAATTCAAGAGGTACCTTACTTTCAAGTGCGTATCTCAATCGTGTATTGAAAACATAGCTGCTCGTATTATCTTATACATCCTATGACAACTGTTTATTAGATACATAAAAACTCCTCAAATTTCAGTTTTTTACTTACATTTTCACTGCCACAGTCACACTCTTCATCAGATTCCAAAATCCCATTGCCACACACTGGATGATGTTTGTATAGTGGTCCCGAGTGCACAAGGTTCTGAAGACATTTAGGCTCAAATTTTGAAACAAAATGTATATAGTCATGCATACTACAGTTGCTAAAAATCTTTGTACCACTGGAACGTCTAAAATCAAACAATATTCCTCAGCTAAATACACATGTCTAATGAAATAAAATCAAAACAATACCAGCTGCTGTTGAGTCAATTCCAAGTCACAGAGATCCCTTCACATAATCATATGAATGGCAAGAATAATTAAAACGAAGTAGCTTGCCCCATCCCTCAGTAGAAACAAAGCCAAATTTAACTAATTTTAGCATTGCTTATTTCTAGTATTATCTAAAATACATTGGGTTGAGAATATCCTTTTTATCCAGGAAAGCAAAGGTATTTTATATATCATACATACACATATATACAGTGTATATATGTACATGGTTTATATTATATATCTATAACCTAAAAACAATTGCTGTGGAGTCAACTTCAACTCATAGCCACTATATACATATATTATATATATATACTATATGTGTATATATACATACATATAGATACATGAGTCGACTCGACAGCACTTGGCTTGGCTAGTATATATACACATACAGTATATACATACATATATAGTACATATGTATGAGTATATATACACACATAGTATGGTATATATATGTATATGTATGAGTATATATATACTATATATGTATATATATATATTAGTATATGTATACTGTAATATATATAGTATAATATACTATAAATATATATAGTATAATATACTATAAATATATATAAATATATACTATAGTATAATATACTAGAAATATACAGTATACTAACGACACTTGGCTTGGCATATTATAAATATAGTATAAATACTACAAATATACTATAAATTTATAGTATAATAGATATTTATGGTGTGGTATAATATACTATAAATAGTATAAATATAACTACTATATATTGTACTATATGTGTGTGTGACGGCACTTGGCTTGGCATATATGTCTACATATGCGATATATATGTGTGTGCGTGAGTGTTTGAGTGTGTATATACTGTTTCCTGCACTTGGCTTTGGCTGTTCTGTCTGCACCTCTCTACTTGGTACGCCCTGTCCTCATACATGCAGTATCCAGTGCTGCTTTAACAGAAATGCCACAAGTGGATGTCCTTAAAAAGGGAAACGTTATTTGTCACAGTCCAGTAAACTAAAAGTCCAAATTCAAGGTGTCAGCTCCAGGGGAAGGCTTTGTCTTCGAGTTCCTGGAGGAAGGTCCTTGTTATTAGTTTTCTGGGGACGGGGAGCTTCTAAGGCACAGGGACCCCGAAGGACGCACTCTGCTCCCAGCCCTGCTTTGTGGTGGTGTGAAGTCCCAGATTTCCCCTTGTTTTCCTTTCCTTTACATCACAAGAAGCTGCATCAAGGAACAATACAATCCCATTGAGTCCTGCCCTACCAGCACAACTGCCGCGCATCCTCTCTTACTAATATCACAGAGGTAGGGCTTACAGCGTGGAGGAGCATCACACAGTGTAGGGAATCATGGCCCAGCTAAACTGCTGCACATTTTGGAGGGAACACAGTTCATTCCACAAGATCCAGTGTTCCAGAGTTTGCTTCCCTTGTTTCAATCAGATATCTGCTTAAATGATAACTCTTAAGAAAGAGCTTCCTTGACAGCGCTATCCCACATTCTCCTTCCACTTTCTGCATTTATATTATTTGCATAGGACCTTAGCTTTACCTAAAAATAGGTTTATTAGTAATTCATACTTAAAAATATTATTTTATATGACCTAAATTTTGCACTAAAATATAAGTTCCACAAAAGCCTGTGTTTTCATATTCATATCTGTATTTCCAGTAGAACATCTAGTAGACAAATCTAACAGGTACTTAAACATTTCTACAATATTTAATCACTACGTCTCACCCAAGTCTTGTCTTTTCACTGTTCTCAGTTGCTGACAACTATGTTTTTCTACTTGTACAGGTTGATAGTATTATAGGACTCTGAGCTGTTTTCTTTTTCCCATGGCCCATGTTGTATGCACATAAAGAAAAAGTGTGTAACATATCCAATTAACAATTTTTAAATTGACTACGTGTCAAAGTAGTAATTTGTGGGATATATTGGGGTTTGGATTTTTTATTGGGTTACATAAAAACATCCTGCTAACACGCATGATTATAATTAATTTTATTTAAAAACTTTTTAACATAACTACTAGAGAATTTTAAGTTATGCACGTAGGTCACTTTTTATTTCTATTGGATGGTGATATTCTAGACAATCATATGTGAAATAGTAACACCAAAGTAACTCAGTCTGAGGTGACCAAGGTCTTAGATGTCCTCCTAGCCTCTACTAGAAAGAAAAGTATAGCTGCTAAGGTTTCAGTGTTGTAGAAGTCTAAGAACAAAGAGAATGCATTAGTTTTCACAGACACAGCAATTTGTAATGGCACAAAAAGGGAAACATTGGGGGGAATATCATAAGGAATCACATTACTTGAGCAAACTGTTTTATTTTAAAGTACTTGGTCTAAGTAGGCATAAATATTATTCTTTTCTTGCAGTCCATACTTAGAGAGCTGCAAAATTTGAGCACTGGTGTCTGTTAATGCAAACTTGATTTTAAAAACAATAGACAGATGTGAGCTATAAAGCCAAGTGCCGACGAGTGGGATCCGACTCAAACACACCCTAGATTTAAAATAGTAGAAAGGATACAAAGTACATTCTTGGACAGCAACAGAATTAAACTAGGAATCAGTGCCAGAATTATAGCTAACAATTTCAAAATATTTGAAGGCCAACCAACACAGTTTTCAATAACACATGCCATGATTCAAAGAAGTATCAAGAAAGATTAAAGTGATAATAATTGGCATTAAATGAAAATGAGTGTGAGATGAAAGAAAAACAGCCAACAGAGGTACATTTGTAGTACATATTATAAAAGAAAAAGACAGATCTAAAATCAACAATCTAAGTTTCTAACCTAGGGAACTCAAAAATAAAGAACAAATTCAATCCAAAATAAGCTGAAGAGAGACTGTAGGGAGATTGGAACTCTCCTACATTGCTGGTGGGATTTCAAGTTGGTAAAACCTCTTGGGAAAGCAATCTGGCACTTCCTTAAAAAGCTGGAAACAGATACACCATTTGATCCTGCAATTCCACTACTTGGAATTTATCCTTCAGAAACAAAAGTTGTCACATGAACAGACACACGTACATGAATGTTTATTGCAGCACAGTCCACAATAGCTAAATGATGGAATCAACCCAGATGCCCATCGACAGATGAATGGATAAACACACTATGGTACATATACTCAATGGAACACTATGCTGTGTTTCTAAAACAATGACAATTTTAGAAAACATCTTATAACATGGTTTCAATGGGAAGAGATCATGCTGAGTGAAGTCAGTGTCAAAAAGACAAATACTATATGAGACCCCTGTTACAAGGATTTAAAAACAGAATTATCTACAGAAGAAAATAACTGTGTTAGCTACAAGGATGGAGGAGTGAGGGTTTAACATAGATGAGATAATTGATAGATGTTAGAAATGTAATTATTTTACTGTAATTAATAAATAATAAAAATTCAAAAATAAAAAATATTTTGTTCTAAAAAGGAAAGGAAATCAACAAAAACAAAAGTTGGTTCTTTGGGAAAAAAGCAATAAAATCATGTAATGAATAAAAAAGAGAAAAGACATAAATTATTCATATCAGCAATGAAAGACGGGTCACTACAATGGATCCCTTGAAATTAAAAAGATAAAAGAATATTATAAACAACTCTATATCCACAGCAACTTGAAAGATTTGATAAGGAACACAGGAAGCCGTGAATTTATGATAATAAGGGAAGAATAACTTAGAAAAGGCGAGTGAGGGTGGCTGCACAATCTGAAAAATGTAATCAATGTTACTAAATCATACACGTAAACAATGTTGAGCTGCTGTATGCTCTGTTATGTATAGTTTGAACAATGCAAAAAATATATAAAAATAAGTAAAATAGGTGAGCTATCAAGCCATGAAAAGATATGAAGAAACTTGAATTGTGTATTACTAAATGAAAGTAGTTTAAAAAATCTGCATAGTGTTTGATTTCAACTCTATGGCACTTGGAATGATAGACAGACAAGACAGACAGACAGACAGACACAGGCAGTCATTTCCTGGGAATCAGGAAAGGGAAAACAGGAACAAACAGGGGAAATACAGGGCATTTGAGTCTAGTGAAACTATTCTACATGATGGTGTGATTGTGGATATATGACATTACATTTATCAGAACTCATAGAACTGTAAGCTGACATAACTGGTCTTTAGTTAATGATTATGTTCAACATTGGTTTATCAGTTGTAACAGATGTACCCAATTAATGCCAGATATTAATAACATGAGAACCTGTGTACAGAGGGGAGAGAGGTGTATGGGAATTCTGTATACATTCTGCACAATATTTTGTAAACCTAAAACTACACTAAAAATAAATTGTATTAAGGAATAGACAGGGATTATATATTAGTTTCTATCTGTACCACATCTTTTTCAAGTGAAAATTAAGAGTATTAACTTCAGTGTGGATGGGCACAAAGCAATTCATCTTTTAAATGTCTGCTTACAACGGTCATGGTAACGTAGAATACAAATGTACGAGCTAATAAATGTAGGTCTGAGTATACAGAATTTTAATACAGACAAAAAATTCAAAGAAATTTTTAAATGACTTTTGGGGGGAATAAGAATACTCTGGCTTAAAATAAAGGGGGCTAAGCTGGCTCTTTCGAAGTCCTTTGATAACTTATTTCAAGCTGTCAGTTCCAGAAAAGAAAAAAATCGTTATCTCGTTATTTCAGGAGGACACACCTTCCCCTTCAGCTTTAACTGTTCTGGAATCACACACACTAGGCCCGACATTTAAGTCTGCAAACTTTTTTGAGGAAGTTCCAAAGCATTTTCAAAACGGTTGCACCATTTTCCATTCTCACCAGCAGTGCATAAGAGTTCCAGTTTCCCCACGGCCTCTCTATTTATTATTTTCTATTGTTTTTATTCATGCCAGTAGTATCAGCATAAGATGGTATCTCATTGTGGTTTTGATTTTCATTTCTTTAATGTCTAGTGATCATAAGCATTTCCTCATGTATCTGTTTGTCCTTTGGTCATCTAATTTCTTAATGGTGGTATGTACATGTTGATTTTTCTAGACTGATGATTATTTTTTATTATTCTAATTATATGTTGATTCTGTTGATTTATCTGTGTATCTAATCACACCATCTTAAACACAATCCTTTTTTTTCCAAATCGACTCTCCTTTTTTCTTTCCATTAACACATTAACCAGTCTTGCCCATAATGCTACATTTTAAGGAAGACGATAGACATCCTTGTCTTGAGTAATGAAGACTATGACAATCAAAACAACGTTGGTACCATCTATTTATACAAGGACTGCCAACTAAGTTCATGAACTCATTCTAGAAAAAGTGCTACACACCTCATTGCTGAATGTCACTACAGTCAACTTCATAGTACTTGCTTTGGGAAGCGAGGCACCGATCCCTCCATGCCACTGTGCACAGCAGCCATTCTGGGAACGAGTTCCAAAATTGCTTTGAAGAGTAGACTTGGTGCTGGCGTTATAGCTTCCCAAAGGGAGTGCTTGGAAGGTGACCACAGTGATTTTCAGCAGTGAGTTAAGTAGCATTTAGAACAATTAAGTTCGCATACTTAATTGTTGTACCTGTAGATCATCTTCATACGCGTTGATATCTTCTAATTCTCCTGTTTTTTCACTGTAGGATTTACCATTTTCTAGAGCACTGCTTTGCTTAAACCTACTGCCATCGAGTCAAGTCTGACTCTCATAAGTCGCTATGAGTCAGACTGCTTTGCTTAGATTGTGTATATGTGCCATATCTTTTCATGCACAACATACTTATCTATTTTTGATGTGGGACAGTATATGAGAGGATTTAAAAACTTATCACATCTTGGAAATAACCTCATAAAAGTACATGGCAAATTGATTAATTTAAAAAAGGCTTACGGTGCTTCACGATTCATTATGCATATTACACTTGGACAAGAACACTTATTGATGTCATCATATGTTAATCCAACATTAAGGCCAAGTAGTTGAGCAATAATAACTGAAAATCCCTCCAAACTAGTTCCATCTGGATACTAAAATGAAGAATATTAAAGAGAAAAGTCATTACATCCCAAATGTATCAAAATTGAAGATAAGAACAAAAGCAACTTGAAATGTTTTGTTCCTAAAAAATTTTGTCATATTTAATTTTTTTATGTCGAACATAGCTTTACAATAACTTATTTTGATGTGTTGTAGATATGAATATCTGTGCTATTTAACTGACTAAGGAACAAGAAACCATGTTAAAAGTAATCAAGGCAGCAATATTTCTTGGTTTCAAACTGGGTAAGCCTAAGTTTCATAGCATGGAACACAGTTAACCATTCTAATGGATTTATTTAACTTTATTACCAAATAAAATTTATCAATTAGCATATAGTATTTTAATGACCATATCTATGAGTCAATATAATAGGTAATGGGTATGTAATGGCATTCATAAAAGAAATAGACCTCATTCAAACCTATGAATTGTATTTTATATTTGTATTTTAAAAGGTAGAAAGACAGTAAATAGTAAGCTCACAATATACTTCCTAAAAAAATAAATTAACAATCCTCTACTTTGACTACACAAGAAGGAGGAGAGTTTCAAATAAGTATTTTCAGAAATATTATAAACAAAAACTGCTCCCAGGAATGCAATACAGGACATCATCACAGTTACTACAGGGTAAAAAGAGTTACGTGGTTGTATGCTTACATGCAGGTATATACCTATGCGTGTATCGTGTTTGTAAATGGAGAAAATAAATGAACAAATGGCCATTTTCAGCAGAGAATTAGCATTTATAGTAAATAATCAAACTGATGCTGAATCCAGGTAGTGAAGATGTTGGATTCTATCATACTTATTTCCCTGGACAAATTAAAAAAAGCAACCACTCAAAGATACCAAAACTTGAAGAGATGAAGCTGGCGGTCTGTGCTCAAAAGAAACAAGTCAAACAGAATGCCAATTTTTGTGTGACTTTTGGTTTAAAGCCTGGTGTAATAGGCATGGTTTCTGGGCTCACAAGCCCTAACGTCCTATTTCTGGGCTGGAAAATATGAAATCTGAATACTGGAAAATTATGGCCATAGGACAAATGGGACTTCAGAAAGGCCAAAAGATAGAGGCTCTTCAAAATCATGGAACTACATCTCAGCTGACTCTTGAAACAGTCATAAATTGAACAGTCTCAATGCAATTTAGCTAAAGACTAATAATCTGAACTGATACCAGAACTGCTCGAAAAAAGTTTTAGAATCATGCGTCAAATGAGAACACAAAAACAATATTACACATTATTTATAACTATGCACATTTGTAACAATAGTGTAAAGTATATATGTAATGGCAAACACAAATTTATGGGTTTTGTTTGTTTCTCGAATATAAGAGAGACATACAGGAAGTTTTAACTTTGTGCAAATATTTTATTTCCTTAGAAAATCTAAAGCAAATGTTGCTATCTGTTATGATTAGTTGGTGAACTAATCTTTGGGAAGCCTTTGTATCCATATTTTTACCTTTCTGACCATATGATGTTTCTTATATAAAATTCATCATTAAACTAATTTTTTGAGATTCAGATAATTTTGTCCAGCCAAATAATAACCCACAGATAGAGGAAAATATCAAGTCTTTAACTACTCAGCTACTTAAAATAATTTTTATCAACTATAATGTAAAGTTTAAAGAACTGCTACTGTAAAGAAGAATAAAAATTACATACCAGAGCAATACCGGCATCAGAGTTGTTATTGCATATTGTTTCAGGAAATGTTACTCCCACGTATTTAGGATGTTTCCTGTAACTATATCATTATAATATTGCCTTTATTTACTAATATAATAATACAGAAAAACCTACTTGATTATTTGCTAAGTAAACCTTTTCATTCTATAAAATTTTGAAAATTATTTTGCAAACATATGAAGATCCACTGTGGATGATATTCAGTAAATTGTATAAAATAATGAAGTTGTAACAAATAATAATTTCCTTTCTTATTATCTTTTTTTTTTTTTTTCATCTGCTAACTCCTAGCCTGGATGAATTTTATATCAGGTTTTCCTCAGTTTTCTTTATGTTTTGCCTTTGCTGTTTGGGTCACTAAAGGATAAAACAAAAGGAATTTCTAATCTGAGGAAGAAAACATCTTAGCTGTTCTAAAAATAAATAGGTTTTTAAAATTAAATATTTACACACACACATAAGAACCAAATCCACTGCCATCAAGTCAATTCCAACTCATAGCAACCTTATAGGACAGGGTAGAACTGCCCCATAGAGTTTCCAAGGAGCACCTGGTGGATTCAAACTGCCAACTTTTTGTCAGCAGCTGTGGCACTTAGGCACTACACCACCATACCCACACACATAAACTTCTCTTAATTAAAAGTAGACATGAAGGAAAATACCAGGTTCCGGGTAATGTTGCTTAATAGTGTTAATTTTTATACCATTAGTAAGCTAAAGGTTATATGCATTCTGTAGCTGCTATCATAAAATTAAATACAGATGTTGCATATTATTTATACTCAAAGTTATTGTTCTACAACTGATTCTTGTTGTTATTATTTTAATCATATTTCCATTCTGGAAGTGGCTATATTTTCTTTGAAATTTTCAAAGAGTCCTATAGAAGAAAAAAGAACACAATAAATGCTTTAAATAATTAATTTAATGGAATTATTCTTATATATCTCTTTACTAATGCAGACCATGGTGCTTACATAAGCAAATATGCCATGTCATGGGGTCTTAGGACAGTGTTGTCTCGTTTCCACACCAAAAATCTTTGTAATAAATCATCAATGTCCCCGTCGGTAGAAATTTTGTTCTTATCTGACCACAGTTCCAAAGAGGATAGTATTACAGTCAACTTAAACTGCGTAAACATCTAAAATAAGAATAATGACATATTTATTCAAACAACATAAATAATTACACTGAAATTGTACATGAAGTATGAAGAAAAGCTTTAGTATTTTTTTGTGAAACTAGTAGAAAGCCTTAAAATCATTAATTTGTCATGATACAATACAAATCATTTTCAGTGATTTTATGTAAAATTACAAATATGAAGAAATAAAAACTTACAGTGTTAACAAGGCCAATAATCTGGACAATTTTCTGGGTTACAGCCATCATTTCAGATCCCATATAATCATACTGAAAAACAAATTTATGATTCCTTTTAAAATTCTAGTAACAGCTATATTGAGGATGCAGAATACACCTTGATGTTGCCAGGCAGGAAAACAACAGGGTTTGTCAAACAACTTAAAGCATAAAAATATAATAAATAAATATAAAATAAAATATACTATTACATAATTAATAGTATATAAAAAGTCTATGATTGTATATAATATAAAACATCCTAGGCATTCGTGAGCTGAAATGGACTGATATTGATTACTATGAATCGGGCAATCATCTGGTCTACTATGCTGGGAATGACAACTTGAAGAGAAGAGGTGTTACACTCACTGTCAAGGAGAATATTTCAAGACCTGTGCTAAAGTACAATGTTGCTTGTGATAGGGTAATATTCATACTCCTACAAAGGAGGCCAGTTGAGATGACTATTATTCAAATTTACATACCAACCATTAAGGCCAAAGATGAAGAATTTGAAGATTTTTACCAGGTTCTGCAGTCTGAAACTGATCAAACATGCCATAAGGATACATTGATAATTGCTGGTGACTGGAATGCAACAGCTGGAAATAAAGAAGAAGGAAAGTATGGCCTTGGTGATAGAAATGATGCTGGAGATCACATGACAGAATTTTGCAAGACAAATGACATATTCATTGCAGATACCTTTTTTCACCAACATAGACAGTGACTGCACACATGGACCTTGACAGATGGGACACACAGGAATCAAACTGACTACTTCTGTGAAAAGAGACAATAGAAAAGCTCAACATCAGCAGTCAGAACAAGACTAGGTACTGACTGTGGGACAGACCATCAATTGCTCACATGCAAGTTCAAACTGAAAGTGAATAAAATTAGAACAAGTCCATGAGAGCCAAAATATGACCTTGAATATATCTCACCTGAGTTTACAAACCATCTCAAGAACAGATTTAATGCGTTGAACACTAAGGACCAAAGACCTGATGAGTGCTGGAATGACACCAAAGACATCATCCATGAAGAAAGCAAGAAGTCGTTAAAAAGACAGAAAAGAAAGAAAAGACCAAACTGGATGTCAGAGGACTCTGAAACTTGCTCTTGAACATCAAGTAGCTAAAGCAAAAAGAAGAAATGGTAAAGTAAAAGAACAGAACAGAAAATTTCAAAAGGTGGCTCAAGAAGACAAAGTAAAGTATTATAATGACATGTGCAAAGAACTGGACATAAAAAAACAGGAGGGAAGAACACACTCTGCATTTCTCACTCTTGAAAGACCTAAAGAAAAAAAATCAAGCCTCAAGTTGCAACAGTGAAGGATTCTACAGGGAAAATATTAAACAGCTCAGGAAGCATCAAAAGAAGATAGAAGGAATACGCAGAGTCCTTATACCAGAAAGAACTGGTGGATATTCAGCTATTTCAAGAGGTAGGATATGATGAAGGGATGTCCAAATGTAGTCTTAAAAACTACTTGTAAGAAATCTTTGTTTCTACTTAGCAAGTGTGCACAAGGCTTATAAGAAAGAAGTTGCTATTGCATTACAAGAAAAGACAGAGAATGTAGGTATCCACTGAAAATTCCAGCCACCAATTTAGGGTAAGTTCCATGTAAATGTATTTATAATTACATAAATATAAAAATAAAATTATATAAATGAAGAATATTATGTAAATACTGTATAAAAACAAATTTTTAGAAAATTTAATAGATAATATTCAAAATATATTAGGAACTGAGAAAATATTAAACACATGATGAGCAGCCATTGGTTCAGTTCTTGGCTTAATGAGAAGAATGCAAGTTATTTTGGGGAGGTGGAGACAATATTTTACTTCATTAAGATCCAAAGTTAATATGCTTTATTATCAAAACTTGGAAACTGTGGTGGCGTAGGGGTTAATGCTACTGCTTCTAATTGAAAGATCAGTGGTTCTAATTCACCAGGTGCACCTTGGAAACTCAATAGTGCAGTTCTACTCTGTCCTATAGGGTCGCCACGAGTGGGAATCGACTCAAAGGCGACTGTTTTTTTGTATTGTTGAAACAGGTTACTCTATTAAAATGATATGCTCATGAATTAATACCAGTTTTTGGCAGTGCTCATTTGCCTGAAAAGCAATTTGGGGAGATGAAATACTATCTCATTTTATTTCCTGTTTCAAAATGTCCGTTCATAAAAATACGTACTTCAAAATTACTAATATCAATCTGCGAATGTGAACATGAAGCAGACAGACACACATCAGAGTTTATTAGTGGCTACCAAGGGTGCAAGGGAAGGGGAAGAAGAAGTTATTGCATAGGGGACATTGAGTTTTTGTTACTGGTAGTGAAATAACTCAGAAAAGGATAGTGATAATAGGTACACAATATAAAGCATGTCATTAGTAATCACAGAATAATACATGTAAAATTGCTGAGATGGCAAATGTATTGCTAGGCCTGTTTTATCATAATTTTTTTTAAAGTGACCTTAACTATTGGTTAGTTGGCATGTGGTAGTTTCAACTGTTTTCCATAAAATAACTGCAAATGAATAATTTTTAATGATCATTAAAAGAAAGAGACTGTTGCTATTGAGTTGATTCCAACTCACAGTGACCCTAAAGGACAGAGTAGAACTACCACCCTGAGATTATTTGTTCAGCATATAGATAAAATAAGTAAAGCAAAAGTAAAACCCTGCCACAATAAGGAACTAAAAGCAAACAAGAAGGAAAATGAAAGGAAAATTAGAAACGGAAAATTGAAGTTGTCATTACTCCCAGATACGTTTTCAACATAGAATATCCAAGAGTCTACAAATATGAGAGAATTAACAAATGAAGTTAGCAAGATTCATAATATAAAATCAATGCAAAAAAACAGCATTTCTATAATTAGCAAGAAAATTTGAAAAAATTAAAAACACCATTTGCTAAAACGTCAAGCCATATAAAACCAATCAAGTCATTTCTGACTTATAGCAACCCTATAGGACAGAGTAGAACTGCCCCATAGAGTTTGCAAGGAGTGTCTGCAAGGTTGAACTGCTGAATTTTTTTTCTTTATTTTTTTTTATTATGATTGAATGAAAATGTACATTCCCATATAAAGTCACGTGCTCACCTATATGCAGCTCCCACTGCTCACCCCGCCTGGTGACAGCACACCCTTCCTCTCTGCTCCCTATATATCCTATCCTCCCAACAGTCTCCTATTTCCTCTTCTCCACTCGCTCCCCTTCCTCCAGTAAGAGGTCAGCAGGATGATGTCCTATAGATGCATAGAACCATAAAATTCCCACAAGATATGGTCACTCTGTGTTGCCAAGTCCAACACACTGCTGTCTCAAAAGTTGACCTTCACTATGATTTATGGACAGGGGCAGCATCAGGGCCAGGGTTCATTCTCCCAGGGGAACCCTGAAGCCTCTGGACCATCAATTGTGGTCTTTAATTGGAGATCTCAGGGTACACCCCTATTTATTCTTGTGTTGTTGGTGAGACTCAATTTTGTGAGCTCTATCGTGGCTATCACTGGTGGTGGCCAGGCACCACCTGGTTCTTTTGGTCACGAGTTGATGTAGAGACCCACGTGAGTCCGTCTTCCAGGTTCTCTTTCCCCCATGTCATTCCTGTTCTTGATGATCATCATTTCCTGTTAAATTGGGACCATTTGCTGTACCATCAGATGGAAACCTGGCAGCTTTGAAGACCCCAGACGCCACTCATCAATGTGGGGTGCAGAGAGTCCTCATTAGCAGAACGCTAGCTGTGCCAGTTGGCCTTGATTTTGTCTGAGACCATGGTCCCCGGATCTCCACGCCCCAGCTACTCTATCCTTGCAATATTGGGAGGAGTACTCAAATTTTGTTGAAGTCCAGTTATTATTGATCTTTCTAGTGTGTGCTATCATCGATTTCACCCAACCAAATTTCTATTAACCGTCTAATCTAAATCGTCCTCCTCTCACCCTCCCTCCCTCCCCCCCTCCCTCCCTCCCCATCCTTGAGGCTGACCTGTCAAAGAGTCTTTTCTTCTATGCATGAGTCTGATTTTAAGTTCTTATCGTAGGGATCTTATACAGTATTTGTCCTTTTGTCACTGGAACTTTCACTCAGCATACTGTCCTCCAACTGAAAGCAGGTTGAAAGGTGTTTCCTGCTATTATCATTCTTTATCATTGCATAGTATTCCATTGAGTAGATATACCATGGTTTACCTATCCATTCCTCTGTTGTTGGGCAACTGGGTTGATGCCATCATCATTGTGGACTGTGTTGTGATGAACATTCCTGTGCATGTATCAGTTGATGTGAATGGTCTTGATTCTATGGGATATATTCCAAGCAGTGGAATTACTGGGTCAAGTGGTAAATCTATATCCATTTTTTTAAGGGAATACCAGATTGCTTTCCAAAGAGGTTGCACCATTTTGCAATCCCACCAACAGTGTAGGAGAGTTCCAATCTCCCCACAGCCTCTCCAGCATTTGTTGTTTTGTTTTTTTTTTTTTGGATCATGGCCAACCTTGTTGGGTAACTGCTGAGCTCTTGGATAGCAACTGTAGCATTTAACCACTATGCCACCAGAGTTTCCTCAAGTCATATAAATCTAAAAAAATACATAGAAGACTAGAACATTAATGAAATACAGTAACAAAAAAGATGTGTGGGATAGTTCTCTAGATTCATAGATGGGAAAAATTAATATTGTTAAGGTGAGAATTCTTCTGAAAGGCATGTAAACATTCAATGCAATCCAAAGCAAAACCACAGGAGGTTTTTTTTTTGGTGGAAATGTGTAGACTGATTCTAAAATTCACTCAAAATGGTCAAAAACTATGAAATACACCATGATCTATGAACAGATTCAAAGATAATAAAGCCACAATAATTAAAAGAGATGTGAGGTTATTATGATTATTCTTTTAATGACATAGCAGAAAATTGGTAAATTGACAATGTCTCCCCAATGTAAAATTGTATGTGAAAAGAAAAATTAAATTAGAAAATAAAGCATTGCTGGTCTTGGCTGCTGTGGAGTCCAACTATGGCAACCACAGGTATGCAGAGTTGCCCTGCTCCATGGAGTTACCAAGGCTGTGATATCTGGAAGCAGGTGGCCAGACTTGTCTTCTCAGGCACCTTCAGGTGAATTTGAACTGCCAAACTCTTGGCAAGTAGTTGAGGGCTTAACAGTCGGTGCCACATGGGGTTTTCAAAAAGAATAACACAGATGAAAATATTTATGTGTTTGTGGTAACAAAATATTTATTAAATGGAACACAAATAGTAACAATAAAAATGTTAAGCTAGACTGAAATTCATTATAGTTAAGAATATTTGGATGGGAAGGAGGAATGTGCTGTCACAGTGTGGGAAGTGAAGCTAGACTTACATAGCAGTGTGTGTGTAAATATTTTTGCATGATAAATTGGCTTAGACTGTAAATTTTCACTTAAAGCACAATAAAATTTTTTTTAAAAGAACACTTGTCCATCAAAAGATACCATTAAGAGAGAGATAAGTCACAGATTGAGAGAAAATATTCTCAATTCAGTTATCTGCTATGATACACATTGAGAATGCATAAAGAATTTCTGCAAAGCAGTAATCAATTAATCAACCAATAAATAGAATGGAAGAAAATGACATTTATTAAAGGAAAATATCCAAGTGGTCTTTAACAATATGAAAAAGTACCCATCAGTCATCAAGTAAACTCATTAGTCATGGGGTAAACTCATTTGTTATAAGGTTAATGCAAACAAAATACACAGTGTACTGTCACACATCTCCCAGAATAGCTAAGATTAATTTAAAACAAACAAACACACAAAGGCAACTGTTTTTGAGACTGTGGAACCCCTAAACCTTTCCTTTATTAAGGATGGGAAAATAAATTGTTATAATCACTTTTGAAATGTTTATCAATATTCCCTAAATTTAAGATGATTGACTCTATTGCACCACAATTCCGATCATATGCACATGCCCAAGAAAAATTAGCACATATGTCTACCAAATGACATGGAAAAGACTGTTTCTGACACTTATCCATAAAATCTCAAAAGTATAGTGTACTTCATAGAAAGAAATAAAGAAACCTTTGACTTACCAAAGTTTTTTCCACTATAATATGCATTTCTAGATACTGAGGTAATTGTTTCAAAAGAAGTTTATTCTGAAAGAAAAAAAATAATACCAAGAGATTTCTGGGTTAACACGTATTGAACCTGTTAAGTACCAAAAAGAGAAATGTTAAGAAGAAAAAAAAAGGATGCCTATAACACTGTCATGAGTTGTGAAATGTAAAAAGGAATCACAAATCAGAAAAATTCACTTCAAATCATATTCCAAGTATGAGAGTCTCAGTGAGCCTGTTACAGTTCTACCAAGCACTATATATTAGCACCGAATGAAGAAAAGTAATTATAGAGATAGAGATATGCCATCTGTTGTCTTCACCTAATGACAAACTTACATTAACAGTTCACACTTAAAGGTTCTTACTGGTTGCTTCCTAAAACCCAAGCCAAGTGCCATCGAGTTGGATCCGACTCGTGTCGGTTGTCTCCTAAAGACTACTGTAATATCACACTGGCAATCTTTCATTCATCCAGTAGAGAAAAATTGGGAAATGTCTGATAACATCGGCACTTGGCTTGGCTTGATAGCTTATAATTTAGGCAGAAATTCAGATACACAGTGCAATTTGTACTCTATCGGGTACACAGGGAAGAATAAAATGCAAAGTGTCAATAACTAACTCTAGCTTCAGGTCGTAAGGCCTTCATCTCAGAGACATTAAAATTTCTTCCTTTCTCCAGTGATATTAGTCACCAAGCGTAAAGGTAATGAGAAGCAAATGTCAGATGGGTCATAGAACAATCTGAATTAAAATAACTGAAAAGGGCTGCTGGCCAACATGGCTCCATAGACAGAAAAACCTAAGTAAAACAGAGAGAAATGTCAGTCCTGGAAGGTGAGGTGTCAAATGAAGAGACAAAGATTTCAGCCCAAAATAGACTGGAATGAGAAACAGACAGAAAACAGAGAATGAGAAGAGACATATGAGAAGTTGTGTCAACTAACCCACCATGGATTCACCATCCTGGATGCCCGTCAGAGGTTCGTAGACAAGGAGCACAGGACAGCAGATTTAGGGAGGTCAATGGGGGACAAACATTTGATAGCAAGCAAGGTATGATTTCCCACACCCATCTTCACCCCACTGCTCTACCTCCAAAACTTCTTGGTTAGTTGCTATGGCTCAGCTGGCCGGGAGACGCAGCATCCATGCCACTTGGCTTTGCCCCCCCACATAGGAGATCAACAGATGGGGAATACATGAGGGCATCTTCAGGAATTCCCAAGAGGACCCAGAGCACCCAGTGGACCTACTCTGTTGCACTATGGCTGAGTGACTGGACCTGCCCACTGGACAAGGAAGTGAAAAATATCTGACCACAGATGAGCACACAACAAAGAAGGCACAGTCTGCATGCACTGGCATAACCAAATAAAACAAAAAAGCAGGATGAAGCAGACAGATTTACAATCAGTAGACAAAGAAAGTGACTACTGAATGGCTCAAAGACAGCAGACAATATATATATATGTATATATATATACAAATATGGTCACTTGGCTTGGCTATATGGTCATACATATAAATGACAGTAAGACTCCAGTAGGTGTCCAAAATAAAACACCAGATGACTTTCCAGTAGAAGAAAAGGCACGAGAATGACCTGATAGGCAATTCAGATCTCTGCTATTCAGAGATATCCAAGAGTCCAAGCAAAAAGCAGGCCAAAAAGTGAGGGGAAGAAAAGACACATTCATCGAAGAGTTCATGAAAATAATACAAGAACAGAATGTCAAAAAAAATTCAAAATTATGAATCATACAAAAACAACAGTTAGAAATCCAAAAGATAAACAACAAAATTTCAGAAATGGACAGTAACATAAAAGTGCTGAAGAGCAGGTTTGAAAGGATGGAAACACAGAATCCATGCAATTGAACATAAACACAAGGGTACATCTCTGAGGAAAAATCAGAAGAAAAATGAAGACACCCAGATAATTATATAGGACACAACCAAAAGCAAAAGTTTGCAAGTACTTTAGATACCCATCGATAGATGAATGGATAAACAAATTGTGGTATATTCACACAGTGGAATACTATGCAGTGATGAAAAACAATGATGAATCCACAAAACATAACATGGATGAACCTGAAAGGCATTATGCTGAGTGAGATGAGTCATAAAAGTACAAATATTGTATGAGGCCACTATTGTAAGAACCCAAGAAAAGGTTTAAACACAGGAGAAAAAATATAGTCTTTGATGGTTAAGAGGGTAGGGAGGGTGGGAGAGGACAATTTATTAATTAGATAGCAGACAAGAATCATCTCAGGTGAAGGGAAAGATAATACATAATACAGGGGAAATCAACATCACTGGACTAAACCAAAAGCTAAGAAGCTTCCTGAGGACAGTCAAACACTTTGAGGGACAGTCAGCAGTGGTAGGGGTTTGGGGACGATGGTTTGCGGGAACATCTAGACCAAAGTTTATTACAAAAATACTCCGCATCCACTTTTGTGAGGGGCATCTGGGGTCTTAAAAGCTAACAAGTGGTCATCTAAGATTCATCAATTAGTCTCAAACCAATTGCATGTCGCCAAGGAGGATGAAAAACACCGAAGACAAGAGGAAAATAGCCCACAAGACAAAGCGGACCACATAATCTAGAGACTCCATCAGCCTAAAACCAGCAGAACTCGCTGGTGCCCGGGCTACTGCCACTGACCACCCTGAAAAGGAAGACAGCAGAGAGTCCCCAGTGGAGCAGGAGAAAAGCAGTGTGCAAAATTCAAGTTCTAGTGAAAAGACTAGGCTTAATGGCCTGACCGAGACTGGAGGAATCCCAGAAGACACAGCCCCCAGACTCTCTATTAACCCAGAATTAAAACCATTCCAAAGCCAAGTCTTCAGTCAAAGAACAGACTGGATTATAAAACATAAAACAACACTCATGAAGTGTCTGTTTAGTTCAAGTAGATGCAAAAGGCTAAACACGCAGCTCCAGTTCAGAGGCAAAATGAGAAGAAAGGGATAAGGAGCTGGGTGAATGGACCTAGGAAATCCAGGGCAGAAAGGA
This sequence comes from Heterohyrax brucei, assembly GCA_028571685.1. NCBI lineage: Eukaryota > Metazoa > Chordata > Mammalia > Hyracoidea > Procaviidae > Heterohyrax > Heterohyrax brucei. The sequence goes on along the minus strand of CM053160.1, from coordinate 64,698,027 downwards.
GGAACACGTGATTGGTTTACAGGGACAGCAACTAGGGTCCCGTAACAATGTGTGTATAAATTTTTGTACGGGAAATCAACTTGAGCTATAAACTTCCACCTAAAATGCAATTCAAAAAAATTTAAAAAATTCACATTCATATTATCAAAGCAACAGTAAAATCTATCTTTGACATTGACATTTTAAAAATAAATTAAAATTATATACAAAATAATAAGAGATGTCGCCATTGATAAAAGCGAACTTCCCAGAACACTAGCTTATTAGTAAATTACTTTTATTATTTTATTTTTGTTCATTTTCTAAACTAATTACAGGAAATTGCAAAAGCAGTTTATGAATTTCATGGACTATTGACCCAGTTTTCCCAAGTGGTTACACATTACCTAACTACATTATCACAACTAGTAAATTTACACTGGTACAACGTATGTTTGTGTATGTCACAATGTGTCATCATGAATCTGCATAATTTTGTCTATAAATTCATTTAACCACCATTTTAATCAAGGTACAGACCAAAGAAAATTTTGTAATACCCCTTTACATTCAAACCCACCTCCAATCCTCCTTAGCACTCCTACACTACAGCAGCAAGAGGCTTCTGACAGTTACCATGTCTAACAATTACCTCCTTCATGAATTCAACCTGGAAAAAGTGCTCCATACCTCACTGCTGAAATCGCTGTGGTCACCTTGTAAGTATTTCCCTTGGGAAGCTACACCCTGGCGCCAGCAGCCTAGTCCACCCTTCAAACCAATTTTAGAACTTTTTTTCTGGAATGGCCATCAGAGTTGTCATTGTTATTACCCTTGATGTCCTGAATGTCATCAAAATGTCTTCCTTTCAAGATTTCCTTTACCTTTGGGCAAAGAAAAAAGTCACTAGGGGCCAGATCAGGTGAGTAGGGAGGGTGTTCCAACACAGTTATTTGTTTACTGGCTAAAAACTCCTTCACAGACAACTACACAATTAAGTTCGTGAACTTGGCTCCTTGTGCAATGGCCATTCCAGAAAGAGTTCCAAAATTGCTTTGAAGGGTGGACTAGGCACTGGCATGGATGCACAACTTCCCAAGAGGTGTATTTTAAAGGTGACTGTAGTGGCATTCAGCAGTGAGGCATGTAGCACTTGTAACAGTTAAGTTCACTGGACCTCATAATTTGTTGAAGTTTTCACCTACTGAAGTGGATCTTAGTTGTTCCCAATTTTTACTACTATAAACGAATAAATGAAGCTTCTTGTACAAGTTTTTGTATGGACATAGGTTTTTATTATTCTGAAACGAACATCTAGAAGCACATTGGCTTGTTGTATGGTAACTAAAAGTTTTTTGAGTCTCTTTTTTTTTTTCCTTGAAAAGAAACTGCCTTCAGCTCTTTCTCCAAAATGGCTATCTAGATAATCAAGTGTCTCCACGGCCCGAAAACAATTTAGATGGAAACAAAACACCCCAAACAGCATGGTAGGACTGATGGACTCAGAGCCCTAGTGACCAGTCCAGTAAGTAAAGCACCTGGCAATTAGCAGAAGAGCAAGATTTTAAGGCAGAAAGTCTTTTGCTCCATCACTCAGGAATCCATCCTTCACAACCCAGCCTCGCTGTAAACCAGGGACCGCAAACACAGTCCACTGCAGGAGGAGGCAGGGCACAAAGCACAGGGCTAAGTGAGAAGTACAGGAACTTCAGGCTAGCTAATAGCCCACCACTTCAAATTTTTCAGTTTCTGCTGGCAGCAATCAGGAAAGGGGATAAAATGTTGAATTCACAGAGTGAAATCAGTCCTTTTCTATCCAGTAAGACTAAAGAAAATAAGCGATTTTGTTTTTTTAAAAAAATTTTATTGCCTCCAAGCTCCTCGACAAAAGAGATCTATTAGAACTGAATGGATTTAAATAACAGGGTGAATCTCTGAGCTGATCCCTCTTTGCCACTGAGTAGATTACAACTCGTAGCAGGTGCTGTAGAACTGAGTAGAAACGGTGCGGATTCATCCTGATGATCTTTTGCTTCGCGGCCATGCTCTTAACCTCTGCACTACCACAGCTCCAAGCCAACCTCTTAAAAAAATAAAACCCACTGCCATCAAGTCAATTCCGACTCATAGAGATGCTGTAGACAGGGTAGAACTGCCCAATAGAGTTTCCAAGGAGAGCCTGGTGGATTTGAACTGCCAACTTTCTGGTAGGCAGCGGTAGCACTTAACCACTACATCACCAGGGTTTCCTGCAAAGGCTTAAAAATTTCCTAAATCCCTAAAAAGTGTGGTATGCCTACAGGAAACATGGCAGTGCCTGAGGCAACACCGAAAGAACTGTCATCTAATCCCAAGGAAGGTAGAAGGCACCGCCTCCCCCAAGGCTTTAGAGGAGCACAGCCCAAAGGGAAGGCTTCCGGCAGAGAGGGTTTCTGCCGGGGTACCAGTAAAAGATACAGTAACTGATGAGTCCGTATTGTTAAGAATCAAGAGGGCAACGCGCCCTCTGGTGGAATTCAGGGAAACAGGGAAGACAGAAACAGAAGTCCGACATACAAATATAATTCCTGGGGAAAGAGAAAACTCCGAGTTTCAGAACTTGACAACATCCAAGATTAGATATGTTATTCAGCATCAAATACATCTGCCACAACCAGGAAGAGAGAAAGAAGTTGGCTGTCTGTAGTCACATACACCCAAGCATACTTCATTTTATCACTGAGTACTCTGGGCTGCTGTCCGTAATTAGTGTGTGTTTGTTACTCTGCAGTTCAAAAGCGTCTGTAAGACAAAGGAAGTGTCTTCTCTGCTTGTCATTCAGAAAGAATGTGATCGCGATATTTTTCCTGTAAACTTGAGATAAACTCTATGCAGAAACTTAAAGTAAATCATAAAACTCCACCAAACTCATACTTAATATAATGACTACTAATAATACTTTATTTAAAACTAAGAAATGAATATAGCTTAAAAATGGCCCAAGGGAAATTCTATGACAGATATAAACAAATATCCTGCATAGAAAACACGTACGTTTTGAAGAGCGGTACAAACTGATCTAACGGATACTTGTAGGACACTACATAAAACAAATGCATAATGTATACAGAATATATACTGAAGGCCAACAACACATTCTTTGAAAATGAAATTAAGTTTAAAATCAATAACCAAAATGTATCTAAAGATTCTCAAATACAAACATTTCTAAATTGCCCAAGGGAGTAAGTGAAATTATAAAATATTATGAACAAATAGCCTATAAAAATTTATGAGATAGTGACATTGGCAAAAATGTCGGAATAGGGAAGTGTGAAAATTGCCCCCTTCTTAAAAGTAGAAAGAAAACTGACAATAACCTTTTTTAAATTCCAGAGATTAGCCAAAGTTTTGCAGTATTCTGTCCATTCTGACTCACAGAGACCCTCCGTACAGCAGAACGAAATACTACCTCGACCTGCTCCACCCTTACAATTCTTGGTACATTTGAGCGCGCCGCTGCAGCCACTATGTCAACCCATCTATTTGAGGGTCTTCCTCTTTTGTGCTGACCCTCTGCTTGACCAAACTTGATGTCCTTCTCCAGGGATTGATCCCTTCTGACAGTGTGTCCAAAGCGTGCAATAAGAAGCCATCTCAGCACCCTTGCATCCAAGGAGCGATCTGGTTGTACTTCCAAGAAATAAACACTGGGGATTTTTTTTTTTTTTTTTAAAGATGGCTTCTTGGTGAAGACAATGATATTTTTACCATTTTTCCTTGCCCTAGTCCTCTCCTCCCACTCGTTGAAAACTAATAGCACACATCTGCAGAGAAAACCAGTAGTCTGGCAGCCATGAAGAAAGTGGAGTGTCCTCAACGCCTCATTCTGAGGAAATTGCGGTGATGTGACCTAAACCAATGTTCTCTAGAAAACATGCTTGCAAGGCAGCCTGAACCTGACCTTACTCTTAGCTCCCAGTATAACACTTCTTCCTCAAAAACATCTACTGAAAATAATGAAGGGAAACTTGTTTGACTTTCATAGCCCTCTGAGGCGATTGGTAATAGCTGGGGCAAACAACCGACTAACACAAAAGCTTACAAGAAAAAGCTGGGGAATGGGTTTTCATTAGCGGTTTGAAAAGCTGTGAAGTATTTCTGGACATCTGCAAGGCCACATGTTTGTGTAGGGCTGTGCACAACTCCAAGGCTGTACAGATGCTCAAAAAAGACCTGAAAGGGCCCTACACTTCCGCCTCTGACTGATTGATGCTCTGTGCAAGCAGAAAGTCAAGTCAAAAACAGTTGTCAACGGCCAGGCTAAATGTTGCAAATGTGCTTCAACACACACATCAAGACCCTCTGCCAAGACTGGAGATTCACTGGCTCTAAACGTTTAAGTGAATCTGTGTCAAAGCACTAGATTATTACTAAGCTAACAGAGGGAATGCTTCAGAGACGACACACAAAAAGAAAACCAACTTTAAAAAATCAACTTAGAAAGTGTACACATGCTCACATGTACATAAACAACTGCTACAAGCAGCAGCAACAATAAACAGTGGGTTGAGGAGAATTTTCTTTCAGAGTTATCACAATATGTTGTATAAAATGTCTAGGTTACAATAAAAATTATAAGACACCCCCCCGACGCTCCCCAAAAAGCAAAAGCATGTGGACCGTACACAGAAAAAAAGCAAGAAAGTAAGCTGTAGACACTCCCTAGGAGAAAGCCTAAAGGTTGGGCTTACTACAAAAAGACCTTAAGTCAGCTATTTTAAATAAGTCTAAAGATTCAATGCAAATAATGGGAAGTATTAAAATTACATGTCAACAAACAGGGACTACACTAAAAATGTAGAAATTGTAAAAGTTGAAAAAAATGAATGAAAAATTAAGTTAACTGAAATAAAAAATTCCTTAGAGAAGTTTAACAGTAAATTTCATCAGGGAGAAGAAAAAAAATCAGTGACTCTGGTACCTCAACATATTAAAAGTAATTTTACCATGGTGAGGTAACAGCAGAGGCTGTTCTTCCTGTATTTCTAAATCTCATCCAATAATATGTGTTTTGTTTAAATAAAAATAGAAAGAAATGTCATGCAATGCATCATAATATGAGTTTGAATACATATTGGTTTTCAAGATAGTTTTGAAGAAATACAGATTTTTTTAGATACAGAAACCAGGCATCGAATTTAATATTCCTACTGAACAATTTCCATCGCCCTGGAGTCGCTTCCAAGTCACGACAGCCCTACAGGACATAGTAGAACTACACAATAGATGTCTAAAGTTGTAAATCTTTACAGAAGCAGATTGCCACAACTTTCTTCCCTGGAGTGTCTCGTGGTTTTAACTCCTGAAGACCAAAGAAAAAATGATGCTTTTGAAGTATGGTGTTGGCAACAGATACTGAATATACCATGGACTGCCAGAAAAGCAAACAAATCTGTCTCGGAAGAAGTACAACCAGACTATTCCTTACAAGGAAGGACTGTGAGACTTTGTCTCACATATTCTGAATGTGATCTCAGGAGGGGCCAGTCCTTGGAGAGGAACATTATTCTTGGTAAAGTGGAGGGTCAAGAAAAAGAAACATTGTCAATGAGACAAAGTGACACAGTGGCTGCTACAATGAGTTCAAAGATAGTGACAATTGTGAGGCTGTCCCAGGACCATTCATAGGGTCACTGTGAATGGGAACCAACTCAACAGCACCTAACAACAGCAACAATAGCTGAACATTGTACTTCAACTAGACTATTTTCATAATTAACAGAATTCCACAGAAGTAATTTCCTGGTATTTCGTAATACCAGGATCCGCAGTTACCTGTGAACTTGTATGAACCGTATGGGGCTGGTCCTTCTGCCAAGAATTGCTCCCATTTTCTGCTAACATTGTTACCCCTGGAACGTCATTTCTTACTTGATACACAATGTGCTCAAATCTTGCTGAAGATTCTATTGGTTCCATTGCATAGGTAATGTTTTCAAACTGAAGGAATCCCCTGTATATTCAGTACAGAATCATTACAAAAATTCTGCAAATCATTCTCCTTCAAAGCCATAAGTTGAAATGTGAGAAATAAGGAACCTCAGCAAATGACAGATTCTTAAATGCACTCTCATTTCTGATTGGCCTAGTGTTTATTTCGTACTATGGAATCTGTTCAGAATTTTGAGAATAAGATTCCTTTGTGTAGTGGTTAAGTACTTCATGTGCTAACCAAAAGGTCAGCAGTACAAATCCCCTAGGTGCTCCTTAGAAACTCTATGGAGCAGTTCTACTCTGACCTATAGAGTCAATATGAGTTAGAATCACCTTGATGGCAGTGGGTCTGGTTTTTGGTTTTTCTTACAGAGCTTAGAATAAGGGGAAGCAGATATACAGAGTAGATATCCAAAGAGGTTGATAGCCTTCCAAGCTACATTCAAAGAGAGCCAATTTCTGATAGACATATGTAAGTTCTGGAAACGAGAAAACCAAAACAACACAAAACATAAAGAAAAAAGTCAGGGAAAGCCCTTTTTCTTTGCTCTGGTTCTTTCTTTCTTTTATAAATATATTGCAATCCATTTACAAGAATCACTTATCCCTGCTCTTTACCTCTGGGAGACCTTCTAATTAGTTCTTTCTACTTCCAGTACTGAGTTTCCATGAGGTGAGAGTATATTATCGGTACTTATCACACTTAAGTTATTAATGTCTGTTACCAAAACAAATTGAGAGAACAGAAAAAGAATGCAATGATAATGTTTAATAAGATGTTTTAAAGACTTCTCTCCTAAAGTGATTCCTTCCTGCACATTTATTGGAAATATTTCCAGCTATGACAACTTGTAGTGATTTCTTTGGAATGGTCAAGTAGGTCCACATATTCATATTAATATAAATGGAAGGAAGTCTCTCGTATAGAAAATCCCAGATTTGACTTCCCCTTAAACCTGCCTAGATTTCTGTCTGTCAGTCATTAGGTTTCAGTGTAAACTATACTCTAAATTTTTCACCTATGTATATCCCTTAAGATACTATGACCTGAGTCCAGAACAGATGCTGAGTGTCACAGCTGAATTTGGAAAATCTGCAACATATCCTTGGTAATGACAGTGCATCTGAAAACAGAATAGAAATTAGAAAGGCAAATAAATAAATTCCTTATTAAAAAAACAAAAATAAATTCTCAAACATTTCAGGTGCCTCAAAACATTAAAAGCATTGATGATAGTAATAAGATAATAATAATGATAAGTCTGTGAATCATACAGAATTATTAACACAGATTTTCAAGAAAAGAAAAGATTTTGACAACTTTATTATTCTCTGTCACCTAGGTGCCTACAGGTATCCCCCGGTAGCTGAGTTTCCTCTCCATCATACGTCATTTCTATGTAGAACAGCCAACCTGAAATAGTGGCTGGAGCTATTTGGAATAAAAGATTTGTACTTAAGAATCAACGAGGAACACATACATCCTAATGCTAGTGATACGTCTTCTTCAATAGAGAAGCATATGGTAATAAATGTCTAAGACATCAGAGTCTTACCTTTAAATATGAAGGCTCAGAGTGTAAGGAGCCAATTTCATTATACGTATAAACCAAAAAGTTCTTGGGTAAGAATGACCTAAGAAAAACAAACAAACAAAAACACTTAAGTTATGAATTCAATATGATGTATACACTAAAAATAATCAAAATTAATCTGAAATGTACATGATTTATGTGATAACATACTTAGAGTTGTTTCAATGTGGCATAACAGTTAAAATTCACAGAAATAGTGTATTTAGGGCATTTAGTCTTTCTTAACACTAAAACAGATTGTGAATCCTTTCTGATCATGTATTTGTAAGCGTGGAGGGGGCTACCTATGTTTTCATTCAACAAATATTTGCTAGGTGTCTGCTGTGTAATGGGACCTATTGTAGGTACTGGGATACCACAGTAACCAAAACAGACAAAAAATTCTGGTCTTCAGGACAGTCAAGGTAATATACAACTAACACGATGGATGATGATAAACAAAGTGAGGTTGCTGGAGATTGGTCCTAAAATTTAAGTAGGATGATATGGCAATGCTCTCTGAACTGATGATTAAAGATCCAAAAAACAAGCCATGTGGATTTGTCTAAAAAGATATTCCAGGCATAAGCTGGAAGAAATGGAAAGACACTGAGGCAGAAATGTGTTTCATACATACAAGGAACAACAAGTGGCAATTTGCCTGGAGTGAAGTGGCTAAGAGAGAAAGTAGAGATGCCCCATGGTATTGCAAATGTGTAACAGGCTCAGGTCCTGTCTGAAAGGTTGGCAGTTCAAGCACACTCAGAAGCTCCTTGAAAGAAAGGTCTTGCCATCTACTTCCAAAAAATCAACATAGAAAACCCTCCAGAGCACAGTTCTACGGTGACATATGTAGAATTGTCATGAGTCAAAGTCAACTTGACAGTTACTAGGTTTTGTTTTAAGTAAGAGACAGGGTCACAAAACTGTTGGAGGGTTTTGAGCAACTAAATGACAAGATCAGACCAATACTTTAATAGTATTAAGCCAAAAGCTGTTTCGAGAATAATATGTAGGGGCAAGTCACCGAAAGCAGGGAGACCAGGTAAAGTGCCATTGTAGTCATCCAGGCAAGGCATGAAGGTGGCTTCAACTACAGCAGTAGTAATAGAGTGCCCATCCTCTGCCCAGATTTTGAAAATAGAACACCTGGCCTATAACAACCCCTTGGCTATGAGATAAAACAAAAGGTGCCAAGGACAACGCCAAGCTTTTTGTTCTGAGAAACTGAAAGGATGGAGTCAGCACCGACAAGATGCTCAACAGTTACTTTTGAACATCTTCAGTATGAGAGTTCTAGTTAGCACATCCAAGGAGAAGTATCAAATAACTAATCAGCAAAATTGTTATGGAGTGTACAGGAAAGGTACAAAGTAGAGATGTACATTTTGGCAATAATCAACACAGAAGCCAAGAAACCAAACCCATGGCTGTTGTGTGGATTCTAACTCACTGTGACCCTGCTCAAGAGAATAGAATTGCACCACAGGGTTTCCAAAGATTCTAACTACCGATCTTTTGGTTAGCACTGGAAGCTCTTAAACACTATACCATCAGGGTTCCCATTCAATACATAGATAATATTCTGGGCTACAAGATGGACGAGATAACTAGCTGATGAGCGTAGCTAGAAAATCAGATGGGATCCAAAGAGAGTATCACAGAGCAAGTTTCAAATATTGGAGAAATGAGAAAGAATTAGACAAGAAGACTGAGAAGGGACAACCAAAATGGTAAGAATTAAGCCAGAAGTGCATGAAATCTTGGAAGCCAAATTAAAAAATTATTTTAGGGAAAGGAGAATGACAATTGTGCTAAAAGACACTAATGCCAAGCCAAGCCAAGTGCCGTCGACCGGGTTAAGAAAAATGAAGACTAGTAAGTAGTCATAGCATTTAGAAGCAAAGTTCATTGATGATCTTATCAAAAGATACTTTCAGTGGAGTTGTCAAGGGGACAAGATCAGTTTAATTATCGTAAATTAAGTGTAAAGAATAATGAACTAAGTGTGAATAATTTTCTCCAGCCTTGTTAAACTATAAGAATGTAGGCAGAGAAAAGTCCCCAAGCCCACTGCCACTAAGTTCATTCTGACTCATAACAGCCCTGTAGGACAGAGCAGTACTGCTCCATGGAGTTTCCAAGGAGCATCTGGTCTATTTGAACTGCTGACTTTTTGGTTCGCAGACGTAGCACTGAACCACCATGGTACCAGGGTTTCCAGATAATAGATAGTTAGCTATAAATATGTATTTTCAAAGATAACAATAGAGAAAATGCAGTTTGATTACATTTGTATAAAATTCTCAGAAAGCAAAAACTTAAAAACAGGAGTATATTGTTGCCTGGGGCGTTGGATGAGAATATGGATTAACTGCAAGCTGGGCAAAAGAGAGCTGATAGGAAGAATAAAAATATGCTAAAGCTGATTTATGGTTGATGACTGCAACACTACATAAAGTTATTAAAATTATTGTACACTTGAAATAGGTGAACTTAACGATTTGTAAAATATACCAAATAAATGCTATGTCATTAGTATACCCATAAAAAGCATACCACCTACTGAATTTCATGCCAGTCACAACTTTATGTGTAACTATGTTTGATATCACATCATACATGCCTAGTACATAACTTGCAGTTCCTGAAGCCAATGGCTTATACTCAGTAGGAAGTTTATAAATACGTAGCTTATTTTTTAACTTCAAGATAACATGCTGTAAAATTAAATTCAAGTGTCTCATGGACCTCACATTCAACCTCTTATGACTCCTAAATTAAAAATGGGTTGATAAAACCTGTCTACATTACACTGCATTTCTGCACTGAAATCATGTACAAATCTTGTACAAAACAAAATCAAAACTTTTAAGGGAAAATTACAACTTACTGTTTTTTGAGATGCAGAGTGTATGGCTTTCCATCGATTGTAATGATATAAATCTGAAATAAAGTAAATCAATAGAGATTATTGAATAAACCAGAATATGTAAGTAAAACATTGTTGTTATGCAATTTAGAAAAGCATACACCCAGTCCATTGAAAAAGCATGAACATATGCTTCAGTATTTATTTTTCTAAATGATAAGAATTTATTCTTATTATTCTAATTAATTCAGGACCAGTGCAATAATATACAGAGTTTTTATTTTTTTTAAGGACAAAATAAGAGCAACATTTTGAAAAAAATTTTAGCAGACTGAAAACTACATGTTATTTGCATGCACATTTCTAGTTGAGATGACTGAGACCTTGTAGTAACCTTACATCCCACACTGAAGATGAGAAAACAATAAAAAGATTACAAATATGTATACACAAATTCCCATACATACTTAGAGCCACTAAGCAACAGTCAGGAAATGAAACAAGTGAAGGAAAAGAAACAACATTGAAAGCAGACAAGAAGCCAGCAAAGAATGCCACAGCATCAGATAAAAGATATAAGAGTTGTACGAGACACAAGGTCTTATACAAGACGTACACCAAACCCAAGAGTTCTGATGTATCAGGGACTGAGGAAAAATAACACATTTTAACGTGGTGATACCCGGGAACAGGAGGTGACTCTATGCAGTCTTACAGGTTGAATAACTGGACCAAACCCAAACCAAATCCACTGTCATCTAGTCGATTTTGACTCATAGCAACCCTACAGGACAGAGGTAGAACTGCTGCATAGCTTTTCCAAGGCATGCCTGGTGGATCCAAACTGCCAGCCTCGTGGTTAGCAGACATATCACTTAACTGTTACAGCAGCAGGATTTACAAATAATTGGACAGTCTCCGCAAATGCATATAGACATGCATCCCAACAAAGCCACATTTTCTTGTCAAGACAAGTCAATTTAGAAAGAGATCTCTTAAGAGAAACAGAGTCTGAGAGCATGGTCACAATGCTGCTATGACTGGAAAAATCCAGGGAATCCAGGTAGATCAGCTACTTAATAACTCAGACTTCAGGTAAATTTTGTCCCTATCATGCCCCCTGGTGATACTGTAAGCTACTACAGCAAATCACAGACATTATCCCAAGCTGAACGCAAAACAAAGGAATTATAGAGTCTGAAAGACCATCAACTACAATAGCAAACAAAAATAAAAATATTCCATTTCTGAGTAATGTCTACATCATGAAAGAAAGATAATTCAACAAATGAAATAAATTATTCCTGAGGGAACAGCATGTGTAAGTCAAACAGAACATTAAAATAAGTATATAATTTAAATAAACACAAAACTTAGAATAATTATATTTACAGTCTTAGTCATCGAGTGCCGCTTTAGCATAGATACCACAGTGGATGGCTTTAAAACAAGAAATGTTTACTCTTATGCAGTTCAATAGGCTACAAGTCAATCCAAGATATCTGCTCCAGGGGAAGGCTTTCCCTTTTTGTCAGCTCTGGAGGAAGGTCCCTGTTTTGCAACCGTCTTTGGTCAGGGAGCATCTTGGCACAGGAACCGCAGGTCTGAATGACAGGCTCTACTTCCAGTGCTACTTTCTTGATGGTACGAGGTTCCCACTCTTTAGCTTACTTCCCTTTATCTCTCATAGAATAAAAGGAAAAATGGAGGTGCAAGCCATACTTTAGGGAGACCCTCTCTACACTGGAGCAGGGAGGTGATCTTAGGAAGGGTGTTACCGTGCCCCCCCCCATGTATTTACTCTCTCTAGAGAAATAAGAGTGGATATTACATACCAGAATCAATTACTAGCTCAATCACAGTGATTAATTCCTAAAAATACACAACACTTAATGTTTAGCGTATGCCCATCTTTTTCCTAAGCACTTCACATCTGAAAAAATATGTTTAAACCTCACAACAATCATATTTTCAATTCTGTGGAAAAGAAAGTAAGCTATTCTTCCAGATGATGTATCTGATAAGAGTTAAGAGTTGACCAGAATACCCATGGGCTTTAGCACCATATTACACTCATAACATGTGGAAGGTAGCAGACAGTTCTCATTGAAAAGAACATAAAAGTATGGAACTGAAGCAACTGTAGACCAATGAAATGAAAATACAGTTGTTTGTTTTTAAGTATGGTATTATTATGATTTATTAAGCACAAATTAGTGAATTAGCGAGGATGAAGTTCAAAGCTAATTTTCAGAATAACATTCAAAATGATTTAAAAATGGAACATTTCAAAGAATTAATAAGAAAATAGCATTTTCAGAACGTTCAACATCAGCTGGTAAGAATTTCAGACAGGCTAAATAAAAATAATAAAGAGGAAGCAACAAAAAATTCTAATCTAAATTTGCTTAGAAATGAAGATATTCTCATTTTATGTGCTCACTACAGATCATGCAAGAACATGAAGCAAAAACTAATAAAGAAGGAGCTAAATTATCCCTTAAAATTCTAAGAAAGGAGAAAAATCTTGTAGAAATCATGGTACTCAATTTTTAGGTTTTCTATAAAGCAACCATAAGCAAGATAAAAAATGACAAAACAAAAAACAAGGAAAAAAAAGGAACAGATTGATTAAAGGGACAGAAAAAAAAGGGGGTTACAAATAGACCCACATAAATATAATCAACTAATTTGTGAAAGGTACCAAGAAAATTCAATGGAGAAAGATAGTCTTTTTCAACAGGTAGTGCTGGAAAAACCAGATGCATATGCAGAACAAAACAACCCAACACAGACATCACATCTTCCACAAGCATTAACTCAAGAGGAGCCTATAGAACTAAATGAAAAGGCAAAACTAAAATTCTTCTGGACTAAAACAGAAAACTTGGGTAAACTTGAGATTGGTGATGAGTTTTTGGATATGATAGCAAAAGCACAAGTCATTAAAAATTTAATAAACTGGACTTATTAACAGCCCAGTAAGCCAACAGATCTAATCAACATATGTAGAATACCCCACACATCAAAAAACATACTTTCTTTTCAACTGCCCTCAGAAAATATCCCCAAATAGAACATACCCTGGGATATAAAACAAATTAAAAATATGTAAAGTACACTGAGTGGCTAAGACACACCCCAACTCCCCTGTAACAACTAAAGGAGGAAGAAAACAAAAACAAACAGTAAAATAGCAATAACAAGAAGATAGAAACACAAACATAAAACTGAATTTCAACATGAAACTAAAAGTAGCAAGATGTGATTTGAAGGAAGAACAGGCACACTAGAAGGTAGAAAATTGTGTTTTCCTTTCTCTAGCACCCAGGAAACCTACTAGACCAAACCCCACTATGACGAAGCCTGCATCTCCTGAATGAGAGGTAGCTTCTGCAGATAGGTAGACAAAGAATCACCCTCTCCCAAAACCTAACCACTGATGTTGAGTCAATTATGACATGTAGTGATCCTGTGAGACACAGTAGAACTGCCTCACAGGGTTTCCAAGAAGTACCTGGTAAATTTGAACTGCCTACATTTTGGTGAGCAGTCATAACTCTCAAGTACTGTGCCACCAGGGTTTAAAGGTTATTAGTGGACTGAGCTTCCTAAGGAGGAGAAAGAGTGGAAGTAAGGCTTAGCATTTCCTGTAGATCTGCTGTGTCAGAGACTGACTCAGCAGGAAAGCAGAAAGCACATGGTTCTAATCCACATTTCAGAGGAGCTGAAGTATCCTGAGTGGAAGACAGTCCCAATGAGAGACCGACAGGCAGAGGGACAATGGTGAAGTGCTGTTAGTAAGAGCGGGGGAGCAACAGTAATAGCTTTTGCTGATGATCCAGTGAATCTGAGTTCTCACTGCGGCAGCACTCAGTGATGAAGATCAAAAACTACAGCCTTCAGTGTGGATTACATTTCAACACAAAGAAAACAAAAATCCTCACAACTGGACCAGTAAAGAACATCATGACAAATGGAGAAATGATTGAACTTGTCAAGTATTTTGTTTTACTTGGATCTGCAATCAACTTCCACGGAAGTAGGAGTCAAGAAGCAAACGATGTGTTGCACTGGGCAAATCTACTGCAAAAACCTTTTTAAAGCATTAAAAAGCAAAGACGTCTCTTTGAGGACTAAGTTGCCCCTGTCCCAAGTAATGGTACTTTCTATTGCCTCGTATGCATGTGAAAGCTGGACAATGAACACAAAAGATCAAAGAAGTATTGGTGCCTTTGAACTATGGTGTTGGCAAAGAATGTCATATACAACACAGTCTACCAGAAGAACAAACAATCTGTCTTGGAAGAAAAATAGCCAGACTGGTCCTCAGAATTGAGGATGGCAAGACTTTTCTCATGTACTTTGGCCGTGTCATCATGAAGGACCAGTCCCTCGAGAAGGACACCATACCTGGAAGAGGGTCAGTGAAAAACAGGAAGAACCTCAACAAGACGGATTAATAGAGTAACGTAAATCATGGTTTCAAGCATGGCAAAGATTGTGAGGATGGAGCAGGACTGGGCAGTGTTTGTGTTGTGCCTGGGGTCACTGTGAGTGGTAGCTGACTCAAGGCCACCTAACAACTGTGTGTGTGTGTGTGTGTGTGTGTGTGTGTGTATGCGCGCGTGCGTGTGCATTTTTCAGTTGATTCCAACTTACAGTGATTCTATAAACAGTAGATCTGTTTGTTCTTCTGGTGGTCTATGGGATATCAACATTCTTCTCAAACACCACTATTCAAAGGCATCAATTCTTCTTTGTTCATTTCTTTGTTCTCTGTCCAGCTTTTGCATGCATATGATGTGATTGAAAATACCATGGCTTGGGTCAGACGTATTATAGTCTTCAAGGTGAAGTCTCTACTTTTCAATACTTTGAAGAGGTCCTTTGCAGCAGATTTTCCCAGTGCAGCCCCTACTTGTCTGTTTCCAAGGAACAGCTGGTAGATTCGAACTGCTGTTATTTGATTAGCAGCTGTAGATCTTCACCTGTACACCACCAGGATTCCATCTACATGAGTGTAATCGAGAAAGCATTTCTATAAAACCACAGAGATCTTTATTACACAAAAATAGGAGTATGTGCAGCTCTTGTATCTCAACATATCCTTCATCTCGATCTATACACTTCCAAAGGGTGTGGTTGTATCTGTCTAACCTTTCCTCAAAGAATTCTGTACTCTGTGATTCATGCTATGCCCAAACTGACATTTTGGCATCCTCAAGGAACTCAAATAGAGTTCTCATTAAATGTTTGAGTTTGGATGACGAAAAGATATTTGGAGAAGCAAGATCAGGGTTACAGGGTAGATGCGGTAAGGTTTCCAGATGAAATTCTCATGAAAGAGCCCTTGCTTGTTCTCCTGAAATAATGAACAGCTGTGTTGTCCTGAGGCAAAAAATATTCTCTGACTCAACTTTCTTGACATTTTTCTCATCAGTGCAGTTTTCAATTTTTTTAACATGTTGTTGTTAGGTACTGTTGAGTAAGGTCCAACTCATAGTAACCGTGTGAACAACAGAATAAACACTTCCCTGTCTTACACCATGTCCACATCATTTTTATGCTTAAGCCCATTGTTGCGGCCACTGTGTCAATCCATCTCGTTGAGGATCTTCCTCTTTTTTGCTGACCCTTCACTCTACCTCACTTTACCAAGCATGATGTCCTTCTCCAGGGACTGATCCTTCCTGACAACATGTCCCAAGTATGTAAGACAGTCTTGCCATCTTTGCTTCCAAGGAGCACTCTGGTTGTACTTCTTCCAGAACAGATCTGTTTGTTCTTCTAGCAGTCCATGGTACATTCAAGATTCTTCTCAAACACCTTAATTCAAAGGTATCAATTCTTCCTCTGTCTTCTTGGTTCATTGTCCAGCTTTTGCATGCATATGATATGATTGAAAGATACCATGGCTTGGGCCAGACATATTTTAGTCTTCAAGGTGATGTCTTTACTTTTCAATACTTTGAAGAGGTCCTTTGCAGAAGATTTTCCCAATGCAGCCCCCACTTCTCTGTCAGTGGAGGCTTGCTTGTTGCTGTGATGCTGGAAGCTATGCCACTGGCATTTAGGTACCAGCAGGGTCACCTATGGTAGACAAGTTTCAGCTGAGCTACCACACTAAGACAGACTAGGAAGAAGGACCCGGCAGTCTACTTCTGAAAGGAATTAGCCAGGGAAAACCTTTCTCAACATAAGCTCCTGTTATCGTCCTGCGACCTTCAAGAAAATCTATCAGGATTACTCGTCTGGAATCCCCCCAAAGTGTTATCATAACCTTCTGAGCAGTCTTGCCTCTCTTCGGTCATCTAGGAGGTCTTCCTGACTCTACTTAAAATGCTTCCTCTATCTAAAAATTGTTGTTTGTGTGGGGTAGCATACCCATAAACTTGTTGCAAAACTTCAATGATTTGGGAAGATCTCCATTTCAGTTTTGTTAAAAATTTGATATTAGCCCTTGACCCCAAAATCACCACCACATGGCACAAAAAGTATCCTTTTTTGTGAAGACACCCTACTGCGACTAAGACAAGTGCATGATTGAGAGAATTTCTCTGCAGTCATCCACTGATCCAAGATATGATTATACATATTTTGTTTGGAATGAGCCCTCATAATGATATATTTTGACTTACCCTCCTGTATGTTTTCTGTTGTTAAGTTCTTTCATCAATGATATCCTCATTCTACACCCTCTTATGAATCCAGCTTGAATTTCCAGCAGTGCTGGGTCAATGTGCTGCTGCAATCATTTTTGAATTACCTTCAGCAAAATTTTTACTTGTGTATGATACTGCTTGACAATTTCTATGTTCTATTGGATCAACTTTCTTTGCAAGGGGCATACAGATAGGTCTTTTCCAGTGGGCTGGTCAGATAACTGTCTTGCAAATTTCATGGCATAGGTGAGTGAATTATTCCAGTATTTCATTTATTTGTTGAAAAATCTCAATTTGTATTGCATCAAAAAAAGAAAAAAAGAAGAGAGAGAGATGTACATTCCACTTGTCTCCTACAGGGATTTATGGTTCCAACACTTGCTTCAGGGTGTAGACTTGTTTATAGTCTAACATAATCTGGTATAAATGAATCACCTAAGAAATGAAATTGCATAAACCAGCCCCAGACATAGAGGAACTAACTTGGTACTATCAGGTAGGGCTTGGTGTTCTCCTGCCGAATGTAAAAAAATTTCACAGAACACAAACTTCACAAGGGACCACTGTGTGACAATTATAGATTAACACAAAAATACAACTTCACAACCATGCCTGAACCACACAAAGAAAAAGAGGCATTTGACAATCTTGAAAAAAATGACCGAATATCTCCCTTGTCAGGTTAATGCGAGTAGTTGCTGCTTATTTGCCAGATACAGCTTTAGCATCTTTCTCATTTTCCTTTCTCCTAGATGTGATTTATCACGACATACAAGTACAGAATTGTCTCCAATTTCCTGACAGCCTCCAAACCAGAGCAAAGGCCTATTTGCTTAAAACCTTAAAATCCCTTAGCACAAGCTCAAATCCTGTAATAAGTCTTTTCTAATACCCATTTAGGGAGATGTCTCATAGTTCCCTGTAGCACGTGTTCTTTCCTACTGGCTGCAAAACAAATGCAATGTGCTCAGTTGTGAGTGCATTCACAGCAGTCGTTGGCAGGAACGCACTGAGAAAAGAAAACAAATGCATTACAACTGATGTCATCTCTCCTCAACAAGAAATTGCTTTCCGGTGCGACACCAAAAACACTGTTCAGTTTCCAAAGACAGACATACAAAGTTGGTGTTTGAAACTTCTTACACACAAAAAGAAAGAAAGAAAAGACAGACAAACAATTCTGCTGTCGCCGAGTTGATTCTGATTCATAGTGACCTTTTAGGCAAGAGTAGAGTTGGGTTATACAAATTCTAAGGTGCAGCTGGAGGACTCAAGTTGTCAAACTTTGAGTTAACCAGTGTACCATAAGGGGCCCATACTGGAGTATGTGATTATCACAATTGACACAACTGTACGTAAGCCTGTTAAAAAGAAACTCTGTATACATCTAAAAAAAAAAAAAAAAAAAAAACAAAACCTTGAGTAATAAGGGCAAGAGATTAAAGGAAGAGAATAAGAGATGTAACAAGAGGTAACAAGAGGTCTGCTCTAAGAAAAAGGAGTGTTGGTGGCTCTGTGCTTAAGTTCTGGGCTGCAAACCTAAATGTTGGTAGTTCAAATCCCCCATCTGCTCCACGGGAAAAAGATGGGGCAGTCTGCTTCCCTAAGGCTTACGGTCCTGGGAGAAGTTCTCTTCTACCCTATAGGGTTGCTGCAAGTCAGGACAGACAGATGGGCAGTGGGCACTGGGTATGCTAAGAAGTAAAAGAAAATTATTAAGAGCGTGCTACCACAGAAAATAAATGACTTCAAGGATACCAAATATTCCAGGATCAATACCACAAATGTCACAATTACTGAAGAAGTATACACCATAGTCAAAACATTTCACCCTTTGAGATACAGTTGCTATATGCTAAGTAATAAGCAATTACAGAAGTTTAAAATGATTAGGTTATGAGACTGTACAGTAGTAAATAAAAAAGTAGAACAAAATGCTTTTCTGTAAAGAATTTCCCAACAAAAGATTATAGTGGAATTGGAGTTACAAATTAAAGATTAGATTATGTTCTAAGATTCATAGCTTTGACACCTTAAATCTTAAGCTTCTTTCTTAAAGGGGGAAAAAAAACCCTATCTCAAAGTTGATGAGAATGAAATGAAATTAGTGCATGGCAGTACTTGATGACTGCTATAAAGAAAACCATTTGATCATGATTTGCAGATATAATCTCAGATACATATTATTTTTGTAGTAGAACATAATCGTGCTGGATTTCACTACTGTGTGCCAATTTGAAGTTAATGGATTTTAATTATCTTAACTTACTTTTAGGGATTGAACTGTGTCCCCCTCAAAATGACTAGGCCATGATTCCTGGTATTGTGTGATGTTCCCAGGTGTTGTAAATCCTGCCTCTAGGATGTTAATGAGGGCGGATGGGGAGCTATCATGTTAGAGGGGCAGGTCTCAATATGTAAGATTATATTGTGCCTTGAGACGGTCTCTTGGGATATAAGCGGAAGGGAAGCACACAGTCAGTGACTTCACACCATCAGGTAAAAAGCAGTAACAGGAGAAGGCTGTTCTTTGGAAAGTATTTGGGGTCCCTGTACCTCAGGAGCTTTCAGTCTAAGGGAAGATTGACAATAAGGAACTTCCTCTGGATCCGGCACTGAAAGTCTTCCCCTGCAGCTGACGTCCTGAATTTGGACTTGTAACGTACTGGACTGTGACAAAATAAATTTCTCTTTGTTAAAGCCGTCCACTTGTGTGATATTTCTGTAACAGCAGCACTAGATGACTAAGACACTACTCATTTTTAAAATTTCTTCTTCAGCTTGAAAAATACTTCAGTCTTAATCCCTGTACTGTGACCTCTGTTATAATGTAAAACATTACAAATCTTCCTATTTTCAAGTTTTGTTTTTTTTTTTGACAGAGAAAAATGTTCAACCCAAAGGCTTAACGTCTTTTCTGTAGAGTGCATATGAAATCAAATGTGATATTTTTTATTTTGTCTTTTCCGTTTGTTTGTTTCTTTGGTTAGTTACTTTTAGGAAGGCTGATACTTCTGAGCCACATTTTGAGAGTCTACATTTTACTCAATTTCTCTGTCATGTAGTGAACTCTAAAAAATTTTTATAATATTCAGTCTGGAACACTGTCACACTTACTTCATACTGATTTTTTTCCTATCAGTATGATTGGTCGAAGGTGTTTATTCCTTGAAAATTGTGAATAAGTATGCACGAAAACATAGAGTTGAAGAGGAGGGGAAAGAGAATGGAGGGAAAAAATCAAGCTGTCAGAAAGGATCAAAATATACAACCAAAATATCTAGCTTTGCAAGTGAACCAATTAGTAGGATCTTACACTAAAACGAAAGATAGATCTTGAGGCATGAATCATCTTTAACGTTTTAAATTATTAAAAAGTAAACAAATAAAAAAATTTGGTCAATTACTTGCGTCCCTGAATCCTCACTCTCTTTTAACCTTATCTTCCGAGGAACGATGACTTGCAAGATGATTTCTTCAGAATCTGCAATAAGAAAATGTTCGGGGTTTTTGTTTTGCATGAAAAAACCACCTCTGTCAATCATGGCTGTATACCCTTAGCCCATGGGTGGGGTCCTCCTGCTCTTACTAAAATCTCTTAAAACTCTAAATAAACTGATTTATTTAAATGAGTCCACTTTCTTTTCTGGCCCACTGCTTTCACTAGATTTTAAATGGTGCATCGAAAAAGCTAAGTTTTTTTTCTTTTCTTAATTTTTTTTTATTGTGGTTGAGTTTTTCTTTTTTGAAGTGTATTAAATTTCTACAGGAGGATTCTGCTTGTTTTTATTGGCACCAACCCAGGCGTTTTCCTTAAGAACTCAGGAGTCAATTGAGCTCATCAGTGTGCCCCACAAAACCCCCTGCCGTTGAGTCAATTCTGACTCATAGCGGTCCTGTAGACTCAGAAGAATTGCTCCACGGAGTTTCCAAGGAGCACCTGGCGAATTTGAACTGCTGACCTTTCGGTTAGCAGCTGTGGCACTTAACCACTAAGGCCACCGGGGTTTCCTCATCAGTATAAGCTGATTAAAATCCTCTAGCCCTCCTGGAGTGGTATGGACAGGAAAACGTCTTCAGCTCTCCATTGCCAATCCCACCCTGGGCGCTGATGTTGCTGGCGGACTAATCCGATGACACGGTAGGTTCACCCAGCCTTGCCATGGGTGAAGGTGTGAATGAAGGCACCCAGAAGATTTCAGGGTAGGGGAGCGAAAGGATCTTCGGGTTACAGTCCAGTGTTGCCCTGAGACACCCCAACCCTTCTCTAAGGCACAAGGAGAAATACAGCGAGGTCATTGTGGGCCTACCAAAGCTGCCATGTATCTTTCCAAGCTCGGCGATCAGTACGAGGAGAAAGAACATGACTCAGCCAGGCCGCAGGCAGCGAGACCACAGACGAAGGCCGTTGGGGCAGCTCTGAGGCTCGCGGGCCACTCTTGGTCACTGGGGACAGCGGCTTGCCTACCTGTGCCGTGGTGGTGAGGCCTGTTGATACTTCGAGACTGGCTCAGCTTTAGGGGTCTAGAGTGGCTGGGGGTGGTCTTCCACAGGGCAGAGAGTGGAAATTCCACACACTTGGCACAAAACTTATTTATTGTGGCAAAGTTTAAATTTCTAAAACCCTTTAGTAGTGTGATATAGAGGCAAACAAGCATGATTTGTCTTTGGTGTTTGTCTAGTGCAGTATTTGGTAACATCCTTTCTCAGCCTCAGAGTTTTCTGTTTTATTCCCCTCAGTGGAGAAAACTAGAGATGTTAACTGTTATGACAAGGATCTTCTTGCTCCATTCGTGCCGCTGATGGCTTAATGATTATCTCTGGAAATAAGGAAAGATCAGAAAATAACATGTTATCCTGGTTAATGGAACTGGAAAACATTTTTTGTCAGCTAGTTTGTAAAACTAATCTTACAATGCTAGATTACAGTCAGTTAAGGAAAGGGAATGGGAGGCTTTCAATTTCAACCTAAGTGTGTTTTGTTATAAGTCCTCGGTGAGAAACTGTGGCGATAGCAGGGTCTATAAGAGAAATGAAGGCAAGAAAACCAGACCCCGCTGTAGCAGGCGAGTGTGAAAGCCTCTTCCAGCTTCCTGAGAAATACTTCAAACTGTGCAAGTCCAGAATCTAGCTCATCTATCACTCCTCTCCCTCGTGCCTTCTTTTACCTATATACAACCTACTGCAAACATGAATGAGTCAGAAGTTGCAAAAATAAAGTCTGCTTCAGTGTAAAACTTGGGCTCCCAGAAAATGATTAAAATAAAGTGGACCAATGATCTGTATGATGACACATAGAGGGTTTCACGAGCTGGATGCAGTGAATGACTTTTTTTTTGTTGGTTTTTTAATGGTCATCTTGGCCCCAAATACAGTAGTTGCAATGAGAATGAATGAAAATTGTGAGAGAATCCACCTGCAATTGGATGGGTACTGTGTAGGAAATAAAATAGTTGGGAATGATAATCCCGACTCAGGAATCAATTTGGATTAAGAAGTATTACCAAATTGGGTAAATTTAGCAACCAAAACCAAACCAAACCCACTGCCATCGAGTTAGGTCCAACTCATAGTGACCCTATAGGTCAGGGTAGAACTGCCCCATAGAGTTTAATCCAGCAACAGTTGAGGAAATAAAAATAAGTATACATTAGAATTGGGAGGGAGATGGCAAGATTAGTTTTAGTAAGGTGAATTTGATTTCTAAAAGGCAAATTTGAGCAAATGATGCCAAGTAAGTAATAGAGATGTATAATAAGTTTTCCTTTTGTCTGAAGGAACTGTAAGAAATCTAAGGAGGAAATGCCGTGGTGTGTGTGTGTACACGTGTATGCAAGCTCCTCTCTTCTTGCTTAAAGGAAATGCTTGCCCAGATTTCTTCTTTTCACCCGTCATCATGGAACAGAACTGCCTTGAGAGAGGAGACTCGCCAGACTGTCACATAAGAAACAGAAGAGTTTTTCATTCTGCATTCTTTGTAGCTTTGTTACAAAGGCTTAGCAGTTACCATAAGGGATAATCGGACAGGTGAGAGAGTGGTGGTGGGAAGTGTCATTCAAAAGAAATACTTATACATGAAGAATTAAATTACTGAGCTGTAGCAGAAGGACTCAAGATTGCAAGACCTTTGTAATTCTAAACATATTGTTAGTTATCCACCAACGGTGGCAAAAGTTGGTTATGGTGGCAATTGACTTCCACATGGCGTTGCTGAATGTCTCACTGTTTTTCATCACTTCCAGTGATGGTCTGTTGTTATTGTTAGTTGCCACCCAGTTAGTTTCAACTGTTGGTAAGCCCATATGTGCAGAGTAGAACTGTGCTCCATGAGATTTTCATGAGGGTGATGTTTGGGAAGCAGATCACCAGCCTGTCTTCCTGGGCTCCTCTAGGTGGTTTTGGACCACCAAGCTTTGAGCTAATTGTTGAGCACTTAAATATTTGTGCCCTCGAGGAAATCACCAAATTTGGACTGCTAATGCCAAGTATGGAGCCCTGGTGTTACAGTAGTTAAGAGCTGTGGTTGTTCACCAAAATGTCAGCAGTTCAAATCTACTACCTGCCCCTTAGACATCCTACAGGGCAGTTCTACTCCATCCTGAAGGTGGCTATAAATCAGAAGACACACAGTTGCAGTGTTCTTTGTTTTTAATGCTAAATATAGTTGTTTCTCCCTATGAATGAATGTGTTGAACAATATGCTTGGTTCTCTTCAATATGAAAACTTTAAAAGAGTTATGTTTGTGCATAAGATAAATTGTTGGAAACGTCTAGTTGGATGTCAATTTGGATAGGCTACAGTGCCCTGTTTGGGGGTTAAAACGAGTCTCTTCTTGTTGTTAGGTACCATTTAGCTCTGACTCATATTGAGGTTATTACGTTCCACAGAACAAAATGTTGTCCAGTCCTGCACCATCCTCACATCTGTTGCTGTGTTTGAGCACATTGTTGCAGCCACTGTGTCAATCCATGTCACTGTGTCAGTCCATGCCACTGAGCATCTTCCACTTCTTGTGGACCCTCTGCTTTAACAAGCCTGAAGTATTTCTTCAGCAATTGGTCCCTCCTGATGACATGTGCAAAGTAAGTGAGAAGATTCTTTCTATCCTCACTTTTAAGAAGCATTCTAACTGTATTGCCCCCAACACCAAGTTGTTTTTGCTTCTGGTTGTTGACATAGAATACCTTCCCAGCACCACAGTTTGAAAGTGCCGCTTAATCTTTGGTCTTTTCTTTAACTGCCCAGGTTCCACATGTATATGACATGATTAAAAAGACCAGGGCTTGTGTCAGGCTGACCCTAATAATTAAAGTGACATCTTTGTTTTTTAAGATTTTAAAGAGATCTTTTGCTACAGCTTTTCCCAGTGCAATACATCATTTAGTTTCTTGACTGCTGCTTCCATGGGTGTTGATTGTTGAGCCAAGTAGAATGAAATCCTTGACAAATTTAATTTCTTCATGATTTATAATGATGCTGTTTATGGTCCCAGTTGTGAGGATTTTCATTTTCTTAATGTTCAGGATTCATCCATACTGATCACTATAGTTTTTGATCTTTATTAGAAACTGTTTCTAATCATCTTTATTTTGGGCCAGCAAAATTATGTCATCTATGTTTTGCCTATTGTTACTGAATCTTACTCAAATCATCCGTGTTCTTCTTTATATAGTACAGCTTTTTGAATTATTCACTCAGCATATGAAGCCAGAAGCTGTGGCTGTTGAGTTGATTCCAACTCATAGCAACTTTCTAGGTCAGAATATAACTGTCACATGGAGTTTCCAAGGAGTGCCTAGATGATTTGTTACAGACTGAATAAACAAAGTGAGAGGATAGAACTCTGCTACACTCTGGTTTTAATTTTAAACCAGATGCTGTTACGAAGTAGTTACATGTGATTAAATTAGTTTGCCTTACATAAAATAGATTACCCTCTATAATTTAGGTGGCACCATAAGATCATTAGACCCCTCAGCTAGTTGGTGACCAGTTAAACAGATGTTATCTAAAAGTATCAGGAAGTACACGGACAGCTCCGGCTCTTTACCTTACCAGGGCTTGGGTTTGGAAATCTTGGTGGCATAGTTGTTAAGTACTAGGTTTGCCAACCGAAAGGTCAGCAGTTTGAACTCTATGGAACAGTTCTACTCTGCCCTTTAGGGTCTCCATGAATTAGACTTGATGGCACTGGTTTTGGTATTTTTTTTTAATTATTATGAAGTGACAGTATACAACCCAGATCAGTTTTACATGCCTGCCTATCTGCATCTCCAATTGCTCTCTTCACCCTGTGACAGCACACTCCTGCTTTTCACTTTTCACTTCTAGTTTCCTATTAACAAACACCTGTGCCTTCCTCTCCACCCTCTCCTCTCCCATCTAGGAAGAAACCAGTAGGGCAGCCACTTATAAATGTATAAAACCATCAAGTACACTCACCACATGCTCACACTGTGTCCCCAAGTCAAGTCCATTCTTGCCACAGAATTGACCTCGGTACTGGTTTCACGTCAGGGCCAGCAGCAAGTCTAGGGGCCATGTTTCCAGGTAACCCTCCAGGCTGTGGGGCCATCAGTTCTTTTCTGTTAGTAGAGTTCTTCAACTAGACATCTCTTTTTATCATGCTAAATCTAGAACTTTACATTGTGTCTGCCATCACGGCTACTTTTGGTGGTGGCCAGGCACCGTATGGTTCTTCCGGTCTCATGTTGATGCATTCTCCCATTTACATGGGTCCTTCTGTCTCCTGGTATTTTTCCTTGTATTTTTGTTGTTCTCAGTCATCACCTGTTTCAGATGGGTTGGGATCATTTGATGTTCATCAGGTGTCAGTTTGCTAGCTTTTAAGACCCAAGATGTCATTCAGCAATATGGGGTGAAGAAGACTTTCCTAGCAAAAGACTATTTATGTCAATTGACCTCAACATCCCCTGAAAACATAGTTCACAGACCCCTGTCACTGCTATTCTACCTTTGAAATGTTGAGTTTACAAAACCTTTCAGTTTATGGAATAGTCCAATTCTGCTGATCTGCCCTCTACTGCATGCTGTCACTCCCTTCACCGTACCAAATTCGTATCAACAATCTAAGCTTCAAACATCTCCATCCCTCCTCACCCCTGCAGCCATCAAAGAGGCTTTTCTTCTGTACACAAGTCCAGTTTTAAGTCCTTGTAGCAGAGGTTCCATACAATACTTGTTCTTTTGCAGATGACTGATTTCACTCAACATAACATCTTCTGGCTGAAATGTCAGGTTAGGAGATGCTTCCTAAAATCATCATTGTTCTTTATTATTGCAAAGTGTTCTATTGAGTACATGTACCATAGTTTGTTTATCGCTTCATTTGTTGATGAGCACCTAGCTTGATTCCATCTTTTTGCTATTGTGGACAGTGCTGTAATAAACATTCATGTGCATGTATCTGTTCAGAGACTGCCTTTATTTCTGTAGGATATATTCCAAGAAGTGGAATTGCTGGATTGTATGCTATTTCTATTTCTAACTTTTTAAGAAAGCACCAAATTGCTTTCCAAAGAGGTTACACCATTTTGCAATCCCACCAACAGTGTAGAAGAGTCCCAATCTCTCCACAGCCTCTCCAGCATTTAGTGTTTTGTGTTTTTTGGATCATGGACAATCTTGTTGGGGTGAGATGGTATCTCATTGTCATTTTGATTTGAATTTCTTTAATAGCTGATGATTGTGAGCATGTCTGCATGTGTTTTTTAGCTACCTGAATTTCCTCTTTTAGAGAAGTGTCTGTCTATCTCCTTTGCCCATAGCTTAATTGGATGATTTATCTTTATCTTATTGATATTTTGTAGTATCTTATAGATTATGGAGATCAGGCGTTGGTCTAATGTAGAGTTGCCAGATATGTTTTCACATTCTGTAGGTGGCCTTTTAATTCTATTAATAAAGTCTTTGGATGAGCAAAAGTGATTGATTCTTAGTAGTTCCCATTTATCTATTTCTCTTCTGTTATTTGTGGTTTGTTTCAGAGATTTTGAAGTCTGTCTACATTGTGTATTAAACCTTTCATTGTTGTTCCTACTTTTTCTTGGATGAGCTTTATTGTTTTAGATTTGATATTTAGGTTTTTTATCCAGTTTGAGTTGTTTTTTATATAAGGTGTAAGATATCGGTCTTCTTTTAATTTAGTGCAGATGGACATCCAATTTTGCCTGCACCATTTGTTGAAGAGATTGTTTTTACCCCAGTTTAATGTCTTAGGGCCTTTGTTGCATATCAGCTGTTCATAGACAGATGTTGTCATCTCTGGGGTCTCGATTCTGTTCCACTGATCTATCTGTCTGTTTTTGTACCAGTACTATGCTGTTTTGATTACTGTGGCAGTGTAATGGGTTCTAAGATTGGGTAATGAGAGGCCTCCCAGTGTGTTCTTCTTCTTTATTTATGCTTTATTTATCCAGGGCTTCTTCTCTTTCCAGACAAAGTTGGTAATTTGTTCCTCCATCTCATTAAAAAATGTCACTGGAACTTGTATTGGGATTGCATTATGTAAGTAGATTGCTTTGGGTAAAATAGATATTTTCACAATGTTAAGTCTTCCAATCCATGAGCAGATTAGGTTTCTCCGTTTATGTAACTCTCTTAGTTTCTTGTAGTAAGGGTTTATAGTTCTCTTTGTAAAGGTCTGTTATTTCTCTGGTTAGATTTATTCCTAGGTACTTTATCTTCTTAGGGATTATAGTAAATCATATTAACTTGGTGATTTCTTCCTTAATAATCTTGTTGTTGGTATAAAGGAATCCTACTGATTTGCTTATGTTTATCTTGTATCCTGAGACTTTGCCAAACTCCTCTATCAGCTTGAGTAGTTTCTTTATGGATTCTTTGGGATTCTCTGCACATACAATCATATCATTTGCAAACAGGGAGATTTTTAATTCTTCTTTGCCGATGCAAATGCCCTTTATACCGTGGTCTTGTCTAATTGCTCTAGCTAGAATTTCTAGTACCGTGTTGAATAGGAGAGGTGAGAGTGGGCATCCTTGTCTAGTTCCTGTTCTAAGGGGAATCTGTTTCAGTCTCTCTGCATTCAGGGTGATGTAGACAGTTGGCTTTGTATAAATGGCCTTTATTGCATTGAGGAATTGGCTGTCTATTCCTATTTTGCTGAGAGTTTTTAGCATGATTGGGTGTTGGACTTTATCAGATGCCTTTTCTGCATCAATAGACAAGATCAGGTGATTCCTGTCTTTTGTGGTATTTATGTGATTGATCACATTAATTGGTTTTCTGATGTTGAACCAACCCTGCATTCCTGGTATGTATGAATGCAACTTGGTCATAATGGATTCTTTTTTTGATATGTTGTTGTATTCTATTGGCAGTAATTTTGTTGAAGATTTTTGCATCTAGATTCATGAGTGATATCGGTCTGTAGTTCTCCTTTTTTTGAGTCTTTCCCTGGTTTTGGTATCAGGGTTATGCTGGCTTCATAGAATTAATTTGGGAGTATTCCATCCCTTTCTATACTGTGAAATAGTCTCCATAGTATTGGAGATAATGCTTCTCTAAAAGCTTGGTAGAATTCTGCAGTGAAGCCATGTGGACCTGGGCTGTTTTTTGGTTGGCAGTTTTTTGATGACTTTTTCAATCTCTTGCTTTGTGATGGGTTTATTAAGTTGTTCTGCTTCACCTTGTGATAATTTGGGTAGGTGATGTGAATCAAGGAATTTGTCCATTTCCTCTAGGGTTTCAAATTTGTTAGAATACAGTCTTTCATAATATTCAGCTATGATATTTTTGATTTCTGCTGGATCTGTTATGACAACTCTCCTCTCATTCCTTATTTGGGTTATTTGTTTCCTTTCCTGCTTTTCTTTAGTAAGTTTAGCCAGTAGTTTGTCAATTTTGTTGATCTTTTCAGAAAACCAGCTGTTGGTCTTTTCAATTTTTTCAATTGTTCTTCTATTCTCTAATTCGTTTAGTTCTGCTCTGATCTTTATGATCTGATTTCTTCTGGTGCCTGAGGCGTTCCTCTGTTGTTCTGTCTCTACTTGTACAAGCTGTAGGGTCAGTTCTTTGATTTGGTTTCTTTCTTCCTTCCAGATGTGTGCATTTATGGAGATAAACTGACCTCTGATCACTGCTTTGGCTGTATTCCATAGGTTCTGGTAGGAAGTGTTTTCCTTCTCATTGGAATCCATGAATTTCTTTATATCATCCTTGATTTCTTCTATAACCCATTTTTTTTGAGCAAGGTGTTGTTAGGTTTCCATGAGTTCTGCTTTCTGTTTATGTTTTTTCTGCTATTGATTTTAACTTTCATGGCTTTATGATCTGAGAAGATGCTTTGCATTAATTCAATGGTATGGATTTTGTGAAGAACTGCTTTATGTCCTAACACATGGTCTATTCTGGAGAATGTTCCATGTGCGCTGGAGAAGAAGTTGTAGTTGTCCGCTGATGGATAGAAAGTTCTGTATATGCCAGTGAGGTCCAGATGGTTAATTGTGGCAATAAGGTCTTCTGTGTCTTTATTGAGCTTTTTTCTAGATGATCTGTCTGATAGCGGGAGTGGAGTGTTGAAGTCTCCTACTATTGTTTTGGAATGATCTATTTCCTTTCTGAGTGTAGTCAGTATTTTTTTGATGTATTTAGGTGCTCTAATATTAGGTGCATAAATATTTAATATTGTTAAGTCTTGCTTGTGTATTGAACTTTTCAGTAATAAATAGTGTCCATCCTTGTCCACGATGGTGGATTTTACAGGGAAATTGATTTTCTCTGAGATTAGAATTGCCATACCTGCTCTTCTTTTTTCCTTATTAGCTTGATATATATTCTTCAATCCTTTGATTTTCAGTTTGTTTATATCCTTAGGTCTAAGGTGAGTTTCTTGTAGGCAACTTATGTATGGGTCATGTGTTTTGATCCAGGATGTCACTCGATGTCTCTTTACTGGAGCATTCAATCCATTCACATTCAATGTATTTATTGATCAGTACGTGTTCGGTGCTGTCATTGTAATATGTTTATTTCTGAGTTGATGTTTTCTCTGTTGTTCTTATTAATCTGTGAGTTGATTTTTCACCTTTTTCAGGGTTGGTTTTGTGGTCACTGAGACTTCTGTATTACATTTCTTGATATGGTATGTTGCTTCTTTATTATGCTTTACAGCTGCCCCTATGATCCTGCTTAATAAGCTATATATAACCCCAATTTTGATTGCTACCAGTCTTGTCAACTTCCTCTCCATCTGGAAGGACTATAACGACTGTTCTTAGTCCACTCTTCTTAATATGGTGATATCATAGTTTACATGATATGATTAATGGATTGTTTCTTTCACTGTTATAGCCTTGATTGTGTCTGGAGCCTTCCCTAACTGAGTAGGATTCTGAATAATATGTCCTTCTGAAATACAAAGTTAGCGGTTTTTTTCTTCCAAGCCAAGAGATTCTTTCAGTATTTCTTGTAGCTTTTTGTTTGGTTTTTTACAAAATCTCTGAGTTTCTGTTTATCTGCAAATGTCTTAACTTCATTTTCATATTTAAAAGATAGTTTTGCAGGATATATAATTCTTGGTTGGAAGTTCTTCTCCTTCCAGGCTTTGAATGTGTCACGCCACTGTCTCCATGCCAGCATCATTTCTGCAGAGAAATCCGACGAAAGCCTACAGGGTTTCCCTCTGAATGTTAGCTTTGCTTTGAGTCTTGCTGCCTTTAAGAGTTGCTGCTTATGTTTCATTTTGTTGAGTTTGATTATAGCGTGTCTTGGAGTCTTTCTATTGAGATCTATATTGAGTGGTGTTCGATACGTATCTTGGATATCTATAGTTTCTTTTTCCATAATTTCTGGGAATTTTTCTTTCAGCAGCTCAGACACAATACTGTCTGTGTTCTCAGGTGTCTCGCCCTGTTGAGAAACTCCAATTAATCGTAGATTGTTCTTCTTAATAGAGTCCCACGTGGTTCGTAATGCTTCTTCATTTTTCTTGTTTCTTTTTTCTGATTTCTCCTTATAGATGCTGGAGTCAGTGGCTATGTCTTCCAAACCAGAAATTCTCTTTTCCATTTGTTCCATTCTGTTTTCTTGGCTTTGATTTGAAGTTTCTATGTTTTTTATTTTGTTCTTGATCTGCTGGATTTCCAAGTACTGATGTTCCATCAAATCGAACACCTTGCTTAATTTTTTGTTTTGCTGTGCTGCATTTTGTATAAGGTCTAGTAAGGCTCTCTATATAATCTTTTTGTATTCACCTTCTGATAGTCTCACAAAAGCTTCTTTGTCTGGGAAGTTCTGAGGTGGTATCTTTTGGGGACCTTCTGATGCCATTGGTGACTTCTGGGTTATCATCCTCTCCAACGTCTGCTGCTTTTGGGGCATCATGTGGGTCAGTAGAGGCTGGGAGAGATGCTGTGAAGATGTACCACAGTTGTTTTCTAGGCCGTCTTAAGATGAGAAGTAAAAAGTATTTGATACCTTCCAAAGTCAGTCAGGTTTTCAGGTGTATACTTCCCTCTTCCCAGCTGGCAAAGTAAGCGCCTCTATATTGAATACCTGATGTTATAAACTAGCTCAAAATACAAAAAGGCTACTGGCCTTCTGGCCTCTGCTGTTGGGCCCCAGCTGTAGGCAATATTGTGTAGAACTCTTTCTAACAGAAAAGCAGTCTCTTCTGGGTAAGAACTGCTTCTCAGCCCAGGAATTAGGCCCAGCTGAGGCTTCTGTATTGATGACCCTGCCTCCTAGTAAAACAAGATGGCGACCCATGTACACTTGCCAGCTGGCTGGGACTAGGTTCCCATCGGATAGGGAGGCCAAGAGTGCTGAAACGCCCAGAATCCACAGCCTCCACTGCTGGGCCCTGGCCCCAGGTGACACTGTGTAAAACACCATGTCCCTGCCAGAAAAGCGCTCTCCCCCCAGCAGGAGCCACCTCCCAGCCTAAGAACCAACTCCGGCCAGGGCCTCCACCTGGGCTTCTCTGTTTCCCAATAGGCCAGGGGAGCTGAGGTGTATGGAGTCAAAAGCCAGGGTCTCATAACCTGGCAATTACTCTTGCTGGTCCCACTAGCAGTGCATCTGAGACCAGCAGCTAGTTAAGCCCCACTTCTGTCCGCTGGCCGGGACAGAGGGAAAAAATTTGAAACGGTGAGTTACCTTCGATCTGTACAAGTCTGTGCTCACCGAGAGTGAGGTCATTGAAAAAGATAAGGTTTTGCGTTCAGTGGTATGAAGTCCAAATTAACAGCCCCATGCCACATCCTAGGGCTCACTAGGTGTCCAGAAGGCTCCGTTTAACTATCATATCAGGTCTTGGTTTCCAGAAGGATTTAGGGAGACGTGCGTTTAGTCTGCCATCTTGACTCCACCCCCTTCATTGTAGTTTTGATTTGAATTTCTCTAATTGTTAATGATCATGAGCATTTCCGCATGTGTCTTTTGACTGCCTGGATGTCTTCTTTGGTGAAGTATCTGTCTCCTTTGCCCATTGTTTAACTGGGTTATTTGCCTTTTTCTTGTTGATATTTTGCAGTGTCTTGTAGATTATGGAAATCAGACCTTGATCTCATATGTAGTTTTGTTTCCCTTATCTGTAGGTAGTCTTCTAACTCTCTTGATAAAATTTTTGGATAAGCTTAAGTGTTTGATTTTTAGTAGTTCCCATTTATCTATTTTTCTGTTGATTGTGCATTCTTGGTCAGATTTTGTAGTCTGTCTAAGGCGTGTATTAGAACTACCATTGTTGTCCCTATTTTTTCTTGCATGATCTTTATCATTTCAGGTTTGACATTTAGGTCTTTGATCCATTTTGAGTTAGTGTTTGTGTTAGGTGTAAGACATAGGTCTTGTTTCCATTTTTTTACAGATGGATATAGAGTTTTGCCAGTACCATTTGTTAAAAAGACTGTTTTTACCCGAGTTTACAAACTTTGGGCCCTTGTCAAGTATCAACTGTTCATAGGAGGATGGTGATATTTCTGGATTCTCTATTCTGTTCCATTATTCTATATGTCTCTTTTTGTACCAGTACCAGGCTGCTTTGACTACAGTGGCAGTGGAGTAGTTTCTAAGGTCAAGTAGTGTAAGACTTTCCATTGTGTTTCTCTTCTTCAGTAGTGCTTTACCTATCTGGGGTTACTGCCAAGAAGTCAGAGGACAGCCTACAAGGATGCCTTTTGTATGTTAGTTTTGATTTAAACCTATCAGCCTTTAAGAGCCTCTCCTTATGTTTCATTTTATTAAGCTTGAATATAATATGTCTTGGTGTCTTTCTATTAGGATTCATCTTTTGTGGAGTTCAGCAAGCATCCTGAGTAGCTATATTCTCGTCTTTCACGATATCAGGGAGGTTTTCTGTCAGCAACTCTTCAACAATTTTCTGCTATCCCTAATTGTTCAGGAATTCCAATTAATTGTAGATTGTTCATCTTGACAGAATCCCACATACTTCTTAATGCTTCTTCATTTTTCTTGATTATTTTATCTGATTTCTTTTCCTAAATGCTGGTGTCAGTTGCTAAAGTATAGCTTCTCTGGTAAGAGAGATGCTGTCCAGCCCCATGATGCTGCTTGGCTTGGTGGCTGTCCCAAGTGGGCCCTCAGGGGTGGCAAGCCCCACCTCCTGACTGACAAAGATGGTGACCTACTTGTGCCAACTCTCTGAACTCATGCCAGCAGACACTATGATGCAGCTCAGAGAAAGGACGAGTGAAGGGTGCCACCATACTCAGCCACTAGCCACTGCTACATTCTCTAGGTGCTTATGTTATTCCAGTGGCATCCAGTAGCAGCACCTCCTCCTATCCAACCAAGATGGCAACCTACTTATGGAGTTTCTCAAGGGCTGTGTCTATAGATGCTATGACATGGCTCAAAGAAGTGAGGGGTAGGGGCGCTGCCACCCCTGGCCACCAGCTGCCGCCACACTCTCTAGGTACCATTGTCTTGAAAACAGCCTTTCTGCCGGGAGAGGCACTGTCCGGTCAGGCACCTCTGCTCATCATGGCAGCCAGCCTCAGCCAGGCCCTCAGGAGTAGCTGACTACACCTCTCAGCTGACCAAGATGGCATCTGGTCTGACCCACTTCTCCTGCACTCAGCCAGAAGAATCTATGGTACAGCTCAAAAAAGAGAGGGGGGAAGAGCACTGGTTCCCTTGGCCATCAGCTGCTGCTGGGTTCTCTAGATTAACTGTCTTAAGCTCAGCCTTTCTGCTGCAAAACACACTGCCCTCTCAGGCACTGCAGGTCAGCATGGCAGATAGCCCCTGTCAGACTCTTAGGCATGGCAGTCTCAGTCCCAGTCTCCCTGCCCCAGTCCCAGTCTCCCTGTCCCAGTCCCAGTTAACAAAGATGCTGTCCATGCCTATAAGCCTCTGACCTCCTGTGCCAGCAGAAGTGGGACTCTTTGTGATGCTGTCTTGCTTCTGACAAAGGTAGGTTTCCTGTTCCTGTCACCCAGTCCAATCTTACAACCCTGTATCTGAACATGGGGCTCCCAGAATATCCACTCTGCTCTGTTCAATTGTCTTTCTAGGTCTTTGTTCTCTGAGGGAATTGATGAGATGTGTGATTAGTCCTCTGTCTTGGCCCTGCCCCCTAGGTTTGTTTGTTGTTTTTCTTTTTTTTGGTGCATCTGGTGGTAAATTTCATTAACAAAGACACACCACCAAGTTCACACTGAAGCCGTCTCTTCCCCAGGAGGCCAACAGATAATCTAAGGCCAGCTGGTTCTGGAAGGAGATAAAGAGTGCATGTCTACATCACCTCCTGTTTTGGCCTGTACAATACCCTATCTAGTTTGTCAATGGTATCTTCCAAATTTAGGGATAGCTATACTCTCTAGTACCATGGACACTCTGGTGACATAGTAGTTAAGTGCTGTGGCTGCTAACCAGAAGGCTGGCAGCTCAAATCCACCAGCTGATCCTTGGAAACTCTATGGGGAAGTTCTCCTCTGTCTATAGGGTCACTCTGAGTCTGAATCGACTTAAAGCAGTGGATGAACTCTAATACCATTTGTAGATGAATGATGTGATTTCTCACACAGGCAAAGGAGTCTCCTGTGACCAAGACAGAACACTCAATTAATTTCTCTGATGTCAGTAGTTTACTGTCTTCAGGTCAGTGTTTAGGCAGGCAGTAGTTTCTTCTCTCATTTCCACAAGCTCATCCCATCATTGATTGTGAAACCAACCTGCAGATAGCACTGAGTGTATGGTGACAGCAGGGTCCCCATATGCAAGGTAATAGTTTCCATCAGATTGGCAGGTGGCATCTTATGTACCCATGGTCCACACCTGAAACAGTCACCCTGAAGAGCTCAAAGGAGCTGGGAAACACTCTCACAGAAAAGGATTTCTATTGACAGGGCCTTCATTTTCTGGGGTAGCTGGTTTCAGTCCCCCCATTCAACAAGCAGTAGCCTAGACTCATATGCCAGCGATTATTATATACTGTTGCCTTATGATATAGTCCCACCTTATCACATTTAATGGACTGCATTAAATTAGAAAAGGCTATCATACCATAAAAAGAGACAGCTCCAGAACAGAACATAGTTCCTTTTATAATAGTAGCTGTCTACCCATTTGGTTAGCAAACAGGAACTGTGTCCCATGGATATGCCTTTTCCATCAGTTTGATTTTCAGTAGAGCAAAAATGGCCTTGCGTCAAAGTTACCACTTCCTAGGGAAGGTCACCAAAAGCTTCTAGTGGTAAAGAATTCTGCAGTGGTGCTAAGAGATGTCATAGACACCTGTGGAAGGTGAGTCACTTGAATCTACAGCAAAGTCAAAGGGATGGTCCATAGTGGGATGCTGACCCATAGTGGGATGCTGAACCAAGAAGTATGAGAGTGTAGACCTAACAGCCAGTACAGTCCATGGCATCAGCTACCGCATGTGTCAGCTACAGTATGAATTAATGTGCTGGCACACTGTATATTCATCTGACATGCTGTAGAGAGGTACAGGGTGATTGAGAGTCTCCCAATAAGGGTGTCCTATTTGGAAAGATCTCATAACATGTAATCATCTGGAGAAAATTATGTGGCATGAAATTAGTCAGTTGCAAAAGGACAAATATTATATGAGACTACAATATTATAAGGACTCAGTGAAAACAGAAGTATTAGGCTTCCTTAAAGGGCAAAAATATATCCTGGTTATCAGTTTACATGGATAGAGAACACAGTTTAAGTGATTCCTTTAAAATAGCATGGATATTAGTGACAATGTGGAGGTTATGGAACTGACCTTACCCAGAGATATAATTTCCTCTAACTATCCCAAAGCCTGCCATGGATGGAATAGCAGAATAATGAGCTATCAGGGAGGTGTGGACTGTTGGTGTTCTGAGATTGGAGCGGTTGAGTACGGCCATGGGCATTTGAGGGCCTGCAACAGCACTAGACTCTAATATGTTTTGATCTTGGGATATTAACAGCCTCTGTAGTTAAGGTACTAGGCTTCTTATTCTAACTAGGGGCTCGTGGTGGATAGGAGAATCAATAGACACAGATTACATGTTTTCATTGGATTTATTTTGATTAGTGGAATTGAGAAGTTCAAGCTATAACAATGGATAGAAAAGCTGGTGTTTTTCATTCTTGAATCAAGTTAGTTAATGATGACTTTCTTGGTAATATCTTTTTTCCATTGTATGGCTTTTTGATATTGCTGCTCAGTTACTGCCACTGTAAAATAAATATAGAAAAATAGAAATGTTAAATACACATTTTTAATAAAAGCTGAGTAAATTCATCATGTAACTTCAGGTACAGCAGTTAATTTGTATAACTAAAACACTAGCTATACTGTCATAATTCACTTCTGTTCTCCATGAAATGTGTGAACCCAACTTCCTTTTTCATGAGTAGTTTGTGGTAGTCACATAAAAAGGAAACATTGTAAATCGATATATACAGAGGTCTGACAATGAAGTCTGCAAACTCATCTTAGAAGTGCTACATAACTCGTTGCTGAGTATCACTACAGTCATCTTCAATGTACTCCCATTGGGAAGCTATGTGCCGACGCCAGTGCCTAGTCCACCCTTCAAAGCAATTTTGGAACTCTTTTTCTGGAATGGCCATCAGAGCTGTCATTGTCTTAACCTTGATGTCCTGAATGTCATCAAAATGTCTTCCTTTCAATATTTCCTTTATCTTAGGGTAAAGAAAAAAAGCTACTGGGGGGCAGACAAGGTGAGTAGGGAGGGTGTTCCAATACAGTTATTTGTTTAGTGGCTAAAAACTCCCTCACAGACTTGCTACCGTGCCCCCATGTGCAATGGCCATTCCTGAAAGAGTTCCAAAATTGCTTTGAAGGGTGGACTAGGCACTGGTGTCACTGCACAGTTTCCCAAAGGGAGTCCTTCTAAGGTGACCATAGCAATGATGTATGTAGTACTCAGAACAATTAAGTGTGCAGACTGAACTGTCAGACTTCATGTATGCATGAAGACTTTCTTATACTCAGGTATCATTACAAACAAGAAAACCATTTGCTATATTGTCTCATTTTATGTATCAATTTACAATGTTTCCTTTTTATTAGATTTCTTCAAATCACATTTACCTCTCTGTTAGGTTGCTGTTGCTGCTGTCTTCTGATATAAATCTGTGTTAAAAAAAAAAAAAAAAAAAGACAATATTTGTTAGAGTTAGGAAACACTGCAAGTTTGAGTACAACCAATAAAAATACTTTGATTTGTGTAAACAACTCATTATGTTCCAATATCATCTTGACTTCTGTTATTTGATGCAGAGTTCATGCACTGTAGTGCCCTTTAGTCTGTTTCAAACGTTTGTCTATATTTTAAAGAGGTTAAGCAAGTTTCTAAAAAAATGTACACTAAAAGTCCACCCATTATTTTCTCTTTTTTCTCCACATGGAAAATGGGATAAGATAGTGCTCCTCCTGACTTAATTTGCATGTGAAATCTCCAATGTCTAAACTGTTATCCCTGCAATTATAGTATTTCTACCAAATAACTATGTAAATAACTATTCAAACTACAGTTTTACTTTTATTCTTCCTTCATGGGGCCTCCACATCTTTCAGCTACCTTTAATTACATTATATGGCACTTCCATCACCTCTAATTTTCCTGTGGAATTGTTCTTCTACACATAGTTCTTGCTGAAGAGGAGGGTCATGGCAGGTGACTACTATCCTCTTGCCCACTGATGATCAGATGATCTTTCTGAGCTACTTCTTTCTGTCTACTGAGATCATGAACTAAGAGGCACTGGTTGTGGACAGATTATTTTGTATTTTATTTCAAAATAAATAAACAATAGGGTTTAGATAATTGTGCTGGATCACTTGAAAGAGGAAGCAGTAATTATGGACACAGCAGACACAGACAAGAAGAGATAATAACGATCATGATACTTTCCAATAACAGAGAGAATGACTTCAGGTTCTGACCATTTGGGGCATTACCACCCTTTGTGTTTCAGCTCTACAGCATTTCTTATCTTTGCAGCCTTGTGAAACCTGCTCTTGTCACTAAAAACTACTCTCTTGTAACCAGAATTCATTATTTTTGACTAAATAATCCTTTAGTACAACACTTCCTAAAGTCAGATTTCATTTCTAGCAATCATTCATAGTTTTTGCAAGATATCTTAAAAGACCTGTGTTACAGCCTTTGCTTTAGTGACTTTAATTAAGGCAACTTATAGGTGTTTGATGAGGTGTACATGCCTACAAAAATTACATAGAACACTGGCTTGAATTTAACAAGTTGCTGCTAACTTGGTAAAGAGAGATGTTGATGAAAATTTTACTTTGCTATATATCCCTCGCTACACAAATGAAGAACAGAGGGTCATTTTCCTCCGACTTCTTCCTTCAGTACCACTGTGAGTCTGAATCTACTGGATGGCCCCTAACAACAACACAGAACAAGATTCTTACCCATGTATGTTCATTTCCCTAACTGTACATAAGCAAATCCCAGCTTATTTTGACATGACAATGAAGAAAATGTGGTACAAATATATTCTTAATTATGATTTAAGAATCACGAAATGTTAATTATATGTAAAATAGGATAGTCTGCTCTCGGTGTTCTGTGCTTCAATTTTTATCGTTTCACATCTTTTCTGGTGGCAGAGCAGTTAAGAGCTTGGCTGGTAACCAAAAGTCCAAGCAGTTCAAATCCACCAGCCACTCCTTAGAAACTCTATCAAGCAGTTTACATTCTGCCCTAAAAGGTTGCTGTGAGTCAGAATAGACTCAATAGCAATGGGTTTGGTTACTTTTTGTTTTTTGAACTGCCTGAAGTCTGAAAACGATGTATTTCAAAATATAACTATAGGGCCACTATGAGCTGGGATCAGCTTAATGGGAATGGGTTGGGTTTGGGTTCAGACATTGCTATTTCTAAATATTAACTCAATCCATAAAACAGTCTGGATTGTAGTATTCTGATTTACATTTGAACTCTTCTCACAGTTCTTTCTAATATTAAATGTAAAAATAAATAAGTTTACTTACTCTTCCCTTTTTCTCTTCCAAAAGCTCCTCATTTTATTCCATTTCAGAATTACAATGGCAGTTAAAATGAGAAAAGGTAGGAAAATGTAGAAACTGATCAAAAGGCCATTGTTTTGACCAGCCGCACGTGGTCTTACAATCACAGGTAAGCCTGCATCTGAAAACATGAGAGTAATTTTTTTAAATGTTATTCAACGATTATGATCATTTGAATTGAACAAAATGTAGAATTCAAATAATTCACTAATATATAAACTTGAATCCAAAGGTGTGTTTTCCAGTTATTTGTGATTGTACCCCTAAGTTCATTATGTTTTATGTGAACTCAGTACACTTATGTATATATCATTGACATAAATTTATTTTTAATTTTTATGTGTATATTTAATCTTTACAGTTATAATTTTATGTTATATAGTCTGAACAATTTGCTTCCATAATATTCAGTTTTAAAAATGGCTATTTATAGCATATTAAATTGATATCATTATTGAATAATCAGCTCTTCAGTTTAAAGAATAGAGAAACTTTTAAATGACCAATTATGACATACAAGATAGTTAATTAAAAATTATTAATGATAGTAAACTAGGCCAAATTTCCATATTTCTTACATAAGATAACAGTGTTATAATTTTAATTTTATTAGTTAGAAAAATAGAAGAATGTAGGAACACTTATTAAAAGCCTGCATTATGCAGATCACACAGTTTTGCTTTCACAAAATATTGCATTGGTCTACATAGTCATTGGACCTACTAAGGAAGATATGTTAATCACTCTGTACTTACTGTTAAAATATTTGTGTGCTAGAGGGTGAAAAATTAATCTGACCAAATTTAGGTCCCTTCCACTTCAGCGACAATTGTAGAGGTGCAGTGGTGTGGGACATACTGAGTTATTCCTTCTAGAGTGAAGGATAAGTTAATGTATCTGGCTCCTCCCACAACTAAAAAAGAGGCACAATGCATAGTGGGCTTCTTGGGATTTTGGAGGCAACACAGTTCTCATCTGAGTTTGCTATTCCAGTCTATTTATCAAGTGGCTTGGAAAACTGCTAGTTTTGAGTGGGTCCCAGAACAAAAAAATGTGTGCAGCAGGGTCAGGCTCTTGTGCAACTAGCTCTGCCCTAGGGCCAAGTGAATCCAGCTGATCCAGTGATGCTTGAAGTGTCAGCTGTAGACAGAGATCCTATTTGGAGTGTTGGGCAGGCTGCTATTGGTGAATGACAGTACAGACCCTTAGGATTTTGGAGCAAACCACTGCCTTCCTCTGTAGACAACTACTCACCTTTTGAGAAACAGCTTTTGGATTGTTACAGGGTCTTAGGAGAAACTGAATGTTTAACTATGGACTAACCAAATAAAACCATGCAGCTTGAGCTTACCATCATGAAGTAGGTGTTGTTTGACTCAAACAGCCATAAAATTCAACATACACAGCAGCACTCCATCATTAAATAGAAGTGGTATATACAAGATTGAGCCAAGCAAGACCGGAAGGCACAGGTAAGTTGCATGAGAAAGCTGCTCAAATGGCCATGTTCTCTGCTCCTCTATATTACCTTCCATTCTGCACCTATGGTCTCATGGGGAGTTCCTTATGGTCAGTTGACTGAAGAAGAGTAAACTAGTGCCTGGTTTACAGATGGTTCTGTGTAATATTCAGGAGCCACTTAAAAGTGGACAGTGGTAGCACTACAGCCCCTTTCTGGGACCACCCTGAAAGACAGAGGTGAAGGAAAATCCTCCCAATAGGCAGAACTTGGAGCAGTGCACTTGGTTGTAAAACTTCTCTTAGAAGGAGAAATGGCCAGATGTGCAACTATATACTGACTCCTGGCCTGTGGCCAATGGTTTGGCTAGATGGTAAGGGACATGGAAGGAACGTGATTGGCATATTGGAGACAAAGATTTATGGGGATAGATTTCTCTGAATGGGTCAAGTAAGTGAAGATATTTGTGTCTCACATGAGTGCTCACCATAGGGTGACCTTGGCAGGAGGATTTTAATAAACATGTGGGTAGGATGATGAGCTTTATGGAAACCAGTTATCTTCTTTCCCCAGACATTCTGGTCATTTCCTAATGGGCTGATGAACAAAGTGGATAGAGGTTATGCATGGGCTCAGTAACATGAACTTCCACTGACCAGGCCAACTTGGCTACAGACACTGCTGAGTGCTCAATTTGCCAGTAGCAGAGACTGAGTCCCCAACATGGCACCAAATACTTGAGGCTGTCAGCAGGCAACCTGATATCAAATCGGCTACACTGGATGACTTTCATCATGGAAAAGGCTGTGGTTTGTTCTTACTGGAATGGATGCTTACTCTGGATATGGATTTGCTTTCCCTTTACACAATGGTTCAGTCATAACTACCATCTGTAGACTTCAGAACACTTTATCCACCATTGTGATATGTCACACAGCATTGCATTGCATCAAGGGACTAACTTCATAGCAAATGAAGTGCAACAGTGGACCCATGCTCATGGAATTCTCTGCTTTTACTGTGTTCTCCATCATCCTGAAACATCTGGTTTGATAGAGTAATAGAATGATCACCTAAAACATCATTACAGTACCAGCTAGGTGACAATAATTTGCAGGGTAGGGCCAATGTTCACCAGAAGGCTGTATGTGCTCTAAACCAGTGTCCAGTATATGGTGCTGTTTCTACCATAGCCAGGAATTGTGAATGTAGGATGAAGGGTGGCAATAGAAGTGGCAATATCCACTATTACACCTAGTGACCCACTCACAAATTGTTGCTTCCTGTCCCTGCAACCCTGTGCTCTGCAGGTCAAGAGGTCTTAGCTCTAAAAGGAGGGATGTTCCTACCTAGAGCTGCATCACTGATTCCACCGAACTGGAAGTTAAGAGTGCCACCTGTCCACTTTGGGATCCCTATGCTTCTGAATCAGCAGGCAAATAAAGGAGTTTACCATATTGGCTGATATGACTGATCATGATTACCAAGAGGAAATTGGATTGATACTACATATTGGAGATAATCAAGAGTATGTCTGGAATGTAGGAGATTCCTTAGGGTGTCTCTTAGCACAATTATGCCCCACAATGAAAAAGGAAACTGCAAATATATATATGAGGCTGTCCTACTGGTTTCTTTTTAGAAAGGAAAAGAGAGGGTGCAGAGGAGGGGACAAGTGTTGGTTGAGAGGATACTGGAAATAAAGAGTGGAAAAGAAGTGCTGTCACAGGGCGAGAGGAGCAGATAGACTTATAGAGAGACAGGTACTTGGGATTTTATATGGAAAACTGACCTGAATTGTAAACTGACAATCACAATAAAAAAAAAAAAAAAGAAAGAAAAAGAAAGAAAGAAAACCACAGCAACTCAATTCTCATATGACTACTAATGGGTCAGACCATTCAGGAATGAAGGTTTGGGTCACGCTACCAGACAAAGAACCACAATCAGCTGAGGTGCTTGCTGAGGACAAAGGAATATGGAATGGGTGATGTAAAAAGGTAGTTGTAAATACTAGTTATGATCACATGACCATTTGTACAAATGAGGACTGCAGTTGTCATGAGGGTTTCTGCCTTATCTTTGTGCTTCAAATGTTTGTTTTTCCCACTTATAAAATATAAAATGTAGCCAGAGCAATGATACAAGACAAAGAAATAAAGGGCATCCACACTGGCAGAGAAGAAATAAAAATCTCCCTATTTGCAGATGATACAACTGTATATGCAGAGAATCCTAAATAATTCGTAAGTAAATCAGTAGGATTCCTTTATACCAACAAAGAGATCATTAAAGAAGAAATCACCAAATCAATACCATTTACTATAACCCCCAAGAAAATAAAATACTAGGAATAAATCTAACTACAGGAATAAGAGACCTGTATAAAGAGAGCTACAAAGGAACTAAGAGGGACTTATATAAATGGAGAAACATACTCTGCTCATAGACAGAAAGACTTAACACTGTGAAAATGTCCATTTTACCCCAAATGACCTACATATACAATGCAATCTCAATACAAATTCCAGTGACATTTTTAATGAGATGGAGAAACAAATGACCAACTTCGGAAAGGGAAGAAACCCCAGATAAGCAAAGCACTACTGAAGAAGAAGAACACACGAAGAGGCCTCTCATCACCTTACTTTAGAACCTATTACACTGCCAGAGTAGTCAAAACAGCCTGGCACTGGTACAAAAAGAGACATATAGACCAATGGAACAGAGTTGAGACCCCAGAGATGCCACCATCCTGCTATGAACAGCTGATATTTGACAAAGGCCCTAAGATTGTAAACTGGGGTAAAAACAGTCTCTTTAACAAATGGTGCTACAAAAATCACATATCTATCTGCAAAAAATTGAAGCCAGCCAGCCAGACACCAT
Organism: Heterohyrax brucei; assembly: GCA_028571685.1. NCBI lineage: Eukaryota > Metazoa > Chordata > Mammalia > Hyracoidea > Procaviidae > Heterohyrax > Heterohyrax brucei. Next base: position 64,654,084 of record CM053160.1, on the reverse strand, counting down.
GGCAAAAAATTGAAACAAGACCCATATCTTACACCTTACACAAAACCCAACTCAAACTGGATAACATACCCAAACATCAAACCTAAAATGATAAAGCTCATGCAAGAAAAAAATAGGATCAACAATGGAAGTTTTAATGTACAATTTAAACAGACTTCAAAATCTGACAAACAAAGCATGAACAAAGGAAGAGAAAATAGATAAATGGGAACTACTAAGAACAAAACATTTCTCCCGTCCAAAAACTTTATGAAAAAGATTAAAAGACCACCTGATCTCCATAACCTATAAGGTACTAGAAAATATCAGTAAGAAGATAAATCATCCAATTAAACAATGGGCCAAGGAGATGGACAGACATTTCTCTAAAGAGGAGATCCAGGCAGCTAAAAAACACATGCGGACATGTTCATGATCATTAGTTATTAAAGAAATTCAAATCAAAACTACAATGAGATACCATCTCACCCCAACAAGGTTGGCCATGATCCAAAAAACACAAAACTACAAATGCTGGAGAGGCTGTGGAGAAAGTGGAACTCTCCTACACTGTTGGTGGGGTTGCAAAATGGTCCAGGCTCTTTGAAAAGCAATCTGGCGCTTCCTTAAAAAAATGGATATAGATATACCGTTTGACCCAGTAATTCCACTACTTGGAATATATCGTACAGAATCAAGGCCTTTCACACCAACGGACACATGCACCAGAATGTTTATCACAGCACAGTCCACGATAGCAAACAGATGGAATCAACCCAGATGCCCAACAACAGAGGAATGGATAGGTAAACTATGGTATATATACTCAATAGAGCACTACACAATGATAAAGAATAAGGATGATTCCAGGAAACATCTCATAACCTGGTTTCAACTGAAAGACATTATGTTGAGTGAAAGTAGTCAGCGACGAAAGGACAAATATTGTATGAGACCCCTATGATAAGATCTCAAAAACAGACTTATGTGTAGAAGAAAAGACTCTTTGACAGCTGCAAGGGAGGGGAGGGAGGGAAGGTGAGAGGGGGATGGTTTAGACTAGATGGTAGAAATTTGGTTGGGTGAAATCGGTGATAGCACACATTAGAAATAAGAACAATATTAAATGGACTTCAATATAACTTGAATACTCCTTCCATCTTAACAGAGTAGCTGGGGCAGGGGGCAGGGGACCATGCTCTTAGGTGAAATCGAGGCCAGTTGGCACAACTAGCATTTTGCTAAGAGGGCTCTCTGCACTCCACATTGGTGAGTGGCATCTGGGGTCTTAAAAGCTACCAAGCTGCCATCTGAGGGTACAGCAAACGGTCCAAACTCAGCAGGAATGGATGCTTACCGAGGACCAAAATGACATGGGGTAAAGACAACCCACAAGACAGAGAGACTCACATGAGTGGGTGCCTACATAGACTTGGGACTGGAACAACTGGATGGTGCCCGGCCACCACCAGTGATAGCCGCGATCAAGCTCACTAAGTTGAGTCTAACTGACAATAGAAGAATAAAAAGGGATGCATCTGGGAATCTCCACTAAAAAACCACAATTGATGGTCCAGGTGCTTCAGAGTTCCCCTGGGACCATGGCCCCTGGCCCTGATGCTGCCCTTGTCCATAAATCATAGTGAAGGTCCATTCTTCAGACACGAGTGGATTGGACTTGGCAATGTGGAGTGACCATATATTGGATGCACTTTATGGTTGTATGCATCTATAGGATGTCATCCTGCTGACCTCTGGCTGGATTAAGGGGAGTGGGTGGAGAGGAGGGGAAAGGAAACTGTTGGGAGGATGAGACATACATGAAGCAGAGAGGAACAGGGCAGGGAGAGCAGTGGAAGCTGCATAAAGGTGGACATGTAAATTTATATGGGAATGTACATTTTCACTCAGTCATAATAAAAAAAATTTAAAAGATCACCTACAGAATGGGGACAAAATATTTGACAACTATATGTCAGACCAACAGCTGATCTCCATAATCTACAAGGTACTGCAAAATATCAACAAGAAAAGGATATATAACCCAATTAAGCGCTGGGCAAAGGAGATGGACAGATACTTCTCTAAAGAGGATATCCAGGCAGTCAAAAGACACACGTGAAAATGCTCACAATCATTAGCTATTAAAGAAAACCATATCAAAACTACGATGAGTTACCATCTCACCCCAACAAGATTAGCCTTGATCCAAAAATCACAAAACAACAAATGCTGGAGAGGCTGTTGAGAAATCAGAACTCTCCTACACTGCTAGTGGGATTAAAAAAATAGTAAAACCCCTTTGGAAAGCAATCTGGCACCTCCTTAAAAAGCTAGAAATAGATGTACCATTTGAACCAGTAATCCCAATGCTCAGAATATATCCTACAGAAGCAAGGGCAGTCACATGAACACAAGGGCAGTCACATATATACAAATGTTTACTGCAGCACAGTCCACAACAGCAAAAAGATGGAATCAACCCAGATGCCCAACAACAGATGAGTGGATAAACAAACTATGGTATATATACTCAATGGAATGCTATGCAATGATAAAGAACAATGATGATTTTAGGAAGCATCTCATAACCTGATTTCAATTGGAAGACATTATGTTGAGTAAAATCAGTCAGTGGCACAAGGACAAATATTGTATGAAATCCCCTACTATAAGGACTTAAAAACAGACTCATGTACAGAAAAAAAAAGATTCTTTAACAGCTGCAAGGAATGGGAGGGAAGGAGAGGGTTAGTTATAGACTAGATAGTTGATACAAATTTGGTTGGGTGAAATCAGTGACAGCAGATTAGAAAGAAGATCAATTTAACTGGAGTTCAACATAACCTGAAGCCTCTTCCAATCTTAACTCAATATTGCAAGGAAAGAGTAGCAGGGGCGAGTATTTGGGGACTATGCTCTCAGGACATTGAGGCCAAATGGCATAACTAGCCTATTGCCAAGAGAGTCTTCTGCACCCTATATTGGTGAGTGATGTCTGGGGTCTTAAAAGCTAGCAAGCTGCCATCTGAGTTACACTAAATGGTCCCAACTCAGCTGGAATAGATGATAACCAAAGGCAACGATGACATGAGGGAAAAGAACACAGAAGAAAGAAGGACCCACATGAATGGGTGACTATATCAACAGAAGAACTAGGTGGTGCCTGGCCATCACCAATGACAGCTGTGATGGGGCTCACAATGTTGAGTCCCAGTGGCAACATGAGAAAATAAAGGGCTGCTCTCTAAGAACTCCATTATAAGACCACAATTGATGGTCCAATGCCCTAGGGATCCCCTGGGAGCATGGCGCCTAGACCTGATGCGGCCCCTCATCATAAATTAAAGGTCAACTCTTCAAACAGAAATGGATTGGACTCGGGGACACAGAGTGACCATACTGTATGTGCACTTTATGGTTCTATGCATCTATAGCATGTCATCCTACTGGCCTTGCTGGACAGCAGTGGAGAGGGTGGAGAGGAGGGAACAGGAGATTGTTAAGAGAATATGACATGTATGGAACAGAAAGGAGGAATGTGCTGTCACTAGGCAAGACGAACAGTGGAGTGGCACATAAGCAGGCATGCAAATTTAAATTGGATTGTACACTTTCAACCACAATAAAAAAAAAAAAGACAAAATATAAACATGGCTACTGCATATTCAGTTGCTTGTGTGCTCATTGCATCACATCAGGTACAAGTGTTACTTTATAACTGTATTCAGAGATTATGTATGATTTAAAGAGATGTGTACAGATGCCAAATTGACAAGGAGTAGACTGATCGTTAAGGTTGTGTGTCAGCTTTACTGGGCCATGGTTCTCAGTAGTTTAGCAACTCTAATGTAGTATGGTAGTTGTATGATGATGTCACCAATTCCATGATGTGATTTGATATAATGTGGTCACCTGCATGATGAGGTCTGCTATGGTTAGCTAATCAGTTGCAAGGGCATTTTGGGGGGAGTGTGGTCTGCATTCAACATAAGTAGACTTTCTGGCAAGTCTGGGCTGTTGCTCACTCTGAATCCTACAGCTGGCTCTTGTTAGTCAGACCTCTGGTTTTTGGGATCTGAGGTAGCAAGTTACCTGCTGCCTTGCCCGTCAGTCTTGGGATTCATGAGTCTTTGCAGTCTGGGAGCACAAGTCTTCTGTCTGACCTGCTAATCTTAGTTTCACTAGCCTCTGTGGCTATGTGAATCAGGAGAAGCCTCTAGCTTAATCTATGGACTTGGAATGTTCAAGCCTGTACAACCATATTAGTGATATTCTTTATAAAATCATCTTTCTGTGTATATTTGTATGCATTCCTGTTTTTATTCTCTAGAGAACCTTGCCCAAGGCAGCTTCTACACTGAAAACTATAAATCAGTACTGAAAAACACTATCCCATTTACTCACAGCCATTGAGTCAATTCCAATCATAGGGAACCTGTAAGACAGAGTAGAACTGCTCCATAGGGTTTCCAACAAGTGACCTCTGGACTGAAACTGCCAACCTTTTGGTTAGCAGTCATACTCTTAGCCAATATGCTACCAGGGCTCCAAAAAACATTATATGACATCTAAGTAAGTGTAAGAGCATTCTGAGCTCACGGATGAGAACACTTAATACTGTTAGTATGTCAGTGTTATATTGCCTGGGATCAATACAAGGACGTCAGGAAAGGTTTAAGCACAGAAGAAAACAATCTTTGATTGTTACGAGGGTTGTGAGGGAGGGAGAGGGGTATTCAAAGACTAGATAGTGGATAGGAATTGGGTTAGGTAAAAGGGATTCACAACATGCAGGAAAAGGGAGGTTAGCACAACTGGACCACATCAAAAGCTAAAAGGTTTTCTAAACACAACTCAACATTTTGAAGGACAGAGTAGCAGGGACAGGGACCTGGAAACCATGATTTCAGCGAACATCTAGGCTAAATGGAGTTAAAAAAAAAAACAAAAGCAAAAACTCAACCTGCTGCTGTTGAGTGGATCTGACTCATAGTTCTTTTTTTTAAGAAAATGTTCTGCATACGACTTTGGTGAGTTGTGTCTGGGGTCTTAAAACATAGGAAGCTGCCCCCTAAGTAGCATCAATTGGCCACAATCCACCCAGAGTAGAGAATGAAGGCTATCAAAGAACCATGAGGAAAATGTGAGCCCAGCAGACAAAAGGTGCCATATAATCCAGAGACTACATCAGCATGAGACCAGAAGAACTAGATCGTGCCTGGCCGCCACCAATGACTGCTCTGACAGAAGCACAGAGTAAAGTCCCTGATGTATCAGGAAAAAATGAGTGTGCAGAAATAGAACTCTATTGCAAGACCACACCTAATGATCCATCAGACTGGAAGGCACCTTGAGGACATAAGCCCTGAAGTCTCTGTTGGCCCAGAGCTGAAACCAAACTCTTCAGACAAAGACTAGACTGAACTCTGAGACATAGAACAATGCTGGGAAAGAGTGCTTCTTGGCTTAAATATATTCATGAAGCTGTCTGAGCAGCTCCTGTCTGGAGGTACAATGAGAGAGTGGAGGGAGGCAGGAATTGGTTGAATGGACCAAGAAATATAGGGGCGGACAGGGGCAGTGTGCTATCATGTGGTTATACATCCTACACATATTATATGTTAACATTCTGTTCCCTTTTCTGTGATTTAACTATAATGGTAGAGAAAACTCCACTGTATAAATAGAAATGTTATGTGAGCCATGGTAAAAGTAAGGAGTAGGTCTTTTTAAATATTCACTTCTAGGTTAGAAATAAAAGTGTGTACAAATTGTAATTGAAAATATGAACTAGAGCCGCACTGTCTTATGCATAGCTGCTGGCCACGTATGACTATTGGAAATGAAATTAATTAAAGACTTTGGCTGCTAACCAAAAAAAGGTGAGCAGTTCAAATTTAAAAGCTGCTCCTTGGAAATTTTATGCAGCAGCTCTGCTCTGTCCTGTATGGTTGTTATGGGTCAGAAGTAGCTCAATGACACCTCGTACAAACAAAACTAAATGGAAAATTCAATCCTTAATTGCACTATTTATCTGTTAGAGGCTTGTGGCTACCATAGGCCAGTGCTTGATGAGTACCATTTCTTTAAGAGCAGAAAGCTCGTTTAGAACACCCTAATCTGGAGACTAACCTGACACCTGCCAAAACCCATCATCTATGCTTCCCCCAGGTGATGATGGTGACACCGTGCAATTAGGAGGTGCATATCCCACATCGCATTGACAGTTTTTATTTGAATTACAAACCTAAAACCAAAACAAAGAAGAAAGTAAAACCATTTAACACACAGCATTAAAACTGAAGGCATTATTTGTCATTGTTAGTCAATGTACATTGTTAAAATAAATGTAATTTAATAAGTAAGCATAATTATAACTTCAAAATAATTTTTAAAACATGAAGTAATAAAAAATTCACTACAATGTCTTTTCAGATATGACAGAGTTTCCCATTTCTTTGTATTTGGTTCTAGTCTTTTTAAATGAAAGCAGATAACGTAAGTGAGAGAACTGAAGTAAGAAAGTCAGAGTAATTGCAAAGCTAGAAATCAGAGAACAATGGGATTTGGAAATTTAATTTGGATTATGCCAGATAATATTAGCTGTGATAAGAATCAGCTTCTATGAAAACAAAGAAAACTCTAAAAAGGAGAAGGTTTTTCTATCAGATACCAAAATCTATATAAAAGATGAGAAAACATCTATTAATGGGATGCTGTGGCTAGTTAGAAAGAAGGGTCAGATGCACAGTAGAGACCCCACAATAAAGAATGTGTATATAAAAATGGAAAAGCTGACCTTCAAATTTATATAGTATTATAGTGGGTTCCAAATAGTCAAAACAATATTTTTTAAAAAAGAACAAAATAGAAAAATTTACGTTGCTGTATTTCAGATTGTATTAAAAAGCTACAGTGATCCAAATAGTGTGGTGATGGCATTAAGCACCAACCTATGGACCAATGGAATAGAACTGAGAATTCTAAAGCAAACCTATATTTCTCTGGCAAACTGATATTTAATAAGGGTGCCAAATCCATTCTACAGGGAAAGAATAGTCTCTTCAGCAAATGAGGCTAGGAAAACTGGATTTCCACATGCCCAACAATTTACTTAGACTTTTTCCTATCACTGCAACCTGAGGAATCATATCAAACCAAGATATTTCTGGATATTAGAGATACAGATGATTTTAAATTTTACATTTTACATAAACCATTTTCCTGATAAATATGAAATCACTTCAAATTGCTTTTCTAAACACAAAATAGTATTTTTCCTCCATATTATGAGGTGAGAAACTTCATCCTCAATAAATCATTTCCAAACTTCATGATTTTAATCTATCATTATGCTACTACTTTAGGTTTCATATTGTTTTTTTTGTGCATATGTCAAAGTTTGTTACTTTATCAATCTGACAAAATACACATATACATATGTACAAATAGTGGACTCAGCTTTCTTTATTTAACTGTAATCTTCCAGTATAAAGTATCATATCAAATAATTTTAAACTTTATTTGATATAGATAAAATAACTAGACTTAAACTACAGTAGCTCATACATACCCCATGTCCACTGCATCTTGTTAGTGAGTCACAGTCTGAGTCTTGTGTTGCATATGTCACAGAAAAGCAATCTCCTCTGAGACAGTACTAAAGTGATAAAACAAAAATGTAAGTGTAAAGAGTTGAGTCATCATGTTTGGTACAAGATACACAACAAATGAACCCAGGTCTTAAAGCACCTAATAATTCTAGTATAAAAATGCTTTAAAAGTTCTTCTTTTATAAAATATCAATTTTTGAGAATGATATATAATTTTTTCCTTGAAGGAGTATAGCTATGTAAGCCTTGGTTTAAAAACGAAAACGGCTAATGTGTCCTGAGCAGTTTTAATGAGCTAGGATGTACTTTAATACCCATATTTTCAACACATACTCACACTTACATAAAGAGGAAAGTATTTTTATTTATCTTCATTTTGTATTTGACAGCAATTAAAATTATATTTTTAAGGTCACAGCACAACTTACTGGCAGAGCTATTTTTCAGCTCAGTGCCTTTGACTCTCAGAGCCCGTCTGCCTGTGCTAACAACCAGTACTCCTGTTATTTTTGTAGCATTTCCAACTTTGATGACGTCAATTCTTAACTTTTATATTAGCACTGTGTGACCTTCAGCAAATGACATAATCTCTCCGTACTTCAGTTTGACATAGGAATTATAGCTATTTCACAGGTTCTGAGGATCAAATAATTTGTTACACATACAGGAACAAGAGTAGTGCTAGCACATAGTAAATACTCATTAAATTACAAGCTAACTATTTCATAGTTTAGTTAGGTAATCTTATTTTGGACACAGACTATCAGTGTTAAGTAATATTCTGTACAAATTTTAATTTAGTTGAAATGATTTGAGACATCTATTAAAGAGGAACCCGTGCATCCATCAGTTTATCATACTGTGGTGGCTTTCATGTTGCTGTGACCCTGGAGGCTGTGCCATCGGTGTTCAAATATCAGAAGGGTCATTGATGGTAGAGAGGTTGCAGCTGAGTTTCCAGACTAAGACAGACTAGGGAGAATGGCTAGGTGCAACATTGTAAGATGTGCTGTGGGCAGATGAGCCCGTTGGGATGGAAGGCACTCAAAATACGACCAAAGAAGAAATGTCTTCTCAAAGTAGAGCTGACCTTAATAATAGGGATGAAGTCAAGCTCTCTAGACATTGCCAAAGTGGCACAACTCGAAAGAAGAAAAGAATAGGAAGGTGGAGTATGAATCTAGTAAAACTGGAAATCATCCAGAATTAACAGAAATACACAAACATTGATATCTTAGGTATAGTGAGCCAAAAGGGACTCCTGCTAGCCATTCTGAATTGGAAAAGCATATGATCTATTATGCCAAGAATGGCAGCCTAAAGAGGAATGGCATTGCATTTTTTATCCAAAGGAACATTTCAAGATCTATCCTGAAGTACAAAACTGTCAATGATAGGATAATACACATACCACTATAAGGACAACCAAAGCCACCACCTTTCAGTTGATTCCAGCTAACAGTGACTTGAGCCATCAGCCCCTGAACTTGCTCAGCATGTAGCCCTTTATTGCAGCCAGATATCTGTGCTTGACCCAAACACCCTATGCAGCCCTGGCCATCTAGGACTGTAGGCGAGAGTCTGTAAAACACATTGGGTGACTGACAACCTGGACAACTGAGCTGAACCTGTAGAAGGAAAGTGAACAAACTCCTGGGCTCACATACCTGGTAGTAGCTGTGACCACCTGGCGACAGGATGTGGGACCTCCAAACACGCCAATAACCAAAGTAGCCCACAAACCCAGCCTACTTGGACATATCAAAATAAAGCAAAATGCTAAAACACAGTAAGAAAACATACAATAAGTAAACATGATAATTTATTGATGGTTTGGAGACAACAGTCAATATCAAATCACATCAAGAAACAGGTCAAAATGGCTTCAGCAAGTGACCAAAACAAAGAAACAGGAAACCTCTTAGAACAAAATAAAGTTCAAATAAAGTTCAAAAGATTAATATAGAGAGGTGTTCAAGAGATCAGGAAGGACATCAGGCAAAACTCAGACCAAAGCAAGCAACACAGACAAAGTAATAGAAGAATTAAGGAAAATAAGGCAGGAACAGAGCAACAAATTTAATAGGCTCCTAGAACCAGAGAAACAGCAGATAGAAATCCAACACTATAAAAATGCCAGTTCTATCCAAAGAGATCTAAAGATACCATGCAATTCTGATCCAGATTCCAATGACACTTTTCAACAAGATGGAAAAAGAAATCATCAATTTCATGTGGAAAGAGAAGAGACCACTAATAAGTAAAGCATTACTGAAGAAGAACAAAGAGGGAAACCTCACACTACCTGCTTTTAGATCTTATGCTGCTTGGTAGTCAAAACAGCCAGGTACAGGTACAACAACAGCTACATAGACCAATGGAACAGAACCGAGAACCGACATGTAAATTCATCTACCTATGGGCAGCTGATATTTGACAAAGGCCCACAGTTTGTTGAATGGGGAAATAAATAATCCTTAACAAGGGGTGCTTGCATAACTGGATATCCATCTGCCCCAAACTGAAGTCCCATACTTCACAATGTGTACAAACACTAACTCAAAAACAGATGGAAGGCCTAAATATAAAATCTAAAATGATAAATATCGTGGAAAAAAATAAAGACAACACTAGGGGGCTCTAATACATGATATAAATAATACAGAAATCATCTCTAACCATGCAGAAACACTAGAAGGAAAACTAGGTAACTGGTTGCTTCTAAAAGATCCAACACACTCATCAGAAGTCTCCATCAAAAGAGTAAAAAGACAGTATACAAGCTGGGGAAAAAAGTACTGGCTGTATATGTTTGATAATGGTCTGATCTCTAAACTCTACAAGATACTGCAATACCTCAACAATGAATAACTCAATTAAAAAATGGGCAAAGGTTTTGAACAGACACTTCACCAAAGAAGACATTCAGGTGGCCAACAGATATACCAGGAAATGCCCACAATCATTAGCTATTAGAGAAATGAAAATCAAAATTACAATGAGATACTATTTCATCCCAACAAGGCTAACACTGATTCAAAAAACACAAAGCATTAAATGTGGGAAAGGTTGTAGAGAGACTAGAATGTTTATGCACTGGTCATAGGAATGTAAAAGGGTACAAACACTTAGGAAAATGATTTGGCACTTCTTTTAAAAGCTAGAAATAGAAGAACTTTATGATCCAGCAATCCTACTCCTTAGAATGTATCTTAGAGAAATAAAAGCCATCACACAATCATATATGCACAACCATGCTAATTTAGCACTTTTCACACCAACAAAAGGATAAAAACACCCTATGTGCCCAGCAACAGACAAGTAGATAAATAAATTATGGTGCATACACACAGTGGAATACTACACAACAATAAAGGACAATGATGAATCCTCAAATCATTTCACAACACAGATGAATCTGGAGGGCATTATAGTGACTGAAATCAGTCACAAAAGGACAACTATTGTATAAGACCACTACTAAAAACTTAAGGTTTAAACACAGAAAAAAAGCATTCTTTGACCATTAAGGGCTGGGGGTGGGGGGCGGGAGAATAAGTGACTAATTCCCTAGTAGACAAGGATCATCTTTGTTGAAGTGAAGTGCAACATACAATACAAGGGAAGCCAGTACAACTGGACAAAAGCAAAAGTTAAGAAGTTTTCCGATCACATGCAAACTCTATGAGAGACAGAGTAGCCAGGGCTGGGGCCTGGGGACCATAGTTTTGAGGGACATCTAGGTCAATTACCATAACAAAGTCTATTAAGAAAATACTCTACATCCCACCTTGGTGAGTGTCATCTGGGTGGTCTTATATGCTTGCAAGAGTCCATCTAAGATGTATCAATTTGTCTTAACCCATTTGGAGCAAAGGGGAGTGAAGAACATCAAAGACACAAGGAAAATACTAGCCCAAGACACAGACAGGACCATATAAACCCAAGACACAGACAGGACCATATAAACCAGAGACTCCATCAGCCTGAGATCAGAAAGCTACTACTGATGACAGGGACAACAATACAGAGCCCCAGACATAGCACAAGAGATATGTGGAGCAAAACTTGAATTTGTGTAAAAGGGCCAAACTTAACAGTTTGTCAGAGACTGGAAACACCCACCCCTCGCCAACATTCTGCTAACTCAGAACTAAAATATTCCTGAAGCCCACTCTTCAGACAAACATTACATAGAATTATAAAACAAACAAAGATTATATTCATGAGAAGTGTGTGCTTTTTAGTTCAATCAGATAAGTGAGACCAAAAAAGGCAAGTTCTATCTGGCGGCTGGATGAGAAGGCAGGAAGAGACAAACTGGTTGAATGAACACAAGAAACATGGGGTAGAAAGAGGGAGTGTGCCATCACATTGTAAGAGTGAAACTAATGTCATGTAAAAATCTCTGTAAAAATTTTTGTATGAGAAATTAACTTGAGCTGTAAACTTTCATTGAAGGCACAATTAAAAAAAACATGCAATTAAGAAGCACTGATAATTGGTGATTGGAACACAAAAGTTGGAAACACAGAATGGAGAACAGTGATTGGAAACAGTGATTAGAAAATATGTCCATGGTGATAGATGATGTCAGAGGTCACATGATAATTCTGTAAAACCAATGATTTCTTCATTTCAAATAGCTTTTTCACCCAAACAGGAACTATACAAGTGGACTTCACTTGATTGAATACTCAAGAATCAAATCAACTACATCTAGGGAAAGAGATCACTATCATGAGTCAAAACAATGCCAAAGCTGACTGCAGAACATGCCATCAATTGTTCATATGCAAGTTCAAGTTGAAGCTGAAGAAAACTAGAACAAATTCCTAAAAGCCAAAGTACAATCTTGAGTATATCTCACCTGAATTTGGAGACCACCTCAAGCACAGATTTGAGGCATTAAACACCAATGATCAAAGATGGGATGAGTTATGGAATGACATCAAGGACATTGTATATGAAATCAAGAAGTCATTCAAAAGACAGGAAAGAAAGAAAATACCATAATGAATGTCAGAAGAAACTCTGAAGCTTGCTTTTCAATGTAGAATAGCTCAAGTGAAAGGAAGAAATGATGAAGTAAAAGAGCTGAACAGAAGATTTCAAAGGGTAGCTCATAATGATGAAGTAAAATATTACACTGAAATGGGCAAAGATCTGGAGTTGGAAAACCAAGAGGGAGGAACACACAAGATTTATCAAGCTGAAATATCTGAAGAAAAAAATTCAAGCCTTCAGTTGCAATACTGAAGAATTCTACAGGGAAAATAGGAGGTCTGCCAATTAAGTTTGCCAACTCATTCTAGAAAAAGTGCTACAGACCTCCTTGCTGAATATCACTACAGTCACCTTCAAAGTATTCCCTTTGGAAAGCTATGCACCAACACCAGTGCCCAGTCCACCCTCCAAAGCAACTCTGGAAAGCTTTCTGGAATTGCCATCAGAACTGTTGTTGTATTACCCTTGATGTCCTGAATGTCATCAAAATGTCATTCTTTCAGTATTTATCTTTGGGTAAAGAAAAGAGTCATTGGGGGCCAGATCAGGTGATGAGGTAGGGTGTTCCAATACAGTTTTTTGTTTACTGGCTAAAAACCCCCTCACAGACAGTGCTGTGTGAGCTGGTGTATTGTTGTGGTACAAGAGCCTTGTTGGCAAAAAGCTCAGGGTTTTTTTTTGGTCTAACTTTTTCATGTAGCCTTTTCAGCACTTCCAGTTGGTACAAATTCATAATGAACAACACTTCTGGAGTGGAGAGGATGGAGAAGAGGGGACAGGAGATTGTTAAGAGGATATCACATGTATAGAACAGAGAGGAGGAGTGTGCTGTCACTGGACAAGGAGAGCAGTAGGAGCTGCACATAGGCGGGCATGCAAATTTAAACTGGATTCTACACTTTCATTCAATCATAATAAAATATAAAAAAATTAGCAACATTGTTTTTGATTCTTGATTTAGACTGATGGAACTTTTTTGGTTGTGGAGAATTGGTTGACTTCCATTGTGTACTTTGATGTTTTGTTTCAGGATTGCACTGGTATAGCCATATTTCATCACCAATGATAACACAGGCCAAAACACCATCTTGCCTCTCCAAAAGGTCTCGGCAAACTTTGACTCTCCTCTGCTTTTGTTCATTGCTTTGGGACAATTTTTGCACACAATTTTTTCATGCCAAGATTTTTAGTTAAGATTTTCCTGTTTCTTCATCAATGTTTACTTGGTCTGTTATGCTTTTCACAGTCATTCAATGATTTTGATGCACAATTTGACGAATGTTTGGAATGTTTTTTTTTATAAGTTCTGCTCATTACTGGCTGCCCTGACCTGTCTTCATCAGTGACACTTTCTCTCTCCTCAGAAAAGTGTTCAATCCATTTGTACACTGCCATTTTCTTCATGGCATTCGCCCATAAACTTGGACTAACATGGCCCTGATTTCACTTCCAGCCTTGCAAGTTTAGCAAGAAATTTAATGTTTGTTCTTTGCTTTAATTTAAACTCTGACATTCTCATGCAGGCACACAAAAACATGCAACAATAATCAATGCCACTCAGTGAGACACCACTGCATGTCGGCATGAACACAGCTGAGACACTGATATTCCAAGGTTACGAAACCTTACCAAATTGTTCATACAGTGCTGCCAATGTAAGCTCACAATTTCAAGTTTGTGAGCTTAATTGTCAGATCTTGTGTTATCAAAAGAAGTCACTTGATGAAAAAGAACTACTCACCATGAAACCATTTCAGGAGTTAGCATATAATCAAGAGTTAATGTTATTGAAGGAAGAAGGTCAAGACTCACTGATGTCATTAGCTAAAAAGAAGGGTCCAGGAATTGACAGAATACCCACTGAGATGTTTCAGCACATTGATGAAGTCCTAGAAATGTGCATTGTCTATGCCAAGATATTCAGGAATTATCAAACAATGTTATTAATATCACACTCAAGTTAAATTTTGTTGGACATCATTCAAAAGCGGTCACAGCGGTATATTAAGAGATACCTGACAGAAATTCAAGCTGGATTCAGAAGAAACATCAAATGAAGGGTATCACTGGATATCATGTCAGATGGATCACGGATAAAAGAGACGAATATCAGAAAGAGGTTTACCTATATTTTACTAACTATGGAAACACCTTGACTGTACAGATCATAACAAATTATGTATAACATTACAAAGAATGGTAATTCCCAAAAACTTTATTGTGCTCAGGAGGAGCGTACACCTAGACTAGGAGGCAGTCATTCAAACAGAGTAAGGAGATACTAAGTGGTTTAAAATTAGGAAAGGTGTGTGTAAGGGTTGTATCCTTTCACTGTACTTATTCGCTTTGTATGCTGAGCAAATATTCTGAGCAGATGGACTACATGAAGAAGAGTAAGGCTTCAGCCTTTGGGGGAAGACTCAACAGTGAGTCTGCATTGCCGTATGCAGACAACACAACCTTGCTGCTGAAAGAGAAGAAGACTTGAAGCACTTACTGATGAATATCAAATACTATATATAGCCTTCAGGGTGGATTACACCTCAACAAAAACTCCTCACAATTGGACCAATAAGCAATAACGTAATAAAAACTGAGAAAACTGAAGTTGTCAAAGATTGCATTTTATTTGCATCCACAATCAAGATCTTTAGAAGTAGAAGACCAGAAATCAAATGAAATAATTACATTGGGCATATCTGCTGCAAAATCCTCTCTAAGGTGTTAAAAAGAAAAGATATCACCTTGAGGTGTAAGGAGTGCCTGACTCAAGCTGTGGTCTTTTCAATCATCTTACGTAAATTCAAAACTGGACAATGAATACGGAAGACCAAAGAAGAATCAACGTCTTTGAATTGTGGTGTTGGCAAAGAATGTTAACTAAACCAGATAACAAGCAAATCTGTCTCAGAAGTGTAGCGGAGTGCTCCTAGAAGAAAGGATGATGAGACTTTGTCTCACATAATTTGGACAGGTTATCAAGTGCAACCAGTCCATGCAGAATGACATCCTTTTTGGTAGAGGGTTAGCAAAAAAGCAGATGACCCTCAATAAAATGGATTGACACAGTGGCTTCCAACAATGGGCTCAAACGTAACAATGATTGTGAGGACTGCATAGTGTATATGAGTGTGTGTGGAGGGGGGATGCATGTATATTTACCCCAAACAAACCAACCCAGTATTGTTGAGTGGATTCCGACTCATAGCAACTCTACAAGACAGAGTAGAACTGCCCCATAGAGTTTCCAAGGAGCTCCTGGCAGATTTGAACTGCCGACCTTTTGGTTAGCAGCTGTAGCACTTAACTACTATGCCACCACTAAATAAAGCAGTTTGTTAATGTATACCGTTGCTGTTAGGGACCATCGGGTTGGTTTTAACTTACAGCAACCTTACGTTCTACAGAGTGAAACACTGCCCAGTCCTGCCCCACGCTCACCATCACTGTTATGTTTGAGCCCAGTTTTGAAGCCAGTATGTCAATCTATCTCACAGAGGGTAACCCTTTACATTACCAGGCGTTATTTCTTTCTCTGGGGACTGATCCCTCATGATAACATGACCAAAGTACCTGAGATGTAGTCTCACCATCCTGCTTATAAGAAGCATTGTGGTTATACTTTTTCCAGCGTAGATTTGTGCATTCTTTTGGCCATCTGTGGTTTATTTACTATTCTTCACCAATACTACAACTCAGAGGCATCAGTTCTTCAGTCTTCCTTATCATCCAGCTTTTGCATGCATATGGTGCAACTGAAAATATCATGGCTTAGGTCAGGTGCATCTTAATCTTCATTGTGATGTTGTCGTGGATTGACCTGTGTCCCCTCAAAAATATGTGTAGCGATTTAACTGGGCTATGATTCCTAGTATTGTATGATGTTCTTCCATGCTGTAAATCCTGCCTCTGTGATTTTAATGAGGGAAGATGGGCAGCAGTTGTGTTGGTGAAGCAGGGCTCAAAGTATAAGATTGTACTGTGCCTTGAGGCAATCTCCTGAGATATAAAGTAAAGGTAAGCAAGTGGAAAGTTGCGACCTCATACCACCAAGGAAACAGTGCTGGAAGCTGAGTCATCCTTTGGAAAGGACCCACGGTCCCTGCCCATCAGAAGCCCCTAGTCCAGGGGAAGGTTGACGGCAAGCACCTTCCTTCAGAGCCAGCAGAGAAAGCCTTCCCCAGGAGCTGACACCCTGAATCTGGACTTTTAGCCTACTGCACTGTGACAAAATAAAATTTCTCTTTTTAAAACCACCCACTTGTGGTATTTCTGTTAAAGCAGCACTAGACCACTAACATAGAACTCTTTGCTTTTCGATATTTTCAGAGGATCTTTTGCAGAAGATTTGCCCATGCAACGCATTTTTTTGCTTTTCTGGAGCTACTTTCCATGGGTGTTGATTGTGGATCCAAGTAAAATGACATTCTTGACAACCTTAATCTCGTCTCCATTTATCATAATGTGGTTTATTGATACACTTGTGAGGATTTCTGTTTCCACTATGTTCAGATGTAATTCATACTGAAGGCTGTGGTCTTTGACCCTCATTAGTAACTGCTTCAAGTTCTCTTCACTTTCAGTAAGCAAGGTTGTGTCTGCTGCATGCCCCAGGTTTTTAATGAGTCTTCTTCTGGTCCTGATGCCACATTCTTTTTCATGTAATTAACTTGTCAGATTATTTGAACAAGAATGGTGAAAAGATGACACTGATGCACACCTTTCCTGACTTTAAACCAACCAGTAACCCCTTGTCCTGTTTGAATGACTGCCTCTTAATCTATGCACAGGTTCCTCATGAGCACAATTAAGGGTTCTGGAATTTCTATTCTTCACACTGCTGTTCATAATTTTCTATGATCCACATAATCAAATGGGTTTGCAAAGTCAATAAAACACAGGTAAATATCTTTCTGGTATTCTTTGCTTGCAGCCAGGCTCCATCTGACATAAGTGAAGATATCCATGGTTCCATGTCCTCGTCACCATCTGGCCTGAATTTCTGGCCATTCTCTGTTGATACATTGTTGCAGCTGCAGTATGTTTATACATATCTATGTATTAATATGCTATCTTCAGAGTATATCTGTTCTTCAGTTTACTTTAAATGGTCTTTGAAAAGATGACATACTACTTTGTAATTTAGTATGCTTCTTTGTGACTGATTTTTATGTTACAATATTTTTTCCTATTCTGAGATAAGTTTAGTCTTCATCTCTAGTTTCCTTTTCTAGTTTTCCACTTATTAAAATATTTTATATAAATGTAAATCATTTATCAAATTGTGAGATAATGATTTGCATGTTTTCTAATTTTTCTGTATCACTAGTCTAAAATCCTTTATATATTGTCTTTCTCTTAAACTTTAAGAAAAATAAAGTTTAAACTGTATGTCCTATTGTCATGTCTTTTGGGATTGCCAAACTTTTTAAAAGTATACATAACTTGCTTTTAGAGAAGGAATTAGGAGATGAAGCTAACAAGCAAACAACTGTCTTGTATATTATGGTGATATTAATTCTCCTTGTCACTTACTTCAAGACTAAATGATTGGCTATTTGGCTTTTCTTTTAGTTTCTTATTAATCAGTTGGTCTAGCCTTTTTTGGTATGTTTTGATTCATTCTTGTTCTTGAGTGGCACAAATTAGTACAGACCAGATCCTCGTCTAAAAAAGAGGTTTAGATTCTCGAGTGTGTAAACAACAAGTATAAATATCAGGCCAAAATTTATAATAAAAAAGATAATGTAGCAGGTTTCCTTTGTTCAAAAGAAACTCTAACCCTTGAATCTTAAGATCATGATGTTGTGACTAAAATGTGCAACACTGTTATCCATGAAAAATTTTAGAGTGTAACACACACTCTCTCTCTCCACACACACGTGTATCTATCTATCACAATGTAGTGTATATATATTCACAATTTAGAAAGAAAAATTAATGAAATACAGTTAGTATAAGTGACAAGGAAGGTATTGTAGTATCAAGTAAAATTTCTATTTACCTTGTCTGAACCACACACGCTGCCCATCTCTATGAAAGTATTGTCAAATATGATGTCCCGCAAAGACTCCCTTACTTTCATAGATATACACACTTTCCCTCTCAGGTAAGTGTACTGAACATCATAGTCTGCCAACTTTACAAGTTCTGTTGATGTCCAGTGACAAACTATCTTTCCACAAAGAACGTTCCTGGCAAAATAAAACAGAGAAATATTATCCATTTGCCATTTAGCTGTTGCCATCCGGCCAATTCCAACTCATAGCGACCCTACAGGACAGAATAGAACTGCCCTATAGGGTTTCCAAGGAGTGGCTTGTGGATTCAAACCACTGACATTTTGGAATACTAAATAATTCAGAATGTAGTGATAATTAAGCATGCTACTCCATTCCAATCAAAATACCAAAGCTATTGAGAACAGAGACCATTTTTGGAAGCACAGTATATAAATCCATGTTTATACACTGGGCTTATCTCTTAAGAGATTCTTTACATACAGCATGTACATGCACACACATACATTTGGAAAATATGTAATTTTCTAAATACACACTCGTAATAACAACGACTATTAAGGCAGGTTCCAAAGTCATCTGTCCGAGAATTCACTTCTTGTGTACATAGATAGTCAGCACCTTTTGCAACTGAAAGTAAAAACAAAGTTCAAATTACTCATCATAAACAAAATCTTAAAAACTAAAAGGGTAATAAATTAATAGAGAGATCTAGATTATAGCAGTGAATCCAGTTAGTGTTATCTAGTCTCATTTATAGGGAAACTATTGGCTACCCAAAGAGGAAAAACATTTACTTAAACCTACTCACTAAGAACAGAAAAACTGGTGTTAAAACAGGGAAATGACTGAGTAATCAGTCCCATGTTTTCTTATGTAGCATGTTTATGGTTCACTCACGTAACTGACTAATTTTTCTTTTTATCCTATGGATATTAGGTCTCTTTTACCTCTTAATACAATCAAAGGTTGCTTTCATTAAGATTCCAATTTTATTTTAAATTTGGAGTAAACCAGTCAGCATTTTAATTTTTTTCTATAGATTGTGTTACTGACTTCAGAATAACTACAGTATAATAAATCTCTCTAAAACCTATCAGATGCAGTAGCCAAGAGAAAAGCCTACATTAAAAAAGCTCAAGGAGAAAAGTAAGCCCAAAGCTAGCAGCCAAAGTAGGCAATAAAACATAAGAGGAGAAATAAATGAAATCGAGAATAGAAGAAATAAGCAGACCAGAAGTTGGTTGTTTTAAAGATCAACAGAATCAACAAACGTTTGTCTAGATTGACACAGAAGATGAGAGAGAATAGACAAATATCTAACATTAGAAATAAAAACAAGGACATCACTGCTGATCCTACAGAGACAAAAAGGATTTAAATGGACTATACGAACAGTGCTGAAAAGCAAAGGTGTCACCGGAAGACTAAGGGGAACCTGATTGAAGCCATGGTATTTTCAGCACATTATATGCATGTGAAAAGTTGACCATGAGTATAGAAGCCAGAAGAAGAACTGATGCCTTTGAATTGTGGTGTTGGATAAGAATGTTGACTGTACCATGGACTGCCAA
Organism: Heterohyrax brucei; assembly: GCA_028571685.1. NCBI lineage: Eukaryota > Metazoa > Chordata > Mammalia > Hyracoidea > Procaviidae > Heterohyrax > Heterohyrax brucei. The sequence goes on along the minus strand of CM053160.1, from coordinate 64,633,888 downwards.
AAGAACAAATAGGTCTGTTCTGGCAGAAGTACAACCAAAGTCCTCCTTGGAAACAAACATGACAAGACTGCATCTCACATACTTTGGACATGTTGTCAGGAGGGATCAGTCCTTGGAGAAGGACATTATGCTTGGTAAAGTACAAGGGTGGTGAAAAAAACGGAACACCCTCAACAAAGCAGATTGATATAGTTGCTGCAACAACGGGATTAAGCAGGACAATGGTTGTGGGCATGGTGCTGGAGGAGGCAGTGTTTTGTTCTGTTGTGCACAGGGTCACTATGAGCTGGAACTTACTTGAAAGCACCTAACAACAACAACAGCAACAACAACAACATATGAATAGCTGTATGCCAAAAAATGAGATGACTTTGAGGAAATGGGCAACTCCTTTGAAACATATAAATTCTATATACTGACTTCAGAAGAACTAGTAGATTTCAAGGGGCCCATAACAAGTGAGGAAATTGGATCAATAACCAAAAACTTTCCAACAGAGAAGAGTACTAGACCAGATGACTTCAGTGGGAAATTCAAATAATAAAGGACTCCAATCCTGCTTAAGTTTTTAAACAAAGAGGAAGAAAGACATCCTAACTTCTTCTACAAGCCAAGAATTATCACGATACCAAAATCAGACAAATACAAAAAACAAAACTATACACCAATATCTCTAATGAATGTGTATGCAAAAATAGTCAACAAAATACTAGCAAGTAGAATTTGGAAGACCTTAAAAGGATGACACATCATGATCAACTGGAATTTATCCCAGAATTTCAAGGATGGTTCAGTATTAGAAAACTAACCAGTGTAATACCTCATATTGTCTACAATAGATAGACCCACACAGTCATCTGAATAGATGCAGAAAACAGCTGTGACAAAATTCAACACCCTTTCATGATAAAAATGTTTAACAAGATAGGAAGAGAAGGAAAATTCTTCAATACAACAAAGGGCATTTATGAAACACCTACACCTAACATGGTACAGTGCAGAAAGATTGAGAGCTTTTCCATGAAGATCGGGAGGAAAACAGTGATTCCAGTTGCTACCATGGATACTCAGTACCATTCTTAGAGCTCCTGGCCAGAGAAATCAGGCTAGAAAGTGAATAAATAAAATGTATCCTAAATGACAGAAGCAAATAAAACTATTTCTTTTCCTGCAGATCACATAATCCTTTACATACCAGTAGCAAACACCATAGAATCCACAAGAAAGCTATTACAGCTAATAAATTAAGTCAGTGCATAGGCAGGGCCCAAGGTAAACATAAAAAAGCCAGTCAAGTTTTTATCACAAACAATGAGCAAAGGAAATTAAAAAAACATTACCATGTATTGTAGCATTTAAAAGAGCAACTTGCCAAGGGCAAGATTTAACCAGGGAAGATTAAAAGAAGACTCACATGTTGCTGTTAGGTACCCCGAGTCACATGGCTCACAGGCACCCTATGTATATAGCAGAATGAAACATTACCAAATTTTGCTCCATCCTCACAATTGTCACTGTGTTTGAGCTCATTGTTGCAGCTACTGTGACAATCCATCTCAGGAAGCAGTCTTCCTTTTTTGTTTTTTGGCTGACCCTCTACATTACCAAGCATGATGTCCTTCTCCAGTGACTACTCCTTCCTATTAACATGTTCAAAGTGAGATGCTTCTAAAAAGTATTGCGGATGTACTTCTTTTTAGACAGATTTGTTTGTTCTTCTGTTAGTCTGTGGTGTATTCAGTATTCATTGAAAACACCGTAATTCAAATGCATCCAATCCTCTTTGGTCTTCCTTATTCACTTTCTGGTTTTCACATACATGTGAAGTGGCTGAGAATACCGTGGCTTGGGTCAAGCACATCTTAGCATTCAAAGTGACATTTTTGCTTTTAACACTTTCAAGAGGTCAAGTTCCAACTGATATCAATTATCATATTCCTCATTCCACATTCTCTTCTGAATCTGGCTTCAGTTTCTGTAGATCCCCATCAATGTATTGCTATAATCATTTTTTAATTATCTTCAGGAAAATTTTACTTGCATGTGACATTAATAATAATAATAAAAAAAACACAAACCCACAGCTGTCAAGTTGATTCCGACTCATAGGAACCCTATAGGACAGAGTAGAATGGCCCCATTCCATTTTTAAGGTGTGCCTGGAGAATTCGAACAGACAACCTTTTGTTTATCAGACATAGCACTTAACCACTGTGCCAGTAGGGTATCCGATATTAATGATATTGCTCAATTTCCTTTATATAGAAAAGTATAAAACACTGCTAAAAGAAGTCAAAGAAGACCTAAATAAATGGAAAAACACTGTATTTTGAGAATTAGAATACTTAATATATTTAATATTATATATAATAATATACTTAATATATTAAGACATAACTACTAGATTACTCAAGCCAAAAGTAATCTATAAATTCAATGCAAATCCATCAATATTCCAATAGCCCTTTTTATGAAAATGAAACAGCCACTTCTCAAATTTATACAGAAGGGGTAAGGATCCCCAAATAACTAAAGAAATATTGAAGAAATGTAAAGTAAAAAGACTCACATTTTATGACTACAAAACACACTATAAAGTAATTCAAAAACATTCTGGTACTTGCATGATGATGCCAAGTCATCAAGTGCCAGATAGACATGTAGATTAATGGAATAAAATTGAGGGTCCAGAAATAAATCCATACATCTGTGTTCAGTTAATTTTTAATAAAGGTGAAAAGGCCATCCAGTGAGGAGATAAGAATTCGCTTTAAAAATGATGCTCAGACAACTGGATTTCCACATGAAGAAGAATTAATCAGGACCCACACCTCACACCATACACAAAACCCAAGTGGTTTAAGGACCTAAATATAAAAACTAAAAATCATAATTTTTTAAGAAGAAAAGACCGGAATAAAGCTGTTGGTTGTAGGTTTTAGTGATGAGCTATCAGAGATGAGAAAAACAAAAAAAAGAAGGCGGATAAATTGGAAAATTAGACCCCATAAAAATTAAATCCATTTGTTTATCAAAGGACTTTATGAAAAAAATTAGAAGAACCCACAGATTGGAAGAAAAAAATATCAGAAGCAGTGGTCTAATATCGAAAATACATAAAATATTTCCACAGCATAAGAAAAAAATATCACACCACACAGTCAATGACCAAAAGACTTGAACAGACATTTCACCAAAGATGATATTCAAAAGGCTAACAAGCACATGAAAAAATGCTCCATGTCGTTAGCTATTCAGCAGATGCAAGATCATAACAAGATACCACTTCAGCTCCATTAGAAGAGCAATGACTGTTTGAAAAAAAGGAAAATAGCAGTTACTGGCAAGGTTGTGAAGAACAGGAACCTTCATCCATTGAGGAAGGGAATGCAAAATGGTACCGCCACTGAAGAAGGCAATTTGGTGGTTCCCAATAAGATAAACATAGAACTACCACAGAATCCAGCAATTCCACTCTTGGCATATAGCCAAGAGACTGGAAGGCAGCAACACAAACAGACACAGGTACACATGTACACCACTGTTCACAATTGTCAAAAGGTGGAGACAACTAGAATGTCCAGATACAGATCAATGAATAAAGAAAATGTAATATATACATCCAATGGAGTATTTCTCAGCCTTCAACAAAATGAAGTCTCCAAGCATGGCACAATGTGGATTAAACCTTGAAAATAGTATGCCAAGCTGAGTGAATCACAAAAGGAGAAATAATATACAATTCTCCATATGAGTCCACTGCCAAGCAGTCACTTCTGATTCATAATGGCCCTATAGAACAGAGTAGAACATCCCTACATGGTTTCCAGAAAACCCTGGTGGTGTACTGGTTAAGACCTCTGGTTGTTAGCCAAAGAGTTGGCAGTTTGAATCCCCCAGATGCTCCTTTGAAATCCTATGGGGTAGTTCTAATCTGTCCTTTAGGGTCACTGTTGAGTCAGAATCAACTCTGTGGAGTTTTTTTTTTTTTTTTTTAAATAGAGTTTCCAAGACTGTAATCTTTATAGGAGCAGACTGCCACATTTTACTTGCACGGAAAATTTAATAGATTTACACTCATGATCTTGTGGTTGGTAGTCAAGTGCTTTAACTACTGTGCCATGAGAGTGCCTAACGTGGATATGCAGAAACCGAAATTTGTCAGTGGTTATCAAAGTTGGGAAGTGTCATGGTTGGAATTGTGTCCCCCCAAAAATGTGTGCAGCCACGTGGCTGGGATATGGTTCCCAGTATCTTGGGACTGTCCTCCATTGTGTGGTTTTTCTAACCTGTATGTTAAAGGATTAGGGTGGGGCTGTAAATTCCTGCTGTAGGGGGGAGTTTCCCTGGAGTATGGCTTGCCCCACCCTTAATGCTTTTAGCTTGAAAGGAATAAAAGGAAAAAGAAACAAAGGACAATTTGAGAACCTCGCTACCATCAAGCAAGCAGCACCGGGAGCAGAGCGCGTCCTTCAGACCAGAGGTTCTTAAGTGAGGACGCTCCCTGGACAAAGACTGATGCAATACCGGACTTTCCTCCAGAGCCGACAAGGGGAAGGTCTTTCCCTGGAGCAGACACCCTGAATATGGACTTGCAACCTACCGGACTGTGTAAGAATAAATCTTTCTTTGTTAAAACCATCCACTCTGTGGTATTTCTGTTAGAGCAGCCTAGCTGACTAAAACAGGAAGGAAGGGACAAGAAGAGCTTATACTTAAGGGGAAGAGAGTTTATACCAATGGAGGTGGAATAATTATTCAGAAAAGGGTAGCAAAAATGGTTGCACAACTTGAAGAATGTAGTCAATGTCACCGATACCTATCTGTACAACCTGTTGTGTGTGTGTGTGTATTTACCAGAATAAAAAAAATAAAGAAAAGAGAACCTGTATCAGAATAAAATTATGTTTTCCAAGGTAAAAATAAGTAAACAAGCCCCAGAAAAATGGTAAGATGATTTACATTTTCCGAATTGTTCATAACACTGTCTGTCCATGGATCGGCAGCGTTCATTGAAGCAATAAGCAGTGGAATTCCAGCATGGTTCGAAGTTCAGAGCTTTTAGATCAGGTCCACAAAATTCAGATGTTCCATTGCAATATTCTGTAAAATCACATGGTTGTGTGCTTTCCCTGCATACATGTCCACGATCGCGCACCTGTGAGAAAAAAGAAAACAAAACACACACACATACACACACATGCTTAAATAAAATGTCAAAAATGAATTTAAATAGGTCCATTCCATTCATATATATTGTTGCTCCACTACTATACTCGCAATTATGTAACTATGGTGAAATTGTTGATTTACTGTAGTGAAATACTTTGAAAATGACCCAAATTTCAATAAATGGATGAATGGATAAACAAATGTGGTATATGCAGACAACTGAACACATTCAGTCATCAAAAGAATGAAGTACTAATATACAACATGACATGGATGAATCTGGAAACAATTATGTTCAGGGAGAGAATACAGACACAAAAGGTCACATATTGTATCATTTTGCTTATATGAAATACCCACGATATGTATGTTCATACAGACAGAACTTCCACACAATGGAGGTTGAAACATGTCAGGGACTAGGGAAAGAGGACAATGGGAAGCCACCGTTCCTGGACACGGAGTTTCCCTTTGGAGTGGTGAAAATATTCTGGAACTATGAGGTCTAACAGTTACCTCTGTGAACTTAATTGTTCTGAGGGCTGTATACCTCACTGCTGAACATCACTATGGTCATCTTCAAAGTACTCTCCTTGGGAAACTGTGCACCAATACCAGTGCCTAGTTCACTGTGCAAAGCAATTTTGGAACTCTTTCTGGAATGGCCATAGCACACAGCAGCAAGCTCACAAACTTGTGTAGCTGTCTGTGAGGGAGTTTTTAGTCAGTATACAAATAACAGTATTGGAACACACTCCCTACTCACCTGATCTGGCCCTCAATGAAGATAAAGGAAATACTGAAACGAAGACATCTGGATGACATACAGGATATTAAGCTCTAATGGCCATTTCAGAAAGAGTTCCAAAATTGCTCTGAAGGATAGACCAAATGCCGGCATGGTGCATAGGGTCCCAAGAAGAGTACTTCAAAAGTGACCGTACACGAATCTAGATGCAAAAATCTTCAACAAAATTCTTGCCAGTAGAATACAACAACCTATCAAGAAAATAATCCATCATGACCAAGTGGGATTCATACCAGGGATGCAAGGCTGGTTCAACATCAGAATAACAATCAATGTGATTAACCACATAAATAACACAAAAGACAAGGATCACCTGATTTTGTCCATTGATGCCGAAAAGGCATTTGATCAAGTCCAACACCCATTCATGCTAAAAACTCTTAGCAAAATGGGCATAGATGGCAAATTCCTAAACACAATAAGGGCCATTTATACAAAGCCAATTGCCCACATCATCCTGAATGGAGAGAGACTGAAAGACTTTCCCTTGAGATCAGGAACTAGACAAGGATGCTCACTCTCACCTCTCCTATTCAACCTTGTGCTAGAAATTTTAGCCAGAGCAGTTAGACAAGACCAAGAAATAAAGGGCATCTGCATCGGCAAAGAGGAAGTTAAAATCTCCCTGTTTGCAGATGATATGATTGTATATGCAGAGAATCCCACAGAATCTATTAGAAAACTTTCAAACTGATAGAAAAGTTCAGCAAAGTCTCAGGATACAAGATAAACATAAGTAAATCAGTAGGATTCCTTTATACCAACAATGAGACTGTTAAGGAAGAAATTATCAAATCAATACTATTTACTATAGCCTCTAAGAAGATAAAATACCTAGGAATTAATCTAACCAGAGACATAACAGACTTTTACAAAGAGAACTACAAGCCCTTACTACAAGAAACTGAGAGAGACTTAGATAAATGGAAAAACCTACCCTGCTCATGGACAGGAAGACTTAACATTGTGAAAATGTCTATTTTACCCAAAGCGATCTATTTATATAATGCAATCCCAATACAAGTTCCAGTGACATTTTTTAATGAGATGGAGAAACAAATCACCAGTTTTGGTTGGAAAGGGATGAAACCCCAGTAAAGCAAGGTACTACTAAAGAAGAACACACTGGGAGGCCTCTCATTACCCGACTTTAGAACATATTACACTGCCACAGTGGTCAAAACAGCCTGGTACTGGTATAAGAACAGACAGATCGATCAGTGGAACAGAACTGAGACCCCAGAGATGACATCATCTGCCTATGAACAACTGATATTCGACAAAGGCCCTAAGACATTAAACTGGGGTAAAAACAGTATCTTCAACAAATGGTGCTGGTAAAATTGGATATCCATCTGCAAGAGACTGAAACAAGATCCATATCTTACACCTTATACAAAAACCAACTCCAGATGGATAAAAGACCTAAATATCAAACCTAAAATGATAAAGCTCATCCAAGAAAAGGTAGGAACAACAATGGAAGTTTTAATACACAATGTGGACAGACTCCAAAATCTGTCAAACAAACCACAATCATCAGAAGAGAAAATAGAGAAATGGGAACTATTAAGAATCAAACACTTCTGCTCATCCAAAGACTTTATTAATAGAATTAAAAGAACACCTACAAAATGGGAAAAAATATTTGGCAACTCTATGTCAGACCAATGCCTGATCTCCATAGTCTATAAGATACTACAAAATATCAACAAGAAGAAGATAAATCATCCAATTAAGCGACGGGCAAAGGAGATGGACAGACATTTCACTAAAAAAGAGATCCAGGCAGCCAAAAAACACATGCGGACATGTCCGTGATCTTTAGCTATTAAAGAAATTCAAATCAAAACTACAATGAGATACCATCTCACCCCAACAAGGTTGGCCATGATCCAAAAAACACAAAACAAGAAATGCTAGAGAGGCTGTGGAGAAAGTGGAACCCTCCTACACTGTTGGTGGGGTTGCAAAGTGGTCCAGGCTCTTTGGAAAGCAATCTGGCACTTCCTTAAAAAAATGGATATTGATATACCATTTGACCCAGTAATTCCACTACTTGGAATATATCCTGCAGAATCAAGGCCTTTCACACCAACGGACACATGCACCAGAATGTTTATTGCAGCACAGTCCATGACAGCAAAAAGATGGAATCAACCCAGATGCCCAACAACAGAAGAATGGACAGGTAAACTATGGTATATATACTCAATGGAGCACTATGCAATGATAAAGAACAATGATGACTCCAGGAAACATCTCATGACCTGGTTTCGACTGGAAGACATTATGTTGAGTGAAAGCAGTCAGCGACAAAAGGACAAATATTGTATGAAAGCTCTATGATAAGATCTCAAAAACAGACTTGTGTATAGAAGAAAAGACTCTTTGACAGCTGCAAGGGGGGGAGGGAGGGGGAGAGGGTTTAGATTAGATAGTTGCTAGGTATCTGGTTGGGTGAAATTGGTGACAGCACACGTTAGAAATAAGAACAATATTAAGTGGACTTAAACATAACATGAATACTCCTTCCATCTTAACCCAATATTGCAAGGATAGAGTAGCTGGGGCAGGGGGTGGGTGACCATACTCTTAGGCAAAAGCGAGGCCAATTGGCACAACTAGCATTTTGCTAAGAGGGCTCTCTGCACCCCACATTGGTGAGTGACGTCTGGGGTCTTAAAAGCTGCCAAGCTGCCATCCAAGGGCACAGCAAACGGTCCCAACTCAGCAGGAACGGATGCTCACCGAGGACCAAAATGACATGGGCGAAAGATAACCCAGAAGACAAAGAGACCCACATCAGTGGGTGTCTACATCAACTTGGGACCGGAAGAACTGGATGGTGCCCGGCCACCACCAGTGATAGCCACGATGGAGCTCACTGAGTTGAGTCTCACTGGCAACACAAGAACAAAATGGGGTGCACCCTGAGATCCTCACTAAAAGATCTCAATTGATGGTCCAGTGGTTTCAGGGTTCCCCTGGGAGCATGGCCCCTCGTCCTGATGCTGCCCTTGACCATAAATCATAACGAAGCTCCATGCTTCGGACAGGAATGGACTGGACTTGGTGATGCAGAGTGACCATATATTGGATGCACTTTATGGTTCTATACATCTACAGGATGTCATCCTGCTGACCTCTGGCTGGAGGAAGGAGAGTGGGTGGAGAGGAGGGAAAAAAGAGACTGTTGGGAGAATGAGACATGTATGGAGCAGAGAGGAATAGTGTGCTGTCACCGGGTAGGGAGAGCAGTGGAAGCTGCATATAGGCGGGTATGTAAATTTATAAGGGAATGTACATTTTCACTCAGTTATATTAAATAAAAAAATTTTTTAAAAAGTGACTATAGTGATATTCAGCAATGAGGTATGTTGCACTTTTCCTAGGATGAATTCGTGAACTTGTCAAACCTCCTATATAACGTGGTAGTTGCAGAACAATTTGAGTGCATTCAGCACAACTATGTTGTCCACATTAAAATGATTAATTTTTGTTATGTGAATTTCACCTCCATTAAGGGATAAAACATTCTTGTATAGGCTCTTATAACTCATTTTTTTTGTCACCCTAAATAAACGTCTGTTCTAAAGCTAGATTTTTTTTTTCAACTTGTTATTCTTAGGACCTAATTATGCTCCTGAACTGTTGTACCAAATGTTGTCCCTCTTTAAAGAATTTCTAAAACTGGCTCATAGTGATCCTATTCACAACAGAACGAACCACTGCCTGGTCCTGTGCCATACCTGCAATCCTTTTTATGCTTAAGCCCATCATTGCAGCCACTGTGTCAGCCCACCTCATTGAGGTTCTTCTGCTTTTTTGCTGACCCTCTACTCTACCAAACATGATGTTCTTCTCCAGGGATTGACCCCTCCTGACAACATGTCCAAAGTATGTGAGACACAGTATTGCTATCTTTGTTTCCAAAACAGATCTGTCTGTTCTTTCAGCAGTCCACGGTACATTCGATATTCTTCAACACCACAATTCAAAGGCATCAAAGGCATCAGTTCTTCTTGTGTCTTCCTTATTCGTTGTCCAGCTTTTGCATGCATATGATGTGACTGAAAATACCATGGCTTAGATCAGGCACATCTCAGTCTTCACGGTGACAACTTCACCCCTCAGTACTTTATAAAGAGGTTTTTTGCAGCACATTTTCTCAAGGCAAGCACCTTTAAATTTCTTGACTGCTGCTTCCTTGGGCGCTGATTACGCAACTAAGTACAGTGAAATCCTTGACAACCTCATTTGTTTCTCTATTTATCACAATGTTATTTACTGGTCCAGTTGTGAGGATTTTTGTTTCCTTAATGCTGAGGTTTGTTTTAGTCAGTTAGTGCTGCTCTAACAGAAATACCATGAATGGATGGCTTTAGCTAAGAAAAATTCATTCTTACACAGTCCAGTAGGCTGTAAGTCCAAATTCAGGACGTCCACTCCAGAGAAAGGCTTTCCCTTTTGTCGGCTCCAGAGGAAAGTTGTTATGTTGCGTCAGTCTTTGGTCAGGGAACATCTTGGTGCAGAAAATTCAGGTCTTCAAAGATGTGCTTTTCTCATGGTGCTGCTTTCTTAACGGCGTGAGGTTCTCACATCTCTTTGCTAGACTTTCTTGAGGCACAAAAACATTGAATCTTGTTCTACCAACCCAACTGCTGCCAATCTACCCTTTTTAACGCCATAGAGGCAGGAATTCCAACACGGAGTAACATTACACAATGCCGGGAATTATAGCACAGTCAAATTGTTACAGATTTCTTAGGGAACACATTCAATCCATGACAAGGTTCAATCCACACTGAAGGCTCTGGTCTTAGATGTCCCTCAGTAAATGTTTCAAAACCTCTTGACTTCCAGCAAGTAGGGTTGTGTTATCTGCATAAAACAGGCAGGTTGTTAGTGAGTCTTTCTCCAATTCCCATGCCTCACTCTTCTTCATATAGTCCAGCCTCTTGGATGTTTTCCTCAGCATACAGATTGAAAAGGCATGGTGAAAGGATACAACCCCGATGCATACCTTTCCTGACTTTAAACCATGCAGTGTCCCCTTGTTCTGTTCTCACAACTGCTTCTTGATCCATGTACAGATTCCTCATGAGCACAATTAAGTGTTCTGCAGTTCCCATTCTCCACAATGTTATCCATAATTTGTTATGATTCACACAGCTGAATGCCTTTGCACAGTCAATGAAACACAGGTAACATTTTTCTGGTTTTCTCTGCTTTCAGCCAAGATCCATCCGACATCAGCAATGATATCCCCAGTTCCACCTCCTCTTCTGAATCCAGCTTGAATTTCTAGCAGTTCCCGGTCAATATACTGTTGCAGTCACTTTTGAATGATCTTGAGCAGAATTTTACTTGTATATGACACTAATGACAGTGTTTGATAATTTCAACATTCAGTTGGATCACTTTTCTTGGGAATAGGCATAAACATGGATCTCTTCCAGTGGGTTGGGCAGGTAGTTCTCCTCCATTATTTCTTGGCATAGACATGTGAGCAATTCCAGTGCTGCATCCTCTGTTGAAACATGTCAACCAATATGCCATCTGGAGCCTTGTTTTTCACCAGTGCCTTCAATGAAGTTTTGACTTCTTCTTTCAGTACCAATTGGTAGCTCTTCAAATGGCATACAAATTAGTATCCCACATCTTCTGTATTACTGTTTGATGATTGTTCTGGAGGAGAGGCCCTTTCCTACTACATTTTTTTAAAAACATATTGTTCCCTTCTCAATCTGTCAAACTCCAGCCTACTTGAATCGATTCCTCTTCAAACTCTTAAATATGGCAAGTTAGAGTCTGAAGATTTTGTCATCTCCGTGACATTATGTGTCCTTTGGAAAGCAGACACTGGATCTTAGATTTCTTTTGTTCTCACACTGATGCCTCTAAACTTTAGACAAAGGCTTACTTATTAAGTTCATGCGCCCACATGTCTGAGCAATAAAAAAAGAAACAAAAGATGCACAAAAGCACGAAAAAAAATTATGAAAAGAAAACCAAACTACGATATTTTGAAAACTTACCAGACAAGTTTTTGGATCACAGCATGGCCCGGAGCCACACTCGGCTTCACCAATCAAAGTACATTGACTAGGATTACAGCATTTTTTAAACGTGCAATCCTAAAAGCAAAAGTAATTAAATTAAGTTACAGGAATTTTCAAACAAAACTTTACTTATTTGCAATATATACCAAAGTATGTCTCTTATATTAATTATAATCACATGTTTGCATCTCTTTATTTTTAACATTCACTTGAATTAAACTTAATATATTTTACCTTTAAGAAAAAAGGATGATATTGAAATAATATATAATCCCACACTCAAGAATTTGAACTCTGTTAAAAATGTAAGGATATTTTGTTCTGCGTAGCACTTTGGTGAGTGGTGTCTGGGATCTTAAATGCTAGTGAGTGGCTTTCTAAGCAGCATCAATGGCCCCTATCCCCCTGGAGCAGAGGAGAACACAGGACATCAAAGACAGGAGGAAAATAAGGGCCCAGGAGACAGAAGGTGCTGTATGATGCAGAGACTCCACCAACACGAGATGAGAACAACAAGACAGTGCCTGTCTGCCACAAATGACTGCTCAGACAAGAAACACAATATAAAGTCCCTGATGCAGCTGGAGAAAAATGGGTGTGCAGAACTAGAACTCTACTCAAAGACCATATGTGATGGTCCATCAAACTGGAGGGTCCCTTGAGGATGTGGATCCTGGACCCTCTGTTACCCCAGGGCCTAAAGCAGTTATGGAAGTTAACTCTCTGAACAAAGAGTAGATTGGATTATAAAACATGGAGTAATGCTGGTGAAGAATATATCTCTTGGCTTAAATATACATATGAGACTGCACAGCTCCATTCCAGAGGCAAGATAAGAGGGTGCAGAGGCACAGCAGTTGGTTGAATAGGCATAGGGAGTACAGAGTAGAGAGGAGGAGATTGCTGTCACGGGGGGGTTGGGGGTGGAAGGAGCTGTTAGGGTTGCATAGTGGTGTGTGTGTGTGTGTAGGGTTTTACATGGCAAGTTGATTGTGTTGTAAACTTTCACTTAAAGCACAATAAAATACTAAAAAATAGTGTCTCAGCTTGGCTGGGCCATGATTCCCAGTAGTGTGTAGTTGTGACCATTTTATAACCTGAGGTGATTATCGTATGTGTCGTAAATCTTGACCTCTGTGATGTGGATGAGGCGGCCTTACGGGTGGTTACATTAATGGAGCAAGGTGTAATGTACATGATTAGACTGTATTCTAAGTCAGTCGTTTTAGTGGCAATTGAGCAGAGACGACAGGGACCTCATGCCATCAACACAGAAACATTACTACTAGAGGGTGTACTTTACATACAAGCTTCCTGCCTTGAGAAGCTCCTAGACGAGGGAAAGATTGACGACAATAAGCTTCCCTCACACCTTGCAATGAGTGTGCCTTGGGAGCTAGTGCCCTGAGTTCAGACCTCTGGCCTCCTAGACTGTGACAGAAAAAACTTCTGTCGGTTAAAGCCACTCATCTCTGGTATTTCTGTCTCAGCAGCTCTAGATAACTAAGATATGCAGCAGCTACATCCTAGGTATACACCGAAAAGATCTGAAATCAGGAATTCAAAAAAAAAAAAATGCTTCTACCATCACTGTCCATTATAACATTATTCACAACAGTCAAGAAGTGGAAACAACTAAGTGTGTATAAGCAGATGAACAGATAATCAAATTTTATATGCATTCAATGAAATATTCAGTCCTAAAGAGAAATCAGGTTTTGATACAGGCTACAACATAGATGAACCTAGAAAATATTATCATAGTCAAAAAGTAAAGCACAAGGGGATAAAAATTATACAATTCCAGTTATATGAAATATATAGCATAGGCAAATGAATATACACAAAAACTAGATTACCAGGATAGTTTGTCTATGTTCATAGGGAGTTACTATTATTGTATATAGAATTTCTGTTTGGAGCAATGAAATTGTTCTGGAAATAAATATTAGTGAGGACTTAGCAACACTGTAACTGTAATTAATGCCCCTGAATAGTACACTAAAAGTAGTTAAAATGGAACTTTTTATGTGCATTCCACTGCAACTAAAAAATAAAATACATTAGGACCAATGAAAAAGATTATTTAAAAACTTAATTAGTCTTACATTTTATAGCTAGTTAACATATGCACATACAATAAAATTGAAGAAGCCTGAAAAACTTAATACATGTTACAAAAATCATAATGATATGACCCTTACAGAAGAATCAGTAAATTGACGCAGATGCGGGAGTTAGAGATGATAGGGTTAACTAAATGAGTATTTTAAACAGTATTTATAAGATATTCATGTCTTTAAAGATACACGTGAAAATAGTGAAAAAACTTGATAAAAATGTTTAAAATTTTAATTTAAAGGTCAAATCAACTATATCCTTTAATTAAAGAATAAACTTGCTGCCTTCAAGTCCATTCTGACTCACAGCAATGCTAGAGAGCACAGTAGAACAATCCCATAGAGTATCCAAGGAATGTCTGGTGAATGTGAACCACCAACCTTTCAATTAGCAGACATAGTCTTAACCATTACACCAGCAGAGTTTAGAGCAAACATTACTGATTTTGAAAAGGTAACAACAAAAAATACCCATCTAAAACACAGAACAAAAACACTGAAAACAAATTGCAAGAGGCTTCATTAAAGAAAGTATAAAATTACCACCATTTCATTCTAAGACACATTGCAAATATGAAATCACAAATACAAATTTGTGTTAAAGCACTTTAATTTATGTTAGCATAAATGATTTTTCATCAAAAGTTACAAGGAAAAAAGTATAAAAACATGGAAGGTATTTAACACTTTAATGATCAATATAAAGAATACACAAAGAAATACGCAGCTGATAATCTAACAGAGGAAAGAACTGATCCAATAAACAGACATTTCACATCAAAGAAAGCACACAGCTCTTAAACATGAAGAGGTGTTCAACTTTACTAATAATCAAGGAAAGACCAATGAAATCACCATGAGATCATTTTGTACTGTTTCCACTAGCAAAAACTATAAAGTCTGTAATATCATGCGCTAGATGATGTTACTGTTAGGTGCCGTCGAGTCACTTCTGACTCATAGTGACCCTATACACAATAGAACGAAACGCTGCCCGGTCTTGCACCATGACCACAATTGATTTTATGCTTAAGCCCATTGTTGCGGCCACTCTGTCAATCCATCTCATCAAGAGTGTTCCTTTTTCACTGACCCTCCACTCTACCAAGCATGATGTCCTTCTTCAGGGACTGATTCTTCCTGACAACCTGTCTAAAGTATGTAAGATGCAGTCTTGCCATCTTTGCTTCCAAAGAGCACTCTGGTTGTACTTCTTCCAGAATAAATCTGTTTGTTCTTTTGGCAGTCCATGGTACATTCAGCATTCCTCTCCAACACTGCATTTCAAAGGCATCAGTTCCTCTTCTGTCTTCTTTGCTCATTGTCCAGTTTTCATACACATATGGTGCAACTGAAAATACTGTTGGTTGGGTCAGGGTCACTTTAGTCTTCAAGGTGATAGCTTTACTTTTCAATACTTTAAAGAGATCTTTTGTAGCAGATTTTCCCAATGCAATGCATCTTTTAACTTCTTGATTGCTGCTTCACGTGCATTGAGGGCAGCCCCAAGTAAAATGAAATCCTTGACAACGTCAATCCCTTCTCCAGTTATGATGATGTTGCTTACTGGCCCGGTTGTGAGGATTTTTATTTTCTTGATGTTGAGGTCTTATCTTCCTGTTAGGAAGCTATTCTAACAATCAATCCCTTCTTCAGGGACTGATCCTTCTTGACAACGTGTCTGAAGTATGTAAGATGCAGTCTTGCCATCTTTGCTTCCAAGGAGCACTCTGGTTGTACTTCTTCCAGAACAGATCTTCCTGTTAGGAAGATAAGACATGTATGGAGCAGAGAGGAAGAGTGTGCTGTCACCATGCAGGGTGAGCAGTGGAAGCTGCATATAGGTGGGTATGCAAATTTATATGGGAATGTGCATTTTCATTCAATCATAATTAAAAAAGGTCTGGATAGGATTTACTGCCCTAGTATAGGAAGGGTGAGAAATGAAAAACAGCTGAGTGATGCATGCATTAATGTAGTGTCTTGCATTCAACACTGCTAGCAATGGGCCAAGGATTATGACTAATCCAATTATGTGATTCCAAGTTAAAATAAATGAAGTCCCCACAGATACAAAGGCTGATATCAGGGTTTGAGGAGGTAGCCAATAATAAACATTCAGTAACCGAGTGAACCTGTATAGTCACTTTGGAGGAATTCAGGAGATGACTGAAGTGATAATTATGCTGTTGATACCACTGATGTTTATGGTATTGACGGAGGAATCAGAGGAGCAGTATTACTATTAATGATAATACAATGAAGAATCACTTTCTTTGATAGTCTAAAACTTAACCTGAACTCAGATTCTGCAAATGCTGCCAATTTTTAGGATGAGTCGGTTACTTCATGCCCTGTATGTCCGTGTTTTAGATTTATGATGAAATGGTGCCACATTAAAAAAAGAAAAGAGTCCTCCCTTTTTATATCACATCAATAATTATAATATGACACGAGAAACATAAAAACCTAATCTTTGGATAAGCTACCAGGGTTTGTCACTCACCTCCGGCTTGCCACAATCACATTGCTCGTCCTGTTCCACAACTTCGTTGCCACAATTTTCCGGCGATGATCTTCCTTCGAAAGTCACATTTGAAATTATTTCTTTCTGAAGACACTGAAATTTATCCTGTGTAACTATATGTTTAAACTCATCCAGGCTGCAACTGCTAAAATACTTCATACCACGGGAACGTCTAAAATTAAATTATATCCCTCAGATGAATAGAATAAAGTCAATATCAAACTCTTCAATAAAGTGTTATGAATTTCATCCTATTTCACTTACAGAAGAGGAGTCAAGGGGAGGGTGCTTTTCATTTTCAAAATACAATTCGCTATCATTCTAATTTCTTTTTCAGTTTTACTGTTTCCAAGAAAAATATAAATGAATTTCCTCAAAAAACTACAGGCATGTCAAGGGACGTACATTTTATTTTATGAAACACAGTTACGCGTTCCACTATACAAGTCCCATCAGACCGCTTGCATGCTAGCTTTCTTTGGAAACATTTAAACAGAATCCTACAAACAGTAAAGATCATACATAGTTTTTATTTAAATCTTGCACTTAACACTGTCATTTGCCCACAAAATCTTTAACTTGTAGTAATTGAACTAGTGATCATTTTAACCTGTCTTCATATCAAAATCAATTCAGTGTCTCTGCATTCCAATTTTCTAGCTGAATTAGTCGTTAACGTATAGCTTAAATCAACACATACTGGCAGAATACAAACAAATAAGAAAAATAAAAGCAGTAATGTAACGAGTCTGACAATAACATCTAGTAAGTAGAGGAAACTAAAGAAGAAAACATCGTTGTGTGATAGTCACACAGTCTAAGTGAGTAAGAATATACATTCAAACATTCAATAGCTCCTGACACACAGTAAGTTCTATTTAAATGTTTCCTATTATTATTATTTCCATTATTTTGGCAGGTATCGTATCAATACAAACATCATTACAAAAAACAGGCCAATGATCGTAAAAAAAAATGAGGCACATGGAAAAATTATGTGAAAAGTGAAGAAATACATGACAGTCATGTTCTTGAAAAATTATGATTATTTTTTTCTTCAGTAACATATTAATCAAGCAATTCAAATACTTTAGCACTGAGTTATATAAAATAAGAGTTATTATTATTACTATTGTTATCACCTTATGTGTTAAACGACTTGTTTAATGAGTTTTTGTTTTATTTTATTAGCAATATTGCTTGCAGAAATGATGGCTATGTAGTACAAAAAATGAACTTTTCTGTCCTGAAATCATCTCCAGTAAGATATTCTGATCACTGTAAATAAGTTAATATGTAAATTCTCACACAGAAACAAATTCTGCTACATAAGTGACACAGAACAACCACTATCAGGAAATTAATGATGACACATTACTTAGTCCTAATCCTAATTCTCTGGCTCCATTCAAGTTTCCCCAAATATCACATCATTCATACTTTATAGCAAGGTGATCCTGCTCAGAGTTAAGCACTGCATTTAGTTGCCATGTTTCTTTAGCTGCCTCAGTTGTTAGCTACATTCCATGTCCTGGAAGTACTTTATGGTTACAGGCCAATTATTCAGTATGATGTCCCCTGATTTAAGTTTATAGGCTGTTGCCTCATGATTAGATCAAATATGTTGTGTTAGTAGAACTATCCCAAGAGTGTTGCTGTCTCTGTCTCATCAAATCCCAACAGATGACACAAAATTTCAGTTTGTCACATCACTGATAAGAGTCACTTGGATCAGTTGATGAAGGTGTACCTGTCAGTCTACACTGTGACATTATTATTTATTTCTTACCGATTAACAAGTATTTTGGGAGATGTACTTTGATTCTACACAAATATCCCATTTCTAATTTGAATTTTGATTTTTTAATTTGTGTATTTATATCAGTATAGAATCACATTTACTACTTTATTCAATGAGTTATAATCCTTTAGGGTCGTTATTATTTTGAGTAATCAAATGGTCCCAGGTTTGGCCAGTGGGAGTTCCTTCAAAATGGCCTTTCTGTGCTTTTGACAAATCTCTATAATTCTTTGAGCTCCTTTGAGCTCCTGACATTTGTACTGTCTCTGCCTCATCCTAGACTAAATCATTATTTAGAATGGTATCTAAAACTCACCATCTGCACGATACATGGGCTCGCTGTTATCAGATTTCTCAGACTGTACAAACATCTTAAGGATTTTTCACAGCCTATTTTCCTTCACCTACAATTTACAAAACTCCCACTGAGTTTTGACTAATGTGACAGCCTTAGCTTATTGACATTGCCTTTCCATGGGGACAATTACTTTGGGGATATAGATTATTTAATGAATTCTGAGTTGTCAGGTTTGTGAGATTTTCAGCATCCCATGTGTCCCCTCTATTTCTTCACATACAACAGTTTTCTTAATTCAGGTCTCATTGTGTCAGAGGATTGGTTGCACCTGGTGGTATTTTTATGAATTCCAGCTTTTGAGGCAGTTGTTGTATATACTTTATTATCATTTCCCTAGTTGTTGTTAAGAAACCCTAGTGGTGTAGTGGGTAAAGTGCTACCACTGCTAACCACAAGGTCAGCAGCTCAAATCCACCAGGCGCTCCTTGAATACTCTGGGGGTCACTTCTACTCTGGCCCCTAGGGTCGCCATGAGTCTGATCCGACTCAACAGCAGTTGGCTGGCTAGTTGTTGTATTTTGTGAGGCAATTTGTGGAGGTTAACATACCATGCTTATGTTTCTACCAGGTTGCCTCCATCCTGTCACTTGTTCTTCAAACACATCGATTTCTACATTTCAAAGACTCAGTCTGCCTAGGTTCCTTCCCTAAAATTTCCTTTCTTTCTGCTTCTTCTCACTCTAAATTGCTGCTCTAGAAAACTCAGTCTATATATATGACACTTTCCCAAATCGTGTTCTTAAGACACTCAACTTGCTCTTGGAGATCCAGAACCACAGAACTAATTGTGCACTTAACAATGCTAACTGGGTATCTCAGAATATTTCAACTTCAATATCCACTAAGTGTACTTATGATTCCCCCACATTTTTTGTCTTTCCTAAAATACTGGCATTTTATTCACTGTTTGTTAGAAAGTTGTATCTGAATTTAGAGTTGCTCTCCAGAAAAAATTTGATCTATTAAACACCAACGATCGGAGACCAGGTGAGTTGTAGAGTGACATCAAGGACATGATATATGTGAAGAAAGCAGAAGCTCATTAAAAAGACAAGAAAGAAAAAAAGACCAAAATGGATTTCAGAGGAGGCTCTGAAACATTCTCTTGAAAAGAGTAGTTAAATCAAAAGGCAGAAACGATTATGTAAAAAGACTGAACAGAAGATATCAAAGGGCAGATCAAAAAGACAAAGAAAAGAATTACAATGAAATGTGGAAAGATCTAGAGTTAGAAAACTCAAAGTTAAAAGTGCATTTGTCATTTCTCATGGTGAAAGAACTGAAGGAAAAATTCAAGCCTCAAGTTGCAGTAGTGAAGGATTCTATGGGCAAAATATTTAACAATGCAGGCAACATCAAAGGGAGATGGAAGGGGTACCACAGAGTCACCTCCTAGAAAGAACTGATTGATGTTCAACCATCTTAGGAGGTAGCACATGATCCAAAACAAATGGTATTGAAAGAAGTCCAAGCTACATTTGGATGTGTAAAAATATGAAACAGGACACATACATTACACCATGCCCAAAGGCTAATTTAAAATGTATCAAAGACCTAAATATAAAACCCAAACCAATAAATATCACAGAAGAAAAAACAGGTTCAACACTAGAAACCCTAATATGCTGCACAAACAGAATCCAAATCATAACTAACAACACATAAGCTCCAGAAGATAAACTAGATAGTTGAGATCTTCTAAGAATTAAACATTCACACTCATCAAAAGACTTCACCAAAGGAATAAAAATCTGCAGACTATGAAAACATTTTTGGCTATGACAAATTCAACAAAGGCCTAATATAAAAAAATCTATAGGAAAATGCAACAGCTCTATAACAAAAAGACAAGTAACTCTATTAAAAAGGGGCAAAGGATATGAACAACACTCTGCCGAAGAAGACATTTAGGCAGCTAACTGACACATAAGGAAATGCTTGTGATTACCAGCCAGTAAAGAAATGCAAATCAAAACAATGAGAAGTCATCTTATCCCAATATTACTGACACCAATCAAAGAAACAGAAAATAACAAATGCCGAAGAGATTAGCTGAAATAACTCAACCACAAAAGGACAAGTACTGCATGAGACCATTATAAAAACTCATGAGAGGGTTTACACAGAAAAAAACAATCTTTGATGGATACCAGGGATGGGAGGAAAGCTTTGTGGTGTAGTTGGAAACCTTGGCGATGTTCAGTGCTACCATTTCTAATGAAAAGGTCAGCAGTTCAGATCTCCCAGCGGCTTCGTGGAAACCCTATGGATCAGTTCTACTATGTCCTCTAGGGTCAGTATGAGACGGAATCAACTCAGTGGCAACAGGTTTAGTTCGGAAACCAAACCTGTTGGGTAAGTGCTACAGCTGCTAACCACAAGGCTGGAGGTTTGAATCTACCAAAAGCTCCTTGGAAACTCTCTGGGGCAGTTTTGCTCTGTCCTGTAGGTTTTCTATGAGTCTGAATCAACTCAACAGCAGTAGGTTTGGTTTTGGAGTGCTAAAGAAGGAAAAACACTAACTAGATAACAGATAAGTGATAACTTTGGTGAAATGTAAGACCGTACTCAGTACTGGGAAAGTCAGCACCAGTGTACCAAGACAAGGTCATGGAGCCTTCACAGACACATCCAAACTCCCCAAGGGACCGAATTACTGGGCAGAGTGCTAGAGACTACGACCTCAGAGGACATCTACCTCAAATGGCATAACATAATTTATAAAGAAAATATTCTACATCCTATTTTGGTGAGTAGCATCTGAGGTCTTAAAAGCTTGTGATTGGCCATATAAAATACATTGATTGGTCCCACCCTGTCTGGAGCAAGGGAGAATGAAGAAAACCAAATACACAAGGAAAAGATTAGCTCAAAGGATTAGTGGACCACAAGTACCACAGCCTCCACCAGACCAAGTCCAGCACAACTAGATGGTGCCCAGCTACCACCATTGACTGTTCTGACAGGGAACATAAAGGGGAGTCCCAGACAGAGCTGGAGAAAATGTAGAACAAAATTCTAATTCACAAAAAGTGATCAGACTTATTAGTCTGACAGAGACTACAGAAACCCCAAGAATATTGTAACCAAACACCCTTTTAACTCAGAACAGAACTGACTCCTGAAGTTCACCCTTCAGCCAAAGATTAGACACACCCATTAAAAAAGAAAGACTAAATAGGCATGGCAGCCCAGAAGCAAGGATCAGTAGGCAGAAGGGGAGAGGAAAGCTAATAATGGAGAAAGCAAGATCAAGAATGGGAGAGGGTTGACATGTTTTGGGACTAGCAACCAATGTCACAAAATGACCTATGTATTAATAATTTAATATGCAGCTAGATTGCCCTGTAAGCCTTCATCCAAAGTATCCTTTAAAAATAAAAGAAATTGCAATAAAAAAGAAGAACAGATTATAGCTAAGTAATAAAAAAGGAAAGAAAAAATCATTTGACAGACATTGAACTGGGCAAATCTATTGCAAAAATCCTCTTGAAACTGATAAAAACCAAAGAAGTCACTATAAGGACTAAGGTGTACCTGACCCAAGCAGTGGTATTTTCATTTACCTCATACACATGTAACGTTAGTCAATGAATAAAGAAGACTGATGAGAAATGAATTGAATGTAACGTGGACTACCAAAAGAACAAAAATGTCTGTAATGGAAGAAGGAGAACCAGACGGTTCCTTAGACAAGAGAACAGAAAGACTTTGTCTCCTTACTTTGGACACATATCAGGAGGAAGAAGTCCCCTGCAGAAGGATATGCCTTGTAAGATAGGGGATCAGGGAAAAAGAGAAAGCCCCTCCGTGAGACGTGCAGGTATCGAGACTGTAACAGTGAACTCTCATGTAGCGACCAGGACCAGGCAGTGTTTTGGTCTGCTGTACACGGGATTGCTAGGAGCTGGAACCAACTCAAAGGTATCTAACAGTGGTGTCCAAAGCCATTCTTGCTTATCTCTCTTTCTTTCACCCCAATCAATCAAATTACAATGACAATTTTCATTATCTCTGAAATATGTAATTTATTTATCTTCCCTCTGATAGATGTTACATTCATTTTATTAGATATTGTCCATGTGGGATAAATCTATTAAAATGTGTTCTGTTGCATTTATCAAATTCAAATGCACGTATTATCATTGCGTGATTTGCTTCTTTCTTGCCTTTTCTCATAGACTTTTGTCTGACTCATTTTGTATTAGCCTCATTTCACTTCATTCTTCTGCTTACAGCTAATTTTTTTTCTATGTATTCCCAATAACTTATCTTTTTAAAATTTTTACACTACCTACTCCTGTCCTCACCCAACTCTCACTGTTCCAAAAGTGAGTTTTTACCAAAATATCACTTTATTTGCTGACCCTCAAAAGTTTTTTCACAAGTTGTTTACACAACCAATTTTTCTCTTTATTCTCAACATAAACACTTCCTTTTTTACATTGTTTAATATAACACCACCCTATTTATCTCTTACTTTGCACCTACCACAAGCTACTTTCCCTGATAGAATAATATGAACTATTTAAAACACACACCTGGTTCACCATTTATAAGACAAATTAACATAACACCTTGGAAACAACAGGTTCACAGTATGCATACTCCTAGAATGAATTTCAACTCTGAAAATCCATAAACTCTAGAAAATTATCATCAACATCTATTTTCTTTACATAACATTAAGTTTACAACTATTAAGCAAATTTTTCTGGGACATTATATACTCATTTTCTTGAATAAATTGTAAACAAAAAATATCTACTGAAGTACTGTTATTTGAGTTACATGGCAAGAGATTATACAGTGAAGAATATTCCAAATAGTTCTCAAAGAGGAAATATATATTTGATAGAAATAACAACTTACATTGCTTCAGGGCTCATTATACACTTACTTCCTGGACAGTAACACTTGTAGTCACCATCATACGTTAATCCTAAATTAATTCCAAGCAACTGTGTCATAACAACTGCAAAGGCCTCTAAAGTTATCGTCTTTGGATACTGACCAGACCAAAAAAAGAGAAGAGAAGAATTAAGCATTTGTGACTCTATTACCGAAACACTAATGCAAACAAAAATATAAGGAAATACCAAAACAAAGAAAATTATATTTTTAGGAATAATGAAAAATCAATATTTCTTTCTTTTTGGTAAGAATATTTTAAATCCAAATGATACAGTCACATCAATAAGACTATTAGTGCTACATGTTCTATGTCCTGTTATTGAATTCAGTTCCAAACAACTTCAAAACACTTTTGGGAAGTAGAAGCTTTTCTTCTGTAACGATACTATTTTTCAAGTTGTCTGTGTATCTCTAGATGGTGAGATATACAGATTCTGAAGTGTTAAGTTCACAGTCAGTTTTGACCTCAAAAAGCACAGTAGGAGAAAAGACCAAATTTTTTTAAGTTTGAAGGTACAATAGTGTACAATTTTCTAAGTGGCATTTCTTCTATCCTTGCAAATAATATTTGGGACTAGTAGAAAGAGCACCAGGTAAGGCAGGTAACAGTATCAGGGAAGCAGTGTAAGGATGGAGTGAGCAGCCCCCATTTGTCTGTCAATGAAGCTTGTTTCTTGCTGTGATGCTGGAAGCTCCGCCACTGGTATTTAGGTACCAGCAGGGTCACCCATGGTGGACAGGTGTCTGCTGAGCTTCCAGACTAAGACAGAATAGGAAGAAGCACCCAGCAGTCCACTTTTGAAAAGACTTAGCCAGGGAAAACCTTATGAATAGCAGCAGAACGTGGTCAGATATGGTGCTGGAAAGTGAGCTCCCAGGGTAGGAAGGCCCTTGGAAGACAACCGAGGAAACACTGCCTCCTCAAAGTAGAGTCGACCTTAACGATATGGATGGAGTAAGGCCTTGAGATCTTCATTCACTGATGTGGCATAACTCAAAATGAGAAGAAACAGCTGCAAGTATCCACTAGTAATCCGGACATGGAATGCATGAAGTATGGATCTAGGAATATTGGAAATCATCAGAAATGAAATGGAACACGTGAACAATGAAATCCTCGGCAGTAGTGAGTCAAATGGACCATTTTTGGCCATTTTGAATCTAACAATCATAAGATCTACTATGCTGGGAATGAAAATTTGAAGAGGAATGAAAAGAAATCAAAAAGAACCTTTCAAGATCTGTGCTCAGGTACAGTGCTGTCAGTGATAGGATAACATCCATATGCCTACAAGGAGGGCCAGTTAATATGACTATTATTCAAATTTACACATCAACCGCTAAGGCCAAAGATGAAGAGGTGGAAGAT
This sequence comes from Heterohyrax brucei, assembly GCA_028571685.1. Classification (NCBI taxonomy): domain Eukaryota; kingdom Metazoa; phylum Chordata; class Mammalia; order Hyracoidea; family Procaviidae; genus Heterohyrax; species Heterohyrax brucei. The sequence continues at coordinate 64,608,754 of CM053160.1, read as the reverse complement.
TTTTACCAGCTCTGCAGTCTGAAATTGATCAAACATGCAGTCAGGATGCATTGATAATTACTGGTGGCTGGAATGCAAAAGTTGGAAACAGAAGGAGGATCAGTAGCTGGAAACGATAGCCTTGGTGGTGGTAATAATGCTGGAGATCACATGATAGAATTTTGCAGGGCTAACGACTTCATTGCAAATACCTTTTTTAACCAACGCTCACAGCGACTGCACACATGGACCTCACCATGTGGAATACAGGGGAACCAAATCAACTACATCTGTGGAAAAAGACAATGGAAACGGGAAATGCTCCATATCCGCAGTAATAACAAGACCAGGTGGCAAAAATCATCAATTGCTCATGTGCAAATTCAAATTGAAACTTAAGAAAATTAGAACAAGTCCGCAAGAGCCAAAGTATGAGCTTCAGTGTATCCTTCCTGAGTTTAAAGACCATCTCCAGAACAGATTTGATGTGTTGATCACTAATGACCGAATATCAGATGAACTGTGGAATGACATCAAAGACACAATTCATGAAGAGAGAAAGAGGTCAGCTGAAAGAGGTCAGAAACAAAGACCAAACTGGATGTCAGAAGAGACTCTGAAACTTGCTCTTGCATGTTGAGCAGCTCAAAAAGGAAGAAATGGTGAAGTAAAAGATCTAAACAGAAGATTTCCAAGGGCAGCATGAGAAGACAAAATAAAGCATAATGACATGTGCAAAGCACTAGAAATGGAAAACCAGAAGGGAAGAACACATTCTGTATTTCTCAAGTTGAAAGAACTGAAGGAAACGTTCAAGCCTCGAGGTGCAATAGTGAAGGATTCTACAGGGAAAATATTAAATGACTCAAGGAGCATCAAAAGAAAGATGGGAGGAGTACATAGAATCATTACACCAGAAAGAACTGGTTGATGTTCAGCCATTTGGAGAGGTAGCATATAATCTGGAACCTATGGTACTGAAAGAAGAAGTTTAAGCTCTATTGAAGGCACTGGTGAAAAACAACGCTCCAGGAATTGATGGAATGTCAACTGAGATATCTCAACAAACAGATGCAGCACTGGAAGTGCTCCCTCATCTATGCCTAGAAATTTGGAGGACAGCTACCTGGATAGCTGACTGGAAGAGATCCATATTTATTCCATTCCAAAGAAAGGTGATCCAACCAATGCAGAAACTACAGAACAACATCATTAATATCACATGATACCATTATAAAGAATGAGAAGTCCAGATTACTCAAATGTGCTCATATGGAGCCTGTATACATATCAATGGGGCAGTCATTTAAGCAGCACAAGGGAATTCTGGATAGTTTAAAGTTAGAAAAGGTGTGTAGCAGGGTTGCTTCCTATTATCTTACTTATGCATTATATATGCTGAGAAATAACCACAAGAAGCTGTACTATACAAAGAACAGAGCATCGGAATTGAAAGAAGACTTATTAACAAACTGCTATATGCTTGCCCAAAATTAAGATGACTCGTAGCATTTATTGGTTGGTAACTAGGAAAGATTACAGCCTGGATTATGCCTGGATGTGAAGAAAATGGAAATCCTGACAACTGAACGCATAAAAATAAAATCATGATAAATAGTGCAGAAATTGCAATTGTGAAGGATTTCATTCTGCTTGGATAAAAGATCAACACCCATGGAAGCAACAGCCAAGAAATCAAGTAACATTTTACGTTAGGCAAATCTGTGGCAAAAGAACTCCTTAAACATCACTTTGATGACTAAGGTGCACCTGATCCAAGACATGGTCTTCTCAGTCACCTCATATGCATGCAAAAGCTGGTCAATGAAAAAAGGGGATAAGAGAATTGATGCATCTGAATGGCAGTATTAGAAGAGGATGCTGAATAAACCATGGACTGCCAGAAGAACTAACAACTCAGCCTTGGAGGAAGTACAGAATAACTCTTAGAAGCAAGGTTGCAGAGGCTTTGTTTTGCTTACTTTGGACATGTCATAAGAAGGGACCAATCACTGGAGAAGTGCATTATTCTTGGGAAAGTAAGCATCAGGGAAAAAGCTGGAGAGTCTTAATGAAATAGATTGACACTGTGGTTGCAAGACTACAGAAACAATTGTGAGGATGGCATGCAACAGGGAAATGTTTTGTTTTGTTTTACATAACGTCACTACGAGTTGGAATAGACTTAAAAACACCTAAGAACAACAAAAACCTGTGGTGGCCAGAGGGAGGTGGAAAAAAAGAGCAACTAATTAAGAGACGCTAATCTGGAAGGAAATCCTGGTGGCATAATGGTTAGATGTGACAGCTGCTAACCAAAACGTCGGCAGTTCAAATTCACCAGGTGGTCCTTGGAAAGTTTGTGGGGCAGTTCTACACTGACCTATAGAGTTGCTATGACTCAGAATCAGCCAGATGGCAGTAGGTTTGTGGGTTTTTTTGGTTTGATCTGTGATGAGGGATAGAAAAATCTGGAGCTGAAAAATGGTGATGGTTGCACAATACAACGAATACTGTTACCACCACTAAATTGTGTGTGTGAAGAATGTCGTGAAAAATGTTTTGTCACCCACATCTTTGTCAAAATTAAACAGAAAGGAAAAACTAATACCTGAGTTCCAAAATTTAAAAATAGAAAATGGTAAAGATTTAGTAAAAGAGCATTAGGGATATGCTTTATGTACTTTTGTTCTCTAATATGCATATTAACTTTCAAAAGGTGATGTAATTGCTCAAAAGAAGGGGTAAAAGATACATACCAGCGCAATTCCTGCAGCCAGTTTTGGGTCACATGCTGTTCCATGATATGCTGCTCCCACATAATCAAGAGAGTCCCTATAGCTGAATGAAAAAAATATTCTGGTGGGTAAGTAAACACATTTTAAATTAGCAATAATTTAATAATATTTTAAAGATGCATTCTTTAATAAAGGCATTCTTATTTGAAAGTATGCATACTACATCTTCCCCTTTCAATCATTTTACATTTTGGTAATATTTCTTTGTTCTTATGACTATAAATTCTGAAAGCTACTTTCATATTTTAGGATACACACACCTAAGCCCAGCTGTATCTAATCCTCCCCATAATTCATCATCTCTGCTGACATCACCGGATGGATCTAACTCTAACAGGTAAAATCAAGATGTACTGACTGCCACGGGTCGTACTCACTGAACCCAAAAAGTGTAGCAAATGTTTGAATTGAGAGGAAGAGAAGGTGGCAGAACATATGGTGGACTCACTCAGAAAAAGAGCAACAGAGTTTTTAAATGTCCTCACAGCAGTTTAGTCCTTAGTTACTGTAACTGGGAATCCTTAAAATTGACCCATCAGTTCCACAAAAGACAAGACAAGATTCCTAAATTTTTACATGTTGCTTTAAAACTGTGTTTTTGCTTTTGGTATCTAAAATAATTCAGTGTGAGAATCTATACAAAGACTCTTGAAAGCACAGTCGGTGAAATAGCTATATTTTAAGCCAATATTTCTGGTGATCATGATGATAGAAAACTAGTCTGTTTCAGGTGTGAACTATTTTTAACATATTGCTTTATAGTCAAATCAAAATTGTATGCAACTATTGCAATATGTTATCTGATTTGCATTTAATATTAAATGACGCTTTCAATTTTCCACCTTCAAGAGAAACTGAAAACTATAGATGCTCGTTGTTCATTCTAGCAGGTTTTGTGTTTACCAGCTCATTGCTTTGCATATTTTCAATATAGAGTTTTTATACACTCCTCTAAAGTGTCTTATCACTTTTCATACTAAATTCTGTATGTAATTTGGATAGCTGACATAACAACTAAGCTGATAGACCTTGCATCAATGCACAGTAAAGGGCTTACATTAACAAGTATGCCATATCATTAGGCCTTTGAACTAAATTTGTTTCTTTCCATTCCAAAAACCTTTGTAGTATATCATCAGCATCACCACTAGTTGAAATCCTATTGTCCTGTGACCAGAGCTCCAAAGAAGATAGTACGATAGTCATTTTCAACTGGGAAAACATCTGGAAACAGAAGACACACAGTATTGAATTCTGGGTAACTACAAATGTAATATTATGTCTCTATACATAATCCTGGACACCTTGATGGCCACAGCAGTTAAGAGCTATGCCTGCTCACCCAAAGGTTAGCAGTTCCCATTCACCAGGTGCTCCTTGTAAACTCAAAGGACAACTAAACTGTTTTCTATAGGGACACCGTAAGTCAGAATCAAGGGCAATGATGCTAATGTATTCAATTTACTATATTTTTAGATACTACTCTGTTGGTGGATGAAACTAGCTGGTAGTGTTATACTTTCCATAAAAATGAAAATGCTTTCTCATATCAACAGTGTTACTATATCTTTCATGTTTTAGTTTAAACTCAAAATACAAGTACTTACTTTGTTGATAAGACTGAAGATTTGGAAAACTTTCTCTTCTGCAACTGCCACTTGAGAGCCCATGTAATCATACTGAAAGGCAAAGTTGCTTTCTTGATCACTAGTGAAAATGATTAAATCAACATATTTAAAATGAATATAAAACCATTAAAATGGTGAAGTCCTCAAGTGAAGGGGCTAAAGTAGAATCAGGATTTATCAAAGGTTTACTAACTTTCAGGTATATCTTAAGGATTTTTCAAATTAATAAACAATAATAAAATGAGATAGTTGTGATTAATTTCCTTTCTACAGACATAGAGATTAATAGCCAGAGAGTTAAGTTTCCAAAACTGTATACTAGTAAAGATAAAAATGCAGATTTAAATTCACTTCTAACTAACTTTGAAGTGTATTTTATTTATTATAGTAAGCTGCTATTTTTGGTCTTCATTCTAACAAATTAACATCACTGTGTATCTGGATCATCAAGGTACTTTTGAAACACAGAGCTGTGGATATCATAACAATGAACAATTTAGTGAACACAGCCTTATTCATAATACTTTCTCTGAAATTCTAAGTGTGTGTTGAAGCCATAAAGAGGAGCCATTTCAATTTCCAGTAAGTCTGAATAAGGCTGCTGACAGAATACAAAGTGCAATGCTTACTGGAGTTCTTGGAAACCATGGTGGTGTAGTGGATTAAGTGCTACGTCTGCCAACCAAAAAGTAGGTACTTCTTGGAAACTCTACAGGACAGTTTTACTCTGTCTTATAGGGTCGTTATGAGTTGGACCCTACTTCACAGCAGTGGGTTTATTGGACTTTTTCTCAGATGGAAATAAAAGATACGTGATTGTGTTGGCTCTCTGATGTCCAGATCTTGCTACTTTGGTTTATGAAGGCTGATCCCAATAAATGACCGATTTATTGCACATTTGCATCACGTAGCATGCATGGTGATCTTTGCAAAGCTGGATATGTAAAAAGCAAGATAACACAATGTAAAATAGGATTATGGAAATAAATAAAAAAAACCAGAAGCCACAAAATATTAATGGACTAAACTCCAGCTAAGTGACAAAGACTGTAAAAAAAAAAAAATCCACTCCATGACAATTAAAATAAAAGCCTCCAAAAATATAGGGCTATAAATACACTGAGAAGAAAAAGATAAGCTGGCATGATATGAGACAATAAATTCTGACAGTAATCTTAATAGGAATGAAACTTAGAGACAAAAATAAAAAATTATTATTATCAAAACAGATCATTAACACTCTAAACATTCTAAACCTGATTATAACTGATAGCATATTTTACAAATGTATAAAGCAAAACTTAACTGAATTATAAAGAGAAATTGATCTCCACAATGGCATTTCTACTATTCTCCTAATAAAAAGATAAATTATCAGTAAAAACAAAAATTACAAGATATGAAAAATCCAACAAAAGTTCAATATAATACATGCACCTAAAAGTTTGTATGCAACAATTAAGAGACTGTGTATTCATTTCAAACACAGCCAAATCTTTATATAAATTAACCTTCGCTAGTCCATAAAATGTTTCTATGCATGCAAAAAGTGTCAATTTGATCACCTTATGCAACCACATTAAGTTATAGCAGACTAGAGAGAAATGTTTTATCACTGTTATATCTATACATGTTGATAACTATTATGATATATGTCTTTATTCTAGGTATATACACACTGATATTCCAGAAACTTAAAACATTTCAGAAATAAAGTATTTTAAAACTACAGATGAAATAACAAAAACTAAGAATTCATCAACAGGCCTACAAAAAAAAAAAAACAATGAAGAGCTGTGGAAATGCCGTAACTATACGCAGAAAAATGATTTTTTTAAAGATTTTCTTAATTTTTTTAAAGCTCATCTGACAATGAACTGTCTGTTTAAAAGGACAACTCATTATGTGACTTATTCCACATGAAGAAAAGGGGTTAAATGAAATTTGACTGATGTAAGGCAATAACATGTGTATGAAGTGATATAGCATGGATTCATATTTGACAGTAATAAGTTTATTCCTCACTCGAATCACTGGAAGCACAGTGGTTAAGGTCTTGGCTGCTAACCAAAAGATCTGAAGTTCAAATACACCAGCAGCTCTTTGGAGATGCTGTAAGGCAGTTCTGCTCTGTACTATAAGATTGCTATGAGTTGCAATTGACCCAAGAGCACCTGACAGCAACAACAACAACTGGAATCTCTGGAGAAACCACTTGGGTTGGGGAGCGAAGGGTATAACAGAAAAAGAAAACAAAGGAGATAAAAAAGAAAGCCCAAATCACTCATTAACCCAAAAGTAGATAAGGATGAATAAAGGAATAAAGAATTAATGAGACATAATTAAACACCATAACATGTTAACAAACCTAAACTCATAGCTATCAGTATTTTAATAAACATAAATCAGCTAAATACTCTAATAAAAAAGGCATGGGTTATTCAACTTGATAGAGAAAAAAAGAAAAAGACCCATTAATATGCTGTTTACCATGGATACACATTAAGATTGAAATCACTGCTTTACTGTAAAAGGAGAGAAAATACTAATCATAGCACACTGTAAAGAACGGGGTTGTTTTTCTTTTAACCCTCCATGAGGACTCTTTAAGTTAGAAATGCATTTACATGTTATTAGAATGGTAAGAAGGTATATAGCCAAGCAGAGAGAAGAAAATAGGCTGTATAGATTTAATTTTAGTGACCTCATGAGCAAATAATCTGAGAAACTGGACTCCATGAAGAATAGCACTTCAGAACTGGACGAAGACTCATCAATAATCCGAATTATGCAGATGGCACAATCTTGCTTGCTCAAAGTGAAGAGGATCTGAAACGCTTACTGATGAATATGAAAGACTACAGCCTTCAGTATGGATTGCACTTCAACACGAAGAAAACAAAAATCCTCACAACTAGACCGATAAACACCACCATGACGAGCAGAGAAAAAATTAAGTTGACAAAGATTTCATTTTACTTGGATCCCCAATCAACAAACATCGATGGAGGCAGCGGTTAAGAAATCAAACAATACACTTCAATGGGCAAAACTGCTGCGAAAGACCTTTTAAAGTATTAAAAAGTAAAGATGTCACCTTGAAGGTTACTAAGGTGTGCCAGATTCCACACATGGCGTTTTTAGTAGCCTCATAGGTATACGCTGGATCGGTGAGTAAGGAAGACGGAAGAAGAACTGACACTTTGGAATTGTGGTGTTTGAGAAGAATACTGAATCTATTTACCATAAACTTTCAAAAGAAACAAATCTGTCTTGGAAGAAGCATAGCCAGAATGTTCCTTGGAAGCAAAGATGGTAATACTACGTCTCACATACTTGGGACACTTTATCAGGAAAGATGAGTCCCTGGAGGAAGACACATGCTTGGTAAAGTAGAGGGTCAGTGAAAAAGAAGACCCTCAACAACATGGATTGGGAGTGGCTGTAACAATGGGCTCAAGCTAAGACAGACACTCTGAGTCAGAATCAACCCAGCAGCACATCAACACAGCATGGGAGCAGTTGGTTGTGGCAGAGCATAATTCCAATGCATGTGATCCTGGTTTAAGCCAAATGCTATCATACCCAGTGTGACAATAAAATTCTCAATGAACCTGAAAGTTAATTTGCTAATAAAATACACAAAATTAGGTTAAATACCTTATTAGATATTATATGTGAACATCAGAGGTAAGCTACATGTGTGATAAACATTACAAAATAGAATCTATCAAGCAAAAGCTATATGAACATAAACATCGCTCTCTCTAGGTATATATGTGTATTCAAAAACAAGATGCTCACACATATCATTTATATACTTGTAGTAAAATTACAAATGCTTTTCATTTTATTACTTTGCCCATCTTTCCTGCTGTTATTTTTATATTAAACAATTAAAAGATCCAAATATTTCCTATTATGAGCAAAATCTAGAATATTATGCTACTCATAAAGACTTCAAAATATCAGTGATATGGACAGAATTGATTCTAGAAGATTGCAACACATCTATTTTTGCTACACTAACTGTATTAAAATTTTTTCCATAACAAAATGAATGTTTCTATCGATAATTCTTCCCACCTTTAAAACAAAGAATGTCTACCAGAAATTCAGGAGATTATGAAACCTAGAATAGTCTTTAGTAACAGATTTTTCCCTTAAGTAGTAAATGAAATAACGAGCTTGCTTTCAGCAAAAATAGATTTAAGACAAGGCTTATGCTAAGATTTGGTGTAGATCTGAAAATATTTACAGCTACTTGTAATCCAAACAGTGTAGCAGAACCATCCTTTTCTAAGTTATACATTATTGCTAGAATTCTATCCTGATTTGGAAATGAATACAAAAACGTGGGTTATACTAGGTCAAGGTAAAGCAATTTGTCACGTTTCTTTACATTTTGTTATATTGATACATATTTTGAACAGAGTAAAATATACCAATATTGTGAACATGGAAGTTTCTGTTTTATTTCACCTTGAACTTAGAGAAGTTATGATGAAATTTATCATGAATGCATACCAAAGCTTTGTCCAAGATAATTTGTATTTTCAGATTTGTTTTCAGCAGTATGATGTCTGGTTTTTCCTGTGAAACACAGAATAAGAATTAAATATTTTCAACTTTCTCCATTGTTGGTATCTATCATGTACACAATATATTCACAAAGATGCATATGTAAATATGGAACAAATATAAACTTATACAAATACAGATATGTAGGTATAGACAAACCAAAAAACCTACCACTGTTGAGGTAATTCAGACTCATAGTGACCCAACAGATATGGCTACAGAAAGAGATACACATATAGATATACATGGATAATAGAGGTGTAGTCTCTGGGTGAATAAGGAAGACTGAAGAAGAATCAACACCTTTTAATTGCTACATCCACTAACCAGAAGATCAGCAGTTCAAATCCACCAGGTGCTCCTTGAAAACTCCATGGGGCAGTTCTACTCTGACCTCTAGGGTCACTATGAGTTGAAACTGACTCCATGGCAGTGGGTTTTTGTTTTATGTTAGGTACAATACATACTGAAGGCGTGGTGTTCGGTCTTCATCAATAAGTGTTTCAATTCTTCTTTACTTCCAGCAAGCAAGCTTGTGTCATTTGGCATGACATAGGTTGTTAATGAGTCTTCCTGCAATCCTGATGTCTTATTCTTCTTCCTACCATCCAGGCTTCACAGATTATTTGTTCACCATACAGACAGAAAAGATATAGTGAGAGGATACAACCATGACACACTTTTTGTGACTTTAAACCATGCAGTGTCGCCTTGTTCTGTTTGCACGACTATCTCTTGATCCAAGTACAGATTCCTGACGAGCATAGTTAAGTATTCTGGAATTCCCATTCTCCACAATGTTATCCACAATTTGTTATGACCCACTGACCCACACAGTTGAATGTCTTTACACAATCAATGAAACACAGGAAACATCTTTGTGGTATTCCCTGCTTTCAGTCAAGATCTATCTGACATGAGGCAATGATATGCCTGGTTACATGTCTTTTTCTGAATCCAGCTTGAATTTCTGGCAGTTCCTGTTGTTAGGGGTAGAATGGCATGAAATAGGGGCACCAGCTCGAGAGTCTGGTGAAGTTTACACGAGGAGAAAGAAAGTGGGATCTGAACCAAGATGTGGTTCAGCCCGCCCCTTAGCCAGCAGGGCAAGTTTTTTTTTTTTTTTTTTTTTTTTTTTTATCGTTTTAAAGTTACAATGAGGTAGTGTAGGGTGAGGGGGGTGGATTATGGTTTGATAAGGAACGAAAGAGAAGAATGGTAGCGAGAAATTCTGGTTAGAGGATTTATGGTCTGATAAAGAAAAAGTATTGATTAGAAGGGAGAGTGAATAAGGTTTGTTTATGTCAAGGTTTCGATAAGTGAAGGGCTTTGGCTAGGCGGGTAGGGGTGGCAGTTGTAAAGTTACTTACGGATTTACGGTTGTGCTAAGTGGGGCATACCAGGGTGTTTTCAGCCAATGACGAAGTCTGATCATTGGATAAGAGAACCCCTCTGAATTTCAGGCACAGAGTACCCTCACCTGTCTATATACTGTTGCAGTTGCTTTTGAATGATCTTTAACAAAATTTTACTTGCGTGTGATATTAATGATATTGCTTGATAATTTCCTCATTCAGTTGGATCACTTTTCTTGGGAATAGGCATAAATGTGGTTCTTTTCCAGTTGATTGTCCAGATAGATATCCTCCAAATTTCTTGGATAGAGAAATGAGCACTTCCAGTGCTGCACCTGTTTGCTGAAACATCACAATTGATATTCCATCAATTCCTGGAGCCTTCTTTTTCACCAATGCCTTCAGTGCAGCTTTAACTTCTTCCTTCAATACCATTGCTTCCTGATCATATGTTACCTCTTCAGATGGTTGAACATCAACCAGTTATTTCAGGTATAATGACTGTGTATATTCCTTCTATCTTCTTTTGATGTTTCCTCAGTTGTTTAATACTTTTTCTGTAGAATCCTTCACTATTGCAACTTGAGGCTTGAATTCTTTCTTCAGATCTTTCAGCGTGAGCAACACAGAGTGTGTGCTTCCCTTTTGATTTTCTATTTCCAGCTCTTTGCACGTGTCACTGTAATACTTTGTTTTCTTGAGCTGCCCTTTGAAATCTTCTATTCAGTTCTTTTACTTTATCATTTTTTGCCTTTTTTTGGCCAGTGACTCAACATTCAAGAGCAAGTTTCAGAGTCTTCTTCTGACATCCAATTTAGTCTTTTCTTTCTTCCTGTCTTTTAAATGCCCTCTTGCTTTCTTCATGAATAATGATGCCTTTGATGTCATTTCACAGTTCATCAGGCCTTCAGTCATTAATGTTCAACGTGTCAAATCTGTTCTTGAGATGGTCTCTGATCTCAAGTGGGATATACTGAAGGTTGTACTTTGGATCTCATGGAGTTGTTCTAATTTTCTTCGGTTTCAGTTTGAATTTGCATGTGAGCAATTGATGGTCTGTGCCATAGTCAGCACCTGGTGTTGTTTTGACTGATGATATTGAGCTTTGCCATGTCTCTCTCCACAGATGTAGTCAATTCGATTCCTGTGTGTTCCATCTTGTGAGATCTATGTTTATAGTCTCTGTTTATGTTGGTGTTGCTGAAAAAGGTATTTGCAGTGAAGTAGTTGTTGGTCTTGCAAAATTTCTATCATGGGTTCTCTGGCATCATTTCCATCACCAAGGCCATATTTTCCAATTACTGATCCTTCTTTGTTTCCAGCTTCTGCATTCCAATCACCAGTAACTACCAATGCATCTTGATTGCATGTTTGATCAATTTCAGACTGCACAAGCTGATAATAATATTTGATTTCTTCATCTTTGGCTTTAAGTGGTTGGTACATCAATTTGAAAGACAGTCATTTTAACTGGCCTTCTTTGTAGGCATCTGGATATTACCTTATCTCTGACAGCATTATACATCAGGACAGATCTTAAAATGTTCTTTTTGATGATGAATGCAATACCATTCCTCTTCAAGTTCTCAGTCTTGGCATACTATATGATTGTTCAATTCACATTACCAATACGAGTCTATTTGAGCTCATTAATGCCTAGGATATAGATATTGATGTGTTACTTTTTGACATTTTCCAATTTTCCTTGATTCATACTTTGTATATATCAGTTCTGATTATTAATGGTTGTTTGCAGCTGTTTCTTCTCATTTTGAGTCATGCCACATCAGCCAATGAAGGTCCTGAAAGTTTTATCACATTTACATTATTAAGGTTGAGTCTACTTTGAGGAGGAAGCTCTTCCCCAGTCATCTTTTGAGTTCCTTCCAACCCGGGTGGTGGGGAGCAAGAGGGTGAGCGGACATTTTCCGGCACCTTATTTGACAATGTTCTGCTGCTATTCATAGGGTTTTCATTGGCTAATTCTTTTCAGAAGTAGACTTCTGGGTCCTTCTTCCTGGTCTGTCTTAGTCTGGAAGCTTAGCTGAAACCTGTCCACCATGGGTGACCCTACTGGTATCTAAATACTGGTGACATCGCTTCCAGCATCACAGCAACATGCAAGCCCCCCAGTACAACAAACTGATTGACAAGTGGGGGATTCATTATGTTAGCTGTAGGTTTTTCATACATATCCTTTATTAGATTGAGGATGTTTATTCTATTTCTAGTTTTATCATGAATGGGTGATGAATTTTGCCAGATTCTTTATCTGGATCTATATATACTATCCTGTTGTTTTGGACATAAACCTGTTAAGTGATTTGACCAACGTCTCTTTGCACTAATTTAGTAATATTAACACAGACTCCCAGATATGTTACGTCCTCAGCATTCTTGAAAAAGAATGTCTTCTGCTGCTTTTATACTCTAATTGTAACTCACTAGTTAAAGAATCCTGGAGATGTTGTCTGTTCCTTAAAGATGCTGTAGAATCACTGTCTTATACCACAGGACATCATTTTAGCTGAAGCAAAGTCCATTCGAACTTTTCCATCTGCAGGAGTGACTTGTTCAAGGTCAAGATGCCCACAGAATTATTCATTATTTTAAAGTCCAATATATTAATCTGCTATATTTTGTTTATTTTGTTTGGTATTGCTAGTGTTTATTAGTGTTCCCTTGGGGCGATTTTCTTGAGAAGTTTCAGGCCTTCTTTATTTCAATCTAGTTTTACTCTTTATGTTGAAATATTTTGGTGCTATTCTTGTATCCTTGTATACATGAGTAAAAACATCTTGAATTTCCGTTATCAGTCTCCCATACTTAGATTTTCTGAGCCATCATTTCAATATATTACTTTCTCCATTTCTTTAAAATGCACTTTAAAATCATAGTTTAGGGTTTCAGCACAGCATTCATTCTCTTACTCACTATGTTCTAGTACATCTTCCATTTTTAAATAGCTTCCTCTCTCTCTCTCTTCTCCCTGAGTAATTCCAGGGACCTTTTAATCACACTGTATGGGGAGGCAGACTACTAAAGTACTAAACAACACATCTTTAGAGTCTTATTATCTGGGTTTAAATTTTAATCAGAATTACCAGAGGATTTCTTAGTCATATCATTTAAATTCTCTTTCCAAAGAACAGGAATGATGTACACATAAAAACGTTTTGGAACAATATGCAGCATCTATCAGGCAGTCCATGAATACAAACTCTTATCTCCCTAGGGTCCAAATGTATTTATTTACCTCCTTTTTTATAATTCAAATATTAGTTACTTGAACTCACACATAAACATTTATTTGAACATATTTTTGAATTTTGAGATAAATTCTAAGACCAATGTTGGTTTTTAATTCATTTATGGACTTGGTATTTTTCTATCTAAATCTTACATGTATATCACGTGTCCCACATTTATTCCTCCTTATTTTTCTTTCATTACAATAGATACAATTTCAACAGATACTTTTTTATAGTCCACTGGTTTTAATGAATGCATCCACTCTGTTAGCAATTATTTTTGTGTTTATTTTCATACTGTACAAACATACTTAAATTATAGGTGTTTATATTGTATAACATTATTTCATTTATTTGTAAAAATATGTTGAGAGTATTCACCATTTGTTCTTTCATAAATGTGAACATGAGATGTTAAGTTGAACTTACAGGTATAAATTTATTAAATTCATAATGAAGAGGCACTTTTGAGTTCCTTTATGAAAGATTTAAAATTCATAAAACATGGGGCATTATCCAGTTATCTCTATTCCTGCAGTGACTTCCTAGTTTCTTTGTCAGTTCTGAAAATTTTCCCTTTTCTATTACATTAATTATTTTATTTTGTAACCAAACTTTGCATACACCAAAACACCAAACTCGTTGCCTTGGAGTTGATTCTCTCATAGAAATCCTTCTAATTATTTTGCTCTACTACATTCAGAAGTTTATTAGACAAGCATTAACAGCAGTAGTAGGGATATTTATTGAGCTCTTGAATATCTCCAAATACTACCCTAATAATTTGCTTAATCCTTCAAGTCCGTGGGTAATGCCAGTGCCAAACAAATGGACTATTAACCTAAACTTTGGTGGTTTGAACCCACCCAGCATTGAATCTGGAAGAAAAGACCTGCTTCTGTAAAGATACAGCCAGGCAAACTGTACAGCGCAGTTTTACTGTGTTATCACATTAGTTCTCCATCATTCAGAATCAGCTTGACGGTAATGCCTTTTTTTCCCCTTAATAATCTCAAGAGTTAGGTATTATTTTTATTACTGCTTTTCACAAATGAGGCAATGTCAACACAGAAAGTTTATACAGCTTCCCCAAGTTTTGGAGGCCACTGACAGATTTTACAGAAACTGAAACTCAGGAGAATGAGAAGATGAGTTGTTTGTATCTTCTCCAGTCATTCTGTTACTGAAGATTCATCAGACAGGGGTGACTTCAAGTAGCATGTTATTTGTCTTTCCCCAGGGAAACTCGTCATTTCAGAACTTTCCATTCTACCACAGAAAAGCATTGACAAAATCCTTTTAAGTATTTCTTAAATTTACTTCCTGTGATTATGTTCTGTTATTGTTGTGATGTTGTCTTTGATTGTATCCAGTTGTGTGCTGAATAATCATGCAAATAATTTCCAGAGCTGGCATGAAATTTGAGGTTACTCCTGAGTTTCACTAAAAATGAAGTTTTCCTCTCTCTGTGTGATTCTATTCTATCATTTCTGTGATTCTCTGAAAGAGGAATTTTCGTAGCATATACTCTAACCCACATCTTTGCCAATACAAACAGATGGAAATCAATTTAACAGTGAGATAAAACTTGTCATATATTAAAGTTTTCTTCATTACTATCTTGCTCTGTCTTTCTGTAATGTGAGATCCAGTTTTAATGATAACGTGTGGACTTACATGCATTTATTTACTGACTAATGACCAAATATAAGGTTATACAAATATCTAAAAAAGTAAGTTGCCACATACATGTATATGTATGTATATACACAAACACACATATATATACAAAGTATTTAGAAATACATCTAGTTTTACATGCTCTTATTTATAAGTGGGACTTCTTAAAAAATTCAGTACATTAAGTTCATTTACTGATCAACACATCTATGTATGCTAAATATGAAACAATTTTTAGATATGTACATAGCCAAGCCAAGTGCCATTGAGATGTTAAAGACATTTATGCATATATAAGAAAAATTTAAAATAGTATACATAAACATGATCGCAGCTGACTCTATAGCACCGAGCTTCATAAAAGGAGAATTGTGGACCATTGCTATTTCACTTGTTCTTTACACATATATTTCATGTTTTCTTAAATATGCTAAGCAGCATTCCTTGATTTGCAATGCTAATGTAGCACATTTTAATGATAATTACAAATGCAAATTATACCCTTAATAGCAAACAGGAAATTGTAAATTGATATACTATGATCATGTTTAGAAAACAGTACCTATATTTTTATTGACAAATATTTATGTTTATGATGAATAGGAAAATGATTGAAGAAATATTCAAAATTCTTACAGCATTACTTCTAAATGATAGGGCTTGCGGCAATTGCTATTGTCTAGCTTTGATTTCTTACTATTTTTAAATTTTTCTATCAAAGTAATATTTTTTTAAGAAGAAAATTTATTGGCAAGTGAAAATGGTTATAAAGCAGCAATCAAATTTACGAACATATTAGTAACACTGCAAGTTTAATGATTATGAAATAAACACATGCACACAAAATTACTGCAATTGAAGAAATATTCTGCCATTATTTTGATGGTTTTGAAAGTGTGTTTCTCATATGACAATAATAAGCATGAAACTGTTCTTAAAATACATATCCCACAATGGAAGGCCTTCACATAGTATCAGTTCAAAGTTCTTTTTCAAATTAAAGAAATTTCAAGGTGGATAAATTTAACAAAATTTTAAAAAAAGATGTCTTTAAAACAGTTACTCACTTCTGATTTCACAAGGATCCTATTGACTTTGTCCCGAAAGTGTTCCCTAAAGTAATCTCCTTGTGAGACAGGAATATCAATTTCCTTATTTTTTATGTGATAGAGCATATGTTCATATGTACTTGAAGATAGTAAAGGTTCAATTCCATAACTGACATCTCCAAGCTGCAATAATCCCCTGAAATTTAAATTAAAAAGAAAATTAAAAGGCAACCAGTATGTTTCCCATTGAGAAATATGAGTCAATATAAGATAAAAATATATAAATTTGATAACGATATTTAAGATCTAACTTCTAAGAATCATCTAATGGATTAACTCTCCAGTCCATATTTTATACTTGCATCTATTATGGCTTTTAGTAGCAGTTGTGCTTTTGTGCTTCTAGTGTGGCTAAGTTCATTCTTCTATAAAAGACTCACATTTCTTAGCCACATTAGAACCATAAACACTACCTAATGACATTGTCATTGTCAATTCCAATCCATAGTGATCTTACATACAACAGAAAGAAATACTGCTCAATTCTGTGCCATCCTCATGACCATTGTCATACTTGAGCCCATCGTTGCAGCCTCTGTATCACTCCACGTCACTGAGGGTCTCAATCTTTTTTGCTGACCCTCTGCTTTACCAAGTATGATATCTTTCTCCAGGAACTGATTTCTCCTGATAACACACCCCAAAATGTGAGATGTAGTCTCACCACCCTTGCTTCCAACTAGCATTCTGGTTATACATCTTCTAAGACAGATTTGATTTCCTTGGAAGCCCATGGTGTTTTCAGTATTCTTCTCTGCCATCAAATTCAAAGGCATCAATTTTTCATCAGTCTTCCTTACACACTGTCCTGCTATTATATGCACACAAGGCAATTAAAAACACCATGGCTTGGGTCAGGCAAACTTTAGTCCATGAAGGATCATCTTTGCTTTTCAACAATTTATAGAGGTCTTCTACAGTAGATTTGTCCAATGCAATGTGTCTTTTGATTTCTAGACTGCTGCTTCCATGGTTGTTGATTATGGATCAAAGTAAAATGAAATTCTTCACAACTTCAATCTTTTCTCTATTTATCATGATGTTGACTATTGGTCTGGTTGTGAAGATTTTTGTTTTCTTGGTGTTGAGGTGTAATCCATACTGAAGGCTACAGTCTTTCATCTTCATCAGTAAGTGCTTCAAGTGCTAGTTACTTTCAGCAAGCAAGGTTGTGTCACATATATATCAAAGACTTTTAATGAACCTTCCTCCAATTTTAATACCACATTCTTCTTTATATGGTCCAGTTTACCAGATTATTTACTCAACATACAGACTGAATGTTGTTTGCAGATGCCATTGAGTCAGTTCTGACTCATAGTGACCCTATGTTCAACAGAATGAACCACTGCCTGATCCTGTGTCATGCCCACAATCTTTGTTATGCTTAAGGCCATTGCTACAGGCACTGTGTCAATCATCATTTTACCAAGAATGATCTCCTTCTCCAGGGATTGGCCCCTCCTGACCACATATCCAAACTATGTGAGAAGTAGTCTCACCATTCTTGCTTCTAAGGAGCGCTCTAGTTGTACGTCTTCCAGAACAGATCAGTTCATTCTTTGGTCCACAGTCTACTCAATATTCTTTGACACCACAATTCAAAGACATCAATTCTTCTATCTTCTTTATTTATTGTCCAGGTTTCACAAGTATATGATGCAATTGAAAATATCCTGACTTGGGTCAAGCTCACCTTAGTCTTCAGGTGACATCTTTACTATTGAGTGATTTAAAAAGGTCTTTTGCAGCACATTGGACCAATGCAATGAGTCTTTTGATTTCTTGATTGCTGCTTGCATGGGTGTTGCTTGTGGAATGAGCTAAAATGAAATCATTGATAATCTCAATCTTTTCTGTTTATCATGATGTTGCTTATTGGTCCATTTCTAAGGATTTTTGTTCTCTTAATGTTGAAGTATAATCCCTACTGAAGGCTGGGGTCTTTGATCTTTGTCAGTAAGTGTTTCAAGTCCTCTTCTCTTTTAGCAAGCTGCATCATCCACATAATACAGGTTGTTAAAAAGTCTTCCTCTAATCCTGATAACCCATTCTTCATGTACTCCAGCTTCTCAGATTATTTGTTTAGCATACAGATTAAATAGCTATGGTGAAAGGATACAACCCTAATGCACATCTTTCCTAACTTTGAACCGTGTAGTATCCCCTTGTTCTGTTCACATGACTACCTCTTGATCCATGGACAGATTTCTCATGAGCACAATGAAGTGTTCTGGAATTCTCATTCTCCGTAATGTTGTCCATAATTTATTATGATCCACACAGTCAAATGCTTTTGCACCATCAATAAGACATAGATAAACATGGCCCTGGTATTCTCTGCTTTCAGCCAAGACCCATCTGACATGAGCAATGATATCCCTGGTTCCATGTTCCTTTCTGAATCCAGCTTGAATTTCTGGCCTTTCTCTGTCTATATACTGCTGAGATACTTTTGAATGATCTGTAACAAAATTTTACTTGTGTGTGTTATTAATGATATTGTTCAAATAGATTGAATAAGTATGGTAAAAGTATACAACCCTAACACACATAATTGTTCTATTCAAGTGACTGCCATAATAGAAGCAAATATGAAACACATGTTAGAAAGTTAATCCATTACACAAGTCATAGAAATCAGGCCACAAATACCACTATCAAATTTATATAAAATATTTCTATTTCTGGAATCACTGAAGCTGGATGAACTTCCAAAGCTACTGCCCTGAGATAATCATTAGAATTAAAATGAAAACTATCTCCTAAGTCTTCTTTGAACCACACTATAGTCCAGTTGGAAACCCTAGTGGTATATACAGATGTGCAAGGCATGAACAGAAAATAACCTAGGACTACATAACCAAGGAAACCCTGGTGATGTAGTAGTTAGGTGCTTTAGCTGCTTCTGATCAAGAGGTCACAGTTCAAATCCACCAGGTGCTCTTTGAAAACTCTATAGGGAAAGTCATTCAAATAGTTTCTATGAGTCAGAATTGACTGCATAGCAGTGGGTTTGGGTTTGGGTTTGATTTACAGTTCAGTTTAAATTAGTAAAGTATGTCTGCCTTGAACATTCTGTCCTTTGGGGGAATTATCTATGTTACAACAAATTGACAAACAGCAAATCAAAAGGTTAGATGAGAAGGTTAAGGAGCAATGAAATTGATGGTGAGACAGTTTGGAAAAGGTTAGAGAGAATGGTTGTAAGACTTGAAGAATGTGATCAATGTCATTTAATCATACATGTAGAAATGGTTGAAATGGGGTATCTGGTTGCCATACAATTATAATGCT
Source organism: Heterohyrax brucei (assembly GCA_028571685.1). Taxonomy (NCBI): domain Eukaryota; kingdom Metazoa; phylum Chordata; class Mammalia; order Hyracoidea; family Procaviidae; genus Heterohyrax; species Heterohyrax brucei. Next base: position 64,589,076 of record CM053160.1, on the reverse strand, counting down.
CCTTGGTAGCAAAGATTGTGGGATGATGGCTCATAGACTTTGGACATGTTATCAGGAGAGATCACTGTGTTCGATAAAGTACAGGGTCAGTGAAAAAGAGAAATGGCTTCAAGAAAATGCATTGACATAGTGGGTGCGAGGGTCACGGAGTTGGAACTAACTCAAGGTCACCTAACAACAAAAACAACAACATTTTGATGAAAACAAAATTAACTGATGACAGCAAGAACAAAAGTGAATATCAATGAGTTTTCCCTTGGCTACATTTTATAACTGCAAGTAAGGAACAGAAACAAAAGGAATAGAACAGCTGATTAGAAGAAGTGAAGGAAGAAAAGTGTGAGAAGAAACATAATCAAAGTTTGTATTTACTTTGCCTTCACTCTACTATTGAAGAAATAAGCATACAGCTTCTTCAGGTATGTACAGCACCGAAATACACAATTACCTGAGCCCATTACAGGTGTTAAGTGCCACAGCTGAGTTTGCAACTTCTACAACATATCCATAATGAAAACAACCATCCTGAAAAAAGAGTACAGGAAGACAGATTCATAAATGTTTTATAGATACTGTCCTCAGTTTTCTCTTCAAAACCCCAAACCGAACTCACTGCCGTCTAGCTAATTTTGACTCCTTGTGACCCTATAGGACAGGGTAGAACTTCCCCACAGGGCTTCCAAGGAGTGCCCAATGGATTCAAATTGCTGACCTTTTTGTTAAAAGCTGTAATTCATAACCACTACACCATCACATTTTCCACTTTATTTTTACACCTCATAAATCAAAAGATATTTAGGTTTGGCCATGACTATAACATTGTTCATGAACTACTCCATTTTCATGTCTTCCTTTTGTAGTATCTTCTTGACCCTCTTCTGCCTACGAATTATCTGACTTCCTTCCCCTTCAAATAATTCATGCTATAATTCTAAATCTGAATGACAGCCAACATCTGAAATCAGGAAGGTGCAAGGGAACTGACAGCACATGTTTCACACACTACAAGTGGTTAAACTAAGCTTTTATTTCTGGCAAATGTTTCCATTAAAACTGAAGGAGAGACAAACACTTTGTCAGGCAAAGGAAAACAATGAGAATTTGTCTCTATCCCACAAGCCCTTAAAGAAGAGCTTAAAGGACCTATGTAAATGAAAGGAAATGTTATGGGAAGAAGACTTAAAATAGCATAAGAAGATAACAGAACAGTTAAACATAGTGCTAAATAATTCTCTTTTCCCTCTTGAGTTTCTTACAGCATATTTGATAGTTGGAATAAAAATTGTGACAGCATTGATTGTGCTACTTAGTTTTTACCAAGAAATACTTCAACCAATGTATTTGAAGAATGAGGAGAGAAAAGCAGCCTGATTGAAAATGAGGTTTCATTACTTCACGTGAAGGGCCTAAAATTCTGTAATAGTATGGTATAGTAAATAATATATACATGTTGGAAAGCCCAGAGCAAAACTAAGAAAACTGTACAAAGCAAAATACTCAGACACTATAAATAAATAATGAGGAAATCCTAAAAATATTTAAGCTACCAAGAATTGAGTCACAGGACTGAGACACAGAAGGAATGAATAGAAATGCACACACACAGAGACACACAGACGCACACAGAGAGACACACACTCATTAAAGCCATAACATATCAATAACTACTTGAAAGGAAACAGTCTAAAGATATCAAATCAAAGAGACCAGCAGAGTAGATGGAAGGAAAAATCCTGACAATCATATAGTCTTTGTAAGAGACTCACTTCACTGTAACCGCAACATAGGTAGACTGAAAGTAAAAAAAAATTCAAAAAGTTATGTGACAACAATAAAGCAAAAGTGACTGTATTAATATCAGATACAGTAGACCTTACAGCAAATAAATTACTAGACATAAAGGAGGCAGATGTTCATGGAAGCAATTAGCCACTCACTCTATTTTCTCCTACTGTTTCTGGTGCTCCTTCTACCTCTGTACCTCCAAGTGAATACAGACCAATTGTACCTCAAACAGTTGCTTGTGGTCTTTTAAGATTCCAAGCTCTTTGCAACAAACTTAGGAGGTGGAACAGAAGCACTAAAAGTGCCATTAGCCCAGTTAACTAGAATGTCCCCTGAAACCATGACCGTAAACCTACAAACCAATAAACCAAATTTCGTAAGGTGTATCAGTGCATACAAGCAGCCTAAGCAGCTGTTCTTTCTTTTATTGTTGTAATTGGTGTCATAAGTATGTCTTTCTCACATGTGACAATTCAACTTTCAACAGGTATACAATTTATTTACATCAATTACATTAATCAATATGATAGGATCCTTGTGACTTTTCCATCATGATAAACCAAAACCAATCCAAGGCTCTGTAAACACTAACACTCTCTCCCCTTCCTTTCAGTCCCTCAAAGACAGAAACAAATTCATTGCCACTGAGTTGATTTTGACTCACAGTGACCCCATAAGACAGAGTAGAACTGCCCCATAGAGTTTTCCAGGAGCACCTGGCAGATACGAACTGCCCACTCTTTGGTTAGCGGATGTGGCACTTAACCGCTACACCACCAGAGTACTCCTAGCATAATTTAAATGTCCCTGTCGATAAGCAATTCCTGAGTTCAGATGTAAAAAGTGGTTGTTCTGTTCTGTGTGCTGTCATAGGAACAGCTACGTTGTGTTTGAGTTCATAATCTGTTTTCCAGAAATTCTGTGGATAACAAAACATTTTCTGTCCTCATGCAGGGATTCATCAGTCATAACAAATTTGTAAATATACAAAGCAGAAACCCAAACTTACCTTTATAAATGAAGAATGTGATTGCAATGTTCCTGATTTGCTGTATGAATACACCATGAAATGAGGATGTAAAAATGACCTAGTCGATCAAAAATAACAATACTTCATTGCAATAACATCACAAATAAAAATAACTTTCACAATAATGAGATTAAATGGAATTGATGTTCAACTTTACAAGCTCAAACATATAGAAATTAAATGTACTTAATTCTTCATAATCCAACTTTTGTTCTGAAAACAAATTACCTATGTAATAGGAAATAATAACCAGTTAACCAGAATCCTGTATGGACACTGCAGTGTATCAAATTAATTTGTTATTATATTCATTTAATTGTTTATTTACCCACAGCTTCACTCAGCAACTCCAGGAAATAGACAGAGAAAATTAACCCTAAACCTAGTAGAAAAAGGAAGTAACAAAATTCAAAGCAGAAACAAGCAAAACTGAAACCAAAAGTATGATAATAAAACTCAATAAAATCAGTGGTTATTCTTTTAAGGAAAACCAAAAAACATTTAGCTAGACTCATCAAAAAAGAAAAGACAATATGCAAAGCATCAGCATAAAAAATGGAGGAAGAGACATTACAACTGACCCATTAGAAGAGAAATATGACAGAATATTATGCACAACTATGTGGCAATAAGTTGGATAACTGAGAAGAAATGGACAGATTCTTAGAAGTTCACAACATACCCAGATTGACTTAAGAGGAAACAAAGTCTCAACAGACTCATGATAAGCAATCAAAAACCTCCCAATAATAAAGGTCTGGACTAGATAGCTTCACTGGGGAATTCTACCAAACATTTAGAGAAGAAATGACATCAATACTATTTAAACTCTTCCAAAAGCTAGAGAAAAAAGGATTACTCTGTATTTCATCCTGTGAAGCAAACCTAACTCTGATACTAATGTCAGACAAAGACACCACAAGGGAAAAACAAACAAACAAAAAACTACAGGTCAATATCCTTTATAAACATAGTTATAAAAATACTCAGCACAGTACTAGTGAACAGAATTCAAAAGCATGTTTAAGAGTCAAACACCACGACCAAAGAAGAATTATTCCAGGAATGCAGGAATGGTTCAACATTAGAACAGCAATCAACATAATATAACACATCAGTAGAACAAATGAAAAGAATGATCATCTCTATAAATGCAGAAAAAGCATTTGATAAAATCCAACACCCTTCCTGATGAAAATCCTAAAGAAGGTGGGAATAGAAGAAAAATTCCTCAAAGTTATTCAGGGAATAGAAGAAAAACCAATGGCACCATTATATGTGATGGAGAAAGACTGAGAGCTTTCCCTCTGAAGTCAGGAAAAACACAAGGGTCCCTGTTCTCACCATTGTTATTAGTAGTTCCAGCCAGAGCAATAAGACAAGAAAAATCAGAATAAAAGGGATCTAGATTGGAAAAGAAGTAAAATTATCTTTATTTTCAGATGACATCAATCAATATACAGAAAATACAACAGTGCACAAGAAAACTTCTAGAGCTAAGAGAGGAATTTAGCAAAGTCATAGGTACAAGGTTAACAATCAAAAATCAATTGTATTTCTGTACATCAGCAATGAGACATCCAAAAGAGAAGTTAGGAAAATAATTTCATTTACAATACCATTTAAGGCAATTAAATACCTACAAGTAAATCTAAGCAGGGACATGAAACACTTATGCAATGAAAATTATAAAACACAGCTGGAAGAGATTAAAGAAGACTTAAATAAATAGAAAAAACTTCTGTATTCGTGGACTGGAAGATATCAGTATTAGCCAAAGCAACATGGCAATTCGGATCAAAATTCCAACAGTGTTCTTTACAGAAATGGAAGCATCAATCCTCACCTTTATACAGAATGGCAAGAGGACTCAAACAGCTAAAGCAATGTCAAAAGAGACAAACATGAGCAGACTCAAACCTCCTGATTTTAAAACATAATATATAGCTATGGTCTTCAAAATGGTCTATTACTGCTATAATAACAGATACATTGACCAATGTAATAGAAGTGAGAATCCAAAAATAAACTCACATATTTAGAGTCTACTGATTTGTGATAAGTGTGCTATGTCTATCTGATGGCGAAAGAAGAGAATCCTCAATAAATGATGCTGGGAAAACTGGATTTCCACAAGCAGAAAAATGAAACAGTATCCATGTCTCACATCACACACAAAAATATATTCTAAATTGATTAAAGATGTAAATGTATGATGTAAAACCACAGCATTCTTAGAAGAAAAAGCAGGGACAATGTTGTCATGTCTAGCTTTTAACAATGGATCATCTAACATAATAGCAAAAGTGTAACAGCAACAGACAAAATAAATAAATGTGACTTCCTAAAAATTAAAAACTTTTGTTCATTAAAAGACTACCAAAAAAAAAAAAAGTTCAAGTTCAAGTTACTGACTGGAAGAAATTGTTAGAAATCATGTATGTGATAAAAATCTAAAAACTAAAACGTATATGACTATTCAATGAAGTAACAACAAAAAGGCAACTCAAACATAAAATAGGAAGAAGACTTGGATAGACATGTCACCAAAGAGGACATTCAAATACTCCCCAAACACATGGAAAAATGCTAAAGATTCATAACCATCAAACCCCAACCCACTACCATTAAGCTGATTCTGATTCATAGCAACCCTACAGACTGAGTAGAACTCTCCATAGTGTTTCCAAGGAACACCTGGTGAATTTTAACTCAATCTTATGGCTAGAAGCTGTAGAACTTAACCACTACATCACCAGGGTTTCCGTCTGAGAGATACAAATCACAACCACAGTGGTTCATTGCTACTAGACTGGCTAAGTTTTTTTTCTCTTTTTTTTAAAGAAAAGAGAACAAGTGTTGATGAAGATGTGCAGAAATTACAGCCCTTATCCATTGCTAGCAGAAATGCAAAATGGCACAGTCACTGGGGAAAACAGTGTGAGAGTTCCTCAAAAAGCTAAAGATAGAACTACTGTGTGACCCAGAAGTTCCACTCCTAGATACATGAGGTCTGACAATTAAGTCCATGAACTCAATTGTTCTAAGTGCTACATACCTCATTGGAAACCCTGATGGCATAGTAGTTGAGTAACTTGTCAACTAACCAACCAAAAGACCAGCAGTTCAAATTCATCAGGCACTACAGCAGTGGGCTTTTTTTTTTTTTTTTTTTTTTTTTTGGTTTACATACCTCAGTGCTGAACATCACTGCAGCCACCTTTGAAGCACTCCCCTTGGGAAGCTATGCACCAAACCCAGTGCCTAGTCCACCCTTCAAAGCAATTTTGGAACTCTTTCTGGAACGGCTGCTGTGCATGGTGGCACAGTGGCAAGTTCACAAACTTAATTCTATAGTTGTCTGTGAGGGAGTTTTTGGCAGGTAAATGGTTGTATTGGAACATGCTCCCTACTCACCTGATCTGGCTCCCAGTAACATTTTTCTTTACTCAGAGATAAGGGAAATATTGAAAGGAGGACATTTTGATGACATTCAGGACACCAAAGGTAATATGATGACAGCTCTGATGGCCATTCCAGTAAAAAGAGTTCCAAAATTGCGTTGAGGAATGAACTTGGTGCTGGACTCACTTCATAGCTTCCCAAGAGAGTCCTTTGAAGGTGACTGCAGTGATATTTAGCAATGAGGTATGTAGCACTTTCTCTAGGATGAGTTTGAGAACGTTATTGGCAGTCCTCATATGTGCCCATGATACATGAAAACAGACACTTGTTGACCAGGGTTCACTGCATCACTATTCACAATACTCTAAAGGTGGAAACACGCTAGATATCCACCAACAGACAAATGGATAAACAATATGTGGTACATAAGTGAAGTCTTGATACATCATACAATTTGGGTGAAGCTTAAAGACATCATGCTGAGTGAAATAAGGCAATCACAAAAGGACAAATATTGTATGACCTCACTTACATAAATAGATAGGAAACAAATGTATAGGGCAAAAGTTTATTAGTGGTTACCAGGGAGAGGAGGGAGGAGAAAGTGGTGTTAACAGTGACAAAAAAATCACGTAAGAGTAGGCTCACACAGCTGATTATTGTAATTTCTGTCAATAAATTCTTTACCTGTAAAAGTTGATTTGGCAAAAGTTGTAAAAGCAGTGGGATCAATATACTTACTACAATGACTAGAGAGAGAGAAGCAGCTGAGGCTCATATACAACCAAAACCTCATGTGATTTTGTTTCTCAGTTTGGAGCTGTAGGATCATGGTTTTATGAAACATACTAGGTAACTGTCCTATGAATGTGTTTAGTGCTTCTGTTCTATCTGGTAGTTCACTTGGTAGAGTTTGGGGTCTTAAAACCTTGCAAGAGGCTATCTAAGGCATGACAATTGGCCTCTATTCATCTAGAGTAACAAAGGAAAAAAAAAGTCAGGAATAGGAGAAGGGTATAGAATGTGTGGTTGATTGCCTTCATAAGGAGCTTCTTCCTTTAGCACAAAAGATCAGAAATACTGTATAGTGTTTGGCTACCATTATGGAATATTTTGAACAAAGAGTCTGTTTAGAACAATCATGATCAAGAGGGAGGAAAAACAGAACAGAATTTCAAATTCTAAAGGAGTTCAGACTTTCAGGAGTCATGGAGGCTTGATGAAGTCTTGAAACTATTGTCTTAAGATAATCTTAAAACCTGAAATCAAAAATATCCCTCAAAGTCTTCTTAAACTAAGCAGTAGTCTAGCTTAACAAACAAATGTTTGCCTTAAACACTATGCTTTTTTAAGAACTATCTGCATGTGATCAGTGTAACAACAAAAAGATTAGATAGGAACCTTAGAGGCAATGAAAAGCTGAGTGACAATGGGTGCACAACATGAAGAACTAAAAGCTAGAACCAGAAGAATTAACAGAATCATATATTTTCCAAAGGATTAAAAAAATGTGTGGTGGTAGTTAAAAGTTAAAGAAATAATAAGAACTATAACTCACAAATACTACGAACTTCCAGGATGTTATTCAACTATAAGAACTAAAAGGAACACTTTCAGATACATACAGATACAGAAAGCCTGTCTACTCCATATTCTCTCTGAAGAATCTGACAGTATTCTAGTTAAACAAAGACTGGATCCCACAGCATACAAATTTTGATATGAGGAAAAATGAAAAGGAAGCAATGATAAACAAAAAGACTAGCACTGGTGTAACATGGAAAATATACGAAACTCAAAACATACTACATCTTAAATGTAAACACAAATTTTCTTTTTAGAAGTAATTTGATATAGATTCAACACTTGAGTGATGTAAGAGAATAATCTCAGAAACTATCAAAAAAAAGGTAGGAACACAACTGATTAAATGAAAATGTCATTTTTGTTTATAGCAATAATTTCCATGAAGGAGGAAGACAGCCAATAAGCTAAGTAGCCCATTTGCAACAGATAAGAGACAAAGTGTTACTATTCACAATGAACAAATGTTCCCACTAATTGATAATGAAAAAACAAGTAAAACAGAGATAATAGACAGAGATTGAAAATAAACACTGAAAACAAAATGATGATAATCGAATTGTTTTTTGGACTGGTTTACCATTTATGTCTATTTACAATGAATACATTATAGTTCTTATGGATCTCTAAGCATATGGACGAATTCAGATAAAAACACGACTGAAGAATCTGTATCTATATTAGAATTTGGATTAGCACTGGGCCAAAAGATATGAACAGGTCTGGATGAGGTGATAATGAAATTTCACGATAACCTATAATGTATTGTTGTTTTGATGATGCAGGCAAAATGCTATGTTATTCCTAGTAAGAACATAATTGTTTACATTATTCTCAGAATTTTCTTCATCTTAAGGATTCATAGAAAAAATATATTAAAAATAATGAGAATAAGCTAGAAATAGCCAAGTCTTATACAGGGACATCCAAAGAGTCAGTAAACATTTAAGGAAATCATGCAGGGAAACACAAACTGAAGTTAAAAAGACAGATAGTTTTTATCACACCAGGCACTCTTCCAAAAAACCAAACCCACCGCTGCTGAGTCAATTCTGATTCATAACGACCTGATAAGACGGAGCAGAACTCCCCAAAGGGCTTCCAATGAGCACCTGGTAGATATGAACTGCTGACCTTTGGGTTAGCAGCCTCAGCACTTAATCAGTATATCACTACGGTTATCGATCATGCACTGTTCAGGAGATCTAAACAGCTACTGGCTTTTCTGAAAGTACCCTGGAAATATCTCTCAAAATTTTAACTACTACAAAATGTGAGTAATAAACAATATCTACCTTAGATGTGAAAACCAGTGAATACACAAAAATTGCTTATGTATTTCCATAGAAAATGGTATGTACTCAGTAAATGTCAGATACTACTGTTGCTGTTTTTATTATTCCTACTCCTTTATCCAGAAACCAATTTCTTGAGATCAAGGCTACTATTATATAGGAATATATGTAAAATTATGTTTTTTGAAGGACACAATAGAGACGGTCCCTAGAAATAGCCTCATTATCTATCAATGTTATATAATGTTATTTAACAATTAATGAATAATTATTTAATAATTAAGGAATGAGCCAAAATATAAAAATAGAGCAAGAAAATAAACACTATGCTTTATTTATAAATAAGACCTTCCAGTTGCAAAATATTTATCCAGAGTAATTACAATTTTTCTTTTTATTATTATGACTGAGTGAAAATGTACATTCCAGTATAAATTTACATGCCCACCTATAGGCAGCTTCCACTGCTCTCCCTGCGTGGTGACAGCACACTATTCCTCTCTGCTCCATACATGTCTCATTCTCCCAGCAGTCTCCTTTCCCCTCCTCTCCACCCACTCTCCTTCTTCCAGCCAGAGATCAGCAGGATGATATCCTATAGATGCATAGAACCATGAAGTGCATCCAATATATGTTCACTCTGTGTTGCCAAGTCCAATCCATTTGTGTCTGAAGAGTGGACCTTTATTATGATTTATGGGCAAGGGCAGCATCAGGGCCAGGGGCCATGCTCCCAGGGGAAATCTGAAACTGCTGGACCATCAACTGAGGTCTTTTAGTGGAGATCTCAGGGTACACCCCTTTTTATTCTTGTGTTGTCAGTGAGACTCAACTTAGTGAGCTCCATCATAGCTATCTAGATTTCTACATTATAGAATAGTGCATTGTGGAAATACACATACAAGGCTATTAATATTGGTTTCCTCACATAGTCCAAGTAGAAAAGAGAGAATGTAAGTGCTTAAAAATATATACTAAAAGCAACTGTATGGAAAGAAGGACCACTTACTGTTCTTCAAGATGAAAAGTGTACATTTTTCCATCAATGTTGATGACATAAGCAATCTATAGCAAGATATTCAGAGAAAGTAATTACTGGAAATTCCAAATAAGAAAAAAGTCAACATTTTATAAAAAATTGTTTTAAAATTTATGTAGCACTTCACATAATAAAAAATATATACATACATGAGTATATTGTCTTCTTCAGTCTTATAAAGAGTACATGAGTTGAGACCTCTCCATATACGTCAAAACTAAACATTAATATTAGCATTTATTAAGTATTTTTAATTAGATTTGGATTTCAAATGAAGGTTACACTTAGAAATGCTGAGTAACCTTTGAAGAAACTTAACTTTTATAATGTTTTGAATGTTCTGCAGTTTCCAGCCAAAAGAAATGGAAAATTAAATAATAGAACATAATATCTGTTACGAATTTTATCCTCCCAAAATACAGGTTGGAATCCTAACTCCTATACCCGTGGATGTAATTCCACCCGGGAATAGACTTTTTTTATGTTAAATTTATGTTAATGAGGTCCTATTAGTGTTCTACATCTAATCGCTGTTGAGTTGTAAGTAGCTCTTAGACACACAGACAAGCAAGCACAAATGGGGTAGACAGTTGTCAAGCCACATGAGAATCACCAAAGAAACCAAGAATGCTGGACGAGACAAAGATCTTCCTACAGAGCTAATAGAGAGAGAGCCTTGCCTTAGGGCCAGCGCCCTGAATTGGAAGTTCTAGCCTTCTCACATGTGGCTTTTTTTTTTTTTTTTAAGTAAAGTCTGTCTGCTACTGGTATTTATATTACAGGAGCGCTAGGAAACCAAGACACTCCCTTTTTAAGATTACTCACTTCTTACCTTCCTACCCCTAAGTGCTTCGATTGCTACAAGCAGAAAGCCCTCAACTTCTGTCGCCTTTAAGAACCACATCAGTGGAAGAGGTCTGCTCACAACTTTCTGGACGAGCCCACATTCAGTGAGAAGGCCCCGCCACCGTGGAGTCAGGATCCCTCTAAGGGGATATCCCAGCTGCAAAGGTTTTTGAGACTCACTGGTCATCTAACATCTCCCTCTTCCTGTTGTTGCTGTTTCCTTCCCTCCCCTCCCTCCAGAGGTGGCAATCACGAGGGCATTGCCTAGGGAACTACTCCACACAAATCTCGGCGATCACATCCCAAGAAACACAGCCTGTGACAGCACTGCTGTACATGCTTTCTTTTTCGTTCAGCACATGGGTAATTCTGAATAATGTTCCACATGCATTTGCAAAGAACATGAATTTTGTCATTAGATACTTTTCTACATATCACTTTAAAGTTTTATCCCTTTTATTCTTTAATTTTTGCCTTGTGTATTTTGGAGCATTATTGGGAACAAACAGACTCAGGATGGTGATATTGTGCCAATAAATCAGTATCTTTATCAATAAAAAATATCTCTTTTGCCTCTAAAATTGTCTCTTATGTTAAATTCTCTGACATTGGCAAAGCTGCAACAGCTTGCTTTTTGTGTTTCCTTTCCATTTTTAACTTTAAACCCATTACAGTTTATTTTGATAAAATAAAGACTAATTTTTATATTTACATAAAATTGAAAGATGTATCCTGAAGGACAAAATGCAACTTGTAATTTCTGGTGATTAACTATCATAACTATTATAAATGTGCCCCTAAATCTTATTTGAAGCAAATAGAGATATAAAACTCAAAAGGAAATCCTGGTGACATAATAGTTAACTGCTATGTCTACTAATCAAAAAGGTCAGCAGTTCAAATCGGCCAGGCACTCCTTGGAAACTCAAGGGGGCAGTTCTCCTCTGTCTATAGGGTCACTATGAGTCAGAGTCAAACTCAGGTTTGATGTTTTATTTTGGAATAGTAAGAAGAACAATAAGACATTATTTCTTTTAGTTGTTGCTGTTAGAGGCCACGAAGTTTCCACTCAGAGCTACTCCAGCGACAGAACAGAGCTGCCTTCACAGAGTTTTCTAGGCTGTACTCCTTAAGGAAGCAGATTGCCAAATCCTTCTCCCGCAAAATCACTGGGTGGGTTTGAACTGCTAACCTACTCAGGCTCCTTCTGTTAGTATCCAGAATGTAATGTGAAAGATGAATTAAACATCTTTATTCTCCAACAAGAAGCCCTGGTGGCCATCAGCTGCTAACAGAAAGATCAGCATTTGGAACCTATCAGTGCTCTGAGGGAGAAAGCAGTGGAGGTCGGCTTCCGTAAAGAGTACAGACCTAGAAACCCCATGGGGCAGTTTCTACTCTGTGGGACCACTGTTAGTCAGACAGTCTCTATGGCAACAGGTTGGGTTTGGTTGATTTATTCTCAGACGAGGAAACCCTGATGGCATAGTGGATAAGTACTATGACTGCCAACCAAAGGGTTGCCAGTTTGAATCCATCAGGCACTCCTTGGGAACTCTATGGGGCAGTTCTACTCTATCCTATAGGGTTGCAATGAATTGGAATAAACTAGATGGCAGTGGGTATGGTGTTTGGTTTTGTTCCCAAATGACAGAACAAAGGAGGAATATTAATACGTTTATTCTCTTTTTGGAGAATAAAGATGCATACGTTGTCCTCTATGTTCTGGATATCATGTAATGAACTCGCTGTAACCCTGTTAATGAAGGGAAAAATCTGGGTTTCAACATTTTATACCTGTAAGTTACTCATAACTGTGAAATAAAACTTTAAAATAGACAACTTACTTTGTCTATATTTTTATAAGCCTAAAAATGCCTGACCCCAAACTGCAAAACTAGTTTCATCATGCCTTCAGCTATGTTAACTTGTTTTTCATACAAAACTAGAAACTATGTTGAAGCATTGCTAGTTAATTTGTTTTATCCAGCTTAAAACTGTAGTCAATGACAAACTCATTACACTTAGTGGCTTACTGAGAAAACTATGTGCTCCCTTAAACTTACCTTCAAGGAGTATTACAGACACAAACATGTAAATAGCCAGACTTTCCAGAGTCACACATTTAAATGATAAATCAATACAACCAAGTAATTTGTCACCACAGAAACTTGTATTTATTAAGCAAAACAAACTCATGTTTACCATTGTAAAATCTGTTTGTCATTGTGGGGGCTTGTGTGCTGCTGCGGTGACGGAAGCTATGCCAAAAGTATTCAGATACAACCAGCAGGGTCACCCACGGCAGACAGATTTCAGCTGAGCTTCCAGACTAAGACAGACTAGGAAGAAGGACCCCGAAGTCTACTTCTGAAAAGAATTGTCCACTGAAAACTTTATGAATAGCAGTGGAACGTTGTCAGATATAATGCTGGAAAATGAGCCCCCCAGATTGTAAGGCACTCAAAAGACAACTGCGGAAGAGCTTCCTCCTCAAAGTAGAGTCAATCTTAATGGTGTTAATGGTGTCAGGCTTTCAGGACCTTCATTTCCTGATGTGGCATGACTCAAAATGAGAAGAAACAGCCACAGACATCCATTAATAATGGCAATGTGGATTGCACAAAGTATAAATCTAGGAAAACTGGAAATCACCAAAAATGCAATGAAACACATAAACATCAATTTCCTAGGCACTGGTGAGATGAAATGGACTGCTATTGGCCACTTTGCATTGGACATATACATGGTCTGGTCTGCTGGGAAGGACAACTTGAAAAGGAATGGTGTTACATTCATCTTCAAAAAGAACATGTCAAGATCTGTCCTGAAGTACAATGCTTTCAGTGACAGGATAATAGCCATATGTCTACAAAGAAGGACTCTTGGTACAACTAATACTCACATTTACACACCAACCACTAAGGCCAGCTTTTGCACATGCAATCAGGATGCATAGATAATTATGATGGTTGGAATGCAAAAGCTCGAAAGGAAGGATAGCTAGTTGGAAAATATAGCCTTGGTGACAGAAATGATGCCAGAGATCAAATAAGAGTTTTATAAGACCAACAACTTATTTACTGCAAATATCTTTTTTCACCAACATAAATGGCAACCATACACATGGAGCTCGCCAGATGGAATACACATGAATCAAATCACCTAGATCTGTGGAAAGAGATGGAGAGATTTAGCATCATCAGAACAAGATGAGGTGCTGTTTCTCCGTTTACGATGATGTTGCTTACAGGTCCAGTTGTGAGGAGTTTTGTTTTCTTGATGTTGAGGTTCGACCCATACTGAAGGCTGTGGTCTTTGATCTTCATCAGCTAAGTGTTTCAACTCTTCTTCATTTCTAGCAAGTCAGGTGATGTTGTCTGTGTAATTCAGGTTGTTAATGAGTCATCTTCCAATCCTAATGCCTCATTCTTATTCCAGTATAATACAGCTTCTCAAGTTATTTGCTCAGCATACGGGTTGAAAAGGTATGGTGAAAGGATATAACCATGATGAACACCTTTCTTGACTTTAAACCATGCAGTGTTCCCTTGTTCTGTTCACGCAACTGCCTCTTGATCTATATACAGATTCCTTAAGAGCACAATTAAGTGTTCTGGAATTCCCATTTTACACAATATTAGGCATAATTTGTTACAATCCACACAGCTGAATGCTTTTGCATAGTCAATGAAACACAGGTCAACATTTTTCTGGTATTCTGTGCTTTCAGCCAAGATCCATCTGAGATCAGCAATGGTATCACTGGTTCCATGCCTTCTTCTGAATCCAACTTGAATTTCTGGCAGTTCCTCATCAATATACTGTTGCAGTCAGTTTTGAATGATCTTGAGTAAAATTTTACTTGCATGTGATATTAATGACATTGTTTGGTAACTTCCACATTTGGTTGCATCACTTTCCTTTGGAACGGGCATAAATATGAATCTCTTTCAGTCATTTGGCCAGGTAGCTGTTCTCCAAATTTCTTGGCATAGATGAATGAGCACTTCAAGTGCTGCATCTGTTTACTGAAATGTCTCAGGTGATATTCCACCAATTCCTGGAGTCTTGTTTTCTGCCTTCAATGTAGCTTCAACATCTTCCTTCAGTATCATCATTTCCAGATCATGTGCTACCTCTTCAAATGGGTGAACATCAGCCAGTTCTTTCTGGTATAATAACTCTATATACTCCTCCCATCTTCTTTTGATGCTCCCCAAGTCTTTTAATATTTTCCCTGTAGAATCCTTCACTATTACAACTTGAGGCTTGAATTTTTTCTTCAGTTCTTTCAGCTTCAGAAATTCAGAATGTGTTCTTCCTTCTGGTTTTTGATTGCCAGCCTTTGCATAGGTCATTCCAACACTTTATTTTGTTTTCTTGAGCTGCTCTTTGAAATCTTCTGTTTAGGACTTTTACTTCACCATTTCTTCCTTTTGCTTCAGCTGCTTGACTTTTAAGAGCAAGTTTCAGGGTCTCTTCTGACATCCAATTTGGTCTTTTCTTTCTTTTTAGTGAGCTTTTTTTCTCTTCATGGATGATGTCTTTGATGTCATTCCACAATTCTTCTGGTCTTTGGTCATTAGTGATCAACACATCAATTCTGTTCTTGAGATGGTCTTTAAACTCAGGAGGGATATATTCAAGGTCATACTTTGGCCCTTGTGGACCTGTTCTAATTTTTTTTCAGTTTCAATTTGAATTTGCATGTGAGCTATTTATGATCTGTGCCACAGTCAGCACCTGGTCTTGTTCTGACTGCTGATACAGAGCTTTTCCATCATCTTTTTTCAAAGATGTGGTCACTTTGGTCCCTGTGTATTCCACCTGGTGAGGTCCATGTGTACAGTCACCATTTGTGTTCATTAAAAAAGGGTTTTGCAATGAAGAAGTTGTTAGTATTGCAATATTCTATCATGCGACCTGGTATTATTTCTATCACCAAGGCTGTATTTTCCAACTACCAATTCTTCTTCTTTGTTTCCAACTTTTGCATTCCAGTCACTGGTAATCATCAAAGCATCCTGATTGTGTGTTCAATCAACTTCAGACTGTAGAAGCTGGTAAAAATCTTCAGTCTCTTCACCTTTGGCGTTCAGCGATTGGTACATAAATTTGAATAATAGTCGTATTAACTGGTCTTCCTTGTAGGTGTTAAGAGTATTATCCTATTGCTAACAGTGTTGTACTTCAGGATAGATCTTGAATTTTTTTTTTTAACGATCAACACAACAGCGTTCCTCTTCAGGTTTTCATTCCCTGCATAGTAGACCATATAATTGCCAGATTCACAATGGCGACCACTGGTCGATTTCAGCTCACTAATGTCTAGGATATTGATGTTTATGTATTCCATTTCAGCCAGGGAAAACCTTATGTATAGGCTAGACAGTAGATAGTAATTGGATTAGGTGAACAGTGTGACAGCATGCTGGTGAAGAAGGGTTAGTACAATTGGACTCCACCAAAAGCTAAAAGGTTTTGCAAATACAACCCAACATCTTGAAGGACAGAGTAGCAGGGATAGTGGTCTCAGGATCACAATTTCAGGGGACATATACGCTAACTGGCATAACAAAGTTATTTCACTTTTTTTTTTTTTTAAGAAACTGTTCTGCATACCACTTTAGTGAGTGGCATCTGGGTCTTAAAAGCTACCAAGCTGCCATCTGAGTAGCATCAATTGGTCCCAATCCATCTGGAGCAGAGGAGAATGGAGGGCATCAAAGAAACATGAGCAAAATTTGAGCCTAGCAGACATAAGGTGCTATGTGATCAAGAAACTACATCAGCATGAGACCAGAAGAACTAGATGGTACCTGGCCACCACCAATGATTGCCCTGACAGGGAACACTGCATAAAGTCCCTGATGTAGTGGGAGAAAAATGGGTGTGCAGAACTAGAAATCTATTAAAGGACCACATTTGATGATCCACCAGACTGGAGGGTCACCTGTGGAAATGGCCCCTGGACTCTCTGCTAATCCAGAGCTGAAAGCAGAACCAAAGCTAACTCTTCAGACAAAGACTGGACTTGTCTATAAGACAGAGTGATGTTGGTAAGGAATAGACTTCTTGGCTTAACTCTGTACATGAGCCTGCCTGAGATGCTCCTCTTTAGAGGGGAGATGAGAGGATAGAGTAGGACAGGAGTTGGATGAATGGACTCGGGAAACACAAGGTGGCAAGGAGGAGAGTCCTGTCATGGTGTGTTGGAGGAGGGAAGAGCAGTTAGAGTAGTTTAGTGGTGTGTCTTTGGGATTTTATATAGCAAATTGATTTGGATGGTGTACTTCTTCTAAAAGCAAAACAAAATATATATATTTTTAAATGGCCAGACTTACTGTGCTGGTAGACACCAGATTAACCCTTGAGACTATGACCCTGAGATACTCTAAAGTTGGACCTCAAACCACACCCCAGAGTTATCTTTCAGCCAAATGATACACTTGCTGATAAGGTAAATAGTATCACCATTGAGTTCTGTGATCCTCATGTACTTATCTAGATGAAACCAAATGGTTAACATCTACCTAGACCAAAGATGAGAAGACAACAAGGGACACCAAAGCTAGGTTAATGGAAATGGAACAATCAAAGTGGAAATAATGAAAATGATGACATATTTGTAAAGAATGTAACCAATGTCACTGAACAACATATACTGAAATTGTTAAATGAGAGCCTGATTTCTTGTGCAAACATTCACCAAAAATACAATAAAATTGAAAAAGACAGGCTATTTGAGTTGTTTTACATTCCACCTGTGCTTTCCTAAATTTTCTCTCATCTTTTCCACTTTATCTTTTACCTATTCTAATTCCTCAACTCCATTCTGTTTGAATCAGTACCGTAAAGAGAATACTGCAAAGATGCTATGTCACATCTCCACCTCCTATGCACTGTTCACCCCAGTGCTCTCCAGTTTCCTCCTCTGTTCCTCTACAAAAACTGCTTTGGCAAAGAGCTCCAATTGCTTCTAACTTTCAAATCCTATAGATTTTTTTCAGCTTCCATCTAACTCTTCACTTTTCTGGCAGTTGTTTCCGTTGACCACTACATTCTTCTTGAAACTTCCCTTGTAGCTGTGCTCACTGGCTTCATGTCCTCTCCCACCCAGAAATACTGCTCTGCCTCAGAGCTTTGCCCATCACCTCAGTGTATTCTGTCTTCCTTGTGTTCTCCCTGAGCAATCTCAAACACATCTATTTACTACAGATTTATTGTCAAATTAGCAGGCTTTATGCTAGCAGTCCTGATCATGCATAACATATCCAACTGCCTACTAGACTCTATTCTTAGTGTCACAATATCTGCTAAACACATGTCCTAACTGAACTCAGTATATTATCATCCTCCAGTCTGCTTCCTTTCTGGTTTTCCAAATTTCAGCAACTTCCATTAATCAGTTGCCCAGGCACAAAGCTGGGAGTTAACCCAAAATCCTCTCTCTGCATGATGGCATTAAGTGCTATATCTGCTAACCAAAAGGTCAGCAGTTCAAACTTGCCAGGTGCTCCTTTGGAAACTGTAGGGGATATCTATGCTGAACTGTACGGTGGCTATGAGTTGGAACTGACTAAACAGCAGTATCATTCTTCTTATCAAACAAGTCACCAAGTCCCTCAGCCTCTATCACACTAACATTCCCCTTTTCACACTCCACTCAGTCCACCCTAGACTCTCACCAAGAGTTGTTGTTACTGTTCCTAACTGGTTTCTCTGCCTGAAGTCTTGCTCCTTTTCAAACCATTTTACATGTTCCTATCAGGATTATTTTTCTAAAATATGCATATTATTTCCACTCCTAAAAGTCTCTTCATATGTGAGCTTTGACAACCAAGTCCACCAACTTAATCGTTCTAAGTGCTACATATTTCACTGCTGAATATCACTACAGTCACGTTTGAAGTACCCTCCTCGGGAAGATATTCACCAATACCAGTGCCTAATCTACTCTTCAAAGCAATTTTGGAACTCTTTCTGGAATGGCCATTGCACACGGTGGCATGGTGGCAGGTTAGCAAATTTAATTGTATAGTTGTTTGTGACGCAGTTTTTAGCCAGTAAACAAATAACTGTATTAGAAAACCCTGCCTACTCACCTGACATGGCCCCCTATGACTGTTTTCTTTACCCAAAGATATAGGAAATATTGAAAGGAAGTCATTTTGACAACATTCAGAACACCAAGGGTAACACAACGACAGCTCTGATGGCTATTCCAGTAAAAGAGTTCCAAATTTGCTTTGAAGGGTGGACTAAGTGCTGGCATGGGCGCATACCTTCCCAGGGGAGTACTTTGAAGGTGACCATAGTGATATTCAGCAACGAGGTAGGTGGCACTTTTTCTAGGATGAGTTCATGGACTTAATTGGCAGTCCTGTATTCCTGTTGGCTACTCCTGTTGTTTTAGAAAATAAGACTCATCTTAATCTCTCCGTTTCTTTTTTAGTTCTCTGACCTTGAGCCTGTCTTCATACAATACACTTCAATCATATTCCTACGGGCTTAATAAATACTGCTTGAATGAAAATAAATTACAAAAGAAGTGATTTTATAATTACATGCTTTTGTGAAGTATCATCATCTAGGGTTTGGGTCTTGATCTTCTGTGGCACTGTAATTTGCAGAAGTGATTCCTCATCATCTTAGGTGAGAAAAATATATATGAACATTTCCAAGTATAGAGCAATATACTTATTTTTCTTTATTGTTTCATCTCCCATCACTCTTTAACCTCCCCAGTCCAATTCAAGTAAACACAGACACACAGACATACCAAAACATGATCCCCTCTCTGTATGATTCCAGGGAGAGAATCTTCTAGAAGTGGGAACGTCCCCTGTTCAGAGACCTTTGGGGCTTGTTCACCACAGCACCGGTGAGTGAAGACGGGGGCAGGAGTGGGCATTAGGTCTCCGGGCCCCATCCCAGAGACTCCCTCAGTCTCCCACTTCCCGGGGAGACGCCTGTGTTCTGTAACAGGGTCAGGTGAAGTGCAAGACACCTGTCCCAGTTCCTCTGAGCCTTTCAACCACGGCGCCCAGCAGCATCGCAACCCCCACCCCCACCCCTCCGCTGTGGCCCGATCGAGGGCAGGCGGGCTGTAGGGTGCCCCTCCGTGGCCTCCCCAGGCACAGCCTCAAGGCTTTTCCCAGGCCAGCCTAAGGTATTGGGACAAGAAGGACGACGACTCCCGCCAAGCCTGGGACCTCGGTTAAAGAGTTTCCGCAACAAAGCGGGGTTCCTCACGTTGGTTTGAGGATGTCCGGCGGCCAAGACCTAAGAAGAGCAGCAAGAGAGACAGCATCGTGTGGCCGGCCGGCTTGGCCACGAGGTGGTAGCCGTTGGGGGCGGAACCTCGCCACCGTCTGTGGGCGTTGGGGGAGCCACCGCGGGGGCTCGCGGCCACTGGGCGCCGGACCCTCTATCCAGAGTCCATTTACTATCCCAGAGAAGCCAGAAGGGGATCAAGGCTGGGGGGAAGCGGCTCTTTGGCACCCCACCTAGCCCAAGCTCTGTGACCACACTGACTCGAGAGTTTGCAGTTCCTGGGGTGCCCACCCACACCACTCTGCTGCACAGAAGAGGCGCAGCTTTTGCACACATGAGCTTGTTTTCAAGACGTTTGAATTTTAAATGCCTTCAGAAGTAACATAAGAGTTATGAATCATTTTTCTTAAAATAGACCATTTGCTGGCGAAATTCTTCACAATATTAATATTTCACATCATAAATTTCTGGTGCAGTGTCTCAATTACTGTTTATAATAAGGGGAAGAGGAAATTGAAAATTGGCAAATTTTTTTTTTTTTTTGCAGTAGGCAATTGCCTATCTAACCATGTCTTACTGCTAAATATCTGGGTATCAGGTCAAAACCGACATACCACGAATATATGCAGGTACACATGTACACACACACACAAGATTCTATTTTTTTTTAAAGCTAAATTCTTACAGTGTGCATAGATGTGTTTCTTGCAAAACTTTTTGGTTAAAGAAACCAAATGAAAATCTAAATAGAAAACGTGTGTAGGTATGTGTTTTAATTCCTCAGTATAGATTTATAATTTAAATATCAAGTCACACAACAAAATAAAATCATAACTGTATGATCTTGTCAAATCAGCAGTGAAAACTCAGTGGAACAGAATGAACTAATCCCACTGTGACTTTGGTTTTGGCGATGACTTTTTATGTACAACAGCAAAGACAGAAAAAAATTGGTAAGTTGGATTTCATCAAAATTAATCAAGTTTTATAATTGTGCTTTTTAGACTTAACTCTATGGTGATCTATTTTTACTCAGATTTTATGGAAGGTGGATCATCTGTATCTAGATTCATGGGTTTTTGTTTTTGTTTTTTTTGTCTAGAGTTGATATCCAGGTGTCCCAGCACCAGTTGTTGAGAACAGTTTTCCTCTTTAGCCAGTTAATGTAATGGATTACATTAATTGATGCTTAAAGTTGAACCAGCCTTACATACCAGGAATAGATTTCACCTGGTCACAGAAACTAATTCTCCTTATACACTGTTGAGTTTAAACAGACTTTTTGCATGTATGTGTATTTGAGCTGTTGGTCTGTAGTTTCCCTTTCCTGTGATATTTTTGTATGCTTCTGGTATTAGAGTAATGCTGACTACATACAATAAATTACAAAGAATTCTCTCTACTTCTGTTTTACAAAACAGACTGTAGAGAATTGGTGTAATTTCTTCCCAGAATGTTTACCAAAATTCACCAATGAAATGATCTAGGTCTGGGTTTTCTGATTTGGAAAATTATTGTTAAATCAATTTATTTAACAGATAAACATATTCATATTATCTGTCTTTCCCTGTGTGCATTTTGGCAGAGTATGTCTTTTAAAGAGCTCGTTCATTTCCTCTAGGTTATCAAATTTATGGGGAAGGAATTGTTCATAATATTCCATTATTATCCTTAATATTTATGGAATCGGTAGTTACAATCCCTCTTTAATTTCTAGTATTAGTAATTTGTAACTTCTCTCTCTCTTGATTAGCCTGTCTAGAAATTTATCAATTTTATAGATTTCTTTTTTCCAAGTACCAGTGTTTGGTCATCGATTTTCTCTGTTAATTTTCTTTTTTCAATTTCATTGATTCCTATTGTAACATTTACTGTTTCTTTTTTATGCTTGCCTTGGATTTAATTTGCTCTTCTCACAGTTTCCTAATGTGAAGGCTGCAATAACCAACTTTCAATCACTCTTCTTTAATTTACATGTTATTTAATTGTTAATCTCCAAATATTTGAGGCTACTACACCTCTCTCTGCTGTAACCTTCTAGTTTAATTCCTTTGTGATCTGAGAGTGTACACTGTGTGATCCATGCAATGGGTTGAATTGTGTACACAAGAATACAGGCTGAAGGTAACTCCAGGTACCTGTGAAATAGAGTCTGAGAAGATGTTGCCAGTTAATTTAGCACGAGGTTACATCACAGTAGGGTGGGTTTTATTCCTCTCTTGAGTAGTGTCCCTATAAAATGGGAAAGGAAGAGAAGAGACGTCCTTGTCAAGATGCAAATGGCAGTCAAGAAGTGCTTCAGGCTACCAGAAGCTGTAAGAGACAAGAGCTTCCTTCCTCCACATTCTGAATTCAGAGTATCAGCCTCTAGAAATGAGACAATAAATTTCTCTTCTTTTAAGCCATCCTGTTTTAGTCAGCTAGTGCTGCTCTAACAGAAATACCACAGGATGGATGGCTCTAACAAAGAAAGGTTTATTCTTACACAGGCTAGAAGTCCAAATTCAGGATGTCTGCTCTAGGGGAAGGCTTTCCCCCTTGTCGGCTCTGGGGGAAAGTCCAGTATTGCATCAGTGTTTGTCCAGGGAGCATCTTGGGACAGGAACCTCAGGTCTGAAGGACTCGCTCTTCTCCTGGTGTAGCTTTCTTGATAGTGTGAAGTTCCCAGTTCTCTGCCTGCTTCCTTTTCCTTTTATCTCTTGTAGGATGAAAGAATTAACAGCGCAGCAAGCCATACTCCAGGGAAACTCCCTTTACAGTGAAGCAGAGAGGTGATCTTATAAGGGGATATACAGTCCTCCCCTAATCCTCTAACACACAGCACAGTAAAATCACAAAACGGAGGACAACTGTAGAAAAATCACAGATTGGAGGACAATCATGGTCACATGGCTACATCTATTTGAGGGGGGACACAGTTAAATCCATGACACATCCCATCTGTGTTACTTCAATGCCTAGGAGTATTGATACAGAGAAGTGGGGAACTGCTACAAGGACTGCCAATTAAGTTGGTGAACTCACCCTAGAAAAAGTACTACATACCTGTCTTAGTCACCTGGTACTGCTCCAGCAGAAAATACCATGAGTGGAAGGCTTCACAAGGAGAAGCTTTTCTTGTCACAGTCCGGTAAGCTGCAAATCCATTAACAAGTTACAAGTCCGTTCAACATGAGAAATCATCACAGTCTGGTAGGATAAGTCCAAATTCAGTGAGAGCATTTCAGCATAGGAACTTGGGTCTAAAGGATGTACTCTGCTCTGGGTGCTTCTCTCTTGGTGGTATGAGTTTCCCAGCTTCTTCCCGTCACTTTTCTCCCTTATAACCCACAAGCTTGTGGCTTGAGTCCTGCCTCTCCAACACAAGTGTTGCCCTTTCTCCATTAGCAGTTACCACAGAGGCAGGATTCACAACACATGGGAGGAATGGCACCATATCGGGACTCATAGCCAAGTCAAATCAATGCATACATTTTGAGGGGCACACAATTCAATCCATGACAACACCTCAATATGCTGAATATCAATATGGTCACCTTTGAAGTACTCCCCTTGAGAAGCTATGCACTGATGCCAGTACCTAGTCCACCCTTCAAAGCAATTTGGGAACTCTTTTTCTGAAATGACCATCAGAATTGTTGTATTGCCCTTGATGTCTTAAATGTCATCAAAATGTTTTCTTCCAATATTTCCTTTGTCTTTGAGTAAAGAAAAAAAAGTCATTGGGAGCCAGATAAGATGAGTAGATAGGGTTTTTTAATAGAGATTTGTTTACTGGGTGAAAACTCTCTCACAGACAACTATACAATAAGTTCATGAACTTATCACCTTACCACCATGTGCAGTAGCCATTCCAGAAAGAGTTCCGAAATTGTTTGGAAGGTGCTGACATTGGTGTATAGCTTCCCAAGGGGAGTACTTTGAAGGTGACCATAGTAGTCTTTAGCAGTGATGTATGTAGCACTTAGAACAGTTAAGTTTGTGGATTTAGTTGTTAGACCTTGTATAACAAATATTTAAAAATTGCAGGTGTTTCAGCATCAGGTAATGGAGGAATCTTTAGGGATGTGTGAGGAAAAGTCTAGATAGTTTTGAAGAAATTGTTGATAGAACTATGGATTTTAAAGGCAATTCCAGTGAGAACTCAGAAATTAGTAGAGATGTAGAAATATCTTTTATTGTCATGAACAAGATGGCAGAAATGGAACGTTAAATCTGCTTCTGGTAAAGTCTTAAAAGAAAATATGTAACATGTAATTAGACACTAGAGACAAGATTATCCTTGTTATAAAGTGACAGAGTTTGAATTGTGTTTGAATGTTTTGTGAAAAGTAGACTTTGTAAGTGATAAACTTGGATATTTAGATGATGAGATAGCTAGAAGGTAAAGAAGTACATTGAAAAATGAACTGTGCAGTAGGAACCAGAACCGGAAATTCTGAAGATCTGGAAATTCTCAGCCTAGTCACAGAGTAAAAATTGAGAAAGTATACTTAGGAGAGATCCCCAAGGGTGATCCAGATAACCATTCACTAAAGAGATTAGGTATGTGATTTATGGATTCAATAAGTCATCTTAGCAGAAAAGTTGTGAACTTTGACTGAAATGGATATTTGGGATGAAGTGAACTAAAGCTGTGGATAATTGGGATGCTTTGAGTCATAGTGACCTTATAGGACGGAGTAGAACTGCCGCACAGAGTTTAACAAGGAGCACCTGGTGAATTCCAACTGCCCACCTTATAGTTAGTAGCTGTAGCACTTAGCCACTATGCCGCCAGGGTTTCCGATACAGGTGTTTACCGCTACAAAATTCCAACTCCTGCTTGAGGTACATCCCATAAATTTTGGTATGTTGTGCTTTCATCTTTCTTCATCTGAAAACATTGCGCACTTTCCCTCGTGATTTCTTATTTGATCCTTTAGTTCAGTTTCTACGCATCTGTAGGGATATCTTGGAAACCCTATGGGACAGTTCTACTCTGTCTATAGTGTTGCTGTGAGTCAGAATCAACTCGATGACAATAACTGTGTATTTATAATGGTGTATCTTCCTAATGGATTGACGCTTTTATCTTCACAAAGTGTTCCTCTTATTTCTATTAACATTTTCATATTAAAGCCTATCTTTAAAGTCTACTATTTTAAAAGTCATTTAACAGTTGTAGTAGTTTTGTTTAATCCTGAAATTATAAATCCATAGTAAAAAATAAAACGTACGCATGTATCAATTTGTTTTTAGCTTTTATTTTGAACTCCTTACTTTTCTGAGAAACAAGTTCATCTGCAATAGAAGGGATTTCGATGTTTTTAATACAAGTGTGTTTGTGTTCATGACTATGTGTGTGTGTATTTGACCTGAACCTTAAAGTATAAATCCAGTATTAGAAATGGCTGACAATTGTCTGCTACTAAAAATGTGTGAATTTTTATTTCTGTGTTTTCCTTCCCTACAGTAGTTAATCTGTTGTGTCAGAAAACTGTAAAGGAAAAAATAATACTGCCCAAATCTTCACCAGCAAATGCCCTATTTCAGCACATATGTACCTTTATACCTTGTCACTCCTGATGATATTTAAAATTCAAAACTTCTTGAACATAAAGCCTATGTTCTCCAAAGTGTAGGTTCTAGTGTGCCTGCCTGTGTGTGCTGCAGCCAGGTGTGGGTGCGGTTACCTGGGAATGCAGACTTGCTTCTAGCCTAGTGATCCCAGTTTCCTACTCCATCCCCCTTTGGTCTCATACAACTTCCCCAGCCATGGCCAAGAGCCCATACCTACAAACTTGTGGCAAGGCCAGCCAGCCAAGCAATGCCTCTTGTATTGCTCCTCACTGATTTTGGCTAATGGACTTCCACCAGTTACAGTAAAACTGCTTGAAAATACACTCTGCTCAATAGAACAGCCTTTTGCGGTGTTCCTGGGCTTGGTGGGCCTTCCTTTTCTTGCGCTACCATCTCCATTCAGTCTGGGAAGAGTCCAGGCTCCTCCCTCAGGAGGCCAAGGAAGGGTACCTCACAGCCAGTCTCTCCTGTTTCAGGATATGACAGCTACAGAGACTGCTGCTGGACCCGGTGTTTGACAGGCTTACAGGAGGGCTGGGACAGCTGTCTTTCAATTACCTAACCAGGCACAAGCTGACAGTCATCTCCTGGGGAGGCAGAAGGAGGAGGGAGCCAGGTACAAACCTTCAACCCTTAACGCACTGGAATCTGGAGTTAACAAACCCCCATGTGTTTCTGGACAGAAACAAGGTAATACTCCCACTTCTGTGGGAGACTTTTCCTGAAATCATACAAAAGATTTTGTAGTGTCTCTCTGTTTGTGTGTGTGTGTGTGTGTGTGTGTGTGTACATATTGGACTTGAAAGGTGAAAGAGTAACGGAGAAATGAAGACCATAAGAAAGACCAAGGACAAAGCTACACACTGAGGAATGTCCACCTGTGTTTTGCTCACTGCAGATTCTGAAACACCACTTCTGCCAGCGATGGTGCCCCAGAAGATCTGAACCAACACTAGTGTCGAGGAAGCACATGTTATTAAGAAATGTTTCTTATTTACTAGAGTTTTAATTCTTACCCAGCTATGTGTCTGAAAATTAACGCATACATAGCCATTTGTGGAATTAGGTTTGTACTCATATTTACTCTGTCAAAGAACCATTTTGTGTGAACAAGAGCGAGTGTTTTCATAATGTCAAATTCTTATGGAATTCAGACTTACTGAACCAACTGGGACTGGAAGAACCACCAAATCTAATGTCCTACCTCCTGAAGTCATCATGAATAGTTTAGCACAGTTAGGAAAGAGTGTCTACCTTGAGCATAGACTTCTTTTAGATAACATATCTTTATGAAATCAAGCTGATGATAGTGATTCTGAAGTGTGGATGAGAAGTCTGGGGGCAATTAGTCTAACTCAATAGTGGTCAAATAATTTGGGTAGCAATAATGGAAATAATGACACAACAAGAAAATTGTAACCTACATCAATAAAGGGTACCTGGAGAATTGTTCAGTGTTGTATGTTTTGCTGTGTTTAGTTTCACAAAAAATAAAATGAGAGGAAGAGGTAAAATCAACGTTTTGTTGAGTAGGGAATGTTGATAAGCAGATAAACTTCATTTTGAAAAAAAATGATGGGCAGCACTGGAGTTGAAAAATACAAAACCCAAGTGAAATATTCTTTAGGGAGTATAAACAATGAATTTCAGCTGACAGAAGAAAAAATATTAGCAACGATGAAGCCAGATTGATAGAGAATTGTGCAATCTGAAGAACAGAGAAGAAAAATACGAGGAAAATGGACAGAGATTTAGAGAAATGTGGGAAACTGTTAAGTACAACAGCACACATCAAGCTAGCAGCTGAAGAAGACAAAGCAGTAGAGAACATATTGGAAGAAATAATGGTAGCAGATTGCCAGATTTGACATTTATTACCCTATACATCCAGGAAGCTCAATGAACTCTAAAGAGAGTAGAGAGATCTCAACCAAGGCATGTCATAAAGCACAGTAAAGTGTTGAAAGACAGAATTCGGTACACACATGCAATGGAATACTACTCATCCGTAACAGAGAAATAATGTCTTGACACATACTGCAGACTACAACCTGGTGGACCCTGGAAACAAGGTTTTGAGTGAAATACGACACTAAAGTCACTGGATTTTACATGTAAGAAATGTTTAAATGACAAATGTTATATGTTTACACCCGTATGCATACTCATTGCCATTAAATCAATTCTGACTCACGGCAACTCTGTGGGACAGAGTCAACCTTCCATAGGCTTTTCAAGGAGGGGTTGGTGGATTTGAACTGCTGACATTTTGGTTAGCAGCCCAGCTCTTAACCATTGTGACATTTGAGCTTCCATATGTTTATACTCACAACCAATTAAAAAAAAAAGTCTAGAAAAAGGCTGCTGTTGTGAGTCTAGGGAAATCCGTGGTCAATCAAGGAAAAAGACATGACCATAAGGTAGAAGGATTGCACCCCAAGCTATCTATTAGGGCGGACAGTGTCAATGCAGTTCACGCAGGGGGCAGTCCCCACAGCAGGAAGTTTGTCAGAGGCATGCAGTACAGGGAGCTGGCAGAAGAGGAGAAGTGAAGAAGTGGTAGAAGGAGAAGAGACATGGTGTTTAGTTGATGGGCTCCTGCAGCAAGCTGAGACGTTTCTGAGTTATTCGAGAACTGCAGAAGACAATGCAGCTGGGGGTTCCTTATAACTACTGGGTTTTATCTTATCTAGGGCTACAAGACAGTTGTAGTTGCATAGCACTTGTAAATCTGACTAGCTCTGAGTGGCTAAAGATCTGCTTAATTTGGTCCTCAATTTTCCATGAAGAAGTCAACAGTTTGGACTCTACATCAGTTCTGTATGTGTTGGAGCTGACTCAATGACGACTGCAACAGGACGGTGGCTGGGAATGGACATCAGTGGGGGACGGGGTTACAGCTAATAGATAGGAAGTCTGTTTCAGGAGGGATGAAAATGTCCTAAACTTGCACTGGATGATGGTTGCACAATACTGCTAACATACTAAAAGCACTAAATTATACACTTTAGATGAATGAATTAGATCCTGTTAGAATTAATTCCCAGTAAAGCATTTTTACTTGTGTCCTCTGGATGCTGTAACAAAATACCAGGTATTGGGTACCTTATAAGAACAGGAGTTTATTGTCTCATGTTTCTGGAGGAAAAGGGTCTGAAATCAGTTGCTCAGACGTGTTGGTTCCTTCTGAGAGCCCTGAGGGAGAATCTGTGCCATACCTCTCCCCTACTTCTGATGATGGCAGCAATCCTTGGCCTTTCAAGATACGCCTCCGTATTCCCATGGTCGTCTGCCCTTTATGTGCCTCTTTTCTAATATAAAGACAGCACTCATCTAGAACTAACATCTACCCTAGTCTACTATGACTTCATGTTAACTGATATCATCTTCAAGGACCCTCTTTCCAAAGAAGATGACGTTCATAGATTTCAGGGATTATAAATTCAACATATCTTTTGGGAACACACAATTCAATCCATAACAATCTACCCTCTGCTCCTCCCCCAAAGTCATATTCTAACCAACTGTAAAATACCTTTACTTCCTCCTCTCTAGTCTTTTACCATTTCAGTATCAACCTTATCTTCTAAATTAAGTACGGGTGAGACTCTGGGTATGGTTCTTTTTAGGGTAAAATCCTTTTTCATCTGTGAGCCTGTGAAATCCCCAAAACTAGTTACATGTTTTCAAACAAAATGGTGGGAAATGCATAGGACAAAGATTTCCATTGCAAAAGGAAAAAATGAAAGAAAAAGGTGCCATGGGTTTCAAGCCAATTCTAAACCTATCGCGGTAAGTTCCATTGGATTTCAAGACTTGATAATAATTCTCAGTCCTCTGAACCCACCAAAGTGGCAACCTGGTCCTCCTGGCCCAGCTAAATGGTAGCCTTTCCCCACTGACAATGAGTGGTGACCCCTACCTTTAGAACCAAGATTCAATGTCCCTGCCCCTTGATCTTATGCCATCTGGGCTCATGGTGGCAGCAGCAGCCAGCCTTGCAAGCCTCTGAGCTACTGTTAGGGTTGCTCTTCCTTTTTCTTGAAGGATAACACATACTCACAACTGGGTAGCTCTATTAGCCCATTTCTTGCCTGTGGAATTCTGGGAGTTTGAAATCTCATTTTGTACATATCCGTCTTCTCCAGTTCAAGCTTGTCACAGTTCTGCTTAAGTGGTTGCTTAGATGATTTTCCAATCACACCCTTATTACTCTCTCCAGAATATGCTTTCACAATTTTTAGTACACAGATAAGCTGAAATTTTTCCAAGTCTTCAAGTTCTGGGGTTTTTTTTTTTTGCTTAACAGTTGTCATCTGGTACTGTAACAATAGAAATACCACAAGTGGCTTTAAAGACGAAATGTTTATTCTCTCACAATCAGTAGCCTTGGAAGTCCAGATTCACAGTATTGGTTCCAGGGGATCACACTCTGTCTCTCTGTTGATTCTGGAGGAAGGTCCTTGTGTTTCATTGGTCTTTCCCTGATCCATGAGAGCATCTCGGCACAGGAACCTTAGGTCTGGAGGATGTGCTCTGTTCTTGGTGCTGCCTTCTTGATGGTATGAAACTCCTAGCTCTCAGCTTGCTTTCTTTTCCTTTTATGTCTTGCAGGATAAAAGGTGGTACAAGCCACACCCTAGGGAAACTCCCTTAATAAGGATGTGACAGTCTTATCCTAATCTTCTTTAACATAATTGAATCTATTTACTACAGTCAGAATTAGGATTTACAGCATAAGAAAATCACAAAATTGAGGGCACTCACAGAGCACCAAGAATCATGACCTAGCAAAATTGCTACACACATTTTTTCAGGGAACACAATTCAATTCATGACAACAGTGAATTCCTCAGTATATCTCTTTTGTTTCACATTTACTATAAGCAGGAAGAAGCCAGGCAGAACCTTCTGCATGTTGATTATAAATCTCAAGAATATACTCAGATTTATCAGTCAAAAGTTCTACTTTTCACAAAATACTCAGACAATGTTTAGCCAAGTTCTTTCTCACTTTATAACAAGGATCCTCATTCATTCAGTGTACAATGAAATATTCATTACTTCCTCTCAAGGCCCCACCAGAAGCATATTTCATGTACACATTTCTGTTGTTGTTAGATGCCATTGAGTCAGTGCCAACTCATAGCAACCTCACGTACAACAGAACAAAACACTGCCTGGTTCTGAGCCATGCCCACAATCATTTTTATGCTTAAGCCAACTGTTGCAGCCACTGTGTCAATTAATTCATCTTACTGAGGGTCTTCTCCTTATTTGCTGATCATCCACTCTACCAAGCTTGATGTCCTTTTCCATGAATTGATCCCCCCTGACAATATGTCCAAAGTATGTAAGGTGCAGTCTATCTTTGATTTTAAGCAACGCTCTAGTCGTTCTGCTTCCAGAGGAGATCTTGTATTCTTTTGGAAGTTCATGGTACATTCAAAATTCTTCACCAACACAATTTGAAGGCATCAGCTCTTCTTCTTCCTTATTTGTTGTCAAGCTTTTGCATGCCTATGATGCCAGTGAAAATAGCATGGTCAGGCACACCTTTGTCTTGTTTATTTTTGCTCACTTGATATAAGGGTGGAAAAGTATTTGTAATTAAAAAAAAAAAAAAACCTTTTTTGCTTTAAATGAAAGTTTACAATCAAAATCAATTTGTTACACAGAACCTTGCACATTCACTGCTATGTAACTCTAGCTGCTCTCCCCACCCTGTGACAACACCATCCTGCTGTCACCTTGTACCTCCAGTATTCATTAAACCAACTCCTGTCCCCTCCTCTTCACCCTCCCATCTCATTTCTATAGAGGAGCTGCTCCAACAGCCTCACGTCTTATAGTCAGGTCCAATTTTTGGAAGAATTGTTTTGGGTACTAGTTTCAGTTCTGGGCGAATCTAGGGGCCATGTTCTTGGGGGAACCTTCAGACCACCAAGGCTGATCTTTTAATAGAATTCTAGATGGGCATCTTCATTTTACTCCCACTATGACATGGAGTCTACATTGTGTTCCCTGTCAAGGCAGTCCTTGGTGGTGACCAGGCACCATCTATTTCTCCTGGTCTCATGTTTATTTTCTCTCTAAATTATATGGTACCTTTTGTCTCCTGGGCTCATATTTTCCTTCTGTCTTTGGTGTCCTTCTTTTCCTCTGCTCCACACGAATAGGGACCAACTGATGTTCCTTAGATGACAGCTTGTTAGCTTTTAAGACCTCAGATGCCACTCACCAAAGTGGAACACAGAGAAATTTCTACAAACAACTTAGTTATGTCAATACCTAGATGCCCCCTAAAAGCAGGATCCCCAGACCCTTGCCCCTGCTATTCTGACTTTCAAAATGTTAGGTTGTATTTAGGAAACCTCTTAGCCCTTGGTACAGTACAGCAGAGTTGATCACTCTTCTACTGCGTGCTGTCACTTCCTTCACTTAACCCAATTCCTGTCCACAGTCTAATCTGTGAGTATTCCTCTATTTCCTCCTCCCTTAACTGTCAAAGAGAATTTTCTTCTGTGCTTAAACCTTTTCTTGACAGCTCATAGTAGTGTTCTCATACAGTATTTGTCCTTTTGTGACTGACTGATTCCATTCACAGGTATTCCAGATTATTCCTTGTTGCCAGGTGTTTCTCTAACTGTCAATATTCTTCGTCATTGCATACTATTACATTGTGTAAATGTACCATAATTTGTTTATCCATTCATATGTTGATGGGCACCTAGATTGACTCCATCTTCTTGCTATTGTGGACAGAGCTGCCATAAAAATTGGTGTGCATGTAGCTGTTTATGTGATAGCCCTTATTTCTCTAGGATATATTCCAAGCCTTGGAATTACTGGATTGCATGGTATATCTATTTCTAGCTTTTAAAGAAAGCACCAGATTTATTTCCAAAGTGGCTGTCCCATTTTACGCTCCCACCAGCAGTATAGAAGAATTCCAGTCTCTCCACAACCTCTCCACCATTCATTGTTTTGTGTTTTTTGGATTCATGCCAGCCTTATTGGGTTGAGATGGTGTCTCATTGTAGTTTTGATTTGAATTTCTCTAATGGCTAGTGACTGTGAGCATTTCCGTATGACTCTGTTAGTGTCCTGGATGTCTTCGTTGTTTAAGTGTCTGCTCATATCATTTGCCCATTTTTTCACTAGATTATTTGTCTTTCCTTGTTGAGGTTTAGAAGTATTTTATGGATTATGAATTTTTGTTACTGATCAGTTGTGGTTGCCAAAAATTTTCCCCAAGTCTGTAGGCAGTCTTTTTACTCTCTTGATGAAGTCTTTAGATGAGCATAGATGTTTGATTTTTAGAAACTCCCATTTACCTATTTTCTCTTCTGGTGTCTGTGCAGTGTTTGTAATATTTTATAGTTTGTTTATGTCATGTTCTAGGTCTTCCAATGTTGGCTCTGTTTATTTTCTTCCATAATCTTTATGGTTTTAGATTTTATATTCAGGTCTCTGATCCATTTTGAGTTAGTTTTTGTGCATGGTGTGAGATATGGTTCTTGTTTCATTTTTTTTGCAGATGAATATCCAGTTTTGCCAAAACTATTTGTTGAAGAGGCTGTTATTTCTCCAGTTCATATGTCAGCTGCTCATAGGTAGATGGAGTTATATTTGGCTTCTCCATCCTGTTCTTTTGATTTATGTATCTGTTCCTCTGCCAGTACCAGGCTGTTTTGACCACTCTTGCAGTGTAATAGGTTGGTTGTAAATACGCAGTGTGAGGTCTCCCACTTTGTTCTTTATTATTGGTAATGCTTTACCTAGCCAGGGCTTTTTCTTTTACCATATGAAGTTGGTGATTTCTTTCTCCATCTCATTAAAAAATGGCATTGGAATTTGCATTGGGATTGCATTGTATTCATAGATTGCTTTGGGAAGAATAGACACTGTCATGATGTTAAGTCTTCCTATCCATGAGCAAGGTAGGTGTCTCCACTTACATGGATCTCTTTTGGTTTCTTGCAATAGAGTCTTGCAATTTTCTTTGTGTAAGTCTTTTGTATATCTAGTTAAATTTATTGCTAAGCATTTTATCTTCTTGGGGGCTATTGTGATTGGTACTGATTTGGTGATTTCCTCTTTGATGATATCTGTTAAGGTAAAGGAATTCAATTGGTTCATGTATGGGTTGATCAGCGATTTTCTCTTTGGTGGTCTCTTTATTGGTGTAAAGGAATTCTACTGATTATCTATGTTTGTCTTATATCCTGATACTTTGCTGAACTCTTTTATTAGTTCGAGTAGTTTCTTTGTGGATTCTGTAGAGTTTTCTGTGTATAAGATCATATCATCTGCAAGTAGAGATATTTTTACTTGATATTTTGTTGATATTAACAAACTTCTAGCTAAACGAATTCTACAATATATCAAACAATCCTTTTCTATGCTGTAAAATACCTTCTTAGTAATAGTGGTGTTAGCTCTTTTCTAATGTTAGAATTCTCCCCTGAAGCAATCTGAGCTAGGATGTTTTTTGGTCGGGAGTTTTTAAGTTTTTTTTTTTTAAATTACTTCTTCAGTTTCTTCTTCTGTGATATGTTTATTAAGTTGATTGCATTAGTTATGGTAGGTAGTATATTTGTAGACACTTGTCCATTCTTCTAGGTTTTCAAATTTGTTATAGTACTATGATGTCTAACACTTAAGTTTGCGAACTCATCCTAGAAAAAGTGTTAACATTTCTTGTTGCTGAATATCACTGCAATCACCTTTGAAGTATTCCCTGTGGAAAGCTGTGCACTGATGCCAGCACTGAGTCCCCCTTCAGAGTAGTTTTGAAACTCTTTTTCTAGAATGGTCAGGAGAGCTGTTGTTTGTTACATGAGGTCCAAGTTATGGATTCATCCTAGAAAATGGCCTTGAAGGGTGGACTAGGTGCTGGCATCAGTGTACAGCTTCCCAGAGGAAGTACTTTAAAGGCAAACATAGTGATATCCAGCACTGAGGTATGTAGCACTTCTTTCAGGACAAGTTTCCAAACTTGTCAGACCTGGTAAGATGAGAACTCTGATGAACATTCCAAAATTGCTTTGAAGGATGGACTCGGCACTGGCACTGGTGCATAGCTTCCCAAGGGGCATGTTTCAAAGGTGACTGTAGTGATGTTCAGCAATGAGATATGCAGCACTTTTTCTAGAATGAGTTCATGAACTGAATAGTCAGACCTCGTATTTTTCATAATATTCTGATTGTTTAAATTCAGTTGTGTCCATTGTGACACTGCCAATTTATTTATTTATTTTTAATTTATTTTTTATTTTTTATTTAACATAACTGAGTGAAAATGTACATTCACATGTAAATTTACATGCCCCCCTATATGCAGCTTCCACTGCTCTCCCTGTCCGGTGACTGCACACTATTCCTCTCTGCTCCATACATGTCTCATCCTCCCAACAGTCTCCATTCCCCTCCCCTCCGTCCACTCCCCTTCCTCCAGCCAGAGGTCAGCAAGATGATATCCTATAGATGTATAGAACCATAAAGTGCTTCCAACATATGGTTACTCTGCATTGCCAAGTCCATTCCATTCCTGTCCAAAGAGTGGACCTTTGTTATAATTTATGGGAACGGGCAGCATCAGGGCCGGGGGCCATGCTCTCAGAGGAACCCCAGAACTGCTGGACCATCAATTGAGGTCTTTTAGTGGAGATCTCATGATGCACCTCTTTTTATTCTTGTGTTGCCAGTGAGGCTCCTCTCTGTGAGCTCCGTCATGGCTATCAATGGTGGTGGCCGGGCACCATCCGGTTCTTCCGGTCTCAGATCGATGTAGGCACCCACTCTTGTGGGTCTCTCTGTCTTCTCGGTTGTCTTTACCGCATGCCATTTTGGCCCTCGGTGAGCATCCGTTCCTGCTGAGTTGGGACCATTTGCTGTGTTCTCGGATGGCAGCTTGGCAGCTTTTAAGACCCCAGACGCCACTCACCAATGTGGGGTGCAGAGAGCTCTCTTAGCAAAATGTTAGTTGTGCCAATTGGCCTGGAATTCACCTAAGAGCATGGTCCCCCGCCCCCCGCCCCAGCTACTCTATCCTTGCAGTATTGAGTTAAGATGGAAGGAGTACTCAAGTTATGCTGAAGTCCACTTAATGTTGTTCTTGTTCCTAATGTGTGCTGTCACCGCTTTCTCCCAACTAGATTTCTAGTAACTACCTAAACTAAACCCTCCCCCTCTTGCCCTCCCTCCCTCCCTCCCCTCCCTTGCAGCTGTCAAAGAGTCTTTTCTTCCATACACAAGTCTGTTTCTGAGATCTTATCGTAGAGGTCTCATACAGTATTTATCCTTTTGTCGCTGACTACTCTCACTCAGCATAATGTCTTCCAGTTGAAACCAGGTTAGGAGATGTTTCCTGGAATCATCGTTATTCTTTATCATTGCGTAGTGCTCCATTGAGTATATGTACCACAGTTTACCTATCCATTCTTCTATTGTTGACTGCCAATTTATTTTTTGCTTGAGTTTTTCATTTCCTCTCCTGTTTTTCTTTTGTCAGTTTGTCCAGTGGTTTATTGACTTTGTTGATCTTTTCAAAATGTCAGCTTTTGGTCTTTTACAGTTGTTTTTCTAGTCTCTAATTTATTTTGATTTCTGTAATTTTTATTATCTTTTCTTCTGTTGCTTTAGGGGTTCTTTTGTTGCTCTCTTTGTGCTTTTTACAGTTGTATGGTTGATTCTTTGATTTGGGAACTTTCTTCTTCTTGAATACATGCCTTTATTGAGAGAAATTTACTTTTCAGCACTGCTTTTGCTGTATCCAATAAGTTGTGCTATAATGTGTTTTTAATCTCATTTGAGTCTATGAATTTCTTTATCCCATCCTTGATTTCTTCTATAACCCAGAAGTTTTTGAGCAAGGCATTGTTCATCTTCCATGTGTTTGATTTTTTCACACTTGCTGTTTCTGCTGCTTATTTTGACTTTTATGGCTTCATGGTCTGGGAAGATGCTTGGCAATATTTCAGTGTTTTCGGTTTTGTTAAGACTTCATTTATGGCCTAGTACATGCTCTATTCTGGAAAAGGTTCTGTGCGCAATGGAAAAGAAGGTGTACTTGTCTGTTGTTGAGTGGAATATTCTCATATGTCCATGAGGTTGAGTTGATGATTGTGGCATTCAGATCTTCCGTGTCTTTACTGATCTTATTTCTGATGTTCTGTCCCTCAATGATAGGGGCATGTTGAAGTCTCTTACAGTTATTGTGGAGTTGTCTCACTTTTCAATAACGTTAGCATTTATTGGACATCTTTAGCTCTGTCATTGGGTGTGTAAATATTTAATATGGTCCTGATGTATTGACCTTTTAAGCAATATGCAGTTTCCTTCCTGGTCCACTGAGATGGAGTTTACTCTAAAGTCTATTTTATCTGAAATTAGCATTGCCAATTCTGCTCTTTTTAGAGTGTTGTTAGCTTGGTATATATTTTTCCACCCTTTAAGCTTCAGTTTGTTTGTGTCTTTGAACCAAAGATATG
The DNA here is from genome assembly GCA_028571685.1 of Heterohyrax brucei. Classification (NCBI taxonomy): domain Eukaryota; kingdom Metazoa; phylum Chordata; class Mammalia; order Hyracoidea; family Procaviidae; genus Heterohyrax; species Heterohyrax brucei. The sequence goes on along the minus strand of CM053160.1, from coordinate 64,551,756 downwards.
TCTCTTGTAGGCAGTGTGTAGATGGATTATACTTTTTTTTTTAACCATTCTGCTTCTCTTCGTCTCTTTATTGGTGTGCTTAACCCAATTAAATTCAATGAAATTATTGATATGTGTTAATTTAGTGCTGTCATTTTGATGCCTTGTTTGGTAAGCTGACAGATTCTTTGTTCCACTGAATTTTCTGTGCTAGTCGTGTTTCTTTATGTGATTTCTTTTCATCCTTTTCATTGTTGATTTTGTATCTGCTGACACTTGATTTAGTTTCTTGTTTCGATGTGTATGGTGGTTAATTTTGTTCGTGGTTACCTTTATAATTACCCTTAAAGTTCTATGTTTAAACCAGTCTTTAATTTCTTTGTATCATCTTAACTTCCTCTCCATCTTAAAAGTCTGTGCATGTATTGATTTGTCACTCTTACGGCATAATGTTGTCATGATTTACATACTGAGGTCTTTGTTTCACTATTTTTAGTGTTTTAGGTTTAATTTATTTTTATGGATTCCCTTTTCATGTGGCAATGTAGATGCTATGTCTTACCTTATATCTTTAAGTATGTGTTTGATGTTATTGATTTTCTAGTTGAAGAACTTTCTTCAGAGTTTCTTGTAATCTTGGTTTGGTTTTTGCAAAATTATCTAAACTTCTGTTTACCTGTGAATGTCCTGATTACAGTATTATATTTAGAAGACAATTTTGCAGGATATGCATTTCTTGGTTTGCAGTTTTTTCCCTTCAAGGCCATCCCATTGCCTTCTTGACAACATTGTTTGGCTGAATAACTGGTGGTTATTCACAGTGGCTCTCTCTTGTATTTTTTTTTTTTAAATAAGTCTTGTTGTATTGGAATACTGCTGTTTATCTTTCATCTTGTTAAGCTTAATGATAAGTCTTGGTGTCTGTCCTTTGGGGTCTACTTTGAGTTTGATGACCATCTTGGATAGATATCTTCTTGCTTTTTATGATATCAGAGAAGTTTTCTATCAAGATATCTTCAACAATTCTCTGTATTTTCTGTTATCTCCATCCCCTTTCTTCCACTCTGGAACTCCAGGCAATCTTAGATTATTCCTCTTGATAGAGTCCCACATAACTCTCAGTGATTCATCATTGTTTTTAAGTCATTTATCTATCTATTTATTTTTGGTTTTAAAATCTTTTGTCTGATTTTTCCTACAATATGTTGGTATCAGTTGTTTCATCTTCAGTCTCACTAATTCTGCACTCCATTTCCTGAATTCTACTTCTTTGACTTTCTATTGTTTAATTTTGTAAACTTACTGCTAATTTCATGTTGTTCAAGTATTTCTTGAAGGCTGTTTTTCAGTATTCCTCTTCATGGTTTGTCTAATTTCCTTCCTGATGTCTGTCAGTGCTCCATAGATTATGCTTTTGTATTTTACCTCTAACAATTGTGGAAATTCTTCATCTGGTGAATTTTGAATTCTTTGTTTTGAGAGTTTTCTGAAGCTGTGGTGGTTTACATCTTTAAAAGATTAGAAATAGACTGTTGCCCTTGATTCATTAGAAAATTGTTTTATTTGATTTCAGTTATTGTGTTCTGATCTGTGTATATGTATGTGCCTGTATGTGTGTATTAATTTTTTTAAAGAGTTCGAATAAAGTAACTGACTGTTGTTTTTTTAACTAGAACAATAGAAATTCAGAAATGCTGTCACTGGATGGTTAGAATGTTTGATAGGGATGAGACACCAGCTTCAATTTACACTTCTTATGTGTGTTCACACTGGGCACCCAGTCATTTGGTCCTCAGTGTGTAGAGTCTGTGGGGAATTGTTGATTAGTGTGGACTCTCAGGTTGTTAATAGCGTGCACTATGAAATGCAAGGTTCCAGCACCTGTGCACTGAGAAAGAGAGAGATCTTGCACTGAGAAATGAAATTGGCCAGCTGACCTGAGTCTGGAGAAATGATCTCTTTCTGCCCTGAGTTCCTGGCTCAATGGTGCTCTTTAGGGACCATATCATATTAGATGCCTTGGACAACAGAATAAAGAAAGTAAAGAGCACCAGGGAGAGGCAGAAAGCTTGTGCCCCAAAGAAAGAATTTTGTGCCACAGCATCCACATTTACTTATCTTTTGGAGTTTAAACGGAAGAATGCTACAATTCTGAAGGCATGTACTCCTGATGTTCCACTTGTCTGCCAAGAAACAGGTTCTCTGAAAATGGCTGTGTTCACGGGGCTGGCACAGAGGGATCTTCAGAGTGTGGGCTTCAAGTGACCCTTCTCACCTTGTCTGGGCAACTCTGCACTTCCTCTCATCTCTCTAGCAGCCAGCCTTTCTCTTGGCTTTCCCCCTGGTGTTCAGGGTTTCTAGGAAGTCCTATTTAAACCATTAAATTGTTCTTCTGGATCTTTGATGTTAGAGGGATTGGAGGATGGCTCTGGCTACTCTGCTATATTAGTCCTGCCTTGGTTGATTCGTTTTTTAAAAATATTTTATAATATATTTGTCTTAACTTCAGTCAGAGAAAGTGAACTGAAGTAGTTCAGTCATGAGAAAGTAGTTGAGACTTGCTTTACATCCAATCATATGGTATATATCAGTAAAGCTTTCATATGTTGCTAAAAATGTACCTTTTGCAACTGTTGGATACTATGTTCTATGTATCAAGTAGCCCATGTTAGTTAAACATGTCCAGATCTCTCTATTTGATGATGTTTAACATTTCTTTGTTTTATACTTTCACTTTTTTCTTCATATATGTTGAATCTATAATTTAGAAAGTCATATGGATGTGATAATTTCATTTTAAAATAGGTTCCTCTTATGTTGGCCCTTTGCATTATTATATAGTCTTTACCTCTACTAACACTTTCTGTGTTAAAATCTATATTGTGTATTAGCAAACTTGAATCAGGTTTCTTTGGTATATATTTTTCCATCTTTTACTTTTAACCTTTATATACCTTTGAAATGTGACTTTTGTAAGTAGCGTGTATTTGCAATTCTTTCCCCAGGCTTAGGACCATTATTGTTTGATTGATTATAGACCTTCAGTTTGTAACATAATAAGACAGTAACACAACTAAAAGTGTAACAGCAGGCTTTGTAATCATGGCACTACAGTTATTACTGTGTTATAATCTTTTCTTATTCCAAAACTACTGACTAACAGAATCAGCAGGTGAAAGGTTTGAAACCAAGAATATACAACATACAAACTCATAAACAAGCATTTCTTACAAATAAAGGATCTTTACACGTTTTTTTTCTTGTTAGTTTAAAAATGCAGTGTGCAGTTTTTGAACTCCAGGTAATGCAGCTTGTTTTCCTATTTTTTTTTCTTTCCATTGCAGATAGTACCACTCGGAGAATGAACAGACAGGAGAGAAGTCACCTGTGTGATGAATCAAGTTAGATCATGGTTAAATCAATGAATAGCACATCTTAAGTAACTAATTTTAACCAATATTTTGAATACACAAACGGTAAACTTTATTAGAAAAAAAATTAAAAGATACTACAAGACATTTTAAAAATAGCATGTGAAAAATAAAACGTTATTTGTAGTTTTACTTCTATGGCAAAACTTTCAATAATGAAATATAGTCTTCAATTTATTTTTAGTTATGCTATGTAGCTATATGACAATCATTATCTAACATACGTTATGTATATTTCTCCAGTACATTAAATTTCATTCTCTCCCTCTTTTTCTGTCTTTCCCTTAAATTATTTGACACTCACTTTGATATCATGCATTCTCTGTTGTCTCATTGGGTTCACTCTCACTTTCAAGTTGCCTACATATTTAAAAATTAAAATAATCAATTAGTGTTGCATTTTCTTAAATATTATTCTACAAAATTCTGTGTTCCTTGTGTAATGAAACCATTTTGAATTCCTACCCAACATCAGGGAGCAGGCACTACTACTTGAAAATATTCTACCACTGAGAACACTTGTCACATGGTCATTAAGACTAACAGTGCATCTTCTTTATAGCCCAAAATACAGGAGAAAGCACAGCAACATAAATGTACCATAAAATGACCGATACTATTTTCATATTCATAAACTATTAATTAAATATTTTAAATCACTGTTTGCTTTTTATCTTCTTTTCAATTTAATTATTAGTTTTATTAACTATTTTACCTCCATAAAAATATTATTAGTTTATCCCAAATAAGAAAATTCCCTTAATATATTTAAGTATCAACAGCATTGTCAACTATTTTACAAGTTGCATATGATTTCAGCATGTTCACACAGGCTTTTCATAGTTTCTATGAAGTATATTACATGTAATTTCTACTCTTATTAATTTAACTAAGCATTTTAATGAGGTTTAATTACATTTTAGCAAAATGGAGGGCACAGAACAAAACTCAAAGGCAGAAAGTATTTTAAAGAAATTCTTGTGAAGCAAACCATCTTAATATTTGTTTTTATTCTTGAAACACAATTCAGATATTTCCATGTTTTTAAAGAAAAGTCACCTATTATATCTATTTAGCATATAAAACATGGCTGCAGCCTAGATTTTTCAGTTTTGTTTACATTATTTATTGATTTTTAGTATATCCCACCTCTGACTCTACATATGTTGCCAAGTATTTATTTACAACAAAGGTTAAACTGATATCCTGGGTTTTCTTGTGACCCTTTAGCCAACAAAATACGTACAATTTTCCTGCAATCTATAAATACTAACAGGTGAAATAATAAAGATTAAAATATATTTGATGTTTAGAACCAAGTAATTAAAAACAAAACAAAAACTTATTTTTGTAGGAACTCTATAGACCCTGGATGACAGAGCAGAACTGCCCCATAGTGTTTCCAAGGAGTGCTTGGTTCATTCAAACCGCTGACCTCTTGGTTAGGAGCTAAGCTCTTAACCACTGACCCTCCAGGGCTCCAAGTAATAAAAGAGGTATGTAAACTTAAACTAAAACCAGTTCCATTTAATTTTACCTGCAAAAGCATCCAAGTTGTTAGAGAATTTGAATGGCTGGCTTTTTAAAAATTCTTTTCATTATCTTAACCATTGATGTATGGGATACTAATTTTCCATATATTACATACAACAATGTTATTTATTAAGTAGTTACTACGTATGCCGATGAATAATAAGAGTAACAAACAGGAAATATAAAATCAATATACTCATCGCTTGAATAGTCTTCTGATCTCCATTTTTTCCTTTGGATATTAACTTGTACCAGTATGGCAATTATTACACCAAGAAGGATGAAAAAGGGAATCAGCAAGAAAAACGGCCACTTTGTAGGTCTGGCATGGTAATCGTAGTCAATGTAGCGATTGTCTAGGAAAGAAAAGGTCAGAGATTTAAAATCCATCACCCAGGGTCACGGGAAATATTTTCATGACAGAGGACTTGGTAACACCCTTTAATATGACAACCCAAACAGCCAAACTCATGGCCGTCCAGTTGATTCTGATTCACAGTGTCCCTGTAGGACACAGCAGAACTGGCCCGCAGGGTTTTCAAGACTGTCACGTCTTTCTCCTGCAGGGTACCTGCTGAGTTAGAACCAGTGATCTTATGGTTGAGCACTTAACTGCTGTGCCAGCAAGAAGCCTTATAGTATAAACCCCAGACAGAAGCCAAACTGCAGACCTTTTGGTTAGCTGCAGAGCTCTTCACTACAGCCCTAGTGTTTCCTGTAGTAAAATAGCACCAGAGGCAAAGCAGACAAATTCCTTTACTTTATTTCAAATCACAAATTCACAAACTGAGAAAAATAATGCACTAAAAATTTACATGGACCCTTATCAATTAAAATTGCCCAGCAATTTTCCCATGATCTGTGGCACAGGCACAGCAGCAGGTGTAGGGGCTGTCCCTGACTCTGTCCAAATTGGTTTCAGGGTTCTCAGTGTGATGCATGCCTCACAAATCGGCTGGAGTCCTCCTAACACTGCAGGGAACTAGTTGTGTGTGATTAAAATAATAACTTATTTCTTAAATAGTAGTATTTTCTACAGCACATACACTCTGGGAAAATCGATATAACCTTCTGGCCAGCCAGAAACATGAGTTCTACTTTCTGTATCAGTATAAGTAACAGTGATGTCAAACAATATATCAATTTATGATAAATGTCCCATTTCCCTAACTTCTAATCACATATTGTTAACTGTCCTTGAAGACCTTATCAGCAATCTTCTCAAGACAACTTCAATATGTGCTAATAATCTTCAAAGTTTTCCAGCTTCTTCTCACTATCTAATTCTCATATTAATGCCACATATTTTTGTTCTTGTTATAGAAACCTACCACATTGGTTAAGAAATGGTTCCTGTTATACACTACTGTGTAAGAAACTATGCAGAGCTTAGTAATTTCCAACAATCACTTCATTTTATGCACAGTTTTGCAGATCATGAGTTTGGGAAGCACTTATTTGGGTGATTGCATTTTTGTGTTTTAGTGTAGTCAAATTTCATACGTAAGTGTGGATTTGCAACAGGAAGGGGATTTGAAGAATGAGAGTTCCAAGAGTGGGACTGCCACTTCTTCCACATTTATTGGCCAATCATATCAATCAGGTCAGCTTGAATTCTAGAAAAGGAATAGTTTATATCCCTTGTTGGGGAATGGCATGTGTGTGCATGGACAGAAACAATGAATGCAGCCAGCCTACAGACAAAAAGTTCACTGCAAGTGCACTTTTACTACTGAAGTGGAAATATCTTAATAATGCATTAAGTCTATCATAAATTTTAAATATTATGATTTGTTGTTGAGAATATGTGCAGAAATATGTTTATGAATCCAACTATTTCTACCTGCACTATTCAGGGACTCTAACTATATTTCTCCAGTTGTGAAATAATTTGCATTCTCCTTTTCTTTGTTGTTTCTTGCCCATTAACATAAATTCACTACCACCTTAGGTTCCTGCCTAATCTTTTGAGTTGCTGTTGTCACTTTGATCCCATATAGATCATTCTTAAAAGAACACAATGCTCGAGGCAGGTCCAGAGAATGTGGATTCCATGAGAACTGAAATTCTGTTTTCTATCATCCCTCTTTTGATTAGAATTTTTTATAGAAACTTTGATTAAAACATATCATTTTTAACTTATTAATTTATCATTACAAAAATTAGTTGCCACTGTCAACTCTGATTTACAGTGACATCATTTTTATTAGAGTTAAACTGTGCTTCATGAATTTTCCATGGGCTGACTTTTTCTGGTGTTAGATTATCAGCTCTTTTATTGGAAGCGCCCCCAATGTTATGATGTTTGGCAGCCAAACATGTTAACGGTTTTCATCACGTGGGGATTCCAATTATTTTTATACAGCTTTCTATAGTGTTTCTGAATACCAGAATAAATGTGAAAATACTTGGATCTCTGGTTCAAAATCTGGAAAAGTAGGCCTTAATTATCTGTGAATTTAGAGTAAGTTTTAATAAACAGTCGTTCAGTAAGGGTGTCCTACCTTTGAACTTGAATAAAACAAGTTATGTAAATGATTTAGTTTTATTATTTTGAAGTACATTTGATGGCTTTGGCTTCTGGCTTGATGGCTTTGTGTGTGGAGAAGAAGTCTGAATAAATAGCCACTCTTCCAAATTGGAACCCAAAGTAATGACTTACCATAGCCCAAATATCTTTCACCACTGACAGTCATGCTTCTCCTCATTCAGCTTGGAAAAAATAAGTAGCCAATGATTCTCCTGGACCCAAATCTACACCACACAGTAACTTTGGGGGGATAAAGTAGACACTCCTGAATCTCCATTGGATTCTCATCACCCCAAATATGACACATTTGTTTGTTAACAAAACTATTCATTCAAAATTGGGCCTTAGTGCTGCTGATGATTCATTGGCCAAAAGCAGGGTCAACTTCCAATTGCTTCAGAGCCCATTTAGCAAATGGACAGCATAATCTATGGACGCTGGACTTCAGTTCTTGAGTTAAAACAATTTTGTAAAGGTAAAGCTTGAAGTTCAGATGCAAAATCTCCCCAACTGTAGTCGACAAAAGGCCCAGTTCTTGTGCTTAGGAAAAATTGACTTTCTCACACACACTCTGACAACAGTGGTGGCATTTCCACTGGAACATGTGGTCTGTTGGTGCACAAGTGTTGACTGGTAACAAACTTGTTGTCTCAAATCTTTTGATTAAACTTCAAATCATTCTCTGGGTTGGACAATTATGTGTATGGTAAATTTTGCATAACACACAGAATGTTTGGTCAACAAAACACCCAATTTGATGATAAACTTCAGTAATTTCTATGTGTTCTGGGTTTGTGTGACTTTTCATAGATGTTTGTCAAGACTAACCAAGAAAATGTGATAAATATGGCTGCTATAGCTTCATGAATGTCACCACCCTGAGCCATGAGTCGCATCTGACTCGACGGTACTTGGCTTGGCTGGCTGAGCAATCAAAACTAGGACAAATATATTCAGGCTTATTGTTGACCAACTCTACAATCCACTGCAGTTCTTACTTTGATCAGTATTGCAGGCAATGGCATTCCTCATGTTCCTTGAGCTTCTGACTTCTAGATAGGTTTGGCCAATGGAAATGACTGAATTACATTTGGAGGGTCTGAAAAGTGAAGTAGTCAGGATATTTCTTGTCTTTTAATCATCTTCAGCGGAAAATGTGTACCTTCTATACCTTCAGTCCATGTTGGGCAGTGCCTCTCCCTGTGGTTCAGATCTGGCTATGTAGCTCTGATTATGGTGATATGCCATTTGAGGACTGCCAGTTAGTTCACAAACTCATTCTAGAAAAAGTGCTACATACCTCATTGCTGAATACCATTATGGTCACCTTTGAAGTAGTCCCCTCAGGAAGCTATGCACCCATGCCAGTGTCTAGTCCACCTTTCAAAGCACTTTTGGAACTCTTTCTGGAATGGCCATCAGAGGTGTTGTTGTATTACCCTTGGTGTCCTGAATGTCATCAAATGTCTTCCTTTCAATTTTTCTTGTCTCTTGGGGTAAAGAAAAAAGTCATCGGGGGCCAGATCAAGTGAGTAAGGAGGGTGTTGCAATACAGTTATTTGCTTACTGACTAAAAATTCGCTCAGAGATAATAATACAATTAATTTTGTGAACTTGCCACCATGCCACTGTGCATGATGTCCATTTCAGAAAGAGTTCCCAAATTTCTCTAAAGGGTGGACTAGGCACTGGCACTGGCGCTTAGCTTCTCAAGGGGAATACCTTGAAGGTGACTGTAGTGATATTCAGCAACGAGTTACATAGCACTTAGAACAATTAAGTTCATGGCCTTAATTGTCAGACAGTGTGTTACATGACTCAGATTCCGCCCTGGTAATACTAACTCTTTATACTGTCCTTCAAGCCCTAAGAAATAGTAGCGGGTTCTTGATGTTGCTAATCTTCAGAATTCCCTACCATTTCCTGACTGGCTTTTCATCTGTTCCATTATATATTGCCTAATGTCTTGATGGACAAAAATTACCTAATCTTTCCTGCCTGGGTGCAGACTGACATACTTACAGCATACATTACATTTGTTACAACATGTGCTACTTTCTGGAAGTGAACCATAAATTAAATAACCAGGTAAGCTCTATTATTTTATGTCCAAACAGACTCTGAATACACATCGGTATGCAAAGTATCACTCATTAAATTTAATAAATGCAAGATTACATTTTGAGTGCTTTCCATTTCTTATTAATACTTACCAGTGAGGCTGCGGGCTTTTACAGGTGGATAATTTCCACTGTCAATACTGCCACCTGCCCATGTCTGATCTACAGTTTTGCAATTTGGAGGTAAAAAAGAAGGTTGACAATGACAATTCTTTTTATTATTACATACCTGAAATCAGGAGAAATAAGACCTCAGAAGAGAAGCAACTACAATTATATGTATGTTCATGTTATGTTATACTATGTTATATGTAGTATAACAAAATAATTTCTAGGTAAGGTCAGATAAGGTGTGTGCATGTGTTTGTGTGTGTGTGTGTGTGCAGCTGTGTATTTTTTACCAGGAATCAGTCTCAGTGATTTCTGTTCTTATCTCAGAGCATTAATACTTACACCTTGGCTATTGCATTTTTGTGGAGTACAGTCATAATTCAAGTATGTATTGTCTACACATTGCTTGTTCCTGCAAACCTAAAAAGGACATAAGTCAAAGTAAGTTATTAGACGTGCTATCTGGATTTATCATTGAATTAATGGATTCCACACTATACTGGCATGACATGTATTACTGTACTAACAATATATGATCAATTTATAGTAGTACTACAGTGTTTCTAACACTAAATGAGACTTTGATTACATAGGAGTAAAGAAAACACTAGCAGCCTGTTCTCTGCTTATAAGAGGTATGGGACAAATGGATACGAAGTAAGTTGAAACGCAGATAAACATGCAATAAATGCTACCACAAAACATAATGTTTGACATATTATACAATACACAATAACAATATGTGACAATAAAACTGTCTCATTGAGCCCTGATGGTAAACATAATTAGACTGAAAAGAAAGATAAAATAGTTATAGGAAAACAGTGTTTCAAATGAGCTTTCTGTGGAAAATTGTGTGTAATCTCTGAAAAATACAGGAGGCAGTATGGCTGTTGTACAGGGAATGGTCATTCAAATAATTCATTAAATAAATTGAGTTCTACACACATCTAAATCCGAGGATACAACAATGAACAAACCAATATTCATGCTGCTCAAATTACAGTGAAAGGAACAGAAACACACAAATAAAGCTACACATGAGTTGAGAGTAGCTGTTACTGGAAAGAGGAAACCCTGGTGGCATAGTGGTTAAATGCTACAACTGCTAACCAAATGATCAGCAGTTCAAATCTGCCAAGCACTCCTTGGATACTCTATGGGGCAGTTCTGCTCTGTCTATAGAATCGCTATGAGTCAATTCAACTCTATGGCAGTGGGATTGGGTTGGTTGTTGGAAAGGTAGTGAAGAGTTTCACAGTCTTCACAGTTGGCCTTTAACATAAAAAAACCAACGGGTTCTGTTAAGAGATTTAATTAGAAGTAAGAAGGTTTATAGAAGTTTTGGAAAATAATGGAAAAGGCAATAGAAAATGTGGAGATAAGTTAGAATGCCATTACAGTGGTCCATGAAAAAACAATAGCATAAAATTGAGTGGTGGATAGAAATAGAAACCAGTGGAGATCCTTAAAAGAGTTAAAAAGCTTAATCCTTCTGAGTTCAGTGATGGATTGTATATGGAGGCTAGAAAGAGACAAGTGTCAATGACATCAAGGTTTCTGGCTTGTCTATCTTGGCAGTGTTACAATTAACAGAGATAGGGAATGTTGAGCAAAGAAAGCTCAAAAGTTTAGAAATATTATTATATTATTATTTCAGAAATCTTTCATAACTTGTAACAGGGCATAATATTTTGCTTAAATTAAAATAAATGTTTAAGCCTTTTTTTTTTTTTTTGGCTACCTGGGTGGCACAAACAGTTAATTGCTTACTAACCAAATGGTTGTTAGTCACCCAGAAGCATCTTGAAGGCAGACCTAAAGATTTGCTTACAAAAGGTCATAGCCTTGAAAGCCTTGTAGAGCTGTTATACTCTGCTTATGTGGGGTTGCCATGAGTCAGAATTGACTCAACAGCAACTACAGTAATATCAATGACAAAAAAAAGTCATTGTGATGCATAGTAGACCATGAATTAGTCTACTGTGGAAAGATTATTTTGGGAAATACTATTTTTACAAAATAAATAAATAAGTAAACATAAAGAAGGAAAAAAGGTTTGCGTAAGAGTATCGATAAACTTTAGAACCTATTACACTGCCACAGTGATCAAAACAGCTTGGTACTGGTAGACAAACAGATGCACAGACCAATGGAACAGAATTGAGAATCTGGGTATAAAATCATCCAGCTATGAATATCTGGTATTTGACAAAGGTCCACAATCCATTAACTGGAGCAAAGACAGTGTTTTAAACAAATATTACTAGTGTAACTGGCTATCTACCTACCAAAAAAAAATTAAACAGGACCCATACTTCACACTATGCACAAAAGCTAACTCAGAATGGATCAAAGACCTAAATATAAAATCTACCATGAAAAAGAGCATGGAAGGAAAATAGGGACAATGCTAGCAGCCCTAAAACATGGCATAAACAGAATATAAAACATTACTAATAATAAATAAACACCAGAAGACAAAAATAGACAACTGGGAACTCCTAAAAATCAAACACTTAATGCTCACCTAAGACTTCACCAAAGGAGTAAAAAGAAAAAGAAAACTGTATGTAACAAATCAGATAAACATCTGATCCCTAAAAATCTACAAGATACTGAAAAATCCCAACAACGAAAAGAAAAATAACTCAATGAAAAAATGGGCAAAGGATACAAATCGGTACTTCACTAAAGATGGCTTTCAGATGGCTAACAGATACATGAGAAAATGTTCACAATCACTAGCCATTAGAGAAAGGCAAATCAAAATTACAGTGAGAAGTCATTTCATTCCAACAAGGCTGACATTTAACCACAAAACACAAAATAATAAATGTTGGAGGGGTTGTGGAGAGACTGCAAACTTACATTTTATTAGTGGGAATGTAAAATGGGATGACCACTTTGGAAATTGATTTGGTGCTTCCTTACAAAGCTAGAAATAGAAATACCATTGAATCCAGCAATCTAACTCCTAGGAATACATCCTAGAGAAGAGTTGTCATACAAATAGATACATGTATGCCTGTGTTCATTGCTGTATTGTTTCAATTAGCAAAAAGATGGAAACAACCTAGGAATACATCAGTGGATGAAATGGATAAACAAATTATGGTATATTCACACAATGGAATACTATGCAGTGATAAAAAATGATGACTTTGTGAAACACTTCATAACATGGAGGAATCTGGAAGGGATTATGCTTATTGAAATTAGTCACAAAAGGACAAATATTATAGAAGACCATATTATAAGAACTCAAGAAAAGGTTTGAACACAGAAGAAAATGTTTTTTGATGGTTATGAGGATGGAGAGAAAAGGAGAGAGGTATTCATTAATTATATAGTCAACACATACTATTTTAGATGATGGGAAGGACAACACACAATACAGGAGAAGACAGCACAACCAGACTAAACCATAGGCTAAGGAATTTCCTGAATATAACCAAACACTTTGGTGGACAGAGTTAGTAGGGGCAGGGGTCTGGGGACCATGATTTCAGGGAGCATCTAGGTCAACCAGCATAATTAACTTTATTAAGAAAGTATTCTGCATCCCACTTTGGTGAGTGGTGTCTGAGATTTTAAAAGGTAGCAAGTGGCCATCTAAGAAGCATCAATTTGTCCCAATCCAACTGGAGCAAAGGAGAAAAATGACACCAAGAACACTAGGAAAATACTAGACTAAGAGACAGAAATGGCTACATAAACTAGAGACTTTGTCAGCATGAGACCAGACAAACTAGGTGGTGACTGGCTGGCTTGGGCCTGGCAACAGAGGCTGGGCCTGAAACCCAGAAGAGCAGGTGTGGCAATCCTAACCTCAGATAAAACTGATTTTAATGTAAAATTCACGATCCTGTACAAGGAAGGACACTATTTATTGCTGAAAGTTTCAATACACAAACAGGACATAACAATATTAAATATTTATGTACTTAATATTAGAGCACCTGAATACATAAAAAAAACACTGACTACACTCAGAAATGAGGAAGATCACTCTACAGTAACAGTGGCAGACTTCAACACTCCACTTTCAATATTGGACAGATCTAGAAAAAAGCTCAATAAAGACATAGATGACCTTACTGCCACAATTAACCATCTAGACCTCATCGCCATATACAGAACTTTCTATCCATCAGTGGATAACTACACCTTCTTCTCCAGTGCTCAGGGAACATTCTCCAGAATAGACCATCATAAAGTAATTCTCCACAAAATCCATACCATTGAATCACTGCAAAGCATCTTCTCAGATCATAAAGCCATAAAAGTTGAAATCAATAGCAGAAAAAAACATAGATAGAAAGTGGAACTCATGGAAACTTAACAACATCTTGCTCAAAAAACCATGGGTTATAGAAAAAATCAAGGATGAAATAAAGAAATTTATGGATTCCAGTGAGAAAGAAAACACTTCCTACCAGAACATACAGGATATAGCCAAAGCTGTGCTCAGAGGTCCGTTTATCTCCATAAATGCACACACCTGGAAGGAAGGAAGAAAGAAAACAAATCAAAGAACTAACCCTACAGCTTGAACAGGGAGAGAGAGAACAACACAGGAACTCCTCAGGCTCCAGAAGAAAGCAGATCATAAAGATTAGAGCACAACTAAACAAATTAGAGAATAGAAGAACAACTGAAAAAGTTGAAAAGAGCAAAAGCTAGTTTTTTGAAAAGATAAACAAAATTGACAAACCATTGACTAAACTTACTGCAGAAAAACAGGAAACAAATAATTCAAATAAGAAATGAGAGGGGAATTGTCATAACAGATCCAACAGAAAAAAAAAAATACCATAACAGAATACTATGAAAGACTGTACTCTAACAAATTTGAAAACCTGGAGGCAATGGACAAATTCCTTAATTTATATCACCTACCAAAATTATCACAAGGTGAAGCAGAACAACGGAATAAATCCATCACAAAGAAAATGATTGAAAAAGTCATCCAAAAACTACCAAAGAAAAAAAGCCCGGGCCCAGATGTCTTCACTGCAGAATTCTACCAAGCTTTTGGCCAAGCCATATCTCCAATACTACTGAGACTATTTTACACTATAGAAAGGGATGGAATACTCCCAAATTCATTCTATGAAGCCAGCATAACCCTGGTGCCAAAGCCAGGGAAAGACACAACAAAAAAGGAAAACTACAGACCGATATCGCTCATGAATCTAGATACAAAAATCTTCAACAAAATTCTTGCCAACAGAATACAACAACATATCAAAAAAATAATCATCATGAGCAAGTGGGATTCATACCAGGGATGCAAGTCTGGTTCAACATCGGAAAAACAATGTTATCAACCACATAAACAACACAAAAGACAAGAATCGCCTAATTTTGTCTGTTGATGCAGAAAAGGCATTTCACAAAGTCCAATACCCACTCATGCTAGAAAACTCTCAGGAAAAGAGGAATAGACGCCAAATTCCTCAACGCGATAAGGGTCATTTATACAAAGCCAACTGCCTACATCATCCTGAATGGAGAGAAACCTAAACAGTTTCCCTTAAGAACAGGAATTAGACAAAGGTGCCCACTCTCACCTCTCCTATTCAACATTGTACTAGAAGTTGTAGCCAGAACAATTAGACAAGACCAAGAAATAAAGGGCATCTGCATCAGCAAAGAAGAAGCAGTTGTTGACTGGCTACCACCAATGACTGCCCTGATATAGAACACAACAAAAAGTCCTTGAAGGAGTGGGAGAAAAGTGGGGTACAAAACTCAAACTCTAGTGAAAAAGACCATACTTGAAGGTCTGACAGACTGGACGGTCTCTGGAAAACATGGCCCCTGGAACCTCTGTTAGCCCAGAAGTAAATCTACTCCTGGAGCCAATTCTGCAAAGGTCAGACTGGATTATAAGACACAGAACAGGCAGAGTCAAGATGGCAGACTAAGCACACGTCTCCTTATATCCCTCTGGAAACCATGACCTGGATTGATAATGAAACGGAGCCTTCTGATCACCTAATCAGCCTCAGGACATGGCACAGGGCTGTTAATTGGGACTTCATATCACTGAGCGAAAAACCTCCTCTCTTTGGCTGACTCCCGCTCCTGGCTAGCCCCGGCTCTCACGGACGGAAGGTAAACGCACCATTTTGACTTTTTTTTTTCTCTGTCTTGGCCAGTGGGTGGAGCTGGGTCTTGCCTGGCGGCTGGACTTAGACGCGCTGCTGGAGGGATAGGCAGGCGAAATTCCCATATTCTGAGAGCCAGGCTCAGGACTCTGTTAATCTAGCCACTTTGAGCCTTCAGCTTTGTAGCTGCCTCAGCAGGGTTATTGCGGAGCTTCACAGTCAGTGTGCGGGACACCATGGTTGTAACGAGATTTTAGCGGGAGCTAATTCTTAACCTGGGAGCCAGCTCCTGCAAACAGGACAGCGCTTCTCCGACAGAAAAGCAGTAATTTTCCCAGTGCCACCTATGTTGGGGGCTCTGCAACAGAAGCAGAGGAATCACTACCTCTAGGCAGCTTTAGCCCCTCTGTCTGCTGCCTGTGTGGAGGACGTCATCTTGGATACGGTGGCCGCAGCTGGACCTAATTCTTAGCTTGGGAGCCAGAGCCTGCCCACAAGAGAGCGCTCTTCTATCACAAAAGAGTACTCGACATGGTGTCACCTAAGGCTAAGCCCTGTCAGCAGAAGCCAACAGGGCAGTAGCATTTCTGTATTCTGAACTAGGTTGTTATGATCTGGGGTTGGATATAGTGGCGCTTACTTTGTCAGTTGAGAAGAGAGACCTCTACATGTGAAAACCTAACTAACTTGTGAGGTGGTCAGACACCTTTTGCTTTATATTTGAAGACAGCCTAGAGAAACATCTGCAATCCATCCTCACAGTACCTCTTCCAGCCTCTACATACACGCATGGGACCCAAAAAGCAACAGACAGTTGTGGCATATAAGAAATCACCCATGGCTTCAGAAGGCTCCCAAACAAAGCAACCAAGGAGTTTTCCAGATGAAGAAACTTTTATGAAAGTATCAGAAAGTGAATACAAAATGATTATATACAGAGCCCTTCTAGACCTTATACAAAATGCAGCAGAACAAAATGAAAAATTAAGCAAGCTGTTTGATCTGATGGAACACCGGTACTCTGAAATCCAACAGATCAAGAAGAAAATCAAAGACATAGAAACTTCCATGCAAAGCCAAGAAAACAGAAAGGAACAAATAGAAAAAAGAATTTCTGACTTGGAAGACAGAGCTACTGATGCCAGTGTCTATGAGCAGAAATCAGAAAAAAGAAACAAGAAAAATGAAGAAACATTAAGAAGCATGTGGGACTCTATTAAGAGGAACAAACTTCGATTAGTTGGAGTCCCCGAACAGGTTGAGACATCTGAGAACACAGAGAGTATCGTTGTGAGCTGCTGAAAGAAAACTTCCCAGAAATCGTGAAGGAAGAGAATATAGACATCTCAGATGCATATCGTACGCCACCAAATATAGATCTCAAAAGAAAGACTCCAAGACATAATCAAGCTTAACAAAATGAAACCTAAGCAGCACCTCTTACAGGCAGCAAGACTCAAAGCAAAGGTAACATTAAGAGGGAAACCCTGTAGGGTCCGTCAGATTTCTCAGCAGAAGCCATGCTGGCATGGAGACAGTGGCATGACAAATTCAAAGCCTTGAAGGAGAAGAACTTCCAACCAAGAATTATATATCCTGCAAAACTATCTTTCAAATACGAAAATGAAATCAAGACATTCCCAGATAAACAGAAACTTAGAGACTTTGTAAAAACCAAACCAAAACTACAAGAAATACTGAAAGAAGCTCTTGACTCTGGCTTAGAAGAATGAAACCACTAATTTTATATTTTAGAATGACACACTACTCAATACTCTACTCATTTAGGGAAGGCTCCAAAATCAGTCACAGCTTTGATATGGAAAGAAGCAATCCAGTGATCATCATGAAAACTATGGTGTCATCATAATAAAAAGAGGGATGTACTACAGTCGTTATAGTCCTTCCAGATGGAGAGGAAGATGACAAGACCAGTAGTAATTAAAATTGGGTTTATATATAGATTATTAAGGGGGATCATGGGGGCAGCTGTAAAGCACAACAAAGAGGTATCATACCATTTCAAGAAATGTAGCACAGGAGTCTCAACAACTACAAAACCAGCTCTGAAAAAGGTGAAAAATCAACTCACAAAAAAGAATGTCCCAGAACAGACTAATAAGAACAACAGAGAAAACATCAACATAAAAATAAACATATCACAATGGCAGTAGTGAACACATACCTATCAATAATTACATTGAATGTGAATGGACTGAATGCTCCAGTAAAGAGACACCGAGTGTCATCTTGGATCAAAAGACATGACCCATTCATATGTTGTCTACAAGAAACTCACTTGAGACCTAAAGATGGGAACAAACTGAAAATTAAAGGGTGGAAGAATATATATCAAGCTAACAATGAACAAAGAAGAGCAGGGGTGGCAATTCTAATCTCAGACAAAATCAATTTTAATGTCAAATCCACCATCGTGGACAAAGATGGACACTATTTATTGCTTAAAGGTTCAGTACACAAGCAAGGCTTAACTATATTAAATATTTATGCACCTAATGTCAGAGCCATGAGTCGGATCCGACTCGACGGCACTTGGCTTGGCAATGTCAGAGCACCTAAATACATCAAAGAAACACTGACTATGCTCAGAAAATCGCTAGATGACTCCACAATAATAGTGGGAGACTTTAATACTCCACTCTCATTACTAGACAGATCATCTAGAAAAAAGCTCAGTAAAGATACAGAAGACCTCATTGCCACAATTAACAAACTAAACCTCATTGATATATACAGAACTTTCCACCCATCAGGGAACTATTAAGAATCAAACACTTTTGCTCATCCAAAGACTTTATTAATAGAATTAAAAGAACACCCACGGAAAAAATATTTGGCAACTCTATGTCAGACCGACACCTGATCTCCATAATCTATAAGATACTACAAAATATCAATAAGAAGAAGATAAACCATCCAATTAAGCGATGGGCAAAGGAGATGGACAGACATTTCACTAAACAGGAGATCCAAGCAGCCAGAAAACACATGCGGACATGTTCACGATCTTTAGTTATTATAGAAATTGAAATCAAGATGACAATGAGATACCATCTCACCCCAACAAGATTGGCCATGATCCAGAAAACACAAAACAACAAATGCTGGAGAGGCTGTGGAGAAAGTGGAACCCTCCTACACTGTTGGTGGGGTTGCAAAATGGTCCAGCCTCTTTGGAAAGCAATCTGGCCCTTCCTTAAAAAAATGGATGTCGATATACTATTTGACCCAGTAATTCCACTATCTGGAATATATCCTACAGAATCAAGGCCTTTGACACCAACGGACACGTGCACCAGAATGTTTATCACAGCACAGTCCACGATAGCAAAAAGATGGAATCAACCCAGATGCCCAACAACAGATGAATGGATAGGTAAACTATGGTACATATACTCAATGGAGCACTATGCAATGATAAAGAATAACGATGATTCCAGGAAACATCTCCTAACCTGGTTTCAACTGGAAGACATTATGTTGAGTGAAAGTAGTCAGTGACAAAAGGACAAATATTGTATAAGACCTCTACGATAAGATCTCAAAAACAGACTTGTGTATAGAACCAAAGACTCTTGGACAGCTGCAAGGGAGAGGAGGGAGGGAGGGTGAGGGAGGGAGGGTCTAGTTTAGATAGTTGCTAGAAATCTGGTTGGGAGAAAGCGGTGATAGCACACATTAGAAACAAGGACAACATTAAGTGGACTTTAGCATAACTTGAGTACTCCTTCCATCTTAACCCAATATTGCAAGGATAGAGTAGCTGGAGCAGGACCCAGGAGACCATGCTCTTAGGTGAAACTGAGGCCAATTGGCACAACTAGCATTTTGCTAAGAGAGCTCTCTGCACCCCACATTGGTGAGTGGTGTCTGGGGTCTTAACAGCTGCCAAGCTGCCATCCGAGAACACAGCAAATGGTCCCAACTCAGCAGGAATGGATGCTCACCGAATACCAAAATGACATGCGGTAAAGACAACCTAGAAGACAGAGAGACCCACAAGAGTGGGTGCCTACATTGACCTGGGACCGGAAGAACCAGATGGTGCCCGACCACCACCAGTGATAGCCACGATGAAGCTCACAGAGAAGAGCCTCACTGGCAACACAAGAATAAAAAGGGGTGCATCATGAAATCTCCACTAAAAGACCTCAATTGATGGTCCAGCAGTTTTGGGGTTCCCCTGAGAGCATGGCCCCTGGCCCTGATGCTGCCCTTACCCATAAATTATAACGAAGGTCCACTCTTTGGACAGGAATGGATTGGACTTGGCAATGCAGAGTGACCATATATTGGATGCACTTTATGGTTCTATACATCTATAGGATATCATCCTGCTGACCTCTGGCTGGAGGAAGGAGAGTGGGTGGAGAGGAGCGGAAAGGAGACTGTTGGGAGGATGAGACATGTATGGAGCAGAGAGGAATAGTGTGCTGTCACCGGACAGGGAGAGCAGTGGAAGCTGCATATAGGTGGGCAGGTCAATTTATACGGGAATGTACATTTTCACTGAGTCATGTTACATAAAAAATTGAAAAAAAAAAAAAGACATAGAACAATACTCATGAAGAATGTTCTTTTTGGCTCAAGCAGGCACATGAGACTAAATGGGCAGCTGTTGTCCAGAGGCAAGAAGAGAAGACAGAAAGGGATGGGAGCTGGTTGAAGGGACATGGGAAACACAGGGTGGAGAGGAGTGTGCCGTCCCACTGTAGTGAGAGCAACTAGAGTCACATAACAATGTGTGTATAAGTTTCTGTAAAAATAATATTTCTTATAAAGAAAACAAATATATAGCCATAGTTCTTCAGCAACCCTTTAAAATAGATTTATTTTGAGATAAAAAGGGCAATGCCGCCTTTTGTTGTCATCACAATGGAAGAATCGATTCCCACAGATACTTTCTTGGTACAGAGAATGTTAAATGGTGACTAATACCTGGACACAATCCCTTTTACAAAGTTACAGCTGTGTTGGTGAAAAATAAAGAATAATATTCAGAATCAGAACATATGAAGCAGTGTGATCTCACAAAAGTAATCAAAAAACTGAAGCCAGGGTTCTTCCAGTGGCCATCAATAGCCAAAAGCTTAAGATTGAATTTATCGTAGGCATGTAGGAACACTGTCAGAAATCATACGCCAAAGAGTCTAGGTGATGTAATGATAGATGGAAAAAACAAACAAACAAAAAGCCCTGCAAGGTTATGAGAAAAATACAGTCTAAATATACTCTTTTTTTTATGATTAAAAGTGTAAGGGACTGGCAGAATATTTGATACATAAAATAAAGAAAATAAATGTGAATAGTATTCGTGATATGTCAAATTAATTCAGCCATAAATGATTTCATAACGTTTAAAACACCTTTATTATAATTAAAATAATCTATTTGCAACAGGAGAAATAAAGGGAGCATCCTCAAGAAACACTGGTGGAAATGCTACACATTTTGGACCACTAAAATTGATAAAGGCTGGGGTTCTTTTTAGGAAATCAGTGTGTTTCAGGCTAAGTCATGTCACTTCTCAAAGCTGATTCATTTTTACTGGTGCCATTCAAGGTTTTACTCTTTCACATGAACAGAGAGATAGTTTATACTTCAGTAGATTCAAACTGGTTGCTGTTTTCCATTATGGAAGATCATTTTAGAGACAAGTATAAATTACTTTGCCCACAGTTTAAAGAGCTTTGCTTATTCTGTTTAATTTCTGACTTAAGGAAAAATAAAATAAAAGCAAAGTGTGTCATGATGTACATGTTTCTCAGCGTCTCTGTGTTCACTGAATGCGCCATTTCTTCATATCCTCCCTGGTGTCAGTGCCACCACCACCGCCACCCATTGTTGTCAAGTTGATGCTGACTCATAGCGACACTACAGGACAGAGCAAAACTGTCCTATGGAGTTTCCAAGGAGTGCTTGGTGGATCTGAACTGCCAACCTTTTGGTTAGCAGCTGTGGCCCTTAACCACTATAATACCAGGGTTTCCCTGGCGTAGGTGCGACAGTCAAACTGTCAGAGGGGTTTCCCTCTGTCTGCCACAATTCTCTCCCTTCGCTGCAGCCCAGCAAGCTAATTTCTAACTGTGGCCAGGCCTGAGTATTCTGTCACCTTCGCCTCGGTTTGTATTTTGACACCAGAATCCCACATGCATGCAGGGTCTAAAGAGCTATGCTTTGAACCTGAACTTCTCAAGAGGAGAAGATGTTTTCTGACACACAGCAGTGTCCGGATCCATTTAAAAAGCATAAGCTCCCTTTCTTTGAAGCATGCCTCAGCACCCAGATTCCCAAATTCAAATGTGGGAAGTTTCTGGGTTTCAGGCCCAGTTGTCAATCCCTAACCCTTTGTCATTGTTAGGTGCCTTCCAGTCGTTTCTGACTCATAGCGGCCCCATGAACAACATAACAAATCACGCCCAGTTCTGCTCCATGCCCACAGTCATTTTTGTGTTTATGCCCACTGCTGCACCCCTGTATCAACCTATTTCCTTGCAAGTCTTCCTCTTTTTCACTAACCCTCTACTTTATCTAGCAAGACATCCTGCTACACCAGACTGATCTTTCCTGACAGCATGTCCAAACTAGGTATGATGTAGTCTCTCCATCCTTCCTTCCAAGGAGCACTCTGGCTGTCCTCTTACAGATCAGATCCGTTTGTCCTTTTGGCAGTTGCTGGTATGTTCAATATTCTTCTCCAATTCCACAGTTCAAAGGCAATAATAGTTCTTCTTCCATCTTCCTTCCTTACTGTCCAGCTTTCACACGCATATGATGCACTTGAAAGTATTGTGGCTCGAATCAGGCATACCTTAGTCTCTGAGATGATGTCTTTACTTTTCAACACTGTAAGGAAGTCTTCTGCAGCTGATTTTCCCAGTTCAATGATCTTTTGATTTCTTGACTGCTGTTTCCATGAATACTGATTGTGGACCTGAGTCAGGTGAAATCCTTGACAACCTCAACCTATGCTCCACTTATCATGATGTTGATTACTGGTCCAATTTTGATTTGTTTCCTTCATGCTGGGGTGAAACTGATACCGAAGGCTGTGGTCTTTGATCTTCATTGGTGTTTTAGATCCTCTTCCCTTTCTGCAAGTAAGGTGGTGTCATCTGCATAATGCAGGTTTTTACTGAGTCTTCTCCCAATCCTGATGCCTCGTTCTTCTTCATATAGGTCAGCTTCTTGGATTATTTGCTCCACATACAGATTGAAAAGATAGGATGAAAGGATACAACTCTGATGTACACCTTTCCTGGCTTTAAACTATGCAGTGTTACCTTGTTCTTTTCATGTGACCACATTTTGATCCATACACCGACTCCTTAAGACCACGATTAAGTGTTCTGGAATTCCCATTCTTCACAAGGTTATCCATAATTAGTTATGATCCACAAAATCAAATGTCTTTGCATAGTCAATGAAACACAAGTAAATTGCTTTTTGGTATTCTCTGCTTTCTGCCAAGATTCATCTGACATCAGCAATGATAGCCTGGTTCCATGCCCTCTTCTTAATCCCACTTGAATTTCTGACATTTCTCTGACAACGTACTGTTGCAATCACTTTTGAATGATCTTTAGCGAAATTTTACTTGTATATGTTTGATAATTTCTACATTCTTTGGGTCACCTTTCTTGAGAAAAGACATAAATGTGGATCTCTTGCAGTTGGTTGGCCAGGAAGCTGTCTTCCAAATTTCTTGGCATAGTTGAGTTTTGTTATAACATCTCAGTTGATAGTCCCTCAGTTCCTGGAGCCCTGTTTTTTGCCAAAGCCTTCAATGCAGCTCAACTTCTTCCATCAGAACCATCAGTTCCTGATCATATGCTTTCTTGAAATGGTTAAACAAGGACCTGTTCTT
This sequence comes from Heterohyrax brucei, assembly GCA_028571685.1. NCBI lineage: Eukaryota > Metazoa > Chordata > Mammalia > Hyracoidea > Procaviidae > Heterohyrax > Heterohyrax brucei. Next base: position 64,528,048 of record CM053160.1, on the reverse strand, counting down.
TCTGGTTTAATGACTCTGTATTCCTTCCATCTTCTTTTGATGCTTCACAAGTTGTTTAATATTTTCCCTGCAAAATACTTCATGGTTGCAACTCAAAGCTTGAAGTGTTTCTTCAGTTTTTGAGCTGACATAAAATTAAGACAGGATCAAATTTTTAGATTTTGTTCATACTGTGTTCTTAGCTGTCTAATGCTGCTATAAAGAAATACCACAAATGGATGACTTTGAAAAACAGAAATTTGTTTTTTCTGTTCACCCAACTCACAGTGAGCCTATAGGCCAGAGCAGAAGTGCCCCATAGAGTTTCCAAGGAGCACCTGGTGGATTCGAACTGCTGACCTTTTAGTTAGCAGATGCAGTCCTTAACCACCATGCCACTAGGGTTTCTTCTCAAGTTCAGGAAGCTGAAAGTTCAAATTACGGGCACTGGCTTGATGAGAAGTCTTTCTCTTTTTCAACTTGGAGGAAGATTCTTGTCTCTTCATTTCTGCTTCTTGGTTCTGTGGATATCTCCACAGGTTGTGACATTTATCTGACTCCATCTTTTCTTTTCTTACTTACTTGCTTTAATCTCTTTCATGGCTCAGAAGAGATTGACTGATAACATACACTAATCCTGCCTCATTATAGATAACCCATTCTCAAATGGGATTATAACCACAGACATACCAAAAAATAAAATAAATAAATGGATTGCCATCATGTCAATTCCAACTCATAGCAACCTTATAACAGCAACCTTGGAAGCCGTAGAAATGCTCTATAGGATTTCCAAGGAGTAGCTGGTGGATATGAGCTAACAGTCTTTCAGTTACCAACCATAGTTCACCATTGCTTTTAACCATTGCACTGCAGGTTAGGATTTACAACAGATTTTGAGGGGACACAAGTCAATCTGTAACAACTGAGTTGCAGCGAAAACAGCCTTTTTTTTTTTTACTTATTTCTCATATACAAAAAATATCTATTCTGTTCTCTAGTCATTTATATTTTGCCTTTTCTTTCTTCTTTGGTATATGTAACAATACCATCTGTACTGGAACGCCAGCCAAGCCAAGTGCCGTGGAGTTGGATCCGACTCGTGGAACAGAGATACTTTATAAATTAAAGTTCAAATAAGGGACTAATTTGAACTTGTCTTTGTCATGTTCACATGTGTATACATGCATATATATAGGCATTTTGAAACCCTGATGGTGTGATGGTTCACTGCTATGGCTGCTAACCAAAAGGTCAGCAGTGCAAATCCACTAGGTGCGCCTGGAAACTCTACAGGGCAGTTGTGCTCTGTCCTGTAGGGTCGTTATGAGTTGGAATCAACTTGATGGCACTGGGTTTGGTTGTTTTTATATATGTATTTTATAAATATATGTATAATATATAAATACTACATATAAGTACAATATACCTTATATATAAACATATTATATTCTATAAATAAATATATTTATAAAATACATATGATATGCCTATATATAGATATAGACATAACACAGCAAAGACTTACAGATGAATTGCATCAGGAAAATCTGCCACAAGGACCTCTTTAACGTGTTAAAAAAGTACAGATGTCACCTTGAAGACTCGGGTGTTCCCGACCCAAACCAGGGTATTTTCAATTCTATCATATGCATGCGAAACCTGGACAACAAATAAGGAGGACAGAAGAAGAACTGATGTCTTTGATTTGTGGTGTTGGAGAAGAATACTGAATGTACCATGAACCACCAAAAGAACAGACAGATCTGTTGGGAAGAAGCAGAGCCAGAGCACTCTTTGGAAGCAAAGATGGCAAGATTGCATCTTACATACTTTGAGTATGTTATTAGGAGAGATCAGTCCCTGGAAAAGGACATCATGCCTGGTAGAGTGGAAGATCAGTGAAAAAGAGGTAGACTCTCAAGGAGATGGACTGACACAGGGGCTGCAACAATGGGCTTAGGCACAAAAACAATTGTGGGCATGGCGCAAGACCTGGCAGTGTTTTCTTCTATTGTGCATAGGGTCACTAGGAGTTGGAACCGACTTGATGGCATGTAGTAACAACAACATATATAGGTATTATGTATTTCATGTCATAGAAAATCTAGGAAGCCAGAACATGCTGGCCCTTATTCACGTGTTTTCAGATGAAATGATAAAATGGCAAAAACAAGAAAACGACATGTTTTTGACAAGATTTTTCGATTGTTAGATAAATACATCTGTGTTTGGGTGTATGCACACACACACTTGCATACAAGTTCTGACAATTAAGTCCACGAACTTAATTGTTCCAAGTACTCCGACTCGACAGCACTTGGCTTGGCTTGGCACTATATACCTAATTGCTGAATATCACTACTGTCTCCTTTGAAGTACTCCCCTTGGGAAGCTATGCACTGATGCCAGTGCCCAGTCCACCATTCAAAGCAATTTGGGAACTCTTTCTAGAATGGCCATTGTGAACCTTGGCATGGTGGCAAGTTCGTGAACTTAATTGTATAGGTGTCTGGGAGGGAGTTTTTAGCCAGTAAACAACTAGCTGCGTTGGAACACCCTCCATAACCATCTGATATAGACCCCAATGACTTCTTCTTTACCTGACGGTAAAGGAAATACTGAAAGGAAGACATCTTGAGGACGTTTGGGACACCAAGGGTAATACAACAGCTCTGATGGCCATTTCAGAAAAGAGTTCCAAAATTGCTTTGAAGGGTGGACTAGGCACTGACATCATGTATCGCTTCCCAAGGAGAGTACTTCAAAGGTGACCATAATGATATTCAGCAGTGAAGTATGTAGTGCTTTGAACAATTAAGCTCACAGACTTGTCATGTGTGTGTTTGTGTGAACAGTTGACGCAAGGGTGTATATAAAAATAGAGTAATTATGTCTTAGACTTTGCTTTCTTATGTTCATTATTTTTTTCTTTACTGCAATAGGTGTATTATTTTTAACAGCTATTTCAAAGCAATTATATCAAACTATAGTTAATGATATTAGAAGTACTTTCTGTGTAATGTGAGATAACAATAAAAAAATCTAGTAAACAAATAGGATGATTCGTGATTTAATGAATACACATAATTTTCATGAAACAAGTACTAAGTATCCAAAGAAACATTCATAATATCATCTATTTTATTTTTTATTTATTATATCTCTACTTATTTTCCAAACAGTTTATATTGGATGTGTGCTTGCATTATGAGGAAAAATGTTAAATATATATAATTCAAAAATAGAATATAAAATATAAAATATTAGGAAGTTATTTGGAAAAAAGATTGCCTACCTTATTCTGTCCACAAACAACTCCTTCTGGTACCCACATAATTTGGCTGTTAGTATGGGTATGTGGAAGGTCAAAAGTGACACAGATATGCCCTTCTATATTGGTATAAAAAAACGTGGCATCTTCAATTTTAAATATTGTACTGCTTTTATGTTCACATATTAATTTTCCACATTGCAGGTCTCTACAAATACATCAATAAATGGAAGTCATTACTTTGCAGTACAGTAAAATATCAGTGTATCACTTTTAAATTAAAGATTTAAATAATACATTTAAAGCTTGTAAAGGGATGTATGCAATTGATTGTTACATACTAAAAATATAAGGACACTACCATAAAGTATTAATTATAACATCATTTTAGCAATTATGAATTACTTTCTAGTAAGTTAATAAATTTTTTGTGATGGTTCCTTCTCTTTCTGTAGTCTTTAAACATCGTCAGTTTCAAGGTTATTACCATCCCCCCCCAAAAAACCATTAATGAAGTTATCTAATCACTAGCCTATTGGGTTCCCTTCTGCAGTTTCTCAGACGTTACACCTACTTTGAATTTTATGTGTCTAAACCAACAAGACAGTAAGATACACAATCAAGAAGCATTAGGCACACTATATTTTAAAATAAGGCCACTGAGAAACATAGAAATGACAATATTGTATCCACAGGAAAATCCTTAAAAAAAACTAGAAACATAAGAAGCTTTAGCAACAGAAGAACAAGAATGAAACTGAAGCTTGACTTTCTGTCAGAAACAATGAAAGTCAAAGGACTATTGAGTGACATTCAAAGATGAAATAATATATCCAATATCTTCCCACTCTGTTGAAGAGAAAACGTGCTCCAAACTGAAGTAAAATAAACAATCTTTCAGAAAAGGCATAAGAAAATGTATCATCAGCAGTCCTGAACTAAATAAAACTGGAAGTTGTAGGAAATTTATGTTGCATGGAAGCTTGTAGACATACAAAGCAATCAGACACGAAGAAATTCAATTGTACAGGCAAATACAAATGAAAAGCTTGACAGTTCAAAGCCACTTAAAAGTGCCTCAGTAGCAAGTCCTGGCCATTTGTTTCCAAAACATCACAGCTTTAAAAATCATAGGGAGTGCAGTTCTACTAGGCAAACGTGAGATTGCCATGAGTTAGACTGGAATTGATAGGCACTAACCACAACAACATTGGAGAGAGACAATGTAGGCAAATGATTTCTCCAAAACTTGTTAAAACTGGTTAAAAATATGTCAAAACTTAACCAGTGAAGTGCTCTGGAAATTGATCTGACACAAATAACAAATCAAGAAGTATTTCCTGATAAAAGTTGTTAAAACATTCGGTAACAACGGTGGGAAAGCTTTGTATTCCTAGAGGCATCTATTGCTTTCTTTCTCAACTCAGTTGATACTTCTTTCACCAAGACTTGGTTGGCTGTGAAAACCAATAGCTTCAATGTCAGAGTGGGCTTTCTCAAAGCAGACGGCATAAAATGTCATTCAGCAGCACTGTCAGTGAAAGTGAGAAATGAATGGCGAAAATCAGCTGCCTGAAGTTGCAGTCTCAGCTGGAATTTGTGGTAGACCAGCCGGAAACTAAATGAGTAGTATCAGAAATCATAGAGCCATACCAAAATCCAACTGTATCCCTTGCCATCAAGTTGATTCTGATTCACAGGGAAGATATAGGACAAAGTAGAACTGCCCCATAGGTCTTCCAATCAGTAGCTGATGGATTTAAACCGTTGATTCTTTGGCTAGCAGCCAATTTCTTAACCACTGCACCACCAGAGCTGATAAACTCTCCACATATCACATCTCTAGCTGACTGGGAGGCTAGGCATATGTTACAGGGGAGGCTTCAGAAGGATTGATAGAAATACTCAACCAAACCCACGGCTTTCAAGTGGATTCTGACTCATAGTGGCTCTATAGACAGAGTAGAACCACCCTATAGAATTTCCAAGGTGCGCCTGGTGGATTTGAACCACCAACCTTCTGTTCAGTAGCCACAGCACTTAACAACTAAGCCACAACCAGAAGAAACCTTAAGCAGAGAAGAGGGCTGTGCTGTCACCAGGCAGTGAGAGCAATGTGAGCTGCATAGAGGTGAGCATGCAAATTTATGCAGGAATGTACATTTTCATTCAATCATAATAAAAATAAATAAATAAATAAACTACCTAAATCTAAATATGATCCTCAGTTCATATGCTGATCTATCACAGAGAAAAATCCTGATGACTGCAATAAACTCTACAAAATACTTGAAATATTGATACTATGGAAACTCTTTGTAGAAAGTCAGGAAAATAGAGAACTACTTCAATTCACTCTTAAACCAATGTTACCCTGATATCAAAGCCAAGCACAGGCACAAATATATAATGACCACAGACAAGAAAATCCTTAACAAAAAATACTGGAAAACTAATTCCTAAACATATGAAAATGATACACCATGAGTACATGAAATTTCTCTCAGGGAAGCAAGGTTTAACATTAAAAAAAAAATCAACTAACGGAACAAAGGAAACAAAAACAAAATATGATCATCTAAGCAGACATGTAAAAAGCACTTCACGAAATCCAAAAGCAATTCATAATAAATATTGCTAAAAAAAAAACTGTATTGTGCTTTAAGTTAAAGTTTATAATTCAAGTCAAATTGTCATATAAAACCTTGCATACACACTGCTATGTAACTCTAGCTGCTCTCCCAACCCTGTGACAACATACTCCTTCCTTTTCTCCTTTCCACCCTATGTTTCTCCACATCCATTCAACCAGCTCCTGTCCTCTGGACAGGAGCTTCTCAGTTATCCTGCTGTAGGTAATACTTAGTCAAAACGCACACTCTTCATCAGTATCATTTTATGTCTTAATAGTCTAGTTCCATCTTTGTCTAAAGAGCTGCCTTCTGGTTTCAGCTCTGGGCTAACAGACAGCCCAGAGACCATGTCTTCTGGAGACCCTCCAGTGTGTCGGACCATCAAGTCTGGTATTGTAGTCGAGTTCTAGTTCTGCACACTCATTTTCCTCCCACTATGTCAGGGACTCTTTGTTGTATTCCTGACATTGGTGGTGGCTAGGCACCATCTAGTTCTTCTGGTCTCATGCTGAGGTAGTCTCTGGACTATGTGATCCTTTCTGTCTCTTGGGCTCATATTTTTCTTAAGTCTGTGATGTCTTTCATCATCCTCTGCTCCAGGTGGGGTTGGGACCAATTGTTCTTACTTAGATGGCAGTGTGCTAGTTTTAAGACCCCAGATGCTACTTACCAAAGATGGATGCAGAAAATTTTCTTAAAAAAACTTTGTCAATTGACTTAGCTGTCCCCTGAAACTTGGTCCCCAGACCTCTGTCTCTACTGCTCTGTCTTTTGAAGCATTTGGTTATATTTAGGAAACCTCTTAGCTTTTGATTTAGTCCAGCTGTACCGATCTCCCTTCTACGGCATGCTGTCACTCCATTCACTTAATCCAATTCTTATTTACTATACAATCAATGAATACCCCCCTTTCTCCCTCCCCACCTTTGTAATCACCAAAGACTGTTTTCTTCTGTGTTTAAACCTTTCCTTGAGTTCTTATAACAACAGTGGTTTCACACAGTATTTGTCCTTTTGCAACCATTTCACTCAGCATAATGTCTTTCAGATCACTCCAAGTCACAGTCCCAAGATGACTGTTATTCTTTGTCATTGCATACTATTCCATTGTGCAAATGAACAATAGTTTTGTTCATCCATTCATCAGTCAATGGGCACCTAAGTTGACACTATCTTTGCTGTTGTGGTCAGTGATGTGATAATGGTATGCATGTATCTATTCATGTGACAGCCCTTGTTTCTCTACGATATTTTCCAAGAAGTAGGACGGCTGTATCATATGGTATTTCTAACTTTTTAGAAAACTCCAAATTGATTTTCAAAGTAGTTTTACCATTTTACACTCCCACCAGCAGTGTAGAGGAGTTCCAGTCTCTCCACAACTTCTCCAACGTTAACTATCCTGTGTTTTGTGGATTAATGCCAGCCTTATTGGGGTGAGGTAGTATCTCATTGTAGTTTTGATTTGCTTTTCTCTGATGGCTGATAATCATGAACATTTTCTCATGTATTTGTTAGTCATCTGAATGTCTTCTTTGGTGAAATGTCTGTTCTTATACTGCCTATTTTTTAATTGAGTTATATTTTTGTTGTTGAGGTTGTGCAGTATTTTGTAGATTATAGAGATTAGATGCTGATCAGATTTATGGTAGCTAAAATTTGTTTTCCAGTCTGTAGGTTGTCTTTTTACTCTTTGGGTGAAGTCTTTGAATGACCACAAATGTTTGATTATTAGGAATTCCCATTGTCCTATTTTCTCTTCTGGCATTTGAGCATTTTATGTACTGTTTATGTCTTGTACCAGTGTTGTTCCTATTTTTAATTCTGTGATCTTGATCATTTTAGCTTTGTCTTTAGGTCTTTATTCATTCTGAATTGGTTTTTGTGCATGGTGTGATTTTTTTTTATTTACAGATGAATATCCAGTTATGCCAACACCAATCACTGAAAGATATTGTCTTTCCCCCAGTTTATGGACGTTAGGCCTTTGTCAAATATCAGCTGCACATAAGTGGATGACTTGATGCCCAAATTCTCAGTGCTGTTCCGTTGGTCTATGTGTCTGTTGTTGTACCAATACCAGGCTGTTTGGACTATCATGGCAGAATAATAGGTTCTAAAGTTAGGTAGTACAAGTCTTCTCACTTTTTTCTTTTCCTTCATCAATATTGTTTTACTTATCTGGGGTTTATTCTCTTACCATATCAAGTTGGTCATTTGTTTCTCAATCCCAATAAAAAATGCTATTTGAATTTGGATTGGAACTGCATTGTAGCTACAGAGTGCTTTGGGTAGGATAGACATTTTCACAATATTGAGTCTCTCAGTCCATGAGTGAGGAAAGTTACTCCACTTACATAAGTTTTCTTTTGGTTTCTTGCAGTAGTCTTGTAGTTTTCTTTGTATATCTACATCTATAGATCTCTCTCTCTATTTTTTATATCTATAGTTAAATTTATTATTAAGTATTTTATCTTCTGGAAACCCTGGTTAAGTGCTATGGCTACTGATCAAAAGGTTAGCAGTCTGAATCCAACACTTGCTCCTTGGAAACTCACTGGGGAAGTTCTGCTGTGTCCTATAGGGTTGCTATGAGTTAGAATCGACTTGATGGCACTGGGTGTTTTTTTTTTTTTTTTTGGTATTTTATCTTCTTGGGGGCTATTGTCAATGGTGTTGATTATGTGATTTCCTCTTTGACATTCTTTTGGTTGGCATAGAGGAAGCCAACTGATTTTTGTATGTTTATCCTGTATCCTGATACTTCACTGAACTCTTCTATTAGTTCCAGTAGTTTATTTTTGTATTCTTTAGGGTTTTCTGTGTATAAGATCATATCATCTGCAAACAGATACTTTTACTTCTTTCTTTCCTATTTGGATACCATTTATTTCTTTATCTTGTCTGATTACTCTAGCTAGAACATTCAGCACAATGTTGAATAAAAGTGGTGAAATGGTCATCCTTGTTTGGTATTTGTTCTCAAGGGGAATGCTTTCAGTTTCTCTCAATTCAGCTTACTGTTGGCTGCCGGCTTTCACAGATACCTCTTATTATGTTGAGGAATTTCCCTTCTATTCCTATTTTGCTGAGAGTTTTTAACATGAATCGGTGTTGAACTTTGTCAGATGTCTTTTCTTCATCAATTGATAAAATCAAGAGGTTCTTATATTTTGTGTTATGTGTTTGATTACATCGATTATTTTTCTAATGTGGAACCATCCCTGCACTCCCGGTATGAATCCCACTTGGACATGATGAATTCTTTTTTTTGATATGTTGTTGAATTCCGTTAGCTAGCATTTCATTGAAGATTTTTGCATCTAAGTTCATAAGAGATATTTCTCTGTAATTTTCCTTCTTTGTGCTGTCTTTACCTGGTTTAAGTATCAGGGGTATGCTGGCTTCATAGAATAAGTATGCAAGTATTCTATCCTTTTCTGTGCTCTGAAATACCTTTCATAATAGTGGCATATATGCTTCTCTGAAAATTTGGTAGAATTCTCCAGTGAAACAATCAGAGCCAAGGCTCTTTTTGTTGTTGCTGAGAGTTTTAAAATTAGCTTTTCAATCTCTTTTTTTGTTATGGATTTATTTTCTTGTTCTGTCTCTGTTTGTGTTAGACTGGTAGTGTCTCTCCAAATTTTGTCCATTTCTTTCAGATTGTTCATAATATTCTGTTACAATTTTTTTTTTTAATTTCATTTGGGTCTGTTGCGATATGACCCATCTCATTTCTTATTTGGGTTATTTGTTTCCACTCCTGTTTTTCTTTTGTCAGTCTGGCCAGTGGTTTACGGATTCAAAGAACTAACTTTGGGCTTGTTAACTCTTTCAATCAGTATTCTATTCTCTAATTCGTTTTGTTCTGCTCTAATTTTTATATTTTGCTTCCTTTTGTTGTCCAAGTGGTTCTTACGCTGTGCTTTTTCTGCTTGATCCAGTTGAAGGGTTAACCCTTTTATCGGGACACTTTCTCTTTTCTGAGTGCGCATTTACTGAGATAAATTGATCTCTGAGCACTGCTTTTGCTGTGTCCCAAAGATTCTGGTAGTATGTGCTTTCATTCTCATTTGTTTCTGTAAATGTCTTTATTCCATTCTTGATTTCTTTTATAGCCCAGCAGTTTTGGAGCAAACTAGTGTTCAGTATCCATGTGTTTGATTTTTATTCCTTGTTTTTTTGTCTACTGTTGATTAAGACTTTTATGGTTCTTATGGTTTTATGATCTGAAAAGATGCTTTGCCTCTGTGAATCTTGGAAGCCAAGTACATGAAGAGAGATACGGCATCTGAGGTTTGTGTGTCTGGAGCAGAATTCAGTGGACATCTTGAGTCACTACATGTTGTCTTCTAGTGGATTCTGACTCATATAGACCCTCCCTATAGGGCAAGTAGAACTTCCCCATAAGGTTTCCAAAGCTATAATCTTTAGAGAAGCATGCTGACACATCTTTCTCCTATTAAACACCTTCCATGGAACAGCCAAGCTTTCAGGTAGCAGCCGAAAAGTTTCTTACTGTGCCACCATAAGCCACTAAGAATACACATTTAAATTGTGCTTTGGATGAATTTCTGAAGACTGAGTGTTGTTGCCAGAGTGTTGGTCATGCGGTAGTTAAGAGTTAGGTGGATACCAGGTAGAATTTACCAGCTGTTCCTTGGAAACCCTATGTGGCAGTTCTATATTATCCTGTAGGGTAACCATGAGATGGAATGGACTTGATGATAATGGGTTTGAGTGTTGCCTCCCAGTGAGAATGGCAAGCTCCTTAGAAGTGCAATGATAGAGGCACTCTCATTTTTTATACATTTTATTCAGGAATCTCTTCAGGTTGTCTTGGAAAGGATCAGAAAAAGTTGCCCACCAGTCCTTTAATGGACTGCCAGAAGAATGAATGAATCTGTCTTGGAAGAACATCAGCTGGAGTACTACTTAGAAGCAACAGTGGCCGGACTTTATCTCACATTCTTTGGAGAGACCAATCCCTGGAGGAGATCAGGCTTGGTAAGACAGACAGTAAGAGAAAAAATGGAAGATCCTTGATGAGATGCACTGACACAGTGGCCGCAACAATGGGCTCAAATACAGCAATTATTATGAGGATGGCACAAGGCTAGGCAGTATTTTGTTCTATTGTACATAGAGTCACTACGGGTAGGAAACAACTGCAGGGCACCTAGCACCAGTTCTAGTAGGGTAGGCTAGGAGTGGTCAATGCAAAACCTTCCCTGCCTCTTTTACATAACAAAGGCCTCGTCTACGAGTGGGAGGACTTCACCAGAAGACAATTCAAAAAGCTAATCTCAGCTAGGGGAGGGAAACTTTGTCCCACTTCAACCATCATGATTCGATTAAGGAAAAAAAAATAACTAAAAGAAACAACCATAAAGATGAGCTTAAGGAATTAAGGTGGGGATACTATACCTACCTAAAAGACTAGGTCATAAAGGGTGAGAGAAAGCTCTATAACTGGAGGAGAGATAGAAACACCTTGGAAGGTCACACCCCTGAAGTATATTAAAAGACTGAGAACTAATTCAGAAAACAGAGGACATCTCTTCTTCACATCTCACCACTACACAAACAAGACTTCAGTAGCAGTGGATTACAGCTAAAATAAGAAACTCTGGTGATGCAGTGGTTAAAGCACTTAAAATGAGTAGAGGTTGGAACTCACTAGCTATTATGTGAGAGAAAGGTGTGACAGTTGGCTTATGTGAAGATTGCAGCCTTACAAACCCTGTAAGACAGTTCTATTCTGTCCAGTTGGGCTGCCATGAGTTGGAATCTATTCATTTGCAACCAGTGATAGCTGAAAGCTAACTGTAAGACACACACTCTCTGAGGAACATCATAGAAATTAGCCCCCAAATCCATGAGGGCAGGAAACATTCTACTTCAGGAGTTTGAAGTTACTAGTATCTAGCTACAAGAAACATTAAGCACAGCCCAACTTTTGAAAACCATTAACATGTATAACTTACATTAAAAGCCCATTTACCTCAGTGTCCATTAGTCTCTACAACAAAAAAGACACATAACATACAAAAAAGGCAAGAAAAACAGTCTAGAGGGGAATATAAGCATCAGAGCCATGCTCAGATATTACACAGTTGTTGGAATTACCAGATTACAATTTAAAATAACTATGATTACTATACTAAAGGTTCTAAAAGAAAATATAAACGATACAAAAGAGTGGAGAGGTAATGTCAGAAGCCAAAGCCAAGTGCCATCGAGTTGCATCCGACTCATGGCGACTCATGTAATGTCAGAAGAGAGATGAAAACTAAGACTGGACTACAAGAATCAAAAAGAAATACTAGGGAAATATGTAATAGAAATGAAGAATTAAAAAAAGAACAGATGAAAAGTGAAACTGAAACTAACAAGGTGATCTTTCTTTTCAAGAAAGACACAGTGATTGATTTAGGAATAAAGAAGCACTTTCCAACTTATACTCGAATAGTTCAGGAAAATGTATGCAGAGAGATGGGAAGAAGAGAGCAAAGGGACAGAAAAAAAGAATGGTATAGTGGATGGAGGAAAATATTAAAATAATGGTAATTCTGGGTAGACGGTTGTCTTAGGTTGGGTTCTCTAGAGAAGCACAATGAGAAAAGCACATAAACATACACATAGAGAGATTTTTATCCAAGAAACAGCTGACACAATTGTAGAGGCTGAAATGTCCCAAGTCCTAAATCAGGACAAAGGCCTCTCCCAATTCACATGGCCACAGAAGCTGGTGAAACCAAGTTCAGCATATTGGAAGGGAGGGCTCCCACTCACATAGCCTATGAAAGTTAACGAATCTCAAGATAGCAGGCAAGACTGCAGCTTTCTCCTGATTCACAAAGCTGCAGGGGCCAGCAAACTCAATACCAGCATGTCAGGGAGCAGGACTCTCACTCAAAGGCTGCAAAAATCCACGAATCCCAAGATCCACAGCTAAGCTGCTAGTTCACGTCCCAAGAACCAGAGGACAGAAGACAATAGAGGCAGCTGTTGGACCCACAACAAACCAAAAACCTTGGCATGGTGACCAAGAAGGAAACAGGTAGTGGAAGGTGGAGAGATGAAGGCTGAAGGGGTGGTGATCAGGCCCAACCCCTGATGATATCACTCAACAGATTCCATCATGTGGGTGATCACAACATTATATAACTGCCAAAACACTGAGAATCATGGCCCAGCCAGGCTGACACACAATTTTAACCATCAAAAGGATATATTGGAATTTCGTATACTATTCATCAAACTGGAATATTTTTACAGAATTTTAAATTTTATTTCCAAACTAGGTTTTAGATCATACCAAATTTTGATATTACCTAAATTCAATATCAAACTAACTTAATGACAGTATAAATGTCATTTATATTTTACGTATGCAAAAACTGAAGTCTGTGCCCCCAAATCACGCAAAATAGGTCAAAAGTGGAATTAAGAATTCAAAGCAAGAAGTCTGACTATTGAGTAAATATTCATAAACACAATATTCTATTTTCTGGGTAGTAAAAAAATGCATTTTTTTCTATCCTTTGTAAAATTAGAGTGGTGGCATACCAAAAAAAAAAAAAGATCAGTCCTTTTAACGTACACATTAATTATAGAACCTGTACAGGGTCGCTACGCATCAGAATCAACTCAACAGTGTTTTGTTATGTTTTATCCATAAAATGAATATCTTGTGGGAAAAGCACAAGGTATAAACTATATGAGAAAGATGTACAGACATTCTGTCTCTATGACATTATTATTTGATTAAATATGAACTTACTTTGTGGTCAGGTAATATAATGGTCACATGTGAATTAACTGTCTTGTGAAATTGTCAGATGTAAGGCAGTAAATAAGGGTTTTAAAATAAATTTCTTAAAGCATACTTAGACTGACAAGCTGTGTATCCTGCAGAATCTGAACCACAGCTTCCACTTTGATCGTGCTTAGAATTAATCTGAGTATAACAGCTTGAAGTCCCAAAATCTGCACCTGCAAAAAAAGGAGTACTTAGTCGTATTGAATTCGGTATTAGAACACTAAGCACATTTTACATTTTGAAGTAATTTGAAACATACTGCACAAAATATGATCAAATATAAATTGAAAAAAATAGAGTAAGATCACACAAAACCACTTAAATACTTAAAGATGTATGCTCTTGTTTAGCACGCAAACATAACTCCTAGAATCAACCCATGCATGCACTTTACCTTCCACACTTCAGTAAGTCTATAAATAAAATTTACATGGATATTACACAGACATTTTTATTTATAAACATCCAACCTATTGGTCAATAATCTGGTTTTGCCTAAATGTCTTTCCAAGTCAAATCGCTAAATCAATATGCTGTATTCTTTCACCAAATTAATCCTGACCAAAAACCTTGGAGTCACTCTTCTTTCTTATATGCAGTGCTCAACTTATATACAAGATCCAACATACCTGAAAAACTGTTTATTTCTCAACATCACTACTAGTTCCCCTAAAGTTGAAAAATGTAGCCAAAAACATCGGATAGGGACATTTAACCACTGCATTGTGGAGTTGGGGAAATATGATATACCACAAGGGAAGCCCCAGTGGACACATCTGGATCTCAGCTGAAAACTCCTAACGCAGCAGTGAACTGACAATTGAGTTTATCTCACCCCTCCCTCCTCGGATCCCACTAGATGGCACTTGGCTTGGCTAGCTCCCCCCTCCCTCCAGGACATTTGCAAAGACCTTAGAGTTGAGAAGTCAAAATTCTTCTCAGGGACAGAAAAGCAAGCCAAACTTTGAGGCTCTTTTATGACTAGACTGACAGCATTTAGAGAATGAAGATGCCTCAAACACATTTTCTGTTCGGCCCTCAAGGCTTTTGCCTGATTCTAAATATAAATAGCACAGAATTTTAAAATATGAGTTAAGTTCCACATACCAAAATCTCCAGTTTTCATTGCATACTATCACTAAAAGGGCATCAGAGAACACAGCAAGCTTTCAATTAAAAATCCTGTGTATCTAGGCGCTAGAAACGAGGGCAAGCTGGATGTGGATTATTGGTGTTTTGGGTAGTTGTTGTACAGTCAGTTTTGACTCATGGAGACTTTATGTATAAGAGACTGAAAAGTTGCCTGTTCCTGTACCATTTCCATAATCTTTAGTATGTTTGAGCTCATTATGCAGGCTATCAATCCATCTCACTGAAGGTTTTCTTTGTTTTCAATGAATTGATGGACCCTTTCTGGGTCATAGTGGAATTGTATTCCAAAAAGTTTCAACAGCCAAATTTTCAGTAGACAGGAAGCTATTTTCCTGAGACAGCTCTAAGGGGATAGAAAGCTCCAACTTTGGGTTAGAATTGGAGCACATTAACCATTTGCTCCACACAAGGGGTACATACAAAACACAGGGGATTAGAATCTTGATTGCATGTGTAGAGATAGACAGATACACACACACAAACACACACAGAATTTGATTTTATCATTGAGAAAAAAGGGCAAAAACTTGAGACATTCAGAGAGCATGAAACGTTGATAATTTCTACAGAAAAATTGATATAAACTTATACCTGATAAAAGAAATGCAATTCAAGAGCCCAGTGACATGCGCACCAAGAAACACGTAAAAATGTTCCTAACACTGTTTATCGTGCTAAATTTGATTTACAAATAGTTTAGTATGAATAATCATACTTGTTAGACTTTCTGTTACAGCAGAGTCCTGAACATACCACACATTTGTTTTATTTCTAAATCTGAAAATACTGAACTTCTCTCATATTTTATTGAAATTCATATATAAGGAAAACATACCCAACAAACTGAACATCCTAATATAATAAACACCCAGACCATGAAACATAAAATTGCTGGCTCACCATCATTTCATAGAGGTCTTATCCATGCTACCTTTGTGAGATCACTTTCAGAACTTTTTTTGACCCACTGTTTCTTTCTCGTTGATTTGCTTATTAGCTCATGAGAGGAGCACATAATGCTCCCACTATAACTGATATTTTTCCATTTAATTCTGTCATTTTGTTTCATAGATTGAGAGATTTTATAGATTTCAAAGTTCTGTGAATTTTAGAGCTAGCTTCTTGGTCACATAAGGATTGAAGGTTGTGCCATCTCCTATTTAGATCAACTACTTTATCATTGATTGTTCTTTTTTTTATTGTTTCTGACACAAACATCTACTTTGTCTGGTATTGATTTACTGCAGCTACAAATTTTAGGGTATGCATAGGATATTCTTTATATATTTTTTTACTTTAACTCTTAAACTTCAGGAAGCTGCCCAAAAGACAAATATAGTTAAGGTTTTGAGTTGTTCTTTAATCCAATCTTAGATTTTTCACTCTGCATTATTAGCTCATTTATGTTTAATGTAATATTTTATGTAGTTGGATTTGTATTGAGCATCCTGCTGCTATTTTTTTGTTTGTCTCATTATATTATTTATTTCTAAATTTAGTCTCTTTTTATTAGCAATTATTGTACTGAACTTTCCATTAAATCTGCCTATCATCTCTATTATATACTTTTACTGCCATTTTAGGAGTTTCCATAAGATTAAAGTAAGAATCTCAATTTAAGATAGTGTAATCACTATTCCACCACCACTTCTATGATGCTGATGGAATACTACACATTTTATAATGCTTTTCTCTCTCATCATTTGCATTAAGGTAGTCCCTGACTTACAGTGGAGTTCCACTCCAGTGACTCTGTTGTCAGCTTTGATGTAGGTCTAATACCTTTTATTTGTTTGCTTTCGTTATTGGTTTTTAAGGCTGTGAACTTGTGGAAAAAGATACCAGGACTGTCTTCCAAGGTGACTGTGAACCTCTAACCTTTTGGCTAATAGTCAAGTGCTTAACTGTTTATTGCACCCAGGGAGTCAGAAAAAAAGCATAAATTAGATGCAATTATCATATGATACATTTCACCCATTTACAGCATACAAGGAAATGTTTTTTAATATGTTCTCAGAGCTGTGTGGCCACCACCACATTCTAATCTCTGAACATATAAAAAAAAAAATCCCTTGTTGCTTTAGCAGTCAGTCCACATACCATGCACTCATCCCAGGCTCCAGTAATCACTGATCTATTTTTTTTTTTTAATCTCTGTAGATTTTCCTGTTCTGGACATCTGACCTAAATGGAATCATAAACTGTGTGTGTGTGTGTGTGTGTGCATTTTTTTTTTTTTTTTTTTGGTGTCTGGATTCTTTGTTGATCATGTTTTTAAGATTCATTCTTGCTCAGCACACTTTTTCAGCACTTCATTACTTTTTACTGGCTAATAATATTCTGTAGTTTGTTTAATAATATTCTGTAGTTTGTTTATTCATCAGTTGATGGATATATATATGGTTTTGTTTGCATGAATGGAAGAAATGATGAAGTAAAAGAGCTGAACACATTTCCTTAGGTTCAGCCTTCAGCCAATGATTAGACAGGTGTACAGGGCCAAGAGTAACACACATGATGGATGTGCTTCCCAACTCAATCATGTCTACAAGACTAATGGTCACATCAGTCCCAAAGTCAAGAATAAGAAAGTGGTAAAGTACAGGAAAACTGAACAAATGAAAACAGAGAACTGAGAATGAAGAAGGGAGACCATTGACACATTGTGGGGTTGGCAACCGACGTCACAAAACACTTTGTATACTGTTTAATGAGATGTTAATTTTCTCTGTAAACTTTCACCTCACTCTCACACATTCACGCGCATGTGTGCACACACACACACACAAATTTTAGACAGTGTTTAACCTCTGTACATTTCCTTACAAGTTTCTGAATATGTCTTAAAATATTACTAGAGTTTTACATAAAAACTACTGCCCTGAGTCTGGTCTGACTCATAGGGACCCTAGAAGTCATGGTAGAATTTAGAACTGCCTCATAGTTTCCAAGGAGTGCCTGGCAGATTTGAACTGATGACATTTGGTTGGCAGACGTAGTGCTTAACCTACTACACCACCAGGGTTTCCATGGTTTTACACAGTCTCTTAAATTTCCTTCTGCGCTACCTTCTTTTGGGATGACTGTTTTTTGCTTCAGTTTTTTAAGGGAGAAAACCTATTTTTCTGTTTGTGTTACCCAAGAAGTTAACTGGAGTCCCTGGGTGGTGCAAATCGTTAACCATATGGCTACTAACCAACGGGTTGGCAGGTCAAACCCATCCAGAAGTGCCTTGAAAGAAAGGCCTGGCAATTTGCTTCCAAAAGGTCACAGCCATGAAAATCCTATGGAGCACAACTATCCTCTGCAACACATAGGGTCACCATGAGTCACAAGTAACTCCAAAGCAAGCAACCGGTAGGTAGAGATTTTGCAATATACACATATATTTTTCAGACAAAGCAATGACTTTTACTTTTTCCGTGAATATCATTTCTTCTTGTTGCTTTCTTCTTTGTCCTGGTTTGTGACTTCTACTTTTTGAACATCATTCCTCCTTAGAGACATGACTTTGTAAACTAAATACCTGAGTTCAGCATGTGGTTTTCTGCACTTTTTTAAAATATCTATCCTCTTATCATGCAGGCAGTGTTGAAATTTACTTTTCCTCAAAACCAGTCATCGTTTCTTACCGTGCGCTTCTTTTGGGCCTTGGTCACTCTTCAACCATTACTAACACGGAAATTAGAGTGGGAGTTCCTCCCTATTCCTGTTGATCGAAGTGTGGCCCCTACAGTTGTTTCTATGAATGTCCTTCGATCTCTTCATTTTCTGATACAGGAGTGGAATACTGTTGCCATTGCTGCTGCTCTCATCTTCTTATGTACATTCTGCACTGTAATTTTCCTTTTTGTTTTCCACCTTACTGTATGTTGCCTTTCAATGGTGACATCATTTCTGCTTTTTCTTGTGTTGCTTTTGAGATTTTCATCATGAGTTCTCTGTGTCATTCTTAAATGTGAATTGTACATGTAAGGTGTATCTTTGTATGCCTCACTGCTGAATATCAGTATGTCACCTTCAAGGTCCTCCCCTTGGGAAACTATGCACTGATGCTTGCACCTAGTACAACCTTCAAAGCAATTTTGGAACTCTTTCTGGAACAGCCATCGTGCAAGGTGGCACGGTGGCAAGTTTGCAAACTTAATTGTGTAGTTGTCTGTAAGGGAGTTTTTAGCCAGTAAATAAACAACTGTATTGGAACATCCTCCTTACTCACCTGATCTGGCCCTCAATGGCTTTTTCTTTACCCAAAGATATAGGAAATATTGAAAGGAAGACAGCTGATGACATTCAAGACATCAAGGGTAATACGACGACATGTCTGCTGGCCATTCCAGAAAAAGAGTTTCATATTTGAAGAGAGACCAGGTTCTGGCATCAGTACACAGCTTCCTAAGGGGAGTACTTTGAAGGTGACTGTTAGTGACATTCAGCAGTGAGGTATGTAGCACTTTTTCTAGGATGAGGTCATGAACCTGTCAGACTATGTGTGTGGTTTACATATATTCATGTGTCCACTTACATTTGTGATCTTTTTAATGCCTGTACTCATATCTACTGATTCATTCCATAGTTATCCCCTGAAACTATGACTAAGGAGTGAGAGGAGGATACTGCAGCTTGTGCTCAGCTGGGCATCTGCCTGCCTGAATACAAAAGAACCAAAGACTCTGAATCTTTCCTTTCATTATTTTGTAGAAATAATTCATAAGCTTAACTCCAGTATACTACTACGTTTCATTTTTTACCATCTTCCTTTTCTTCAGTCCTTCAAAATAGTCATAGCAAAAGTCACATTACTAAAAAGAAATTAAAATCCTATATAAACATCTCCTATTCTTTTCTATTTTCATAACAATACTTATGGATATCAAATCAGAATAAGTACCTTGGCCAAATATACTTCTACATATTCTAATCCCATCCATACATCTTCCTCCCATACAAATCCATTGGTCCTGTCCACATGGATGGCCATTCTGAACAAAAAGGTCTTCTTGACAGTGTTCAGATGTTCCATTGCAAAATTCTTGTAGATCACATTCATCCGCTGGAAGCCTACACGGATCTCCTTTCGGCCTATACTGATAGAGCAGATAAATAACACTGAGGAAAGCAGACGGTGAGCATCTAAGTAGGACAAGAATGATAACTTGACTTCATGTGGATTATGCAGACGTAAAACAGCTCTTACCTTACAGTTGTAGCCACAGCATCTCCCATCAGCACACTGTGACCCGGCTGTCAGTTGACAGGTGGCACTGTCGCAGCATCCTGTGCCGACGTCTTCACACTCCTGAAAGGAAAGTCAAATGCTTTCAAGCATCTTCCAACTTTTATTTGCCTTGAATAGATGTTTAAGTAAGGACAATATATTACATACTACGCAGACAGACGCTTAAGTTAAATGCTAGAAAACTTAATAAATAAAGCCCACCATTCATCCATTTGTTATATAGGCAATGCCAACTATACACTAAGACCCAGTGTTCCTTAAATCCTTATGGTAGGCCTGGCTATACAGGTAGGAGGATTTTCTGAAGGCTTGCAGTCCACCATAGCCAAGACATCGAAAAGGCAGATTCCACTTAAAACTTGAACAGCACTACCTCCTGAGGTCATCTTTTAGCGAAATAGCTAAAAGATTGGCACACAAAATAATGGATATTACCCGTAAGATCAGTACTCTAGTATCTAACTGTCTACATGAGACCAAAGGAGTGGTTAAGTGCTGTGGATAGTAAGCAAAAGTTGACAGCTGGAAGCCATCAGGCAGTCCTTGAAGATAGCATGGGGCAGTTCTACTCTATCCTATAGGGTCTCTGTGAGTCAGAACAGACTTGATGGCAGTGAGTTAGATGAGACAAAAAGGTCAACAATCATTCTAATGCAAAAACGAGAGAATAAGGGGCATGGGATCTAGAGCACTGTAAACAGAACAACTAGAATGCAGTTCAAGGGAACATTGGCACAGAGCTAATGCCACTAAACAATTTGTGTCGAAGTTGTCAAATGGGAACTTAATTTGACAGGAAAACTTTCACTACAAGCACGAGAAAAAGTTATACATTAAAAAAAGCAGCCTTGGTGGACCAGTGGATAAGAGCTTAGCTGCAGCAGTTAGAATCCACCAAGCATTCCCTGGCAATCCCGTTGGGCAGTTCCACTCTGTCTTACAGGCTCATTGAGCACTGGAATCAACACCACAGCACATACTAGTGAAAAACAAACAAACAAACAAAGACGTTAAAAAAGTCTCTAGCTAAAAAAAGGCAAAGGAGAAGCAGAATTTATGATTTAAAAATTTCACTGAAGTGACTAGGTCTTGGTCAACACTTACGGATCTACTATATTTCAGCAAGTCTCTACTTTCTACAGAAACCCTGGGGGTGTAGTGGGTTAAAGGCTACATCTGCTAACCAAAAGATTGGCTCAGATCCCCCAGGTGCTCCTAGGAAACTCTATGGGGCAGGAAACTCTGACCTCTAGGGTCCCTACGAGTTGGACCCAACACTATGGCAGATTTTGCTTTTTTAATACTTTCTATCGAGCCCTGGTGATGCAGTGGTTAACAGCTTGGGTGCCAGCCAAGAGATCAGCAGTTCAAATCTACCAGCAGCTCCTTGGAAGCCCCCTGGGGCAGTTCTACTCTGTCTTCCAGTGTCACTATGAGTCAGAATCAACCTGAGTGCAACAGGTTTGTTTTTTGTTTTTTTGGTTGTTTTGTTTATTTACTTATTTATTTTTGGTACTTTCTAGGGTAGACTCATAAGTAGACTCTAAGTAGACTCATATGGTATATGAAAGGTTACTTCATTTTTTAATTCTCTAATGATCAAGGGCTGGAAGACAATAATATTTCTGATTGTGACTGGAATGATCACCTTTATACCATTCACTCATATTGTATTATGCTCTGTTTTGTGGTCTAATTCATCTATACCTGATAAATCTGTTCTAAAACCTATGACAAGTGCTAATAAAGATCACAAATAAAAAACAAGACTGAAGAGACAATATATTCACGTACACAGACACAAATACACACAACTGAACATTTTTTAATAAGGTTTGAAATAGAGTTTCTGGCAAAAGTCTTA
Source organism: Heterohyrax brucei (assembly GCA_028571685.1). Classification (NCBI taxonomy): domain Eukaryota; kingdom Metazoa; phylum Chordata; class Mammalia; order Hyracoidea; family Procaviidae; genus Heterohyrax; species Heterohyrax brucei. Next base: position 64,506,082 of record CM053160.1, on the reverse strand, counting down.
AGTTACACAAAAGTAATTTATAGATTTCATTAATCTTAATATGTGTTACAATAAACACTACAGCATACTGAATATACAGTTATTTCCAGAGTTATTCTGCTCAAAAAAAAAAAAAAGAAGAAGAAGTTGTTGCTATTGCTTCCTGTATAGGATCCCAGAAAGGAAAGTTATCCCATAGAGATTTAAAAGTCAAGTATATGGCACTCAGTGGAGCTAAAATTTATACATGGGAAATTTAAGATGGTGACATTGAGACCTCCCCTCCAAAAAAAAAAAAAAATGTACTGGGGCCAATAATTCTTTGCCAATACATTACCTGATATAGCTATCTAGAGATAGAATTTTCATGTTGGAAAAGGTACACATGAATGATATTAGCTTCTCAGTAGGGGCACTGAATGCCATTCATGTTTTCTGGATTCCTTTAGGTTCATACCGTATACTCTGAGTCTCACCATGTCTCTCTTCTTCATTGCATCTCCTTTATCTCTACTCTTACTACCTCCCTTCCAATCCAGCAACTTCATATAATCTCTACAGATTGGAAAACTGGCTTTGCCTGATTACCTATGTTGCCGATCTTTTTGATTTAAGTAGTGACCCGGACTAAAACAGTCAAATGCCACAAGCATAACCTCTGTGTTTTCTTGTTCCACTGTGAAACATTTATACCTATTTTTCCAAATGATTGACAGTTATAGTTTAAAAGATATACTAGGACAGAACATGACCCAGATGGTGCAGGTAAACTCAGTTATAAAATTTTACGAACTCAAATGTTATCTATGCAGATAATCCACAGATCACTGAATCCATGTATTAATCTACACATAGACTCCTTAGTTTGTTATAGTCCCTAAATGCCTCCCTAAGGTCTTTGTAGGAAAGATAGTTTGGTAAATTAAGGAAAATGATATTGTAATATTATGAAATATAATTAGCATTTTTATATATAATTCTGGTATATTATAAACTTTCAATTTATTACTAACCTCCTCAGTCCCGCAATCACATTGCTCTCCTTCTTCTACTTGTTTATTCCCACATACTGCAGCCTTGTAGACTGGGTTAAAGTGTGGCTGATTTTGAAGACAATAGGACTTAGGCTTTGAAATAAAACGTGCAAAATCTTCCATGCTGCAGTTACTAAAACTCTTCACACCACTGGAATGACTAAAAAAAATAACAGTATTCTTCAACACTTTTATGTATAAAACTAACGTTAGAACAAAGCTTTTTTATAGCATTCTGTAATAGATTGGATGCTCAATTTTATTAGTGCTCCCGACGGTGAAAACCAAACACTAAAAGACAAACCAGTTGCCACTGAGTCAATTCTGACTCATAGGACAGAGTAGAAATGCCTCATAGTGTTTCCAAGGAGCATCGGGTAGATTCGAACTGACCATTTGGTTAGCAGCTGAGCTCTTAACCGCTAACTTTATCCAGTTCTATGGTTTTGAAAAACATTAAAATGCTGGTAGCTCAGGCATTTCTCCAACTTGAGCTTTTTGCCATACCCCAGACTCCAATATCCAATTCTTTACTCAGTGTTTCTTTTTGAGCCTCACATGCATTTCAAATTTAAATGCCCCCAAATCTTTATTTCCTTCCCTCAAAACCTGTTCCCCAAGAAGGACTACAGATTGTCTTTAAATGCAAACTCCAAAGTCAATCAAATCACATGGGTTAAAATCCTAGCTCTACCATTCACAGGTTTTACATCTTTGTGAAATGTATTTAAATTACGTGTGCCTTTTCTTCTGCTTCTGTAATATGGAGATGAATCCCTTAATTATCTCACAGATTTGTGAGGATTAATATAAAACACTGAAAGAACTAAAAACTGTTCCTGCCATAGTTTATACTGTTTATGCTTCCAAATACAATAAAGAGGAACTCCAACTTCTAGTTGTCCTGTACAAGAATCTTGAGAGAAACTTTTACTTATAAAGCCCATCACTGTCATGAAATTTTGTCAAATCTCTTTACAACTGTATCCAGGATACATTCTTCACAAAACCACCTGTTGGAAGCTTTCATGATCTCTCATACAGATTAATATCATAGCCTCCTATTTGGTTTTTAAGCTTCAAATCATGCCTTATTGCAACTTCGTTTTCTCAAATCAATAGCAAGTCTGACTGTTAAAAAATTAAAACCCATGTTTCACTGTCTAAACCCACATGTATAGCTTCTCATCTCATTCAGTGTAAAGAGGTAACATGATCGATCCACCAATGCCTTCTCTGAGGCCATCTTCTCCACTGATCTGAACTGTGATCAATTACAGTGCCTTTTGCTGCCCATTCTGTGAAATATTTATTTTCTCCAAACGTACATGTCTCTATCAATTGTTTGAAAATACACCCAGAGATAACATTACTAAGTATATATTGAAAACATCACCTCCTAACTACTCTTTGTTCTCTACATCTGCTTTTTCTCAAAATACTTATCATTACCTGGAATGTTACCTACTTAGTTACTGATTGTATTCTCTTACTAAATTTTTAACTCTAGGAGAAAAGGCAATCCTATTCGTGTACTGGTTAAGTGCTACAGATGCTAACCAAAAGACTGACAATTCAAATCCACCAGGCGTTCATTGGAAACTCCATGGGACAGTTCAATTCTGACTTATAGGATCACTATGAGTCAGAATTGACTCACTGGCTGTGGTTTTTTTAAAACTATTTCTTACTAGGTAGAATTCAATGGATGGTTTTTGTGCAGCCTTTCTCATCATGGTCATATTCTATCTCCCACCAAAGTGACTGAACAGGACTGTGCAACTGAGGTAACTGTGACCCACCAGGAGGATTGCTCAGTTTTCTTTTAAGAGAGTCAGTTCCACAGTAGAAGTAAAAATTCCACTGTGACCAAAGAAGAAAGCTAGAAGCAGGAAGAACATCTTTTAGACTTGAGATTCTTGAGAAGCTCTTGGGATTAGGACAGAGACAGAAAGAATGAGAGAGAGTGGGGGAAGGAGGCAGAGAGAGAAGGAGGAAGGGAGAGAGAGAGAAAAGTGATGGCAGAGAAATGGCCACAAGACACAGAATGGTAGGCTTCCTAGCCCAAGGAGTAAGGAAGCTGAATGCCTTTGGGCAGGAGGCCTGCTGGTAGAGCACCTTAGCAGACTCCCTGGCAGAACAAAAGAGCTTTGTAACATTTGTCTGAGAGGAGCAGGGGCTGAGAAGCCAGGAATAGGCCATCTTGTGACACTGCTGGAATAAGGTCATCCTGACAGAAGAACTGTATCCTGAATGTTCCTCACCTTGAACTGTGACCAGTTACTTCCATAATAACCCCTACATTCTTGAGTACTGTTTGTGAGTTCTGTGTCACCAAGGGAAGTAATTATTGAGTCCAACAGAGAAGTAGAGAGTGCTGTGAGAGAGCCAGTCAGTGTCAGAATTGGTAAAGATGGCAGAGAGAAGAGTGATGTTTGATCTCTGCCTCATAGAAATCAGCCTGGGGCTGCTGATCTTGATTCCCTCACTCACTCGTGAATTAGATGAGGTTAGACATTGTCTCAAGGTTATTTTTTATACTAGGACTAAGTTCAATAATTATTTTTAAAAATGAATGAAACCCTCTGTTATCATCAGTAAATTCTTGACTTGCTGCATTAGGATTTTTATTATTTTGAGTAGTATCAATCTTATTTTTAAAAGATTATAATCATGAAGGTGTATTTGCTGTTGTTAAGTGCCATCAAGTCAGTTCTGAATCATAGCAAATCTATGTACATTGCCTAGTCCTGAGTCATCCTAGCAACCGTTATTATGTTTAAGCCCATTGTTTCAGCCACTGAGTCAATCCATCTCCTTGAGGGTCTTCCTTTTTTTGCTGACCTTCTATATCACTGAGCATGATGTCCTTCTCCAAGGACTGTCACTCTTGATAACATATCCTAAGTGAGATATCTGACGATTAAGAAGACAAAAAAAGTTGAAATTTTTATGGAAATGGACTGCACGTCATTCTCCTGCATAGCTGTGGATTTGACTGGTGGGTTCAAATACTGATCTTTTGGTTAGGGCCAGATAGCTTAACCACTGCATCATCAGGGCATCTCCAGGGCTCCTGTATTTAATAATAGATATTCCTAATACCCAAGATGCTTCTGTCAGTTTGTCACATTTATATGTTGCTGTGATACTGTAAACAATGCACTATATTTCAAATACCAGAAAGGTCATTTATGGTGGAATAATTATCAGCAATTTCTAGTCTAAGACAGAGTGGGAAGAAGGACTACTGAAAACTTTATTCATAGAAACAAATCACTGTCTGATACAGCACAGGAAGATGAGCCCCTCATGTTGGAAGGCACTCAAAATACAACTGATAAAGAGCTACCTCTCCAAAGAAAGTTGACCTTAATGGTGTGGATGGAGTAAAGCTTTTGGGAGCTTTATTTGCTAATGTGACACAACTCAAAATGAGAAGGAGTAGCTTCAAACATTTATTAATAATCAGAACATGGAATGCACAAAGTATGAATCTAGGAAAATTGGAAGTCATCAAAATAAAATGACATCTGCAGTAGAGATGGATATCCTAGGAAGTGGTAGGCATTATGAATCAGACAGTCACATGGTCTACTACACCAAGAATGACACACTGAAACAAATGGCTTTGCATTCATGATTAAAAAGTGTATTTTAAGATCTATTTTAAATTACAGTGCTGTCAGTGATAATGTAACATCTATATGACTAAATGGAAGACCAGTTAAAATTTATACACCAATCACTAAGGCCAAAGATGAGGAACCTAAGATTTTTAACAAGTTCTGAAGCCTGAAACTGATCAACAGGCAATCAAGATGCATTGATAATTACTCATGAGAGGATAAAAAAGAGTTAGAAACAAAGAAGAAGGATTAGTGATTGGAAAATATAACCTTGGTGATACAAATGATGCTGGCCATCCCATAGAATTTTATAAGACCTCTGACTTATTTATTGCAAATACCTTTTATTGACAAGATAAACAGTGACTGTACATAAAAGTATCACCAGAAGGAAAACACAGGAATCAAATTGACTACATTTATGAATAAAGACAATATCATCAGTCAGAATCAGGCTAGGGGCATGCAGTGTGGAACTGACCATCAATTTTCTCATACACAAGTTCCAGAAGAAGCTGATGAAAATGGAAACAAGTCCTTGAGAGCCAAAATACAAACTTGAGAATATTCTATCTGAATTTAGAGACCATCCCAACAATATACACAAGGGATTTAAAAACAACAGTGAAATCAAGTTATACACACCAGTGTTCATTGTAACACTATTCACAATAGTCAAATGGTTGAAACAACCCAAGTGCCCATCAAAAGATGAGTGGATAGAAAAAACATGTACATACACAGAGAAGGGCCAAGATGGTGGACTAGACACACGTCTCCTCATTTCCCTCTGAGAACTAATGCCTGGAATTACAACTAAATGGAGCAACAGACATTCAGGGAGCCCTAGGATCTGGCATAGTGTTAGCAGATTTGACTAGGTACCAGTAATGGACTAAACTACCCCTCTCAAAGACAAGTCAGTGGCCGCTGACACCCACACCTGCTGACTCACCATTTTGGAGGAGTGCAGGTACTGATGCCTTGTTAACCAGGAGGCAGGGACTTGGCATAAGCCAGCAAACATGCCAAACTGTAGCTCTTAAGTAAACAGCATATAGTGCAGTAAGGAGACTGTGCATGGGATAGCCACATATTGAGAGCCCAGCTGATGACTGAGGGCACCACTGTCCCTCCACTCTCTCTTTTCTGAGTTGTTCCATAGACTCTGTGGCTTCACAGCAGGAAGAGAAGCTTGGACGGGATATCATCTTGGTTGGCGAGGAGGTGGAGTCACCCAGCCAGGGGCCTTGGCTGTAGCTGATTCTCGAGTGGAGGAGCAGCTCATCTGGCAAGTGCTTCTACAGCAGAAAAGTAGCACTTGAGACAATATGTGTTTAAATTTACAGTTGGGTCTGGCAGATGGCAGGAAGGCCCTGATCTCTCCTTACTTTGAACCATGTCATAGTATCCAGGGATGGCCTACGAAGTACCTTCATTGTCAACTGGAAGGCAAGGCCTCCCACACCTGAGGGTTTGACTGATTGGCAGCTGTCGGACAACTCCCTGCTAGGAAGTAAAGTACTCTTTTAAATAAGACCACCTGGAGAACTGATGGCTGAGTGGCCTGGTAGCATCTCTTCCATCCTTCACTGATCCACATCATAGAGCCAGCTAGTGGCCCTCCAGTGACTCCATAAGTAGAGTGCCATCTTTGCCAGCCAGGAGGCAGAGCCTGTCACCACAGTGAGTCCACCTGGGGCCAGTCACTACAGTACATAGAGATGACTGGTGACCAACTCCCCTCTTAGAACTGTGCCTGAGCTTCTGATGAGGTAACAGCAGAGATATCAAACAGCTTCTAGATGGCACACAGACAATAGTCGATTGCTAACCATTTAAAGAAACAGTCCACCGTGGCTCCAGAAAACTCCCAAAATAAACAACCAAAAAACTTCCCAGATGAAGAAGCCTTTCTAAAACTATTGAAGGTCAAGTACAAAAGAAACATATATAGAGTCATCCTAGATATTAAACAAAATGCAGCAGAAGAAAATGAAAAATTAAGTAAAGTATATGAACTGATGGAACATCAATGATCTGAAATATAGCAGATCAGTAACAAAATTACACAATTAGACAATTCAATCTAAAGCCAAAGGAGAAGAATTGAGGAGACATAAGCCAGACTTAGTGAACTTAAGGGTATAGCAACTGACACCAACATTTACGAGGAGAAATCAGAGAAGAGAAATAAGAAAAACAAAGAAGCATTAAGAAACATGCAGGACTCTATTAAGAGGATTAATCTACAAGCTACTAGAGTTTCTGAAGAGGGAGAGATAGATGAAAATACAAAGAGCATTGTTGTAGAGTTGCTGACAGAAACTTTCCTTGAAGTTGTGAAAGAAGAAAGAGACTATAGATACCCAAGACTTCTATTGAATGCCATAAAAACTAGACCCCAAAAGAAATACATGAAGATATATCGTAATCAAACTTAATAAAATGTAACACAAACAGAGGCTCTTAAAGGCAGCAAGGCTCAAAGCAAAGCTAACATTCACAGGGAAACCCTGTAGAGTTTTGTATGACTTCTCTGAAGAAACAATGTTGGCAAGGAGGCAGTGAGATGACACATTCAAAGCTCTGAAGGAGAAAAACTTCCAACCAAAAATTGTATGTCCTAAAATTTTTCTCTCAAAGATGATGGTGAAATTAAGACATTTGCAGACAAACAGAAGCTTAGAGACTGTAAAAACCAAACCAAAACTAGAAGAAATATTGAAAGAAGTTCTTTGCTTAGAAAAGCAAAAAAAATTAAAGTGTATACTTAAGAAGGCAATGCAGGACAAAACACCCAGAATCCTACTCACTTAGGGAAGTCAATAAGCTCAATCAAGACTACATTACTAAAAGAAGGGAACCAGTGATCATAACACAAAATCTATGATATCACCACACTAAAAAGGATATATTACAGTAGATATAGCCTTTTCAGATGAAGAAGAAATTAAAAAGATATGCAGAAGTTAAAATCCAGTTTAAACTTAGAACAGTAAGGGGAATCATACGAGTAGCCACAAATCAAAATAACAGTGTGACATATCAAAGCAAGAAGCATAATGCAGGAGTCTCAACAAACACAAAACCAACACTGAAAAAGATGAAAAGTCAACCCATAAACAAGAATGACCCAGAACAGAATATTAAGAAAAATGGAGAAAACATCAACAACACAAAGATAAATGCACCAAAATGAGCATGAAGTGTATACAAATACTTCAATAAAAAGACAATGAGTGATGAAGTGGATCAAAAGACAAAACCCATCTGTATGTTGCTTACAAGAAACACACCTAAGACTAAAAGATATGAACAAACTGAAAATCAAAGGATGGAAAAATATATACCAAACCAACAACATACAAAGAAGAGCAGCAGTGGCAATACTAATCTCATATAAAATAGTTTAATGTAAAATCCACCATTGTGGACAAGGATGGTCACTATTTATTGCTGAAATGTTCAATACATAAACAGGATATAACAACATTAAATATTTATGCACCCAATTCCAGAGTATCTAAATGCATCAAACAAACACTGACAACATTAAAAAATGAGAGGTCACTCCACAATAACAGTTGGAGACTTCAGCAGTCCACTTTCAGTAATGGACAGATCATCCAGAAAAAGCTCAGTGAATATACACAAGATATTATGGCAACAATTAACCAACTAGACCTTATCAACATGTATGGAACTTTTCACCCATCAACAGATAAGTACACCTTCTTCTCCAATGCACATGGAACATTTTTCAGAATAGACCATGTGTTAGGACATAGAATAAGTCTTGACAAAATCCAAACCACTGAATCATTGCAAAGCATCTTCTTGGATCATAAAGCCATAAAAGTTTAAATCAATAGCAGAAAATGGGTAGAAATTTGAACTCATGGGAACTGCTCAAAAATCCATTGGTTATAGAAGAAATCAAGGACAAAATAAAGAAATTTATGGAAAAGAAAACATGTACATACACACAATGAAAAATATGTAACTGACACAATATTATGTACCAGCCGTAAAGAGAAGCTACATACTAATAGTTTTGGTGACAACATGGATGAATCTCAAGGACACTATGCTGAAGGAAATACATGAATTGCAAAAAGACAAATACTTTATGATCTCACTTATATGAAATCAAAGAAAGGCAAATATATAGAGGCAAATTTATTTAGTTGCTATCACTGAAGGTGGGATGAGGAGCGCAGGACTCATTGTTTGGGAAGCAGTGAGTTTCTGTTTACGGTGAAAGGATATTTAACTCTGATTAGGGCAATGGCAGCAAAATATGATTAATTGTAGATAATAGCACTGAGATACATACCTGAAAAATGTTGCCTAGACAATGTGTTATGTGTTTTACATGTTATATACAAAAAAAAAGAAAAGAAGAAAAAACCACAGCACTGAAACTGCCTATGTACAATCAAACACTTCTTAAGATTTGTTTCCTTGGTTTGAAGGTTTAGGGTCATGGTTTCACAGAGCATTCTAACCAATTGGCCCAATATTAATTTTAGTGTTTCTGTTTCACCTCTTAGTTCATTCTGCAGTACCTACTGTTTTTAAAACTTAACAGTGGACATGTAAGGTACAGTAACTGGTCTCCATTCACCTGGAGCAGCAGAGGAAGATGGAGCACCAAGAACTGGAGGATACCTAGAAACTGGAAACTGTCCAGTTTCCTGCATGAACAACTGCCTCATTTTTTATGAGGCCAGAAGTAGTGGGTATCTAGCTACCATTACTTAACTATTTGATCCAAGTTTCTACAGAAGAATCCTGATTAGAAGGACAGAAGGGAGGGGTAATTTGGATCAGAACTTCAAATTCTCATAGAATTCGGACTTTCTGAGTCAATTGCCCTAAAGAAATCTTTAAATATTAAATTTTAAACCAAAGTTATCTACTAATGCCATCTTCAAACCACAAGACAGTTTAGCTTAACTAAAAGAGTGCCTGCCTTGAGCACTGTGTTCTTGAGAAGAATTATCTGTATCAGATCGAATTGACAGCAGTACCTCAAAAGGGTAGATGAACGGCTTACAGGGCGTGAGTTTGTGCAGACTATAGTCAAATAACTCAGAAAAAAATGCCAAGAAATGTGACCCAAATTGATAAAAAAAAAAGTCACTAAACTGTACACGTACAAGTTGTTCAACTGATGTATGATGTTTACTGTGTATACCTTCCCCAAAAGTAAAAGAAAACTGGAAAAAGAAGTTAGAAAAGAGAGGTTGAATATAGGTTAAGGAAGCTGCATGCATCTGTTTATGGTTCAAGAGATCAAAAGTACATCATCTTATTCTAGAGGAAGAAAAAAGATAGGAAAGTAATTGAATCAGAATTCATAATTTTTATTTTATTTCTGGAGAGTAGGACTGAACACAGAGAATGGTTATCATTGCCTTTATGTGCTGTTTTGTTTCAATCTCTGAAAATTGTGTAAATGCTGAATTTATAAATAAATTACAACAGTGCATAGTTCTCATCCTAAAGTAATTTATTATGCAAAGTATATGCGCTTTATTAATTTGGCAACAGTTGGTCCAATTTTCTGGACCCCCAAAAGCTTAGCATCATTGTAGATCCCAATCTCTGGTCACTTACTGCACAAGGTAAAAAGTTAATAGTGTTGTTTTGCAATTCACCTTACTAAGACTCTTACCGTTTACCTCTGTCTTGATTTGGTTTATCATGTCATGCAAAAGCATTTCAAAAATATGTAAGTGAACATAATGGTAAATCTGTATTCTTCCTTATATGTGATTTAACTATATGTTAACCACTATGCTAACTTACATACTTTGAAACTTAATACATGATCTGACAGGCCAAATATAGATCTATGATTAATATACAAGAATGACATATTAATATGGTCTTGTATGAGTGAATCTTCATCCTGTTCTCGCTCAGCCTGATTAGAAGAGATGCTGAAGTAGACATGTGGCATGGACAATGGAATATACATTTTGATCTGGGAGTCATTGGTCATAGGTGACATTTGGCCATTATTAATTCTTTTAATACCTTAGACTTTCTTTAATAAAGCAAAATTATCTTCATACAAACTGTAGTTGCGAAGAATACAAAAGCAAAACAGCTTACATTGCTTCAGGGCTCATTACGCAGACAGTTCCTGGGCACTGACATCTGTAACTGTCGTCATAAGATATCCCCATATTTAGGCTCAGTAGCTGAACTATAATAATTGCAAGTGATTCCAGACCTATAGCTTTGGGGTGCTGGAAACAAACAAACAAAAACACAGATGTGTATGTGTACATTTGGGAGGTAATTAATTTAACTGAAGAAAAATGCAATTATCTTAAAATTCACATCACAAAATGCAATACAGGCACATAATATGTTATCCGTAGCAATGCCCTCCATGTGGATCTAACTCCTAAGTCACAGACACCATTACCAGTATAAGAAGACTACATGAAGTAAAGTCTGAAATTTTATTAAAATTTAACTGGATAACATTTAGTAGTATTAGCACATGAAAAAAATTCCCAATACAGCTTGTTTATTGTGTACATAACAGTAGTTCTCATGAAACGGAAATCTTCAGAGACACACATATATACATATACAGCAATGCTAGGCACCAAATCATAAATTATGTTCATTTATAGCTTAATTATTTGGAGATATTATTTTACATGAATGTGCATCATTTTTCTTATATTATTTTTGCATTAATTTATGTTATGGTGATAATTATAATAAGTATAGTGCTTTTCAATAGTTGTTTAAACTTTATTTTCAATACTAAAGTCTTTTTATAATTTTTATTTAGTTAAAAGGTACTTCTTCTAGGCGGAGTCAAGATGGCCGACTAAGCCCACGTCTCCTTCTATCCTTCTCGAAACCAAGACCTGAATTGACAATCAAACAGAGCCTTCTGAGCACCTAATCAGCCTCAGGACACGGCACAGAGCTGTTAATTGGGACTTCATACCACTCAGCGAAAAACCTCCTCTCTTTCGCTGACTCCCGCTCCTGGCTAGCCCCGGCTCTCACAGACAGATGGTAAACGCACCATTGTGACTTTTTTTCCTTGGTCTCGGCTGGTGGGCGGAGCTGGGCCTTGCCTGGTGGCTGGACTCAGACACGCTGCTGGGGGGATAGGCAGGCCAAATTTCCACATTCTGACAGACAGGCTCGGGACTCTGTTAATCTAGACACTTTGAGCCTTTCGTTTTGTAGCTGCCTCAGTGGGGTTTGTGCGGAACTCCGAGGTCAGGGTGTGGGACGTCATGTTGGTACCGAGATTTTAGCGGGACCTCGTTCTTAGCCTGGGAGCCAGCGCCTGCAAACGGGACAGCGCTTCTCCGACAGAAAAGTAGTGATTTTGCATAGTTCTTCCTATGCTGGGGGCCCAGGAACAGAAGCAGAGGAGTCGCTGCCTCTGGGCACCTTTAGCCCCCCTGTCTGCTGCCTGTGTGAAGGACGCCATCTTGGGTACGGTGGCCACAGCTGGACCTAATTCTTAGCTTGGGAGCCAGAGCCTGCCCACAAGAGAGCACTTTTCTATCACAAAACCAGTACTCGAGGCAGTGTTGGATAAGGCTAGGCCCTGTGAGCAGAGGCCACCAAGGCACTAGCAGTGCTGTATTCTGAACTAGTTTGTTATCATCTGGGGTTGGATACAGTGGTGCTTACTTTGTCAGATGGGAAGAGGGACCTCTACACCTGAAAATCTAACAGACTTATGAACTGGTCAGATACCTTTTGCTTTACATTTGAAGACAGCCTAGAGAAACATTTGCAATCCATCCTCACAGTACCTCTTCCAGCCTCTATATACTCACATGGGACCCAAAAATCAACAGACAATTGTGGCATACAAGCAATCACTCATGGCTTCAGAAGGCTCCCAAATAAAGCAACCAAGGAGTTTTCCAGATGAAGAAACTTTTATGAAAGCATCAGGAAGTGAATACAAATTGATTATATACAGGGCCCTTCTAGACCTTATACAAAATGCAGCAGAACAAAATGAAAAATTAAGCAAGTTGTTCGATCTGATGGAACACCAGTACTCTGAAATCCAACAGATCAAGAAGAAAATCAAACACATAGAAACTTCCATGCAAACCCAAGAAAACAGAATGGAACAAATGGAAAAAAGAATTTCTGACTTGGAAGACAGAGCTACTGATGCCAGTGTCTATGAGCAGAAATCAGAAAAAAGAAACAAGAAAAATGAAGAAACATTAAGAAGCATGTGGGACTCTATTAAGAGGAACAAACTTCGATTAATTGAAGTCCCTGAACAGGGTGAGACATCTGAGAACACAGAAAGTATTGTTGCTGAGCTGCTGAAAGAAAACTTCCCAGAAATCATGAAGGAAGAGAATATAGACATCTCAGATGCATATCGTACGCCACCTAATATAGATCTCAAAAGAAAGACTCCAAGACATATTATAATCAAGCTTAACAAAATGAAACATAAGCAGCAACTCTTAAAGGCAGCAAGACTCAAGGCAAAGCTAACATTCAGAGGAAAACTCTGTAGGCTCTCGTCAGATTTCTCAGCAGAAACCATGCTGGCACAGAGACAGTGGCACGACACAGTCAAAGTCTTGAAGGAGAAGAACTTCCAACCAAGAACTATATATCCTGCAAAACTATCTTTCAAACACAAAAATGAAATTAAGACATTTCCAGACAAAGAGAAACTAGAGACTTTGTAAAAACCAAACCCAAACTACAAGAAATACTGAAAGAAGTTCTTGGCTTTGGCTTAGAAGAACGAAACCACTAACTTTATATTTTAGAACGACACGCTACTCAATACTCTACTCATTTAGGGAAGGCTCCAAAGTAAATCACAGCTTTGATTTGGAAAGAAGCAATCCAGTGATCATCATGAAAACTATGGTGTCATCATAATAAAAGAGGGATATACTACAGTCGTTACAGTGCTTCCAGATGGAGAGGAAGATGACCAGACTGATAGTAATTAAAATTGGGTTTATAAATAGTTTATTAAGGGGATTCATAGGGGCAGCTGTAAAGCACAACAAAGATGTATCATACTATTTCAAGAAATCTAACACACGAGTCTCAACAACTATAAAACCAGCTCTGAAAAAGGTGAAAAATCAACTCACAAAAAAGAGTGTCTCAGAACAGACTAACAAGAACAACAGAGAAAATATCAACATAAAAATAAACGTATCACAATGGCAGCAGTGAACACATACCTATCAATAATTACGTTGAATGTGAATGGACTGAATGCTCCAGTAAAGAGACGCCGAGTGTCACTTGGATCAAAAGACATGACCCATCCATATGTTGTCTACAAGAAACTCAATTGAGACCTAAAGACAGGAACAAACTGAAAATTAAAGGATGGAAGAAATATATATCAAGCTAACAATGAACAAAGAAGAACAGGGGTGGCAATTCTAAACTCAGACAAAATCAACTTTAATGTCAAATCCGCCATTGTGGACAAAGATGGACACTATTTATTGCTGAAAGGTTCAGTACACAAGCAAGACTTAACTATATTAAATATTTATGCACCTAATGTCAGAGCACCTAAATATGTTGAAGAAACACTGACTATGCTCAAATGAGAGTTAGATGACTCCACAATAATAGTGGGAGACTTTAACACTCTACTCTCATTACTAGACAGATCATCTAGAAAAAAGCTCAGTAAAGATACAGAAGACCTCATTGACACAATTAACCAACTAAACCTCACTGATATATACAGAACTTTCCACCCCTCAGCAGACAACTACACCTTCTTCTCCAGTGCACATGGAACATTCTCCAGAATTGACCACGTGATAGGCCATAATGCAATGCTCAACAAAATCCATACCATTGAATTATTGCAAAGCATCTTCTCAGATCATAAAGCCACCAAAGTTGAAATCAATAGCAGAAAAAACAGAGATAGAAAGTGGAACTCTTGGAAACTGAACAACATCTTGCTCTAAAAAACATGGGTTATAGAGGAAATCAGGGATCAATTAAAGAAATTCATGGATTCCAATGAGAACGAAAACACTTCCTATCAGAACCTATGGGATACAGCCAAAGCAGTGCTCAGAGGTCTGTTTATCTCCATAAATGCACACATCGGGAAGGAAGAAAGAAACCAAATCAAGGAACTAATTCTACAGCTTGAACAAGTAGAAAGAGAACAACAGAGGAACCCCTCAGGCACCGGAAGAAGGGAGATCATAAAGATTAGAGCAGAGCTAAATGAATTAGAGAATAGAAAAACAATTGAAAAAATTGAAAAGACCAAAAGCTGGTTTTTTGAAAAGATCAACAAAATTGATAAACCACTGGCTAAACTTACTAAAGAAAAGCAGGAAAGGAAACAAATAACCCAAATTAGAAATGAGAAGGGAGTTGTCACCACAGATGCAACAGAAATCAAAAACATCATAACAGAATACTATGAAAGACTGTACTCTAACAAATTGGAAAACCTAGAGGAAATGGACCAATTCCTTGACTCATACCACCTACCCAAATTATCACAATGTGAAGCAGAACAACTTAATAAACCCATCACAAAGGAAGAGATTGAAAAGGTCATCAAAACACTGCCAACCCAAAAAAGTCCGGGACCAGATGGCTTCACGGCAGAATTCTACCAAGCATTTAGAGAAGAGTTATCCCCAATACTATTGAAACTATTTCACAGTATAGAAAGGGATGAAGTACTCCGAAACTCATTCTATGAAGCCAGCATAACCCTGATACCTAAGCCCGGGAAAGATCCAACAAAGACAGAGAACTACAGACCAATATCACTAATGAACTTAGATGCAAAAATATTCAACTAAATTCTTGCCAACAGAATACAACAACATATCAAGAAAATAATCCATCATGACCAAGTGGGATTCATACCAGGAATGCAAGGCTGGTTCAACATCAGGAAAACAATTAATGTGATTAACCACATAAATAACACAAAAGACAAAGATCACCTGATTTTGTTCATTGATGCCGAAAAGGCATTTGATAAAGTCCAATACCCATTCATGCTAAAAACTCTTAGCAAAATGGGCATAGATGGCAAATTCCTCAACACAATAAGGGCCATTTATACAAAGCCAGTTGCCCACATCATCCTGAATGGAGAGAGACTGAAAGACTTTCCCTTGAGATCAGGAACTAGACAAGGATGCCCACTGTCACCTCTCCTATTCAACATTGTGCTAGAAGTTCTAGCCAGAGCAATTAGACAAGACGAACAAATAAATGGCATCTGCATCGGCAAAGAGGAAGTTAAAATCTCCCTGTTCGCAGATCATATGATTGTATATGCAGAGAACCCCAAGGAATCTATAAGTAAGTTACTCAAACTGATAGAAGAGTTCAGCAAAGTCTCAGGATACAAGATAAACATAAGTAAATCAGTAGGATTCCTTTATACCAACAACGAGACTGTTAAGGAGGAAATTATCAAATCTATACCATTTGTGATAGCCCCTAAGAAGATAAAGTACCTAGGAATTAATCTAACCAGAGAAACAACAGACCTTTACAAAGAGAACTACAAGCCCTTACTACAAGAAACTAAGAGAGACTTAGATAAATGGAAAAACCTACCCTGCTCATGGATAGGAAGACTTAACATTGTGAAAATGTCTATTTTACCCAAAGCAATTTATTTATATAATGCAATCCTAATACAAGTTCCAGCATCATTTTTTAATGAGATGGAGAAACAAATCACCAATTTTGTTTGGAAAGGGAAGAAGCCCCGGATAAGTAAGGTACTACTAAAGAAGAAGAACACACTGGGAGGCCTCTCATTAGCCGACCTTAGAACATACTACACTGCCACAGTGGTCAAAACAGCCTGGTACTGGTACAAGAACAGACAGATCGATCAATGGAACAGAATTGAGACCCCAGAGATGACACCATCTGCCTCCCAACAGTTGATATTCGACAAAGGCCCTAAGACATTAAACTGGGGTAAAAACAGTATCTTCAACAAATGGTGCTGGCAAAATTGGTTATCCATCTGCAATAAACTGAATCAAGATCCATATCTTACACCTTATACAAAAACCAACTCCAACTGGATAAAAGACCTAAATATCAAACCTAAAACGATAAAGCTCATCCAAGAAAAGGTAGGAACAACAATGGAAGTTTTAATACACAATGAGGACAGACTCCAAAATCTGTCAAAGAAACCTCAATCAACAGAAGAGAAAGTAGATAAATGGGAACTATTAAAAATCAAACACTTTTGCTCATCCAAAGACTTTATTAATAGAATTAAAAGAACACCCACAGAGTGGGAAAAAATATTTGGCAACTCTATGTCAGATTGACGCCTGATCTCCATAATCTATAAGATACTACAAAATATCAATAAGAAGAAGATAAACCATCCAATTAAGCGATGGGCAAAGGAGATGGACAGATACTTCACTAAAGAGGAGATCCAGGCAGCCAAAAAACACATGCGGACATGTTCACGATCTTTAGTTATTAAAGAAATTCAAATCAAGACAACAATGAGATACCATCTCTCCCCAACAAGATTGGCCATGATCCAGAAAACACAAAACAACAAATGCTGGAGAGGCTGTGGAGAAAGTGGAACCCTCCTACACTGTTGGTGGGGTTACAAATTGGTCCAGCCTCTTTGGAAGGCAATCTGGCACTTCCTTAAAAAAATGGATATTGATATACCATTTGACCCAATAATTCCACTACTTGGAATATATCCTACAGATTCAAGGCCTTTCACACCAACGGACACATGCACCAGAATGTTTATCGCGGCACAGTCCACAATAGCAAAAAGGTGGAATCAACCCAGATGCCCAACAACAGATGAATGGATAGGTAAACTGTGGTACATATACTCAATGGAGCACTACGCAATGATAAAGAATAACGATGATTCCAGGAAACATCTCCTAACCTGGTTTCAACTGGAAGACATTATGTTGAGTGAGAGTAGTCAGCAACAAAAGGACAAATACTGTATGAGACCTCTACGATAAGATCTCAAAAACAGACTTGTGTGTAGAAGAAAAGACTCTTTGACAGCTGCAAGGGAGAGGAGGGAGGAAGGGAGGGTGAGGGGGGGAGGGTTTAGTTTAGGTAGTTACTAGACATCTAGTTGGGAGAAAGCGGTGACAGCACACATTAGGAACAAGAACAACATTAAGTGGACTTCAGCATAACTTGAGTACTCCTTCCATCTTAATACTGCAAGGATAGAGTAGCTGGGGTGTGGGGTGGGGGCCATGCTCTTAGGTGAGTTCCAGGCCAATTGGCACACCTAGCATTTTGCTAAGAGAGCTCTCTGCACCCCACATTGGTGAGTGGCGTTTGGGGTCTTAAAAGCTGCCAAGCTGCCATCCGAGGACACAGCAAATGGTCCCAACTCAGCAGGAACGGATGCTCACCGAGGGCCTAAATGGCATGCGGTAAAGACAACTGAGAAGACAGCGAGACCCACAAGAGTGGGTGCCTACATCGACCTGGGACCGGAAGAACCGGATGGTGCCCGGCCACCACCAGTGATAGCCATGACGGAGCTCACAGAGAGGAGCCTCACTGGCAACACAAGTATAAAAAGAGGTGCATCATGAGATCTCCACTAAAAGACCTCAATTGATGGTCCAGCGGTTTTGGGGTTCCTCTGAGAGCATGGCCCCCGGCCCTGATGCTGCCCGTTCCCATAAGTTATAACAAAGGTCCACTCTTTGGACAGGAATGGAATGGACTTGGCAATGCAGAGTAACCATATATTGGAAGCACTTTATGGTTCTATACATCTATAGAATATCATCTTGCTGACCTCTGGCTGGAGGAAGGGGAGTGGACAGAGAGGAGGGGGAAGGAGACTGTTGGGAGGATGAGACATGTATGGAGCAGAGAGGAATAGTGTGCAGTCACCGGACAGGGAGAGCAGTGGAAGCTGCATATAGGGGGGCATGTAAATTTACATGTGATTGTACATTTTCACTCAGTTATGTTAAATAAAAAAAAAAAGTTACTTATTCTAGCATACCTTGGCCATACTAAGTTGTGCAAGTCTAAAAACAAAAAATGCACACCTGCCAAAATAGATCTAGTAACATTTTGATGAACATACTTCAAGACATGTTTCTAGTTTAACTACCTTCTTTTTGCCTCTCTAAATTAAGTTTCTATCAGTTTCTGCTCACCTCTCTAGCTCAGGAGCCAAACAGATTATGCCAAATGGTTTCTTTGCCCTCTGGTTTGCCTTCATTCAGTCTGATAGAGGGGAGAGGGTGGGAGGAGAGTGAGAGCAAGGTATTATGGCCGTAAAGGCCATGGTAGTTATGACTTGGCTATACCTTTAACTGCAAGTTCAGCTTCTGTCTGAGACCATTGAAATATGACTCTACCCTCCCCTGCCAAGTCTCAGGTGGCAACCAAATTTCAAATTTCTTTATTATTAGTCCCATCATAATGTACTCTCCTAAACCTCTTGTACATCTTTATCAACAGTCTCTTTATCAAATTATTGCCTTTGAATGTATATCTGTTTTCTGTTGGTAATTTAACTAGTACTACACAAATGGAAACAAGGAAAAGAAGAATGAGAGAGAGAAGAATAAAGGGAGTGACTGTGACAGTGTGAGGAACAAAATTAAGGATTCTCGTGTATTTCAAGAGTTTAAATAGTAGGATATTGATATAAATATGTTTACTTTAGATTATCTTCTTTTCAATAAATCTTTATACTTCTCTCTTTTTAGGAATCAAGATTCTATAAATGCCTGGTTGATAAAACTTGGTAATGTTGCTCAAATTTTCTACATTTTTGGTCTTAAAAATTCATTAATTATCCAAACATGGTTATTCCTGCAAGTAGCTCTTCCAATTTTTGCTGTATATATTTTGGGCGGGTATGTGGTTAGGTACGTACTGGCTCAGAATTATTATATAATGGTAGCAAAACTTTTATCATAAGGTAATAAATTACTTAAAATTCATATTGATCTTTTTTCCTTTAAGAATATTTTGCCGATTTATATTAATACTGAATATATCATGGACTGTCAAAAGAACCACAGTTCAGTCTTGGAAGAAACACTCTTTGGAACTGAGGATGGCAAGATTTTTTCTCATGTAATTTAAACGAGTCATCTTCATATCCTTTATTTTAATTTTTTTATGGGATTAATTAATGTGGGTCGAAACTTTTAAGAGTGAGAAATCAGGTAATTTCTGCCTAGAGAAATTGAAATTAAAACTTTTTAAACATCTGTTTTCAAATACATCCATTTGGATTTATTTATAATATTTTTCTTTGGGAGAGTGTGTCATATCTTTTAAATAATTTTATTTTATGTGGAACACATAAACACAGATACACATATGTGTGTATATGTATTCATTTTATATTATATTTGCATGTGATTAGTTCCTTCTTTCCTCCTGCTTTCACGATTCTGTCTTTGCCTTTCAAGATTGATGATTATCTTGGTGTCAAGAACTTTCAGTTGGCCCTAGTTGGTCTTCATTGAGACTTTTTGCTGTGTAGGTCTATTGGTTTAGTAATTTTTCTAGACTACCACTAAGACTGTATTCATTGTCATTTTGCTGTTGTTAGGTACCATCAAATCAATTCCAACTCACAGCAACTCTACTAGGTATGATGGAAGGAAACACTGCAAGATTCTGCGCCATCCTCCCAATCACTGTTACACTTGAGCTCATTGCAGTCACTGGTTAATCCATCTCACGTGGTGTTGCCTTCTTTTTCACTGACTGTCTGTTTTCTCAAACCTGATGTCCTTCTCTAGGGACTGATCCTTCCTGATAATTTGTCCAAAATATGTGAGACGTAGTAGTCTTGGCCATCCTTGCTTCTAAGAAGCATTCTTGTTGTTAGTCACTGTAGTCTCTTCACTTTACTTGTGTTGAGCTACTGTTTTGACAGCGTTTTCATCAGACGTCAAACAAAAAGAGAAAAAAATTCTGAGAAAGAAAATAAAATAAATAAATAAACATCTTAGGCTGGGTTTTCTAGGGAAGCAAAACCAGTAACACGTGTAAGTACAAGGAAATATTTATAATATAGATAGATAGATACAAATATAGAAAACAGCTCATGTAATCACAGAAGCTGAATGTCACAAGCTCTGGCACAAGCCTTACGTGGCCACAGAAGCTGAGGAACCCAAAGTCAGCAAGTCAGAGACCAGAGTTCTAGATCACCAGCTGTGCAGGTCAGTGGATCCCAAGCTGGTGGCGAGACAAAGCGACAGAGGCTGGCAAAACCAGGATCAGCAGCTCAGGGAGCAGGAGCAGGCAGAGGCTGGCGAACCCAGGATCGGCAGGTCAGGGAGCAGGACTCTCAAGTGCCGACTGCAAGGACTGATGAGTCCAACAGCTGCTAGTTAAGTCCCGGGACCAGACGCTGGAAGAAGAGAACAGGAGCTCCTGGCCACGTGAGCAACCAGTAGCTGTAGTGAAAGGTGGCGAGATGAGAGCCGTGGGACAGGGAGCCACCACAAATCCCGCCCTGCCACTTAATACAGCAGCCAAATTTGTAGTAGACAAGTTGACATAATCCTGACCACCACAATAAATAAATTTGCCAGTTTTCACACGGTATCTTCACTGGGATATTCTTTCAACATTTACCTAGGCTTTCTACAACTACACAGCTTTGCCTTAGCCTTACTTCCTGCTTGCACTGGACTTAGAGGTCAGCCAGTGGTGAATGCTTAAGCTCTTTTCCCGACATGTATTCTTGCTTTGGCATATCTATGGCTTTCTAAATTCCCCAGTAAGGATGGCTATCTTTGAATGCCTTAATTTCCCAAAGACACCCTGACCAGCTTTTCCTCTCATGCTTCCGACACTCCATTATATGTCTCCACCATGACCTTTTCCGAGGTGACTGTTAAGGTTTTCATTCCCCTTACAGTAATTTTGAAGAACGCCCACCACTTTTCTACCTTGACTCAATCCCAAGTTATGTAAAACAAAGACAAACGCCTTGCATCAGCTGCTCGTGTAGTCCCCAGAGAGATCAGAACAAACATGATTACTTGTGCATGTGAAGTCTGACAATTAAGTGTGCAAACTCATCCTAGAAATAGTGTTACACACATCACTGATGAATATCACTATGGTCTTCAAAATACTCCCCTTGGGAAGCTAGCATCAACATCAGCACCTAGTCCACCCTTCAAAGCAATTTTGGAACTCTTTTTCCAGAATGGCCATAAGAGCCGTTGTCGTATTACCTTTGATGTCCTGGTGGTAATAAAAATGTCTTCCTTTCAACATTTTGTGTATCTTCAGGTTAAGAAAAAAAGTCATTGCTGGCCTGGTCAGGTAAGCACGGAGGGTATTCCAAGACAGTTATTTGTTTACTGGCTAAAAACTCCCTCAGAGACAGTGCCCTGTGACCCGACGCATTGTCCTGATACAAGAGCCATGAGTTGTTGAAGAAAAGTTCAGACCGTTTTCATCTAACTGTTTCACACAACCTGTTCAGCACTTCAAACAGTCAACTTGGTTAACTGTCTAGTTGGTACAACTTCATGATGAATGATTTCTCTGATATAAAAAAAAAAAATGTTGGCAACATCATTTTGACTTTGGATTTGGACTGACTGAACTTTTTTGGTCATGGAAAATTGGCTAACTTCCATTGTGCACTTTTGATGCTTTGTTTCAGGATCATATTGGCATACCCATGTTTCAACACCAGTGACAACATGGCCCAAAACATCATCTTTCTTCTCCAAAAGGTCTTGGCAAACTTCGACTCTCCTTTGCTTTTCTTCATTGGTGAGCTTCCTGGGGACCATTTTTGTACATACCTTTCTCAAGCCAAGATACTCAGTTAAGATTTTCCTGTCTGTTCCTATACGGATGTTTACTTGGTCTGCTACGGTTCTCACAGTCAGCCAATGAGTTTGATGCACAATTCAATGAAATTTTGCAATGTTTTCATCATTTCTGCTTGTTCCTAGCTGTCCTGATCTTTCTGCATCAGTGATGCCTTCTCTCCCTTCAGAAAAACATTTAATCCATTTGTACACTGCCCTTTTCTTCATGGCATTATTGCCATAAATTTGGACTAACATGTCCGCAATTTTACTTTCAGTCTTGCCAAGTTTACCATGAAATTTAATGTTTGTTCATTGCTCTAACTCAAGCTCTGACATTCTTACAATGGCACACGAAAACATGCAACCGTGATAATGAATACCACTCAGCAAGACAACATCAAACTTCGACATGAACACAGCTGTGAGACACTGATATACCAAGGTCATGAAACCTGTCCCAGTTGTTTGTGCAGTGTTGCCCGTGTAAGTGCATGGTGATCAGTTCACAGACTTAATTGTCAGGCCTCATAAGGTTTTTCTCTACACCCTCTAGAGTGAGCGACCAGTGTTTTACACAGGTAGCATGAGGTGACATCTTTAACACTGTAAGGCAAAGGCAGCCAAAAATGCCACAAAATTATCCTTCCGTTTTCACATTAAATCTTTCTTTGGCATTTGGCTGACTGCTGTAAACTTTGGACTATTATCCAGGGTTCTGCCAAAGTCATTTCTGACAGTGTCTGCTTGTATTTTGATATTTCCATGCAGGGATATGCCCTCGGAACTGACTACCCTGCCACATTCACTGACTTCACCCATAGCGTCTCTTCTTTATTCATGAATACTATTTTTTTCTCACTTCTTTGACAATATTAAAAGTGTTGTTCAAGTTTTAGTCCATATGCATAGTTTTCAAAAGAGATTTCTTCTAACATCCAACCCTGCCCCACTCCCTGACATTTGTAGGTAGTGGTTTTTAACTTGCTTTTAGGAAGTTCTCTCAGACATCTGCCAACTCTTCTTATAATGCTCAGAAACAACAACGAATATATTGCCTTGGAGTAGATTCTGATTCAGTGTGAAGCTGCAGGACAGAGTTTTCAAGGCTGTAAGTCTTTTTGGCAGCAGACTGCCAGATCTTTCTCCCACACAGCAGCTGATCCATTTCGACTGCTGACCCTCTGGCTCCCGGCTGAGTGTGCTTTAACCATTTCTCCATCAGGTGCCCTCACGAACTCAAAAAGCTGATTGAAATATCTGTTAAAGCTTGTCGACTTTCAGTTTCAATGTGCTGCAGTCAAAACCTAACTTGGGAATCCCTCAAGGGCACTAACTTTAATTCATGTTACTGTTAGATTCCCTAGACTCTTCTTATTCTCTGCCTAACAGTCATGATATTGGTGCTCGAGTTCTTGGAGCAGTATGCGCTCAGAGAACTTGTGGAGACTCAGCAAGCAGCATTTAGTATCTCTAAAGTTGATCTCAATTTTTTAAAATTGTCCCTAGACCAACAACTTAGCCCAGCACCCTGTGACTCAGAAAAATCTTTATTACATATTTCTGTCAACTTGGAACAAAAGTTTCTGCTCCACAGTCAGGTGGGGAATAGTATCTAACAGCTTCTCAAGTAGCTGATATACTGTTTGCCTTACAAGATTTCCCAATTTTTATTTCCTGAATTACCTGCTAATACCATACTTTGAGACTTCTGGGAATCTGATGGATCAAATTAGGATATAGATTTCCAAAGTCAAAGTTTTTATAGATGCTGACTCCTCTGTCCTTGTAGATTTATGTGTATGTGTGTGTGTATACATATACATATATGTATACATATGCATATATGTATACTTATACGCATATGTATACATATATGTATATATGTATACACATATATGTATACACACACACATATATAAACACTGCTATCAAGTCGGGTCCATTATATACATATATTCTGTTTTAATCTAGTTCAATACCTTTAGCATACTTTCATGAGAAAATACAATAAAATCATTTGATCAGCTAGAGCTGTGTACCACATAACGTTCGTTTGGGCAACCTTCAACTGCAGATACGCCTCTTGTCCCATAAGGCCATAACAGAGTTCAGAAATCCAGATCAGAGAACAGCATATAGCAGACATAATCAGATGTAGTGAATCCAACAGCTTCTTGTACCTAGCACATGTATGTCAAGTCTCTTGTGTACAAAGAGATTGTGCTGGTGGTGTATAATGAGTGGAGCAGGGCATATATAACCTATAATACATATGTCTTAATAGTCATAATAAATGCTTATGTTACTGGCTTGTTATGTATACTGTACTGATCTTTCTAGCTCTACTTTAAAGTGAACTTTCCCTACCTACAAATAAAAAATTTACTGTATAAAGGTATCTGCATAAAGGTATCATAGCCAGCAAGCAGCATCTAAGCTCATATATGGTGCGTCTTAAGTGTTGTAGCATTCTCTCTCTGCTTAATTTTTTTTTGAAACTATTATCATGAAGTGCATCACGGCTCTGACATGTGGCAAAACCAGGGCTAGTGATAGCAGCAGGATACCATACAGTGCTTGCACAATGTCCAAATCACACAATGCCTTATTTCACAGAACATACTAAGCAATGGTTAAGCAAACGTATGACTGTGTTGTGACCTAGAAACAATCTCTTGTATTATTTTTCTCTGTGTGATGTATTTCTGAGACAGGGTACATTGCTATTTTCCCTTAAGTTAATTACATATTACTTCGTATGTTTTTGAGATTTATCATTATTAGGTTGAAATCTTGGTGGCATAATGGTTAAGTGCTACATCTGCAAACCAAACGGTTGACAGTTCGAATCTGCCCGATGCTCCGTGGAAAGTGTGGAGCAGTTCTACTCTGTCCTATAGGTTTGCTATGAGTCATAATCGACTTGACAGCACTGGATTTGATTTTTGGCTTTTCTTATTATTAGGTACACATATGTTTATGAATTTCTTCTTGTTTTAGTGATAATGAGCTGTGTGCCTGTTACTATTTAGGATGCATTTTATAATAATTTCCTTTGTCATATGTACTTTCTTGGTTCTTCTTTGACGGGAATGTATTTTACTATTTTAGATTCACCTTCACTTTGTCTTTTTATGTAAAGGACTATGTCTGAAACATTTTCACTTTTAAATCAATCAGATAATCCTTATTTGGTGAGTTTAGCCTATTTACATTTACACAATTGCTGTTACATTAGGGTAATTTGATATTTTCTATTCATTTTACATGAAATTACTGTTAGGCTTTTTTCCTTCAGCTGCAGTTATATTTCTTCTGCCGCATTACCTTACAGCTTGTACTTTCACTCTTATTATTCTTACATAATTTCAGCACCCAGTTCATACACTTCTATCTTTTTCTAAAACTTATTACTGTCTGTGCTGTTTGACAACACAAGTCATAGCATGCATTCATGTCCTTTCTCTCTCTTTTACCTCTCTCTAAGTCAGCACACTGTCATAGACTAAATTTTGGTTTACTGTAAACACTTTCACCACAACTACCAGCCCAGACACAGATATTGTTTAAGACAACAATACTATTCATAAATATTGTTCATTTTTATTGTTACAACTCTTACAGCCATTTCTGGATTTAAGTCAATTCTACAAATATGTTTTCAAAGTGAGTTTTCCCTTGGCAAATGTCTTGAGGCCTTGTTTGCCTGAGAGTATTTTCCCTGTACCTTATATATGAATGGAAGGAACCTGGATAGTGCAATCAGAAAGGAAACCCTGGTGTGTAGTGGTTAAGTGCTGCATCTGCTAACCTAAAGGCTGTCAGTTCAAATCCACCTGGAGTTCCTTGGAAACTCTACAGAGCAGTTCTATTCTGTCCTATAGGGTCACTATGAGTCCAAATAAACTCAATGGCACTGGGTTTTTATTTCTGGTTTTGGTCCTAACCTAAAAGACAGTGGTTCAAAACTGACCAGTGGTTCCAAGGAAGAAAATCTTGATTCCTTCCATAAAAATTACAGCTAGAAAACCCTAAGAGAGCGGTGCTATCCCATAAAACAAGGTTGCCGTCAGCTGAAGGTTGATTTAACAGCAGCTAACAACACAGTTGAGTAAGCAAAAATTGCAGCATTTAGATTGTGCCTTCTAAGTACTTTTCTTTCAATACTTAAAAGAACAAAGTCTCTTTGCATCCAGTGTGCCTTTTCTGTCTATAGAATTCTTCTTTACTATATGATTTTCTTTGTTTTAGAAACAAAGCTGTTTTCCATTATTAATGTACACATTTATCTGTTAATTTTGATCTTCTCTGTGCCCTTTACTTTAGACTATTTGCTTTCATGCCCTCCTGCCAGATGTTGCAGCAAGAGGGACCATAGTGAGACTACAGGAAGGGTTTCCCTGAATAGGCTTCTTGATCCGGCAGTGGCCTGAGACAGTGTTCTATGAATTCTGTGAAATTGAAGTATATTATTCCTTCAAAATTTTCTTAGGTCTTTTAAATTTTTATATATTTTACTCTTAGTACCTAGAGAGTAGCTCTTGAGTTAGGGTTTCTTCTAGAAACTTCCAGGTAGGAGTAGCACTGAAAGGATGTAAGGTATGACATTAAATCCACGAACTTAATTGTTCTGAATGGTACATAACTCGTTGTTAAATATCGCTATGGTCACCTTTGAAGTACTCCCCTTGGGAAGCTATGCACTGATGCCAGTCCCTTGTCCACCTTTCAAAGCAATTTTGGGATGCTTTCGGGAATGGCTGCTGCACACTTGGCCAGATTCCAAACTTTATTGTACAGTTGTCTATGTCTCCCTAGTCACTGGATCTGGCCCCGGGTGACTTTTTTTCTTTACCCAAAGATAAAGGAAATATTGAGAGGAAGACATTTTGATGACATTCAGGACATCAAGGGTAATACGACGACAGCTCTGATGGCCATTCTAGAAACAGTTCCCAAATTGCTCTGAAGGGTCGACTCGGCGGTGTCATCGGTGCATAGTTTCCCAGTGTATTTGGAAGGTGACTCTAGCAATAGTCATCAATGACTTCCTGGTTGAGTTCGCAAACTTAATTGTCAGAGTGCATAGTCCCTAAATTGTATTCCACAGCCCTGGAGGAATATTTAAGAATAATGCTGGGTGTTTAAACTCCACAGCGCTAAGTTTCAACTTTCTTTCCCCCCCCCCACCCCTTAAAATCTCACTTCTATGGCCACTGACTGTGCGTGGTTTTTCCAGTGAAAGATTAGGTAATAGATTATCCCAAAGAAGTGTGAGTACAAAGAAGACAATTAGAAGAGCTTTTCTCCAGTTTTTCCCTTACCAACAGAGAGTGCTGTCCTCTGTTCATAAGCCCCCTGCTTTTCATCAAGTTATGGCAGAAACTCTGTGTACCTAGCCTGCCTTCTGATAACCGGATTTCCCCTCTCCTCTTTGTTAATCTGTGAAATGGCTTTTCTATGTGAGAACACTATGGCCTTTCAGTGTTGCGGGTGACTGGTTAAATCAGCCAAATTCTGGCTTTTGAGATTAAGTAAATCACTTCCCATGAAGAAAACCCCTATTTTCCAAAGCATGATTTATTAATTATAAAGACAAAATTGTCTCCTTTCAATTGCTTTTTTTGCACATCTTTAAACAGGTCATACTTTTTAAATGAATTCATTGCCTCCTTAAACTCTAGAAGGCATTTTAAAGAAACAAACAAAAAAGGCAGGCTTTCTTATGTCAAAATAGTCATAGTATTAGGCAACAGTTACAAAAACATACCAAATTTGAGTACACTGACATTTTCTACTAAGATGAATAAGGCTAGCTAGGATACAGCTTAAAATTGCACATTTTGTTCAGTTATTTTTCACGTATGACCAATCTTAGGCTGCATTCTCCAAAGAAGGAAAACCAATGATGTGGACACATTCAAAGACTTATTTCAAAGAAACGGCTCCCACTATCGTGGAAGCTAGCAAGTCCCAAGTCCATAGGTAAGGGCATCAGCCTGGAGGCTTCTGCTGACTCAAGTAGCTGCCAAGGGCTGACAAATACAGGAGCAACTGGGCACTAGTTCAAGTCCCCTAAACCAGAAGCCAATTGATAATGAGCCAGATGCAGGATCCACAGCAAGGGAGGAAACTGTCAGAACATCTATATATATTTGGGTGCAGGCCACACCCCTGACAAAACTCCCCTTATGACTGATTGGCTGATCATATTATGGAGGATAACTACATCGTTACGTAAGTGCCAAACTACATCATTACATAACTATCAAATCACTGAGAATCACAGCTCAGCCAAGCTAACACACAACCTTAACCGTCACATGTCCCAGAAGCATTTCAAGGTAAAGGATAAGAATTGTTAAAAAGTTGCATTTTAATCTAGTTCATAACTACTTTACCAGCATAATAAAATGAAAACAAACAAACAAAAAACTACACTTCCAGTTAAAATAATTATTCAATACTAAAGTCATAAAAAATTGATGAGAATGTAATAATATAACTTAAATAGAAGAGAATCCTTAAAAATAACTTTCTAAAAAAGGATAGATTGAACATATGAGAAGAGCAGAGAAACAGATCCTAGAATTTTTTATGCAATAATAATAAACTTAGAAATATCAACTAAGGAAATCTTTAACCACATATTAATCTACACAGCACTGCATCTATATATCTCAGCCAAGCAAAGGCCACCAGACCATACCAGAGCCACAGCTCCTCCGTAGTTGCTGTCACACATCTTTCCTTGAAAGGTTGCACCAACATAATTTGAATATTCTCTGTAACTTAAGTTTAAAAAAAAAAAAGCATCAGAATTTCAACTTAGAAAAGCATCAGAAAATTTTAAAACCAGAATCTTGTAAAAACAGACACTTAATATTCAACTTATGATTGTAAATTTTGTATCTTTATATTAACCTAGATGATATTTCTACCTCCCATGCACACAGCCAAAAAGCTTCTCCTGCTTTTAAAAATGGTAATAAAATACATCTAAAAATAAATTACAAGTGTGTTTCCATATGAAAGTAGAAAATAATGCAGATTTAACTTTTCTGTAGTGATTTTTAAAGTAAAGAAACAAATTCAATAACTTCAAAATAATCAGTGAGTAAAAGGTCTTTAAAATTAAAAACCTAAGTAAATGCAGTTGATAAACGGGCAGAGGCACCCTGTGGACTAAATTCACCACTTAATTAGAGTTAGCCAACTAGAGCCATGCAAATGTATGCCTTACATACATGGAAGATAGTAAGAAGGATTAGAAACATATATATATGTATAAAATACATACATTATGTATAATTATATACTTAAATACATATAAATGTACAACTGAATGCAAGGTCTGACAATTAAGTCTGTAAAATTAATTGTTCTAAGTGTTACATACCTCACTGCTGAGTATCACCATGGTCACCTTCCAAGTACTCCCCTTGGGAAGCTGTGCACCAACACCATCACCTACTCCACCCTTCAAAGCGGTTTGGAAACCGTTTTTGGAATGGCCATTGCATATGCTGGCATGGCAGCAAGTTTACAAAATTAGTTGTATAGTTGTCTGTAGGGAGTTTTTAGCCAGTAAACAAATAAATGTATTGGCTTACCCTCTCTGCTCACCTGATCTGGGCCCAGTGACTTTCTTCTTTACCCTAAGATAAAGGAAATATTGAAAGGAAGATATTTTGATGACATTCAGTCCATCAAGGGTAATAAAACAACTCTGATGATCATTCCAGAAAGAGTTCCAAAATTGTTTTGAAGGGTGGACTAAGCACTGGCATTGGTGCTCAGCTTCCCAAGGGGAGTACATGGAAGGTGACCATAGTGACTTTCAGCAAGGAGGTATGCAGCACTTTTTGTAGGATGAGTTCGTGAGCTTCTTTAGCAGTCTTCACATGTATGATACACACACATATTGGAATAAAATACAGCCTGAATATTGATACAAGAAAAATAGAAAGCTTATTAAATAGAAGTAGAGAGTTACGTATTAGAAATATCATGCCATGTGAATACACTATAGTACAGGCATTAAAATATCCATTCATGTTTCTGTATATTTGTTATTTTTCTCTGGGCAATAAACTAGAAGAGAGCCAAATTAGTGTATTTATAGAACTCAGGTAG
This sequence comes from Heterohyrax brucei, assembly GCA_028571685.1. Classification (NCBI taxonomy): domain Eukaryota; kingdom Metazoa; phylum Chordata; class Mammalia; order Hyracoidea; family Procaviidae; genus Heterohyrax; species Heterohyrax brucei. The sequence continues at coordinate 64,475,434 of CM053160.1, read as the reverse complement.
ATTTTGCTAGTGTTATGAACAGTGACATTTAAGGACATGTCGCATTCTGGTAACAAGACTGAAAGAATAAGATTTACTTACAAACTAACTAACAGAATGATACTAATAATTCCACCGTATTGACAAGAAAAGATTCCAATGTTATATGTCAGGAAAAAATGGCATACATTCCCTCCGTCAGGGCAATCAATAGTCAGAAATCAGAAAAGATATGGGTTCACTTTCTTTGTTAAGCTCTAGTAATGCTAAGATATGATGCTTACACAAGTAAGAACGCCACATCATGTGGACGCAAAACAAGATAAGACTTTTTCCATATTAAAAATCTGTGTAATAACTCATTAGCATCTCCAGTAGTCAAAATTTTATTTTCATCTATCCAAAGTTCCAGTGAAGATAGCGTTACGGTAACATTAAATGAAGCAAAAATCTAAAATAGAACACACACAGAAAATGTGTTTAAATATTATGGTTTAAATAGATCTGAGAATACACTCAAGAATATGAACACTATATTGATAACAAATACTTAATAACTAAACTGAAGGTCAGACTGGAACTGTTAAAGTCTATTAGTAAGTAAAATAGTACCACTAGTAATACAAGGAACATTTAACAATTTTAGATGATTTCACTTCAGCCTGGCTTGCACCAAGTGTTTTATATGATTAAATTCCTATGACTTAATTAAAATCAACCCAAACCCATGGCCATGATTCCAATGTACAGCAATCTATACAGATCTACAGGATAGAATAGACCACTTTATAGGGATTCCAAAGAACATCTGGTAGATTTGAACTGCTGACCTTTTCGTTAGTAGCCATAGCATTTAACTGCTACACCACCGGGGTTTCCACATATGACGTTATTATTTCTATTTTACAAATAAGAAAAATATAACTTGAAATCATTGTGTAATTTGTCCAAGTTCACTAAAGATTCATGCCCTGGCAATGTTAGATAAAGTAAGCTACAGTAGTTGTGTGTAAGTAACACAAACAAACACAAAAGCACTACAAACCAAATACTTACAGCGTTGATCAGTCCAATCAACTGGAAAATTTTTTCAGTTACAACAACTGTGTCGGAACCCATGTGATCATACTAAAAAATACAATTGCATTTAGATCTAAATGGATGCTATTTATTATTTAATGATTGCTATTCTTTTATTTAAAATTTAATATTAAAATTACGATATTGATTAGATGACTCTCATTCATTCTTAAACTGTATTTTATAACAATTGAAATAAAATAATACAAGGAGTATGGAAAACAGAAAATATTTAAAAATACAAAAAAAGAAAGAAAAGAAAACCCACAAAACAAGCATAAGTCTACCATCAATTTATTAACCAAAACATTTTTCAAAAAAGTTAGCTCTAAATTATATCACGTGAATGTTAAAAATACTTATTTTCCAAAAGCAAAATCTTAAATCGGAAGGACTGTCGATTGAACACACCTATTCAAAGCCATGCCTGACTGAAACATCGTTAAAACAATTACAAGTAGAAAGGTGAAAGCTCCAAGGAAACGAAATACGAAACAAAACTGGGAACCAAGAAAACATATATATCTAAGATATTTGTGTCATCAACAAGTGTAGTATCCTAATTCACCCCCGCAAACCCCAAAATATTGGGGATTAACTATGTCACTTTCTCTGAAAGGCAGAGAAAATGGCACTAAGTGGTGGTGGACTCATTCACAGCTCATTCAAGAAGTAGTTAAGTCAAGAAGAACTTCCAGAATGTTTAAGTGAATGCTTCCATTTATCTAACATTCTCACCACAATCACAGAAATGGAGACTGAGGTCAGGGAAAGCCAAGTAAGGAGAAGTGAGCCTGGCTGTGCAAACATCACACAAGTGATCCTTGGGGTGATGGAACTCTTCTGTGTCTCGACTGCAACATGTCAATATCCTTGCTGTAGACTGAAATATAGTTATTTCTAATGTTACAAATGGAGAGAAATTGCTTAAGAAACAAGCACACAGGATCTTTCTGTAGTACTTTTTACGACTGCATACTCATGAATTTAGTTATCTCAAAATAAGAATTTTAACAAAAGTTAAAGAACTAAAAGTAGTATAGTATTAGAAAGCATCCATTTATGACAGGATATAATAGAGTGAGAATAGACAAAGTAGTTACAAAACATGTAGAAAAAAATTAAAATGGCAGACATAAATAAAAACATCAGTAATAGCCTTGGTAGAATGCCCACTTATATTCAGTGCAGGCCACACAACTGGGGAAACTCCCTTTCAACAGATCCAATCGTGGAGGTGATCACATCGTATTAAATCTCATCCCAGACAGGATAGCAACGTCATACAACAGCCAAACCACTAACCAGCCAACTTAACCCACTTCCTTAAAACTTCACACAGCCCGTTGTTCATCTAGCCACGCTGAGCTAAGTCAGAGCTCCTAAATTAGACGGACTCTGTCCTTAACACTGCCAAACAGGCAAATGCCAGCCAGTGTAGGCTTACTTCCTTCTCCCACCCACCAACTGCCATCGAGTTGATTCTGACTCATAGCGACCTCATAGGGCAGAGTAGAACTGCTCCACTGAGTTTCTGAGGAGCACCTGGTGGATTCAAACTGCTGACCTCTTAGCAGACGTAGCACTTAACCACTACACCTTCTACATGCATTAATTCCTTGGAACAACTGACAGAATTTGTGGAGTTTATATACTAACAGTTACCTATTTATTATAACCAGAAAAAATACCATCTAAGAGGCAGACAGGACATGATCTGGAAGAGGTCACTCCAGGAAGCTTCTACTGTCCAAATGGACAGCCCCCCTACTCCCATCCTGAGAGGAGATGCTTAGGCCAATCCAGGAAATTTTAGGCGTTTCTGTATTCAGGGACTTTTATTAGCTTTATTGCACGTTAATGATCAGGGCCTCACTGCATGGTCACGATTGATTGGAACAGTGAATATGCACGATTAATTGTGTCATGCTCCACTCCCCTCCTAGTGCCAGCTGACCAGGTGAGGCCTCTGCACCCCTACTCATTTGCAAATGTTGCCTGGTGGTTTTAGAAGACAAAGACACTTCAGTTACTCGGGAAAATCCAAGGGCTATCTTTCAGGAACCACCGACAAAGTCCAAGCTGAGTTCTTTATCTCACAGGAAATAATGATATTTTCAACAAATGGTCAACTAGATAGCTACATGCAAAAAGATGAATTTAGAACCTTAGAACATGGATAAACTATACTGGACCACAGATCTTAAACTGCAGATATTTTACAAGAAAACATAGGACCAACAGAAAACACTTTCATAAACTTGGTAACAAAATTATTTCTGAAGTTTCAAATTTCAAGATTCCATTTTATGGGAATATCTTGAAAGAAACAGATTTCAAGAATGACTCCTCTTTTATCTTATTAATAGTTTTTTCCCTACTCTACAGAAATATTTATCAATGTAAAACTATTTCCCCTTTATATACTATACTGTAAATAACATCAAGCAACACTTTTAAAATTTAAAGAAGTGCTAGGAGACATGTTATAAATTTCTATAATGACTCTAAAATAAAACTATCCTAAAGATACTAACTATTTCTTATTTTTAAATTGCTAAAGAGTTGAGAATAAACATTTAATAGATACTTGATGACCAATTTGCTGCTGATACTATCAGTTTAAAAATGCATTAAAGTGGAGCTAATACCAAAATTATCATTACTTCTGTTATAACTTTATTCTAAATTATTTTGAAAATCCCTCATTGCTAGTATAAGTGATATGAGATCAATAAATCAGAATATACTTACCAAATGTTTTTCGACTACAACATGCATTTCTATAAACTGATGGAAATCTGATACTGACTGGAAAAAAAAATAAACAGGTTCATCTCAATATGTTACTACTATTAATGACTTAATGTTAAAAAATAAGACTTTACATATAAAAATAGAGCCATGGTGGTGCAGTGGTTGGATCTTGGCTGCTAACCAAAAGGACGCCACTTTGAATCCACCAGCCACTCCTTGGTAACCCTGTAGTACAATTCTACTCTGTCCTACACGGTCACTGTGAGTTGAAATTGACTCAACAGCAATGAGAAAAATAAATAAATAAAACAGAAATACAATCAGACGTTATAAGCAAAACCAGGTATTACAGAATCCTTTTAGTAATGATTTTCTTTATCAAACATTTAATTGAGTCAAAAAATATGTTTTTCTGCCTTCATTGTCCCACATTCTCACACTATTTTCTTCTCTGAAGAAATCTTCTGTTTCAGTCATCTGGTACTGCTCTAACAGATGCACCATAGATGGACGGCTTTAACACAGAGAAGTTTATTGTTACACAGTCTGGTAGGCTACAAGTCCAAATTCAGGGTGTCTGGTCCAGGGGAAGGCTTTCCATCTGTGTATGTTCTGGAGGAAGATCCTTGTGCTCCAACACTCTGGTCAGTGAGCATCTTGTCTCAAGAATGTCAGGTCTAAAGGACAAGCTATATTGGTTTCTTGCCAGTATTGAAACCAGAAGCTGAAATGCCCCGGGGTGTGGGGTGCTTAAGATCTAGGGCCTGAGAGTCATTGTTTCAGATCACTTCCAATTCTCAAGGAAAGACGTGACCTCTAAATTCCAGGAGACCCAGGTAGTGACACTGGGGTAGAGGTGATGGTACCCTTGGAGGTGCCACTATAGATTCCACTAACTGTAAGCAATGAATGACTCCCTTTGTCCTCTGTAAGTGGACTCTGAACAATGAGGAAGGCATTAAGCCGGAGGCTGGGGAAACCAGAGAAGTAACCTGTGTTTGAGCATTCTTCTTCGGGATTGCTGGCTGAATAACATCCAGCACCACTTGGTTTCCCTTAATGGCCGGTGATGGCCTGTGAGATTGTGAAGCATGTGGCACCCTTATTGTCCAGATGACCTAGAGAAGCCAAAAGATTAAAGGAATCTAGTCCCCTCCTGGAGCCCTTTTAAACTCCTACCTAGGCATGTGGTTTCTCCCTTTAAATACTGAGACCTTCCCTGACAAATTTGGACAAGCTTTGGGGGCAAGAATATCTTTTGTTCCTTTGCATGCTAGCATGCAAATAAACTTTTAATCACTCATCCAAAGCTCCTGTCTCGGTGACTGATTTCAGTAGCAGGTAGCGAGAACCCCAGGGACAAATTCCAGCAAGCCAGCCAGGAGGCAGCATTATCTGGGTTTGACAACCAACTCTGTGGTGGGGCTGAGAGATTGCTGAGTCCTCTCTTTATGTGGCCTGAATAACACTGGATCTCTGCCAAGCTATTCTCATTTCAGGGTGTTGTTGGCCCCTAACGGTGCTGTCTGAGAGTGAGTGACCAAACATTTTGGCGGGGGGGGGGGGGTGGGGTGGGGGGGTGGGGGGAGGAGGGATATTTTCCTGTTTTTAATTTTCTGGTTTGTGGACCCTGTAAAAAAACAGGAAATGCCTTGGGTTACATGGCTTCCATCCTCTGATGTTGAGGGTATAGAGCCTGGTTTACCTCTGCTGGAAAGTTCTTGGACTGTTGGTTTCTCTGTGTTTCTGGCAAGTGCGGTCCCTTGGGAAGGTTTTCTTAAGCTGGAAGTTTCCAGTGGTGAGCAGCCTCCGTGTGTTTCTGGCAAACAGGTCTTCTCGGTTTTCCCAGGGTTTTATCTCTGAGTAAGATGTATTGCTTGTGGTAGCTCCTGCTGGAAAGTTCTGGGGCCAGTGATGGCCCACCAGTGCTCTCAGCAGAGGGTTTCAGGTGCATGAATGAAAAAGCCAGCTTGGAACGTGTGTAGAAGCTAGTGTGTGTGAGTGTGAGGGTCTGGTTTGCTTAAGTGGGTGGCTGAGAGAATTTAAGGACCCTAAACCTTTAAACTTCCAAATTAATCTAAACATATGTAAATACGTCTCCTAAGTTACTGATTAGAGTTTCAGGGAAATCTCTTTTTAAAAAAGCCAGTTTATAAAACTTGAGAAGTTAATTAAAGACCTGGAATGTTTAAACAAGCTTTTTTTCAGTTACCGGTCCAGGATGACTCTCTGGACTTTTAGGTATTAAACTGAGCTTAATAGATACCCAGTATAATGTAAATTTAAATACTATTTGCTTTTCAAGCAACAAGAATATATATATACATGTAAACCTAATGAATGAGTTCATTTTTGCTGTTTAAGGAGTGTACTGTAAATGCTTATTGGAAAATGTTTGTTGGGTATGGTTAAAGGTTTCATTTCTCTAACATTTTTATGGTTTGGTTCATGTGATTTTTAAGAACAGTAATGTTAGACACTGGGTAATGAGGCTTTCTGATTTCTGAGTAAAACAGGAAATGCATTCTTTGAAGACAAAGATCTAGTCTCTCATTAGAATAAGATTCTTGAGTCAAAACTGAACCCACAAGGGGTGGGGGAAAAAAAGGGGGAAGAGCTAAAAGTTGTGGCACAGACAGGAGTCAAAGAGTGGCCAGTGGATGGCTTTAAAATGAGAAATTTTATTTTGCCACAGTCTGGTAAGCTAGAAGTCCAAATATAGAGTGTCAGCTCCAGGGGAAGGCTTTCTCAGGAGGCTCTGGGAGAAGGTCCCCATTGTCAATCATCCCCTAGACAGGAAGCTTCTGAGGCATAGGGACCCAGTCTTTTGCAAAGGACATGTTCAAAGCTCTTGGCACTGTCTGTTTCTGATGATTTGAAGTCGCCAAATCTCCACTTGCCTCCCTTTTCTTTACATATATTGTGCCCTACTGTGGCCCGAGGCACAATACAATCCCACACATTGATTCCTGCCCCACCAACACAACTGCTGCCCATCCTCCCTCATTAGCATCATAGAAACAGGATTTATAATGGAATATCATACAGTACCTAAGATGAGATCAAAGAATCCTATTAATGAAGTTCATGATTAAAAGGGGGAAATTGAGCATGTGCAACCCAAATTAACTCAGAATAACTGACATGAGATGTTGGCTATGTTAAGGCCTAAGGTCTGAGTTTTTGCATCAAAAAATGCAGCCTATAATTTCTGTAATTTTCCACTGTATCAAAAAAAATTGCTTTGTAAAAATTTTTAGAGAAGAATGTCATTTTGCTTGTTTAAGGGTTTGTTTGCTCACAAAAACACGCTATTTAGGAAACTGGGTCTAAAATAATTCTCAGAACAGATGCTTACTCAAGATAAAGCTTAGAATTACACATGTCTTCCCTGCACTCATGCAGGGAGGGTCTTATGGTTGTTTTGAGGCTGGTTAAAAGTTGATTTCTTTTTAACTTAAAAAGAAAAAAAAAAGACACGTTTATAATCTCCTACCACTCAGATGTGCCCTCACCCAATTTTGTAAATGTTACCTAAAATATCAACCAATCACTAAAATTTTATTGACATTCCCTATATTTTCTTGTAGGAACTCTCTGAAAGCTCTCCTTCTTGGATGACTTAGTTCAAAATCCTTTGGACTTAGTGCTTCATAATTGGAAAACTGCCTTGCCCCTGCAAGAAAAAAATCTTTGGTTTTAATTTCAACTTTGTTCTGCCATTTTGCTCTATGACATTGCACATTGTGTTTTTAGGTGCTCTTGAATTGATTTTTGATTTTGTTAGCAATTCCATGTGTCAAAAAAGAATTGCCTCATAGGATTTTCTTGGTTGTAATCTTTACAGAGGCAGATCATCTGAGGAGCAATTGGGTCATTCTTTCAGTTAGCAGCCATGCACTAATTGCCACTGAGCTGATTCCAACCCACGGGGACCTCTTGTGTGCAGAGTAGAAATATTTATCATGATTTTAGGGCTGTGATCTTCCAGGAGGAAATCTTCAGGTCTTGCTTTCAAGGTGCTTCTAGGTGGGTTTGAACTGCCAGCCTGCTGGCTAGTAGTTGAGAGCTTAATCATTTGCACCACCCAGGGTTCCTTGAAAGAGGCATTATCACTCTAAAATTAGCTGCCAAAATAAAGATCATCTACTTTCCTGCAGTTACTAAAGGTAGAGCAACCTCCACTGTTATTAGCCATTACTCCAACTCGCTTCCTTTTGCAGTCTATGTAAGAGAACTGCAAAGGGAATAAGATGGGGAATTGACCATTCATTGGCCATACGGGGAAGACCGAGGTATCTGAGATGAATATAACTACCTCACCCTAGCCATGTCTGTTACTACATGACATTTGTCTGTGTTCAATATGTGTTATCCAGTATGTTGAGATGGCTTTATCAGGAGTTAGAAGAAAATATGAACTAATGTTGAAAATATGCCAAAGTGTTTCATACAATAGTAACGCTAGGTAGATGATACATTTTTAAAGTATGAAAGAAAACAAACAAACAAACAAAAAAACCAAACCTGTTGCCATCCAGTTGATTCCAACTCATAGTTACCCCATAGGACAGAATAGAACTGCCTCATAGGGTTTCCAAGGAGTAGCTTGTGGATTTCAACTACCAACATTTTGGTTAGCAGCCAAGAGAGGTATTTCATTTTTAGATGGTACATCCCTATCTTAGAAATTCTAGAACATATATATTCAATAGCTAGGTGAATATCATTTGTATTTTATTACACCAAAACTTTAAAGTAATTGATATGGAGAAAGCAGAGCATTTGAAGGATAGAAAGTTTCAGGTCATAGGAACAGGATGTCACTAACTGTTGAAAGTGACATGCTTGGAGTTCTTAGAAGTCCAGGACTAGTTTTAAGGTCTAATAAATAAGTTATGAGATTTTTGGTACATATATCACAAAATATATGAAATAAATAAATAATTTGTTTACCAGAGACAACATGTTATTTATACTGTTGTGTAAGTATAGGATATAGTTTACTTTTTTAATCACCTACCTTTATAGTTTGTATTTTATAGGGCAGGCCTCTTGACTCCATATCACTCTCAGCATATAAAGAAACACCTGCATTCTTTTGTTCTACTTGATAAATTGCATGTTCAAAACCAATGGAAGACTCCAGGGGTTCAATTCCATAACTGACATTTTCAAATTGTAGTAAACCTCTATAAGTTCCAAAAAGTAAATGAATCAGATAAAGTAACGTATATTTTTTAGTTAGTAAAATGTCATTTTTTTAAATGTATGAATATTGTTTTCAGACTTAGTTATAGGAGGTAAAGTAGGAAAAACTGATTGAACACCCACAAACTTATAGAGCAGAACAAAACAGAACAGTAATACTGTTGGCTTGGCATTGATATTAATATTGTATGATCTCCAGATACATTTAAAAATTTAACACAGAACAAGGATAGACTCTATTATAAGAATTTCAATATCATGATTTGCCAACAAAACCCTTTTTCTGCAATATTAATAACTCAGTTTAGAACCAGTGACTATGATTAAATTTTTTTAAAAAGTTTCCAAAGGAATATTACACTTTGTTGTTCATAAAATTATATATCACAACCTGAGTCCATTGCATGTGCTTATGATCACCATAGAATTTGGAAAACCTTCAATAAATCCTTGGTAATAGCAGAAATTCTGAAAAGTAAGGGTAAAGCACATACATATTTATTAGGATAATTCATACTAAACACACAATTTTCAATTATTTAAAACATACAGTTATTATACATATCTCAAATGCTCACTCTTCCAAAATGGATTTATAAGATTATCAGATGAACATGTGTCTCAATTATCCAAAAAGTTTCCTATAATTTCAATAATAAACTGTCTTATTTTATAAATTAAATATGAGTGATTAGATCACCATTTAAAATACAGTAACTTTTTTTTACTCTTCTGACTTAATTTTGCAAGAGGTTGAAAAACAATGATCTGAAAGAGAAAAATTTCAGAACTATCTGAATGTAATGGTAGAATGCATTGCATTAGATCAATCCTACTGTAGATGACAATTATAAACTCTGGAAAAAAATATTTTTTCACAATATTGACTGCAAGGAAAACTCAAAGGAGAAGGAATCAATAGTGGAAAGAATAACTACATTTGTTGATAATTATGTTTGTGTAAGTTTTAACTTCAGAATACAAGCAATGAGTAGTAGGTGGCTAATGCTCAAAAAGCCCAATTTTACTGGCTTGAGGGTAGACACAATTTTTAATAAGTGTCCTGGAAATTGAGATCATAGGAACACTATGTCACTAACTGTTGAAAATGGCATGCTTGGAGTTCTTGGAAGTCCAGGACTAGTTTTAAGGTCTAACAAGTAAGTTAGAAGATTTTTGCTACATGTATCACAAAATACATGAAATGCTCCGTATTTTAGTTACGTTAACTGCTTGACTGAACAAAATAGGATTCTCTGAGAGGTGCACACTGTGAAGTGCTCAGCTGGTAGCTGAAAGGTTACCAGATGTAACTCACAGTCCTGGAGATTTTCTTCTGAAATGTGACATCCTCAAAAACCCTACCCTGCAGACATGGTGTCACTGTAAGTCAGAACTGACTCAACAGCAAGTGAAAACAAGAACAGAAATAAAAACCCTTTAGAAAAAGATAACAGGGTCACAAGCTCTATAGTATGTCACTGGAAATGCCCCGTATATGATTTTTTTTTAAAACTACATGCATAAACAAGAAAATGTGGTTCACAGTCACAAGGAAAGGCAGAGAAGAGAGATTGACCCTGAAATAACTGAGTACTCAGAATTTCTAGAAAATTACCTTAAAATAGATATTAAATGTGGGCATCATAAGGGAAGAAATGAGATTTCAGCAAAGAAACATAGATTATGAAAATGTCAAATATAAAATCTAGAACAAAAATATAATATTTAAAATGAAAAATCATAAGCTTTACTACAAACAGTAATGACAAAAGGAAGGGTCCAATACACTAAATGATAGATCTATAGACTTTATCAGATATGAAAGAAAGTCAAGAGAAAAGGAAGCGCTAACAACTGAACACAGCTGCAGTTACCTGTGGGACAGTATTAAGCATTTTAACATACCTTTAGGAGGAGTCCTAGATCAAACGGAAAGAGAAAAAGGATGTAAAAATGTTTGAAAAACTAATGGGCAAAATGTTCTCAAATTTAGTGAGAAACAACTTATAGATCCATGAACTTCATTCACATCAAGATAAGCTAAACTTGAAAGCAAAGAAAAAAAGTCTTGAAAGCAACCAGAGAAAAGCAGCCCATGACATGCAGGGGAATAATCATACAGACGATGACTGACTTCCCACTGGGTATACTGGAAGTTAGGACACGATGGAATGACATAATTAAAGTGATGAGAGAGAAAAAAAATCTGGCAATTCAGAATTATAGATCTAGTAACATTATTCTTCAAAAGTGAGGGTGAGGGAGGGGTTTACTCTCAGCCTAACAACAAGTGGAGCTCTGCAGAGTCTCACCAGTGAAACTGTTAAAAATTACAAACTACCTCTGGAAGTGGTCCTAAAAGAGAATGATCCCAAGATAAAATGAAGACACATCTATTCAAGAAAATTATGAATATTCACTAAGAAAAGCCAGAATCTATAGTATTTGAACAAAGACTGCTTGCGCATTTTCCTGTCCAGTTAACACAGTCACTGCTATCAGTTAGAATCAACTTGACAAAAATGGGTCTGTTTATTTGTTTGCTTGCTTTTCAGTACAGTTAAGAACATAGCATTCTTCTCCCCTGCTCCCAGTCAGAAAGCTTTCTTCCTGAGAGGAGCAGAGTTTCAGTATTGCTCATTCTGCCCAAGCTACTTGTTGCTGAGTTTAAGTTCCAGGCCAAAGAGGGGAGATCCCTTCTTCAGCCCAGACCCTAATCACATAGTGGCACAGAGTGTGGCTCTGTTGAATATCCTATAACCTTGATCATCTTTCCTCTGGCTCATAATGTGATGATTTCACATCAGGAAAAGTAAGTTGAAAAGACCCTAGTCTATAGATCCCCTTCTTCGCCAAGTACTAAGCTCCAAAAGCAAGAGTGTTACTTAGAATAGCTTGCTATTGATTCTGCTATCACTTACACAGCCCTGGCTCAAGAATTTTGTCTGATGGGAGGAACACACTTGTAAAACAGATAACTTCTAATTCCTTGACAAAGAAACTGATTTCATTTGCAACAGAGTGTGGAGAAGTTTAAGTGTAAGAATACTTTTAAAAACAGGAGATTATAGGGAAAAGGCAGCTAGAAAGAGATTTGTGGATTCAGTGAATATCTAGGCTAGGCTGTAGACACGCTAGTTTGCAGCAAAGACTTAGGGAGGGAGATGGATCTGTAGATGTTAGAGATGATTTTCTGAAGTAAGAACAAATATCAAACCTTGCCCTTGAGAAATTTTCCTTCAAGAGAGACCAAATTCGTTTGTATTAGATTACATAGCAATATATGCCTTAGGAAGCTGTTGAAAACAATAGAGGAATCAGCCAACAACTAGCTGAGCAGAGTGATCACTGGAAGAGATAAAGAAAACCATGCCAAAACCACTGTTATTCTAGGGAAAGCAATAAACTTGACTAAAATAATGCAGCCAGTCACTAAGTGAATAAACATTCAAGAAAGAACAAGAATAACAGAGACAATTCAACCCCAGAAGGGGTACAGGGAAGTGAAGAGTGGCTAGAATGTTGTATAAAATATTCAGGTTCAAAAAAAATTATTAGGTATTCACAAAAACAGAAGAGTATGAACCACACTCCAAAATAAATGAATAACACTAACATAATAAAACAAAAAGACAGGTGACAGAAATTCCCTATGAGAATGACCATGTCTTGAACTTAATGGAAAATAATATCCAAGAAAAAACTCTCATGACCATCAAGCCAATTCAGGCTCATATTAACCTCCTAAAATGAATATCCAAGAGGCCACTATACATATATTCAAAATATGAAATGAAACCATGCTCAAAGAAGTAAAGTTATGTTTAAAATGTTGCATCAAATAGAGAAGATCAATAAAAATTAGAAATTATAACACAAGACCCAAATGAATAGCAACTGAAATTAAAATTCACTGGAAGTAATGCAGTTTCAACAGTTAGACTTGATCTGGAAGGAGAAAGAATTAGCAAACTGGAGGATAAATCAACAGAAATTGTGAAATCCAAAGAACAGAGAGAATGACAGAAAGACTGAGCAGACCCTCAGAGAAATTTGGGACACTGTTAAGTACGTGTAACAAGAGTACCAAGACAGAAGGAAAGGAGCAGGAAAAAAATATATATTCAGACTAATAATGGCTGAAAACTTCAAAATATTTTTTGAAAATCACTAACCTGAAGTTCAGAAACCCTGCTGACATAGTGGTTAAGAGCTATGGCTGCTAACCAAATGGCTGCCAATTCAAATCCACCAGGTGCTCTTTGGAAACTCCATGCAGGCAGTTCTACTCTGTCCTATAGGGTCACTATGAGTTGGAATTGATTCAATGGCAGTGGGTACACATTCTGAAAGCTCAGTGAACTCCAAGAAGGATGAATACAAAGAGGTTAAGAAACGCATCACAGCGGAAATTATGAAAGGTTAATGGAAAGTTAAATCAACCAAAAAAAAGAAAGTCTGATTAAAGACCCTGACACTTTTGGAATACAGATTTGGGCTATTCCACTACATTAAGAACTCGAACCAGATGAGATCCTGGCTAAGGGCAGGAGAGTAAGGAAATGGGAAGGAAGTCATAGATATCAATTATGGCTCATGACCAGTTACAGAAATGGAAATGGATCTGAGCCTTTTAACTAGTTTTCCTTTACAACTCTGTCGTATCATCAGAGGGAAGAGTCTCTGTAAGATGTGGTTAAATTCATTCCAGAATGAAACAGAGCATAACCCCATCCCTTTGTATTCTAGATATGGACCCTCAATAAGATGACCACAGAAAAAGTAACACGACAAAGCTGAAACACAGTTAAAAACCATACCTGAAAATTTTGTTCAAGAGGCTTCATACTTCCTGCGCCACTATAGCCATAAACTCTAAAATTCTGAGGTAAAAAAAGTCTGTAAAGGGAAAATAAAAAGTATTTAATGGAAAAAAAAGTTTCCTAAGCTTTTGTTTTGAAAAGGTGTTTATTTTGTTACATTTATTATAAAAGGTAAGTCTTTTTCAAATATGTGAGTTTTGCTTGAAACACCACTTAAAAATCCCAGTCTTGAGACCCATCCTCATTAATTCTACTCCAGTCATATGGCCTCGTAACTGTCTTTCAAAGATAATAGGCAAGTGTCTTCTCAGGACATTTGCACCAGCTGTTTCCCCTTGCTGGGATGCTTGGCACTATGGCTCGTTATCTCAGGTACTTTCAATCTCTACTTGGACATTGCCTTCTCAACGTGATAGACTTGTGTTGATAAGTTTATTGAAAAGTGCACATTTCTCCATCACCCAAGAACATGACTTCCAAACCATATTTCTTACCTCACTTCACTTTTCTCCTAAGCATTTTTAACCTTCTAATAGTCGTTGTAATCTACTTATTTATTTTATCATTTTCAATCTCATTTCACAAAAATATCTGCTCAGTGTGTCTATTTTGTTGACTGATGCGTTCCAGGTGCTTTGAACAGTGTCTGAGAAATAGCATGTACTCAGTAAATAGTTGAGGTAATGTGACATGAATTCAGCAGATCAGATGGACAGTTCACATCAGAATATTTTATTTGTAAATATAAAAAGACTGCTAAAAAGAGTCAAAAGAAACAGATATAGGTATCACAGATTCTTTTCCAAATATGCATCATATAAAGATCTTTGACTGTCACGGAATTTTGAATTTGTTGAAGCAAGACATGTAAGAACTAAGCGAGAATCCAATGACAAGCACAGCAGGATAAAATACACATACACACACACACACGTGTACATATTTTTTATGGAAACCTTTGGTGGCATGGTGGTTATGCACTGTGTCCGTTAACCAAAAGCTGCTCCTTGGAAACTCGATGGGACAGTTCTACTCTAACCCATAGGGTTGCTATGAGTTGGAATTGACTTGATGGCAGTAGGTTGGTTTGCTGTATACATCTGTATCTATCTATGTATCTATCTGGCATTCTTGTAGTAACAAGGAGAAAATAACTCACAATGGGGTGGGGCCCAGGGAAAACACCTTCACTTTAAAGTCCTTTAAAGAGACGATGCTGGTGATCGTCCGCCACTTTTGGGAAAGCAGAAAGAAACTGAACACATATACACCTTGGCCCAAGGAAAAAGCTTCTGATGGAGCATCAAGGAAAAAAAGCAGAACTTCTGATGGTTAGGTGGGACTTGAGTGAAAATTTTAAATGTTTGAGAGGCATCAAATAAAGTAAAATCACTTGTCAAGGTTTAAAGCTGTACAAAGTGACCAAGAAGAGATCCTTAAGAGCTCTGATTTTTTTTTTTTCACTGTATTGTGACATTGAAGATGAGAAGGTTCATCAAAGGCAAGGACTGTAACGAATATGCCAGGTTCTCCTTTGAAATCCCAGGCAAGTTATGCTTAAGGCCTAAGAGAAAACTAACAAAAAACAAACACACTGCCTTCAATTCAAACTCAGCAACCCTGTAAGACAGAGTAGTTAGCTGCTCCATAGAGCTTCTAAGGAGCACCTGGCAGGTTTGAACTGCCAACTTTGGGGTGAGGAGTCATAGCACATGAAAAAAGTGAGCTAAGCCTTACCAAAATACAGTCAAGTCTAGACTCTGTTCCAAGCCTGACTCGGTTAAGATATGTAATTACATAATAACAAAAGAAAACAAAACATGCTATCTTGCCAGCATAAAATATGGTTAGCCTTTACTAAAACAGAAAGCCTAGTGGCCTAGTGATTAAGTACTCCAGCTGCTAACCAAAAAAACATCAGCAGTTCAAATCCACCAGGCACTCCTTGGAAACTCCGTAGGGGTGGTTCTACTGTGTCATGTACAGTCACTCTGAGTTGAAATCAATTTGATGGTGATGGGTTTGGTTTTAGTTTTTTACTAAAATGCAATCAAGCTAACTCTGTATTAATCCAATCAGATGTTTAAGAAAACATGCCATCTTCCTAGCACAAGAAAGGGTTAGCTTTAAAGGCTACTGTCCAGTGTTCAAGCAATCCCTAAGTAGTATTATGTTGGCAGCTGCTAGGCTGGCTTTCCACGCTTCTATGAGGAATAGAGAGGCCAACTAGATTTGGAGAGTTCATTACTCTGAGAGCTAAGTAAAACCAGTATAGTTTCAACGTTTCATGTCTCAGTTTTCCTCAGGAAAACATTCAGTTTGAGAAGCCAGAGGATACACAAGGTCCAACAATTAAGTCTGCAAACTTAATTTTTTCTAAGCGGTACATACCTCATTGCTGACTGTCACTGTGGTCACCTTTGAAGTACTCCCCTTGGGAAGCTTTTCACTGATTCCAGTGCTTAATCCACCCTTCAAAGCAATTTTGGAGCTCTTTCTGGGATGGCCATTGCAAACAGTGGCCCAGCGGCAAGTTCGCAAACTTAATGTAGAGTTGTCTGTGAGGGAGTTTTTAGCCAGTAAACAAATAACTGTATTAGAACACCCTTCCTACTCACTTGATCTGGCCCTCTAGTGCCCTTTTCTTTACCCCAGGATAAAGGAAATATTGAAAGGAAGACATTTTGATGACATTCAGAACACCAAGGGTAATACAATGACAGCTCTGAAGGCCATTCCAGAAAAAGAGTTCCAAAATTGCTTTGAAGGGGAACTAGGTGCTAATGTCAGTGCATAGTTTCCCAAGGGGAGGATTTCTAAGGTGACCATAGTGATATTTCGCCATGAAGTATGTAGCTTTTTTCCTAGAATGAGTTTGTGCAAACTTAATTGGCAGTCCTTGTATGAGAGGTGGGTAATTTTGTTATGAAGCAACTAAAAACTGTAGCCAAAATGTTTTACAGTTAACCACAGTCCAAAAAAAATGCATATGAGGGGGTGCATAGTAAAAAAATCCCATACCTTCCTGAATACAGGGTGGCAAATGATAAAAAGCCTCACCAAGGAGCCTCGTGCAGAAGGTGGATGAACATCCTTCTGACAACTGCCCTAAGATTGCCTATGTGGTTATGTTTCAGGGGTATCCCAGCATGTTTCACCAAGACTTGAGTTAGAGCACAGTTGATACTTGCCCATGAGGCCTGTGATAAGAAGAAATTCAAGGCTGCCTGGGTGTCATGGAAGATCTGCTCCCCTGTACCTTTACATTTTCCTACACAGTTTTTTGGTTCAATAAAAATAAAAAATAAATTATGTGGCATGAAAATCAACAAATGAACAAAATCACAGAATAGAAACAGGTCTACAAGAGAATTCAAGTATTTCATTTACCAAATAAAAATTTTATAAAAACTTATATGACTCAACGATCAAGAAAAAGCAAAAAGAAACTCTAGATTAAAAGATGGAAAAACTGATGAAAATTATAATCTCAAAGTAGAAAATGAAGATTCTAAACTGAAATAAGCAATATGTAAAACTAAGAATTCAATGCTGAATCAAATCATCTCAGTTGACTTAATGGACACATGTAGAACACAGAACCAAAGCGGGGCAAAATACACATTCTTTACACAAATAAGGAAGATGTGTAGCCCAGGACCAGGACTGAGCAAAAAAGTCTGTAGATAAATGGGAGTCATGTTTCTCATTGTTAGGAAAGGGTTAAAAATATAGACAGGCTGATACTGAATCAGAATTGGATGTCTCAGTAAGGTGCAGTCATTAATAGACAGGTGTAGAGAAGACGTGTGGGTTTAAATGTGTATTGACGTATATAACGTAGACATAGATTTTCCCAAGTGCTTGCAGCTGAGCTGTATCCTCCAAGGGGGCTATAAGCAATAAAGTACAGGTTTCAATTAAAAAAACAAAAACAAAACAAAATCTCCTCTCTCCACCAAAAACATTGCCATCAAATCAGTTTCTCACAGCAACCCTATAACACAGAGCAGAACTGCTCCACAGAGTTTTCCAAGGCAAACCCGGCAGATTCAAACTGCTGACCTTTTGGTTAGCAGATGCAGCGTTTTAACCACTACACCGCCTAGGTTTTCAGATCTCAGTAGCACACCTAATTTCGGCGATGCCAAATCCTGGCATCTAATTGCTGTTCTCTCTTGAAAGAAACCAGAGCTGCTTGAAGGTTTGCCTGATTCCCAGACGGGAACAGGGAAAATACAAAGAAGCTTGAATGATTTTTGGTGTCAGAAATTACAAAAGTGATCAACTGACAACAGTGATGTGTCAAAAGAAAGTTGGGTCCTTTTAAAGTGTCTCCTTCTGCAATATCTGGGACAGTTTAAGCAGTACAAATAATGAGGATAAAGGTTATAGTTAAATACAGTAAGAATATTTTTATACAGTTACATAAATAAATGAGGAACAAGTAAAAGCTCTGACAAAGGAAGGAATGATAGAATAAGGCAATCTTTACATGACAACTGTCATTGCCATTAATTGGTTCAGATAAGAATCATCAATGAATGCTAAGAGACACAAGTTTAAGAAGTAACAGGATATTTATTTCCATAGTCTCAACTTATTTTCTGACAAGATAAAACTAATTATGCTGGGAAAATAATGACTTGACTTTGGAGACATCTGGCAGACAATATCTCAACCCAGTCATCAGTATTAACCTTACCAACATTAGGACGAATTAATATCACACGTCCTTTGACATATATGCTGAATAGAACACATTATTTTCAGGCATTCCTATCCCCTCCAAAAGAAAAGCATAGCCTTATCTAATTATAGGAAACGCCAAACAAACACAAAATGAAATATACAAAAATAACCGGCCTGTATTCTAAACAATGTTAATATCATTAAGTACAAAGAATGTCTATGAAAACCATATAGATTAAAGAAGAATAAAGAGGTATGGAAATTAAAAGCAAGTCATGATTTAGTGGTGCTTTTTTGTCCTAAATTGTTGGGAGCATCTGCAAAATGCAAAGAAAGTATGAAGATTGGTTAGTTGTATTGTATAAGGATTTCCTATGTGTGTGATAATTGTATTTCCATTATATATATTTTGAGACATAAGCACTGAAGTATTTAAGGGCAAAGGTCATCATGCATGCACCAAGAAAAAAAAACCAATGCCATCGAGTCGATTCTGCCTGATAGTAACCCTATAGGACAGAGTAGAATTGCCCCATAGAGTTTCCAGTGAGCGCTTGGTGCACCTCTCTCTCTCTGATAAGTATATAGATATATATATACATATGTGTGTGTGTGTTGGAAACCATGGTGGAAATTCCTTGCTGGGGAGTCCATTCAGACTGATGAAGACTGTATAGAACAGGTGAGAACAGCCCCATGAGGTTTTCATAGGATGGCTGATGGATTTGTTCTACTAAACTTTTGGTTCATGGCCAAACACTTAACCTCTGCATCACCAGGGCTATAACTAACTTATCTGGAAACTCTAGGGCAGAAATGATGCCACACCAATATATTTGGTCTCAGTATCTTCACCTGCAGAATTACTCACTTATTTTTTTAAAAAAAATTTTTATTGTACTTTAAGTGAAAGTTTGTAATACAAGTGAACTTGTCACACAAAAAGTTACACACACATTGTTGTGTAACTCTAGCTGCTTTCTTCACCTTGTGTAAGGATAGCCCAGCAGAAGTCTGGCACAGCTGGAAAGAGGAAGATGAGGATACACACGATGGATTCAAGTTCTAGATGTATACTATGTGGACTTCAAGGGTTTTTTTTTTCCTTTTCTTTTTAAAGAATGAAACCAGAAATATTTCCAAATGCAAAATAATTACCTTCTGAATAATTACTATCAATAATTATAAACAGAGCAAAGAAAACAATGAAAAGACTACAGATCACTTACTTTTGCGTAAGATTCAGAGTGTACTTTTCCCCTTCAATTACAATGTTATAGGATACCTGGCAGGAGAGTGTATCAAAAAGGTGAGAAAAAAAAAGGGGGGGGGGTGAGATGATTGTTAGAAATGACAATTACCACTTTACATTAACCATAATTAAATTTTAAAACTCACTAATACAAAAAGAAAATTTTGGAATTCTATATTGATTTATTTATTTCAGTAGCATTTGATCTTTACAATACTGGCTTTCATATAATAAAATCATTTGCCTAATTGTCTGTTTACCTTTTAAATTTCTCACAAAAACAGAATCTGAAAAATGATTATTTTTTATCAATTAGTTGTACAAACAATAAAGATTGAGACATCATAAAATTTATATTGTAAATGGATAGACTATAATTAGTTATAAATAGAAATTTTATTTAGCAGAGCAAAGAATTCACAGTATGGAATGTATAAAACTTAATAGATTTTATAAAATGTGTCTGTTCTATATTTAGATATGATAGTCATGTAGATATTTTATTAACACTAAGAAATAAATACAGGAAGATGTCTAATAAATGAATAATTTAATCTTTATCATAGGGCCTTGACATCTTTATACTACTGATGCTTTAATCCATGAACATGGAATATACCTCTTATTTAGAGTTTTAATTTTGCTCACCTTGTTTTACTATCTTCAGTGAGAATCTTTTGTTTATCTCAATTATTAGCATTACCAAGTAAATGATTTATATGTAATATAAAATTTATCTTTTCTCAAATATTCATTTTATATTTTTTATTTACTAGAAGCACAATTGATTTTCATATTTTGATCTCATTTCCAGAGAATTTTCTAAATGCATGAGTTGATTTTAGTTTTTTGTAAATTCTCTGAAATTTTATTCTGAATATAATGATTTCATCTGCAAATAATAACAGCTTTATTCTTTTCTAATTGTTACATCTATTTATCATTTTCAATATTTTCTTTCCTTATTTCTAAGCCTAGTACTCCCAGGACAATGACAAATTAAAAAGTTAATAGTGGGAATCCTTAACTTTTTCTTGATCACAGGGGACAGCTTTTAATATTTCAACTTTGTGTATGATTTTTTTCTCCAGAAGCATTTCCCTATAAGCCACCATTGATTGCTGTTTTTCATTCTGAGATATTTCATACATACAAACATGAAAGACAACTATGTAAAACACAGTGTCACCAAAAACAGATACAACATTAAGTGCTTATACTTTTAAGCACTCTATGTACCCCTCTCATGGAAACCCTAGTGGCTTAGTGGTTAAGTGCTATAGCTGCTAACCAAAAGGTTGGCAGTCCAAATCTGCCAGGTGCTCCTTGGAAACTTTATGGGGCAGTTCTATTCTGCCCAGTAGGATCGCTATGAGTCAGAAATGACTCGACAGCATGGGTTTTGGTTTGTACCTGTCTCATAGTGCTATTCCCTTCTTTCACTTTGGCTCACCAGTATCCAGAATTTCATGTTTGTCATTTATTCCTTTTAAAAATAATTTTTAAATTTTAATGATGTAATCTCTGTATCCAGACAGACAAGTAGGTAGTTGTTAAGGAAATGATTTCTTTCCAATTGCCACGAAACCAACTAAAATATAAAGGTGTGATGTTTCAAGAAGCCCAATTTTGCTAGTTTTTGAAATTATTTTAGATCTTTAGTGAAAGAGACCTCAGTCTTGGGTATCAATAAGAATTTCTCGATCCTAAAAATGAACAAAGTTGTCCTGGAAAGTAGTCTTAAGCATTAATATCTTTATTATAATAAAGATATGAAAAGCATTAATATAACACATCATTAAGTCAATGACCATTTGGTCATTGGGACAGTGGGTGAGTGGGGGAAGGACTCTCTAGGTAGATGAAGCCAGTGACTGTGGAAAGACACCCAAGACAGATGCAGATTTTAGAAGACGGATTTTCAGGCTTCATTACTCAGGATCACTGTACTGTATTTGTATGAAATATTGTTAACCTTGATTCATTCTCAAAAGCTCTTTTACATCCTAAATTTAGCAAGTGTGCATACATGAAAATTGTCAGGTCAATTTCTTAGGCATGACATACTCAAAAGATTTTAAATTATGGAAAATATTAATGCTTCCTTACATGTGATTCAACTCCCTCGGTTATCTGTGAATGTATTTTCTCAGGAACTGTAATTTGTACATGCAATTTTTCAGGATCTGGAAGGTCCAAAATGTTTTGTTAGAGCAACACTCATTATCTCACAGTTCCCTTCTCAATTTTCCCACCTAAATCCCCAATCTATATTCTGTACACCATCTCTTTTTCGAATTCCCTCAATTCCCCCACTTCTTTCTAAAATCACAAGACTTTTAAAGGGAAATAGGAATATTGCTATGGACAGGTTCTGCTAACTTTGGGGCAATGGGCCCAGGCCCCCCGGTACAAACAAGCCAAAAGGCCCACCAACTACACAGTCTAAAAACGGAGTCTCAAACTTTACGGTAGTTAGAACCGTAAAGGGGTGTCTGAAACACCAGCCTTAAGGCTCTCATCTGAATCCAGGGTGCACCCATCTTTCCCAGGGCAAATTGGGCCTCCCCACTTCTATCCCTCAGCCCCCATTCCCATGTGCATTTTGGTTGGGGAAGGTGCCTGGTGGGCGAGGGCTTGGGCTCGCACGATGACAGCTGACATTTCCCCCAAAGAACAGGAGAGGGCTTTGTCTACCCACCTTGGTCTGTACACAGCGCCCTGGGCCCAATGAGCAGGAACAGCAGGAGATTCAACATGGTTTAGCCTCCAGGATTCCTGCTCGAACAGTGGCAGTTGGCTGGACTTGGGAGCAGTTGATCGCGCGAGAAGCCAGTCTGACCTTGCCCTCCTGCAGACACAGGTGACTGTGACAAGGAAGTGACCCGTGGTGGAACCCTGTTGTGAATGGAGGCTGTCTTGGCAGCTAAATCCCTTGCAGGAGGAGGCTTCCGTGAAATATGATATCACTTTCAGCTTAAAATAAACAAAAGACGCAACCAGAACCACTTTTAGAAAGCTGAGTCGAAGAAACAGCTAATGCACAGGAAGATTCATGTTCACGCTTTAAGGTAATTTTTAACTTAAGCATACTATAACCTTGGCGGCGCAGTGGTTGAGTGCTACGTCTGCTAACCATAAGGTTGGCAGTTCGAATCCACCAGGTGCTCCTTGGAAACTATGGGGAAGTTCTTCTCTGTCCTATAGGCTCCTTATGAGCCAGAATCCAGTCCATGGTAGTGGTTTTACACACACATGCACACACACACACACACACGGAAACGTTTAGTATATAGTGCAAATTATAGGTGCGCTATATCACTTAGTATTCAAGTGAACAGATCAATGTAATCAGTATCCAGATCAAATAATATAACAAGAACCGCAGAGGACCTAGATTGCCACGACAGTCCTTATTTCTAACCCCACAGATCAGTTTTGTCTCTTTTTGAACGTCTTATAAATGAAGTCAGTCACCGTGTTCTCTTTCATGTCTGGGTCCTTTCAAGGCAATAATTGTCACATCCATCCACGTTATGGTGATGATGGTTGTTTCTTTTTATTTCTCATTGTATATTTTATATTGAATAAGCATACAGACATTTGTTTTTCCATTTTACTGTTAACGGATATTTGGTTAAATTTGGGCTGAAAATATGCTTGTTCACGGGGCTGGGTGGACACATGTCCATGGATAGATTTCTATCCCTACAGTGAAGTTATTGACTGGTAGGATAGAATATGTTTTGCTAGATATGTTCAGAGAGTTTTCCAAGATGACTGTACTAATTTATTCTCCCACCAGAGACGTGTGCAAGTCCGTGTTCCTCCGTATCTGCGCCTACACTTCTTCCTTTCCCTTGTTTCATTTTAGACGTTTTAACGGACTTGTAGGACTCCTGTACTTTGGCTTTAATTAGCATACTTATGATGGTTAATAAAGCTTAACGAATTTTATGTATTTACTGGCCATTTATATTTCTACTTTGATAATTGCCTATTTGAGAGCTAAGCCAATTCTCTTTTTATTATGTGTTGAATCTACTGACGTAGTCTAGATATGATTGTTTGGCTGGATGTAATAATTGCAGATATCTTTCTGTACTGGAGCTTGGTTTTTCATAGCTTCAATGGAATTTTTATAGTTATTTATATTATTTTTACAGAACTTCATTAAGTTACAGTTTACAAGCAGTAAAATGTAGAAATCTTAAGGGCAAATTCAAATAATTTTTTACACATGAATGCAGGGGGAAGATCAAGATAGCGAAGTTTCCTCATACCCAGCCAGTCAAACCCCTCACCCTGTGAAGGTAAGCTTTTATCATCATATATAAGTATTGCCTGTACTTGAATTTTCTATCAACAGAATTATACAGTATGCACTCTTTTGTGTCTGACTTCCTTTTCTGAACACACAAGTTTTATGGCTCATCAATATTAAGTCATCAGGTGTGTTCAGTAGAAATTTTATCAGAAATAGCAAAGAATTTTCCAAAGTGGTTTTACTTTGCAAATCCCTATCAAAGTCTTATTTGCTCTCTATTATCAGCAGCCGCAGGTATCACATTGTTCTCAGTTTTAGTCATTTGGTAGAATGTGTAACAAACACTCATCAAAATTATAAAGTTCATTTGTTTAAAGAAAACTGAGAAGTCCTAACGGTACAATGGTTAAACATCTGGCTGCTAACCAAAAGGTAAGTTGTTGGGCTCGACCAGCTCCTGTAAATATTTCAGCTTAGGAAACACTATGGGGCAGTTAGCTCTGCCCTATAGGGTGGCTATAAGTTAAAACTTGACTACATGGTAGACAGCAAGGAAAGATGCTTGATGCTGAGCAACTTGCCACTTAGTTAGCAATTCAGTGTCCTCTTCAGTGAAGTCTTTTGCCAGGTTTGAACTGGATTATTTGTCTTTATCTTCCAGTAGTTTGTTGTTTAAACTAGTTTTAAAAGCTCAAGAATTAGTATGGCTGTGAATGTTTTGTGTGATCTGTGTTTTGCAGATTTTTCTCCCGGTCTGTGGAGGCACTTTCTGATGAGGAGAACATTTAATTTTAATGGAAGTGAATTTGCAAAAACATTTTATGATTATTTTCTTTTGTATCATAGCTAAGAAATCTTTGCCAGTCTTGAAGTTTATGAAATGAACATATGTTTTTAACTTTAATAATCTTACCACTCACATTAGGTCTGTATTACTTCTTGCAGCAGTTTCTGAGTATGACGTGTAGTCAGTATCAATATTTTTTATTTCCATGAAGATAGCAAGTTGTTCCAACATCATTATTGAAAAGCCTTTCTTTTTCCTGGGAATTGAATTCATGCCTTTGTAGTAAATGGATTATAGGGTGGCTGCGAGGCATAGAACCAACTTAAAAACCATGGATAGTCTATGCTGGGATTTTATTCTATCCCACTGGTCAATTTGTTGTTTCGTCAGTACCACACTCTTATTTCCTGGAACTTTACAACGAATGTTAAAAATCGTGTAGCTTTTCATTCAACTCAGTTTTCTTCAAGAAACTATTTTTTTTTTTGTTAAAGTAAGTATATTCCTTTCATCTTTTTTGATGCTTCTTGTATCACTAAAATTTTTTTATCTATAGAATCCTTCAAAATTTTCACTCATGGCTTGCTTTTTTTTTTTTTTTTTCCAGTTCTTTCTGCTTGAGAAATGCCACTTGTTTTCTTCCTTTTTCATTTTCTAACACCAGGTCTTAGTACTTTTCATTATAATACTTTACTTTGTTCAAGTTTCCCTTTGAAATCTTTTGTTTAGTTCTGCTACATCATTATTAATTGTTTTATTTGGCTACTATGCACTCAAATGAAGTTGAGCAAGTTAGAGTCCCTTCTGCTATTTGGATATTTTTCTTTCTTGTCTTATTAATATCCTTTTGATTTCTTCATGTATCTTGATTTGATTCCTGTATATTTCATGTGAAAAGTTCTGTGTGTATAAGACATCATTTATATTATAATATTCCGTATATGTCATTGAGGTCAAGTTGGCT
The DNA here is from genome assembly GCA_028571685.1 of Heterohyrax brucei. NCBI lineage: Eukaryota > Metazoa > Chordata > Mammalia > Hyracoidea > Procaviidae > Heterohyrax > Heterohyrax brucei. The sequence goes on along the minus strand of CM053160.1, from coordinate 64,449,619 downwards.
AGTACATTATCAAATATTTTGTGTCTTTGCTGATTTTTTGTCATTCTTTCAATATAACAAACTAAGAGCAAAGATTTTCCTCTTACTCTTTTATATTCTATCATTTTTTTGATTCTTGAATTTTGAGAATATGTTATTTTGGCTATCATATTGAGGCACAGTTTATCCCTTGATAAATTTACCTTTTGTAGTTTTCAATATGAGTCTTTGCCTGTAGCAGTATTTCTTGTGATTAAATCTATTTTGTTTGACATTTTCATAACTAGAGTCACTTTTTTTTAAGAATGTGTATGCTATTTTTAAAACTCAGTAATTTTTAAATTTAAAAGTATGTCTGTGTTTGTAAAGAGCATATAAAGGGCCTTCATTTTATGCAATCTGACAATATTTGGCTTTATTTGGAATAATAGTCCATTTCATTTCATTTACTATGATTATAGAGATATTAAGTTTGTAACTCTTATCTTGCTAGTTGTTTCTCGTGTTTTCTGTATGTTTTAGTTCTTTTATTTTAATCAATAATCTATTGAATAATGGAAATTATTTTAATATTACATTTCACCTATTCCCTTTGCTTTTAGATATACCACTTGATTTTTGTTGTTTTAGTGTTTAGAGATTATATTAAACATTTTAAAATATTCCATTCAACATATTATGAACAATGTGAGAATATTTTAACAGTAAAATTCCATTAAGTCCTTTATTTTTGCCATAAAATTTACTTATACATATGTTTTTGTTATATAAAATTTACTATTTTATTTAAACTTAAAGACTTACAATATAAAATTTTAAAATTGTCTTTTATATTTACCTATATCTTGCCTTCTCTGATAGTCTCCCTTTCTGCGTATGCAGACATTCACCTGAGATCATTTTCTTTAGCTTGAAGAAATTCCTTTAGTACTTGTCTGATACAAGTAGTTTCTCTCTGCTTTTTCTTTGTAGAATTAAAAAAAAAAAAATTGTCCCATTTTAAAAATGTAACTCTGCTAGGGATAGAATTGTATGTTGATTCTTTTTTCCACACTTAGATATATATATTCTTATTTGTGCATAAATAGGATTTGTGTATAAAGTGGAAAAAGAAAATCCCACTAGGGATGACAATTAAAAGATTCTTAATGTTCTTTTTGTCCCTTAGCAACCAACACACATACTTGTTTCTGCTCCCAGAAGCAATGTTCGTTGCTAGTTTCCACTCTGGAAAAGGTGTATTTTCAAGAGCATTTTGAGGAGAGGCTTATTCAGTCTTTTTCTCCACTTCCTTCATTTTTTCTGTGTAGGCATTAAACAGAGAGTCTACTCCAAAAATTCTATCCCACAGTGTAAAAGCTGAAGCACAGTTTCCCAGGAAGTTTATGTGGTGGAAATCATGATGGTGTGAACTAGCAAAGAAAGGGATGAGGTTTAAAGGACTGAAAGGCATCTCATGATCTCCACCGTAGATGTCAATAATTATTTATCAAATGAAAAGCCAACAATGCTCAAAGAAACATGATAGGACCACACACATAAAAAGCATGATTCCAGTGAAAAGTCTTTCCAAGAACTAGGATCTCGAGGGGATGAACATATTTAGATGCAATTCAAAATGGAGCCTGAAACTCAATATGAATTTTGTGAATATTTTTATGTAATTTTTTGTGACATAGGAGTCTACAGGGAACAGTGCCAAGTATCCTCAATCATGGCACAGCCAAAGCATCCTTAGCAAAAATATGTACCTCACAAGTAAGTCTTAATTCTTTCATTCATTTTATACTCGATGGTTAATGTTTTCCTTTAGTACCTTCCATACCAGTTCTTTTCTGTTTAATATGTGTATGACCTCGGTATTCTTTTTCAATCATAAAAAACTCCACTGAGTTGACTCTGACTCACAGTGACCCTGTAGGACAGAGAGAACTACTCCATAGAGTTTCCGAGGAGTACCTAGTAGATTTGAATTCCTGACCTTCTGGTTACAGACATAGTACTTAAACACTACACCACCAGGGTTTCCTTCCAGTAGTAAAGAATGTTGAAATACTCTGTAAGGTAACAGGTTCCATAACGTGAAGGCAGCCAGATACAAAATTGGTTAAAGAGAAGCACTTGAACACATTTCACTGGTTTTCCAATGATTCTGGTTTTTGCTTCTGCATTTTGTACTTTTTCATGTAAGGTATAAATTGCAACAAAAACCCAGGTAAACAGAACGAGAGAAAAAGGCCTTATGAACTATAAGGGATCCTCATGTTACAATCTGGAACTATGTATAATTTTTCAATATATACTTGCAACATTCTGAAATGTTGAGGCTTCTTAGGTAAATGTGAACCTGTAGACTCCACAGCCAAGGATGCTAAACCAAAGATGCTGACAATGTCATTTTTCAGATCTCTGCAGACAACTTTAAAATTCTGGACTGCATCGAGGGGACTGCTAGCCTTCATCACTCGGATTAGATCAGGTGCTTCAGCCTCAAAACCTGCCATTCTGAGCTCCAGGGTGGAGCTCAGTTGACACTTACTTGGTTGTTTTCAAGCACCTTAATTTTTTTTATTATACATTTTTGTATTGCATGCTAGATGAAAGCTGACAGAGCAAATCAATTTTTCGTTGGATGGTTAACACATATATTGTTTTGCGACATTAGTTGACACCCACAGTGTTTCAGCACTCTCCCCTTCTTGACCTTGGGTTCCCCATATCCATTTGTTCAACTTACCTTCTCCTTCCTGCCTTCTTATCATTGCCCCTGGGCTGGTGTGTCCACTTAGCCTCATATACATGGTTGAATTACTTGTGATACTGTTCATTTTACAGATCTAAGTCCTGGTTGAAATATGGGTCCTCAAGAGTGACCTCAGTACTGGGTTAAGAGGTGTCCAGGGACCCTACTCAGGGTTTCTTCAGGCTCTGTCAGACCAGTGAATCCCGCCTTATGTGCATGTGAGTTTGAATTTTGTTCTAGATTTTTCTCCAACTCTGGGACCCCTTATTGTGATTCCTGTCAGAGCAGTCAGGAGTGGTAACAGTGCAACACTTAGTTGTGCTGGATTCACTGAGGGTGGAGGCTGTGGAAGTTGTGGTACATTAGTTCTTGGGGCTAATCTTTCCCCTGTGTCTACAGTTTTCTTCATTCTCCCCTGTTCCAGATGGGATGCGACCAGTAGACATACCTTAGATGGCCGCTCCAAAGTTTCTAAGATTCTGAACATTAGTCACCAAAGTAAGATGTAGAACACTTTATAAAGTGTCACACCCGTCGAGCTAGATGTCCCCTGATACTGTGGTATCCAGAGCCCCAGCCCGGTAACTTGGCTCCTCAGGGAGTTTAGATGTGTCTACAAATTCTCTAGGGCTTAGCCTTGGTCAAGTTAGGCTGACCTCCCCAGTATTGCGTATTGTCTTACCCTTGACCAAAGTTACCACTTACCTGTAGTCTAGTTAGTATTTTTCCCTCCCCACCACTTCCTGCCCTGATAACCGTTAAAGGTGTTATCTGTGTGTCAACGTTTTCATGTGTTTTACGATAGTGGTCTCATACAGTATTTGTTTTCTTGTGATTGATTTATTTCATTCAGCATAATGCCCTCCAGATTCATTCATGTTGTGAGATATTTCACAAATTCATCATTGTTCTTTATGGCTGTATAATATTCCATTGTGCAGATTTACCATACCTTATTCATCTGTTGTTGCACACTTAGGTTGTTTCCATCTTTTTTGCTGTTGGGAACAATGCTCCATTGAACATGCGTGTGCAAGACTACTCATGTGATTTCTCTTATTCCACTGGGATCTATCCCTAGGAGTGGGATTGCGTGGCATTTCTATTTAAAGAAGCTCCATGTTTCTAAAATTGTTGTACTATTTTGCATTTCTACCAGAAATGCATGAGCGTTTTAATCTACTTGCAGCAGTTCCTTTGAGAATCAGTGTCTTGCTGCACTTCATTTCCTGTGGGGTGAGTTTCTCGGTCAGAGTCAATGCCATATGGAATGCCGTGATGGTGGATAAGGCATTCTGCAAATCCATGTGTGGCAGTAGTTTCTTGAAGACAGGATAGATACTAATGACTCTTTGGGGCTTTTGCACCAGCTATTCTAGGCTGCAGGGTGGAGTCCATTTATTTATTTGTTTTTAAGCACTTAAAGAATGTTTTAATCCTGGTGATTTTTGCCTTGCATATCTTCCGATGAAAAGTGGTTTCTGATTTCTATTTCCTGTTCACAGTGTTCCACCACTGCTGAAATCAAAGCTTAGAACATCTCTGTCATCCTAAAAAGAAACCCCTGTACCTATTAACCCCTATACCTGCTAACCAAAAGACTGGCAGTTACAATCCACTAGGTGCTTCTTGGAAACTCGGGGGGGTGGGCAGGGCAGTTCTAGTCTTGACATATAGGGTCATTGGGAGTTGAAGCAGCAGTCAAGAGATCAAAAGAAGCATTGCATTGGGAAAATCTGTTGCACAGGATCTCTTTAAAGTATTGAAAAGTAAAGATATCACCTTGAAGACTAAAGTGCATCTGACCCAAGCCATAGTATTTTCAATTACATCATATGCATGCAAAAGCTAGACAGTGAACAAAGAAGACAGAATAAGAATTGGCACCTTTGAATTGTCGTGTTGGAAAAGGATGTTGAATGTACTGTGAACTGCCAAAAGAACAAATAGATTCATTCTGGAAGAAGTACAACCAGAGTGCTTTTGGGAAGCAAAGATGGAGAGACTGTGTCTTACCTATTTTGGACATGTCAGAAGGGTCAGTCCCTGGAGAAGGATAACATGCTTGGGACAGTGGAGGGTCAGTGAAAAAGAGGAAGAACCTTGATGAGATGGACTGACACAGTGGCTGTAATAATGGACTTAAAGCATAAAAAATAATTGTGGGCGTGGTGCAAGACTGGGCTATGTTTCATTCTGTGGTGCATAGGCTTGTTATGTGTCAGAACTGACTCGATGGCACCTAACAGCAACAACATGGGTCAGAATCAGCTTGACAGCAATGGGCTATTAATAATAACTCCTCATTCTTTGTGTCTTCTTCCAATACCAGAACTTACAGGCAGCCACTAACTTGCTTTCTCTCCCTGTGAATTTGCCCATTCTGTGTGTTATATAAAGGGAAACACTCAATATATGGCCTTTTGACTTTCTACTTCCACTTGGCATATTTCCAAGTCTATCAGTTTTGTAGCATTTATAACTATTTTGTTGTTTTTAATTGTGAAATAATATTCTATTGTATTATATTCTATCACCATATTTATTGAGCAGTTGATGAACACTTGGATTTCCCCACTTTCGAGCTGTTATAAATAATACCATTAAGGGCATTCCTATACAAGATTTTGTCTTCATGTATGTTTTCATTTATCTTGGGTATACACACCTAGGAGTGGAATAGCTGGGTTATACAGTAATCTATGTTTGATATTTTAAGAAACTAAGAACTATTTTCCAAAGTGGCCACACTATGTTTTCATCGGAAATGTATGAAAGTCTCGTTTGCCCCACATCCTTACCAACACTTGTTATTGTCTGTCTGTTGATGGTAGAGTTTCAAAGGAGCACCTGGTAGATTCCAAGTGGTGACCTTTTGATTAGCAGCCATCACATTCAATCGTGGCACAACCAATGTTTCCCTAATAATTCTAATAGGTGGAAAATATTATTTGATTGTAGATTTGATTTGAATTTCCCTAACAACTAACAATACAGGTTTTTTGTATGTGTGCTTATTGTCCATTCTGTGGCTTCTTTGGAGAAATGTCTACTCACATACTTACCCCATTTATAAATTGGTCTATTTACTTATTTTTAATGTATAGAACTCCTTTATTCATTCTGGATAAAAGTCTCTTATTTGATGTATATTTACACATCTTTTACCCCATTATATGGGTTTCTTTTTCTTTTTTTCACTTTTTGCTAGTGTTGATGCAGAAAATATCTTCATTTTGTTATAATCCAATTAATGTTTCTTTTGTCACTTTTGTTTTTGGTGTCATATCTAAGAAACCATTGCCAAATCTAATGTCACAAAGATCAGTAAATAAAATTGAGAATCAAGGAATTAACTGATACATCTACAGTTGATTTTTGACAAGGGTTTTAGTACATCCAATGGGGAAAGAAAAATCTTAATAAATAGTGCTGGGATAATTGGATTTCCACAAGTCAAGAACGTCTCTGGGTCCATACTTCATATCATATACAGAAATAACTGAAAATGGATCAAAGACCTAAATGTAAAAACTGAAATCGTAAAACTCTTAGAGGAAAAATAGGAGCAACGCTCCAGGACCTAGCTTTTAACAATTGGTTCTTAGATGTGACACTGACTGTACAAACAATAAAATTAAACACTTATATTAATCAAAGGACTTGGTAAACAAAGCAAAAAGACAACCCACACACTAGGAGACAATTTCTGGAAGCTACATATTGCATAAAAGTTTTGTTTCCAGAAAATGCAGAAAACTCTTACAAGTTAACAACCAAAGGGGGAACAATCTAATCAAGAAATGGCTAAAGGACTTGAGCAGATATTTCACCAAAGAAGAAATTCAAATGACAAACAAGCGCAAGAAAAGGTACTCAATAGTCATTAAAGAAATGCAAATCGAAAATGCAATAGGTATCAGTTCCCACCAACTAAGATGCCGATGATTGAAATAGTAGCAAACAACAGAAGTGGAGAGAGAGGAACCGTCTTCTACTTATAGCAAGATTTTTAAACGGTAGCAAATCAGCTGCCATTCAGTCAATTCAACTCAGAGGGACCCTGTAGGACAGAGCAGAATTGCCCCATTAGGGTTTCCAAGGAGCACCTGGTGGATTCAAACTGCCAGTCTTTTCGTTATCAGCTGTAACGCTCAATCACGACACCCCCGGGGTTTCCATAAAATGGCACAGCTGCTATAGAATACAATCTGGTGGCTACTCAAACATTTAAGTATATAAAATTAACATATTGTCCTCCAAAAATTGAGAGCAGGAATGCGAAAAGTTATTTGTACAGCAATGCTCTTGCAATGCTTAAGTGCTATGTCTGCTAACCAAAAGGATGGCAGTTCAAATCCTTGGAAACTCTATGGAGCAGTTCTACTCTGTCCTGTAGGGTCGCTGTGAGTTGTAATTGACTCAACAGCAGTGGATTTGTTTGTTTTTTCATCACTGCAGCACTATTCACAGTAAGCTTAAGGTGTAATCCTAAATGTTTATCAACAGAATAATGAACAAATGAAATGAGGTGCCTATGCACAATAGATTATCTTAGTCATACATAGAAGCAAAGAACTTGGGAACAGATAAGGGTGATGATGGAACAAGATGATGAACATAATTATCGTCACTGAATTGTAGATGTGAAGGTTGTTGAAATGGAAAATATTTTGCTGCATATATATTTACCGCAATAACAAGTAAATTAAAAAAGAAAATGACAAGGCATCAGAAGTAATCTACAGATTCAACATAGTCCCTCTCAAAATACCAATGGCTTTTTTTTTTTTTTTTTTTTTTTTGCAGAAATGGAAAAACTGATGTTAAGTTTCCTGGGACACTCAATAGCCAAAGTCATCTTGGAAAGAAAAGACAGAATTTGAAAAAGTTTCCTGATCGTGAAACTTACTTCAAAGCAACAGTAATCAGATATAGAAATAAACCTATACCTCTACAGTCAACTGATTTTTAACAAGGGTGGTAAACCTTTCAACAGAGGAAAGAATGTTTTCTCAACAACTGGACAGCCACATGCAAAAACATGACATTAGATCCTTTATTTCATACCACATACAAAATGAGTTAAAAAATGGATCAAATGTCAGAGCTTCATATATTTGATGTTATTGTTTAAATATTTGTTATTAGTATATGTTATTCTCTGTTATGAAATATGAGTCTTTATTTCAAGTAATGCTTTCCTTTCTTTGGAACAGTTATATATGGTTTTTATTGACTACTGTTTGCATGGTACATGTGTTTCCATCTTTTTAAGATTAATCTATCCCTATTGAGTGTCTTCCTTTACAATCTGTTCATTTTTGTTTTTAATTGAATACGGGTCATTAAGCTACTCATAACAGTTATCAATGACAATTTAAAATGTAACAACAGCTTTTAAATCATATTTTTACTATTACTATTTACTTTTTTTACTGTCTTATATTATTGATTTCTTCTGGCTAATATTCTTAGTATAAAAACCTTCAATGATAGGATATATGTGATGTATAGAGATATAAATTTATATTTAGAAACAAATGTATAATACACATAAATAGAGAGACTCTTCAACATATATGATTTATTTAGTTAGTTAATTATTGTATTTTTAAGTTATTTATTTTCCAAGTAAATTACCTCTAAAAATTAGTGATAAAAGTTTAAAAAAACAAACAAAAACAAATACAACTAATAGCTTTACATGTCATATGAAAACACAAAGTCTAAACTTCAGAGCCAATTTTTTTTTTTTTTTATGCTTCTGTCCATTTCAGCTCATTTTTCTGGAAATAAGAATAAAAAGGAAACTTCATCTGTATCATTAAGGAAGTTAAATTTTCAGTGACTAAAGCATATACTATGTCTTTGAATTTGTTATAAGAAGTACCCTTTCAAAGGCATAAAAGGAACAAAAGTAATGAGAAAGGAACAGCTACCATGTGATTTATTGTGAGACATTTTGTAAGAATCAGAGGAATTAAATTATTTTAGAATAACAGTGAAAAGTATCACTGTAGAAACTAGTTGACTGTGTATCTTATGGAAGGCTAAAGTGTTACAGGCTCATCATGCCCTTTGAAATCTTTCATTTCTACTTACTATCATTCTTTTATAAATAATCTCACTATATCCATATTATTTAATATATAAGGGGATAAATAATATGTAAATAGTATACATTTTTCCATTCATAATTAAAATATTTTAAACTTACTTTAATAATTTAGTTTCTTTGTTTTCACAGACTATCTTGGGTTATCTCCTCACTTTCATGTTCTCTAAATACAGAAATAAAAAAATATGATGTGAAGAAAATAGAAATATTTACATAATGATTTTTAAATTTCATCTTTTGCTATCCAAGAACATTGAAACACCTCCCCTGCTGACTAGTATTTTTAATTCACCTGTGTGCGTCCCCAAGATAAACAAGAAAGCAAGTAATTTAAAGTTTTAAAATATTTTGGATTGATAGTTTTCTCGGATTTTGTAATTTTCATCATTTTTCATCTCTCCTAAATATTTCCATTGCCATCATTAAACCAGCCTCTTTATTGCCAGAGTCTCAATATTGTTTCTCCACAACAAAAATATCTAAAATAATTACACTTAATACATTCAAAAGTAATTATCTATTTTGAGTGCTGTATATTACTGAAAAATATATTAAAAATATGCCAATGAACACATTCTTATTTAGATAATGATCTCCACTTAATTTCATAAAGTATATTCATAAAGCACAAGTCATTTTTAATGATAGGAGAAACTAGCTAAGAAATTCACTAGTAGGAACAATTACATAGACCTTTCCAAAAAAAGATTTTTTGTTATTGTAAGACATCTCTTTGTGTATTCTCATATTGAATCTTTGAGAAACTGATTGCTTTCTTATCTGTAGCTCAGTCATGGCTATCACTTCAAGATTTTCATATTATTTAGATTTTATCTCAAGTTATCACATTAATTATGGGTCTAAAAGAAGGACTCAGTCTTCTCAAATGATTTTCTTTGATTTCATAAGAGATTAAACTACTCTCCTGGATTTCATGAAATCATTAAAACTGTATCTACAAACACCCTTCCAATTATATAAAAATTAGAAATGCAGTAATATAGGCATATTAGTAGAGGGAACAATCAAACTAAATAGAACACATTCAAAATTGCAGTTATGTTGCGTTTGATTTCACCCTTCAGAAATATAAGTTGCTATAAAGTTAAAAACGTTGATCTTTCTGATACTCTTTCCTTTCTGTTAATTAGTGATATGCTAAGCAATAAACCTTCATTTAAAGATAAAACTGGAATATGAATTAGTATTACTAATTATGCCATAATATTAACTTTAAGTTAGTTGGTAGATGTAACTTTTAAAGATCTTACAATGAAAAACTTAAAATTTAAAAAATTCTATGTACTCATCACTTGTAGATTTTGCAGGTCTACATTTTTTTCTTAGGGCAGAGACTTGTACAAATACAATGATCAATGCACAGAGAATAACGGATGAAACGACAGGAAATATAATTGACCATTTTACAGTTTTGGAGGGTAGAACCCTCTCACTGTAGAGAATTTCTAGGAAAGAAAATGTGAAATTTTAAGAGTAATTAATATTAACACATTAAAGACCTTAATATACTTCATTATGATTATTAAATAGATGCACTTATATTTTGAGCTGTTTTATAATCATATTGTACCCTAGGCTTTGTTAGGGGCTACTTTTCTATGCACGTATATCGTCTGTTTACTTTTACTTAACCTTGCTCCACTGTTAAAATGATTCATTTAGCCATTCCACCACTAGCTCTTTGAGGGTAGGATTTATGTCTTTAATCTTTCTATCTCTAGCATCTAACTCAGTAACTGGTATATTGTATTTGCCTATTAAATAGTTACTGAATGAATGAGTGATTAGTGTAGAGGTCTTGATACTATCCCCATTAAAGAAGCAATCCTCTGAACCAAAATGGTATTCACCTATTCAGTTTTAACAGCCAATATTTTAAAAACATTGCTAAGTGCTGTGATAATGTTGAAAAGAAAAAAAACAAAAAAAAAACCTCACGGTCCTTTCCAGTAGGGAACTGAGAAATTAAGAAGTTACATTGGACATACATGCAAGTACATGAGCACGTGCGCATGCACGCGCACGCACACACACACACACACACACGAGCCATAGAAAGTGTAAGAACAAAAGCAACATGGTATTGAAAGAAAGTAAACAAAAAATCTACAGAAATAGAAGTGAGAGAACGTCCTGCATGTTAATTCTTCAGCTTAGTATTAGTCTACAATCCCAAACCCAAAACCCACTGCCACTGAGTCGATTCTGACTCATAGTGACCCTATAGGACAGAGTAGAACTGTCCAGTGAAGTTTCCAAGGAACGTCTGGCAGATTTGAACTGCCAAATTTTTGGTTAGCAGGCATAGCACTTAACCAGTACACCACCACGGTTTCCATTTTTATGTATATGTTAATACGTATGTATTATGTGTTATGTAGGTAAAGGCTATAGCTGTTAACCAAAAGGCCGGCATTTTATATATAGCAGGCGCTCCTTGAAAACTCTACGTGACAGTTCGGCTTTGTCTACAGGTTCTCTGTGAGTCAGAATTGACTCAACAGCACTGAGTTTGTTCTTGTTTGCTTTGTCTTTAAGTTTATACACAACCTTTTCCACCCCCAAAGACGAATAAAGATGTGATTTATAAAGATATAGGGTGGGGGGAAGTTCGCTGAGTACTTTTACTCTTGAAGCAAAGAAAAAATAAAAATAAAACATTGCAAAATAGTTGGACGGTATAAAATAAGAACCAAAGAAAAATAAGAGTTTGAAAATACAATCATCAAAATTAAAAAGTCAGTGAATGGGCTCCATGAGGTTCGATCCAGTGGTCTTTGGTGTGTTTGAGACCTATTGTTGTGGCTGTTGCGTCTATCCATCTCACTGAGGGGTTCTTCAGTTTCTGTTGACCCTCTGCTTTACCGAATACCATGTTCTCTTCTATAGACTAATCTTCCCTGATGAGATGTCCGAAGTAAGCAAGCCAAAGTCCCACTACCCTTACTTCTAAGGACTATTCTGATTGTATTTTTCCTATGACTGATTGGTTCATTATTTCGGTAATCTGTCTTCACCAATACCACAGTTTGGATGCAATTAACTCTTTTTTGTTTGTTTTTTGTTTTTTTTACCTTCCCTTTTCATTATCCAGTTGTCACATGCCTATGAGGTGACTAAAAATAACACGGCTTGAGGTAGACATTCTTTCATTGTCAAACTAATATCTTTGCTTTTCAAAACTTTGAAGGGGTCTTTTCACAGCAGACCTGTGCAGTGCAATATATCATTTGGTTTCTTAACTGCTGCTTCCATAGCTTCTTGATCCAAATAGAATAAAATCATCAACAACTTCAATGTTTTCCCATGAACTCAGTAGAATGAACATAATAGAGAAAATGTTCAGTGAAAAAGAAGATAAAAATAAATAGAAATCATGCAGTTTAAACAACATAAAGAAAACAGGTTTAAAAAAGTAAAGAGAGCTTGAGAGATCTGTAGGGTAATAGCTAAAAATCTAGTATTTTTATCATTGGAATCCCAGAAAAAAGAGAGAAAGAGAATGAAGCTGAAAAAATAATGGCTGAAAATACTGCAAATTGGGTTGCTGTTGTCTGGTCAGTTATGATTCATACACATCCTGTGGACAACAGAATGAAATACTGGCTGGTTCTTCACCATCTTCCCAGTTGTTGCTATGAAATGACCGCGTGTGTAAAGGGACCAAATTAGGTAAAAGACATAAATCTACAGATTCAAGAGGCTGGGAAAACAATAGAAGGACACCAAATCGTGCATATTTACTCAGAAAGAAGGTATATTCTGTTTTATTTTCATTTTCCACTCATTTAAGCACAGGTGATTGTTTACTACTGTGAATGATTATTATTTTGTTTTTGCTACTTGATTTGCTTGACCCTGATGCCAAAAAGCCAAACCCAAGCCACTGCTGTTGAGTTGGGTCTGACTCATTGAGACCCTTTAGGTCAGAGTAGAACTGCCTCATAGAATTTCCAAAAAGTACCTGGCAGCTTTGAATGGCTGACCTTTTGGTTAGCAGATGTAGCACTTAACCCACTATGCCACCAGGGTTTCGAACCCTGATGGAAGTCTGTTACAAGTCTCTTACTGTTATGTGGTGGCTCAATTTCTTTTTGGGTTGTTTTCATCCTTGGTGTTTGTATTTTAATATGAATGTTTACAGCTTTTATTTAAATTTACTACAAATGATAGTAACATATATTATCCATGAATTTATTTCCTTAGCATGTTTATGTTATGTATTTTTTCATAATTTAATTTATTTATGTTTTGCTGTCATTAAGATTATACACAATAGACCATATACCAGTCCAACAGCTTCTACAAGTGCGATTTAGTCTCACTGATTATGTTCTTTGAGTTGTATAACCATTTTCACCCTCCGTTTTAAAATTGTTCCTCCTCTATTAAAATAAGTTCACTGGCCCCTAGGTTTCATACCCAGTCTTTCAAGTTCTTTTTGTCAATTTGATACCATATAGATAGTTCTTAAAAATAATACAGTGTTCAAGGCAAGCAGTTTTTACTAATTAAGCTAAAATTGTCACATACTTTTAAACACACTTTTAACTGTTTTATGTGTGACTCATATAAGTAAATTATAGTTTTATAACCTCTGGATTATGATAGCAGTCCTAGTGGCTCAGTGGTTAAGAGCTTTGACTTGTAACCAAAAGGTCAGCAGTTCAAATCCACTAGCAGCTCCTTGGAAACCCTACAGGGAACTTCTACTTTTATAGGTTACTATGAGTTGGAATTAACTCAATGGCAAAGGGTTAATGAGTTCTGAGTTTGTAACAGTGGGCTTATAAAATGTCTATGTAGTGTAAACATAAAAAATGTTTGTTCTCACTATTTCTCGTGTGTATTTTCCATTTTACACATGTTGCAGAAGATGTTTAAGAGGCTATGAAAACCTAGTGACGTAGTGGTTAAATGCTTCGTCTGATAACCAAAAAGTTGGCAGTTCAAATCACCCAGGTGCTCCTTGAAAACTCTATGGGACAGTTCTACTCTGACTTATAGGGTCACTATGAGTCAGAATTGACTCGGTAGCAGTGGCTTTGGCTTTTGGCTTTAGACAGAGCAAATTAGTACATGTATTTTGAAAATTTGTTTAACATTACCTACTGATTTGAAATATGCTTTGTGTTAAGAAACTTCTTCATATATTATCTTCTGTCGACTTCAATATATGCCCTTATATTGGCTCGACCTCCTAGTAACATAAATATGATTCATCTTAAACACAAAAATCTTGGTTATCTTTCCTTTGGCCCGTCTTTCATGATCCTCCTTCCTCATCGCTACCTAGATTTCCTCATTTCCTTTTCTTCATAAGCAGCAATCTTGACAGAATAGCACTAAAGGTGGTTCTTTTTCTTCTTTTTCACATTCTGTTGCGCTTTCCCACACTTGAAATCTGCTGTCTGGTACTATACAAAAAAAGGGTGCTGGGGGACAAAGCAAGAAAAAGACTAGCCTAAACACATGGATTAGTAAACTGTTTAGAAGCTTCCAAAAAAAAAAAAAAAAGAAAAAGAACATTTTGGTTTTGTTATATTAAATGAAAATGATCAAAATCTATGATGATGAAAAGTAGTATTTATCTGATTTCATTTAGTAGTTTTAAAGTAGATTTCAATTCAGCTTTCAGTTTGTTGTTAATACTCACGAGGGTTGGGAGGAAAATTGCCACTGTCCACACTCCCTCCAGGCCACATGTTAGAGACAGTTAAACAATCTGGAGGCAAATATTTATCCTCACAGTGGCAGTTCCTTCTATTATTGCATCTCTGAAACCAGAAAAAATATCTTTTTAGAAGTAGCTAGAATTATGTAACTTCAGCCAGCATCAAATGACTAACATATAAAGTATACGAATTCTTACTTTGTGAGTGTATGTGTGTGTGGTACTGGAATAAGTATGACTGCTTTCCATTTTTGTGTCATAATCACTGATACTTACTCCCTGAAGATTGCATTTGCTAGAGGTACATTCTATAGGCAAAAGATTGTCTTCCACACACACGCTGTCCACACAAATCTACAACAGAAGTGAGCCACAATAATTGGTACAATTCTTGGAATTTACGGATTAACTAATGAGTTATGTTTTATAACAAGAAATGAGGAATTTATTAAATAAATATAAATGGTGCTACTGAAGGTTCAAATAACTGGACTAAGCAATGAATTTACACATTTAAATGAAACTGATATGCTCCTAAACCTCATAGAGCTCAAGGATGGAAGGAATTACAGATGATTATTTTCTTATTCGTACTTTCGCTATCTTGTATTTTTGTCTATATTGAACATGTACTTTTGTAGTGAAAAAATAATTTAAAATCATTATCATAAGAAAAGACCGAGCTTAAGGGCATTTTAAATGGAGAAAAATGAGATGGCTACCTTATTATCACCACAAACGGTTCCACTTGGTACCCACATATGGCTGAAATTTTTATGTCTGAATGGATAATACAGGCTAACACATATGTCCCCTTCTACACCAGCATAAAGAACAGCAGCATCTCTTTTTGAGAACGGATGTTTACTTGTATATATACACATTAATTTTCCACAGCGTAGATTACTACAAACACAAAAGAAAATCATTAGCTTTCCATCACAGAAAGAGAATATTATTTCTAAGGAAAGAAATGTTAAAAGTAATCATTGTGAACAAAATAATGTGTTAATTGAATTGCACAGTACTTAATCTGAGGATATTGTCATGAAATATATATCAGCTATAGCCAAACATTTTAGTAAGTATGTATTCTGTTCTGATGTCATTCTTTTCCAATTTCCCAAAATGTGCCCTGCTTTCATTATATTCCTTTTCTTGTGGATAAATCCTGCTCATTATTCAAGTCACATCTTAGGTGTGCAGCTTGAGAGAGATTTGCTCCTAGATTCTGCTAGAATCTGCTCTTAGATGCTGTTCATACTCTCACGCTGTGTTTACCCAAAACTCCACCCTTCGATTTTCTAATGTGTATAACGTCTGTAATTACTTAGGTAATGTAATTACCCCTACAAAGTCAAGATTGAAAAGAAGAGATACGTGCAGCCGATGAGTTATATTCAGCAAATAGTAGAGCACCTAGTATGTAATCATCACTTGGTAATTTTTAACTAAATGGTGGTGATTAAGAATACTGATTATTTGATTAACTGACAGAAGAATGAGCAAATCTGTCTTGGGAGAAGTATAGCCAGAATGATCCTTAGAAATAAAGCAGGCAAGGCTTTGTCTCACATACTTTGGACATGTTGTCAGGAGGGACCAACAAGTCCTTGGAAAAAGACATCATGCTTGATAAACAGTCAGTGAAAAAGAAGACCCTGAATACGAGATGGATTGACACAACAGCTACAACATTCGACTCAAGTATAGCATCAGTCATGAGGATGGAGCAGGACTGGGCCGTATTTCCTTCTGTTGTATATAAAGTCGCAATGAGTGAGAATCAACACTACAGCAGCCAACAACAACAATTTTTAAAATGAATAAATACAATGCATGTTTATTAATGTAAGGAGCTCAGATAAAGTTAGTGTTAGAACTATCACCCCTCTGCTATGAGGACTCGACTGTCTGCAAACAGTGCTGCCCTCCCTGGGAACCAGAGAGAATGAGGCCAGGCAGTATATCAATATTTGTTATTTCACTCAATAATACTTGTTGCTGTCAAGTCAATTCCAACTCATATTGACTCTGGAGGACAGGGTAGAACTATCTCATAGGTTTCCAAGGAGTGGCTGGTGGACTTGAACTGTCAACCTTTTGATTAGGAGCTGAGGTCTCAATTCTTGTGCCTCCAGTACTCAGCAATACCCAAATCCACTGCCAACATGTCTGTTTCAACTCATGGCAACGCTATAGCAGAGCAGAACTACCTCATAGAGTTTTCAAGAGTGTATGGTGAATTTGAACTGCTGATCTTTTGGTTAGCAGCCATAGCACATGTTCAACAATAGTATATATATATAAAGCTTTCCTGTGTAGGAGAAACAAAACCAGTTAAATACAAGCCCTGACAATTAAGCTCACGAACTTAATTGTTTTAAGTGCTACATACCTCATTGTTGAATATCACTATGGTCACCTTCAAAGTACTCCTCTTGGGAAGGTATGCACTGATGTTAGTGCCTCCTCTACCCTTCAAAGTGATTTTGGAACTCTTTCTGGAATGGCCATCAGAGCTGTCGTGTTACACTTGGTGTCCCGAATATTATCAAAATGTCTTCCTATCAATATTTTCTTTATCTTTGGGAAAGGAAAAAAGTCATTGGGGGCCAGACCAGGTGCGTAGGGAGGGTATTCCAATACAGGTATTTGTTTACTGGCTAAAAATTCCCTCTCAGACAGCTATACAATTAAGTTCACGAATTTGCCGCTGTGCCCCTGTGTGCAATAGCCACCCAGAAAGAGTTCCAAAATTGCTTTCAAGGGTTTGGACTCCACACTGGCATCAGGGTATAATTTCCCAAGGGGAGTACTTCAAGGGTAACTGTGGTAACACTCAGCAAAATGAGGTATGGAGCACTTAGAACAATTAAGTTTGCGGACTTAATTGTCATTGTTACCTACATTACTTGACAAAATATTTGAAATGATTCATTTTGGATACTGAAAAATAGGGAGAAGACTGCGACCACTGAGAGAAGGAAACAAAATCTTACAGTTGTCCCAGCTGTTAGCTTGGAGCCCCATTCTTTATCAGGGCATGGATCTCACTAAGGAGAATTCAGGGAGGCTGAGGTGCTGGAAGCTGCTGGGTAGGCTATCAGAGACGAGAGCCCTCCATAAAACTTCACGGGTCCTCCTCCGATCTTTGCTTGACCACCAAGCAACACAAGCTATGCTTGAATTTCACAAGACCAAGCAAGGAATGACATGATCAGGCAAGGAACGGGCTAGAACACTAATTCATAAACAGTCATGTGTGTCCTATTTGTTTATCTTCTTCCTGCTTTCAAATATGATCAAGTTTCTATAACCTTGACTAGGAATGTGGGCATCGTGGTATATTAATTATCAAACAGTTATTGATTACCTGCCATATGTTTAGCTCTGGTTAAGATTCATGTAAATATATGCATATGTATATATATATATATTCGTCTATGTATTTGACAAAGCATACTTAAAATTCCATCAACTGATAAGTGTGCGTGTATTATCATATTATAGATTATATGATAAACTTTATACTATAGAACTAAATATTAAGGTCATGTCAACTGACAAGAGAGGCTCTTGGTAACATTTTCACTATTGTGTTTTAACAATAACAATATCTATTGCTAAATCTTGTATAGTATGTCCTGCGGATAAGACTGGAAACCCTGGTGGCATATTGGTTAACTGCTACGTCTACTAACCAAAAGCTCAGAGTTCAAATCTGCCAGGTGCTCCTTGGAAACTATGGGGCAGCTCTTCTCTGTCCTGCAAGGTCACTATAAGTTGGAATCGACTCAATGGCACTGGGTTTTTTTTGGAGGGGTGGGTAAGACTTTCTTTTAAGTGTTTTTAGGAAATCACTAATGATAGGCCAGGCAACATCAACAAAATTCTAGTTCCTACCATCCCATTTTTCAGATGAAAACTATTAATGACTGACAAGGTTTCCAAACTAGTAAGCTGTGAAATTTGAACTCAATTTGGCTACAGACTCCTCATTCTAAAGATCATTCCGGGCATGTCATCAAGAGTGTAAAGTTACGAAGGACTGTTTGTTGATTTCACCGTCACAAGTATGATCATTTTGTAAGCTAGAAATGGCAACATGCGAAGTAAAAATGATTGATTCTATGAACTGATGTGTATTTAGAGCACACATATGTATATCCAGAAGTTTGTAGAAATAATTATAAATACTATCAATTGTTTTGAAAATATCTTTAATTTGACTAGGTACAGACTTAATCCAAAGACAGACAATATATTTAAACTGAAGGCTGTAAGTACAAATCATCTATTCTTAAAACTATATAGAAGTTTTATTACTTACTTAAATGTGCATGGTACAAATCCTGTAGAACTTAAGCCACAGTTCCCAAATTGATCACTTCTAGAATTAATTTCTTCAAAACATGCTTCAGAACCATACAGAGTACCTGGGAAAAGTATACAGAAATTTAATTATACCAACCCTAAATAAAGTCTAAAATAGCTAATAAATTTTTAAGTTGCAATGACTTTAAAATACATGATTCAAAATATGCTTCAATTCTTAGTTATTTTAAAAAATAAAAAAAAACACATATATTTCATCTTTTACGTAAAATACACGAAGATGTAGAAGTGTTCTTTTCTAATATCTGTATTCATTACCTAAAGTGTGCTTCTTAAAACTCACCGCTATTTCACTTTCCATTGTTTCATTTCTTACACATTGTACTATATTTAAAATACACATATAAAGAGAAAGTTGTTATTTTTATGAATACGAAATTGAAACATAAGTATAAAGCCACTGCCATCAAGTCGGGTTTGACTTATAGCGACCCCAGAGATCAGAGTGGAACTGCCCGGTAGAGCTTCCAAGGAGTGCCTGGCGGATTTGAACTGCTGACCTTTTGGTTAGCAGATGTAGCACTGAACCCACTACGCCTCCAGGGTTCCCAAAACGTACATGTAGAGATGTAATTTACTTTTATATTAATAAACCAAAAAACCCCACCATTGTCACTGAGTCAACCCCAACTCATAATGACTCTATAGGAATGAGGAGAAATGCCTCCTCCAGTTTCCAAGGAACAGCTGGGGGATTTCAACTGCCAACCTTTGGTTAGCAGTGGAGCTCTTAATCACTGAGCCACCAAAACTCTTGCATGGCTACCTATCTGCTTACACAACAATCTTTTTCTTAAACACAGTTTTCTCAGACCAACACTTGGAGGCACTTTTGACACCCACATCCAATATTCAATCCATCTGAATAAAAGATTTTTTATTTATCTTCTGAATACCTGTCTATTTTTCAAAAACTCCATCTACCCAAGTTGAAAGCTAGGACACTATTCACAGTAGTTTCAAGGTAGAAACAATCCAAATATCCATCAGCATACGAATAGATAAACAAAATGGGGTACATAAACACAATGGGGAATTACTTGATTATAAAGAGAAGTCCTCACAGATGCCACAACATGAATGAACCTTGAAAACATTCTGCTGGGTACAGTAGTTAAGTCACAAATGGATAAAATGTTTATATGAAGTATCTACGTTAGGCACCTGTATCAGGACCTGAGTTTACTAGTAGTTACCAGGAGTGGGCTGGAGGGAGGGACAGGGGTAGAGTTGTTGCCTTGAGCAGATTGTGTTTCTATTAGGTACAATAGAAAAATATGTGACTGAATTGCACTTGTAAAGAATATTAAAATATGACTAATGTTTTGTTGCGCATATATTTACCAGTTTGTAAAAACAATGTGTCAATCATATGTGTCTTTCTGCACTCTTACTCTGCAGTTGTGTGCTTAGCAATAAGAAAGAATTTCTCAGCTCCAATTGCAAGGTTACTATACTTTATATTTCAGTTCTGTTGTTATAGATATTCAGCCTTTTGTTACTATTTGTAAAGCAGAGTTTTAATTCAACGATTTTCTTTTTCTTTTTTTTTGGTAAAATGCCTTAACAAGAATTAACATCACTCACCCCAGTGCAAGGATTACCTGTATGTCCTCGTTTCAATATAGTACATAGTATATATTGAGATAGTTATTACATGTATGTCCTCACCTTAGTGTAGTATATATTGACTTATTGTCAGTACTTGGTATAATGGTAGTATTAATTTTTTTTTCCTCAGATACACTGTTTTCTATTCTCCAGGTTGTTTTGGCTTTCTTCAGATGTTGAGTGTTTCTTAGGTGCTGTTCACCTTTGCAGTCAGTAGTACCTTTCTCTCTCCCACCACCTCTATTTATGCAGAAAAAAGAGCTAAACTTGTTACCTCTCCAGTGGAGTGAGTGGTTGGCCATTAGACTGCCTCTGCTATGAAAATCTCAAATCATCACTTGCTGCTGCCCCCGTTCTTTTGTCAGAACTCTTTACAGACATCCTGTTTCCAAGTCTTATTTTTTATTTCATTCCTAAATGCTTAATACCAATCAAAGATTCCATAATTTTTGTCAGTGTACTCCTGAAGCTGATATCATTTCACATCTACTTGTGAGAATCTGCTAACCTCTGGATTCCATGTTTTTTAATAAACCCTGCATAAGAACAGTAGTCAACTTTTGGAAGGTCTCCTTAAAAAGCAATAAGTTCACTTCTACAGTTTTGTTTCAGAAAGTGGTTTCAGGAATGATTCCACTGAGACCTCTTGCATTTTCCAGTGTGACTGTTATTTTGTGTCTGTGTGCAGTTTTAATTATATTTGCATTTGCCTTTAGGCAGATTTTAATATTTACAATTGTACTCATTTGTTCTATATAAACAGTAATGTTATGCATAAGAATAGGAGTCAGATAATAGACTCTATTCAGGCCTGAGTTCTTGAATCCACAGATTCAAATGATCACAATTTGGAATTTCATCTTTTTTATATTTCGTAGAAATAATTCAACATCTTATTTCTAAGAGAGTTGTAAGAGAAACTTTTAAGCATTTCCCCGAAGGGTATATATTATTTATTTCTATAATCCTTTAAATCTAAATTCAACTTACCATGTTATTATCAAAGAGGACATTTCAGCTTTCAAAAAAATTAAAATAAAAACAAGGGAAATCCAATTATAATAAATACCTTCACCATAGATTGCTTCACAGATCCTGGTCCCATCCCTACATTTTCCTTCCATACAGACCCATTGGTTCATGCTGCATCGATAGCCATCATGAAGATAGAAGTTCTCTGGACAAAAATTAGAAGAACCATTGCAATATTCCGGGAGATCACATTCATCCTCTGGTAACCTACATATTTCTCCTTTTGATCTTAACTGAAGAAATAAAGAAAATAATACTGAATAAAACAGGATGAAGCGACAAGCTGACCAGGTCTATGGCTGTTTCAGTTACGTGATTGGCACAGACACGACAGAACTCTTACTTTACACCCCGTGCAGCAAGATCCGTGAGTACAAACTGCATCGCCTTTGAATCTGCACGTCTTATATTCACAGCATGGATCGTGTTGACAATCCTAAAACGTAAATTAAATAGTGCAAAGTAAGCTGTTCCCTTAGCTTTCAAATACAATTTGTGAACGATGATACACAATCACAGAATACGTGCTTAATATCCATGTTAATCAAACAACAACAAGTTCCATTTGTTTAGGTATTCATGCAGCAAATATTTATTAACTTCTAAAGTGGATTTGAGCCCATCGGAGGGACAAGCTTCTCTGAAACATGTCCATCCATGATGCCACCATAGCCTAGGCGTGCAGATTGACCTCTGATTCTAGTTGATACAGGCAGACTCAAATGAAGACACGATAAAGGAGAAGATATACTTTAACTTTATGTGTACGTGTGTGATCTTAAGCAGCTTTTAACTGAATCCATCCAGAGCTGCCTCAGAAGAAAGGGCTGGTGATCTGCTTTTGAAAAGTCACAGCCCTGAAAACCCTATCCAGTGCCACCGTACACTCATAATATCACCATGAGCCAGAATAAACTCCACAGTAACTGTTTTGGTTTTTTGATATTAAACACTTATGCATCTCATGTACCACAAGTGTCTAGTGTCATTTGTGTGACTGGGGATTTATTTTGTCTATAAAACCAAAAATCAAACCCAGTGCTGTTGAGTCGATGCCTACTCATAGTGACCCTATAGGACACAGTAGAACTGCCCCGTATAATTTCCAAGGAGCTCCTCACAGATTTGAACTGCTGACCTTTTGGTTAGCTGACATAGTACCTAACCACTACGCCCCCACGACTTCCATTTCATCTATAGGAACAGAAAATAGTTCATCATATTTGTATCTTTCTCATCATATTTAACTTCTTCCTTTGTGCCCAGCATTCACCTATGTGTATGTGTGCAGTAAATTTGCTTTAAAAATTGTACTTGAGTCTAACTAAATAAATAATAGTCCCAATGACTAGCTGACACAGAGTGACCATATACTGGATGCACTTTATGGTTCTGTGCATCTATAGGATATCATTCTGCTGACTTCTGGCTGGAGGAAGGAGAATGGGTAGCAAGGAGGGGAATGGAGACTGTTGGGAGGATGAGACATGTATGGAGCAGAGAGAAACAGTGTGCTGTCACCAGGCAGGGAGAGCAGTGGAAGCTGCATCTGGGTGGGCATGCAAATTTATATGGGAATGTACCTTCTCACTCAGTCATAACAACAAAAAATGAAGCCAAGTGCTGTCGAGTCAGATCCGACTCATGGTGACTCTAGGGGCCAGGGTAGAACTGACCCCCAGAGTAGTCAAGTAAGAAAAGAAGCCAGCCAGCCAAAAAAAGAAAGAAAGAAAAATAACAGTCCCAATGGATTCACAGACATATACATACACTAACACAAACTTTGACATTATATAATTGTGACTCACTGAGTATTCCAGGGTTTTAGAAATGGGTTAATTCAACCAAAAAAATTCATAAAGTAACCCCACTTTAGATAATTTACTATTAAAATACCATAAACATTAATTCTAATATGGTTACATTAGTGGTTCTCAACTGGCAGACATTTGGACTCCAGGGGATATTTGGCAATCTCTGGGGATATTTTTGGTGGCTGTAAACTAGAGGGCTACTGGTACCAGATGTGCTAATGTCATTTGCGGGTAGAGATCAGGAATATAGCAAAACATCTCTAACATGCAGGACAATCCTCCCTGTATCTCCTCAACAAGTAACTACTGTTGTTGTGTGTGTAATCAAATTGATTCCAACTCAGTAACACTTAGGTCGGAATGAAACTGCCCCATAGAGTCTCCAAGTCTGTCTGGCTTGGCTAATCTTTACAGAATCCAATTGCCACGTCTTTTTCCTGTGGGATGATGTCTAGTCAGACGGAACTGCTGACCTTTCAATTAGCAGCCAAGTACATAAGTAATGTCCCACTAGTGCTCCTTTAGCAAACAATGATCTGGCCTGAAATATCAGCAGTGCCAAATGGGAGCACTCCTACTTTGCATCCTGACACGGGTGCTTGGGAATACTGAATTTCCATAATTCTCCTGCACAATTCTGCTCCTCAAATGCCATCACTCTGAAAGAGGGACTCCAGAAGACAAAGTTATAAGGCAGGAATTTAAAGTTCAGTTATTGCATGTTTAGTGACATGTAGTTCATAGGTGCATGACCATCATTTCTCAGTGGAAGATCTAAGTGTTTGCATTACCGTCATTTGTAAGATAGCTCTAAGCAGTGACAGTGGTACGATGCTGGAAAAACCACTGAAATTTCTTACATGTTTGGACATGAAGAAACTTTCTCTCGGTGTCGAAGGTTCTCAGGAGTGACTAAGCCACTTAGAGAACAGATACTGATTCCATTTCTGACTTATCAGTAGGCTCAGGTCCATGCCACTCACTATGAGTTTTACTGTCTTCTCTCTTTCACTATATTCTCTTCGTCACTACACTCCCCCACTGCCTTCCCCCACTGCTTTTGTTCAGAATGAAAAACTGACTTTACAGGAATATGCATTACTCTAAATATTTTGGAATCAATATGGAATATATGTTTTGATAATAGTCAAAAGCCGTAAACTTTCCTATTACTTTTGCTAACAAGCTCTACATCTATCATTCTTAATGGGACAAGTATACAGATTACAGTGAAACACCAGGGTAGGGAAACAAAAACACCAAAGTGAGAGAACGGATTGCTAACTCAGAATTACAGGCGACTTGGCAACCTCAGAATACAGACCCTGGTGGTGTAGTGGTTAAGTGTCTACATCTGCTAATTGAAGGACTGGCCGTTCAGATCTACCAAGCACTCCTTGGAAATCCTGTGGGGTGGTTCTACTTGTCTTTTAGGGTTTCTGCATCAGAATTGACTTGACAAAAATGAGTTTGGCTTGGTTTTGGGTAATGTCAGAATATAGGATTATTAATGATCCATGGGGATAATCTATAAATCATTGAAACACTTCAACTTGTGAGTTCATTTATCTATTTGTCTTTATCTCTGCCTCTTAACACTAATGCTTTTAGAGAATAGTTTGGTAAGTTCAGGAAAACTTAAATGCAGTATTACAGAAATGATTTCAGTCACACAATGAAATCCTATTGTAAAACTTCCCTCTTATTCCGTACCGACCTCGACACCTCCACAGTCACACTGCTCTCCGTCTTCCACTCGCTTGTTACCACAAAGTGAAGTCTTGTACGATGGGTCCAGGTGTGGCTGGTTTTGAAGACACTGAGAACTTGGCTTGGAAATAAAATGTGCAAAGTCTTCTATGCTGCAGCTACTGAAGATCTTCACACCACTGGAATGACTAAAATTACATTTTACTTTAAATTTTTCCCCAAGAGTTGTTTTCATAGGCTGTGTCACTCTGGACACAGCTGAGTGACAGTATTCCAAAGCAGACCAAAGGTACAACCTTGTTAAACATTTGTAGAATGTCAACTTAGAATGTTCTGAACTTGTTTTAAATCATTTTTCATTGGTATAAGAAACGGATAAAATTTCCTCAGTTTGTATCTTACTCTTTCTCACGACACTGCTCTCTCTGGGTTTTCTTTATATCTCACCAAGCTACTAGGTTTCGGTTTCCAATGTCGAGTCCTTCTCTCTTTCTGACTGTTAAATATTGGACTATCCCAGGATTCAATTAAATCTATTCTGTTTTCTGTTTATAGTCATCATTGCTTGACTTACCCAGTTCTATGACTTTAGGTTCTATCTGTCCTATGACAGCTCAAACATTTCTGTAAAGGAAGATTTTCACATGAACTGCAAAACCACCATGTATTCCATACTCTCCTCATCATTTCTGCCAAGGGATGTCTGATCATTACCTTAAAATTAGCTTGCTCAAAATTGAACTCTCCTCTGCCTTCCTCTCAAAACTGCTCCTTCTCAAAGATGACACAGTGTTTCAGACTGCAGACTGACACTAGGTATACAGCTTTGAGCAAGTTACTTAAACTGTCTTCCCCTCAAACTTTTCTTAACTTTAATGTGAGATGATGTTATTACTTAGTTCATAGATTTGTGATGATTAAGTTAACATACATAAATCACTAAGAACAGGGGCTACACACAGTTGATTCCCAGTAAGAATTTGCTGCTGTTCTAATTATTCCCCAGTTCATTAAAGATCAGTTCCACTTGTCCAGTTCTCTAGGCCTTAAGGGTTGGGGAAATTCTCTGTATTTCTCATACTTGGTATCCAGTCCATCAGTAGATACTATGAGCTCTAACTTCTAACAACATCCAGAATCTAAGTACATCTCCGTAGGGATCACTAGTGGTCTACCTCCAACAGCTACTTCATCAACCCTCTCCCCACCTACTCTATTCAACCAAAGTGGCCACCTTGTTGTCCACTCCCTCATGTATTTGGCATTTGCTATTTATTCTGCCTAGAAATATATACATGCATTTTCAAAATGTACTCCCTTATTAAAAGTCACCCAGTCTATTAGAACCTTCCTGACCGCATGAAAATAACACGTCTTTTTATTCTTATTTTTTCTTGTGCTTTACTTTTCTTTTTAGAGTTTAATATTTCAACTATCAATACCTTTAATTCTTACATCCCCATTAGATTGCTAACCCCAAGAGAGCTGATATTTTCAAATAGATTTTTTAGTACTGTATCCCCTTGTTTAGATCTTTGCTGGTACAGGGTAAAGGCTTAGTAAATATCTGAACAAATAATAACTAAGTGAAACAGACAATATCTAATAATCATTGATTCTTACTCTTAATGATTAAAGTTATCTATATAATGATTAATCTTTACAACGATTCTTACTCCTGTGATTAAAATTAGAATATTTTCAAAGCCTATTACAAGGATTAACATATTGACTATAGACATAGTTATTATTGTTACAATTATACACAGTCAGCACCCGTTATTCACGTTGGTTCTACTCTATAAAGGTCCCTGTAAACAATGAATTCATAAATACAGAGTTTGATCTTAGGTGAGAATATGTGTGCCATTCTGCATACGTGTATGCCTGTGAACAACTACAAAAGGGCTGTGAATATTGACTTTGGAGTTACAGATTAATTTCGATGAGGAGGCAAATTTACAAACACGAAATCCAAGAATAATAAAGATTAACTGTCTAATTGATGGCTTCAATCCTCCTTAGTGCTATTCACATGCAAAGTGGTGTAAATGGTAAGTTACCAGTTACAGAATTACTTACTCTAATAAATCAAGTTCGAGCAGTCCTTTAGTCATGTAGGGAAGCATCTCAATAAAATGCATACATAACAGCATGCATATTTTAGATGTGAAAAAGGAGCAAATATAAATACATGACTTATTGCTGTGGGGGATGTTTCACATAAATACAGAGAATCAGCAAGACTCTTGAAAAGAAAAAAAGATGAAAACAGTGGTTCTTTTCTTAAAAATAGCTGCCAAAAAGACTTTATCAGCTCCAGAACAAAAGGCTCAGAAGTAGACATGTCAGAAATCTATCGTCCATCTTTAATAGTGACTATACTTATGCTTAAATATATTAAATATATATCATATGTAACATGATATGATATGTAGTATATTACATGTATAATATATAATGTATGTTACATTTAGTAATGTAGGTTAAGTATAAGTGTAGTAAAGCCATACAGAAATTTCTCCACATGCAAATATAGCAAGTGCACTAGAAAAAAAGCCAAACTACTGCTGTTGAGTTGGGTCTGACTCACAGAGACTCTAGATATCAGAGTCGAACTGCCCCACAGAGTTTCAAAAGAGCATCTGGTAGATTTGAACTGCCAACCTTTTGGTTAGGAGACATAGCACTTAACCCACTACACCACCAGGGCTTCCATGGCAATCACTCAAGTGGTGCTTATTCTATGTCAGACACTCTTTTGAACACTGTACATAATATTAATATCTTAAATTGTCATGTTTAATTCTTCAGAAACCATGTGAGATATTTGATTGAATAATGGCCTCCCAAAGATGTCATGTCAACATCCTAATTCCTAAAATCTGTTACTATGTCTCCTTACACGGCAAAAGGAATACTGCACGTGTTATGAAGTTAAGAACCTTGAGAAACAAAGATTAGCCTAGATTTCCTAGGTGAGCCCAATGTAAGTACAAGTGCTCGTTCTTATTAAGAGGAAGGTAAGAAGGCCAGAGTTAACAAAGAATGTGATGTAGAAAGCAGAGATTAAAGACAGAGAAGAATTTAAACACGTAATGTTTCAGACTTTAAAGACGGAGGAAAGGGCGATAAGCCAAGGAGCAAAAACCAGCTCCTGAACTTGAAAAATTAAAAAAACAGCCCCTGTCCCAAGCCTCCAGAAGAAACATCTTGATTTTACGAACTGACTTCCAGACTGTAAGATAATACTTTTGCATTGTTTTGAGACACTCCTTGTCATGATTTGTTATAGAAGCAATAACAAGCTAATACAGATAAGAGTAATTACGATACTCATCCTTGTCTGGGAAACTGAGGGGCAGAGAACTTTAGTAAATTCTATATCAATTCATAACTAATGCACAATTGAACCAAAAGCTGCACCTATGCAAAGCCTATATAGTTTATCTGTATGTGGCACTTGGCTTTGGCTATGTTGTACTGGTTTAGTGCTCTATGGAAATGATCAACTGTTCTAAAAAGTATGCAAAGATATCTTCTTTCCCAATTTGGCATTAGGTTTAACGCTAAAATCTCAAACTCAAGAACAAAAATTTCACACCTTGCTTAAAGCATTTTATTTTTGAATTGAATATTGTGAAATACACCAAAAGAACACTGAACACATTGAGGAGAAAGTGGGCCCACAGACGTAGTTATACGTATATTTGTAATTATTTATATTGGGTGAAAGATACATGGATATATAAACGAAGAGGGTTCACTCTTGCATTAAAATGCATCTCTCTTATTTGATTTCTTAAAAAAAAAAATCCTGAGAGAAGCTGACTATAACCTGACTACAGGTTGTAACGAGGAGAGGCAGAAGTGACAGTGTGGAGAAAGCACTACTCTTCTATTGGAGAAAGACCAATAGAAGAGTGCATTATCAAATGGTTGTTTTAGAAAACGAGAGCTTAATTGTGTTAGCAACCACAGAAAAAAAGTACAGAATACTTATAAGAGTTATTTAGCATTACATAAGAAGGCAGGTGTTCCCTAACTGCTGACTGAAGGTTTCCCCAGAAGGGTCAACTACTCTGCATTTTATGGAACCATGCCAAAACACAGGGATGACATCACACAGTGGCTGCCTGACATTATTGGATAATATGATGACTTGGTTTTGAGTGCCTCTCTCTGTGATGAGTGCTTTTTGCTTTGCATAATTGAGCTAAGCCCCAAAGATCTGCAGAGTAATACTCCATAAATTCATCTGTATGCTTGTTTTTCTCATCTCCTTATCTCTGCTCTTTTCATCTTTCACCTTTCATTCCCTGACTGAACAGCCAAATCATTTGCCAACATCCAGAAGTCCGTGTAAAGCCTTACGTGTGGGTATCTGCTTTGTAAAGCAGGCAACCAGAGATCTTTCTTGCAGCTCTGTCTACTTGAAGGATTTGTTCTCTCAATACTTTTAAGCCTATTTATTTTTGGAGCCGGTGAAATCACAGATAATTTTCTATTCCCACCAATATAGTGATCAGATCCATCATGGACTGGGCTAGCGCTTTTCTTCTCTGTCAACTCATAAGGAACGACCATAAGGCCATGGTTCTGAACTGACCGAAAAATATTGATGCCCCAAATGGAGTAACATAGGAGTGTGGGCTAGCTATCCATATAAATTACATGTGATGTCTGGATTTTGTGTCACTGAATCCTACACCAACCATATCCATTGTAGCATGAATTACTTGTCTGTTTAACTTTCTGACTCCTGGGATCTGATAATATCAAAACATAAAATTCAAATTTGATAGTATACTCATAGGCACTAGATATCATATGGTTGACTAAGTAGTACCTTAGGAAGCGACCTAGTAGTTTAGGGCTGGACACTGAAAATCTATTGTGGCTTGTCAGAGATTTCACAAAAAGGCCACAACTACTACAGGTAACACTAACTTCTTTGAAATGGAAGCATCATAAAAGCCTGCATGGCAGATAACCTTAGACAACAACTTGAGGCTGCGGCAAACAGTTCTGTTGTTCTGGGCTTCACTAAAAATCAATAGACTTCTGAGTCACTCAATGAATAAATGGGAATCACATTTTTTGGGTACTGTATATTTCTTCCCAGATTAGTAGTAGGTCATGGAGATGTAATAACTTGTTCTTTGTCATCACAGAGATGTCACAATATGACTGTAACTGTTGGACACGTGGACAATTTACTATTTTGACAAGCTTCTGCATCTTCACAGGGTTTCTTTCTCATCCTCTGGCAGGCATACGTCTTGATGGAATTTGAGGAATATTTTATATTTTCCATTCAAAAGATTTCATTAGCAAAATGTCATTGATAAAGTGAAACTTTCTGATAGTCTACCAAAAGTCTAAGCAACTAAAGTGATTGTAGAAGAGTGTGCCACATAGAACCCAGTGGTTAAAATAGGCCCAGGGCAGAAGAGTGAATGTAAACTGAAGATCTAGCCATATAATTTGCAAATTGCTTTCTGCTCTGCTTGAACATTGCTTCCTTAGGTGAAAGATTTAAATTGAAAATAATTTATTCATCCATTAGAAATGTCAAAAAAAGGCTTTGTTGATCTATTCCACTAGCAATATTTAACAGCTATAACTGGCACCATCACTTCATAAATTTATGATGTACTACCTACAATGTCATTACAAATCTCACATTTTTCCAGTATCATATAGAAAAATTAAAGAGGATATGATGGGAACCATGTCTTCTACTGTCTTTAAGACTTTGGGAATGAATGGTTTTAACCTCTGCTACTTGACGACACTTGGCTTGGCATTCCACTCGGGATGTATCTTTGCTTCTAATTTACTAGTCCATCTGAAACTGAGGTTAATTTCAGTGGCTTTCATACGGGCCTTACCATTGGAATTATTCTAACTACAAGTCATAGAATTTATGTGAGATCTGGATATTTACCACAAACACAAATTCTGGGATCAGGAGAATTGCCACAGGCTGACGGTCATGAGATGACTTGGGAAAGCGATCCCTTGGTACTCTGACTTTCTCACTCTAACCAGTGTCTCCTCAGCTCTCAGTGTCAATTCAGAACTTGTATCTAATACTCTTCTCCATTGTCCAGTGTAGAATTATCTTGGTAAATAGACACAAGTCCCTTTGGTGAAAGACTGCAGAGGAATTTATTGTATCCTCTTAAGATGATCCTCCAAAAGACAAGCTCTAAGTCTGAGAACTGTTTTAAACCTTGAAACATGTGGAGGAATGACTGTTTTCCATTTTGGCAGCTTACCAGAACATTCTACTCATGCGCTGTGTATTTTTTTCTAGTTGCACTAGAAAATCAATACCCTAGTTTGCTGCCCAATAATCTTACCACCAAGAGCCTACTAATCTCATAAAAAAATCTTCAGAGCTCAAAGCCCTCAGGTTTCCACTTTAGCCTTGCTGCCCATGGTAGAAGGTATAACCCTGCCTCTGACAGCTAAGGACAGATATTCCAGCCTTCTGTCATTCCAAATGGTGCTTAGTAGCTCAGTTTCATGATAGGATGTCTAAGCTAACAACCTTGGTCTATGGAAGACAGACATCACTGCACCTATCAGTGATTCCAGTCTCCCTGTCACTAGCATGTTTCTGACTGTTTCAGTAAAGGAAGCATCTTCCAGGCTCCCATGGAGAGGAGGACCAGGTAAGGAATTCTCCGGTCTCAAACAATGAATACTTGAGTTTTCTGTACTGTTTTCACAATATTCTTCTCATATAATTCTGGCATCTCTACTTCCTTTGCTATGAACCCTGATTGTGTCTGGACTTCCTAGAGCCACTGCACCAGCACCTTGATGCAGATTTCAAGTATCCTTGACACAATGTTTAATCTTAAATTGTGGAATATTCTAATGTCAGTAAAATATTCTTTAACCACTGTTGTGTACTGGTCCTTAGTTACAACACTCTGAAAATTCTTTGTTAAAAGGACTACTTATTCCTGCTAATAACTATGATTAACCAGGACTGGTAACCCTTTCTGGGTCATTTATCTGTTTCCCCAGCAAGGGTTATATTTTCCCATGCAGGCTGTACTGAGATCTAATTCTAGTAATTACTTTGGAGGCAATAAAAAGGGGGTGGCATAGGCAATCGGAAAGAAAGGCATTATTTTAGTAGACACTAGACTTGGGTAAGGCCTTTGCACAGTCTGTGGCCCAGGCTGTTCTTGCTGTCATTGGACCAGTTAGTGAACCAATTCCCATGGTCCCATTCTGAAAGTTGGCCTTCTAGGATCACGTTTGGTGTCAACTTCTATAAAGTGAGTACCCTAAAAGCAAAGTCTCTAACAAGGACTTGAAAGCAGGTATTTTTTAAGCAGTGATTATGAAAGCAGCAAGAGAGAGATGGGAAAAGAGGAAATCCCAAATAACACTGTGTTATCAAGTGAAACACAGAAAAGGTCCCCCAGAGTTGACCATATGAAAAGTGTTAGGTTGGAGCGTTTATGTAGTAGTAGTAACTTCCATCCCTAAATGGATAAGAATTTCCTTAAATCTCTGATGAAAGAAAAGTTGTAGCAGTGCAGCCTTGGAAATTCTGTGAAACAGTTCAACTCTGTCCTAAACGACCGCTGTGAGTTGGAGTTGACTTCACGACAGTGGATTTCGACAGTCACAGACAAAAGTGTGAATGAGAGCTTTTCTGACATTTACAGATGTCAAGACTTAATGCTAAGCCAGAAGAGGATAAAGAAGGGTAATGCAAACAACTGAAAACCAAACCCACTGCCGTCAAGTTGATTCTGACTCATAGCAACCTAGCACGACAAGACAGAACTGCCACACAGTTTCCAAAGAGCACCTGGTGGATTTGAACTGCCGAGCTGTTGGTTAGCCGATGTATCACTTAGCCAGGGTGTGAAGACAGCCTGGAAGGTTGTCTGCACTCAGGCCTTCTAGCCAGGTACAGGCCTTCTGCATAAAAGTGATTCAGCAGTATGACATATCCTGTTTATGCCCAGCTTGGCCTTGAAGGCTGAAATCTGGCAGCTAGCCACCTTTATGTAAAACTGGTATACGAGGTCTCTGTGCCACAAGGCACAGTCTTTTGATCCCTGCCTTCGGCCATTTGCTGCTGCTGGAGATGCCATGCTGCCTTGCTGTACCTTCCATCCAATGAACTGCCATAACCACACCAGCCAAGCCTCCATCATTACTGGGTCTGCCTGAATTGCGAACCAGCATTCTTGGCCTTGAACACCTGCTTACTGACAGAGGGTTTCAACAAGGCAGGCCCTAATTATTCTCACATAGTGGTCACAGTCTATATTTTCCCCCACCAAATCCTTGTTTAAAGGTATATTTTTCAGACAAATATAGTGGTGAGCTTTAGGTCCCACATGAGATGTGAAAGCAGTATCTCACACCAAGAGATACTGAGCTAGAAGTGTAGCAGGAGCATTGGAATGCATATTCTGATTTAGAGATCATTGGGCATGGCTGATCTTTGATCACTAGTGCTTCTTTTTACATCTTACATTTTCTTAATTTAAGCACATCAAAATGATCACTGTATAGACTGTAAAAAGAAAAGAAAATCTTACACTGCTTCCGGGTTCATTATGCAGGCAGCTCCAGAGCACTGACATTTATTAATGTCATCAAATGCTATCCCCATACTGAGGCTCAGTAGCTGAGCTATAATAACTGCAAATGATTCCAGGCTCATGGTTCTAGAGTACTGAAAACAACATAGAAATAAGCAAAACACAATTTTTTAGTGGTAGCTCATTCATCTGGGGAATAGTATGATCATTCTAAGAAGAATAAGACAATGTGATAAGACACACTCAAGGTATTTGATGTAGGCAGACTTCCCATTAGGTTTGCAAACTCATCCAAAAAAAAGTGCTATGTACCTCATTGCAGATTATCACTAAAGTCACCTTCAAAGTACCCCCTTGGGAAGATATGCACCAATGCCAGTGCCTACTTTACCTTTCAAAGTAATTTTGGAATGGCCATCAGAGCAGTCGTTGCATTATCCTTGATGTCCGAAATGTCATCAAAATGTCTTCCTTTCAATATTTCCCTTACCATCCGGTAAAGAAAAAAGTCACTGGGGGCCAGATCAGGTAAGTAGGGAGGGTGTTCCAATACAGTTATTTATTTACTGGTTAAAACTCCCTCACAGATGACTATACACTTAAGTTTGGCAACTTGCCACTGTGCCACCGTGTACAGTGGTCATTCCAGAAAGAGTTCCAAAATTGCTCAGAAGGGTGCACTAGTCATTGGCGTGAGTGCATAGGTTCCCAAGGGGGGTACATTCAAGGTCACCATGGTGATATTCAGCAATGAGCTACATAGCACTTTTTCTAGGATGAGTTTGGGAAGGTAATTGTCAGTCCTCATATTCCTAGAATGTTATGCAAATATCAATAAGCTTAGGTAAAATAAAAATAAGGATTCTCCTACTGTATATTTCCCAGGATAGATAGCAAACTAGTTAAATATTTTAGCAAAGCAAGTGGCCCTTACCTACCAGAGCTACACCTCCTGCTTGTTTTCCATCACACATCTTTCCTTTTAATGTTGCTCCAACATAATCTGATTTTTCTCTGTAACTTAATTTTTAAAAAGTCATCAATATATATTTTATAAAAGTGGAAAAAATATTAAAATTTTCTAGGACACTTAAAACATTTCCATATTCATATTAAACTCATAAATACTTGTTTATAACACTGAAACAAAAAACCCACTGCCATTGAGTCGATTCCGATTCACGGTGACCCTACTGGAGACAGTAGAATTGTCGCATCGGTTTTCCAAGCAGCAGCTGGTGGATTTGAACAGCCAACCTTTCGGTTAACAGCTGATCTCCAAAGCACTGTGCCACCAGGGCTCCAGAAAAATGGAAAGTGAATAAATGGGAGAGCCAGCCAAGCCAAGTAATGATTAAAATTTTATATACTTAAGATAAAAGTAATACAGGAAATATCTTCATGAGAATTTCTCATGTATAAAACTCACATTTTCTGTAGAATTTTTTAATGATAAAAACAATCTCAGTTTAACATGCAGTTAAAATAATTATAGACCAACTGCTTTAAAATTAGCAAGTCTTACTAACACGAATGAGGAAAGTGCAAATTCTGCCCTTGAGTTGGATCTTGCCCCCACTCAGAGAGTGAATTCTATTGGACCTATGCAAAGGTATAAAGTTACATTTAAAACAAAGAATTAAAAAGATTGGAAAGAAGAGAGAAAATACACATATATAAGTAAAATATTGTCCTATTAAGAACAAGAAGAAAGACTAAACTGTAGGCTGTCATAAAAATATAACTGTAATACAGTAAGATCTACATAAGGACACAGAGCTATTGAAAATTTATGATAGTGTCTCTATTTGCAATTTCTTTTGTATTTAATGGCATTAAACCACAAGATCAAAGAAGACTTTTTCTGTGCATATTTTTGGGAAAGTGATGCTTTACGTCATATGTGACAAGAGAGAAAGTTTCTGCATCTGTAAGCCACTGTGTTCTCTTGTTAACGTTTTTGCACTGAAATAAGAAAGGCCTTAATTCTTATCTGGACATTTTTCTCTTCACATTTTCATACTCAGTGATTAGACTCACATGCATAAGGATCTTTCTTTACAATTTTGATCTAAAAAAAAAACTCTTACTCTAAGAGATGAGTACTTGAGTACTTTTGTGTCATTTTAAAGCATGATCTTCAGGTTGTTCTAGTCCACCTAGTACTCTGGGAGCACTTTCTTTCTATGCTATTTTTCTTATATTTATAAGTATCTACTAGCCACGTAAAAAAGAATCTGCCACACACTGTAGTCACAAGACACTCACTTTTCGGCACTCATCAAGCTATTGTTCCTTTTTATCTACATTCCATTTTCTCAGATAATCTTTACTTCCCCTCTGTATCTTAGGTCCTCAAGGGCTGAGAATACAATAGTGCCAAAAGCTAAGACATTTCTCATTTGGTTTCCCCTTGTTCTCTTAGTTGGAGATTTCAAAAAGATTTAGAAAGAGGTGATCTTTAGAAAGAGGTGGGACAGAGCTTCACCTACACACCAATAAGGCAACTGATTTATTTTGGTAATTCTGATCTCCTATAAGACTTTGTCATTGAAAAATGGTATGTCTGATAAGGGCCTTGTATCAGAAAACAGCACAAATATTTTTCTCCAAAACAAGAATACCTCTCCCCCAAACCCCAACAAACTCATTGCTGTCGAGTCAATTCCTACTCATAGCTACCCTATAGACACAGTAGAACTGCCACATAGAGTTTCCAAGGAGCATCTGACAGATTTGAACTTGACCTTTTGGTTAGCAGCTGTAACACTTAACCATGATGCCAGCAGGATTTCCAAAAGAGTAGCTATAAGAAATTAGATAATAAAAATGTTGTTTGTGTTAGCTATAGCATTGGCAAGAATCTCTGGTAGAGCTGTGATTAAATGCGCCACTGTGAACTGAAAGGCTGGTGGTTTAAACACACCAGTGGGGAGAAACCTGTGGCACTCTACTTCTGTAAATATTCCAGCCCTGGAGACCCTATGCGGCAGTTCTACTCTGTCCCATGTGGTCGTTATGAATTGAAATCAACTTGACAGCAACGAGTTCAGGTTTTATAATATTGCCAAGGTATTATACTTACACAAGTAAGAATGCCATGTCATGAGGACGCAAAACAAGGTAAGTCTTTTTCCAATCTAAAAATCTGTACAATAACTCACTAACTTCTCCAGTTACAGAAATCTTATTGTCATCTATCCAAAGCTCCAATGAAGACAGAATTAATGTAATATTAAAAGCCTTGAACATCTACGATAGAATACATGCAGAAAACATGTTCCAATTTAAATAGATTTGAGAATAAATTTATTAAATTAAAAGGCACATGGGAGTGAACATAATGTTCATGAAATATTACAATTAAATAGCTAAACTGGAAGTCTGCATTATGTATTTTGAAGTATTTTAGTAGGTAGCCATACCAATACTAATAGTATTGATAGCTGTGATTTATCACATGCTTAAATTTGTGTACCACTAGTGCCAAGCACTTTATTTCATGTAATCCTATCAGGCACTCTCACTATTCTCTGTTTACAAGCGAGGAAATCAAGGCACCCATGTATGCTCTTTTAAAAAGTACTAACACATACAAAGCAATGAAGGGGCAAACACTTACCGCGCTGACAAACCCAGTCACCTGGAAAACTTTCTGAGTGACAGCAGCTGGGTCAGCACCCACATGGTCATACTGAAAAATATAATTGCCTTTTAGCTCTCAATTCTCATGGTTTAATGTTTAATGGATTGTCTTTTTTCTGTATAAAATTTATTTCACTAACTGACATCTAAATTAAATTACTTGTGCCGTACATGTAAGGGAAACCCTGGTGGCGTAGTAGTAAAGTGCCTTGTCTGCTAACCAAAAGATCAGCTGTTCAACTCTGCCAGGCACTCCTTGAAATCTCTATGGGGCAGTCCTGCTCTGTTTATAGAGTCACTATGAGTCAGAATCCACTCCATGGCAGTGGGTTTGGGTTTGGTACATGTAAGATATAGTCTATATGCAAATTATATAATAGTAGTTTTTAAACATATTTTATGAAGGAAAAAAATTTGGAAAGATATTTACAAAAATACATAAAGAAGAGTATAATACACAATTAGACAACCAAGCATTAGTGACTGATTATGTATTAATGCACTAAAATCTCATTTCTATACTACAAGATTTAAATTTGAAGACTACCTAGTTTGGAACCCTGGTGGTATAGTGGTTAAGAGCTCGGTTGCCAACCAAAAAGTCAGCAGTTCAAAACTACCAGCCACCCTTTGGAAACCCTATGGGGCAGTTCTTTTTTGTGCTATAGTGTTACTATGAGGCGGAACCAATTTGGTGGCACCTAACAAGTTTTCACAAAATAATGTTACTGAAGGTTTTCATACAAACATAAAGATATCACAGGGACAAAGTGAAAAAGACAAAGACATAATCGACAAAATTGGAAAACTGAACAATAACTTAGCCGATGCAAGAAATTTTGATCAGAAAAAAAAGAATCAAGCAAATTCAACTTGTAGATTTAGAAAGTTATATTTTCCTTAAAAATGATCAAACAAAAGCCAATATGTCACTTAAAAGTTTGTCTGACCCAAGCCACGATGTTTTCAATCACATCCTAGAACTCATTGCTGTTGATTCTGACTTGCAGTGACCCTATAGGACAGAGTAGCACTGTCCCATAGGGTTTCTGAGGCTGTGGGAGCAGACTGCTACATCTTTAACCCATGGACAGTCTGGTGGGCTCAACCTCCCATCCTCTCATTTAGTAGCCGAGCACAAAACCACTGCACCACCAGAGATGACCTCATATTTGTGAGAAGCTGAACACTGAAAAGTAAGACAGAAGAAGGACTGAGACACGTGAACCAGTGGTGGTGGAGAACACTGAAGAGTCCGTGGGCTGACAGAGATGAAATAAAGCAGTCTTAGGAGAAACACAATCTGTGTTCTGCAGAAGAGAGAAGGATGAGACTTCAGCTTACTTACTTTGGACAGGCATGTCATCAGGAAAGATCAACCTCTAGAAAATGACACATGTTTGGTGACACAGAGAGTCAGCCAAAAAGAGGGAATCCTTTAATGAGATGAACTGACAGAACAGTCAAAACAATGAACTTAAACACAGCAATGGTTCTCCGTAGATACCTTGGGTCAGTTGCAGCTGAGTCAAAAGCACCTAACAACAACAATACATCTCCTCTTCCTCACCCTCAGTAAACACACACACACAGAGACACACACACACATTTTTCTTAATTCTTCCCAAGCAGAAATCTTCCTTTCAAGTAAGATTAAAAATACATTTTGTTATTCCTACAGCCCAAGGGAAAAGATACAAAGACATAGGTGTTGGAGGTTAT
The DNA here is from genome assembly GCA_028571685.1 of Heterohyrax brucei. Classification (NCBI taxonomy): domain Eukaryota; kingdom Metazoa; phylum Chordata; class Mammalia; order Hyracoidea; family Procaviidae; genus Heterohyrax; species Heterohyrax brucei. Next base: position 64,410,561 of record CM053160.1, on the reverse strand, counting down.
CCAGTGAAATAATTCAGAGAGATCATCCTACAAGGAGGCCCCAGGTGGGCAAGCTTCAACTCTGTGAATAGGGTTTCCAATTAGATTTGTAATGATCGGTTTTAGAGCACAGAGAATTAGAAAGCACAAGATACCTGAAGAACCACCGTGAAAAAACAAATCGTTGAAAGGAAGAAAAAAAAACGATCAATAAGGTCCTCAAAAACAGAGATGACCAAGAAAGTATAGCATTCAAGAAACAAGAACATAATGTTCAAAAAAAAAGTGGAGGAATGGTATTCAGGAATAAGAACACATGGAATTTTAAAGTATCACGCAGTGATTGTCATGTAGAAGATATATTGTAAATTGTTGGTGGAGAAGATTAGAAGCAAAAATCTAAGCAAGCAGCTGTGGTTAGGCTGGTAGAAATGCTACCAGTATCTGATTGTGCCTGTAGTTTGAAGGAAAATCCAGTAGTTACACTAAGAGGTTGGATAAAAACTGTAAAGAGAAAAAAGACAAATCAAGAATGAACCCAAGATATTTCGCTAGATACCCTATAAAACTATAGTAGCCACTTACTGATGCTGTAGAATATATCAGGTGGCAATGACAAGACAAGGGAGAACAGAAGTTCTCAATGACCTGAGAAGCAAGAATCCTTAGAGGTAAAAATGCTGAAAGGAGTGAAATACCTAAATGTAGGACAGCAGTGTTACAGACAGATGTAAGTAACTTAGATATTAAGTTGTTCAAGAAAAAAAGGGCAAAGTGATCAACATGTACACAACTTCAAAAAGAAGTGAGAGAACAGTGTAAGAAAATTAATCATTTTCACAAGCAATAAGAAAGTAAAATGTGAATTTGCCTAGTAAAAACGTGCAGGAACAGGAAACGTCTGAATAAAAATGCTATTCCCCACGAGAGGATCAATAAACAGATTTCAATATATGGAGAACATGTCTTGCTCTTGTATTCCAAAAGCCAAATCCATTATCACTAAGGCGATTCTCTTAGCAACTGTACGGGACAGAATGGAAATGCCCATTCCCTTGGAAATGCCCCATAGGCTTTCCAAGGAGCAGCAGGTAGATTTGAACTGCCAACCTTTGGGTTAGTACAATATTACAGCTCCCTATCCAAGGATAAAACCCTGATGGCATAGCATTTGAAGGCTATGTTTGCCAACTGGAAGACTGGCAGTTTGAATCTACCAGGCGCTCCTTGGAAACTCTATGGAGCAGTTCTAATCTGTCCTATAGGGTTGCTATGAGTCAGAATTGACTCGGTAGCCCTGGATTTGGTTTTTTGGTTTTGTCCAAGAACACGAGCTCACAGGCTGGATTTGGTGTTGTTGTTTGCTGTCAAGTCTGTTCTGATTTATAGTGATCATTTAGGACAAGCAGACCTGCCCCAAAGGGTTTCCAAGTAGTGGCTGGTGAACTGAACTGCCTACTTTTTGATTATCAGGCAAGTTCTTAACCATCATACCACAAGGTCTGTATTCTTGGATATGGAGATGTAATATTGTATTGGTGTAAATACTTACAAATTAAAGTTTAATTTAGCAAAGAAAATAATTATTTTTATACACATACAAATTTATATGCTTGTATATTTGATATGAAATCGAAAACATCTTTATTAAAGGTGGAAAATTGAACAATAAGACTATCCCTACTTGCTCCAAAGGTATTTAAAATAAACTAAAATACATCAAACAAGGCAATACATGAAAATGTGTGTGTGTGTGTGTGCTTCCTATGTTAACGACCTTTGAAAATCCCCTAGTGCAGTGAATGGGAAATTATATTGTGATCTCTCATACAAGAACAACTGAACCAACATGGTTTGCCATTGACACCTACCAGACACATCACCATAAGTTTAGTCCCCAAGCAATAATTCTCACCCACACCAAAGGGTACTAAAGTTTTCAGTGTCTTACCCTAAGATAGCCAAGCCAAGTGCCTTCGAGTCAGATCCGACTCATGGCCACCCTAGGGGCCAAAGATAAGAAACATTTAAATAATTTAGTGAAGCTTCAAACCCTGATACTAAAACAAACAGAGGAAAGCAGATTGGCTAAAGCAAAGGCCATTCAGAAAGGAAATAGTTTTAAAAACAGCATTAATAACAGAAACATGGAGAAAATGAAGATAGGGCACCTATCAAGAAAGAACAGTTCTAAAAATAGACACCAAGAAAGTAAGCCTGGAATATATATATATGTATGTATGTATATATATATACATATATATGTATATAATATAACATACATATATATAATATATGTATATAATATATATGTATATATATGTATATAATATATATAATATAATATATATAATATATATTATATATATGTATGTTATATTATATACATGTATATAATATAACATACATAATATATATATTATATGCATGTATATGTGTATGTATATATATACATATACATATGTATATATATGCATATATAATATATATTATACATACATACATATTATACATATTATACATATATACATACATATTATACATATATACATATATAATAATACATACATATTATACATACATACATATATATTATATATATACATACATACATATATTATATATATATACATACATACATATATAATATATATTATATATACATATATAATATATGTATGTATGTATATATACATACATATATATATGAACAAAATGAATAACTCTGAATTTTTAGATGACAAAGTTGTGCAAACTTCCCAGTAACTAAAGCAAAATGACCCAGGAATGAAAAGAAAAAAAGAAAAGTCCATATGCCCAGTGTCTTAGTTACCTAGTGCTGCTGTAACAGAAACGATTTTAGTAAAGAAAAATTTATTCTCCCACAGCCCAATAGTTACAAGTCTGAATTTAGCACACCAACTCCATGGGAAAGCTTCCCTTCTCTGCTGGCTCTGGAGGGAGGTTAGTGTGCTGCACCATTCTGTTTGTGTGTGGGAGCATCTCAGGACAGGAGCCTCAGGTCTGAAGGACTCGTTCTCCTCCCAGCGCTGCTTTCCTAATAGTACGAGATTTTCAATTCCCTACCTGCTTCCTTTTACTTTCATCTCTTGTAGGATAAAAGATGGTGCAAGTCACATCGCAGGGAAACTCTGTCTACGTTAAACCAGAGAGATTGCCTTCGTAAGGGTGTTATGGTCTCATCCTAATCCTCTGTAACATAATCTAATTTTGCTCTATTAACCACAGGCAGAGATTAGGATTTACAACAAAGGAAAACTGCAAAATGGAGAATAAGCACACCATACAGGGAATCATGGTCCAGCCAGATTGCTACACACATATTTTGGGGGACAGAGTTTATTCCGTGATATCCAGTACACAACAAAGAAACAAACAAACAAACAAACAAACAAACAAACAAACAAACAAACAAACAAACTCAAACTCATTGCTGTCAAGTTGGTTCTGACTCATAGTTACCCTGTAGGACTGAGGAGTATTGCCCCATACAATTTCCAAGAGTTTTTGTGCTGGATTTGAACTGCCGACCTTTTGGTTATCAGACGTTGTTCTTTACCACCACACCACCAGGGTTTCCATCTAAATAAAAGCAGAACTATAAAGCCAGGCCAGCAAGTGCCAGAGCTATAAAAGAGAAAACAAATACGAAAGCATAAAAAATGGTATGAGGAAATTAGTGGAAATTAATTTCAAGACTTTCTAAAAAGACCTCTTACATTATCAGTTTGAGAAAATTACAAAATTATTTCCCATAGTATTGAATATACTCATCCATGCACATAATTTTTCTGTAAAACTGGGTAAAAACACCTTAATTCTTTATATTTTTCCATAAGAATAATAGGAGAAATTTTATTTTGCTCTTTAAATAATCTCTGTTGATATATTGAGAAAGAGAGCCTAAAGCCTCGGTAAACACCTTTCAGCAAACCTTATAACCTAAACTACAAAGAGGTGGGAGAGAGGGAGGGAGTGTAAAAGGAACCAATAATTCATCACGTCCTGGGACAGTGAGATAGGAAAGGCACATGAGGACTTCTCAGACGTTTGGAAACTCCCAAGTGTGATTATGCCATAAACAGCATGAGGGCACTCGAAGTAGGACTACTGATTAATATACCATCAACAACAAAAAAACAAGAACTTTCATTTGTTTTTCAGAAGGAACCAGAATGCACTAAGGTGAGGAGCATGCGCAGTGGTGCAGGAATGGGCACTAACTGATCTTCTAGCAGACACACACAAGAACGTTAAACTGATGCTGGGATTCGAAATGGTATCTCAGAAGATGACCAATGCACAATATCTCATAGTAAGTCCTGCCATTGCCTCCCAGAACTCTTTGCTGCTGACTCTGTTTTGTACAAAGAAGCTCGTGCAACCAAATATCCCTGGCCCTGCTGCTTCCTGGAAATCTCCATCCCCAGTATGAATAAAACATGAGACCCCTCCCTTCACTCAAATCATTTATAAACTCTTTCTTCAGGGAGACAGGGCAAGTGTTGCCCAGGCCCTCCCATCTCCTTTTGAAAGCTTCTTTAACCAAGTTTTGCTCCTGGGGAAAGATCCTCTGTGCCTTTCCTATTCTTTCTTGATCAATTGAAGGGAACCAAACTTAGACAAGTTGTGGCATCTGAGCCACCCAGTAACAATGTCTTTCTTTCGAAATATGTATAATGAGTATACAACAGTGCTACTATACATACTGTTATTTTTCAAAATGCTTGTGAATTAGACCGTCTATAAATGTTAGTCTCTTCGAAGCTAGTAAAATGTTGTATGTTCACCATATAACCACTTTTCATATTTTCCAAAACATTACTTTATATTAAATAACATTTTCTTTGTTTTTGGTGAGAGTTTACACAATGAGGTACATTGTCATTTGACAATTTCCGCAAAAATCAGTCAGTGAGATTACATTTTTCATAATACGCCAACATTTTCTTTGTGTTCCAAGTGTTTCATTTCCAGGACTCGTTTCCTGATCGCCTTATTTTCTCATCTTTGCTTTGCATTAAATGCTGACCATTTTTAGCACAGCACTAATCTAATGGGTAATATCTTTTATTTTGTGATATTCTGCTGAAAGGTGATCTCAGGAGTGAGTTTGGAATCAAGTTTATTGAGTGTCTCAGTGTCCTCAGGAGTCTTCTGGTTCCAAAAGATTGTCTTTTTACCAGAAAGGTTTTCTTATCAAATCATAAACATTTAACAACACTTAATTTCTACTTTTTAAATTTTGATCAGCATAAAATATTAAAAATAGAGCCACATTTTAAAATCTTTACTGTATTCTCCAGAAGAAAACATTGTCATGTTATTTTTTATAACCTTTTAAAGTTAATAAAATGTCAAATAATACAAGTACATCAAAATAAACTCACCAAAGTTTTTTCAACAACAACATGAATTTCTAAATACCAAGCGTATGTTGTAATGTTATCCAATTGTAACTACAAAACAAAAAAATTCACAAATATTACTATAATAATTCTTTATTTTAATGCATACTCACATTATTAATGAACTAAAATACAAAAATGTTTTATATGCAGAAACTAGCCAAGTATTTGAAGAAAAACCACTCTGTAACTTAATTTTTTCTTATGTAAAGTGCTTACTGCATGTTAAATAGTGAACTAACAAGTCTAGGCAAGGGCTTTGGGGCTACAGAATAGATGCTAACAGTGTCCCACCTGAAAGCTTAAGAAACAGCATTAGAAGAATAGGAAAATCTAAATTTAGAAGTTTTAAAGCATTCTCTTTTATCTATTTCTTCTGTCTACATTTTTCGTCTATTTCATCTTAAGAATTTTTCTTGGTTAATTGAAGGGCACGTTAAAGAGATCAGAAAACATGACAGAGGGTTGGAAGCGGCAGAGATCAGTAAGTCTCTTAAAAGAGACAACAGAAAAAAGATATTTTTTTTTATAGAATCAGAGGACAAATTGAGAGCTTCTTGGTCAGCCATCTTTCTCCAATTTGAAATTTTGTTTCTAGATGCAGTCATAGAGGCTTAAGTGTTTTGATTTAAAAATTTGGTTGGAAACCCTGGTGGCAGAGTGGTTAAGTGCTATGTCTGTTAACCAAAACGTCAATGGTTTGAATTGGCCACACGCTCCTCAGGAACTCTGTGGAGCAGTTCTACTCTGTCCCATAGTGTTGCCATGAGTCAGAATCAACTTGACAGCACTGGGTTTGGTTTCAAAGCAATTTTAAAACTCTTTCCGGAATGGCCATGGTGAAGGGTGGCAAGGTGACAAGTTCACAAACAATTGTATACTTGTCCATGAGCAAGGTTTTAGCTAGTAAATAAAAACTGTTGGAAAAGCCTCCGTATTCACTTGACATGGCCCCCAGTGACTTTTTTCTTTACCCCAAAATAAATGAAATATTTAAAAGAAGACATTTTGATGTCATTTGGGACTTTAAGGTTAATACAACCACAGCTTGGATGGGCATTCCAGAAAAAGAATTCCAAAACTGCTTTGAAGGGTAGGCTAGTCACTGGCACCAGTGCACAGCTTACCAACAGGAGTACTTCAAAGGTGACCATAGTAATATTCAGCTATGAGATATGCAGTCATTTTTCTAGGATGAATTCACAAACTTAATTTGCAGTCACCATATTTATTCCCCAACATAAATGCTTTCTAGTTTTACAGTATTTCCTGAACTAAGTCATGCTTATTTTTGTATTTGAGATTAGGGAAGTTGAATTTCGTGGTACATTTAGGTTATTTTTAGTTCTCTGTATGGGAAAAAAATGATTTTTTCATACAATTTAGTAGTAGTGACAGAAATGTAGTAAACAACTAATTACTGAAAGCTCACTGTTATACTTGGGCTAAGTAAAATATGATGGAATAATGTTATAACCAAACGCAGAGAGTTAAGTAGATGATATGGGTGAACATTTAGAGCTGGGATTTGCTACCATGGAAAGCAGGGTGCACTGCCCTTTAGTGGAGTGAAATCTAATTAAGCATAAAGAGGAGGAAGGTGTCTAGAGAGGAAAGTGTACAGACATAGCAGGGAACATTTGAGAGACTCCTAGAGAAATAGTAAGAATTCTAGTATAGCTAAAAAGGTAGGAGAGAATGTATAGAACATGTTTGAAGAGATGGGAGTCCTAGACATCTAGTACGCTATAACAGAAAAAACATAAGCAAGTGACTTTAACAAAGAGAAATACACTTTCTCATGAAAAGCAAACTAAAAGTCCAAATTTGGGACATCATCTCCAGGGGAACACCTCTTTTGGCTCTGGAAGAAGGTCCTTCCCCTGGACTGACAGCTTCTGAGACACAGGCACACAGAGTTCTTTCCAAAGGACACACTAGCCTCCTGGCATTGATTTTTTGGTGGCTTGAGGTCCCCCAACTCTCTGCTTGCATCCCTTTCCTTTAAATCCCAAGAGATTGCCTCAAGACACAAAATAATCTTATAGATTGAGTCTTGCCTCACTAACACAACCATACCACTCATCCTCCATCATTAACATCTTAGAGGCAGGATTTACAATACATTGAAACAGCACATTATCTTGGGATTCATGGTCTAGTGAAATTGCTACACACATTTTTTGGGAGACACAACTCAATCCATGACAGACAGGGAGATAAACGATTCCAAAAGAGCTTAAATAACAACTTACTAACCAGAGAAAGAAGTGTTGAAAGTTATTCATCAGATAGGAAGTGCTTAGATATATGCAAGAAAGTTGTCATGCTCAAGAAAAATAGGATTCAGACAGGAAACTAGAACACCTTACTCAAACAGCTAAGTCATTCTACAAAGATAATAGCAATGTGGACAAATATGAAAAGGTGAGATGTGGAATATTTGAAAGGTCATCAGTGAAAAAATGAATCAGAATGTTCAAGGAGTGGGAAGAGATACAGTGTTGACTCAGTGTCCGTGTATTTATTTTTACCCTGGGCAAATGAACAATGGACTTTGCAGAAAGATGTGTGAGTTGTGTTAGCTGAATTCATGAAGAACAAACTGAGACCTAATTAAATGAAAACCAGTATCTAAATCATGAACACTAGAAGATCAATTCTCAACACTGAGTTAGAATGAGAAACAGGGGACAGTGTTATCACAGAATCGAAAGTGAGGTGAAAAGTCCTCAGAAATCTGATACATATGTATATGTATATATATTTTATTATGATTAAGTGAAAGTATACAAGTCAAGTTTGCATGCCTGCCTCTATGCATTTCTGTCTGTTCTTCTCTCCCTGTGACAGCACATGCTTCCTTTTCCCTCTTTACTTCCACTATCCATTTAACAAACACCTGTCCCCTCCACTTCACCCTCTTCTCTCCCCTCTAGAAAGAAACCAGTAGGATAGCCTCCTATATGTGTATAAAACCATGAAGTACACATACCACATACACACTCTCCATTCAAGAGTCCAATCCATACTTTGTCTGAAGAGTTGACCTCAGTACTGGTGTCATGTCTGGGGCAGCAGCAAGTCTGGGGGCCATGTTCCCAGGGAACCCTCCAGGCTATTGAACCATCAGTTCAGGTCTTTTAATAGAATTTCTGATCTCTACACCTCTTTTTCCCGTGCTACATCGGGGACTCTACATTGCATTGCCTGTCATGGCTGTCTTTGGTGGTGGCAGGGCACCATTTGGTTCTTCTGGTGTTGCGCTAATGTAGTCTCCCGATCACGTAGGCTTTTCTATCTTCTGGGCTCCTTTTATCTTGTGTGTTTGATGTTCTTGGTTGTCTTCTGTTCTAGGTGGATTGGAACTAGTTGATGTTCTTCAGATGGCCACTTGCTAGCTATTCAGATCCAGACACCACTTACCAATATGGAGTGCAGAAGACTCTTTAGCAAAAGACTAGCTATGCCAATTAGCTTCTGTGTCCCCTGAAAACATGGTACCCAGACCACTGTCCCTATTACTCTGTCTTTTGAAATGTTGGGTTGAATTTAGAAAATATTTTAGCTTATGGTGTAGTCAAGTTATGCTGACCTGCCTTCTACTGCGTGCTTTCACTCCCTTCACCTATGCAAATTCCTACCAACTATCTGATCTATGGACAACTTCTTCCTCCCTCTCAAAATCTATAGCCATCAGAGAGTCTTTTTTTCTGTGCATAAGTCCTTTTTTTAAGTCAAGTCCTTAAAATAGTGGTCTCATACAATATTTGTCCTTTTGCAGCTGTCTGATTTGACTCAGCATAATGTCTTCTAGTTGGTATCAAATTGTGAGATGTTTCCTAACATCATCATTCTTTATTATTGCACAGTGTTCCACTGTGTATATGTACCATAGTTTGTTTATCCATTCATCCATTGATGGGAACTTAGGTTGATCACATGTTTTTGCTCTTGTGGATAGTGCTGCAATAAACATTCATGTGCATGTATCTGTTCATGTGACAGCCCTTATTTGTCTAGGATGTAGTCCAAGCAGTGGGATTGCTGGAACATATGGTATTTCTATTTCTAGCTTTTGAATAAAGTCTCCAATTGCTTTCCAAAGAAGCTGTATCTTTTTTTTTTGCATTCCCACCAGTAGTGTAGGAGAGTTCTAGTCTCTCCACAGCCTCCCAGCATTTTTTGTTTTGTGTTTTTTTTTTTTTTTTTTTTGGATTATGGCCAACCTTGCTGGGATGAGATGGTATCTTGTGTGGTTGACGGAGTGTCACTGATTAAGACAAGGGTTACAGTTCATTCTTTTAAGAAATTTGTACATGAAGAAATGGGAAGAAAGCAAGATAGATGAAAAGGGATGCAAATAATAGTCTGTTGCTGTTCTCAGGTGCTGCTGAAGCAGGTTCCAACTCATAGCAACCCTATACACAGCAAAACAGAACACCGTCTGGTCCCAAGTCATTCTTACAGTTCTTGTTATGCTTGAGCCCATTGTTACAGTCACTTTGTCAAGTGTTACAGCCACTTTATCTATCCAGTTTGTCAATCCACTTAGTGGCAGTGTCCCTCCTCCAACTAAAAAATTCATTTCCTATTATATATTGCCACATAACAAACGACCACAGAATTTGTGGTGTTAAACAGCAAGGATTTTATAACTACCTCACAAGTTTATGTGTCAGGAATGCAGTCAGTCTGGACTTGTCGGCATCATTTTTATGCCCAGTGTAGAAGCATTGGAGACTACTTAGTGATAGTTGGTAACTGAGGCATTTTTGAAAATACAAGGTACTTTCCTTCACACACCTGGCCCTGTAGAGATAATAGCTTAGAGGCTGGTTCAGAAGCATCTTTCTCCTTGGGTTATCTCAAGGCCTTTAAAGCCATTTAGTATTTACGGCAAGGAAGTTAGGAGGTTCATGCCTTAGACAGCACATGTTCAAAGACATAGAGATTTGAAGCTACCAGTTTCTTAATGGCTGGACCACTAAAATAACAATTCTTATTTATTGGGTCAAGCACCCACCAAAGCAACCCAACCTAATGCTACAGATTTGGGTCCCACTCACAGTGACCCTATAGCCTGCCATATTCATGAAAGCAGGCATAGCATATACTCACAATGAAAAAAAATGCATATTTTTAAATTATACACATCTTTTAATGCCCCCACTTCTAGACCAATGAAACTTCAATAACATCAGAGGAGGATAAATCCAAATAAACAGACAAAAAGTTACACCATATTCAAAGTTCTAACAAGAAATTATAAAGTAACAAGAAGGAAAACGACATTCATTAGATATAGGAGAATTATCACTGACTTTTGTGGGAAATAATTAAAGCCAGGAGAAAATGGAACAAATATGTAAATAGCGAAAATTTTTTGCTCAATTCAGAATTTACTACCTAGTGAAATTGTTATTAAAATTAAGATGACTAAAAACATCCAGCAGAAAACCTGAGAGAATTCATTACCAGCAGACCACAAGAAATATTAAATAAAATTCTTCAGCATGAAACAAAATAATGCCAAATGGAAATTCTAAACAAAAGAACAAATCCTGAAAATAGTTAACATGTGATTAAGTACAAAAAAATCTTCCTTGTTTTTAAATATATTTGCAAGATAATCGCACATTAATACAAAAATAAGTCCATGATGAGATGTAAATATAAAAGTAAACACAATGATAGCGCAAATGATGAGAGTAAAATTCGAAGTAATTGTTGTAATATTGTGATAGTGAAGTGATATAACATTAATGAAATGTAAACGTACATAAAACTGTGCTATAAACCCTAGAGTATGCACTAAACATACATACACACACACACACACAGTGTAGTTTACACACAGAGGCAAAAATGTGTAGCTTTTACACAAATAAAGGAGGCAATATATAATTCTAAAAACGTTTAATAGAAAATAAAGTAACACAATCGGACACATAGATGATTTTGTAGAAAGATGGCATACTTAAAACGAAACCAATAATTACACTGTATACCTGATGAAGTGTAACAAAAGACAGAAATTCAGGCTGGATAAAAAACAAGAAAACTACTGACTGTTTGCAAAAAAATATGCTTTTTAAGTGTATAGACACAAATAGCATTTAAACAACAGCAATAAAAATATACTGAATAAAAAGTAACTAAAAGAAAACTGAAATATTCATATTTATATCAGACAATGTACACTTGAAGACCAGGAATATTTTAAGGGAATAAGACATAAAACTCATTAGTAAAAGGCTGAAGTCATTAGAAAGGCATACTAATCCTAAGAGGTTATTTGACAAAGCAGTCTTATCTGACTGCTTGACGAAAACAAGAGATAAGAATTTTCTCAGCCAAGTAAGGAAATTTATAAATAAATTAACAACAAACCTCATTTTTACAATTCAACTTTTCCCCTAAATCTGGAAACAAGACAAGAGTGTTCATTATCACCACTTCTATTCAATGTTGTATGGAGAGCTGTTTTTAATTTAATAAGAGCAGAAAAACAAAATCCTAGGTAAAGTGTATAGGAAGGAAGAAAACAATTTGCCTGTATTCACAGATGAAATAAATGTCTATGTAGACAATTCAAAGAAGGAACGAACAAAAATCTAGAAGTAGTAAATGAATTGAGCACGTCCACAGTATATGAGATGAAAAAAAATAAATTACATTTCTATGTACTTACAATAAATCTTCCAAAATAAAATGTTAATATCACCATGAAACATTAAATATTTGGAGATGAACTTATCAGTGTTTATTAATTCATGATATATATATAGTATATATATTTATCATAGCCAATGTACGCATACAGCATAAGGAAGGAGTAAATATAAATAATGCTGTTATATATCCGTACTACCCAAAGTCGTAAGAATTATATTCATAACATTCATGTGACTAGCTGTTGCTTTTCAAAATAGTAAAGCCTTGACAGAATGGATATAAGAAAAGGGTGAAGCCTCTACAGATTGTGAAGTCTTAGAGCAGAGAACAATACAACCATCTATTATACTTTCAATTCTTGTGACTGTGGCCAGTCATCAGACTACACGTGAGATTTTCTGGTACTTATATATTTCGGTCAAAATGTATCAAAATAAACTGTGTTAGTAAATATATGAATATACAATGTAGTTTTTTCAGTTATTTACATACCTCGATCCTTGGAATTTTGTGGGGTGGTTGACTCAGTTCATTATCCATCTTATATAAAGCATAGCTTGCATTCTTATTCTTTACAGGATATATTACATGTTCAAATCCAGAGGAAGTCTCTAGTGGTTCAATTCTATAGCTGATATTTTCAAATTGTATTAACCCCCTAGAGATTCCAACAACAAAATATCTTTTCTAAGTCAGTGAAACGCCATGGGGTGATTTTAGAATCCTTAAGATTATTTACAGTCTTTCCCTCAGAGAATAAAGTGGGAATTCTGGAGGGACAGGGTTTCCCCACACTTAGTGAATGGTACACAATTGTAATATGCCTAACAATGTCATAGTTTCCAGACAATCCAGGATTCCTCATCCTATGCTTTCTCATAAATAGCAGTATTGTCCCAATATGCATGCCTGTACTCCAGAGACTCCTGATATTTATAAAAATCAAAGGAAAAAAATCCAAATAAACATTCCATTTTGTAGTTAACAAAAAATGTCAAAACCTCAGTCTGGAGCAGCTACTAATGGTCACCACAGAATTTGGGAAACCTTCAATATAACCTTGGTAATTGCAGAGATTCTGGGGGGGGGAGAAAAAAGAGAGAGAGAGAGAAATAAAAAAGAGAGACACAGAAAGACAAAATTAGTATATCCAAAAGTAAGTTTTATGAATAATAGTATCTTCTATAGCTCTAGGAATTTTATATGCATGTGTATTCTTATGCCTCTTTGTCTGATACTAACTACCTTCTGTAGCTTCAAATATACTCTCATGTCGTTGTTACAAGTGTGTAGACTCAGTCTGCAGAGTTTTTACAGGAATTCACAGATAATGAGTGAATTTTTATAGTATTGCCTATTTAAGTGATGAAGCTTGACACCATCAATCATTATTAGATCAAGGTAAAGTGCATCTATGTCTTATATTTTTTCCTAATTTACTCTTAATTTTCCAAATGAGACAAGGAAAATCATGGAGAAAAATTCGTTCTAAGATGAACTGATACAAGAAATTAAGAATGCTTTAATAAATTCTAAACACAAAACGTTTTCAGTAAGTCTTATTCCAAGACTGAATTTAATGAGAGGTAGAAAAATAAAGCAGAAGATACCAGAACTATAATTAGATATTTAAACAACTAATATTTTTTTCTCGCTCTTTTTTTGGTTGTTTAAAATACCTGACTATACTTCCGCTATCTTCTGCTTTATCATTCCACCAGTCATCTGTCCGTTTGTCGTACTATGCTGGCTTGTATGTTGCTCTGATGCCAGAAGCTTTGTCACCAATAATTCAGATACAAACAGGGTCACTCATGGTAGACAGGTTTCAGCAGCACTTTCAGACTAAGCAGACTTAGAAAGAAGGACCTGGCAGTCAACTTCTGAAAAACTTGGCCAGTGAAAGCTTTTATGAGTAGCAGTGGGATGTAGTCTGATATGGAGCCAGAAGATAAGCCCTTAAGTTTGGAAGGCAGTGAAAACAGACTGGGAAAGTGTTGCGTCCTCAGAGCAGAATCAGTCTTGATGATGTGGATAGGGTCAGGCTTTCAGGAACTTCATTGGCTGAATGTGACACAAATCGAAATGAGAAGCAATAGCTGCAAATACTCATTAATAATCAGAATGTAGGATGTATGGAGTGTGAGCCTAAGACTATTGAAAATCATGAAAAATGAAATAGAAGGCATAAAAATCAATATCCTAGGCATTAATGAGATGAAATTCACTGTGCTGGCCATTTCAAATCGGACAATTATGTTATCTACTATGCTGAGAATGACAAATAGAAGAGAGACAATGTTGCATTTTCTGCTTCACTGGAAAGTTAATGTGAATTTTTCTACCTGTGGGGCAGTTCTACTCTGCCCTATAGGGTCTTTATGAGTTAATGGAAACAAAGGCTGCAGTAGAAGAAACAAAATGGAAAGTAATGTGAGTAATTTGTGAAGTGAGAGAGAATACATTATCTGTTTGAGTATCTTTATGATTATATTCTTTCCTTATAGCCAGGGAGACAGTATCTAGTATTGATGCAGTTAATATCATATTGTACCATACCTAATAAAGTTAATATCATATCATATCATACCTAATAAAGTGCCTGGATTTTGAAGTATGTTTCACTGCATACCAAAACCCCATGCCATCATGTTGATTCTGACTCATGATGACCCTATAGGACAGAGTAGAAATTCCCTATAGGTCTTAAAAGGAGCTGCTGGTAGATTTGAACTACTGACTTTTTGGTTAGCAGCTGAGTTCTTAACTACTATGCCACCAGGATTTCCAAAATTGTGTATAACATTGCATGGGTCTCCAAAAGATTTTCCCCTGAATACCTATGGAGTTACATAGCTTATTGTTAAGTTGTCCTTGCATATTCTCTAGATATAACTTTGACTCTCCATCTCTTCAGAGACTTAGCTTTTTTACTGATTCAGCTCATTGTTCTTTATTCTCATTGCAAGCTTTACATGTTAGTGTTTTATTGTTACTTGAGAATATATTTACTCACCCTAAAACTAATACCTTGAAAACATATAATCATACTTGCTTTAATTTCATGATGTTAAGAGGATCTGTATATTAGTGCTAGCTCAGAGCATGCTATTAATAATAACTGGTTGCTGCCAGAAATGGTTAACTTTATTGTTTAAAATTGAAAACAAAATAAAATCTTAAATCTTTAACACAAGTATCATGTAGCCCCTGAAAAAAAGATCACAGGCACTGACGTAATAAAACTAAAATTCAGGCAAATTATAAGCTCACCTTAAACTTTTGGATAATAGGTTGCATAATTTCTGAGGAATTATAACCATAAACTCTAAAATTATAAGGTAAAAAATTTCTGTAACACAAAGAAGAAAGAATATCAATGAGGGGAAATCCACATTGTTTCCTAAAGCTTTAGGATAAAATGTATTTGTTTTATCATATTTATCAAAACACATAAATTTCACTTAACACGTACCTTCCAAACTCTGGTCTCAAGAATTCTTTCTCATTCTACTCTACTTACATTATCTTGTAAGCTATGTCTACGAAACAACAGTGAAGTTCCCACCTCAGTATATTGTTCTTGCTGTTTCCCCGTTCTTGAACACTCTTCAACATAGTTCATTCTCTGACCTTTCTAAAATTATCTCAAATGATGCATTTTTTTTTTTCAGTTGGGTCTAGCTTGACTACTACATTGAAAATTGCAACTTCCCTAACTCAGTATCGTGAAAGGCCAAAATCTACCTTGCTGTGTTATTACCTACAGTATCCGTCATCTTCTACCACTCTTCCCAGCGTACTTATTCACTCCTTCATTGTTGGTCACAAATCACAAGTTTGTAAATTTCCAAAATCACAGAGCTTCTCACCTGTTTTCCTCACTAGTATGTTTCAAGCGCTTAGAATGACGCCCAGATTAGGTAAATACTTATACCATCAAGTCAACAAGTTAGGTAGAGATTACACATTTTAAGAAGTATTTATAAATACGAAGAGAAATTGATGAGAGGTCCTGTGTGAAGAGGATGGTATAATGTAGGTGACCCAATTTCGTATTTAAAGCACAAATGTTGGAAGTTATTTCTTACTGCAATGACATTTTGACGTTGTGTGAGATGAAAGACCTAAGTGCTATACCATGAAATCACTGAAAAGTCAAGAAAAATATTGAAAAAAAAAAGACTTTCAGTGGATGAGGTAACAGGAAATGGACTGATCTTCACAGAATTATTATTTTCTCTTCAGAGGAAAAGATGTCACATTTTTCAAGTGACTCCATAACACTAGAATAACTTCAATATTAATATGAAGCAGAAAACATGCTTTATATGATTTCATAATGGATATAACATGGAGAATTCCTAAGCAGATATCACTGAAGAAAATCTAGCATATGGAAATTGTCTTAATGTAAGAACTAATCAGCTGCTCTGAGAAAGTACCTCTGTGGGGTACCTTATGAACAGCATCTCACTGCCATTCAATAGATCCTGACTCTTGATAACTCTACAGGACAGAAGACAACTGTCCTATAAGGTTTACAAGTAGTGGCTGGCGAATTTGAACTGCTGACCATTAGGTTAGCAGCCCAGCTCTTCACCACTGCTACCAGGACTCCATGAAGACTCTAGAGGTATGAATGTTCTCTTTAATTTGTGAATTGGGATGAGAAAAAAATCAATACTTGGTGGTCATGGTATTGAGAGTTGAAAACTGTAATTTTGATTTAAAAGTAAATTAGAGTTAGGCGGCAGTAACATGGAAGGTTGAAAGGGATAGAGTTTAGAAAATTTAAGGAGAATCTCAAGTTATAGATAAATACATTAATAAGCAACAGTGATGATAGATACAGGTAATTCCAGCTAATACTTGTTAGGTGTTTGCATTATACTCTTCCCCCCAAAAGTTAAACTTCAAAACATAAAACATTTATCAGCAAATATTATTAAAACAAAACAAGCAGATACAGCAACAGCAGCATCAGTTAACATGACAAGATATATAATGTTAAGTACACAATAATATGAATATTGAAATAATTTTACTAGGAAAATATAATAGCCAAGTGCCGTCGAGTCGGATCCGACTCAAATTGTTTAAGTCAGCTAGGGCTGCTCTAACAGAATGGATAGCTTTAGCAAAGGAAGGTTTATTCTTACACAGTTTGGTAGGCTACAAGTCCATATTTAGGGTGTCCACTCCTGGGAAGGCTTTCCTCCTTGTCGGCTCTGGAGGAAAGTTCAGTATTGCATCAATCTTTGTCCAGGGAGCATCCTGGCACAGGAACCTCAGGTCTGAAGGACACACTCTTCTCCTGGTGCTGCTTGCTTGATACTACTAGGTTCCCAATACTCAGTCTGCTTCCCTGTCCTTTTATCTCTTGAAGGGTGAAAGGATTAAGGGTGGGGCAAGCCATACTCCAGGGAAACTCCCTTTACAGTGGAGCAGGGAGAGGTGATCTTATAAAGGGATTTACAGTCCCACCCTAATCTTTAACATACAGAATAGGAAAACCACAAAATGGGGGACATCACAAGATACTGGGAATCATGGCCCAGCCATGTGGCTACACCTATTTTGGGAGAGACACAATTGAATCCATGACAGTAATGCTCTTTACAGTTACAATGTCTTAAGTTATATTAAACAAAATGTGAGAAAAGACAATATAAATGGACAAACCAACCATTCTAGTGGGAAATTCCAGCACACATCTTAGAATCTTGACTAAACAGGTAGAAAATAAATGAGACGGTGATATAACTTGAGCCCTCTTCACAAAGTTGGCAAGAAAGTAAAAGAGATCCTTGTGCATAAATGTCATGGGTTGAAATGTGTCCCCCCAAAAATATGTGTAGCCACATGGCTGGGCCATGATTCCCAGTATCTTGTGACTATCCTACATTTTGTGGTTTTCCTAAACTGTATGTTAAATGATTAGGGTGCCGCTGTAAATTCCTTCATAGGATTACTTCCCTGCCCTGCGGTAAAGGGAGTTTCCCTGGAGTATGGCTTGCCCCAGCCTTAATCCTTTTAGCCTGCAAGAGATAAAACCAAAGAGAAGCAAACAGAGTGTTGGGAACCTCATTACTACCAAGCAAGCAGCACCGGGAGCAGAGGGCTTCCTTCAGACCTGAGGTTCCTGCGCCGGGACGCTCCCTGGACAAAGACTGATGCAATACCGGACTTTCCTCCAGAGCCATCAAGGGGGAAAGCCTTCCCCTGGAGCGGACACCCTGAATATGGACTTGCAACCTACCGGACTGTGTAAGAATAAACCTTCCTTTGTTAAAGCCATCCACTCGGTGGTATTTCAGCTAGAGCAGCCCTAGCTGACTAAAACAATAAGAAATAAAAAATATTGTTCCAAACACATGGGACCATTTAAAAAATGTAAATTACTCTAAAAATGATCCTCAGTTAATTAAAAGAATCAATAAACAAATATACAGACCATGAAGTCTGAACATGATCTTAAAAAAAATGGAAGTATGTAATAGAAATATGATGATGAAAAACAAGTATTTTATCTAAATAACAGATGACTAAATATAAAAAAAACTCCAATGTCCAAAAGGAATTCAAATTATGAAATATTTAGAAACATCCAACATTAAAGGCAGCACACAAAGAGTTCTTAGTCCATAACAGGAGAAAGAGAAGGAGAACCAGGAAAGGAAGAAAAGGGCAATAACTAGAGTGAAAGAGAGAGAGAACAAAAGGAGAGAGAGAAAAAGAGAAAGAGGGAAGGAAGCAAGCAGGTAACTCATCTGTGCCCCCCCCCAAAGCAGTATGGGAGCAGAGCAGGCCTAGAGCCTAGACTTCTAAACTAGTTCCTAGCTTGTTCTGTGCAACGAGGTTGAGTTGCAAAAACGATAGGGTAGTAGTAGTACACTGGTGTATCTTTCATGAGATTGAGAGGTAACAGAGGACTAAGTTAAATCCAAGCTTTTATTCCAAACCCCAGCATAAAAGTAGGACTGCTACAGTGCCTAGATTTGAAGAACAGGAAGCTGTCTGCAGATGAGGCGAGACCATAAGTGAGAGGACTGGAAGGTGTCATTTTAACTACACTAACCTCCTAATGCATAATTATGTTTCGTTTGCTGATGTGGCATGACTCAAAGTGAGAAGAAACAGCTATTAATTATAAAAACGTGGAATGTGTGCAGCATGAATCTAGGAAAATTGTAAATCATCAAAAATGAAACAGAATGCACAAATACCAATATCTGAGGACTTAGTGAGCTGAAGTGGACCAGTATTGGCCATTTCGAGTCAGAAAATCATGTGGTCAACTATGCCAGAAATGATAACTTGAGGAGGGATGATAGCATTCACAGTCGAAAAGAACATTTCAAGATTCATCCTTAAAGCACAATACTGTTAGTGACAGGATGATATCTACATGTCTACAAGGAAGAGCAGTTAGTATGCCTATTATTCAGATTTACTCAACAACCACTAAGGACAAAGATGAAGAAACTGAAGATTTTTAAGTTCTTGCAGTCTGAAATTGATAAAACATGTAACCAGAATGCATTGATAATTACTGGCAATTGGAAAGCCAAAGTTGGAAACAGAGAAGGGTTGATAGTTGGAAAATATGATTGGACTGAACTGTGGAACATAGAGCAGTAGAGACGGTGCATATACTTCTTGGCTCAATATACATATGAGACTGTCCAGCTGGTTCCTCTTTACAGGGAAGAAGAGGAGGGTGGAGAGGAGGGGACAGGTGATGGTTGAGTGGGTACTGGGAAGTACAGGGTGGAAAGGAGGAGCGTGGTGTCACAGGGGAAGGAGGGCAGGTAGAGTTGCACAGAGGGGAGTGTTCAGTCTTTTGTATGGTAATTTGACTTGGATTGTAAACTTATGCTTAATCACAATAAAAAATTAGAGATATTAATGTTAAAACATGTATTTGCTTGTAAAGGGATCTTATAGATGAGCTGAAAAACAGAAATAATACACACAAGAAGAAATCTGTAATAGGAAAGATCGAGGGCTTTCCAAGGCATTATCAAGAGATAATAAAGATAAATCTAATAAAGAAAAGTAGAGATACAAAGAAAGATATCATAAACTTAAACTTTTTAAAATGGACAATATTGAAGGAAAAGAAAAAGTGAGTATAAATTGTACCTTCCTGAATTCTGAAGGATTCAGATTGGAATATTAAAGATTGTACTGATGTCAAAGAACACTTCTGAGTAATATACAGCCACACAGCATGGATTTTTCATGTGAAACTGATAGGTACATGCTAAAGACTGGTTATTGTTCTGTGTTCATTTCTAGATACCTTCTAGATACCTTCATTTCTAGTACCTCTCATTGTACCTTCCTGAAAAGTTAAAATAAAATAAAAGCACAGACCAATGTAATAGTAAAGCAAACTTAAGTGTGAGAATTATTAATTATTAATATTTAGAAATGAACAGAGAACAATAACCAGTCTTTAGCATGTAGCTATCAGTTTCACATGAAAAATCCATGCTGTGTGGCTGTATATTACTCAGAAGTGTTCTTTGACATCAGTACAATCTTTAATATTCCAATCTGAATCCTTTAGAATTTAATATTATAGTCAGAATTGTTTCCTGAATTTGACAAGAGCACTTTACACAATGTGATAAAACCAATCCCTGATGTTGTTGTTGCACATATTTCAAGATCCCTGGAAATCACCATGCTGCTGTCTATTGTCAAATAATAGTCTCCCTTGATAAAAATATTTGACACAATAATATCTGACAAGGATTAATACTAGGTTCACACAAATTCAATCTGAAACTTGGCCTACACCCCAGTCTGTTGAGAGTGTAAGTGGAATCAATCTGCTCACATATGAACTGTTGGCCAAGCCTCAAACTAACCAGCTACGAAGACAATTGCATGATAGGCTGTAGGAGGTGGACCAGCCAACCACAGTGGTCACAGACACATCATACCTTGATCAGCCAACCAAAGCAAACCCACTGCCATTGAGTCAATTCTCACTCATAATGACACTGTAGGACAGAGTAGAATTGACCCACAGTGTTTCCAAGGAACTCTTGGGGGATTTGAACTGTCAATCTTTAGGTTAGCAGCCGTAATTGTTAAGTCACTGCACCACCTGGGTCTCCACCTCAATCAACGTGTCTAATAAAACACTCTACAGCAAGGGTAGCACTCTATGCCTTTTTGTTTTTGTATTAGTACTTGCTTTATTCTTATTTATTGCATGTAAAGTATTAAAACTTTGCATTTCGGCATAGTTATAGTTTTAAGAATACTGGATAGTTCTAAGAATACTAGATTTATTTTATTTAATTTTTTTGTGAGCCAAGAGTCACTTGAAACACTGCAGTGTAAATGGCTGGTGCTTTCTGATTAAATGCTTGATTTGGTTGGGCTGAGTCAGAGAAGGCCATTTCCACTTCTGTTTTCCAGTATGCCATCTTTATTGAATGTCTTTTTAAAATTTATATATTAAAAAGAGAGACGTATTATCCATAGTGCAAGATGTTTGATACTTAAACTATATGAGTATTTACTGAATTGTTAATATTTGCAGAATACTTTTTGCTAATTGAAATGAAAAACCTAAGAAGCATACTCATTGTATTTCCATCCATGCGTTTTTGTATTCTTAACAAACAGAGATCCAAATGGAAGTTTGTGACCAGTGAAAAAGATTATGGGAGCAGATGCTGGGGACTCAGTCTGTAAATATCCACTATTTCTGTCTTTGAAAATTTTTAAATGCTCAAGGAATTAAGAAATAAATGAAAATATGGTGTTTATAAACATTCTAAATGAAAAGTTATTGTTTCCAGGTTATAAAAACTATTTATCAGTAAAGCAAATAAACTATTACATACTTTTGTGTGAGGTTCACAGTGTACGCTTTCCCTTCAATTTTCAGCCTGTAAAACACCTGGCATGAGAGCACGTAAAAAAGACAAAGTTACTTGAGAATATCCTGAAGCCCAAAGTATCAGTTTAGATTAACGACAATGAGATTTCATTTTAAGTTATAGCATATAGTTATAAAATTAAGAAATTGGAATTCAGTGTAGATGTCATTATTTTAACTGGATTTGATGTTAAAATATTGGAGTTCATATTCAATTAACAAATAAAGTTATATCACTGTAACCGTTAATTTGTGTAACTTCACACACCAGTGAGATCTGAAAACTCAAAGAATTTTCATGCAATAATTATATTGTCTTAATAAGGATTGTCTATCACAAAATATTTTTTAGAATTAACAGGATGTAGCATGTCACTAAATAGAGAAATCAAATAATTAACCAAATACAAACAAATGAAGCAATCCAAACGTGTTTCCATCAAGTCAATTCTGACTCTTAGTGATCCTATAGGACAGAGTAGTGCTACCCCATAGAGTTTCCAGGGAGCACATGTTGGATTTGAAATATTGACCTTTCGGTTAGCAGATGTAGCACTTAACTACTATACATCACGTTCATCCCATCAAATAATTAGTTACTAGCTCATGATAATTTATACAGCTGTTACAAATTTTATCTCTTCTGTATTTGTATATTCTACATATTGACTTAATATATTCAAAATTAATGAATGAATTTACCTACTTGGGTATATATAAAGCTAATTTTCAAAAATCAATAATAATAATAAATGCTATCTGAAAATACTAGTAGAAAATGACATTTAAAAACCATGTCAGTCACAGTAGTATCAACACATTAGAGTCCTAAATACATTGAGAAAAGTTCTTGAAGACATTATAGACAAAACTATTACATAATACTAAAAGAAATTAAACAATTCTTAATTTACTGACAGAATATACCTCTTTGCCGGATTGGAGCAGGATCTCAAATGCAAATATAAAAAATATTTTTAAAAATCTCAAATATAAATTCTTCCCAATTTAATCTATAATTTCATTGCAAAACCAATCACAATCACATTAAATATTTTTGTGGATATTGACAAGCTTACTTTAAGGTCATATGAAAATGCATTTGGTGAAGAGCAGCCAAGACAAGGTTCACCGGTAAAGAGAAAGAACTAACTATTAGGATGTTACTGCAAAGCTGTCGGGAAAGGAGAGAGAGTTCGAAAAATGATGAGCCTGAGTTAACCGGATATTCTAATGAAGAAGAAAGTTGACCGGCTCCCATCAAGTATCATTTATTAAGCCTTTTAATATTCTCCCTTCATGGATTCCTCTTTTTCAAGAATGCCAGTAACATGCATA
Source organism: Heterohyrax brucei (assembly GCA_028571685.1). NCBI lineage: Eukaryota > Metazoa > Chordata > Mammalia > Hyracoidea > Procaviidae > Heterohyrax > Heterohyrax brucei. Next base: position 64,387,230 of record CM053160.1, on the reverse strand, counting down.
TTTGAACATTCAAATCTATCACTCAGTTTTCTTCCATATTTTACACATCTGTTTTCCTTTGCTAAATCTGGGTGATACTGTTGACTACCAATTCACAAACTTTCTCTTCCTCTCTTCTACTGTTTAGCTGATATTTATTAACTTTTCTTAAAAAAAAAGTGTCTGTTATTGATTGAATTATGTGCTTCTAAAATATGGAAAATGTTTTATAAATCCTGATCTCTATACCTGTGATTATAATCCTATTTGGGAATAGATTGTTTGCTTATGTTAATAAGGCAGGAGAAGTATAGGGTGTGTTTTGAGTCAACCTTTTTCAGACAGAAAAGAAATTAAATAAGTCAGCAGAGGGCAGATGGGGTAAGACAGACATCAAGACATAAGGAGATCTTCAAGGAATCCAGAAGCCAAACTGAAGAGATAAGGATCTTGCTCCGAGTCAACAGAGAGAGAAAGCCTTCTTCTGGAGCCAGTACTCTGCAGTCAGACTTCCAGCCTCCCAGATTGTGAGACAATAAATTTCTGTCTGTTAAAGCTGTTCCCTCGTGATGTTTCTCTTTTCTTACAGCAGTGTTACAGATCTAAGGTAAACTATGCATTTGTTTTTTTACATCTTGAAGTTCGTTGCAGAATATTTTTCATCTTCAAAACTTTATTCACTATATACTTTTTCTGTAGCGTGCATATAATTTTAATAATTTCACTACACCATGCACTGTTATAGGCACTGGGGATATAAAAGTTAAGAAAAAATAGAAAAAGTCCTGCCTTCAAGGACTTTACATTATGAGTCTAATTCTGGGGTTTATTTTTTTTCAGTTATCATCATTCAGAATTATTAGGGATCTAATAATGCCTGGAAAACTGTAGTGGTTAAGTGTTACAGCTGCTAACCAAAAGGTCAACAGTTGAAAGGCACCAGGTGCGCCTTGGAGAGGCAGTTCTACTCCATCCCATAGGGTTGCTATGAGTCAGAATTGACTTCAACACATTTTCTTTTTCTGTTGTTGTTTAATGCCTGGGTTGAAGACAATCCTTTCAAAGGGAGTTTATATTTACTTCTTCAAGAATAATCAGGAGTCTTAGAATATATTTGCAATTTTGATGTATAATTCTGTTAACGATCTTCGTTTAAAAGTGTAATCATGATTTCATTTCTGTTAAAGTGGTGAAAAAATAAAAGGTATTCTGCAAGGTATAAAAAGTTCTTTGGGAAAATTTAGATAATTAAGCTTTAAAACTCTTCACTTGGGAAAGAATAAACTGCTGAGAAAATTACTGTATTCAAATAACCATAACACATTAATGACCAACCCCCTTCCCCTCAAACAAGAAATGTAATGCTTGAAGGAGCACAATTTCGCTTTTGTAGAAATTCCTCTAAAATTTAGGAGAAGCTATTCAATTAATCTTAAAAGAAAAAGAAAACAAAAAAATAGCACAGCCTTGAACCCAAAATTGAACTAAAGTGGAAGCAAAAAGATTCCTCCTGATTATTAACAAGTTTGCAATAAAGTAGCAGAACCGTTAGTGCACTACACCACCAATTTATGATCAGTCAGTCCATTTGTAAGCCCCTGATGTCCTATCCCTCCACATCTGAGTTTGCAGTGGGTGAAAGAGAGAAAAAGCTATAGTTGGAATCTGTAACTAATTTCCTAAGCAGTGACTGGAGACAGGAGCAGGGGCAGTGCAGTGGTTAAGACCTCAGGTAGCTAACCAAAAAGTCCCTTGTTCAAATCCACCAGCTCCTCCTTGGAAACCCTATCTCTATGGATCAGAATCCACTTAACAGCAAAGAGTTCGATTTTTTCTTTCTTTCTTTCTTTTTTTTAGACTAGAGATACTACTACCTAGTTGGAATTTGGATTTCAGCAGTTCAGAACTGGGACTTGGATATCCGGGAGAACTGCACTATCTTCCAACAAGCGTTTTTAATCTTGATTCATTTTCAAAAGGAATTTCTACCTCAGAAAATCTGACCCACAAAAACACCCCACCAAACCCAGTAGCATCGAGTTGATTCCAAACTTATAGCGACCCTATAGACAGAACTTTACCACAGAATTGCCAAGGAGTGCCCGGTGGATTCAGACTGCCGACTTTGGGGTTAACACACCTAGCACTTAATCCCTGGCAACTCAGTTAAGTTCTTAGAAATATAGTCCAATTATTTCAAAAGAGTTAAAAAGAGAGCTCTGAATTACCTGCAATTCCAAGTCTCCTTTTGCATCTGACCCTATTTTCTCTGGAACAATGATCTGTAAACCCTTCGGTTGTCCGGAATCTGCACAGAGCAAAACAAACGGTTAGAACACTCACCACCTCGTAGCTTGCTTCTCTCCTTACAAACTGAAACTCAAATTCTGCATTTGACATGTGACCATCTTTTCAAATTCCCTCAATACTTACTTCTTTGTAAAATTACGAGTTTGAAGTGGAAAGAAGAACATAGTTGTGGGAATGTTTCCGGAAGCTGGGTAGGACCTATGAAAAATCCCGATCCTGAAGCTGTCACGGAAGCCCAGGGACCTCCTGTCTTTATTATAGTCTCCAACCAAGTGTGAGGCTCCCACCCGCCTAACGTCGATTTTGGTTGGGAGAGGTGGCATCGTGGGAGTGAGTTCTGGTATGCAGGGTTGAAGCCCCACTAAGAAGGCACCTGCAGGTAATGCCCAGTCTTCACTGACTACACAGAGGGGAGCGGACATTTCTCCCCCCAAACAGAGGGGGGCTTTTGCTACTAACCGTAGTCTAGCAGGAGTCCGCGGGGTCCGATGAGCAGAAGTAAGAGGCGCAACATAGTTGGACCGCTTGGGTTTCCACCGGAAGGGTGGCAGTTGGTGTGGCTACTGGCCGGTTAGGCTCGCGGACGCACAGTCTGCAAGAAACAGAGAAGCTTGAGCGCTCAGGGCCAGGCTGGTGTGAGGGTGCGCGGTGTCCCCTGCTGAGCAGGGGGGATCTGGGCTCTTCGACCTCTAGCCCACAAGAGCATCAACTGGATTTGACTCTAGAACTAAACAGGGTAATAATAATAAAGGCAGAACCACTCCCTAAAGGCAAAGTAAAAGAAATAATGAATACCCCCAAACCAAACCTAAATTCATTGCTGGGTCGTCTGTTCTGATTCCCAGCCACCCTGCAGGGCAGAGTAGAACTGCCCCACTGTGTTTCCAAGGGTGTCATCTTTACTGAACCCTGAGTGGCTGGTGGATTTGAACAGCTCGTACTTTCAGTTAGCAGCTTGGGGCTTTAACCGCTGCACCACAACTCTCCTATAGATAATGAATAAAAACCAGAAAACCAAACCCACTGCCGTCTAGTCGATTCTGACTCATAGCAACCCTATAGAACAGAGTAGAACTGCCCCATAGAGTTTCCAAGGAGCACCTGGTGGATTTGAACCGTCAACCTTTTGGTTAGCAGACATAACACTTAACCAATACACCACCAGGGTTTCCCTAGATAATGAACAGGAAGACTTAATACATTGTTTTGTTAAAGTAAATTTAGATTATAATGTCATTTATGAGCAATTCCTAATTGCTCAAATGGATAAATTTTCCTAAAATAAGAAGACCAGTGTGACACAGATCAAATAGATAAGTTACCAGAGGCATATGGTGACCTTTATCAACCATTTCCAAAGATAACAAAATAAAAATTCACAGTTATATATGTAAATTGAGTGTATTGTCACAATAGTGATAAAACAAATGTTAAGCCTTTTTAGATCTACACGCATTGGCTTGTCACTCAGTCTCACAGATTTGGGAACCATTTGGGAATCATTTTCAATTGTCTTACTGCAGGATACCCATCAAAAAGATAATACATGTTTATTCTTGAATATCAACAGTTATGAACTTCTATCAAGCATAAATCATATCTTAAAAAGTCTCTCTACAAATTAGTCATCAAAATGAACATATATAGCCTGCGATGTATACTGGATCTCTTGGTACAATGAAAAGTCACATATGATGTGACAGTTTATGGTTTCAGAAGATCTTTTATACATCTTAGAATAGAATTCTGTTCATTAGCCGTTAAAACACTCCCTTACACACAGTGTAATGAATAGTTTCACATGTGCATTCATTTTTGGGGAGGAGGGACAAACACGCTCCCCACAGCTGAATTTCTTTACATCAGCCCTTGCTCATGAACACACCTTTGAACTTCACAGAACTTTTTACAGTGCACTGACAGATGCAGCAAGATAATTACATTTGTTTTGGTATAGACGTCCAATGACATATCACACTGGCTATAAATAAAATAAATACAGAGAACAGTACACTATTCCTACTTGTAACAACAAAATAACAGTCTTTATGTAAAAACTGAAAAAAAAGATCCTCGGGGTGGCCACTGACACTCTGTTACAAGCTAGTTCCCCACTCAGTGTGAATGAATATAATAAAACTGGTACTATGTATGTATTACCAAGGAGACCTGGTGGTACAATGGTTAAGGCCTCAGCTACTAAGCCAATAGTTGGTGATTCAACCCCATCCAGCTGCTGAGGGTGACAGAGAAGATCTGGCAGTCTGCTGCTACAAAAATTACAGCTTAGACCACGACAAAGCTCACAAAGTTGAGTTTCACTGGGAACACAAGAATAAGCAGGGGTGCACCCTGAGATCTCTACTAAAAGACCTCAATTGATGGTCCAGCGGTTTCAGGGTTCCCCTGGGAGCATGACCCCTGGCCCTCATGCTGCCCCTGTCCATAAATCATAATGAAGGTCATCTCTTCAGACAGGAATGGACTGGACTTGGTGACGCAGAGTGACCATATTTTGTGGGCACTTTATGGTTCTATGCATCTATAGGATGTCATCCTGCTGACCTCATACAAGAGAAGGGGAGTGAGTGGAGAGGAGGGGAAAGGAGACTGTTGCTAGGATAGGACATGTATGGAGCAGAGAGGAACAGTGTGCTATCACCGGGCAGGGAGAGCAGTGGAAGCTGCATAGAGGTGGGCATGTAAATTTATATGGGAATGTACATTTTCATTCAGTCAGAATAAAAAAAAAAAGTTACAGCTTAGAAAACTCTATAGGGGCAGTTCTACTGCATTACATGCGGTAACTATTGAGTCAAAAATCTACTTGAAGACACCTAAAAGCAACAGCAGAATCCTTGGCGGGGTAGTGGTAAAGTGCTCCTGCTGCTGAACAGAAGGTGGGCAGTTCAGATCCACCAGGGGCTCCTTGGACACTTGGAAACTCTATGGGGCAGTTCTACTCTGTCCTGTGAGGTCACTAAGAGTCAAGATCTACTCAATGGCAGGGAGTCTGTTTGGGGTTTGGAACACCACCTCCAACAGTAACATGTATTACTCTAACAAAACTACTTGACTGAATGTTTCAGCACCTTTGGGAGCATTAAATCCACTCAGATTCCAAATTCTACTTGGTTTTTACCCTAGATGGCACTATTGGTTAAGAGCTCAACTAAAAGCCCAAAGATTGGTAGTATCAGTGAGTCTGAATAGAAACCCTAGTCTTTTAACCAAAAGGTCAGGAGTTCAAGTCCATCAAGTGCTCCTTGGAAACTCTATGGAGTGGTTCTACTCTGTCCCATGGGGTTTCTGTGAGTCAGATTCCACTCCACAGCAGTGGGTTTGGTTTGACAGTCAGAATCCACTGACTTAACAACAAAGATACAAAAAAGTGTTTCTTCCGTATAATTAAAAAACCCACAAGGTGGTGCTTGAGGCCAAAGAAAAGGTGGTAGGCACTTTCAAAAATTTTCCTTATTGGTGTTAACTTGTAACATTCACCTATACTCTTTTTCTCTGCATTAGAAACGCTACCTAGAAATTACATAGGATCTCTTTGGGACATAGATAATACGCAGATATTATCTAAACCCTTTCCCAGAAAAGGAAGCTGTGTACAATGACATTGATGAAATTCCCACCCAACTTATGAGACATCTTTAGATTTACACCATCAAAACTGACAGTGATATTTGTTACCATGGAGACTTTGAAAGCAATTAACGTAATTCCTTGTTCTTTCATGATAAAAATCCCCAGATCATTTTTATCTCCGGCCCAGTATTAGCTAATTCCAGATCTCAGTGAATATTCCCTTCCTCATCCTCAGAATTCTCACCCAATGACCTAGTTTCAAAGATCTCTTCATTACAGTGACAACCTTCAGATTGTGAAAGACCACCTAAGGGAGTCTAAGGAGTCTGGATGGATAAGGGTGGTCCTGCCATTGACACCTACAGGAATGTAGCAATGAACAGGTATCAGCCTCTTTTATAGGCCTCAGGGGGCCTGTGATAGTATTAAAGTTGACACTACCAATACCAAAGCCAAACCCACTGCCACTGAGTTGTGAGTGACTCATAGCACCCCTAGAAGTCAGACTACAACCGTCCCATAGAGTTTCCAAGGAGTGTCTGGTGGATTTGCATCTCCTAAAATCCTGGAGATGATGGATACACACAGCTATTGCTTCAAGAAGCTCCACTGAATTATGGGGCTCACTGACACTGCTGTGTTTAGCCTTATCTTGTATGTTTTGAATGATAATCCAGATCTAACTTCTTTTCTTTTTTTATTATGACTGAGTGAAAATGTACATTCCCATATAAATTTACATGTCCACCTATATGCAGCTTCCACTGCTCTCCTTGCCCGGTGACAGCACACTATTCCTCTCTGCTCCATACATGTCTCATCCTCCCAACAGTCTCCTTTCCCCTCCTCTCCACCCACTCCCATTACTCCAGCCAGAGGTCAGCAGGATGATATCCTATAGATGCATAGAACCATAAAGTGCATCCAATATATGGTCATTCTGCATCGCCAAGTCCAATCCATTCATGTCCGAAGAGTGGAACTTCGTTATGATTTATGGACAAGGGCAGCATCAGGGCCGGGGGCCATGCTCTCAGGGGAACCCCAAAGCCGCTGGACCATCAGTTATGGTCTTTTAGTGGACATCTCAGTGTGCACCCCTTTTTATTCTTGTGTTGCCAGTGAGACTCAATTTAGTGAGCTCCATCGCGGCTATCACTGGTGGTGGCCAGCACCATCTGGTTCTTCTGGTCCCAAGTCGATGTAGGCACCCACTCTCTATCTTCTGGGTTGTCTTTACCCCATGTCATTTTGGTCCTTGGTGAGCATCCGTTCCTGCTGAGTTGGGACCATTTGCTGTGTCCTCGGATGGCAGCTTGGCAGCTTTTAAGACCCCAGATGCCACTCACCAATGTGGGGTGCAGAGAGTCCTCTTAGCAAAATGCTAGTTGTGCCAATTGGCCTTGATTTCGCCTAAGAGCATGGTCCCCTGCCCCCTGCCGCAGCTACTCTGTCCTTGCAATATTGGGTTAAGATGGAAGGAGTATTCAGGTTATGCTGAAGTCCTCTCACTTCGTATTTTTACCCTTTAAGCAGCTAAATGCTTTCCCTTTGAGCCTTAAATGATTTGACTACTTTGATTTGTGGCCTTTCATGAGCTTTCTATGTACGAACAACTGCTACCAAAAAGATGCATTAGTAACATATTTACAGATACAGCTAAAGATGTAGATGCAAGTGTGTTATTAATTTCAAAATTAATAATATATAAACATATACACGGAACCAAAATAATACTACAAATGTTTGGGGCAGCTAGAGAAAGTTTTTCATCACAATTTGCCTCATTTTCTCATACCAGAGAACAATCACTAGATTAAGAGATTATGTGTATCTTGTGAAGGATATATTTTGTATACGTAAAGGACATTTTTCTCTAAATAAATAAAAATGCTGTCTATACAGTACACAGTACAGTTTTGTTGTCACTTGAAGATGAAATCTGAGAGGCCTGAGGTATTGTAAAAGATAGTATATCTGAATATGTGCATAATATTGAAATCAGGTACTTAGACACTGTATTAATAAAAATGAGTAAATAATACATAAGTAAATAAATCCATTTGTCTCTAGTAAGCAAATAACAAGAAAGCATCTGTTTATCAGACTTTCAAATGTATTAGGATATATCTCTTCTTCATTGACCTCTGTATAGTTTTAATTTTTTTCAGTGTCTCTACAACCTATAATTACATCCCATAGCATACATACAGGTACAAGCTAAAACTAAATGTTGCCAATTAAGTTCATGAACTCATCCTAGAAAAGTGCTGCATACCTCATTACTGAATATCACTGGTCACCTTCCAAATACTCTCCTTGGGAAGCTGTGCACTGATGATGACATCAACTAGCCCATCCTTCAGAGCGATTTTGAAACTCTTTTTCTGGAATGGCCATTAGAGCTGTTGTCAGATTACCTTTGATGTCCTGGATGTCACCAAACTGTCTTCCTCTCAGTATTTCCTTTATCTTCAGGTAACGAAAAGCATCACTGGGGGTCAGATGAGGCGACTAGGGAGGATGCTTCAATACAATTATTTGTTTACTGGGTAAAACTTCCTCACAAACAGAGCGGCGTGAGCTGGTGTTGTGATGCAGGAGCCTTGAGTTTTGGGCGGAAAGTTCAGGTTGTTTTTGTCTAATTTTTTCATGCAGCCTTTTCAATACTTCCGAATAGTAAGCTTGGTTAAATGTTTGTCTAGCTGGCACAAATGCATAACGAACAATTCCTCCAATACCACAAATAGTTAACAACATCATTTTGACTCTTGATTTGAACTATAAGAGCTGTTTTGGTCATGAATTGGCTGACTTCCATTGTACACTTTGATGCTTTGTTTCAGAGTCATATTGGTACACCCACATTTCATCACCAGTGATAACACAGCGAAAAAAAAAAAAAAATTGTCCTGCCTCTCCAAAAGGTTTTGATAAACTTTGAGTCTCCTTTGCTTTTGTTCATCCCCGAGGTCCTTGGGGACCATTTTTCCCACACCTTTCTCAAGCCAAGTTTTTCAGATAAGATTTTTCTGTTTCTTGGTGGAAGTTTACTTGGTGTCCTGTGCTTCTCACAGTCAGCCAACAATTTTGATGCACAATTCGATGAATTTTGCAATTTTCATCAGTTCTGCTTGTTACTGGCCACACTGATCTCTCTTCATCAGTGACACTTTCTCTCCCCCCAGAAAAAGGTTTAATCCATTTGTATACTGCCATTTTCTTCATGGCATTATCCCCATCAACTTAGACTAACATGTCCCTGATTTCACTTCCACTCCTGCCAAGTTTAAAGAAATTCAATGTTTGTTTGTTTCTCTGATTCAAGTTCTCTGACATTCTCACGAGAGCACAAAAAAAACATGCAACAATAATGAACGCCACTCAGCAAGACACCGCCACACGTTGACATGAATACAGCTATGAGACACTGTTATACCAAGGTTATGAAACTTTACAGAGTTGTTTGTACAGCGCTACCAACGCCAAGTACACAGTGGCAAGTTCACAGACTTGTTATACCCTCATGTGGTTATAATAGCTGCTTTATTTTTTATTTTTGTTTTAGTAATTCCAAAATACAGGTCGTCTTGGGACTGGCATCTGCTGATTATATTTTCCCTTGAGTTTTGGTCCTATTGTCTCGATTCATTGAATGCCCACGGAGTTTTGAATTTTTCCCTGACATTTTTAAAATGCTATGTTGAAAGACTCTAGATCCTATTAAAATCATCTGTCAAATACTGTTTTTTTGTTAGTTTGTTTGTTTTAGCAAACAATCAAACTGATTAGATTCAGACCCCAAGTTCTGCCTTATACTCTGCAAGTAGTCTTTCCAACGTCAGTTCAGCTCTCAAAAAAAAAAAAAAAAAAAAAAAAAATTTTTTTTTTAATGCTACTGGGATCTGCTTGGTACACGCAGCACTCAGTAGAAGTGGTCATTTGTATTACAGGTCAGTTCATTAAATATTTACTAAAATTCTTTGGCTATGTTCTTTTTGTTTACTCTTCAGGATAGAGTCCAGAAATTTATCAGTTCATACCAGAATTAGAGGATACCATTCTTGAGCTATTTTCTCTACACCCTGGATTAACCTGGAGCCCATTTTCCATTTTCTCTGATCCAAAACATGGAAGTTTTAGACTTCTTTCTTGTTGCGCAGACTTCAGTGACTGGATTTGCCCTCAGGTTGAAGTAAGAAGAAATACGAGAGAAAGAAAAAACAGCAGTATTTTACCCACACTTCAGACAACAGGGATCCCATTTGCTATTCCTTTAACCAATTTTTTTTCTCTCAGGGTTTTCTGTATCATTGCTACCACTTCTGTGGCAATACTAGCCCCCAATTAGAGTTATCTTCAGATTAGAGGCAGTAGAAAAAAAGAGGGGATGGAAAAAAGGAGAATATCTTCCCTCATAATTTTTTTTAATCCTTTCACCATACCTTTTTTTTTTTAATGATTGAGTGAAAATACACAATCCCATATAAATTTGAGTACCCATCAACAAGCAGCTCCCAGTGCTCTCCCTACCTGGTGACAGCACACTCTTCTTCTCCATTCTGTATGTGTCATATCCTCCTAGCAGTCTCCTGTCCCCTCCTCTCCACCCTCTCCTTCACGTCCAGTGACAAATTATCCGGATGACATCCTATAGATGCATAGCACCATAAAGTGCACACATGATATGGTCCCTCTGTCCCTCACAAAATTTTCAGCATTTCAGAATATCTTTTCCAATTCTTTGACTTCAGAGAAAGCTTTTTTATTAGTACCTTTTGCATTATCCTAGAATAAAGCACAGTTTTGGAATGAAATCAAGAAAAAAATAGAAGGAAATGTAAGATCACAGACCGCACCCGTCCACATGTCACTTTTCAAATTTAATTTTAATCCTCATCCCACCTGACACTATAAGAGTCTTCAGTAATTCATTTGTGCATTGTCCTAAATTTTTAAATGTGTTCAGTGGGAAAATAGATTGTTGTCAGTTTACACCATCGTGACTATGCCATGTAAATATGAATGAGAACTGTTTTCACCTTGTATCATGCTAATTTCATTTCAAGACAGTGTGGCAATTGCTTTACAAGACAATTACAAATGATAAATTGGTTACTACAAGCAAAGTTTTTAGAAATCCATAACAGTGGTAAGTACTTGGGAAACACTGGTTATAATTTATGTGCATTAAAAGGATGAAAAATTACGATCATTATATATTAGCTATGAATGTCATGGATGTTGAATGTCAGCATTTCTATCATTTCATTCTTCTTTACTCGTTCTGTTTCATCTGAATTTTTACTGGAAAATTATTTGTTTTAAATATAAATACCTTTATAAGTAAGCATAAAATAATAGCAAAAAGGAAGTTGAATACATTGTACGAGGTGGCATATTATGAGGAAAGAAATTTGTGTTTCTCATGGCCTTGGATAAAAGTCCTGTAATCAGTGATGGCCCCAACGAGAGAGGCTAACAAGGTACAGAGATGGAGACGGCCACCGGCTGTTGACAAATCTAGTCTGTAGGTATGGAGATCAGCAAACTTATAAAATCCTCACAGGGAAGAGATTATTGAAGCCATGCACATAGGTGTTGTATGTAAGCAAGACAGATTTACATGAAACCTTGCATCTCAGAGGACATAAAGCAAAAGGCTGAGTGCTGATTCTCAGGCTCACTCTATCACAATTACCTTTGCACAGATAAAAGGCTGAAGAAAGAGATAAGGAATCGCTCAGAAAAGTAAGAGATTTTTTCAGAATCCATGTAAAAAGATTTTAAGTGTATTATTAAAGAAAAACCAAGGTGAACGAAGCATCATTGGATCATGTTATTTCAGAAAAATGGAAGGGACAGAAATTTGAGGCAATTAAAAAAGGTAGAGATGAAGTCAGGGAAATCAGGGCAGTAAAGCATAACTATGTTTCAAATCAGTAGAAGGAGAGATTGAGTATGCGAGCTGGAAACTGTCATGAGCAAGGGAAGAGAGGAGAACTCACAAGGACAAAAATTCAGTCTTACATACTTGAGAGCACAACCTTTATTTTGTATTTGTTTTTCTTTCTTTTCATATGTGACTGTACCATAGGCTCTGCTTATCCATCCCCTAGGGACTGTAAGCTATGTAGCAGGTTTCATCTATTTATATTTCAACTACTGAGTATCTTATATTAACTGACCTGAATGGTAAAAATCGTTGACAAACCAACAATTTAACCAAGAGTTTAGTTAATCAGTTAGCCAAAGCCAAGTACCATCGAAATTAATCAGTTAAGGATATATTTATATAAGGCAAGTCATCCTCACCAACTCCTGAGTTAAAGGTCATGCTGAAGATGGAATCCAAGTTGGCAGAGAGAGATGTCATCAACAGCAGTGGGCAGCAGCAGGAACAGCAGGAGAGGCTGGTGTCCTCATGTGGAGGCTCCAAAGAGTACGATTGCTGGTCTTGGGGCTTCAGTTAGACACTCTCCACAGGAAGCACCCAGCTGCCAGGCAGACTCTTCCCATTGTGCACTAGGTAGCATAGCCAAAAACTTACAGCTGCGGTCCTGCTCCAGGAGCAAGCCTGGTGAACCTTATGGCTCCAGCCAATGTGGCCCAGTGGAATCTGTCCAGTCCCAAAGTAAAACAGGTTTATCCAAGGTCCACCTTAGGACAATGCCCAAAGTGACAGCAAGTGTTCTGCTCCGAAAAGCAGGTCGTTACTGTAGGGGAGCCAGCCAAGAGAGGGTGGCCCAAAACAGAGGCAGAGACACACCAGTCCAAGGGTCCAGTGAAGCTTATCGGAAGAGAAAGAGAGTGGGGTCTGAGGTGAGTGGCTCAGCCCACCCCTCCCTAGTAGGGCAGGTTTTTTATAGTTTTAAAATTTCAGTGAGGTAGTGTGGAGTGAGGGGATTTATGGTTTGATAAGGAAAGAAAGAGGGGTAGCAAGAAATACTGGTTAGGGGACTTGTGGTCTAAACAAGGAAGAAGTGTTGATTAGGAGGGGAAGGGCTAAAGTTTTTTTATGGTCAATATTTTGATAAGGGAAGAGCCTTCAGTTAGGATGGTGGGGAAGACAGGCATAAAGTTATTTATGGTTTTATGGTTATACTGAGTGGGACCTCAAAAGCTGTTTTCAGCTGATAACAGGGTCTGATCATTGTCCCTGAAAGAGTCCTCTCAATAACCTCCCCGAATTTCAGGGACAGAGTTCCCTCGGTTACTTTCAATCTCTTCAAGCATGGCACTAAAAGAGATTAGACGTTTCCCAGGTACAAGTGGAAGAAAACCAAGGTCACAGCAGGGGCTCCTCTTTGAGAAGCAGGGCTGTTGATGCCTCTGTGTGACTGCTTCTGATGCTTTGGGAGCCTCTCTTGTTATCTTCAGGAGGGCAGATGTTTTTGTGGTTTGAGGAAGGCGTGGCTATTACCACTTCAGAGACAGGGCTGAGCAAGGGTCCTCCTCTTTGAGCAGGCTGTCTTAGTTTTGGGGCCTTCTTCTGGACTCACTTTTGACTAACAAAATAGACTCCATTTTAATAAATATCCTCATTACAATCCATCCCGTGATTCTCAAGGAACTGAATACTGAAAGAATCAAGAAGAATATATATATGCGTATGTATTGTTGGTGTCTCAAGGAGTTAGCCACAATAAATATTCTAAAGCTATAAGAAATTAGAGTATTGACAGAAATCTTAATAAATTCTATTACATCTTAATGAAATCCTAATAAATCCTAATGAATATGCTACATTGTTAATAAAGTGTGACAAATGTTATCTTAACATCTTGAATGTTAACAATTTTTTATAAATTTTAAAAATTCTTAATAAAGCTTAGTAATTCCTAATAAATTCTAACAATTCTTAATAACTTTCAATAAATTCTAGCAATTATTATTTTTAACAGTTTTTCATAAATCTTCACAAAAATCAATAGTATTAACAAATCATAATATGTTGCTGTTGTTGTCAGGTGCTTTCGAGTTGGTTCTGACTCAGCGATACTATACACAACGGAATAAAACTTTGCCCTGTCTTGCACCATGTCCACAACCATTTTTATGCTTAAGCCCGTCACTGCAGCTGTGCGTCAATTCATCTCACTGACGGTCTTCCTCTTTTTCACTGGCTCTCCAACTCTACCAAGCATGATGTCCTTCTCCGGGGACTGATCCCTCCTGACAACATGTCCAAAGTATGAGACACAGTCTTGCTATCTTTGTTTCCATGGAGTGCTTTGGTTGAACTTCTTCCAGAACAGATCTGTTGGTTCTTTTGGAAGCCTGTGGTACATCTAACATTCTTCTCCAAAACCACAATTCAAAGGTGTCAATTCTTCTTCTCTCTTCTTATTCATTGTCCAGCTTTCACATGCATGTGAATCACATGCATGTGATGTGATTGAAAATGCCATGGCTTGGATCAGGCACGACCTAGTCTTCAAAGTGACATCTTTTCAATATTTTAAATAGGTCCCCTTTGCAGCAGATTTTCCCAGCACAATGTGTCTTTTGATTTCTAGACTGCTGTTTCCGTGGGTGTTGATTGTGGACCCAAGTAAAAATGAAATCCTTGACAACCTCAATCCTTTCTCCATTTCTTATGATATTGCTTATTGGTCTAGTTGTGAGGATTTTTGTTTTCTTGATGCTGAGGTGCAATCCATACTGAAGGCTGTGGTCTCTTATTTTCATCAGTAAGTGTTTCAAATCCTCTTCACTTTCAGCAAGCAAGTTTGTGTCATCCGTGTGACACAGGTTGTTAATGAGCTGTCCTCGAATCCTGATGTCCTATTCTTCCTCACGTAGTCGAGCTTTTTAGATAATTTGTTTGGCACACAGACTGAAAAGGTATGATAAAAGGATGCAACCCTGACACACACCTTTCCTGACTTTAAACTATGCAGGGAACCCTTGTTCTGTTCACACAGCTGCCTCTTGATCCACGTACAGATGCCTTAAGAGGACAATTAAGTGTTCAGGAATTCCTATTCTCTGCAATACTGAATGTAATCTGTTGAGATCCACACAAGGCCTTTTGTATAGTCAATGAAACACAAGTAAATGTCTTTCTGGTGTTCTCTGCTTTCAGTGAAGATCCATCTGACATCCCCAGTGATATCTCTGTTTCCACATTCTCCTCTGAGTCCTTCTTGAATTTCTGGCAGTTCCTTGTCAATATACTGTTGCAGTTGCTTTTGAATGATCTTTAGCAAAATTCTACTTGCATGTGTTATTAACACTGTTTGGTAATTTCCACATTCGGTAGGGTCACCTTTGCATAAATATGGATCTCTTCCACTCAGTTGGCCAGTTAGCTGTCCTCTACATTCCTTGGCATAGATGAGTGAGCACTTCCAGTGATGCATCCATTTGTTGAAGTATCTCAACTGATATTCTATCAATTCTTGGGGTCTTGTTTTTTGCCAGTGTCTTCAATCCAGCTTCAACTTCTTCCTTCAGTACCATCGGTTCCTGATCATATGCTACCTCTTCAAACAGCTGAACATCAACCAGTTCTTTCTGGTATGATTCGGTGCATTCTTTCCATCTTCTTTTGATGCTTCCTGAGTCATACAACAGAACAGAAAAATAGTCTTCTAGGCAGTAGAATCCTTCACTATTGCAACTCAAGGCTTGAATATTTTTCTTCAGTTCTTTCAGCTTCAGAAATGCAGAACATGTTTCCCTTTTGGTTTTCTATTTCCAGCTCATTGCTTATGTCATTATAATGCTTTGTTTTGTCTTCTCCAGCTGCCCCCTGAAACCACTCTGCTTCCATTCTTTTACTTCATCATTCCTTCCATTTACTTCAGCTGCTCAACATTCTAGACCAAGTTTCAAAGTCTCTTCTGACATCCGACTGGACTTTTCTTTCTTTCCTGTCCTTATAATGGCCTCTTGCTTTCTTCTTGGATGATGTCTTTGATGTCATCACACAATTCATCTGGACTTTGGTCAGTAGCATTCAACACATCAAATCTGTCCTTGAGATAGTATCTAAACTCAGGTGGGATATACTCACTGTCATACTTTGGCTCTCAGGGAATTGTTCTAATTTTTTTCAGTTTCAGTTTGAACTGTCATATGTGCAGCTGATGGTGTGACCTGCAGTCAGCAGGTGGTGTTGCTCTGGCTGCTGATATGGAGCTTTCCATCATCTCTGTCCACAGATGTAGTCAAAAATCATAATAATAGGTTAACAAATATTACTAAATTTTAGCAATTCTTAATACATCTTAGCAACTTTAATAAAGCTTAATAAATATCACTAAATTTTTATGAATGCTAACCATTATTGACAAATCTTAATAATCTTTAATAAATTATAATGGTTTTTAGTAAATCTGAGTAACAATTTAGTAGTTAATAATAGCCTTAACAATTATTATTTAAGTAGCTTCACTGCTGCGTAATTTGGCACAGGAAATCTTACAACACTTTTTAAAGTATAAGAAAGTAAAACAATTGTAAGGAGAAAAACAGCAGCATATTGTTAATTCTCCCAGATTATATTTACAATATTCCTAATCCAGTGGCAATCCAAGAAAAAGAGTTTTATTTTTTCCAAGTGTGTGTGCATAGAGTGTAGTAGTTTTAATGTTAAGGGACATTTTTATTAATTGAAAGAAGGAGCGTTCCTTAGTAGTACATTTTGTAGTTTCAATACCTGTTAAAAATTGAGTGTTTAACATATTCTGACCTTAATTAGGTGTTCTACATCTTGTTTATTTCTAATAATATGTTTAATATTTTCTTCAGTATCTTTATGTATTTCTTGTAAAATATGTTGATTTTGTAGTTTTATTTGCTCTACATGTTTAGTGGTAATCCACTCATTTAATATGGAATATGTATGACTGTGGTAATTTATAGTAGGAGTAACCAGGTATATAATTTGTTAACTTGGTTATATTTAAGTATGAACTTTGAGTTGTAATATTTATAGCACTTATTAGCTTAACACAGTCATTGTCAATTTCTATGTACTAATTCTCTTCTTCAGTATAGTTGTAGAATATTATTTTAGTCTTTTCTTAACAAATAATCCAAGTCTATTCATTCTCCTATATAAAACCTTCAGGTTTGTTAATTTGAATCACAGATATTTCACCAGTAGTTATCAACAAATCATGGAAAGTATAGAAGATAGTATCATTTCATTGATGTATCATGTCTTCAGTAATATAATGTCCATCTATATGAACTACTGGCTTGGCTATATAAACTACATCGTTGTAGGTATTAAAGTAATATCTTTTGTAATCATTTTAGGTATAACTATTGTAGGGTATGTAATAAATGACTCTCCTTGTACCATTTGGATTACTGGTAACTCACAATCCCCATTTTCTTTACATCCTGATTTCTTAACAGGTTTGAGTACAACTGCATCTTCATTCCATTGACCTGTAATTCCCTTTGCATAAATTATTATATTTCTTAGATCATTCCAAGCTTCTACTAATGGGTTAGGTAGTCTATTACATGACCGAGTAGAAATTATTTTATTAATCCTACTATTTGAGTTCTACCCTGTTGTTGTTCATCTGAGATGGTTTTTATAGCTTTTGAATTGTCACTAATCACATCTGTAAGCTTTTCCTACTGTTATTGTAATGAGTAGATCCAGTCTATTATTTTGTGGATCTGTACTAATGATTTTGAGATTTGTTCACTGACATGAGTCATACCCTTAACTAGAGTACGTATTAACTTGTAGCAGTTGGTTCTATAAACTTTCTGTTTTTCCCTCATTAATTCCTCTCATTATAACTGATGTTATTATCTCAGCTCCCAATGGTTTTGTCATTTTAGCTGAGGTAAGGGAGAGCCTATCTGGTATTTGTAATATAGGAACAAGTTGATCACCACATTGAGGCAAAACATAGCTAATGGCAAATAGTTCTTTTCTAAAAATTAGTTTTATGTTTCTTAAAGTTGATATTAAAATGAATTTCATGTTCTTAAAGTTAGGTATTAAAACTCTCGGTGATAGTCTGGTTATTTATTCTATGAGTCCATTGAGGTTTGTAAGGTAAACTTCTTAAACAATGTGTAGCTTTACAACAGCCTCATTCAATTATACATGGTCTTTGTGAGCTAAAAGCTATCTTACATTGATAAAAATTTACACCTTCTACAATATAAATTGGTATTGTGGTATCTGTTAAACTATTATAAATTGGGTGTTGTGCTGAAAAAGTGGACAGAGACCATTTTTCATTTATAGGTAAGATTACATAGAAGTAGTAAGACCCAAAGCCTGGATCTGCCTTGCTTATTGCTTGTCCACTCTCTTTATAAAAGAAGTTTATGCCATAATTTCTTCACCATGGTACTTCCTTTTGCTGTATTTTAGATTTAGGATGTGTTTGCTTAAAGTAAAGTTTCATGTTATCTTTATAGGGACAAGCTGGTTCTGTATAGTTAAGTAGGGTTATAATCTGTCTTAAATTCACTCCTATAAAGTTGGAAACCCTGGTGGCATGGTGGGTTACATGCTATGCCTGCTAACCAAAAGGTTGGCAATTCAAATCCACCAGGCACTGCTTGGAAACTTCATGGGACAGTTCTACTCTGATCTCTAAGGTCACCATGAGTCAGACCAGACTCAATGGCAGTGTGTATTTTTTGAAAGTTAGTAAAGCTATAATCTGTGTGATTATAATATGCAGGGATATTATTGAATAATTCTGGTGTATATGGTGCTTGTACTAATGTGAATTAGACATCAGTTGGGAGAAAGTTTTGGTTGGATGTTGCATCCATACCAGATAGGGGCAGATGTTTTATCTATTTCATTTAGTTTGTTTAACCTGTTTGCTACACACATTTTATGTTATCCTTGTGGAATCTTCTATGTCCTAGCCTTATGTAGCAGAACAGGTAGAGTTGTATTATAACATTTGTGTTCTCTCTGAAACATGTAACATGATGCCTAACTGTGTGTGTTATATGTGTAATTGCAAGTTGAAATGCATTTTGGGTTGTTTTGTGGGTTTCTCAGTTTGCACTCTAAATTGCATCTATTCTTAAAAACATATATTGGTAAGGGGTTTAACGGTAATGTCATGTTCCAGTACTGGTATATACTATACTGTTGTGGATTACACTTGACTTCTCTGCTATAAGGGTACCATTATTTTTATAATATACAGTGGCATGTAATGATGAGGATGTCATTTCATTATTATCTGAACTAACTACAACCTCTACTTTATATACTAGGAAAGCACTCCATTAATATATTAGTAAATTCCTTATTATACACGCAGGTGAAAGGAAAATCACACGTATACATATTTTCTCTACAATGTTCTATACTATTATGGTTAAGAGAATCATGCCATCTGAAAAAAGCCATTACCTGATCTTTGCACAATTTCAGATTATAAGGAAAAGCGCATAATGACTTAGCCAAGCCAAGTGCCATCGAGTTGGGTCCCAATGACTTAATGGTAGCTAATTTGGCCTTCTAAATTGATCTATTATAGTAAGTAGTAAGTAATTGGTGCATAAGAGATACATTTTCCCCTTGAGTACTGTAATTCCTTTAACATTACATACAATAGTTTTCACTGATAAACATTTTGATAGAGATTATTTGGTCTTGTAGCATTAGCAAAGTTAATATAAAGTGCAAAATGGGTTTTAGGTGTTTGTATTCTTATACTGTTTGATTTACTACTCTGTGGATGCATTGATGTCATGTGGGTGTGAGGTTAAGATCCTCTGTGGTGGTGATAGGTTGAGGGGTTAAAGTACTTCACCTTTGTCTTGTATATAGTTTTGGGTTCATTCAAGGGCATGTTTAGCCACATACATGAGCCATGCGGCCAGCAAAAACCCACCCAGGGGTGTATTAGTTATCAGATTTTGTATGATGTTTGATATTCTATACACCCATTCTAAAAACCAATGTTGATAATATCTATGTTCTAATACTGGCGGTAGGCCAGGTCTAATTAATTCCTGGAGGTCTCAGAGGTAGAACCTTTATGTAAGAGAAAATATTACCTTGCTCTACCAGCCCCTTGAGAGCAAAAACTGATGGCGTGAAGATTATTTCTTCTGCTTGAAGCTGTAATTTGTATTCTTTGGGTGTTATAAGAAGCTGTTAATTCTGCCCTAGTGAAAAGCAGTTGACTTTCAACCAGGTCTAAGTGAGGTTGACGTTAATAAACCTGTGACTCACTTTGGTGGAGAGGTATTCAAAAAAACATTGTCACTGGAATAATCTTGTGTTCTGCTGTGTTGATGTCTTCCTAGATGAAGTTCTGGTTCAAAATCATGTCCATTCTTTTGTGGATTTCTTTTATGTTGGGTCTTCTTCCTTTTTTTTTCTTTTCCTTGGTCTTTAATGGTCTATCAAGTGGAGGAGTTGGAGGTAAAGGTGGAGGAGTTGGAGGCAGAGGCGAAGGGGTTTGGGATGAAGTGATGTCCTCTAAAAGTTTATTCAACAGGTCTACAAACTGACCCTCAGTTTTTAATAAATCTTGTTCTTCTACATCGTTTAAATCATCAGGGTATAGCAAAGGGTTAATTAAAAATGAAATGCCATATACATAGGGTGTAATTGAGTATCCACTGCAGTATTATGTTGAAGCCAATCTAAACTTAGACTAGACAATCTGAAATACATAATAAATTTAGTAAATCTAAAGTTGACAATTTTTAGACAAGTCTAAATTAAAAAAATTATATTTTCCCTGCTCAATGGATCATAACTATCCTCTGCTACTAATTTCTTACAGTGAGCAAGGGAAAAGAAGAAAATTCATAAGGATAAGAATTCAGCTTTACACGCTTCGGAGCACAAACCTTTATTTTGTATTTGTTTTTCTTTCTTTTTACATGTAAACGGACCATAGGCTCTCCTTATCTGTCCCCTATGGGCTGCAAGCTTTGTGGCAGGAGTAATCTGTTTACATTTCAGCTACTGAGGACCTTAACTTTCTTGGCCAGAGAGGGAAAAATCCTTGAAAAACCAAAAAGGGTGTTGCTAAAGCATACTTAATTAATCAGTTAAGTATATATTTATATATGGCAAGTCATCGTTACCAACTCCTGAGTCTAAGGTGATGCTGAGGACTAGATCTAAGTTTGCAGAAAGAGCTGTTGTAAACAGCATCGGGCAGTGGCAGCAGCAGCAGAGCCCGATGTCCTGAAGGGGGCAGTGGCCTCAGGCAGTTGGGGCTGGGGGATGTCCTCGGGCAGCAGCAGCAGCAGGCTGCACTGAAGAGGTGGTATTATTGTCAGCTACAAAGTTGTTGAAGTAAAACGAGGCCGAGACCTGGCACAGCATGGCACTTAGGGCAAGGTTCAAGTTCACAATGGGGGTTTTGCTCCAAAGAGCATAATTGCCAGTCTTGGGGCTTCAGTCAAACACTGTCCGCAGAAAGTACCCAGCTGCCAGGCAGACTCTTCCCATCGTGCACTAGGTCGCATAGCCAAAAACTCACAGCTGTGGTCCTGCTCCGGAAGCAAGCCTAAACCTTATGGTTCCAGCCAGTGTGGCCCAAAGGAATTTGTCCAGTCCCAAGGCAAAGCAGGTTTATCCCAGGTCCACGTTAGGACAATGCCCAAAGTGACAACAGATGTTCTGCTCCGAAAAGAAGGTCGTTACTTTCAGTCTCTTCCAACACGGCACCAAAGCAGATTAGACATCTCCCAGGCACAAGTATGGAATAAAGCCAGTCACAGCAGGGGTCCTCTTTGAGAAGCAGGGTGGTTGGTGCATCTGTGTGGCTGCTCCCGAAGCTTTGGGAGCCTCTCTGTTATCTCCGGGAGGGCAGATGCTGTTTTTGTGCTCTGAGGAAGGCATGACTGTTATCACTTCAGTGGCAGGGCTGAGCAAGGGGCCTCCTCTCTGAGCAGGCTGTCTTAGTTTGGGGGTCTTCTTCTGGGCTCACTTTTAACTAACAAAATAGACCCCATTTTAATACATATCCGCATTACAGTAACTAAAGCCAAGAGAAAGTTTTATCAAGTTCTGTTTCTTAAAAACCAATAATAATCCAGAGATTTTTTTTCCAAAATAAAATCATCCACTGCAAGCCTTCATTTTGACCTACTCATCTAGACATTCAGGTACTAAGAACGGAAAATCCTAGGAATGTTTACACATCTTCCAACTCTCAAAGATTTCCTTGTCTTTCTTTTGGCTTCCTGGGAGATCCGGCACACTTTCGTGACTTTTCATTCTTTCTCTTCGGCCAGGTTGCAAAATCATGAACCTCATGAATCATTTTCTTAAAGAAATTTGGCCATTGTTCTTTTTGCAATGTAATTTTGCTTCCAGTTTTTTGTACTCTTCTTATGTAGAGAACATACTCTGGTAAACTATAGGTTTTAAAACAAACAGCAACCAAAACAAAAAAAAAGAAAGAAACCATACACAGACATGACGTATAAAGCCAAACGATGAGAGCTTTTCTAGAACGTAGCTAACAAAGCCATGAGCTATTAAAATTTTACTTAGAGTCCCAAGAGGCTCCTTCTGTTTTCTCCTTTTGATCACCAAAAGGAAAGATGTGGCTTCTGCTTTTGGTTCAGGTTTATTAATAAGACTGAACAGTGCCACTGAGTGACCATAGACTTGCATGTCCGCTAAAACATTCACCAAATGCAGCTCCTGTCTGTATTTAGAGAGAAGCACTTTCAGGGCAATTTTTTCCTTTTCCTCAACTTTTACAAACATATTACCAGTCTCCCAATGTGCAATACTGTTGCCTTCTCAGTCACTTGCAGTCAACTAAAGTAGAAATGTAATCTTGCCAAATGTAATCTCGTGAAGAAAAGAGACTAGCCTCATTGGGAATACAGAGAGAAAAAGAGCTTGCTTAAAAAACACAGAGATAAAGAGGTGTTAGCTTTCTGGACTTCTTTCCTGCTTTCGTTCTTTTTCCTACTTCTGAACCATTGAATAATCCTTTACTGCCTAAAGGGCTGTGCTCAGGGCTGCTGAACCAGGACACTGATGTTTTCAAAGGACTCTAGGAGCATACAGAAAAATCCACTGACAGCAACAACTAGCGGACTGCTAACTAAGCCATGGTCGAATTTATAATACTGACTCAAAGTTCTAATATTTTTCATAAAATATTCTTCTTTGTTCACATGTTTCCAAGGGTTTAACAGTTTCTACCAGGAAGCAGTTTATGAATATTAATGCATTCTGTCTTCATGACTGTCCTAAAAGGTAAGCATGTTATCATGTCTTCCATATGGCAGTCAGCAAATGAAGTGATAAAGATTAAATATGAAATAAAAACTTGCAACGTCTTTCTATGATGAACAGGGGTGTTTTGTGGCTTGATGTTTACTGGACAAGAAAGAAATCAGAAGACGAAACTGTTCCAAAAGTGGAAATGATTTCTCATTGCCTGCTTGCCCTGATGTGATAACTGGCTATCGCAACCACTATAGCAAACAGGTGCTTTGAAACTCTTCAGAGACACAGTGGGGAGCCCAAGGAATGGACGCAAGAATGGCATATAATAAAGAATCTCCGATGGAAGACTCTTGGAAAATTCATAAAGAATTCCACATAGATGAAGATTTGGGCTTTGCCCTGCCACAGCCACTGGTAAGAAAGGGCACTGAAGTGTGGGCAAATGTATTTTCTTCTCATTCCTTACTTTGACCGATTAACTTTTACTGGACAAATCTGGTTCAGTCACTTCTACTGATAGTCACTTAAGAAAGCACTGCCGACACGGGAGACGGAGTTTGAATAACTTGGATTTCTTTCACCTTTTCCTAAAAGGGTCTGCCTATAAACTTAGTCATAGATGCTCTCTTGAGTCTCCTTACACAGGTGTGTAAAGAGATGAAGTAAAGAAAGTGTAGATAGTATTTTGAATCTATGCAAGAATTGTATTAAGACATCAAAAGCTGATTTGATCTGAGGACTTTTCTGGAGATGTTTTGAAAAAACTAAAGTTGTAAGTGGTCCATGAGTCAGAAGGAAAGTGCTTTTGTAGCTGCGACACTAAATTGAGTACAAAGCATGAGTTTCTCAGTTGATTTGGTTTCTAGGATGGTACATCAAGCAGCTTTTGTTTTGTATTAATGTGGCTTGTTTGCTGAGCATAAGATGAGAGTGAGAGTCTGAACTCTTAGGTTGTTGTTGCCAGTTTGAGCTATGAAGGAATACCAAGAACATGCGAATACACATTTTTGCTGTAAGATCTTCATTTTCCTAATTTGTCTTTGGAAGAATATCATGTAAACCAACCTATCAGCAATGTTTTAATCATCAAATACTTGCATAGAATTTTTTCTAGACAATTTACAAGTATTAACCAATTCTATCCTCATAACCATCTGACAAGGTTTGCATGTTATTCTTATTCTCCTGATGAAGGCATGCAGAATTTAAGTAATTGTTCAAAGCTCCTCTGGCTGGTACAGACCAGAGTTAGGATTTGAGACTTAAGAAGTCTGGCTAGCAAGTCCATGATCTTAACCATTCCACCAGCACAAGTTAAATGAGTCTGATTTTTTCCTTCAGTTTGCACCACCATTAAGGGATCCTCTGAACCAGCAGCACACCATGCCTGACAATTAATTCCTCAAACTGAATTGTTCTAAGGGCTACATAACTCGTTGCTGAATATCACTACAGTCACCTTTGAAGTACCCCCTTGGAAAGCTGTGCACTGATGTCAGCAACTAGTCCACCCTTCAGAGAAATTTTGGAACTGTTTTTGGAATTGCCGTTGTGCACAGTGGCAAGGTGGCAATTTGGTGAACTTAGTTGTGTATAGTTGTCTGTTCTAACTGTATTAGAACACCCTCCCTACTCACCTGATTTGCCCCCCAATGATTTTTTTCTTTACCTGAAGATAAAGGAAATATTTAAAGAAAGACGTTTTGATGACATTCAAGACAGTGAAGGTAATCTGAGACAGCTCTGATGGCCATTCTCGAAAAAGAGTTCTGAAATTACTTTGAAGGGTTGACTAGCCACTGGTGATGATGCATAGTTTCCCAAGGGACGTACTATGAAGGTGACCATAATGATATCCAGCAAGGAGGTATGTAGCGCTTTTTCTAGAACGAGTTCGCGAACCTGTCGGACCTCAGATTATCGATTCATCGTGACATTTGTTGAAAATGCTGTGAAATAAGATACTGACAACAATACATTTTCCCCAGAGATTCTTGAAGATTCGTCTGGGTGACTTGCAGCTTCGTCTCTATACCTTCTTGGTTACCCATCATACTTCTTATCTTTCTTTTTGTCTCATTTCTTAGAATTTTCATATTACTCAGGTTACCCATCTTCTTGCACAAGAATGCAAATTCCTGTTTTTAGTGTCTTCAAACTATCATCATTCTTTTAAGACTGAGGCAGCTCATCTTCTTGTGTTTCTCATCTCTTCAGTTTCTGTTTCCTGGCTTCTTGGACTCTCAGCTCCTGGGAAATCGTGTCCACCTCTGCCATGCTGGGGCAAGTGTTGCACAGCTCTGTAGCTCCACCAGTAAGTGCCTAGAGGCACCCTACTCTGCTAGGAAGCCTTCTGTACACAGACGCTCAGCTCTCTTGCTCTATGGGTTGGCACCAGCACTGCCTGGCATTGGTCTCTTTGTTCTGCGGCTGCTGTTTCTCTGCCATTGCAGTTTCTCTGCTGCTGCCGGTCCCCTGCCACCACTGTTCCTCTATCCAATCACAGTTTCAAAAGCACTTCCACATTTTAGATGCCTATCTGATGAGCATTCCACTCTGTCAGAATGAAAGTCTGTGTTGTTCATCTAGCACTGCTCTAACAGAAATACCATAGGTGGATGGCTTTAACAAAGAGAAATATATTCTTCACAGTAAGGTAGGCTAACAGAGTCCAAATTCAAGATATTAGCTCCAGGGGAAGGCTTTCTCTCTGTTTCAGCCTTCTAACCTGTCTTCCCCCAAATTAGGAGCTTCTCCATGCAGGGACCTAAGGTTCTAAAGGAAGTGATCTACTCCTGGCACTGCTTTGTTGGTGTCATGGATCAAATTGTCTAGTTCTCTACTGACATTTGCAAAATCTGATTTTTCTTCCATTCAAAGGACTTAAAATCTGAATGAGAAGCAAAAAAATAGTAGATGGTAAAAAGTTATTTACTGATGTGAAAAGGCATACTCTGGTTTCCCTAGTAAGAGAGATAGGTGTTCAAAGGTATAGTCAGGAAAATTTTAGTGGAATTTTTGAGGGAAACTTGGAAAAAGACATGATTTAAGGTGTTAGAACAGACTGGCTAGACTGGCATTACTAGACACAAAAGTGTATGTCAGCGGAGCTGTGCGCAGAAGCTATTCAGGGGCAAAGCAGCTTACCATTGGGAAGCCAATCCTTTTTTATAACAATCTCCGTTAGTAAATAAAAGGTCTGTTTTTCTTTTTCGAGGAGGAACTGCCTCCCAAGTACACCTCCTGGATGTCCATTGCTAAAAACTTGCCTGACCTGATTGAGAATGGCCAACTACGTGCAGAAGTCGAACAGGTTTGGATTGTTATTTTACTCGTCTTCTCTTTTCATCATTCCTAACTTTTTTGACTTGATGTTCAAGCCGAAAACACCCCTATTGATTAGTGTCAATCCTCCCATGTGTTCTCAGTTGTCGCTGCTCAGCATTGATGAGCTTGATAGGCACAAGTTGCAGCGCCTTGGGCATCTGGTCTTGGGGTACATCACCATGGCATACGTGTGGGATCGAAGTGATGAAGATGTCCGTAAGGTCTGGGAGTTTTCTAATATCTCTTATACTATATGACACTTGTTCAACTCAAATTTAACGTAAGAATTTTAAAAACCATAGAAGTACCTTTCACAAAAATTGAAGAAGAGGAAAAAAATTCAATTACCATGGTAACTGTTACCACTATAATTTAGTCCTTTACTCTTACATTGTAACATAGTGGCTGTCTCCTGTGGATGTATGCATGTATCTTGTTTCTTTCATTTAAATTATATATATATATTTTTTTAGTTGCTGCGTAATCCTCATCATTTGAAATGACTCTGATTTTTCAATGAGTTTCTGAACCTTGGGTGATTTAATCCTCTGTGCATACGTGTTTTACTTGTGTTTAATATTTCACTATCACAACGAAGACTACATTAACTACATTAACTATCCTATTAGCTGTCCTAGAATATGACTTACTTTCTCTGTGACGAGTGGGAGGTGCAAACACTATGTAGCTCTCCTAAGTCAATACTAAAGTGTTGTTTTAGATTTGTCAGTATAGAACATAAATTGGTTTAAGTCTACCTTCATCAACATTAGATAATCTTAGATTTAAAATGACATCATTATAATATATTTGTATATTTCTCATGGTTGCTGTCACGTATAAAATAAGATTACAAGCATGACTAACAGTCCTATTTTATGTAAAACAGCAACTATGAATACAGTCAGTATTAACAAATACAACCATTTTAAAGTAATGTCATTATAAGTTAATACAGCCAATATAAATTAATTTGTGATAGAAATTTTACTCTAATCCTAACCTGTTCCTAGGAATTGGTATATGAGGACTGCCAATTAAGCTAACAAACTCATCCTAGAAAATGTGCTACATAACTCATTGCTGAATATCACCATGTTCACCTTCAAAATATTCCCCTTGGGAAGCTATGCACTGATGCCAGCACCTAATTCACCCTTCAAAACAATTTTGGAACTCTTTCTAATTGACTATCAGAGCTGTCATCATATTATCCTTGATATCCCGAGTGTCATCAAATGTCTTCATTTCAATATTTTCTTTATCTTCTGGTAAAGAAGAAAGTCATTGGGGGCCGTATCAGGTGAGCAGGTGAGCAGGTGAGCAGGGAAGGTATTCCAATACCTACCTATTTGTTTACTGGCTAAAATTTCCCTTACAGACGACTGTACAATTCAGTTCATGTACTTGCTACCATGCCACCTTGTGCGATGGCCATTTCAGAAAAAGAGTTCAAAAACTGCTTTGAAGTGTGGACTAGTTGCTGGCATCGGTGCATAGCTTCCCAAGGGGGGTACTTCGAAGGTGACCATAATGGTATTCAAAAGTAAGGTGTGTAGCACTTAGAACAAGTAATTGTCATTCTTTGTAGAACAGATGGATGGGGGAGGCCAAATAACATGTGCCAACTAAACAAATGACCTCTGTTCAATCTCTATCCAGGAGTGCAACAAAGGCCCTGTCTTCTCATTCCAAGTAATATTGCCAGCCTTAGCAAGTAAAAACACAAAAAGTTCAGTTAAATTTGAATTTCAGATTAGCAATAATTTTTTTTGGAGTTTATGTTTACCTCACGCATAACACAAATTCACCTGGGCATCTCATTTTATCTGGCTATTCTTATCCCATGAAAAACATACATACCGCAATGCTTAGCCTTTAAACTACCAAAAAAAAAAAAAAACGACTGAAATTGATTCTGGAAGTATTTTTGGTCATTTAGTGGATATTTCCTCTCTGTGGCTAAAAAGAACTGATATTTTATTAAGTCATTTTTCTCTCCACACCCTGTACATAGGCCAACACTTCCAGTTCTCTTATGTAGTGAGTCATTTCCAAAATGAAAAGAAGAGAAAGTCTCTCAGCGTAGTTAGGAGAACAATTTCCACTTTCTCATAATCAGCAAGCTTTGTTGAACATCTTCCCCATCTAGGTCCTGCAATTACACTAAACAAAAAAGTGTAAGACTAGCCCTAGTCTTACAACCTAACTTGAAATATAGCTAAGCACACAGTGTCACTAAACTTCCAAATGTGAGATTCTAGTTAAGTGTGTAGAGATTACATAGCAAAAGAGAATCAATAATGAAAGCAGTCTATGATCACTAGAGACAAACAAGAGTGAATTCAGAGGGAAACAGTAGTTGATATGATCATGAACTGCTTCATGGAAGAAATAGGACTTGAAGAATTACTTCTTGGAAGATTGGTAAAACCTACACAAGAGGACCAGAAAAGAAATAGGACATCATAAGCAAAAACATGGAGACCAGAATATACATGGTATCATTAGCGAGTAATGCATTTATCAGATTAAAATTATGAAAATGTATTTTTTAGTTGATTCAGTTTTTGCATAACACATTCTGAAAAGGATCTCAGAATCTGGCAATAGAAAAAAAAGATACATATTTAAGTGAGACAATTGTAGGAAAGAGAAAGTAAATAGACAGAAAAGGAAATCAATATGATCAATAAGCAGCACTTTTTCTTGAGAAAGAATAAGAAATAAGCATCTGAGTTTCTTAACTGCATGAGTGTCTATACCAAGGATATGTTTGAACATTTCCTATCTTTCTCCCAAGTCATACCAAGGTAATCGTTTCATTAAATTTCTTCCACTTTCGTTTTTGATCTTTTCTCTAAATCAGAGAGCTGTGAAACTTCTCTGCTTTTGGAACATGCCTAAATAATTCACCAACCAAAGTGGTAGCAACACCCATGGTCACAAGTTCCACAAAAGAAAGCACCCGAGTCTAGGTGTGATTTGGAAATCCTAGTGGCATAGTGGTTAAGTGATGTGTCTGCTAACCAAAAAATCAAAAGTTCTAGCTGCCTGGCCCTCCTTGGAAACTCTGTGGGGCAATTCCACTCTGACCTAAAGAGTTACTATGAGTCAGAATCCACTCGACAGCAATGACACGGTGAGATTTAAATCTCAGTGATTTGGTTCTCACATCTCATTCTCTTGGTTAAACCGTCACCACCAGGCAGAGTAAACTAGTCTGAGGCCACCTGGATCATCCTTCAAGGGTGCACAGTGTACCTGTTCCTCTTGCCCTTTACCTAGTGTTTATTTTTTCCTCTGTGATCAGGGCTGTCCACACTAGTACAAGTTTTCAGAACACGAACATTTAAGAATCACCAGGATCAAGTTCTAAAATGAGGAAGAAAACAATTAACGTTTGTTTGACTTCAAAGTGCCATCATATAGAACAGATAATATTTGCCACTCAAGAAGCAGAAGAAAAAGTAAGAACTGTCACAGGTTAATACTAAAAATACTGTGTTTTAATTAGGTTCTGCCAAGAAACGTTGCTGTTCCTTACCGTGAACTCTCTGAGAAGCTGGGACTACCTCCTATTCTGGTTTATGCAGACTGTGTCTTGGCAAACTGGAAGAAAAAGGACCCCAGTGGGTATGCAAATTACGATTATCACAGGACTTAAGCAAGCCTTCCATTTAAATCAGTTAGTCATAACGTTAATTTTTGCCAGTTCAGCTTTGTTGAGTTTGGTTTCTTAGACTGTTGTGTTCATCATAACTAATGTATTATATATGCATAGGAAAGGTGTAAAACAGATAGATACTGAAATCATAAATTGTTGATTTTCAGTGTGGTAAGTATTACCTGTGTAAATACCACTCCAAGCCAGGTATGGAATATTTATATGTCTTTAGACACTTAGTTCTAAGTTATTCCCATCAATCCCTTGGCCCAGGCCAACATATGATGATTTTATCTCATTAAAAATAGGTTTGTTTTCTGTTACTGGTGTTCATGTAAATGAAATCACAGAATATAAATACTTTATATCTGGTGTCTTTTGCTGGACATGTTTTTGAAATTCTATGAATTTAATTTTTAAGTAGCCAACTGGAATTAAAAAAATCATCACAACTTCAGCAGTAGAGGCCGCAATTTTTGAGATTTCATATTGGCCTGCTTAGAATCTCTGCCTCTCTGAGTCATGCGGTGATGGAAACCTGTACAGTGAAGACACAGGTGAACTGTAGTGTCCCAGGACTCTGGAGATGTATCAGCATGGGGTATTCTGTACATGGAGATACCACAATTGAAAGGGCTTGGCTCCGAACCTATTCTTATTGGTAACAACCAGCTTTGACTATCCATGTATGCTCCTTGCTTCTTGAATATTTAGTTAGTTTTTAAAAATTTAGTTCACAAAGTTCCTACTTTGTAAGTATAAAAATCATCCGACTCGACGGCACTTGGCTTGGCTTGGCATCTTACTTTGGCTACACTGCCAGCCAAAGCCAAGTGCTGTCACTGGTAATATTAAATCTCATAATGATAACTCAAAACTATTTGATCTGCCAATTTCTTTTTCTCTCTCTTTCAAATGACCCGTTGGTTCCTGGCTGTTTGCATAGGCCCATGACTTACGAGTAAGTATTCCCTTTATATGTTACTCTCAAAATTATTTGCTACTCCAAGTGAACGTAGGTTTATCTATGTCCCCCAAAAGTTTTTAAATGACCCATTGAATTCACTCCAAACTAAAGTAATTGTTTAAAGAGTAAATGTCCTTGTTTGTATCTATGACTATAGCTGTTGTTACATACATAAAAACCACCTCCATGAATATGTATGTAATCAATATGCATAAACACAAAATGCATACATCTGTGTTTCTGTGATTTAATGATCTCTGTGGCTAGAACTAGTCAGCAGAGTCAGTAAGTGACCATGCACAGACGTATTGATTTTGATCCATTCCTTCCTCTGGTTTTTACCCTGTACTATTAAGCAGAGGTGAAGAGCTGAAGAAAACAAAGGTAATTATCACAAGTACAAGCCTAACCTTGGGAATTCTGGGTGATGCAAATGTTTAACATGTTGGGTTGCTAATTGAAAGGTTGGAGGTTTGAACCCACTCAGAGGAACCTCAGAAGAAAGGTCTGGAGATCTACTGAAAAGCCAGCCATTCAAAACCATGGCTGGAGCACAGCTCTCCTGTGATACACCTAGGATCACTGTTAGTCAGAAGTCACCTGACAGCTGGAAAACTTGCCCACGTGAAGCTAGACTAATGAGATAAAGAGCAGTATACAAGGACTGATAATGAAGTTTGTGAATTCATCCTACAAAAAGTACTACATACTTTATTGCTGAGTATCACTATGGTCACCTTGGAAGTACTCACCTTGGGAAGCTATGTACCAATGCTGCGCCTGGTCCACCCCTCAAAGCAACTTTGGAACTCTTCTTCTGAAATGGCCATAAGAGTTGTCATCGTATTACCCTTGATGTCCCGAATGTTATCAAAAAGTCTTCATTTCAATATTTCCTTTATCTTTGGATAAAGGAAAAAGTCAGTGGGGCCAGATGAGTTGAGTAGAGAAGGTGTTCCAATACAGTTATTAGTTTACTGGCTAAAAATTCCCTTGCAGACAGTATACGATTGAGTTCATGAACTCACCACCTTGCCAGTGCATGCAATGGCCATTCAGGAGTTTCAAAATTTCTTTGAAGGGTGAACTAGGCTCTGGCATCATTGTAGAGCTTCCTAAAGAGAGTACTTCGAAGGTGACCATGATGATGTTCAGCAATGAGGTATGTAGCACTTAGAACAATTAACTTCACAGATTTAATTGTCAGACTTGATACAGAAATTATTTAAATTGATAAAGAGAAGGAATAAGAAGATAAATTATGTTATTTAACCTTAGCCCTGAAGAATGAATGGGATGTTGGTAGATGCTGTGAGTGGAGTATAACTCATAGAAAGCCCATGGGACAGAACAGAACGGCCCCACATAGTTTTCTTGGCTGTAATGTTTAACGAAAAAGATCATCAGCTTTTCTTCCACAGAAATGCAAGAGGATTCAAATCACAGTCTTTTAGGTTAGCAGCTGAGAGCTTTGTCATTGTGCTACCAAGGCTTCTTAGAGATTTGCTAGGATGAAGGAAGTGTTATAGAGTTTTGGGTGGAGGAGGGAAGAGCAAACTTCGAAGGGACAAAAAACTTGGTCCACTATCAAAACTGAAAGACAGCTACTGTAGCTGAAACCTAATGGATGATGAAAAGAAACAGGTTTACCAAAAAAGATTATTCAGGACTTTGTTGCCTACAATAAGGATTTCAAACAATATCTTATAATAAATGGAAAGCTGTGGAAGGATTTAAAACTGGAAGGAACACCAAGGCAGAGAGATGTGCAGTAGCTTTCTCAAGGTCACATAGCAAGAAACTGCAGACGTGGTCTGGCTTGAATTTAGCAACCACAAAACTCATAGACATACACATACTGAAATCACATTTGTGCCAACTCCAAAATGTCAATAGAACAGAAAAATATGGTCAAAACAGTTACTTGAATTTACCAGTCAATTTCTTTGTATAGTAGATAAACCTAAAATCCTTGAGAAACTGAAAGAGTTCCATAAATAAACGTGTTTAGTCAGTTACAGAAAATGACTACTTAAAACTAGAACTTCTAGATATCTCTGTAAATCTTGACTGTGTACATGTAATATGTATGTGTACATATGCACGTAAAGAATAGAATAACAGGATAATGGAAACAAAAGTAGTCTTTACAGTCATAGAAAGGGAATTTCAAGTCCCAGCTTAACTAGCTGTAAATTAACTGAGTCTTCATCTTCCCAACTACATCATGAAGATAGTAAAACTGGGCGTACCCATCTCATAAAATTATTTTAATAGCAAAATAAGCTAAATAAAATGTGTGAAAACTATAAAGTACTGTACATTTGCAGAATTATTTTTGTGGAATTTATTGCCTCCTTTGATGTACTTTCTTAGGAACATGGAAATTCTGTTCTCTTTTCCTGGTGGGGACTGTGACAAAGGCTTCTTCCTGGTCTCTCTGTTTGTGGAATTAGCAGCTGCTTCTGCAATCAAAGTATGTCCATTCACATAGGGTAGTTTATCTTCTTTCACAACAGCAAAACAATCATTTAGTAACTGAAATCCATTAAGCATGAATTATATTTATCCTGATTTACACAATATCTGATAATTTGATTTGTGGTAGGTGATCATCTGATAGAGATACCTAATCTGTTCACCTAAACTATAAAACACACATACCAAATATATAGAGAGTGAGAATCAAAGTTCAAAGTATAACAAGAAAGGAATATTTTCCATGCAATTTGGCATTGGAATTACAATACATAGTGGTATATGTTCAGCAGTTTCATCTGTTAGAAATAAATAATCTCATTGCCGTGGAGTCAATTTTGACTAACAGCAAGCCTACTCGTTTCCAAGGAATGGCTGGTGGATTGAATTACTGACCTTAACCACTGCCTCGTCAGGGCTGTGTTTGAGATATATGTATGCAAATACAAACTAAATAAAGAGAAAACCTAAGCTTATGTAAGATTAAAGATGTTGACTCAAGAAAGAAGTAGAAGGTTCCAATTTATTTTAGGAATTAAGGCTTGGAAATAATTTCCTTTATGCCAATTTTAATTCTAGGAAATCCTAAGTGTTTGCCCTTGTTTTTCTTTAAGGAAATTCCCAAAATATTTAATGCAATACAACATGAGGACCAGGATGCTTTAAAACAGGCACTGGGTGAAGTAGCTTCCTGTCTGGCTGAAGTTCGCAAAGAGTTTGGACAAATTCACAGTAAGTATTCTATGTAGTGGAAACCCTGGTAGCATAGTGGGTTGGGTGCTACGTCTGCTAACCAAAAGGTTGGCAGTTCAAATCTGCCATGTACTCCTTGGAAACTCTATGAAGCAGTTGTACTCTGACATATAAGGTCACTATGAGTCGCAACTGACTCAATGGCAGTGGATTGGGTTTGGTTATTCTATGTGGTACAACATTCTAAGCTGGTGATGAAATATTTTGATTATCTACAGAGCTGTGGAGGAAAAGGAAGCAAAAGCAGCATTCATTGTGTTTTCACTTACCTATTTTTTCTCAATCAATATTCTTTCTGCGTATTGGGACTAATACTCTTTGTACTTGAACTGCTGACCTTTTGGTTAGCAGCTGTCATGTTTAACTGCTGTGCCATAAGGAGTTCTTTCTATGTACTAGATTTTATTATTTCTGTTCTGCAGATAACAGAACGTAAATCCAGGGAGATAAGTAAGTCACCTAAGATTACATAAATATCAAAAGGGATACTTGCCAAATGAGTTGGCTGTTTTAAGTTCTGAAGAACCTAGCTGCTGCTTGACAGTTGTGTTCTGCTGAGTCTTTTTCACAAGTTAACAAAAAAGCAACATGGAAAAGCCACTGAGCTCCAAGGTAGTTGCAAAATTAACAACTAAATACACACAAACAGAAATATGCAGAAGAAAAATTTTCGTACTGCACAGCTGTATCCACTTTGCGACTATTGCAAGGCTTTGATTTGTTGCTGATTGCTCCTTGGCAAGGAGATGAGCTTTCAAATCACAGACATTAGCAAGCTTTAGGAAGGAGGACTTGGTGATGTGATCCATAGAGTTGCTGTTTCGTGTGTGTATGTGTGTGTGTGTTTAGTTTCTTTACGTAATAAACTTAGTCCTCACATCAGTAAGCACATAAAGTCATCCTAAAGAAATGCTGACAGTTCAAACTGTTTGGTCTCCCAATAGTAAGTAAGCCCCGGCTCCTAGCTAACTGTCTGAGTACCTACCCTAGGTAAACACTGTTCAACGGAGATGGATAGTTGCTGGCTTGCCCATAGAACCTTTGTTTTGTAAAGACTGACCCAATATGTTTCCTATAGCCTGTACAGAAATCAACTACCAGTTATGTACAGCCTCTTGTTTTTTCACTGTCTCTCCAGTTAAACACACTTCATTGTTTTACAGAATATGTGGACCCAGACCTATTTTACAATGTTCTTCGTAGATACTTGTTTGGGTAAGTGGTCTTATGCTTAAATTTGTTTTCTCTTGAACAATTAAGAATACACCAAATTCCCAGTGATGTTCCTCATCGGATCAAATTAGATAGTCATTTTTATTCTCACTTAGAAATAAATACTTAGGAAAAGAATAATCTCTCTGCTATTATTTGCCTGGAGATCCAGTGGAGAGGAAGAGGGATGGGAAAGGGAGTAATTTTAAAGACCAAAAAACCTGCTGACATCGAGTCGGATCAGACACATAACTACCCTAGATGTCAAAATAGAACTTCCCCATAGAGTTTCCAAGGAGTGCCTGGCAGATTTGAACTGCCAATCTTTTGGTTAGCAGGTATAGCACTTAGCCCTCTACCCACCAGGGTTTCCTATTTTAAAGACTGAGATGAGTTTTGATAAGGCAAATTCAGGTTCTGTTCTTAAAATGTTGATGCTCATTTTTCTCAGAATTACATTATTATTTAGCGGCTAGGCTACTAGTGAAAGACTGGTAGTTTGAACCTACTCAGAGGTACCTAGGAAGAAAGGCCTGGTGATTTGCTTCCAAAAGATCAGCACCATGAAAAACCTGTAAAGAAGTTCTAATCTGAAATAAATGGATTTACCATGAGATAAATTGACTCAGTGGAAACTTTTTTTAAAAAATTAAGTTAAAGTATATAATCCAAATTAAATTTATGTGCCTGCCTATCCTGTAGCTCCTTCCACTCTCCATGTCCGGTGATATTATGCTCCTCCTTTCCATTCTATATATGCTGTATCCTCTTAACAATCTCCTGCCCCCTCCTCTCCACCCTTTCCTCTCCCTTCTAGCAAGAGGCCAGTAGGACAACATCCTATAGATACATAGAACCATGAAGTATATACATCGCATGGTCACACTGTGTCCCCAAGTCCAGTCAATTCCTGTCTAAAGAGTTGACCTCAGTAATGTTTTCTGATCAGGGGCAGAAGCAGGTCTAGGGACCATGCTCCTAGGAGAACCCCCAAGCCACTAGACCATCATTATGGTCTTTTAGTGGAGTTCTTGAGGTGCACCCCTCTTTTTCTCATGTTGTCACTAGGACTCAACACTGTGTGCCCCATCACGGCTGTTATGGGTGATGGCCAGGCACCATCTGGTTCTTCTGGTCACATGTTGATGCAGTCACCCATTCACATGGGTCCTTCTGTCTCCTGGGCTCTTTTTTCCTCGTGTCTTTGTTGTTCTTGGTGATCATTTGCTCTGGATGAGTTGGGGATGATTTGGTGTTCTTCAAATGGCAGCTTGCTAGCTTTTAAGACCCTTGACAACACTCACCAAATGGGGGTGCAGAGACTTCTCTTAGCAATAGTCTAGTTATGCCAATTGGCCTCGATTGGCCTCGATTTACCCTGAGGGCGTGGTCCCCAAACCCCTGTCCCTGCTACTGTCTCCTCGCAGTGTTGGGTTAAGATCAGAAGAGTTTTCAGTTTATGTTGAAGTCTAGTTAAGTTGATCTTCTTTCTGTTGTCACTGCTGTCACTGCTTTTACCCAACCACATTTCTACCAGCTATCTAATCTATGACAAGTCAACAGCATTGTTTCTGATTTGGCTCACCTACTTTCATAAATTATCCTTATTCGTGAAAATAATCAGGAAGAATGACTTTGGAAGAAGAATCACAAAATCTCTCTAGCCCATGTCACATTCTCTTTATTCCCTGTTACAAGATTTTTTATATCTAAATATTGACAATTACCTCAAAGATCTTTTTTTTTTCTTCCTCTCCTAGCTGGAAAGGTAAGCCCCAGCTGCCAGAGGGTTTGAAGTATGATGGGGTCTGGGATACCCCCAGGCAGTTTGCAGGTGGCAGTGCAGCACAAAGCAGCATCATTCAGTGCTTTGATATCGTGCTGGGCATCGATCACAGCACCGGTGAAAGCCCTGTGGAAGGTGAGAGAATGATGACAAACAGATGACCTTTTATGTTAAATATGGTAGTATTTTGATATTTATGTAGTGCCTTCTAATCAGCATCTCATCTGAGCTTATTCGAGTCTTTCAGGATGTATGGTCGCTATGCCGCTTCATAGACTAAGAAGCAAACTCACAGGGTAAGTGTCTGGCTCCATGTTAACCAAGGGCAGAGTGCAAACTTGATACCAAGTTCATCATAGTGTCGATCGCAACACTTGAACTTATAGTTTAAGGCATAATTGCTTGTGGTGAAGACAAGATCACAGGGCCTGGAAATCTGACCTCAAAGGAGATCAAATGCAGAACGAGAAAGCCACCTGAGTATGAGACAAGACTGGGTTGAAGTTGGGGAGGAAGAGGCCTTGGAGAATGGCACTAGTCAGTGTCAGCTACTCTGCTACCCATGGCCTAGTAACAATGCCTTTGTCCAAGTTTAAAAATGTACCACATTCATTATATTCTTTCTGGGGACTTTGAAAGGGGAGTGGAAGACACTCCAGGAAGAGCTCCTTTCTACTTTACTGCGTTTCCTAGACTTCTGCTTACCAGTCAGAGGAGAAAATACTCGGGTGGGCAAAAGAGGTTTCTGAACTTACCTTAGTCATAAATTTAAACATGATCCCTTACATGCTGCTGGAACCAGAGTCATGATCTGTCTGGTGTGGATTATACACACAATGCCTATATCATTTGGTTTCAGAAGGTCCGGGTATGTTAAGAAAATGGAAGAAAAAGCATTAAGCAAAAACATTTCTTGTGAGAGAATGAATTTAGCTAACATGGTTTTGGGGATGAAATATTTCACAATAACCACCCTTTCTAGTAGCAGGACTAATAACTATTTTAGCCTTCGTGTAGAATATTTGTAACCTCAGTGGTTCCTGCTATGGTTTGGTCCGTCATCTCTACTTACTTTGATCATACTCTGACCTTTTATCCTGGTGGGGGACTGCTTTGACTTCCCATGGGGTTCCAGGTTGCACACATGGTTTAGCTACTAACAAAAAGTCGGCAGTTCGAAGCCACCCAGCAGTGGAATAAAGGCCTGGTGACATGCTTCCAAAAGCTCATGGCCATGGAAAACTCATGTTGCAGCTCTGATGTGAAACATGAAGATTCACTTTTAGATGAACTCACTTGATGGCCTCAGCACTAAGTCAACTTTCTCTTTTCTTTTTAGTGGAAGCTGTGGAGTTCCTGAAAGAAATGAGGAACTATATGCCACCAGCTCACAAGGACTTCCTTCTGTCACTTGAGAAACGTGCCTCACTCCGTGAATTTGTCCTTTCAAAGGCTGACCCTGAGCTGTGGAAAGTTTACAACGAGTGTGTGAATGCTATGGTTTCACTGAGGAAATATCACTTGGGAATAGTAAAAAAATACATCATGAGTCCTGCAGAAAGGAAGCGTATGGAAAAAACAAACATCTACAGATTTATTTAAAAAAGAAGAAATAGGAGCTGGAGGCAGCGAGCTCATGAATTTCCTAACAACTGTAATACGAACAACGGAGAAATTCCTTTTGAAGGATGGATAATGTAACCCAAGGAGGAGTACATTATGCCAAGCAAAATACCACAGTATTTAGTCCTGGCACTGCTCATTATACTAGACTCATAAGTAATAGGAAGCAATAATGCATAAATGACACATTAACACATTTCAAAATAAAATTGATTCTGTTAGTTGTAGATTGCCTGTTCGAAAATAATAAAGGAAAATTAGACTAGAGTACTTTAAAAAGTAGCAATAGTGTTAGAAGTATGCTTATAATGGACATACTAGTAGGCAGTGATGAAATGCAACAAATAAAATGTGATACGAGCTATAACAAAATACGTGGAACTTGCTTTATTCTTCACTAAAGTTAAATGTCTCCGGATGACAATTATTCCATACTGCTACCCCTTCAAACTTCACTGCTTCCTGCTATAGTGTTGGTTGATAGACTCCCATACTTTCCCTCTGGAATGATCACCCATTTACTGGTCTGTACTGCCTTTAGATAATTAGTTTCCTGATACCAGGAGCTCTTGGTGTTTTGTATTGAGGAATTTGCCTTCTACTCCTATTTTGTTGACAGTTTTTAGCATGAATGGCTGTTGGGCTTTATCAAATGCCTTTTCTGTATCAGCTGACAAAATCAGGTGATTCTTATCCTTTGTGTTCTTTGTGTGATCACATTAATTGTTTTGCTGATGCTGAACCAGCCTTGCATCCCAGGTATGAATCCAACTTTGTTGTGAAGCATTGTTTTTTTTGATATGTTATTGAATTCTATTGGCAAGGATTTTGTTGAAGATTTTTGCATCTAGGTTCATGAATGAAATTGGTCTGTAATTCTCCCTTTTTTTTTTGGATCTTTCCCTGGCTTTGGTATCAGGGTGACACTGGCTTCATAGAATGAATTTGGGAGTATTCCATCCCTTTCTATGCTGTGAAATATTCTCACTAGTATTGGAGTTAACTCTTCTCTGAAAGCTTGGTAGAAATCTGTGGGGAAGCCATCTGGGCCAGAGCTTTTTCTGGTTGGCAGTTTTTTGATGAGTTTCTCAATCTCCTCCTTTGTGATGGGTTTATTAAGTTGTTCTGCTTCTCCTTCTG
The DNA here is from genome assembly GCA_028571685.1 of Heterohyrax brucei. NCBI lineage: Eukaryota > Metazoa > Chordata > Mammalia > Hyracoidea > Procaviidae > Heterohyrax > Heterohyrax brucei. The sequence continues at coordinate 64,347,221 of CM053160.1, read as the reverse complement.
ATAATTTCAGTAGGTGATAGGAATCTAGGAATTTGTCCATTTCCTCTAGATTTTCAAATCTGTTACAGTATGGTTATTTTTAGTATTTTGTTATGATACTTTTGATTTCTCTGGTGTAGGCTAAACAGGAGATGAGGCTCCTTGGAATACCTATGGGGCAGTTCTACTCAAATTGCACTTGGTTTTTACTCTGGAGGCACAGTTGGTGAAGAGCTCAACAAAAAGCTGAAAGGCTGGTATTGCCAGTCAGAATCCACTTGGGTAACAACTAACAAAAAAGGGTTACATCAAAATGATTAAAAAATCCACAAGGTGGCGCCTGGATCCGAAAAACAGACTGCAGCCACTCTTAAAAAATTTTTTTCCTGTTGGCACCATTTACTTCAAACAATCACCTACACTCTATTTCTCTGCATTAGAAACGCTACCTGAGAATTATGTAGCCTCTCTTTGGGATATGTTAGCTTATAGACAAGCCAAGTGCTGTCCTTTCCTGGAAATGGGAGCTGTATCCAATGACATTGATGAAATTCTCATCTAACTTATGAGACGTATTTAGACTTTACAACACTAAACCAACCCAAAAAACCAAACCCACTGTCTGACTCATAGCAACCCTTGAGGTCAGAGTAGAACTGCCTCATAGAGATTCACAGTGATATTCATTATCATGGAGACTTTGAAAATGGTTAACATAATTCCTTGTTCTTCCATGATAAATATCTCTGGGTCATTTTTATTTCCTGCCTTTGTTGTTAGCTAATTCCAGACTCCAACAAACATTCCGTATCTCATGCTCAGATTTCTCACCCATTAAACTGGTTTCAAGGACCTCGGCACTGGTCTGACAGTCTTCAGATTCTGCAAGACTGTCTCAGGGAATCTTAGGAATCCAGGTGGACAGGGGTGGTATTGCCATTGACATCTACGGGAATGCGGAAAGAACAGGTATGAATCTCTTCTACAGACCTCAGGGGCCAGGGATAGAAAAAAGTTGGCACTGGATCCTCTGAAATCCTGGAGATGATGGATACACACAGCCACTACTTCAAGAAGCTCTACTGAATTACGGAGCTCACTGACGCCTTTATGCTTAGCCTTATCTTCTTTCTATATCTTGAATGATCATCCTAATCTGACTTTTTATTTTTACCCTTTAAGCAACTAAATGTTTTTCCTTCAAGCCTTAAAAGGTTTGACTGGCTCAATTTGTGACCTTTCATTAGCTTTCTATCTACCAATGCATTAGTAAATATATTTGTAGATGCTGTTAAGGATGTACATGTTTAGTATGGTATTAATTTCAAAGTTAGTGATGTGTAAACACATACACAGGCCCCCAGTAATACTGCAAGTGGTTGGTAGAGCTAGAGAAAGCCTTTTGTCACAACTTACCTCATCTACTCATACCAGATATCAATTGCTAGATTGTTGTTAAGAGCTTATGTATATCTTATAAAGGACATTTTTTTTTCTACATAATGGATGTTTTTCTCTAAATGAAACAAAAACGCTGTCCATACTCACAGCACAAATGGCAGTTTTGTTGTCATCAGAAGATGAAAACCTGAGAATAATCTCAGATATCATGAAAGGGATAGTAACCCTGAATTTGTATATAGTTTTGAAATCAGGTACTTACACATTGCAGAAATAAAAAAGTTTAAATATTAATGTATGAGTAAATAAGCTAATCTCTCTCTAGTAACAAGTAGAATTACTAGAAAGCAACTATTCATTTAAAAGATTTTACAAATATATTAGGAAATGTTTCTTCTTCTTTGACCTCTGTATAGTTTGAAAAATTTTCCAGTGTCTCTACAAACTAAAAATACATCTCATAGTATAAACTGAAATAAATACTGCACATTGGATCATTTAAGAATCCGTCATTAGCAAGGATTATTCCCAGTCTGGTATTTAAGGATACCCAAAACCCACTACCATAGAGTGAATCCCAACTTATAGTGACACATAGACAGGTTAGAACCACCCTATAAAGTTTCTAAGGACCATCAGGTGGATTTGAACTGCCAACCTTTTGGCTGGCAGCCAAAGCACTGGACCATTATGCCACCAGTGTTTCCGTTTAAGTATAAGAATGTATTAAATGAAAAGTATAATAAGGCCAAAAAAAAAAAAAAAATTAGAACTTCATTCATAAATAGTAAACCAACCTGCCTTCTATACCCCACCATTTCAGATCATCTCCTTAAGAAGATATGCTATGTTTATGAGTTCAATCTTATTATATTGATTTTATGATCAAGTTGATTTACCCTGCATTGATCTAGATGGTTTTTCTTATTAGTGTATGTTATGGATTGAATTGTATTTCCCTAAAGGTGTACCAACTCGGTTAGACCATGATTCCCAGTGTTGTGCAGCAGTCCATTTTGTACTCTGCTGTGATTTTCCTACGTGTTGTAAACCCTACCTCTATGCTGTTAATGAGAGAGGCCTCAATCTACAGGGTTAGTGTTACCCCAAAAATGTGTGTAGCAATTTGGCTAGGCTGTTACTCTGAGTATTGTGTGATGTAGCTATATGTTGTTAATCCTGCCTGTATCATGCTAATGAGGGAGGACAGGCTGTGGTTGTATTAAGGCAAGAGCCAATCTATAAGGGTGCATTGTGCTTTGAGGCAATCTCCTGGGATATAAAGGAAAGGGAAGCAAGCTCAGAGTTGGGGACCTCACACCACTGAGAAAGCTGTACCAGGAGCAGAGTGTGTCCTTTGAAATGGACCTGAGATCCCTGCACGTCAGAAGCTCCCAGTCTCGGGGACGATTGACACAAAGGACCTTTCTCTAGTGGCAACAGAGAAAGCCCCTCTGTGGAGATGGTACCCAGAGTTTGGACTTATAATCTATTGGACTGTGACAGAAGAAAATTCTCTTGGTTCAAACCATCCACTTGTAGTATTTCTGTTATAGCAGCACTAACGAGTAGGGCAGTTAGGTCATATTTTGAGTCAATCTCTTTCGAGGTATATAAAAAGGAGCACTGAATAGAGGGGAGATGTCACATGACCAAGAAAATAGTTAAGGGAATATTGTGTCTTTTTGACTGGGAATCCCTGTGCTGAGAGACATCTAGGTCTAAGGGAAGACTGAAGACAAGAACCTTTCCACAGAGAAAACACACAGAGAGAAAACCCTCCCCTGGAGTAGGCATCCTGAATTCAGTTTTCAAGACTCCTGGGCTGTGAGAGAGTAATTTTTCTTTGTTACAGCCATCCACTGGTGGTATTTCTTTTATAGCAGCACTAGGTGACTAAGACAGCATAGAAAGAAAATAAAGGAAATGTGAATGAATACAAATTTAAACTCCTGGAAATATTCACCATCCCCTCATCTCATTGAAAATAATAATGACCAAATTCCTACGGTAAAAACTTAAAATCTGTAATTGTGCAGTTTCTGTACTGACCAAGTCTTGCTTTGATAGCCAAGACGCCATGGCTGTAGGGAGCAATGCTTCTGTGACAGCTGGATATATAGATATACTATTTGACCCAGTAATTCCACTGCTCGGAATATATCCTACAGAATCAAGGCCGTTCACACCAGCTGATACATGCACACGAATGTTCATCACAGCACAGTCCACAATACCAGAAAGATGGAATGAACCCAGATGCCGAACAACAGAGGAATGGATAGGTGAACTATGGTATATATACTCAATGGAACACCATGCAATGATAAAGAACAATGATGATTTTAGAAAACATAACATGGTTTCAACTGGAGGACATTATGTTGAGTGAAAGTAGTCAGTGACAAAAGGACAAATACTGTATGGGACCCCTACAATGAGAACTGAAAAACAGACTCATGCATAGAAGAAAAGACTCTTTGATGTAAAGTTTAGATTAGATAGTTAATAGAAATTTCATTGGGTGAAATCTGTGACAGCACACATTAGAAAGAAAATCATTATTAACTGGACTTCAACATTACTCCTCCCATCTTCAACCAATAGTTTTTTTATTTTTTGTTTTTATTTAACACAACTGAGTGAAAATGTACATTCACGTATAAATTTACATGCCCACCTATATGCAGCTTCCACTGCTCTCCCTGTCCGGTGACTGCACACTATTCCTCTCTGCTCCATACATGTCTCCTCCTCCCAACAACCTCCTTTCCCCTCCTCTCCACCCACTCTCCTTCCTCCAGCCAGAGGTCAGCAAGACAATATCCTGTAGATGTATAGAAACATAAAGTGCAACCAATATATGGTCACTCTGCATTGCCAAGTCCAATCCATTCCTGTCCAAAGAGTGGACCTTTGTTATAATTTATGGGAACGGGCAGCATCAGGGCCGGGGGCCATGCTCTCAGAGGAACCCCAAAACCGCTGGACCATCAATAGAGGTCTTTTAGTGGAGATCTCATGATACACCTCTTTTTATTCTTGTGTTGCCAGTGAGACTCCTCTCTGTGAGCTCCATCATGGCTATCGCTGGTGATGGCTGGGCACCATCCAGTTCTTCTGGTCCCAAGTCGATGTAGGCACCCACTCTTGTGGGTCTCTCTGTCTTCTCGGTTGTCTTTACCGCATGCCATTTTGGTCCTCAGTGAGCATCCGTTCCTGCTGAGTTGGGACCATTTGCTGTGTCCTCGGATGGCAGCTTGGCAGCTTTTAAGACCCCAGATGCCACTCACCAATGTGGGGTGCAGAGAGCCCTCTTAGCAAAACACTAGTTGTGCCAATTGGCCTGGAATTTGCCTAAAAGCATGGTCCCCCACCCCCTGCCCCAGCTACTCTATCCTTGCAGTATTGAGTAAAGATGGAAGGAGTACTCAAGTTATGCTGAAGTCCACTTAATGTTGTTCTTGTTTCTAATGTGTGCTATCACCGCTTTCTCCCAACTAGATTTCTCGTAACTATCTAAACTAAACCCTGCCCTCCTCACCCTCCATCCCTCCCCTCCCTTGCAGCTGTCAAAGAGCCTTTTCTTCTATACACAAGTCTGTTTTTGAGGTCTTATCGTAGAGGTCTCATACACTATTTGTCCCTTTGTTGCTGACTACTTTCACTCAACATAATGTCTTTCAGTTGAAACCAGGTTAGATGTTTCCTGGAATCATCGTTATTCTTTATCATTGCGTAGTGCTCCATTGAGTATATGTACCACAGTTTACCTATCCATTCTTCTATTGTTGGGCATCTGGGTTGATTCCATCGTTTTGCTATCATGGACTGTGCTGCGGTAAACATTCTGGTGCATGTGCCCGTTGGTGTGAAAGGCCTTGAATCTGTAGGATATATTCCAAGTAGTGGAATTACTGGGTCAAATGGTATATCGATATCCATTTTTTTAAGGAAGCGCCAGATTGCCTTCCAAAGAGGCTGGACCATTTTGCAACCCCACCAACAGTGTAGGAGGGTTCCACTTTCTCCACAGCCTCTCCAGCATTTGTTGTTTTGAGTTTTCTGGATCATGGCCAATCTTGTTGGGGTGAGATGGTATCTCATTGTTGTCTTGATTTGAATTTCTTTAATAATTAAAGATCGTAAACATGTCCGCCTGTGTTTTTTGGCTGCCTGGATCTCCTCTTTAGTGAAGTATCTGTCCATCTCCTTTGCCCATCGCTTAATTGGGTGGTTTATCTTCTTCTTATTGATATTTTGTAGTATCTTATAGATTATGCAGATCAGGCGTCGGTCTGACATAGAGTTGCCAAATATTTTTTCCTACTCTGTGGGTGTTCTTTTAATTCTATTAATAAAGTCTTTGGATGAACAAAAGTGTTTGATCCTTAATAGTTCCCATTTATCTACTTTCTCTTCTGTTGACTGAGGTTTCTTTGACAGATTTTGGAGTCTGTCCTCATTGTGTATTAAAACTTCCATTGTTGTTCCTACCTTTTCTTGGATGAGCTTTATCATTTTAGGTTTGATATTTAGGTCTTTTATCCAGTTGGAGTTGGTTTTTGTATAAGGTGTCAGATATGGATCTTGATTCAGTTTATTGCAGATGGATAACCAATTTTGCCAGCACCATTTGTTGAAGATACTGTTTTTACCCCAGTTTAATGTCTTAGGGCCTTTGTCGAATATCAACTGTTCATAGGCAGATGGTGTCATCTCTGGGGTCTCAATTCTGTTCCATTGATCGATCTGTCTGTTCTTGTACCAGTACCAGGCTGTTTTGACCACTGTGGCAGTGTAGTATGTTCTAAGGTCGAGTAATGAGAGGCCTCCCAGTGTGTTCTTCTTCTTTAGTAGTACCTTACTTATCCGGGGCTTCTTCCCTTTCCAAACAAAATTGGTGATTTGTTTCTCCATCTCATTAAAAAATGATGCTGGAACTTGTATTGGGATTGCATTATATAAATAAATTGCTTTGGGTAAAATAGACATTTTCACAATGTTAAGTCTTCCTGTCCATGAGCAGGGTAGGTTTTTCCATTTCTCTAAGTCTCTTTTAGTTTCTTGTAGTAAGGGCTTGTAGTTCTCTTTGTAAAGGTCTGTTGTTTCTCTGGTTGGATTAATTCCTAGGTACTTTATCTTCTTAGGGGCCATCGTAAATGGTATTGATTTGATAATTTCCTCCTTAACAGTCTCGTTGTTGGTATAAAGGAATCCTACTGATTTACTTATGTTTATCTTCTATCCTGAGACTTTGCTGAACTCTTCTATCAGTTTGAGTAGCTTACTTATAGATTCCTTGGGGTTCTCTGCATATGCAATTGTATCATCTGCGAACAGGGAGATTTTAACTTCCTCTTGGCTGATGCAGATGCCCTTTATTTCTTGGTCTTGTCTAATTGCGCTGGCTAGAACTTCTAGCACAATGTTGAATAGGAGAGGTGACAGTGGGCATCCTTGTCTAGTTCCTGATCTCAAGGGAAAGTGTTTCAGTCTCTCTCCATTCAGGATGATGTGGGCAACTGGCTTTGTATAAATGGCCCTTATTGTGTTGAGGAATTTGCTGTCTATGACCATTTTGCTAAGAGTTTTTAGCATGAATGGGTGTTGGACTTTATCAAATGCCTTTTCGGCATCAATGGACAAAATCAGGTGATCCTTGTCTTTTGTGTTATTTATGTGGTTTATCACATTAATTGTTTTTCTGATGTTGAACCAGCCTTGCATCCCTGGTATGAATCCCACTTGGTCATGATGGATTATTCTCTTGATATGTTGTTGTATTCTGTTGGCAAGAATTTTGTTGAAGATTTTTACATCTAGGTTCATGAGTGATATCGGTCTGCAGTTCTCTGTCTTTGTTGGATCTTTCCCTGGCTTAGGTATCAGGGTTATGCTGGTTTCATAGAATGAGTTTGGGAGTACTCCATCCCTTTCTATACTGTGAAATAGTCTCAGTAGTATTGGGGATAACTCTTCTCTAAATGCTTGGTAGAATTCTGCCATGAAGCCATCTGGGCCCGGACTTTTTTTGGTTGGCGTGTTTTGATGACCTTTTTAATCTCTTCCTTTGTGATGGCTTTATTAAGTTGTTCTGCCTCATGTTGTGATAATTTGGGTAGGTGGTATGAGTCAAGGAATTGGTCCATTTGCCCTAGGTTTTCAAATTTGTTAGAGTACAGTCTTTCATAGTATTCTGTTATGATATTTTTGATTTCTGTTGCATCTGTGGTGACAACTCCCCTCTCATTTCTAATTTGGGTTATTTGTTTCCTTTCCTGCTTTTCTTTAGTAAGTTTAGCTAGTGGTTTATCAATTTTGTTGATTTTTTCAAAAAATTAGCTTTTGGTCTTTTCAATTTTTTCAATTGTTTTTCTATTCTCTAATTCATTTAGCTCTGCTCTAATCTTTATGATCTCCTTTCTTCTGGTGCCCGAGGGGTTCCTCTGTTGTTCTCTTTCTACTTATTCAAGCTGCAGAGTTCCTTGATTTGGTTTCTTTCTTCCTTCCCGATGTGTGCATTTACGGAGATAAACAGACCTCTGAGCACTGCTTTGGCTGTATCCCATAGGTTCTGGTAGGAAGTGTTTTCGTTCTCATTGGAATCCATGAATTTCTTTAATTCATCCTTGATTTCCTCTATAATCCATGTTTTTTGAGCAAGATGCTGTTCAGTTTCCAAGAGTTCCACTTTCTGTCTCTGTTTTTTCTGCTATTGATTTCAACTTTTATATCTTTATGATCTGAGAAGATGCTTTGCAGTAATTCAATGGTATGGATTTTGCTGAGCATTGCATTATGGCCTATCACGTGGTCAATTCTGGAGAATGTTCCATGTGCACTGGAGAAGACGGTGTAGTTGTCTGCTGATGGGTGGAAAGTTCTGTATATATCAATGAGATTTAGTTGGTTAATTGTGTCAATGAAGTCTTCTGTATCTTTACCGAGTTTTTTTCTAGATGATCTGTCTAGTAATGAGAATGGAGTGTTAAAGTCTCCCACTATTATTGTGGAGTCATCTAACTCTCTTTTGAGCATAGTCAGTGGTTCTTCGACATATTTAGGTGCTCTGACCTTAGGTGCATAAATATTTAATATAGTTAAGTCTTGCAATAAATAGTGACCATCTTTGTCCACGATTGTGGATTTGACATTAAAATTGATTTTGTCTGAGATTAGAATTGCCACCCCTGCTCTTCTTTGTTCATTGTTAGCTTGATATATATTCTTCCATCCTTTAATTTTCAGTTTGTTCCTGTCTTTAGGTCTCAAGTGAGTTTCTTGTAGACAACATATGGGTGGGTTGTGTCTTTTGATCCAAGATGACATTCGGAGTCTCTTTACTAGAGCATTCAGTCCATTCACATTCAATGTAATTATTGATAGGTATGTGCTCACTGCTGCCATTGTGATATGTTTATTTTTATGTTGATGTTTTCTCTGTTGTTCTTATTAGTCTGTTCTGGGACACTCTTTTTTGTGAGTTGATTTTACACCTTTTTCAGAGCTGGTTTTATAGTTGTTGAGCCTCATGTGTTAGATTTCTTGAAACGGTATGATACCGCTTTGTTGTGCTTTACAGCTGCCCCTATGAACCCCCTTAATAAACTATTTATAAACCCAATTTTAATTACTACTAGTCTTGTCATCTTCCTCTCCATCTGGAAGGACTATAACGACTGTAGTACATCCCTCTTTTTATTATGATGACACCATAGTTTTCATGATGATCACTGGATTGCTTCTTTCTATATCAAAGCTGTGATTTACTTTGGAGCCTTCCCTAAATGAGTAGAGTATTGAATAGTGTGTCATTCTAAAATATAAAGTTAGTGGTTTTGTTCTTCTAAGCCAAAGCCAAGAACTTCTTTCAGTATTTCTTTTAGTTTGGGTTTGGTTTTTACAAAGTCTCTGAGTTTCTGTTTATCTGGGAATGTCTTAATTTCATTTTCGTATTTGAAAGACAGTTTTGCAGGATATATAATTCTTGGTTGGAAGTTCTTCTCCTTCAAGACTTTCACTGTGCAATGCCACTGTCTCCTTGCTAGCATGGTTTCTGCTGAGAAATCTGACGAGAGCCTACAGGGTTTCCCTCTGAATGTTAGCTTTGCGTTGAGTCTTGCTGCCTTTAAGAGTTGCTGCTTATATTTCATTTTGTTAAGCTTGATTATAATATGTCTTGCAGTCTTTCTTTTGAGATCTATATTGGGTGGTGTATGATATGCATCTGAGATGTCTATAATGTCTTCCTTCATGATTTCTGGGAGGTTTTCTTTCAGCAGCTCAGCAACAATACTCTCTGTGTTCTCAGATGTCTCACCCTGTTCAGGGACTCCAATTAATCGAAGGTTGTTCCTCTTAATAGAGTCCCACATGCTTCTTAATGTTTATTCATTTTTTTTTTCTTTTTTCTGATTTTTGCTCATAGATGCTGGCATCAGTAGCTCTGTCTTCCAAGTCAGAAATTCTTTTTTCCATTTGTTCCATTCTGTTTTCTTGGCTTTGCATGGAAGTTTCTATGTCTTTGATTTTCTTCTTGATCTGTTGGATTTCAGAGTACTGGTGTTCCATCAAATCGAACAACTTGCTTAATTTTTCACTTTGTTCCGCTGCGTTTTGTATAAGGTCTAGAAGGGCTCTGTATATAATCAATTTGTATTCACTTCCTGATGCTTTCATAAAAGTTTCTTCATCTGGAAAACTCCTTGGTTGCTTTGTTTGGGAGCCTTCTGAAGCCATGAGTGATTGCTTGTATGCCACAATTGTCTGTTTCTTTTTGGGTCCCATGTGAGTATACAGAGGCTGGAAGAGGTACTGTGAGGATGGATTGCAAATGTTTCTCTAGGCTGTCTTCAAATGTAAAGCAAAAGGTATCTGACCAGTTCACAAGTCAGTTAGGTTTTCAGGTGTAGAGGTCCCTCTTCTCATCTGACAAAGTAAGCGCCACTATATCCAACCCCAGATGATAACAAACTAGTTCAGAATACAGCAATGCTACTGCCCTGTTGGCCTCTGCTGACCGGGCCTAGCCTTATCCAACACTGTGTCGAGTACTGGTTTTGTGATAGAAAAGCACTCCCTTGTGGGCAGGCTCTGGCTCCCAAGCTAAGAATTAGGTCCAGCTGCGGCCACCGTACCCAAGATGGCGTCCTCCACACAGGCAGCAGACAGAGGGCTAAAGGTACCGAGAGGTAGTGATTCCTCTGCTTCTGTTGCAGGGCCCCAACGTAGGCAGCACTGTGTAAAATCACTACTTTTCTGACGGAGAAGCGCTGTCCCGTTTGCAGGCGCTGGCTCCCAGGCTAAGAACGAGGTCCCGCTAAAATCTCGGTACCAACATGGCGTCCAGCACCCTGACTGCGGAGTTCCGCACAAACCCCGCTGAGGCAGCTACAAACGAAAGGCTCAGAGTGTCTAGATTAACAGAGTCCCGAGCCTGGCTCTCAGAACATGGGAATTTCGCCCGCCTATCCCCCCAGCAGCGCGTCTGAGTCCAGCCGCCTGGCAGGACCCAGCTCCGCCCGCCAGCCGAGACAGAGGAAAAAAAAGTCAAAATGGTGCGTTTACCTTCCGTCCGTGAGACCCGGGGCTAGCCAGGAGCGGGAGTCAGCGAAAGAGAGGAGGTTTTTCACTGAGTGGTATGAAGTCCCAATTAACAGCTCTGTGCCGTGTCCTGAGACTGATTAGGTGATCGGAAGGCTCTGTTTGATTGTCAATTCAGGTCTTGGTTTCCAGAGGGATAGAAGGAGACGTGGGTTTACTCCGCCATCTTGACTCCGCCCCCCTTCAACCAATATTGAAAGCACAGAGTAGCTGGGTAAGTTGGCTGGGTACCATGCTCTCGGGGAAATTGAGGCCAAGTTGGTACAACTAGTGTTTTGCCAAGAGAGCATTCTGTACCCCAAACTGGGGTTTTAAAAGCTGCTAAGCTGCCATCTAGGGGTACAGCAAATGGTCTTAACTCAGCAGGAATGGGTGATCACCAGGGACCAAAATGGACATGGGGGAAAGAGAACCCAGAGGACAGAGAGACCCATGTGAGTCTCTCTGTCTACATAGACTACATAGACTTGGGACCAGAAGAACTGGATGGTGCCCGGCCACCACCAGTGATAGCCGTCATGGAGCTCACAAAGTTGAGTATCACTGGTAACACAAGTATAAAAAGGGGTAAACCCCGAGATTTCCACTAAAAGACTGCAATTGGTGGTTCAGAGGCCTTGGGGTTCCTCTGGGAGCATGGTCCCTGGCCCTGATGCTGCCCCTGTCCATAAATCATAATGGAGGTCAACTCTTCTGACAGGAATGGATTGGATTTGGCAACACGGAGTGACCATATTATGTGTGCACTTTACAGTTCTAAATATCCACAGGATTCGTCCTGCTGAGCTCTTACTGGAGGTGGGGAAGTGGGTGGCAAGGAGGGGATAGAAGATCGTTGGGAGGATAAGACATGTATGGAGCAGAGAGGAATAGTGTGCTGTCACAGGGTGGAGAGAGCAGTGGGAGCTGTATATAAGGGGGGCATGCAAATTTATATGGGAATGTACATTTTGACTCAATCATAAAAAAAAAAAAAATTCCTTAATGTGATCTAAAAAAAGAAAGAGAAAAAGAAAAGCCACAAACGCTGTGTCATTGAGTAGATTTTAATTCACAGTCATCGATAGGACACTGTAGAACTACCCCAGATTGTTTCTAAGGTATAGTCCATCATAGAGGCAGACTGTAACTTTCTTCTCTTCCTGAGAAGCTGGGGGGATTGAACCTCTGACCTGATCATCAGGGTTTCAAGACTAGGGATGTAGTGGCTTCCTAAATTAGGTCCTTTCTGTGGTGTTACTTAAAGTGCAAAAAGGAAAGCCTAACTCTGAATCTGAGATAATAATTTGAATCTAGTTACTAGGCTAATTTCACATAAAAATTTTAATAGTTGGTATTTCCTATGTGCTCAATATTTTTTCCAAATAACAGAATTTTTTGTCTTTCTTTCTCTTACTCTTGCTTTTTTTTTAAAAAAAAAAATTACCTTAAGTAACTGACTAGAATCACCAAAATTAGTTTAAACTGAAGTGGTATTAGCAGGCTTTTTCGTCTCTATCCTAACCTCCGATGAGAGAGGTATATATTTTAAGTTGATATTCTTCATCAGAGTAAATAAATTCCCTTGTATACCTTGTGCTAAGAATTTTTATGACAAATGGATGTAGAAGTTTTTTGGATGTTTTGCATCTATTCAGAGGATTTTGTAACACTATTGGATCTGTTAGTGTGGTGAGTTTATACTGATGAGTGGCTCTGTGGTTAAAGCACTTGGCTGCTAACCCAAAGATCAGCTAACACCCACCAGCTGCTCAGTAGCAGGAAGATGTGACAGTCTGCTTCCACAAAGATGACAGCCTTAGGAACCCTATGGGGCAGTTCTAGCCAGTCCTAATGGGTCGCTGTATGTTGGAATGGACTCAAGGGCAGTCACTTTTGGTTTTAGTTAGTGGGAGCTGCATATAGGGGGGTATGCAAATTTACATGGGAATGTACATTTTTGCTCAATGATAAAAAAATGGACTATACCTTAGAAACTATCTGGGGTAGTTCTACAGTGTCCTATCGATCACCGTGAATTAAAATCTACTCAATGACACAGAGTTTGTGGCTTTTCTTTTTCTCTTTCTTTTTTTAGATCCACATAGGTAAACTCTTATCGATCAATTATTTTCTTTTGTATTGCTGGACCAGTATTAACAATTGTTATTGTTTTAATTGTGTGACCCAAAAATATGCTTTGTCAATCAGAACTCTTATACCTATAGATGTAATCCCATTTGGGAATAGGGTTTTCTTTTTTATGTTAATGAGGTCATATCATTGCAGAGCATGTCTCATGTCAACTACTGATGAGATATAGAAGACCACATTAGGTACAGGAGTAAGCAGGTAGGAATGGGGAAAAGACAGATGTCACGTGGAGATAACCAAGGGGCCAGGTGAGCTGGTATCCTGAGAGTGGGGGAGGGAGAAAGGAAAGGAAAGGGAAGTTATGGTTTATAGAGTAATGAGTTTCAGTTGATGGTGATGAAAAAAATCACACAGATTAAAGGTAGGCTTGCATAGCTAGTTATTGTAATTGCTATAGGGTCACCATGAATTGGATCCGACTCGACGGCACTTGGCTTGGCTTTCCTCAATAAGTCAATAATTGGCAAAAGTGATGTTATAATCGTGTTTACAAGAATGACCAAAAAAAAAAAAAAAAAAAGTTTAGCCGTTGTGGTTGCGATTCCAACAAGACACTTCAAGGAATTTGGTTCCTTGATTTGAAGGTTTAGGGTCATGGTTTCATGGGACTTCCCAGTTAATTGGACTAATAATATGTTCAATGTTTCTGTTTTACCTCCTAGTTCACTGTGGAGTTTCTGGGGTCTTAAAAGCTTGCAAGAGGCTATGGAAGGCACAGTAATTGTCTCTATTCACCTGGAGTAAAGAGAGATAGAGGAAGGAGAATCAGGATAGGAAGAAGAAATGGAATGTATGGCTAATTGCTGCCATGAATGATTGCCTTTTTTGCCATGAGAGCATAAATGGGTGGTACCCAGCTACCACTACTGAATTTTTTGACCACAGATTCCATTGATGAATCATGATTAAAAGTAGGGGGAAAAAGGCAGAAAAGATTCACAAATTCACATGGACTCTACAGATTTTCTGAAGCCAGGGAGGCTGGCTCTATCTCTGAAACTATCACCCTGAGATGGTCTTCAAACCTCAAACCAATAATATGCCCTGAAATTTTAGCATTAAATAATAGTTTAGCTTACTGAAATGTCTGCTTTTTTCAGAACCATTCATGTGGGATCAAATTCACAAAAGCAACTAAATATTACATAGGAACCTAAGGAAAAACTGATGGTTAGTGGTTAAGTGCTACAGCTGCTAACCAAAATGTTGGCAGTCCAATCCTTGGAAACTATGGGGCAGTTCTATGTCTATGGGTCACCATGGGTTGGAATCTACTCAATGGCAGTGGATTTTGGTTAAGGGTGCAGTGAGTTTATGTTAGTGGAGGAGAAGTAATTCAGCAAGTGAAGAAGAGAGAGGATTTACAGCTCGAAGAATGCAATCAATGTGACCGATTTGTACAAGCAGACACTGTTGAATTTGTTTGTAATCTGCTGTGTATATTCTCAATATTGCAACAAGATAAATAACATCAAAAAGGCAAACAAACAATGAAAAATTTTCCAGCAGTTAGGAGAGGGAGGAAAATTACATGTTCCTACAACAGTGTTTCACCTCAGCCCCATGTAAACTCCTACCTCAAGGAAATTCTCATTAAAAGATCTTTTTTTACAGGAACAATAAGAAGAGTAAAATGCTTTCCCTTCCAAGAAAACACAAGGGGAAATACAGAATTTTGACTCCACACATACTGCTGATAGACGGGCCCAGGAAAGCACCTTGTATTTAGGTCTATTGTCCTCTTTTTTTTTTTTTGGAAACTTTGGTGGCAAAATGCCTCAGTGCCATGGCTGCAAAACAAAAGAGTCAACAGTTCAGGTGCTCATTGGAAACTGTATGGGGCAGTCCTACTTTGTCTTCTAGGGTTGCTGTGAACCAGAATTGACTCCATGGGATTTTTTTTCTTTCTGGTTTTGTGTCATTTTCATTCTGCCTGCAATGCCACTTTGAGTAAGTTTATACTACAGAATTACACCAGATGAGATCCTATTGGTCAACAGAACATAGATAATCCTCCTACAAGCTCCTGTTGTAGTCATTGCTTTGATCTTGATGCATCCTTTCCCAAGGAACTTTTATCTACTAGTCTGTCACTCTTTTATCTAATACTCTATCATCATCTGGCTATCTGAGAAGTCCCTTCCATTTATGGAAACAGTTTTCTAAGCAGAGTTATCTCTCTCTATTCCCATCATTATACTGCCTTACATAGGACACCTCCATGGAAAGATGTCATCATACTCCTTTCTTACTTAAGGAGACATGTTTAGGGCAAAATGCTCGCAAAACTCTCACAATTGCAATGGTGCAACTCAGGTTCAGATTAAATACTTCCACAAGCTGATTGGGTAATCCCTCTGTGTATCTGTTTCTCTTTTCTCATTCCTCAAGAGTAATGTATATCTTTGATATAATTTCCTTTCCAACTGAAAAGCGTTTTTAGCACATATGTGTGTGTATAATTTTTTAGGAAGTTTGGAGGTACATCTTCTTATTTTTATTAATCAAAAATGTTTACTTTTAACCTTGAAAGATATTTTCATTTATTATGGAATCATATTCCATTACGACCTGATATCCATTGTTTCTGATGAGAAATCTGCCATAGCTTGAATGGTTTTGTCTTTATATGTAATGTGTCATTTTTATTTGATTGTTTTCTTATTTTTGATTTTCATCAGTTTCATTACGGTGCACAGTTTTATTTACATTTACCCTACTTGAGCTCCTTGATGCCGTTAATTTGTTTTTCATTTAACTTGAGAAGTTTCTGGACATTATTTATGCAAATACATTATTCTGCACCAATCTTGTTCTTTGCTCTGGGGTTCCAATGGCATGAACTTTTTGGCATTGTCTCACAAGTTCTGTCTTAGTTTCCTAACGCTATCATAACAGAAATAATACAAATGGACAGCTTAAACAAACAGAAATTTATTTTCTCACCGTTCAGTAGACTATAAGTCTTAATTGAGGACATCAGTTGCAGAGTAAGACTCTCTCATGGTTAACTTACAAAGCTGATCCTTGTCTCTTTGAACTTCTGTAACTTTCCTTGGTTCCTTGGCTGTCTTGATGTGGCATCTATCTCCCCATCTGTGCCTGTTTCTGTGTCTAGGAAAAAAACAACACGGAATCCATTGCCATTAAGTCAATTCCATCTCATAGCAATTCTGTAGGACAGAGTAGAACTGCCACATAAGGATTCCAAGGAGCACCTGGTAGATTCGAACTTCCAATCTTTTGGTTACCAGCTATAGCTCTTAACTACACCACAAGGGTTTCTGCCTCTGTGTCTAGCCTACTTTTTTTTTTTCATAACTCAGAAATGTTTAGGTTCAGGACACACACTGCACTATATGATCTCATTAATATAAAAAAGAAAACCTTATTCTCAAGCAGAATCACATCCACATGTACAAAGATGAGGATTCCAACAGATATTTTAGGAGGTACGATTCAACCTACAAGAAGTTTCTTAAGCTCTGTTTTTTTTCTCCTCATCTTCTTCATGTCCATTTTTCTGATAAGGTAATTTCTATTAATCTATTTTTAATTGTTGACTCTTTGTTATCTCCACTTTGTTACTGAGCTTACCTAACAAATTATTAATTTCAGAAATTGTATTTTCCATTCAAAATTTTGTATTTAGTTAGCATTTTTAGTGTCATTGTGGGAAATGCATACATTTTCACTAATTTTAAGAATGTTCACTTTTCCTTCATGAACTATAGTAGCTGCTTTAATTTAAAAAAAAAGAAAAAGAAAATTCCAAAATTTAGTTCTTCTCAGTATTGGCATCTGCTGATTATCTTTTCTCTTGAATTTTGGACTTGTTTGTGTGTGTGTGTGTGTGTGTGTGTGTGTGTGTGTGTGTGATTTTTGGATGCCCATTAAAGTTTGAATTTTTCTTTGACACTTATGATGCTGTGTTTTGAGGCTATAGATCCTATTGAAATCCTCTGGTAAATACTATTTTTTGTTAGTTTATTTGTCTTAGCAAGCAATCAAACAGGTTATATTTAGACCACAAATTCTGCCTTATTCTCTGTAAGCTGTATCTCCAATGTCAGTTCAGTTTCTAATTCTTTTGTTTTTTAATGCTGCTGGGATCTGCTTGGTACATGCAGCGCTCAAAATTTATCCCAGGATCAAAACGGTCATTTATACTATAGGTCGTCAGTTCATTAAATATTTACTGCAATTCTTTGGCTAAGTTCTTTTTGTGTACCGCTTGGGATAGAGTCCAGAAATTTTATCAGTTCATGCCAGAATTAGAGGATATCATTCTTGGGCTATTTCCTCTTTGTGATTTATTCTACACCCTTGCATAACCTGGAGTCCATTTTCCATTATCTCTGTTCAAAACAATGTAAGTTTTAGCCTTCTTTGTTGTGCAGTCTTGAATGACTGGAATTGCTTTCAGGTTAAAGAGAGGAGAAAGAGAAAGTGTGGCATTTTACCTATACTTCAGACAACAAGGATCCCATTTGCTACTTCCTCTGCCAGAATTTTTTCTCTTAGTGTTTTCTATACCAGTGCTACAGTTCTGTTGCAACAAAAACCAAAATAAAACCCACTACCGTTGAGGGGATGTCGACTCTTAGTGACACTATAGGACAGAGTAGAACTGCCCCGTTGAATTCTCAAGTACAGCCTGGCAGTTTCACACTGTCAACCTTTTGATTATCAGAGGTACCACTAATCACTACACCACCAGGGTTTGCTCAGCGGCAACACTGGCCCACGATTAGGGTTACCTTCAGATTAGCTAGTAGAAAAAAAGAAAAGGGGCAGGGAAAAAAAGGTGATTTTCTTGCCTTGCAAGATTTTTAGCATTCCCGAATATGTTTCTCCGGTTCTTTGACTACAATGAAACACCTTTTGTTAGCGTGTTTTGCACTACCCCGGAATTAAGCACAGTTTTGGGTGGAAATCAGGAGAAAAAGGAAGAAAGAATAAAATCACAACGTCGTCCAACAAAATGTCACTTTTCAAATTTAATTTTAGTCCTCATTCCACCTGATATTGAAAGTCTTCAGTAGTTCGTTTTTGTACTACGTCCTAAATTTTTAATTGTGATCTATGAGAAAATAGACCACAGTTAGCTTGCTCCATCTTGACTGTACAATGCAAATATAAATGCAAAATAAATTTAACAATTAATTAAAACAAAGAAATGCCAAGGTATTCCTCAATCTTTTAAAAAGTCATATGAACAATTCTATTCTAGAATAATCCATCTTACTAAGTCTTCAGAGAAGGCTTCTTTGAAGAGGTAATTACTAAGATGACATCTGTATACATATATGTATTTTCATATATTATCCATATAGATCATTTAGAAGACAATACAGAGATTTTTATGAACTTGGTTAGCATTATCAGAAAAAAAAAGAACACAAGATCACTGAGGACCCTAAAACTACTAAAAGATAAAAAAATTATTGAGTATATCCTATGTTGACTAATATAAGAATGTACAAGAAACCTTTAACTTTCTTGAAATGACACAACTTCCCAATACCAAAACAAGAAGAAATGGAAAATTCATATATATTTTTAAAGAAATTGAAATCACACTTTAGAACATCTCCACAAAAGAAACACTAAATTCATGTGGCTTCATTGGTAAGTTTTATCAAATATTTAAGGAAGAATAATAGCAATCTTATTCAAACTCCCTCAGAGAATAGAGGAAAAGGAAATACTTCCAAGCTCATTTTATGAAACCTGTATGTCCCTGCTAACAAACTCTGACAAGGATATTACATGAAAAGAATGTGGAGACTAATATCCCTCTAGAACAAAGATTTTTAAACCACCAAGGAAATATTATCAGATAGATGTAACAGTATGCAAAATAGGAAATACATCATAATGTGACAAACTTTATTGTAGGCATTAAAGATAGTAAACATGCAAAAATTAACCATTATAACTGAAATAATTAAGTAGAAGAATTACAGAACCATCTCTACAGATTAAAATATTTGATAATGTTCACTTCTTGTTTGTTTAAAATAAATTCACAGAACTCTCAATAGAAGTTTAAAAAAAATTTCCAGGTAGATAAAGAGTCCAAAAAATTTAAGGTTACTTGATACTCAATGGTGAGATATTGAACATGGTGCCCGTGACAGGAAACCTTGGTGACATAGTAGTTAAGTGCTATGTTGGCTAAGCAAAAAGTCTGCAGTTCAAATCTACCAGGCGCTCCTTGGAAACTCTGTAGGGCAGTTCTACTCTGTTCTATATAGGGTCTCTATAAGTCAGAGATTTTGGCTTTTGGTTTTGGTTTTGATGCCCTTCGCATAAGAACAAGATAAGGACACCCACTCTTATCTTTTCTATACAAGATTACATGTGCAATACGCTAATATTGTCATCCACACGGTCATTGGCTGTTTTTTTGGAAATAGATCATCAGGCCTTTCTTGTCTTAGTTTAGAAGCTTCACTGATACCTGTTTAACATTGTAGCAAAAAGCAAGTCACTACTTACAGACAGGTGGCCCATGTATATGGGTACATTGACTGAGAATCCAACCTGAGTCTTCTACATGGAAACTGAGCATTCTAGCACTCAATCACTCAAGTCTCCATCTTCAACATTACTGGTCACGAACAAACTGCAAATTGAATCCACACTGTGATATCACTTACATCTACCAAAATGGTTGAGAAACATTGTTGGTGAATATGTGGAACACTCCTGAATCTCATATTGCTAATAAAAGCGTACGGCAGTTCAAATCCACCAGGCACTCCTTGAATACTCTGGGGGTCAGTTCTACCCTGGCCCATAGGGTTGCCATGAGTCGGATCTGACTCGACAGCACTTGGCTTGGCTTTGGAGTAAACACATTGAAAAAGTTTTTATAAGTTAAATGTATACCTACCTTTGTCTTGCAGCAGTTACGTTCCAAGTGACCTAAGGAAAAGGATTACGAGTGTCTCCGCAAAGATCTGTACCAGAACATTCATAGCCACTGTACTCATTGCTGTCAAAAGGTGGAAACAAAGAAACTGTTTCAGAGAAATCATGTTGTATGAAAGAAGTGGGATCCTTACAAACATATATTGTATTATTCCATTTATATGGAATTCAGAAACAGATGCAATTAATCTGTGGTGAGGAACATCAAAACAGTAGTTGACTTTGGGTGGAAAGGGGATTGGAAAGATGCCAAGGGAACTTTCTGGATAATGGAAATGCTCTTCAGCTTGATCTAGGTGAAAATAAAAGGGTGTATACATCTTTCAAATCCTATCAAACCATACTCAAAATGTGTGTAGACTCAATCTAGACTATGTAGCTATAAAGTTCTGTTTCTAAAAAACAATTAAATACACATTTTTAAAGTAGATAATTGATACTTCACTCATACATTTAATTTAGTTATATTTGGGGTGCAACAAAAAATTTCAAGTGATAGGGATTCTCTACATTAATTGCCTATTCACATATCTCAGAAGTAAGGTGTACAATTTTTGTAATTTTTTTTCTAAGTTATGTTTATTCCGGTCATATTTATTGAAAAGTAAATGTACTAGTTTTTAAAATTTAATAGTTAAAATGTTCTAATTTGTTTTGTTAAATTTCCTAGTAATTATTTTTAATTCCAGTTTTCAAAAATACTAGTTGTGAGTGATTGCTAATAAGAATCTCTGATTCTCCTCCATAGATCGTTTAAGAAACATCTATAACACACGTAACTGAATAAGAATCGATATTCAAAATATTAAGATCTGCTAAAGATTGATAAGCAACTTCATACATGCCTGACAAAAACAGGAGACAAAATTATTGTTACTATTTCCGACAAAGGAAAAAAAAGTGTAAGAAATGTGCTGGCAGTAGCATCTTTTAAAGGATGACACACTCACTTCTTCAGACCCAGTAGTTCTCTCCCGCTATGTGTCTACTATCAATCAGGAGTGCTCCTGCAGAGACACTTGTCAATGCTGAGAGGTATTTGTAATTGCAAGAACAGAAGTATGGGACGTTACTGGCATCTAGTGGGCAGAGGCCAGGGCTACTCCTAAACCTCTTACAAAGAACAAGACCTGTCCCCAACCGAGAAGGATTTGGCCCCAAATGCCAACAACCTTGAAATACTTTGACTCACATAAACTCTTTCACAAGTCTACTGGGAGATGCAGAAAAGTTTTGTTAACGTTGCTGTTAACAGCAAAACTATAAAAAAAACAAATGAAAACAAATAGTTCTCAGGTCTAGCAACTGGAAAATGGATATAGAAAGTGTGATGTATCTGTACAACCAAATACAACAAGGCAGTAAAACTAACGAGCTACAGCTAAACGTATCGACCTGAGTAAATGCCAGAGAGGTGGTGTTGATTAGAAAAGGGAAATGGTACACAGGTTACACTGTCATTTTCAGAAATGAGCAACAGTAAAAACAATTGTCACTTAAAGTGTCAGGCCTATAAGGTAAAACTAGACAATGAAATTAATGAGAAAGGAAAAAACCAGAGCATACAGGATATATATATATATTTTTTCCCCTGATGTGGTGATAAACATGAAGTGGAAAGTGACTGAAAGCAGAGCCCAGGGTTTAGAAACTTGGAAACCTTCTGTTTCTGAGGGTTTGTGGGTTTGTTAGTTTGTTATGTTTCCTTGCTTAAATACATTGTGGTTACATTTACTCGTATTCATCAGCATATCACAATAAAAAAGTCAAATGCAAAAAAATCCCTACCCAAATATAATATCGAGTGAAAAATACAATGATAAATAAGAAGAGATTTCCTTGAGAACATGTTCCTGAACTGCATCTTTGCATACATGGAAATTATTGCTGCACCTCATAATATGTGGCATAATAAACAATGCAGAAAACTATTAACAGATTGTTGGTGCAGAGGTTAGGAGCTTGGCTGCTAACCGGAAGGAAGGCAGTTTGAATCTACCAGTCACTACTTGGGAATCTTATGGAACAGTTCTACTCTGTGCGACAGGGTCTGTACGAGTTAGAATCTACTCATTGGTGGTGGGTTTGGTTTATTTTCTTTTACTGGTTATGTGACTTTGCATGCGGGGTTGGGGGAGATCAGACTTACTGGTCTCATAGACACCAGAGAAACCCTGAGAGTATGGTCCCTGGGACTACCTTTTCACTCAGTACTGAAGTCACTCCTGGAGTTTCTCCTTTCAGGCAAAGATGAGACAGGCAGTAAAATAAAATGAGACTAAATGGATTCACAAGCCCAGGGGACAGAAAAGCTAGTAACAGGGAATCCCAGGTCAGGAAGGGGAGTGTTGGCGTGTCACAGCGGTAGCAACCAATTTCCCAAAACTATACAGGTATTAATTGCTTAATGAGAAACTAATTTGCTTTGTAAAACTTCTTCTAAAATGCAATTTAAGAGAGATGGTAAAACAAACCAATATCAATACCTTGTGGTCACATCTTTTCTGAAGAGAGGCAGTATTGCAGAACAGTTAAGACCATGGGCTCTGGAGTGCTTAAATTAGTTAAATTCTGTGTGCCTTATATTTATTATAAGGAAAATACAGATATTATAAGGAAAATACAGATAATCACATACATATGCTTTAGGATGGTTATGAGAATGGAATGGGTTAATATTTATAAATTGCTTAGAAAAGTGCTACAAAAAAGATAAAGTATGGATGCTGGGTTGGGTTACATGCATTCTTTCAAAGATGTTTACAGATAAAATTCTTACAGCAAACCTAATTATCACATGCCTAACATTCCTTTGTAGCTAAAATAACTTCAGCAACAGCATGGAAAGTAGTTCAGATTCTCTCTTGACTCTTGCGCTCAATAAACAACAAGACACAGTAACACAACACTGAGGTTGCTAATGTGCCATCTCAGAAACCTAATCAAATAAGCAAACTCATGCTATGTACAACTGCATGAACTGTGAAAGGGTTTTCTATTTGACTTTTGGTTTTTTCAGAGTACCTCTGGAAAAGCATTTGGTGAAATCAGCTTCTCATTTCTCTATGACAGTTGTTTGCAGAGACTCTCCTTGCTCTTCTTGAAAAGCTTGTGAAGCACAGTCCAACAGAAGAACTACTCCCATGGTCCTTACACCATGCTGGTGAATCCTTAGGGCTTTCTTTTTATTTTGGGGCTTTGTTTTATCATGTCTGGTTTGTCTGTTTGTTTTCACGGTTTTGGCACCCTTCTAACCAGGCTTTACTGCATGGCTTAGGACACACTTTCCCAATCTGAGTAGCAGTGTCTGCTTTTTCTTAAACCCCGATGGTGTAGTGGTTAAGTGCTTCAGCTGCTAACGTGCAAGCTGGCAGTTCAAACAGGCTGGGTGCTCTTTAGAAACTCTATGGGGCAGTTCTACTCTGTCCTGTAGGGTTGGTATGAGTCAGAATTGACTTAACAGCAGCCAGCAGTGGGTTTGTTTTGTTTTGCTTTAGTTGGGAATCCCCTGTGGGTTTCTTCCCATAGTCTTTCTCTTTTTTAGTGATTGTTAGACGTATATGCAAATTGTAGAAAATTCTGAAGTCTACAGTGACGTTTTCCCCCCTTCTAAAGTAGTTTTTAGTTTTGTTTTGTGCAGGCAAATAGAGGCATAGAATCACCCTTCTCCCTGTCACTCTGAATCATGCTTATTTATTTATTTAGATTGTATGGTGCTTTCCTCACAAGGCAATTATAAACGGTAAATTAGTTGTAGCAAGTATTTAGAAATTCCTCACACTATTAAGTACTTGGGAAATGTTGGATGTTATTGGTTTGCATTGAAAAGGTGGAAAAGAATCATTGAAATATTAGTTACGAATATCATGGATGTTGGCGTTTTTATCACTTCTTTAATTCTTTCCATGTTCTGTATCATCTCAATTTTTAATGGACGATTATTTGCTTTAAATACAACTACCTTTATAAATAAGCATAAAATAATAGCAAAGAGGAAGTTGAATACACTGTACAAGGTGGCATATTGTAAGGAAAAAAATTGTGTTTCTCATGGCCTTGGGTAGAAGTTCCTCTTCAGGTCCTCTTGTCATAGTCCTGTAATCAATGAAGTCCTCAATAAGAGAGGTTAACAAGATATACAGATGAGTACGTTCATCACCTGTTTCAAATCTAGTCTGACACTATGGAGACAAGCCAAGCTATAAAACCACTGCAGAGAAGAGATTATCAAAGCTGTGAAAATAGGTGCATATACAAGCAAGACAGATTCATACAAAACCTTGCCTCTCAGAGGACATAAAGCAAAGGGCTGAGTTCTGATCTTTGAGCACACTCTGTCATAACGACCTGTGCACAAATAAAAAGCTACAGAGAGAATCTGTCAGCAATAACAAGAGTCAGAGTTTTTCAGAAGCGATGTGCAAAGGGTTTAAGGATAAATGAGTATTACTAAAGAAAAATCACAAAGATGGAAGCATTGATTGAGAATATTGTTTTAGAAAAATGGAAGGGGTAGAAATTTGAGGGAGTTAAAAAAGGTAGAGATAAAATCTGAGCAGTAAAGTATAATTCTGTTTGAAATCAACAATAGGAAAGATTGAGTATGTAAGGTGGATAACTAAAGCCAAAACAAAGTTTCATCAAGCCAGGTTTCTTAAAAAAAAAAAAAAAAAAAAAAAACACCAAAAAAACAAAAACCAGAGTAGTTTTTCCAAAACAGAACCATCAATATGTAACAAGCCTCTGTTTTGACTTACTCATCTAAACGCTCAGGTCCAAAGAATGAAAAATCTTAGGAATGTTTATGTATCTTCTAATTCTCAAAGGTTTTCTTGTCTTTCTTTTGGCCGTTGTGACATTTGGTTCTTTCTCTTTGGCCAGGTTTCAAAACTGGCCACATGAATCATTTTGCAAAAGAAGTTTGATCATTCTTCTTCTTGCTATGTAATTTTAGTTTCAGTTTTTCTTGCTGTTCTTATACAGAGAAGATATTCTGGTAAACCATAGGCTTTAAAACGAACTGCAAAATCAAACAAAACAGACAAAATATATAAAGCCAAATAGTGAGAGCTTTTCTAGACTGTAGCTAACAAAAGTCATGAACGCAAACCCACTGCCACTGAGTCCATTCTGACTCACAGTGACCCTATAGGACAGAAGAGAACTGCTACATAGAGTCTCCAAGTAGCACCTGGTGGATTCAAACTGCCAGCTGTTTGTATGGCAGACATAGAATTAACCACTACACCACCAAGGGTTTCCCACAAAGCCATGGAGTCTGGATAAATTGAAGGGTTGCCACTGCATCATATCCCCATCGACTGAGCACGTACTCCTATTATTTTCTCCTTTTGATCACCAGGAGGAAAGATATGGCTTCTAATTTTGCTTCAGGTTTATTAGTAAGAGGGAACAGTGCTTCTGAGTGACTGTAGACCTGAGTGTCCCTGAAAACCTTTACCAAGTGCAAACCTTGTGTGTATTTCGAGAGAAGCTCTTTCAGGGTGTTTTCTCCTTTTCCTCGTCTTTTAGAAACATATTACCAGTCTCCAAATGTGCAGTACTGTTATCAGTCACTGACAGTCAGATAATGTAGAATTGCAGTCTTGCCAAAAGCTCCTTATCAGGAATGTGAAGAAAAGAGAATACTATCATTGGAAGTACAGAGATAAAAACGTTCCTTAAAAGGTGGAAGGTGTTAGCTGTCTGAACTCTTCCCCTGCTTTTATTTTTTTTTCCCCCTACTTCTGGACCACTAGATAACCCTTCGGTGGCTGAAGGACTCTGCTTCAGGGCTGCTGAAACAGGACGCTGATGCTTTCAAATGACTCTAGAAGCTTAAAATAAATCCATGGACACAATAATTACTAGCTGACTGTTTGGTAATTTAACATGGTCAAATTTATGATTCTGACTGAGAGTTCTAAAATTTTTCAGAAAATGCTCATCTTTGGCTAGCCAAGCCAAGTGCCGTCGAGTCGGATCCGACTCGTGGCTACATGTCTCCAAAGCTTCAACTATTTCTGTCAGGGCTTCCTAAGCCATTTACAAATATTAACTCATTCTGTCTACATAACCCAGACCCAGTTCCATTGAGTCGGGTCCGACTCACGGCGACCCTAGAGAACAGAGTAGAACTGCCCCACAGAGCATCCAAGGAGCACCTGGTGGATTTGAACTGCCGACCTTCATGACCATTCTAAATGGTAAACATGTTATCGTGTCTTCTATACGGCAATAAGCAAACGATCCTTCTAGTGATAAAGATTAAATATGAAACAAAAACTTGCAATGTCTTCTTATGATGAACAAGGATGTTTTGTGGCTTGATGTTTACCGGATAACAAAGAAATCAAACAAGGGAGGAGAAATCAGAAAATGAAAGTATTCCAAAAGTGGAAGTAATTTCTCACTGCCTACGTGCCCTGTTGTGGTAAGTGGCTTTAGCAACCCCTGTAATAAATAGATGCTCTGAAACTCTTCAGACTCAGGGGAGAGCCTGAGGAGTGGACTGCAAGAAAGGGAAACAATTAAAGAACTCCCAATGGAAGACTCTTGGAAGATTGGTGAAGAATTCCATATAGATAAAGATTTGGGCTTTGCTTTGTCACAGCCACTGGTAAGAAAGGGCACTGAAGTATGGGCAAATGTATTATTGTCTTCTCATTCCTTACTTTGACTAGTTAACTTTTGCTGGACAAATCTCGTCAAGTAGCTTCTACTGAAGGTTGCTTAAGAAAGCATTGTCTGAATAACTTGGATTTCTTTTACCATTTCTTAAAAGTGTCTGCCCAGAAACTAAGTCCTAGATGCTCTCCTGATTCTCCTTACACAGGTGTGTAAACAGATGAAGTAAAGAAATTGTAGAGAGCATTTTCAATCTACATAAGAATTGTACTAAGATGTCAAAATTTGATTTGATCTGAGGGCTTTTCTGGGGACATTTCGCAAAAATGAAAAGTTGTAAGTGGTCCATGAGTCAGAGGGAAACTCCTTTTGCAGCGGCGACACTAAATTGAGAACAAAGCATGACTTCCTAAGTTGATTTGGTTTCTGGGATGGCACATCAAGCAGCTTTTGTTTTGTATTAATGTGGCTTGTTGTTCACTGAGCATAAGATGGGAGTGAGAGTCTGAACTATTAGGTTCTTGTTGGCAGTTTTAGCTATGAAGGAGTACCAAGTATGTGAATAAATATATTTGCCATAAGAGCTACAGTTTTCTCTTTGTTTCTGGAAGAATACCATGTAAACCAACTTATCAGCAATGTTTCAATGATCGAATACCTACATAGCATTTTTCTAAGCAATGTACAGATACTAACCAATTCTATCCTCATGTCCATCCTAAAGCTTTTGCATGCTATCATTCTTATTCTCCTGATGAGATACATAAGGCATGAAGAATTTAAGTAAGTGTTCAAAGCTCCTCTGGCTAGTAAGCACCCAGAGTTACGGTTTGAGACTTAGGCAATCTGCTAGCAGAGTCAGTTCTTCTAACACAATTTAAATGAGCCTGAACTGTGCCTCAGTTTGTACTAGCAGGGCTCTTTATATTGCGTAATATGATTAAGGGAGTCTCCACCAGGTGCTCCTTGAATACTCTGGGGGTCAGTTCTATCCTGGCCCCTAGGGTCGCCATGAGCCGGATCCGACTCGACGGCACTTGGCTTGGCTTGGCCTGAACCAGTGGTACATTACTGACTGAGCCTGACATTTGTTGCAAGTGCTGTGAGATAAGATACTGCTTATGTAATATTTTCTCCTGAGATTTTTGGAGATTCCTCTGGGTGACCTATAGCTTCACCACTACCCCTTCTTGGTTAGCTGTCCTACTTCTTATCTTTCTTTCTGTTTTATTTCTTAGACTTTTCATATTACTCTGGTTACCAGTCTTCCTGGACAAGTGCACAGATCTATAGCTTTACCACTGTACCTTCTTGGTTAGCTATCATGCGTCTTATCTTGCTTTCTGTTTTATTTCTCAGAATTTTCATATTGCTGTAGTTACTAGTCTTCCTGTGCGAGAGAGTAAATCTCTTTTTTCAGTATCTTCAAATTTTTCTCATTCTTTTAAGACTGAAGCAGCTTGGGTTCTTATGTTCTTCATCTCTTCAGCTTCTGTTTTCTGGTTTCTTGGCCTCTCAGTTTGTCAGGGCTCATGCCAGCATCTGCCCTGCTGTGGCAAGTGTTGCATCGCTCTGTAGCTCCACCAGTAAGTGCCTGGTGGTACCCTATTCTGCTAGGAAGCTTCCTGCACACAGGAATTCAGCTCTCTTGAACTGTGGGCTGGCACTAGTGCTGCCCGGTATTGGTCTCTCGGTTCTGCGGCTGCCACTTCTCTGTTGCTGCAGGTTTTCTGCTGCTGCTGGCCCCCTGCCCCACTGTTCCTCTATCCAGTCACAGTTGCAAAAGCACTTCCACATTTTAGGAGTCTACTTGATCAGTACTCCACTCTCTCTGAAACAAATCTTGTGTTGTTCATCTAGTGCTGCTCTTACAGAAATACCATAAGTGGATGGCTTTAACAAAGAGAAATATATTTCTTCATAGTAAAGTAGGCTAACAGAGTCCAAATTTAAGGTATTAGCTCCAAGGGAAGGCTTTGTCTCTCTGTTAGCCTTCTAATCTGTCTTCCCCCAAATTGGAAGCTTTCTCCATGCAGGGACCAGGGCTCTAAACGACATGCTCTGCTCTTGGCACTGCTTTGTTGGTGTCATTGATGAAACTGCCTAGTTCACTACTGATGTTTACTAAATCTCTTTTTTTCTTCCATTTGAAGAACTTAAAATCTGAGTGAGAATCAAAAAATACAGCAAACTGTAGAAAATTACTTACTAGTGTGAAAAGACATACTCTAGGATCTTTAGTAAGGGACATGGGTGTTGAAAAGTGTACTCAGGAAGATCTTAGTGGAATTTTTGAGGCAAACCGAGAAAAAGAGGTAGATTGCAACATTTGGACAGAGGGGGAGAGCAGGAGCACAGTGCAGAACTTATGCCCTGGGAGGGGTGGGCTCAGTGACACTGTCTGGACTGGTATATTACTAGATACAAAAGTGCATGTCAGGAGAGCTGTGCACAGAAGGGATTCAGGGGCAAAGCAGATTACCAGTGAGAAGCCAGTCTTATTTTACAATAATGTCCGTTAGTAAACAAAAATTCTGTTTCTCTTTTTCAAGGAGGAATTACCTCCCAAGTATGCTCCCTGGATGTCTATTGCTAAGAACTTGCCTGACCTGATTGAGAGGGGCCAACTACGTGCAGAAGTTGAAAAGGTTTGAATTGCTATTCCACTGGTCTTGTCTTTTAATCATTCCTAACATTTTGGACTTGGCTTTGAAGTCAAAAGCATCACCTCTATTGATTTGAGTCAATCCTTCCATGTGTTCTCAGTTGTTGCAGCTCAGCATTGATGAACTTGTTGGGCACAAGTTGCAGCGCCTTGCACACCTGGTCTTGGGGTACATCACCATGGCATACGTGTGGAATCGAGGTGATGAAGATGTCCGCAAGGTCTGGAAATTTCCTGATATCTCTTATACAACATGACATGTATTCCAATTCAAATTGAATGTAAGGATCCTAAAACCCATAGAACTACCCTTTGCAAAATTTGAATAAGAGGAAAAGAATTCAATTAATACGGGAGACAGCCAAGCCAAGTGCAAATGTTACCATTATATTTTAGTCGCTTACTCACGCAGTGTAACACAGTGGCTTTCCCCTGTGAATGTACGTATCTACGAAGTTTCTTTCACTTATCATGTAGGCGTTTTTTTTTAGCTGCTGTGTGATCATCATCATTTAAATGACTCTAATTTTTCAATGAGTTTCTGAACCTTGGCTGAGTTACTACTCTGTGGATACACACTTTACTTGTGTTTAATATTTCATTATTGCCTAAAAGACTACACTAACTATCTAAGAATATGACTTACTTTCTCTGTGACTAGTGCAAAGTGTAAAGACAATATAGCCCTCCTTAGTCAATACTAAAACATTATCTTAGATTTGTCAATATAGAACATACATTGGTTTTATTCTACTTTCATCAACACTAGATAACCTTAGATTTAAAATGATGTCACTTTAGTATATAGATTTGTATGTTAGTCATAACTACTGTTATATGTAAAATAGGACTGTGACTATGATAGTCTTAAAATAGCAACTGTGAATACGGTCACTGTAAATTAGTATGACCATTTTAAATCAATGCACTATAAATTAATATAGCCATTATAAATTAAGTCTTGATAGCAATTTCACTCTAAGCCCAACCTGTTCCTGGGGGTTGGTATAAAAAAGCCAATACTCATTTCTGTCATGTCAATTCTGACTCATAGTGACCCCATATGGTACAGCAGAACTGCCCCACAGAGTTTCCAAGGAGTGCCTGGTGAATTTGAACTAATTTCTGGGTTAGAAGGCTTAGAACTTAACCATACAACATCAGGGTTTCCAGGGACTGGTATAGAGCAGGTGAATGGGAAAAGCCAAATAACATGCACTAACTAAACAAAGGAACTCTGTTTGCTCTCTCTCTAGTAGTGCAGCAAAGATCCTGTCTTCTCATTCCAGATAGTATTGCCAGACTTAGCAAGTAAAAACACAGGAAGTTCAGTTAAATTTGAGTTTCAGATACACAATGAATTTTTTTTTCAAGTTTATGCTTGTTTTACGCATAATGCAAATTCACCCAGGCATCCTATATTTTATCTGGCAACCCTCGTCCTGTGAAAGAAACACAGACTGAAATGCCTAACCTTTAAACCACAATAAAACAAAGAAATACAATTGATTGTGGAAGCACTTTTCTGTCACATAGTGGACATTTCCTGTCTGTGGCTAAAGAGAACCACTATTTTATTAAGGCTTTTTCTCTCTATACCCTGAACAGAGATCAACACTTCTGAATCACCTGAGTGGTGAGTCATTCCCAAAGTGAGAAGAAGAAGAAGTCTCTCGGCATAATCATGAGAACACTTTCTACTTCCTTTTATTCAGCAAACTCTACTGAACACCTTCCCCATCCTGACCTTGTAATTATGCTAAACAGGAAAGTATAAGACTAGCTCCAGTCTGACAAGCTAATTTAAAATCTAGCTAAGTACACAGTGTCACTAAATTTCTAGAAGTGGGAGTCTAGTTAAGTGTGTAGGGATTACACAGAAAAAGAGAATCAATAATGAAAGTAGCCTATACTCAAACCCGCTGCCATCAAGTGGGGTCTGATTCATAGTGACCCTATAGCCAAGTGCTGTCACACAGTATAACTGCCCCACACAGTTTCCAAGGAGTACCCTGGGAGATTTGAACTGCCAAGCTTCTAGTTAGCTGGCACAGTGCTTAACGTACTATGCCACCAAAGTTTCTGCAACCTGTGCTGGTTACAGACAAGAGTGAATTCAGAGGGGAACAGTAGTTAATATGATTATAAAGTGCTTCATGGAAGAAGTAGGACTTGAAGACTTACTTCTTGGAACATAGGTAAAACTTACACAACAGAAGAGGAGCAAAAAAGAAATAGGAGGTCATAAGCAAAAATGTGGAAACCAGAATGTACATGGCATCACTGGAGAGTAATACATTTATTAGATCAAATTATTAAACTGTTTTTTTTAATTGATTCAATTTTTGCATAACACATTCTGAAAAGGATCTCAGGATCCGGCAATGAGAAACAAACAAACAAAAACCAAAGATAAACATCTTTCAATGAGAAAACTGCAGGAAAGAGAAAATAAGTGGACAAAAAAGGTCATTATATAGCACTTTTTCTTGAGAAAGTACAAGAAATTAGCATCTGACTTTCTTAGCAGCTATTTATGTGTCTATAACAAGGATATGTTTGAACATTTCCTTTCTTTCCCCCAAATCATACCAAGGTATGATTTTCATTAAATTTCTCCCACTTTTGTTCCTTTTTGATCTTTTTGGTAAATCAGAGAGGGGTAAAACTTCTCTGCTTTTGAAACATGCCTACATAATTCAGCAATAAAATTGGTAACAGCACCCAGGGTCACCAGTTCTGCAATAGAAAGCATACTAGCATAGGTGTGGTTTGGAAACCTGATAGTTTAGTGGTTAAGTGCAATGCCAGTAACTAAAAGGTCAAAAGTTCAAATGCACCAAGTCCTCCATGGAAAATCCATGAGGGAGTTCTATTCTGACCTATGGAGTTGCTATGAGTTTGAATCAACTCAACAGCAGTCGCTAGGTGTGATTTAAATGTCAGTGATTCGGTCCTTACATTTCCTTGTTTTGGTTAAACAATCACCACCAGGCAGAGCAAACTAGTCTGAGGCCCCCTGGATCATCCTTCAACGGTGCACAATGTGCTTGTTCCTCTTGCCCTGTACCTAATGTTTATTTTTTTCCTCTGTGATCAGGGCTGTCCACACTAGTACAAGTTCAGAACACGATCAAGTTCTAAAATGAGGAAGAAAACAATTAACGTTTGTTTGACTTCAAGGTGCCATCATATAGAACAGATAATATCTGGCACTCAAGAAGCAGAAGAAAAAGTAAGAGCCGTCACAGGTTAATACTAAAAATACTGTGTTTTAATTAGGTTCTGCCGAGAAACATTGCTGTTCCTTACTGTGAACTCTCTGAGAAGCTGGGACTACCTCCTATTCTGGTTTATGCAGACTGTGTCTTGGCAAACTGGAAGAAAAAGGACCCCAATGGGTATGCAAATTATGATTATCACGGGACTTAAGTAAACCTTCCTTTTAAATCAAGAGGCGATTAGTCATAGCCTTAATTTGTGCCATTTCAGGTATGTTGGGTTTGGTTTCTTAGACTGTTGTGTCCACCAGAACCAGTGCATTGTACATGCGTGGAACAGGTGTAGAATTGATAGACACTGAAATCACAAATGGTTGATTTCCAGTGTGATGAATGTTACCTGTGTAAATACCACTCCAAGCCAGGTATAGAATATTTATATCATCCTACAAAATTCCTTTAGGCACTTTTCTAATTTATTGCCATCAATCTCTTGGCCCAGGCCAACATATGATGATTTTATCTTATTAAAAATAAGTTGATTTTCTGTTACTGGTGTTCATGTAAATGAAATCATAGAACATAAATACTTTATATTTTGCTGGACATGTTTTTTGAAATTCTATGTATTTAAATTTTAAGTAGCCAATTGGAATTAAAGAAATCAACACAACTTCAGCAGTAGAGGCCGCAATTTCTGAGATTTCAGATTGGCCTGCTTAGAATCTCCACCTCTCTGAATCATGTGGTGATGGAAACCTGTGTAGTGAAGACACAAGTAAATCGTAGTGTCCCAGGACTCTGGAGATGTATCAGCACGGGGTATTCTGTACATGGAGATACTACAATTGAAAGGGCCTGACTCAGAAACTATTCTTATTAGTAACAACTAGTTTTGACTATCCATGTATGCTCCTTGCTTCTTGAATATTTAGTTGTTTTTTAAATTAAGTTCATAAAGTTCCTACTTTGTAAATATAAAAATCACAAAATCACATTATTATTATAATTATTATTAAATTATATCTTACTTTGGCTACACTGGTAATAGTAAATCTCATAACGATAACTCAAAACTGTTTGATCTGCCAATTTCCTCTTCTCTCTCTTTCAAATGACCCGTTGGTTCCTGGCTGCTTGCGTAGGCCCATGACTTATGAGTAAGTATTCCCTTTATATGTGAATTATTTGACATTCAGAGGGAATGTTACCCAAACAGAATTTTTAAATGATTAATCGAATTCACTCAAAAACTAATTCAAGTAATTGTTTAAAGAGCAAATAACTGCAGTCCTTGTCTATATCTATGTCTGCGATATGACCGTCTATTTGAGATTATAGCTATTATTACAAATTACCTGTTTGTATGTGTGTAATCGATATGCATAAACACATAATGAACACATACCTGGTCTCCATGATTTAATGATCTCTATGGCCAGAACTAGTTGCCAGAGGCAGTAAGTGACTGTGCACAGACAGACTCCTTTTGATCTATTCTGTCTTCTGGTTTTTATCTGTGTGCTCCTTAAACGGAAGTAAAGAGCTAGGGAAACAAAGGTAATTATCACAAGTATGAGCCTGGCTTCAGAATTCCTGGGTGGTGAAAACGGTTAACACATTGGGTTGTTAACTGAAATGCTGGAGGTCTGAGTGCACTCAGAGGAATTTCAATAGAAAGGTTTGGAGATCTACCAAAAAAATCAGCCTTTTGAAACCATGGCTGGAGCAAAGTTTGACCGATACACAGGGGATCACCATAAGCCAGAATCATCTTGACAACTAGGAAAGCCTGCCTTCCTGAAGCTAGAATAGTGACAGGCAAAGCAGTATACAGAAATTAGGTCAATTGATAAAGAGAAGGAATAAGAAGATAAAGTATGTCGTTCAAGCTGAGCCCTGAAGAATGAATGGGATGTTGTTAGACGCTGTGAGTGGAGTGCCTCGCATAGAAATCCCATGTGACAGAGTAGGACAGTCCCATGTAGTTTCCTTGGCTGTAATCTTTAAGGATAGAGGGTCAGGTCATTTGCCCACAGAAATGTCGGGGGGATTTGAGTCTTAACCTTTTAGGTTAGCAGCTGAGAGCTTTGCCATTGTGCTACTAAGGGATTAGCGAGGATGAAGAAAGAGTTGTAGACTGTTTGGGGCAGAGGAAAGAGCAAATGTGAAAATTGGGAAGGGACAAATAATTCAGTCCACTATCAGAACTCAAGGACAGCTAGTGTAGCTGATACATAGTGGATGATGAAAAGAGACAGGTTTACCCAAAAAATACCATGCAGGACTTTGTTGCCTACGATAAGGATTTCAAACAGTATCTTATAATAAATGGAAAGCTATGGAAGGATTTTCGACGGCACTTGGCTTGGCATGGAAGGATTTTAAACAAAAGATTGAGATCATCAGTTCCACTTTACAGATGAGAACACTGAGACAGAGAGATGAAGTAACTTTTTCAAGGTCACACGTAGCAGGTAAACTGGAGACATAACTTGGCTTGAATTTAACAACCACAAAACTCATAGACATACACATACTGAAGTCATGTTTGTAGCCACTCCAAGATAGCAATAGAGCAGAAAAATATAGCTGACGCAGTTATTTCTATTTGCCTATCAGTTTCTTTATAAAGTGGATAATATCTAGAATCCTTAAGAAAATGTAACAGTTCTGTAGATAAACATACTTAGTTACAGAAAATGACTACTTCTTAACACTAGAACTCCTGAATGCCTTTGTAAACTGACTGTGTGTGTATCTTATTCAGTACATATACATATTTATGCATGTGAAAAATAGAGTAACAGGCTATTGGGAACAAAGATAGTCTTCAGCATCACAAAAGTGAAATTTCAAGCCCCAGCTTAACTTGCTAGTTCTTATGTGATCTTAGACAACCTGCCAACATAACCAAGTCTTCATATTCCCAACTACATCATGGGAATAGCAAAGCTGGGCATACCCATGTCATAAAATAATTTCAATAGCAAAATAAGTTAAAAAAAAAAAAAGGCATGAAAACTATAGGGCACTCTACATTTACAGAACTATTTTCGTGTAATTTACTGCTTTCTTTGATGAACTTTCTTAGGAACCTGGAAATTCTGTTCTCATTTCCTGGTGGGGACTGTGGCAAAGGCTTCTTCCTGGTGTCCCTGCTTGTTGAGTTGGCAGCTGCTTCTGCAATCAAAGTACGTCCATTCACACAGGACAGTTTCTCTATCTTCATCAACATCAGCAAAATGATTATTTAGTAACTGAAATCTATTAAACATGAATTATATTTATTTTGACTTACGCAGCATTTGATAATTTAATTTGGGGTAGGTAATCATCTGATAGAGATATCCATCCTCTTCATTTTTTGTGTATCATTTTCACTATAAAATATAGGTACCAAATGTATAGAGATATAGAATAAAATTTGAAAGTATGATAAGAAAGGAATATTTTCAACACAATCTGGCATTGGAATTGTAACTGAGCCAAGCCAATAAACACAATGTGATGTAAATCCAGTGGTTTTATCTATTAGAAATAAGTAACTCACTGACATTGAGTCAATTCTGACTCAATGCAATCCTACAGACACTTTTGAGCTCCATTGGGTTTCCAAGGGGTGGCTGGTAGATCGAACTGCTGACCTTCTGATTAGCAGCTAAGTTCTTAACTACTGCCTCATCAGAGCTCTGCCTGCGATGCAAATAGGCAAATAGAACTGAATAAAGACAAACCCAAGCTTATATTAAAAAAAGGACGTTAACCTACCCAAGAAAAAAGTAGAAGACTCCATAGTTACTTTAGGAATCAAGGTTTGGAAATTATTTGTTTGACTCCAATATTTAATTCAAGGAGATCCTAAGTGTTTGCCTCTTTTTCTGCCCTGCTTAAGGAAATCCCCGTAATATTTAACGCAATAGAACATCAGAACCTGGATGATTTAAAACAGGCACTGAGGGAGATAACTTCTCGCCTGGCCGAAGCCCGCACAGTGTTTGAAAAAATGCATGGTAAGTATTCTATGCGGTACAATATTCTAGCCTGGTGATGAAATGTTTTGATTATCTGTAGAGCTGTGGAGGCAAAGGAGGCAAAAGCAACATTCATTAAGTGTGTTTTCACTCACGTATATTTTTCTCTCAATCTGTGCTCTTTGTATGTATTCCAACTAATACTCCTTGTACTTGAACTGCTAACTTTTGGTTAGCAGATGGTGCTCTTAGGTGCTACGCCACAAGGGTTTCTTTCTGTGTATTAAATGTTATTATTGTTGTTTCATGGACAAGAGAATCTAAATCCAGAGAGATACATAAATGACCTAAGGTTACATAGATATCAAACAGGATACTTGCCAAACGAGCTGGCTGTTCTAAGTTCTGAAAAACGTAGCTGCTGCTTGATAGATATGTTCTGTTGAGTCTTCTTTTTCACAAGCTAACGAAGAAACAACATGGAAAAGCCACCGAGCTCCAAAGTAGTTGCAAAATTAACCCAAACACACACACGCATACACAAATGGAGTATGCAAAAGAAAAGTTTTCCTACTTCACAGCCTTAAACACTTTGTGACTATTGCAAGGCTTTGACTTGTTGCTGATTACTCCTTGGCAATGAGAGAGTCTTCTGAATCACAAGGGTCAGCAAAATTTTGAGAGGAGGACTTGGTGATGTGATTCATAGAGTTGCTGCTTTGTGTGCGTGCGTGTGTGTGTGTCCGTGTTTAATTTCTTTCTTTACATAACCAGCTCAGCTCTCATGTCATTAATTATATAAAGTCATCCTAAAGAAATGTTGACAGTTCAAACTGTTTGGTCTCCTGATAGTCAGTAAGCCTAGCCTCCTAGTTAACTGTCTGGGTACCAGTCCTAGGTAAATACTGTTCAGTGGAGATGGACAGTGGCAGGCTTGCCTACAGGGCCTTTGTTCTGTAAAGACTAACCCAACATCTTTCCAGTAGCCTGGACAGAAATCCCCTAGCAGTTATTTATAGCATCTTGTTTCCTCACTGTATCTTCAGCTAAACACACTCCATCTTTTTTCAGATCATGTGAACCCAAGTGAGTTCTTCAATGTTCTTCGTATATACTTGTCTGGGTGAGTAGTCTTAAGCTTAAACTTGTTTTTTCATGAACAGTTAAAGAATACACCAAATTCCCAGTGATGGTCCTCATAGGCATCAAATTGAGTCATTTTTCTCCTCATTTTAAAATAGATACTTAGGAAAAGAATAATCCCTCTGCTATTACTTGCCTGGGGATCCGGTGGAGGGAGATGGGAAAGTGGGTCATTTTAAAGACAGTGAAGTGAGTTTTGATAAAGCAAAATTAAAGTTCCATTCTTACAATGCTGATGCTCACTGTGCTCAGAATTATATTACTATTTAGTAGCTAGCCTACTAATCAAAGACTGGTAGTTTGAACCCACCCAGAGGTACCTAGGAAGAAAGGCCTGGTGATATTCTTCCAAAAGGTCAGAGCCGTGAAAAATCTATAGAGTAATTCTAATCTGTAACACATGCATTTGTTGTAAGATGAATTGACTCAATGGCAACTTTTTCCATCTGGCTTCCCTACTTGCATAAATTATCCTTATTCATGATAGTAATCAGAAAGAAAGAGTGTGAAAGAAGAATCAGGGAATCTCTAGCCCATGTCACCTTCTCTTCATCCCCTTTTGTAAGATTTTTATATCAGAATATTGACAATTATTTCAAATACTTATTGCTTTTCTCCTTGCTCTCCTAGCTGGAAAGGTAACCCCAAGTTGCCAGAGGGCCTGGTATATGAAGGCGTTGGGGACAACACCCCCAAGCAGTTTGCAGGGGGCAGTGCAGCCCAAAGCAGCATCTTTCAGTGCTTTGATGTCCTGCTGGGCATTGATCACAAAACTGGCAAAGGTGAGTGGGTGGTGACAAATGAGAAAGCATTTCATATTAACTATAGTAGCATCTTAATATTTAAGAACTGCCTTCCCACTGGTACATCATATGAGCTTATCTGAGTCTTTCAGATATTCCACTTCATAGATTAAGCAGACACTTAAAGAAGGTTAGTTTCTGATTCCCTGTTAACCAGCAGCAAAGTACAGATTTGACTCCAAGTTCATCACACTGTCAATTGCAGCACTTGAACCTGTAGTTTAAGGCACAGCTGACTGTGGTAAAGCCCAGATTATGGGGGCTGGAGATGTTAAGTTCAGATGTGGTCAGAAGCAGACTCAGAAAGACACCTGAGCATGAGGCACAACCAGGTTGAAGTTGGAGAGGTAGGGAGACCTTGGAGGAAGGCACTGTTCATTTTAAAATAGGCCACATTCATTATACTCTTTCTGGGGACTTTGAAAGGGGAGTGGAAGACACTCCAGGAAGAGCTTCTTTCTACTTTTCTCTGTTTCTTGGAATTCTGCTTAACTGTCAATGGTGAAAACATTCAGCTGGAGAAAAGAGGCTTTTGACTTACCTTAGTCATTAATTTAAACATGATCCTTTAGATGCTCCTAGAATTAGTGTCATGATCTGTCGAGTGTAGATTATACATACATTAAGCAAAACTTTTGTTGTGAGAGAACGAGTTGAGCTAATATGGTTTTCAGGACTGAAAATATTTCACAGCAGTCACCCTTGTTAGTATCAGGGACTGGTCACTGTTTAGCCTTCATGTAAAGTATTTGTAACCTCAGTGCCTCCTGCCATGGTTTGGTCCATCATGTCTACTTATTCTGATCACTTCCTGATCTTTTATCCTGATGTGGGAATGCTTTGACTTCCCACGGGGTTGTTGGGTGGTAGAAACAGTTTAGGACTGGGCTACTAACAAATAGTTGGCAGTTTGAACCCACCCAGAGGTGCACTGGAATAAAGCCTTGATGACAAGCTTCCAAGAGGACACAGGCATGGAAAACTCATGTTGCAGTTCTAATCCGAAACACACAGGTTCACCATCAGCTGAACAGACTCAATGGCCTCAGCACTGTCTCAACTTTCTTTTTCTCTTTAGAGGCAGCTATGGCGTTCCTGCAGGAAATGAGGCAATATATGCCACCCCCTCACAGGGATTTTCTTCAGTCACTGAAGGAATGCCCGTCACTGCGCGACTTTGTTGTTTCAAGGGATGACCAGGAGCTGCGAGTCCTCTATAATGAGTGTGTGAACGCTATGATTTCACTGAGGAAGTATCACTTGACAATAGTAAATAAATACATCATAAATCCTGCGAAAAGGAAACACATGGAAAACCAAGCATTGGAAAATTCATCAAAAACAGAAAACAAAGGAACTGGAGGCACTGATGTCATGAGTTTCCTAATGAGTGTAAAACATACTACTGAGCAATCCCTTGTGAAGCACAAATGTAACCCAAGCGGGGATACATCGTACCATTAAAAGACCACCATATACAGTCCTGGCACTGCTCATTACGACAGAACTGTTAGTTAACAATCAACTGTAATGTATAAGTGGCCCATGAACACATTTCCAAATGAAACCGCTTCTGTTAGTTGTACGTTGTCTGTCTGAAAATAGCCAGAGAAAATTAGACTATTTAAAAAAGTAGCAATAGCATTAGAGATACGATTATGGTGCACTGATTAGTATGCAATGATGAAACGCAACAAATAAAATGTGATATAAGCTATAACAAAATATGTAAAGCTTGCTTTATGCTTGACTAAAATTAAATATGTCTCTGGATGACAATTACTCCATACTGCCACACCTTCAGACTTCTCTGCTTCCTGCTGCTAGTGTTGGCTGATAGACTCCTGTACTTTCCCTCTGGAATGTCACCCATTTAATGCTCTGTATTGCCCTTAGATGATTAGTTTCCGGATACCAGGGGCTCTCGGTGTCTTCCAGCACATCTGTGCATCCTCAGTACTGAGGATATAGCAGATGTCGTTGTTATTAGGCATCTTCGAGCTAGTCCCGATTCACAGCCACCCTGTATGCAACCAAATGACATGCTGTCCAGGCCTGCACTGTCCTCACAATCGTTGTTAGGTCGGATCCCACTGTTGCAGCCACCGTTGTCAATCCATCACATAGAGGGTCTTCCCCTTTTTTATGACCCTCACCTTTGTGAAGCATAATGTTCTTCTCCAAGGACTACTCCCTACTGACATAACATGTCCACATTGCAAGAAATGATGTCTCCCTGTCATTGTTTCTAAGGAGCATTCTGACTATGCTTCTTGCAAGATAGATTCGTTGTTCTGACAGTCCATGGCATATAATATTCTTCATCAACACACTAATTCGGAGACACCTACACTTCTTGTGTCCTCCTGATTCATTGTACAACTTTTGCATGCATATTAGGCGATTGAACACACTATAACTTGAGTGAGGCACATCGTAGTCCTCAAAGTGACACCTTTTCACATTAACACTTTAAAGAGGTTTTTTTGTTTGTTTGTTTTTGTTTTTCTCACTAAGTTTGCCCAATGCAGTATGTCCTTTGAATTCTTGACTGGGCACTTATTGTGGATCCAAGGGAAATGAAATAATTGACAATGTCACTGGTTTCTCAGTTTCTTATAATGTTGCTTATTAGCTTAGTGCGGCTATTTGCTTTCTTTATGTGAGATGTAATCCATCCTGTGAGACGTAATACATCCTGAAGGGTGTGGCCTTTGATCTTCACTCATCAGTGTTTCAAGTTCTCTTCCCTTTCAGCAAGCAAGGTTGTGTTATCTACATATTGTAGGTTATTAACGAGTCTTCCTCCAGTCCTGATGCCCCATTCTTCTTCATGTAGCCCAGCTTCTCAGATTATTTGCTCAGCATGTGGACTATAAGTACGATGAAAGGACGCAGTGCTGACACACATCTTCCTTGAGTTTAAACCACACAACATCCTCTTGTTTCATTCAAACTCCTGCCTCTTTGTCTAAGTACAGGCTCTTCCTGAGCACTATTAGTTGTTCTGGAATTCCTATTCTTTTCAGTGTTACCTGCTGTGATTTCATATGATTTACATTGTCAAAAGCATTTGCACAAGTCACTAAAACCTTTCTTGTATTGTCTGCTTTCAGTCGTGATCCATCTAACTTGAGCAATGATATCCCGCATTCCAGGTTCTCTTCTGAATCCAGATAACAATTTCTAAGAGTTGCCTATTGATGTACTACTCCACCTGCTTTTGAGTGATTTTCAGCAGAATTCTACTAGTCTATGATACTGCTCAGTAATTTCTGCATTTTGTTGAATTACTTTTCTTTGGAATGGGTCCAGGTATAGGTCTCTTTCAGTCTGTTGACTGGGTAGCTCTCTTCCAAATTTCTTGGCATAGAAGAATGAGCACTTCCAGTGCTGCACCTGCTTGTTGAAGCATCTCAGTTGGTATTCTGTTCCTGGAATCTTGTTTTTGCCAGTGCCTTCAGTGTAGCTTGGGACTCTTCCTTCAGTACCCTAGCTTCCTGACCATATGCTATCTCCCGAAGTGTTTGAACAGCAACCAATCCTTTTTACTATAGCAAGTGACTTTGTCTATTCCTTCTATCTTCTTTTGATGCTTTCTACATCATTTAGTATTTTCCCTGTAGAATCCTTTAACATTGCAACATGAGGGTTGAGTTTTTTCCTTCAGTTTTGTCCATGCATTGTTTCCTTTTGGTTTTCTATATCCGGGTCTTTACACATTTCATTGTAGTACTTGACTTTGTCTTCTCAAGTTGTCCTTTGAAATTTTTGGTTTAGCTCTTTTGCTTCATCATTTTTTCCTTTAGCTTTAGCTACTCTGTTCAAGAACAACTTTCAGAATCTCTTCCAGCTTCCATTTTGGCCTTTTTTTCCCTTTGTCTTTTTAATGACCTCTTTCTTCATGTATGAAGTCCTTGATATGATTTATAACTTATCTGGTCCTTGGTCATTAGCATTCAATGTATCAAATCTATTCTTGAGATGATCTCCAAATTCAGGTAGGATATACTCAAGGTCACATTTTGGCTGTCATGGATACTTAGCAAATATTTGTTGAATGAATACATAAAAGAAGGAGTGAATGTCGGAATAAAGTAAGCTATCTAGGAGAGAACACCTTTAAAATACCATTTTTTATGGGAGTTCAGGGCTATCAGGCATTTATACTCTGGCCTGAATTTGTTTAATACTGGAACCCTACAACGTTAGGCTGCTTAGGAACTTAAACACAGTCTGAGTCAAACTCTTCATCTGAAAGAAGACAAAGTTTACATTAGGAAGTATGGAGTAACTCACTTAGAGTCATGTGACTAGTCAGTTACATGTGGGAGGAGAAGTTAAGTTTTTTTGTGTGTGACAATTCTCAGCTGTTTTCACTCTACTTAAAATACATCAAGTAAGCAGGGAGGGGAACTGCAGAAGGTATGGGAGAAGAAATAAGATGACTTAGAAGGATCTTAGGAGGAAGTACATAACCACTCAGAAGTCCAATATGTTATCATAAGACAGAAATTCAAATCAGCACACCCCAAGTAAGACTGAGGAAGTAAATCTCATTTTCTATTTCTGAAGAGAAACTTCTTAAAGCTGTTCTAACATTGTTTCTCAAATATACTTTGACCCCATGAAATCTAATAGCAAGACTTTATTTGATTCCCTAGAAAATACACCAAACAGCAGTAATGATGGCTTTTAGGTAATAAGACATATTTTCTTCTTATTCTTCTGCCAGTGTTTGTGCAATGAGTTCAAATAGTTTTATAATGGAAATAAAAAGTTTGTGCAGACATACACTGATGCTGAACACCTACACGTGTGTGCTTCTGAGCACTCACGTGTGTAATTCTTAAGGGCTGACTGGAAACACTGTCATGTGTTTAAAGCTGGATGTGATACAAAGAGCGCTAAACCTAGGTGAGGAAGTGAAGACATGGGATCCATTTCTGACATTTACCAGCTTTGTGACTTCAGGCAAGTCAGCATAATAATAATTGTTGGCTGGTTACCTTGTTCAGAGGTTACACTTAAGATTGACTGAAATGTAAATGCTAAATCTCTAACTAGTTGTCATGGAGTTGATTCCAAGCTCTGGTAACTCCTTGCGTGTCAGAGTATAACTTCCTCTATAGACTTTTCAGTT
The DNA here is from genome assembly GCA_028571685.1 of Heterohyrax brucei. Lineage (NCBI taxonomy): Eukaryota > Metazoa > Chordata > Mammalia > Hyracoidea > Procaviidae > Heterohyrax > Heterohyrax brucei. Next base: position 64,303,587 of record CM053160.1, on the reverse strand, counting down.
CCTGATGTTTTGGAAGTAGAGCATCAGGCATTTCTTCCAGTGTACCCAAGTACCTTACTAGTTTCCACCACCCAGGAACTCCTGGTGTAGACAGCAACAAGAGAGTTGGTAGGGGTAAGAATACATTTTTTTTTGTCCCAGTTACTGCTTTGTGGTTTGAAAATCAGCTGGGTTCCCCACCCCCGCCTCTAGAATGAGAGGTCAGAGTCTTCTCTGTAACCATACAAGATGCTCTGGAGATCTTTTGTAGCTGAGCCTTTGCCCTGGGAGCTGCAGCCCAGGGAGCCAAGCCTATAGGGAACAGAGACCAGAACCAGCAAATAAGGGTACCACTGTCAGGGAGATTTGGTTGGGTATTTTTTTATTGTGTTAAAAAATATGTAACACAAAGTTTGCCTTTCTAAGTCATTTTCAAGTAGACAGTTCTGTAGGGTGTCCATAAGTTTGAGTTCATTCATACATGTTTAGATGTTACAAGCAAACAGGTAGATAAGAAAATTGGAATGGCACCAAACAAAAAAACCCATTGAGTTGTCACTGAGTCGATTCCAACTTATAGCAACCCTATAGGACAGAGTAGAAGTGTACCATAAGATTTCCAGGGAGTGACTGGTGGATTTGAACTCCTGATCTTTTGGTTAGCAGCTGAGCTCTTAACCACTGTGCCACCAGAGTTCCTGAAATGGTACAGAGTCCAAAATGGGATGAGAATGCATTGCCAATTGAAACAGACTTCTAATTAGAGTTTTATAACTAATTGGAAGATACCATTATATGTACCTGGTATCAGAAATGTGTCATAATGAAGGAAACAAAAAGATGTCTAAAAGACATATATAAACTCTACTTAGAAAATGAAACTTCACATTTCATGCTCTGGCTTATCACAAGAATGTTGTATTTTCAGTATCATGGTGCCTTGCATTGGAAGCTCACTTTCTAACCTCTTATGTGTCCATAATGTGGACATTGAGATGGTCAATTTTGATTCAACTGAAAATTCCATATAAAAAGCACATACTCAACGGAATCCAAAACTTCTCGGGCTACTGAGATTGGATGGACACCTAAAATGTTTCCTGGAAGTTATCTTTGAGCCAGTCAATATTTTAGACAAATTAGTAAAGTATATTTGCCTGGAGCATTGTACTCTCTCAAATTTTTATTTGCATGGGACCAAACAACATCTGGAGAGGTTAGATGAGAAGCTTGAGGGATAGTTGACTTTACGATAATGATGGTGGAATAATCTGAAAAATAATGGCAAGAATAGTTATACAAGAACGTAGATGATGACACTGAATTTTACACACGAATTTGTTAAAATGGTATAGATTTTCCCTAGGTATTTTCACAAAAATTTAAATTAAATTAGAAAATAAAAAGCAGCATGCTTTACATAGAACTCCTAATTGCATTTACCTTAGAAAATTGCAACTCAACATGCAAATTACTTTAAACCTAATGTTTAGTAGAAACCTTGGTGGTGCAGTGTATCAAGTGCTACTTCTGCTAACCAAAAGGTCGGCAGTTCAAATCTTCCAGGCACTCCTTGGGAACTCTGTGGCGCAGTTCTACTCTGACCTATAGGGTCACTGAGTTACAATCAACTTGATGGCAGTGCGTCTAACGTTTAGTCCTTTTGATGAATGTTTTATACGCTATTTATTGGAAGGCCGCCCTTTGACATTTCCACCTTCAATAATACATTACACAAAATCGTCATCAGCATTAGCCCTGATACAGATTTCTAGAAACATCCAAATTTGCAAGACAATTCAAGAAATCCATGACATGTGAAGAAACTAAAAAGAGCTCTGATAATGCACGTTTTGTGAAACAGCTGAACATCATTAATTAGATACACTTCCCAGTAAACCTGAAATAATTCAACAAACATCTTTTTGAACAAAGCAAGACCAGGCCCATGGAGCTACCACTGGTTATCAAAACATAGATTTTGAAACATTATATTTCTTACAGCTGTTCACAGGTTAAGATCAACCAGATCAAATATCAAAAGGGAAGTGGTGAACATATTTCATTCAAAAGAGGTGTATGTTAACTTCTGAAGGAACATGAATTCAAAAACACGTGAAAGTAGTTCTTCAAGTATCTAGTGATGGAAATATGATGGAAGAGCTTTTCATTTTGATAAACAATGTCAAGTACAATTTCTACAATTTACTTGAGAAGTACTGGAAGAAATATGAATATGCTTCCTGATTTGTTCAGGTTATATGATGTAAGTATTCAAAGGCATCTATTTTACAGTGTACACTAAATGCATTTTAATGGAGAATTTCCCAAGGGCTAAATTTTGGATTTGGATTTATGATAATACTAAGATATCAAAAACAGAAGATTTAATTCAGGTGATTAAAAAGACAGAGACATCTTACACTTCCAAAGAAGAAAGACAATAGCTAGAAAAAGGGAATAGAAAAATGGATCCATGCTAACGAGAATCATCATAGTTGTTTGACACTGGAATCCATAATTATGGAAGAGTATAAAACTGGAAGTGTTCCCTTTTTTCTAATAATTGTATAAAGAAAACCTGGTAATATTAATTCACGTAAATCCTTATTACTTCATGCTTTTATGGATCCAAACTTCTTAACTAAAGATATGATATCTTTTAATAGAATATCCGTGAGTAGTACCATTTCTTTAAGACAGGTGTTAAGTGCCATGCAATTTGTTTCAATTCATAGCTGCTTGGTACACAACAAAGCGAAGCACTGCCCAGTCCTATGCCATTCTCAGACCCATTGCTAAGTTTAAGTCCATTGTTACAGTCACTGCATCAGCCTCCTTGAGGGTCTTCTTTTCCACTAATTCTTTACCCAGTATAATGTCCTTGTCCAGGACCTGGTACATTCTGATAACATCCTCAAAGTAGGAAAGAAGAGCCTTGCCACCCTCACTTCTATTAAGCATTCTGGCTATACCTCTTCCAAGACAGATTTGTTTGATCTTCTGATAGTCCACGGCACGTTCAGTGTTGACCAACATCATAATTTAAAGGCATCATTCTTAATTTTATTCACTGTCCAGCTTTTGCATCCTTACAAGGTAATTGAAAGTGCTATGGCTTAGATCATTCATACATTAGTCTTCAAAAAATAAAAACAAAAATGGAAATGGAAAAAAGTGATATTTTTGCTGTATGAAACACTTTAAAGAGGGTGTTTTTTTGGGCAGCTAATTTGTCCAGTGCAATACATCCTTTAATTTTTTTTGGCTGATACTTTCACAGGTATTGATTGTGAATACAAGTAAAATGAAAACTGTCAAGTTTAGCCTTTGCTTACCATAATGTTAGGCTAATTGGTCCAGTTGTGAGGATTCTTGTCTTCTCGAAGTAGAGGTATAATCTGTACTGAAGGCCGTGTTCTCTGAGCTTCATCAGTAAGTGCTGCTAGTCCTCCTTAGTTTCAGTAAGCAAGGTTGTGTAAACTGTAATATGGTAGGCTGTTAATGAGTCTTCCTTTAATCTTGATGCTCCATTCTTCTTCATATAGTCCAGATTCTTGGGTTATTTGCACACATACAGATTGAATAAACATGGTGAAAGAATACAACCCTAACACATACCTTTCCAGACTTCGATCCACACTCTATCCTTCATTCTGTTTGAATTACTGCTTCTTGGTGGAGTACAGGTTCTTCCTGAGGACAGTTAAGTATTCTGGAATTCCCATTCCCTGTAATTTTATCCATAATTTGTAATGGTCCACAAAGTTGAATGCCTTTACATAATCAGTAAACCACAGGTAAACGTCTTTTTGGTATTCTTTGCTTTCATCCAACGTCCATCTAACATCGGTAATGATATATCCTTTTGTGAATCCAGCCTAAATTTCTAGCAACTCCCTCTAGATGTACCACTGCAATTGCTTTTGAATGATCTTCAGCAAAGTTTTGCTTTTGTGTGACATTAATGATGTTGTCTGACAATTTCCACATTTTTTTGGAGGCCTTTCTTTGTAACAGAGACAAATGTGGATCTGTTCCAGTTGGTTGGCCAACTAGCTGGCTTCCAAATATCTCAGCATAGCTGAGTGAGTACTTCTAGCTCTGCACCAAAACAATTACTAATATTTATTATTTCAATTGTTATCAACGATCTGGCCTCACAGCTATAACTTTTGGACTAACACCAGGTCTAGTAGGCTAAAAGCTTATTTTCCAAAATCAGTCAGCACAGCTCTTAAAACCTGTTCCTCTGTAAAATGTTGATTGGACTGCACAATCAACTAGTATATCTGTATAGATTCACTTTAATGATGAATCCCAGATAGTCACATAAGCAGATGTGTCTTCTACCAGCTATATGTCACTGAAAGGTTAAATGGGTGGTTTTGGAGAAAATGAAAAATCATCAGTATGAGGACTGTCAACTAAGTCTACAAACTCATCGCAGAAAAAGTGCTATCTACCTTATTGCTGAATATCACTGCATGGTCATCTCCAAAGTAACTCCCTTGGGAAGTTACATACAAAGCCAGCACCTAGTCCACCCTTCAAAGCAATTTTGAAACTCTTTTTCTGGAATGGCCATCAGACCTGTCACATTACCCTTGCTGTCCTGAATGTCATCAAAATATATTCCTTTCAGTATTTTATCTTCAGATAAAGATAAAAGTCATTAGAGGCCAGATCAGATAAGTAGGAAGAGTATTCCAATATAGTTATTTGTTTACTGGCTAAAAACTCCCTTACAGACAACTATACAGTTAAGTTTGCTAACTTGTCACCATGCTGTCATGCTCAGTGGCCAATCCAGAAAGAGTTCCAAATTTGCTTTGAAGAGTGGACTAGTCACTGGCATCAGTGCATAGCTTCCCATGGGGAGTAGTTCAAAGGTAACCATAGTGATATTCAGCAATGGCATATGTAGAATTTAGAACAACTAAGTTTGTGGTCTTAATTGTCAGACCTCATATTCATCACACAGAAGTTATAGTGTCTTTCATCATTCTGATGTTACCAGTTAGAACTTTTGTTTTCATTGATTGAGACTGATGGACACACTGGCTGCAACAATGGGCTTAAGCATAAAAACAATTGTGGACATGGTACAAGACCGGGCAGTGTTTCATTCTGTTGTGCAGTGGGTTGCTATGGGTCAGCATCAACTCAATGGTACCCAACAGTAACAACAACAACATTTCATTTTGTTATACAATTTCAATAAATAATTTTTTGTTGGTTCTCAAAATCGAGTGACTTTTTTTTTCATTTTGTACAACACTTTATTTCAGAAACCCATTCCTCAAAAATACTTTCAATCCATACCAGTGTCTGTATTCTAATGAGAAAAAAAAATCACAAGAAAACTTTAAATGAAGTTTGATACCTTAGGCATTAGTGAGCTGAAATGAACTGGTATTGATCATTTCGAATCAGACAAGCGTATGGTCTACTATGCTAGAAATGATAAATTAAAAGAGGAATAACATCATGTCCATCACAAAGAAACACTATCGGTGATAGAATAATATCAACATGCCTACAACGAAGACCAGTTCCTATGGCTATTATTCGGACTTATACACCAACCACTGAGGCCAAAGATAAAGAAACTAAAGATCTTTACCCAATTTCTGCAGTCTGAAATTGATCAAACATGCAGTCAAGATGCATTGACAATTACTGGTGATTGGAAAGTGAAAGTCAGAAAACAAGTCAGGATCTATAGTTGGAAAACACGACCTTATTGATAAAAATGGCCCTGGGAATTACATAATAGAGTTTCAGAAGACCACAACTTATTCATGGTAAATACCTTTCTTTCTTTTTTTTTTTTAAACAATGTAGACTGCAACTTTGTACATGGACCCCACCAGGTAGAAAGCACAGGAATCAGATAGCCCACATCTGTGGAAAGAGAAGATTGAAAAGCTCAGTATCATCAGTCAAAACAAGACCAGGGGCAGACTATGAAACAGACCATCAATTAATTGCTTATATGAAAGTTCATGTTGAAGCTGAAGAAAATTAGAACAAGGCCATGAGAGCCCAAAGAAGACCTTGAGTGTATACTGTGTGAATCTGGAGACAGCTACCTGGCAAGTCAACCAGAAAAAAAAAATCCACATTTGTGCCCATCTCACAGAAAAGTGATCTAATAGTTTTTCTAAACTGCCGACTGATATCATTAACATCACTCACAAGTAAAACTTTGCTGAATACAATTACAAAATGGTTGCAGCAGTACATCAACAGAGAACTGCCAGAAATTCAACCTGAATTCAGAAAAGGATATGAAATGGTAGATACCTTTGCTGATGTTAGATGGATTTTGGATAAAAGCAGAGAATACCAGAAAGATATTTACCTGTGTTTTATTGTCTGTGTGAAGGCATTCAACTGTGTGGATCATAATACTTACACATAACATTGTAGAGAATGGCAATTCCAGAACACTTACTTGTGCCCGTGTGGAACACGGATGCAGACCATGAGGCAGACAGTCAAGCACACATTAGGCTACTGCATGTTTTATAATCAAGATGGGTGTGCATCAAGTTATATCCTTTCACCATACCTATTCAATCTGTATGCGGAGCAAGTAATCCGAGAAGCTGGACTACTTGAAGGAGAGCATAGTCAGGATTGGTGGAAGATTCATTAACAACCTGCCCTATGCAGGTGACACAACTTTCCTTGCTGAATGTGAGGAGGATTAGAAGCACTTATTGACGAAAGGTCAAAGACTATGGTTTTCAGTATAGATTACTCCTCAGCATAAAGAAAGGAGAAATCCTCACAAACAGAGAAAAGTTTGAAACTGTTGTTTTCATTTCACTTGGATCCACAATCAGAACTTATGAATGCAACAGTCAAAATATCAGAGGATGTGTTACAATGGGAAAATCTGCTGCAAAAGGCCTCTTTAAGGTGTTAAAAGTAATGATATCACTGTGAGGACTAAGGTCTACCTGACCTGATCCTTGATATTTTCAATAGCCTAACATACATGCTAAAACTGGACAATAAATAAGAAAGACCAAAGAAGAATTCAAACATTGGAATTACAGTGTTGGCAAAGAATATTGAATGTCCCATGGACTGCCAAAAGAATAAGTGTATCTGTCTTACAAGACGTTCAGCCAGAGTGCTGCTTGGAAAAGAGGATGGCAAGACTTTGTCTCATGTATTTTGGACATGTTATCGAGACAGACCAGTCCTTGGAGAAGGACATCATGCTTGGTAAGACAGAGGGCCAGTGAAAAAGAGGAAGACCCTCAACAAGATAGACTGACACAGTTGCCGAAATAATGGACTGAAATATATCAAAGACTGTGAGGGTGGCATCAGACTTGACAGTGCTGTGTTCTGTTATATGTAAGGTTGCTATGAGACAGCTAACAACAACAACCCTCCAAAGACAGTCAGAGCCTCAAAATCCCTGGGAAGAGCTCCAGTGATCATGCTAACACAACCACCCCCCACGTAGTCATTCCAATTTATAATAACTATTCTAGGGGCAGAGTAAAGACGGCAGAATAAACGCATGTCTCCCTAAATCCCTCTGGAAACCAAGGCCTGAGCTGATAATTAAATGTAGCCTTCCGGACACCTAGTGAACCATAGGGTGTGGCATAATGCTGTCTATTTGGTCTACTTAACACTGAGCTGGAAATTTCTTCTCTTTCACCAGCCTGCCCTTGCTGAGTGCTGGCTCCTGCAGACTGAAGGTAAATTGCCATTTTAACTTTTTTTCCTCTATCTTAGCTAGTGGAAGGGTCTCAGGTTTCACTGGCAGCAAGGCTCAGATGCACTGCTGATGACACCAGCGAGCAGAGTCGCCACATTTTGAGGCTCTGGCCTTGGAATCTGTGCAACTTGGTACCTCTGAGCTCTCTCTCTCTCTATCCTTCTCTCGGAATCTCAGAATCTCCGCCACTGAAAGGCCTTTTCTGATGCGAGCAGGGAGCTTGTACAGGACGCCATCTTGATTCACTGGGAGGTAGAGTTTCCTATGGAGGCCTAGCTGGACTTAATTCCTAGGCTGGGAGGCAGTGCCTGCCCAGTGAGTGCTTTTCTGGCAGTAAGGCAGTCTTTGATATAGAGGTGCTTACTTTGCCACCTGGGAAGAGGGACTTGCACACCTGAAAGCCTGACTAATTTTGGAAGCTGTCAGATGCCTTTTACCTTTCAATAGAGAAATAACTGTGGTGCATCCGGATGGCACCTCTTCCAGCCTTTACTGTCTCACATTATAGGGTCAGCTGATGTCTCTCCAGTGACTCTATAGATGGGCCTGTGTCTTTGCCAATTAGGAGGTGGAGCCTGCTAGCCCAGAGATTCCACGGAGCCCAGTCATTGGAGTACATAGAGGTGTCTGGTGATCAACTTCCTTTTCAGACTGAGTTTTAGATCCCGTTAAGGTACCACCGGAGAAACAAAACAACCTCCAGATGCTCAAGAAGCAACAAACTTTGGACTGGAACATTAGGAAGAATTCACCCATGGCTTCAGAAGGCCCCCAAAAGAAAGCACTAAAGAACTTCCTGGACAAAGAAGCCTTTCTGAAACTATCAGAGGGTGACTACAAAACAATTATATAGAGAGCTCTCCTAGACTTTATACAAAATGCAGCAGAGCAAAATGAAAATTAAGCAAGCTGTTCAATCTGATGGAACAGCAGTACTCCGAAATTCAACAGATCAATAACAAAATCAAAGAGATAGAAAATTCAGTTCAAAGGCAAGAAAGCAGAATTGAGCAAATGGAAAATAGAGACAGAGTAACAGGTTGGATCTGTCTATGTGTTGCTTACAAGAAACACGCCTTAGACTCAAAGATAAGAACAAACTGAAATTCAAAGGATGGAAAAATATATATCAAGCTAACAAGATGTCAAGAAGACCAGGAGTGGCAAATATTAACCTCAGATAAAATAGATTTTAAAGTAAAATCCACCACTGTGGAAAAGGATGGTCACTATTTATTGCTTAAAGGTTCAATACATAAGGAGGATATAACAAAACTAAATACTTTTGCACCCAGTATCACAGCATCTAAATACATCAAACAAACTCTGACAACATTGAAAGATGAGATAGATCACTCCACAGTAATAGTAGACTTCATTACACTTTTAGTAATGGACAGATCCTCCAGAAAAGAAGCTCAGTAAAGATACAGAACATCTGATTATGACAATCAACTAAATAGACCTCACAGACATATACAGAACTCTCCACCCAACATCAGACAAGTACATCTTCTTTATTAATGCACATGGAATATTCTCCAGAATAGACTATGTATTACACCATAAAGCAAGTCTCAACAAAATCCAAACCATTGAATTATTGCACAGCATCTTCTCAGACCATAAAGCTGTAACAGTTGAAATTAATAGCAGAAAAAACATTGGTAGAAATTTGAACTCTTGTAAACTGAACAATACCTTGCTCAAAAATCCATGGGTTATAGAAGAAATCAAGAAAGAAATTCATGGGATCAAATGAGAATGAAAACTCATCCTACCAGAATCTATAAGAAACAACAAAAGCAGTGCTCAGAAGTCAATTTACCTCTGTGAATGAAGGGCCCAAACAAAAGAATTAACCATACAGCTTGAACAAGTAGAAAGAGAACAACAAAAGAGTCTATCAGTCACCAGAAGAAAACAGAACTATTTCAACACAATGGAGTAAGGTTATGTAAAAGTAAAAGTAAACAGAGAATACAGGTGCATAAAACAGTAGCCCCTAATGAAGACCAGGGAACAGTAGAGGATTAATGGCGATCTTCAGGGAAAAAAATGGGATTGGAGGGACAGAGGGTTGGAAAGAACATGTGATAAGAGGAAGTCTCATTGGAAAAGCTAATATATGACCTGAGGTTTAAAGTATTAGCCATATTCTTTAAACCTCAGGACATATATTAGCTTTTCAATGAATCAGAATAGTACCAGTACACAATCAGAGGCCATTTGGCTTTAGATTGCATTTGTTATTGTCATTTGCACTTAAGTGGACTCCAACTAATGGTGATCTTACATATAACAGAACAAGAAGTTGACCTCCTAGTCTTGTGCTAGTCACCTTGTGACAGTGTACTGCTCCTTTTCACTCATTACTTCTGGTATCCTCTTTATGAACACCTGTCTGCTCCTCTCTACCCTCTCCTCTACCCTCTAGAAAGAAACCAGTAGGGCATATGTATAAAACCATAAAGTACACAGAGGACATGCTCACTCCGTATCCCCAAGTCTACTTCATTCTTTCTCTGAAGTGTTGACTTTCAGTACTGGTTTGAGGCTTGAGCTAGCAGCAAGTCTAGGGGCCATGTTCCCACAGGACTCTCCAAGCTAATAACTCCAGGCATAACTAGTCTATTTTTGTGAAAGTCTTCTGCACCCTGTTTTGGTAAGTGGCGTCTGGGGCTTCAAAAGTTACAGGCTGCCATTTGAGGTACACTAAATGGTTCCTACTCATCTGGAACAGATGATCACTGAGAACAACACAGATATGAGGAAAAAATATGCCAGGAGACAGAAGGACCCATGTGAATGGGGAATTGTATCAACACGGGACCAGAAGGACCAGATGGCACCCAGCCACCACCGAAGACAGCCATGATGGGGCACACAATATTGAGTCCCTGTGGGAACACGAGAAAAAGAGGGGTGCAGCTCAAGAACTCTACTAGAAGGCCACAACTGATGGTCTGACAGCCGGGGGGAGGGCCCCCTGGGAGCATGACCCCTAGACCTGCTGCTGTTGCTGTCTAGAAAACACTCCTGGGGTCAACTCTTCAGACAAAGATGGACTGCACTTGGGGACACAATGTGATCATATGGTGTGTGTACTTTATGGTTCTGTGCATTTACAGGATGTTGTCCTACTGGGTTCTTTCTAGATGGGAATGGAGAGAGTGGAGAGGAGGGAACAGGAGATTAAGAGATTACCACAAGTATAAAATGAAAAGGAGAAATGTGTTGTCACTGGGCAAGGAGAGCAGACAGAGCTGTAGATAGGCATGCATGCAAATTCAATTTGGATTGTATGTTTTCACTTTAATCACAATAAGACACACACACACACACACACACACACACACACACACACACACACACACACACACAAAACCCAACAGAAACCAAATAATATGAACTGCAGGATGAGAAATAAGAGTCATAAAATGCACAGAAACATAAATGTGATCTGCTGGAGAAAGTGTATATATTTCAGTATGGCGGAAGCAGAAAAGAATAAAAAGTGTGAGTGGGATGTTGAGAAGCAGAACTGGAGAGGAAAGTGGGACTGACACCATGATTGGCTTCAAAGCCCGCTCAGTGAAGTAGTTTCAATTTATCCTGACAACAAAGGGAAAGACTTCAAGGAGAGAAATGACTTCATTAAATCTGCGTATTTAAGCAATCACTCAGGTAGTAGTTAGAGAGAAAAGTTTTAGGGATGAGATAACACAGTAGGAGATTATAAAAGCAATTCAACCTGAAACGATGGTAAAGAATAGCAGCATTAGATTGAGACAGGGACGACACCTAGGAGGTTATTATGATGTGCGAGCCCAATAGCAGAAACTCTGGTGGCGTAGTGGTTAAATGCTGGGTCTGCTAACCAACAGGTAAGCAGTTCAGATCTTCCAGGGGCAGTTCTACTCTATCCTATAGAGTTTCTATGAGTCAGAATCAACTTGAAGGCAATGGGTTGGGTATTCCAATAGTAACCAGTAAGGAGCTGAAAGTAGTGACGGTGGGCCTGAAAATAAAGGAATGTACAAAAGCTATTAAGGCAGCAAGGCTGGCAAGGTTAAGAGTTCTGTTATTTCCAGGTCTTTAACATGGTCAACTATGAGAACAGAGGTACTAGGGTCAGCTTCATGGGAGCTCAACCTGGACAGTTAAACAAAACCTTGTATGCAGAAAGGCCTCTTGCTTAGTTTAATACTCTTCTGTCAATGTCTTAAAATTCTTAGTAATTTTGAACAAGGCCTGACTTTCATTTTTCATTGAGTCCCTCGTATTACGTAGGTCCTGAGAGATAGCATTCATCAAGATATAGGGTATAGGAGGAAGACAAGCTTTGTTCTTATTGCCATAAAAGAAGTAGGGACATACAAAGCTTAAGCCTGTCAAACTCCATAAAGTTTTCTTGTAGAAGTAGAAGGCTAGAATTTTTTTATATGGTGCTGCTGTGTGGGTTTGAACTTGCAAACCTTAAGTTAGTAACCTAGCATAAACTGAATGCACTATCAAGGGATGTACCTTAATGGAAGCCATTTACTAAATATTTGATGAACTGTGATGTCTCATGTGAAGCCTCTAGAAAGCTGTCCAGTGAAGGTGTTCCAGTTAATGGCAGGATATATGGATCTAGATATCAAGAGAGATCTAACTGGAAACAAAATGTTGGAAGTCATCAACCTAGAAAAGATAACTGAAGTCTTTGAATAGACAAAATCATCCAGGGAGAGGGTACTTAAAGATAAGTGAGTCAAGAGCCAAAAGCCTGAACTAAGGAAATCACCTACATTAAAGTCTAACAAGTAAAAGGCAAAAGAATAGCAAATGAAAAAGGTCATGCCTTTAACGATTAGGAGTGCTAGCTCTAAAGTCTGTGTCTGGTCCTGGCTCCACACTCACAAAAAGTGTGACCTTAGGCTTTTACTTAAATTTTTTCAGCTTGAATTTCCTTCACTAAGTTATGGGAAAAACAGTACTACCCAACTCACTGGATTCTGTAAGGGCTAAATGAGATGCTTGCTGGAAGATAGCTTATATAGGGTTTGACAAAAACAAACAAACAAAACAAATCCGTGATTGTTAGCTTTTATTTTTTATACATATTTCATGTACAAGAAAACCAGGAGAAATAGATGCCATGCCAGCCAGCCAAGTGCTGTCAAGTTGGATTCGACTCATGGCAACCCTAGATGTCTTAGGAGGTAAGAATTGAAGAGAGTTAAAAGAAAAAAAGTAGCTATGATTATTCAATGCTAACTGCCTGAATAATCAATTATTAAAAGGACCAGAAATTTCCCATTGAATTTGGATGCACAGAAGTAACTACAGAGCTGGACAAGAGCAATGACAGTATACTAGCATTGTCTGGGCTTATTGTTTTTGATCATTTAGATTTAGAACATGAGCAATTGTGAAACAGAAACCAAGTATGTGCTCTCAGCAAATACATAAATGATGCTATGCAAATTTCAATTACAAAGATTTGTATTGCTTGTATCAGTACTCCTCAGTCTGTGTCAATGAGGCCCTAGTACTCCAAATAGCCACAATCATGGACTTGAACATACCAGTGGTCACAAAGATGGCACAGGGCTGGGAGGGCAATGTTTTGTTCTGTTATATATATCTGACCGTCATGAGTTGGAGTTCATGTGTGCAAATAACAATAACAAACACAATCTAAAGCAAACTGAACTCTCATTGCATGCTAGTACTCATAACTCATGGAAAAAGTGTAGATCCCAGGAGCTGGAAATTCCCAGTCCTACTTTAGGAAAGTTCCTGTGCATGATGATATCTAATCCACTCAGATCCGATAAACAGGACAGAATCCAGACAGTGCTTCACAGGACATGTGTGCTCTGTGCTCCTGACTACAGGGTAATTTTTGGAGCCCAGCCTTGAGTGTTGCGGTGGATACCAATATAGCATTCTCCCTGATAATACCAAGATCCTACTTCTGAAAATATGTGGCCCACAGGGAGACTCAGAGAGATCATTTGTTAAATATTTACAGACCACCAGCTATTGGACTGGCTGCTAAAGAAAACCAAGTTGAAGTAGATATGAGTTCTGTCCTCACTGAGCTTACAATCTAGTAGTAAAGAGTAGGTAAGTACATTGGTGACAAACAGCAAACCACTTGAGAAGTTATGTGAAAGAGGTACACGGGCGCTGTGAAATTTTGCAGCAAGAGAGAGATCATTTTCAGTGCAATTCTGCAAAAGTGTTCATGGAAATATTAGCATTTGGGATGAGTCTTAAAAGATAAGTGCCGATTAGACATGTGGGAAGAAAGTCAAGAAAGTTTTCGGAAGGAGGAAACGTAGTGACTGAAGAGACAAAGGCAGAACAGTGCTAGTCATTTTAGGGGCAGCAAATTATTTGGGAGGGGCTTGAGTGAAGGTTTTATGTACAGCTAGAAAGGTACTTAGATGATGGGCATCCTTTGTGTTATTAAGATTAAGTGAAAGTATAAAGTCCAAGTCAATTTTGCATGCCTGCCTCTCTGTCAGCTTTGCTCACCGTGTGACGGCATACTCCTCTTTTTCACTCTTTACTTCTAGTGTCCTCTTAACAAGCACCTGTCCCCTTGTCTCTACCCTCTCCTCTTCCCTCTAGAAAGAAACCAGTAGGACAGCCTCCTATGAATGTATAAAACCATAAGATGCACATATCACATGCACACTGTGTCCCCAAGTTCAGCCCATTCTTTGTCTGAAATGTTGACCTCAGTACTGGTTTCAGGTACGGGCCAGCATCATGTCTAAAGGTCTTGTTCGCAAAGGACTATCTGTGTTGTCAGATCATCAGCTCTGGTCTTTTAGTTGAGTACTTGATCTGCATACCTCTTTTTCTCATGCTATGTCAGGAATTCTACATTGCATCCAAAGGGCATCCTTGAATGGCAGGTGAAGGAATTTGAACTCTATTTTCGTAAGGTGCTCTTGAAAACTTTTGTGGCAGGACCTGAGGTACTCACTGATCCACAACTAACATTGACCTGGATCTTGATCTCAACAGAGGATAAGGCTGAGTGTCAAGTCTTGGAAACCTGGATAGAGATTTGATAAAACATACCAAAAAACAAAACAAAACAAAAAAAACCCATTGCTGTCCAGTTGAGTCTGACTCATAGTGACCTACAGTTAAGATTACAGGGAAACAGTTTGGTAGTTCTTCAAAAAGCTGAATTACAGAACTAGGACATGTGGGAGCAATTCCACTCCTGGGCATACATCCGAAAGAGTAGAAAACAGCAAAACAGACAGACACATGCATAACTGTGTTCACTATGGCACTATCCACAGCAGCCAAAAGGTGGAAACAATTTACGTGTTCATCAACAAAGGCACAGATCAACACATGTGGTATGTACGTACAATGGAATACTATTCAGCCATAAAGAGAAATGGAGTCCTGTTTTATGCTACAACACGAATGTAACTTGAAAACCTTATGGAGAGCAAAATAAGTCAATCACGAAAGGACAAGTCTTGTATGGTGTCACATGAAGTAATAAGTATAGGCAAATGTATGGAGATCAGAGTTTATTAGCGGCTACCAAGGTGGATCATTGTGAGTTGGAATCCACTGGATGACAGTGGGTTGTGTTTTTTCTCGGACTTCCGTGTGAGGGAGGGGGAAAGAGGGAACCATTTCATAGGAAACAGTGAGGTTCTGGTTTTGGCAAGAGGAAATTTGGCAATCTGACTCGACGGCACTTGGCTTGGCTGGCGAAGGAAGATAGTTGCAAAACATCGTGAAATTTTGAATTGGCAAATGTTGTTTTACAGAATAACAAAAAGATTATGTGGAAATAGATGTAAAGATTGAGGGAGAGAATTTAGATAAAAAAATTGTCGTGATAACTGTAAATATTTATGCTTTTGGCTAAGATGGGGAAAAAAACATAAAAGACACAGTCAGAATGATAGGGAAGAAAACCAGGAATGTATAATGCTAAGAAAGTGTTTCCAGAAGGAGGAAGGAAGAACGTGACAAAAAATACCTTTACTGTTACAGGGTCACTATGAGTCTGAATCGACTCGATGGCAGTGATTTAGTTTGGGTTTTGGTTATGCTCTTGGGGCTTCACTTATGGTTTTTCATTTGTTCACCACAAGACTTCAGTGAAATAAATAATTTCTATTTCCCCCAGATGTGGAAATACAGATTCAAAATTTAAGCCACTTATCCCAGGCCAGACAGCTAATAGTTCAGCCAAAATTCATGCTCAGGTTAAGACTAGCTGAAGTTAACAATGGGAAAGTCTTGAACTAAGAGGAAGTAAGTCAGAATTGTAGTCTAATTTTGATGTCCACTCCCAGAATGGCATTAGGTACACTGTGTCACTCCCATAAATCTCACATTTCTTATATGTTTGAAAGGGTGTTAAGCTAGATTACTTATCCTATAATCTCACTTTCAGTTACAGAATTTTATGATTTCATGGTTTTATCAGTTGCAACAAATTCCTTAAAGATATGAGGCAGAAGAGATAAAAGCTAATAATAATACTACGCCTGGCTTAAAAAAAAAAGAAAACAAAACAAAAAAAGAAACAAAACTTGAGTCATCTTCTCAGCTGAGATGGCAGGGAGGGAGAAAGAGGAAGATTGCTGAACAGACAGTGTTTGAAAGACTGTATTTAGGAGGCATAAGAAACTGAATGCTGACTGGCTACCGAGTTAAGGGAAGTGGAAACTAAGGATAACTTTCAGATGGCTCATTCAGACCTATATATTAAGCTGCTTTTGGCACGAAGCCTTCAAAACTGAAATCTCCCTGAAAACAAAACCAAACCTGCTACTACAAAGTAGGAAATCTGTTAAATGAATTATCACGACACTTCCTGCTTTTATATTTATCTTTCGGGGCAGGAGAAGATGTGTATTGCCTAAATTATTTTTAAAATAGATCCACTGACCTCATTTTAGGCTGCATCAGGCAAAAGGCAGAACTTTCAAAATTTCCACAATGTGGATCTGTGGTCTGGCATTTATCATGCTGGACAGCGCATTAGGGTGAATTCAAATCCTGGTAGTACATTGGACAGGCACCCCGGTCATCTGATGAAGAGGCTGGGAATTCAAGATCATGTAATTTTAGTCCTCGTTTTGCTAATAGCGAAGAGATGCTGATCAAGTTCATTCACATGTATATGCTTCAGTTTACACATTTATAAAACGGAGTTGGTAATAACTACTTCATAGGAACAGGAAAATCACCTGTCTTTGTGGTAGGGCCTCAAAAGTTGCTTGAAACAAGGGCTAAACGAAATGACCTGTTGAGGCTATTCTCAAGTTTTTCAGTGTCATATAGTCTCATTTGTTAAAATAAAAAATAGCATATCTTCCTTTGGAAACCTTGATGGCATAGAGGCTAAGAGCTACAGCTCCTAACCAAAAGGTTGGCAGTTTGAATCCACCAGGAGCTCTTTGGAAACCCTATGGGGGCAGTTCTAGTCTGTCTTATAAGGTTGATATGAGTCAGAATTGTCTCAGTAACAACTGTTTTTTGTTTGTTTTTAATCTTCCTTTACTGTGATGGTAGTTTTCAGCAATCAGTAAATATTATTTTTTAAAATAATAAAAGTATTCCCAATTTTAGAGTGTGTTCTTCGAACTGCGTACAGAAACTTTCCCAGGTTCCAGCATACCTATAGAGTCATCCTCCCTACACTACTTACCAACAATCACCGAATGAGCTATCTGATGGTAACTGGGCTTTCATGGGCTATTTTTGAAATAAAGACCTTCTTCTCAAATTGAGTCATCAACCAGGTAGATTCCTGGACTTGGAATCAGTCATGATCAAAGGTCTGGTCTATTCCTCCTAGTGGAACAACTTTGTTTTTCATTTTAAAACCAATCTTACCATAATAGACCAATGTGAAGGGAAGGAGAGATTTTTCTGAGATAGTTTTGTCTGCCTGTTTATATTAATCGGCAGTTAATGATTGTTTTTAGGGTTGTGTCAGAGAAAGTCCAAGACAGCCTGGGATTGCATCGCAGGGCAAAGTTCTGCCACATTGCAGGGACACTGTACAGCTAACAGATGCTTTGTCAGAGCTTGCTTAACCTGGATATTTGACATATCCAGGGTACTGTCCTTTCTGTACAGCCTCTGTTCAGATACTTCACACAAAATAATGGAATCTCAACATCATAACTGGAAGACACCGCTGTTGTTGTCTTTAGGAAGATTTCACATTTCTGAAGATTATGGATTTCTTCTCTCAAACCCCCTGGTAAGGATATAAAGCCTGAACCAGACATAATAGGTTTCTTCAGGTGCTGGTTTCTATTAATCTTTCTGTATTTAAAAATTTATATGGTTGTTAAGAGAGATGCAATAAAAATATGAAGTCATTAATCTGGGAAAGATGCTATCCATGAAACAGACTGTAATTATCAAATAAAAGGAAGTAATAGCTACAGCAGGAGGTAGTTTGTGTAGAATATTTTAATATCACTTTGTTTGAATAGATTTCAGGCCAGGAAATCTGTGAGCAAATGTGTATTTATCAAGAAAAAGACAGAAATTAGATATAGATAACCGATACAGGTTAACATAGAAGCATGATTTTAATAATATGGTGTTTCCAAGGTATTAAATTGTACTACAGTATGACAGGTAATAGAAGCTTCCTTTGACATTGAAAAAAATGTGATTCATCTATTACAGATACAACAGATTGCATTGGTTACGTGCTTGGCGTGCAAATACCTGTAGGAAGCATACTCATGAACTGTCTCAGGTCACTATTGCTGATAATCTTGATGTGAATTACTTTGTCTTGATTTGCTGCATGTAGAGAAAAGAGAACTTGATGTGGCTTTGAGATTGGTAAGACTGATCCAAAGGTCATAGAAATTGCTGAGAAGAGGAACAAACTCGAAAACAAACACTGCTTGTTTCTTAATTTTCCTTAGTTCTCAACCTATAATTGTAATTTCGGTTTACCAGTTAACACTTAGCATAAGTGTTGTTTCTGTTGTTTTCTTTGAATGTGGTCTGAGCTCTAGAGCGGTAAAACCACACAAGGTGTTAGAAACCATCTGGTCCCATAAAAACCATTTGTCATCAAGTCAATCCCAACTCATGGCAACTCTTCAGGACAGAATAGAACTGTCCCACAGAGTTCCAAGGAGTGGCTGGTGGATTCGAACTGAGATTCTAGGCACTCCACTCTCTTTTACAGTACAGGTAGGTGATATTTTAGAGAAGCTGTTTACCCAAAGTCATTTTTTGCAGCAAAAACAAAGCTAGAACTGATGGTCTTGTCATATTTTTTTCTGCTGTTGTTAGGTGCCAGCAAGTAGGTTCCTACTTCTAGTGACCCTACATGCAACAAAGCAAAATACTGCTCAGTCCTTGTTACCCTATGTACAACAAAGCAAAACACTGCCCGGTCCTGTGCCATGCCCACAGTCTTTGATGGGCTTAGGCCATACTTGCAGCCACTGTGTCAACCCACCTTCTTGGCACTATTTATCTTTTTCACCGACACTGTAGTTTACCAAACATCTTTTTCCTGCTGCATCATAAATAAGGGCCAAGACCACTCAGCCAAAAATCTAAGGACCTGATGTTTGGAGTCATTACAACAGCTTACTAGAACCAGCTATCTTTTCCCACAAGTCTAATTAGACATGTAACTGTAATTAAGGAGTGGTCTGGGAGTCAGTGAGGTTTGATCAAATACCTACTCTGAATTTTTGTTTTATTTTTTCGTTGTTACTGGAAGGACACAAATGAAGATAAGATTTCATTCCCAGCTCTTAGAAGTTCTCTGTACATTGTTTGTTGTGAGATCTGGTAACTTAGGCATTAAAAGAAATGACACATAAACATGCACATCAGTTGCTGTCAAATCCACTCCATCTCATGGCGATTCCACATGTGTGACAGGACAGCTGTACTCCGTTGCGTTTTCAATATCTGATTTTTGAAAAAGCAAATTTCCAGTCCTTTCTTCTGAGGAATTTCTGGGTTCACTCTTCCAACCTTCTGCTTAGCAGCTGAGCATGTTAACAGTTTGCAACATCCAGGGATAAAGTCATGATAACAGGGGGTTTCACAGAACGGAGTTGTTAAGGGTTCCTGAACTGTGTGCTAATAGTTACACTGCCACGGGAGTGACTAATAGTCTCCCTTTGCTAAGACATCGAGGGGGTGCCCGAGATGTGGAATTTTCAGGGCTGAATCAGGAAAGTCCTGGGGAAACCAGAATGAGTCAGTCATACGAATTAGCACTCACTAGCTCGGGAGATCTTGAGTGAATCACCAAGGTCACTGGACACTCAGTTCTCACCTCCATCCAAATGAGAGCTCCTGCTTCCTGACCAGAGTGTCTTGAAGCATGAACTTGAAAGCACTTTGGTAAATCCTGCATAAGGATCAGAAGCTAGTTCTCTTCTCTGTTCTCAAATAGCCCTATCCTGTGCCTATAATGTAATTCAGGAACATTTTTTCATCCTCTTTAGTTCACATGGAAGAAAAGGTCAACAGAGCAGCACAGTTTTATTGGGATTAAATAGGTGCATTGAGCTGAGGCAAAATATTCCTTAAAAAGAGTAAACATTGGGTAGGGCTATAATTGCAGAGTTTCTCTCTTGTTATTTCCTTTTACATAATTAGGGAACCCGGATGAGAAACAAAAGCATCAAATAATTTTGGCACACTGAGTCAGATTAAGTGTGCCATATGGTTTCATTGCTGTATGTTTTATATAAGTATTTTTTTGCCACCTTCTGTAAAAAGTTTCATGGCAAGCTGGTTTAATTTTGTCATTGTAATATTTTTCAGATCTTTCAAAATGCACTTCCTTGTTTCGCTTTTAATTTTCTCTCATTGGTGTGAGAACTGTGAATGTCTCTATTTCTGGGAAGAGGTGGAGTAAGGAAGTTTTCATGAAAGTCTGTCACAGGTTGTCCCACAGATCAGGAAAGGCTCAGTCGCTAATATCACCAGGCTATAATTTTGCAACTGATCATAGGTTAAGGATGGTCATTTAAAGCAGTTCCTGAGAATTTGCTCTCTTCCCCAGATATATTGAATTAGAGTCTGAACTTTTACAAGATCCTCAGGTAATTCTTCTGCGTAACATATTTTGAGAAACACTGTTCTACTAGTGGTCCCTAGAACTTGTTCCTAATCAGAAGCGTTAGTGTTGCCTGGGAACTTGTTACATATGTGAATTCTCAGGAGGTGTTCAGTCCAGAACTAACAAGGTCAAAGCCCTGACTAGGAAATACCAATCACAGCACTTGCAGGCACAGCACAACAACAGCTCTGCTTAAGGAGGCCAATCACAACTTGCATTCTTTAGCTCAAATGCCAGAGTGGAAAGAAGGCTGTATTCTTCCTTCCAGTTGGCCCCAAAGACACCCTTTCTGCAGGCTTAGTTGCTTCTTGTAACTATCAGGGTCCAGATTACTAGTAGGCAAAGTTTACACAGCCTTCCACTAAGCAAGGTACACACAGGCTTACTTGCTTTTTCTGTGGTGTAGATAGTTGAAATTGTGAACTATAGATTAGTAAATAAACATGTGAGCCTGTGCATATGTTGCATATTGATTGGATAATCCAATCTAATGTGTAGTATGATTATTGTAAAGTCTGTAGAAAAACAGAGCCAAGATAGTTATAACCAAACTGCGACTTTTCAGCGGATGCTGACTTGATTTCAAAATTCGATCTTACTATTTCTACAAATTGTCAAACATTCACAAGTTCCGATATTTCAATGTGGAAAAAATGTTTACAGTACCACCCAGACTCACCTTCATAAACATGCCGTGAAAAAGAATACTTTGTAAGATTGTGTGTGTGTGTGTGTGTGTGTGTGTGTGTGTGAGTGCATGTTGCTTGAAGGGGCAGAAATTTTTCTTGAGACATAAAGAATGCAAGGAAATGAGCTTGGGAGATGGATTATAATAGGTGACCAGAAAAAAAAAGAACTGAGAGCCCTTCAGTGTTAGGCTCAGGAATTTGTTTTAACACATTTGGGAAATGACATGATTCAAATGGTATTCAAATATGTTTCTAGAAAACTATTCACTGCAAAGTGGGGCAGCACAGTACTCTTAAAATGTAAACTAAAATCACTTACGGAGCTTTAAAAAATGCCACAGCCCTAGAGAACAATTCACTGAGACTTTCTGGCCCGATTGCCCTCAGTATTTGAAAACGACAGGATGGTGGAGAGAACACAGGAAACTATACACGACCAGGTGAGAAATGAGGGCCTGTGTTCCTAAGGGAGTGGCAGTCATTTTTATGAGAAACACTGAGAAGAACTGACATTAGCATAAATGCAGTAACAAAGGAAAAGGGAGGGTTCGAGTGTGCCGCAGAAGCACAAGAAATGACTAGTTCCAATGGTCGTGGAGATTGGGGGACATGATTCTTTATAGTGATCAAACAACTGGGAAGGAAGGAACATAAATTAATAAATAAATGCGTATGCACTGCCCTGTAAAAGTTAAAAGCACGTGATAGAAACAGGAAGCCCTCGTGGTGTAGTGGTTAAGAGCTACAGCTGCTAACTGACAGGTCAGGAGTTTGAATCCACCATTTGCTCCTTGAAAACCCTATGCAGCAGTTCTACTCTGTCCTGTAGGACGGCTATGAGTCAGAACTGACCCACAGGTGACTTTGTTTTGTTTTTCCATAGAAACAGGAGCTCCAAGCTACTTAGCAGGAAAAGTAGAAAAATTACAACTAGGCTGCAGTTCTGGATAGAAAGTGGAGGTGGGAAGAATTTAGACATTTCCCTGGTAAGTTATTCTCATTTCTGCTGTGTTACAGGGCATTTCTGAGAGGCTGAATGTAGACTTGAGGCAATAGTGGGAATATAATAGGGATATACATAAAGGCATTTCAAATTTCATAACAGGTAAGTAGTCAGTAAGGTTTAGATCAATATGGAAAGAGAAATGTGTCTGCAGTGCTGGAGGATATAATGTTTAGAGTACCGGCTTTTGTGCCAGAATGAAGGAACTGGGAAGCAGAGAGACAGTCCAAAGGGGAGCGGAGAGGCAGGAACAGGGCATGGCTACAAGAACTGCCAAGAAAGTGCGTGGTAAGCTGAATTTTAAACAGCGAAATACTTTAGAGTTTTCAGGTGCAGGATCTCTAAACTGGGAAGGAAAGACAACCCCAAAGAAGTGAGCTAATAGATTCTATGAAAGGATGAAAAAGAACACAGGAAAACCCTCATCCAGGTTCAGCCAACAGAGACTCAGGGATGTGTAACATTTCCCAAGGCTGCAATGATGAATTATCCCAATCTTGTCGGCTTCCAACCGCAGAAATGCATTCTGTCACAGGTCAGGAGGCTAACAACCTGAAATCCGTAGGAAAACTCTCATCCAGGTTCAGCCAACAGAGACTCGAGGATTTGTAGCATTTCCCAAGGCTGCAATAACGAATTATCCCAGTCTTGTTGGCTTCCAACTGCAGAAATGCATTCTGTCACAGGTCAGGAGGCTAAAGGCCTGAAATCAAGGCACCAGCATGGTCACACTCCCTCCAAAGGCTCTAGATGAGAATGGTTCCTTGTCTCTTCCAGATCTGGTAGCTCTAGGCATTCCACTCCTTGAAGTTGCACAACTCCAATCTCTCCGTTTGACTTCTAAGGGCTTCCCCTATGCGGGTATCTTTTCTCCTCCCGGTATATCTTCTCCTTTCTTTTAAGGAGACTTACCATTGGCTTTAGTGCCTTCCCTAATCTGTGGTGATGTCATTTTACACTCTTTAATTAATTACATTGGCAAAGACTTTTTTTCCCCAAATAATGTCACATTTTATCCACAGGCTTCACTTTGCAGGGTTACTTGCAATTCACTACAGGGAGGAGGGAGAAAAGATAAACAGCTAAGGGGAGGCAGGTACCTGGGTAGTTACAACTAAAAGAATTACCTTGGCCTGAAGTTCCCAAGCCTGACTGTCACAGGAAGATGAAGCCCAACAAAAGCAACACTGCAAAACTTAAAAGAATTGAAGAGACATGAGGACACAGGTCAACATCAGCATCTTGTTAACTCAGGTTTACCAAAAAGCCACTGCCTTTGAGTCAATTCTGACTCTGAGTTCCTAAGGAGCACCTGGAGGATTTGAACGGCCAACATTTTGGTTAGTAGACGTAGCACTTACCCATTACACCACCAGCGTTTTCCATGTTCACCAGTTTGACTTAGATACCATGAAAAAAAACCCATGTTCTGTAACACTGGAGCTTTAAGCTCAGAAGACAGGCAAAACATGAGAAAATAAAATACGGGCCAAGGGCTGTCAACCGAATTAGTGCACCTCAGTTGAAGCTTCAGTCAACTATCAAGACATTATGTGTCCTTGCAAGGCCTTTTTCTCTTTTCAATGAGGTTAAGTGTCGTGTCACATTTCTGAAACTGGGTGCCAGGCAGTGCTGAGATGGAAAAGAAGCAACATGTGTTCTTGAAAGTGCATAAATACAAGAAACATAGTTGTGTGTTTTTTGTCCATTGGCCAGCTAAACAAGCAAAATGTTTATGCTTAGTGGTAACTAATAGAATACATTCTCATAAATAAGTCTTTACTTTTTTGCTTCAGTTTATCCAGCTGAGGTCTCTAGATCCTTTGGAAAGAACTTTGTGGAAGTCATGAGAAATTTGTCTTGAAGAGAGTTCTAGTTGAGCATCATTAGGCAATCCATATGTCAAATTCTGATAGAAACAGCAGTCACACCAGTCACTGAAATTAACTGTCCAATACTAACATTTGGTTTTCTTGGGCTCTTTCTTTGAATAAAGATCTGCTTGTCAAATTTCCTCATGGGCCAGATTCCTGTGAGGGTATTTAGGATCAGACATGATTAAAGAAAGGTAGAGTCCACCTTCCCTTTGCCATGGTAGGATAACTTTGTCTCTGGGTTTTAAACCAATCTCTTCATATTACGTGTAAGTGCAGCTGAAGGAGGGCTTTTCTCTCAGAGTTTTATTGGCTTGTTTATTTCAATCATCAGTCTTTAATTTTTCACCCAGCCTTGAGTCAGAAAAAGCTAAAGAAACATAAAATAATCGCTATGAGAAATTCTGATTGAAATAGTAGTCATACCAGATACTGAAATAACTGTCTAATGATAACATCTGGTTTTCACAGGCTACTGCTTTTGAGTAAAGATCAGTTTGTCAAATTTCATCATGGGCCAGATTCTTTTCTAGGGTATTTATGATCACACATGATTGAAAATATCGTCTACTTCTCCCACTCCAATGTGGAACAACTTTTTCTCAGGGTTTAAAACTGATTTTGTCATATCACACACATGTGAAAGAAAGTTAGGATTTTCTCTTGAGGTGGTTTCGCGTGCCTATTTTTTCTCAATCAGCAGTCATTAGTTGTTTATTCAACTTTATGTCAGAGACAGTCCAAGGCAGCCTGGAATCCTGCCTCAGGGAAGGATGCAGCAGGGATATAGCACAGCTAATAGATGCTTGTCCAAGTTCCCTGAACCTGGGTAACCGACATATTCAGGGCAGTGTCCTTTCGGTACAGCTTCAGTGTAGCTAGTTCACACACAAAACAATGGAGCCACAGCGTCAGTGCTCGAAGACAACACTGCTTTGTCTTTAGGAAGATCTCACATTTCTGCAGATTGTGCCTTTTTTTTCTTTCTCCCCAAACCTCTGATAAAGACACAAAACTTTGGACTAGTTATATTTGTCTTTTCTTCTCTTTTTTTTCCCTCAGTTATATGGTTAAGAGAGATGCTGTAAAAAGATCCAGTTGGCAATCTGAGAAAGATGCTACACGTGAAGCAGAGAGTAATTGTCAAAAGAGAACTGACAGAAAAAGATCATTCAAGTGAAATGCTATCAGGCCACTTTCTTTGAACACATTTCAGACTGGACACCCTATAAGCTAATAGTTATTCATCACAAAAAAGACAGAAATTAGATTCAGATAACTGATGTGGGGAAATACAGAGACATAGCAGAATAATTTCCAAGGTATCAAATTTTGCCACACGATGTAGGGTACAGGCAAGGTCCCCTGACATTGAATAAACTTAATTCCCCTATTACAGATTCAATGTTTCATGTTGATTATATGTTTGGAATGGAAATGGTCTCCATCACTGCTGCCGATAATCTTAATGCGAATTTGTTTATTTTGACTTGCTAGTTGAATTAGTTTATTTTGACTTGCTAGTTGAATTAGTTTATTTTGACTTGCTAGCTGGGGAAAAAAGAGAACAGGAAGGATCTTCAGTGTCTTCATGTGTTGGTAAGACAGACTGAAGGGTGATAGAAGTTCATAAGGGGAACAAACCCTTGAGAAAAAACAATACTTATCACTTTATTTTCCTTTGCGCTCAATCTGTAATGTAATTCTGTTTCATCAGTCAGTGCTTGTTTTTTTCTTGCTTTCTTTCTCTTCTTCAAATGTGGTCTGAGGCCTAGAATGGTCAAACTGCAAGAGTTTTCAGAAACTTTCTGGTCCCATGCCCCTCCTTTTACACCAGAGCTGGGTGATATTTCAAAGAAACCTCTTGTGCAAAGTCATGTTAGTGGCGAGTGCAGAACTAGAATTCATGATCTTATCATCTGTTTTCCTACTGCATCATAAATAATGACCAAGATCACTCAGTTAAAATTTAAGGATCCATAATTTACAGTCATTACAATAACTTACTAGAACCAACTATTTTTTCCCACAGGACACTTACTTATTTTTTTTACAGTCTAACGCTGAGTGCTGTTGAGTTGGTTTTGACTCATAGCAACGCTAGCGGACAGAGTAGAACTTCCCCATAGGGTTGGTTTTCAAGGCTGAAATCATTTATTTTTTATTGTGCTTTGCATGACAGTTTACAGGGCATACTAGTTACTTAGTAAAGAGTTAATATGCATGTCATTTTGTGACATTGTTTGCCAGTCCTACACAGCATGTCAGCACTCTCTCCTTCTCGACCTTTTGTCCCTCATTACCAGTTTTCCTGTCCCTTCGTGCCTTCTTGTATTTGTCCATGAGCTGGTGTGTCTATTTAGTCTCCTTTTGCTTTATGGGTCTGTCTGATCTTTGGCTAAAAGGTTAATCTCAGGAGTGACTTCAGTTTTGAGTTGAAAGAGTGTTTGGGGACCATATTACCACGATTTCTCCCGTCTCTGTGAGACCAATGAATCTGGTTATTTTGTGGAGTTAGAATTCTGATTTACATTCTTCTCCAGCGGTGTCCAGGACCCACTGTTACAATGCCTGTTAGTTTAGTGTGTGGTGCTGTTCTGGTAACACATAGTTGTACTGGGCTCCTCTTGGTGGAGACTTGTGACTGTTGTGGTCCATTAGTCCTTTGGACATATCTTTCTCTTGTGTCTTTTTTTTCCCTTCATTCTCCTTTGCTCCAGATGGCCTGAGACCAGCTGAATATCTTACAGGCTCTTCAAAAGCTTTTGAAACCGCAGATGCTACTGGCCACAGCAGAAAAAAGAACATTTTCTTTATAAACTGTGTTACATCTGTTGATCTAAGTGTTCACTGAGGTCATGGTGCCCACAACTCTCTTTCACTTCTTATTTTGGTTGTTTGTGTCCTCTCGTTTTTCTTTTGTTAGTATGGCCAATGGTTTGTTGATCCTTTAAAAGAACCAACTACTGGTTTTGTTGATTCTTTCTGTTGCTTTTCTCTTCTCTACTCCGTCTATTTCTGCTCTAAAATCTATAATTTCCTTTCTCCTGTTGGATGTGGGGTTCTTTTGCTGCTATCTTCTTTCCCCTTATTTGAGTTATATAGCTAATGTTTTGATTTTGTTCCTTTCTTCGTTTTTTTGATGTGTGTATATCTTGCTATAAATTGACCTCTCAGCACTGCCTTTGCTGTGTGTGTCCCAAAAGATTTTGGTATGATGTGTTTTCATTTTTGTTTGATTCTAAGAATGTTTTCATTCTCTTTGATTCCTTCTATAACCCAGTGTTTTTCAAGGTGTCATTCAGTTTCTACATATTTGATTTTTTTATCCTCACTCTTTATGTTATTAATTTCTACTTTTATGGCTTTGCAACCAAAGAAGATGCTTTGTACAATCTCAGGGATTTGGAATTGACACTTGCTTTGTGGCCTAAGACACGCCTTTTCTAGAGAAAATTCTCTGTGCATTGAAAAATGTTATGTACTTTGTAGCTGTTGGGTGGGATGTTCTATATATGTCTCTGAGGTGAAATTGGTTGATTGTGACATTTAGATTTTATGTATCTTTTTTGAACTTATTTCTAGACATCATTCAATAAGAGTGGTGTGTTGAGGTCTCTTACTATTATTTTGGAACTATCTATTTCCCTTTTCAGTGCTATTAAAGTTTTTTAATTTTTTTAAAAATAATATTTTGGAGCCCTGTCATTGGGTGTGCAGAAATTTATTATGGTTATATCTTCATGGTGGATTGTCCTTTTAATCATTATATAATGTCCTTCCCTTTGTATTACGGTGGATTTTGTTTTAAAGTCTATTTTATCTGAGATTAGCGTTACCACTTCTGCTCTTTTTTTTATTGTTCTTCATATGATGTAATTTTTCCATCCTTTTATTTTTAATATATTTATTTTTTGTTTCTAAGATGTGTCTCCTGTAGACATCCTATTGATGGGTCCTGATTTTACATCTATTCTGTCATTCTCTATTTCTTTATGATTGTATTTAATCCATTTATTTTCAGTGTGATTATTGATAGGAATGAGTTTATTACCGTCATTTCGTAGTGCTGATACTTCCCTTGTTTTTCTTACCCTCCTGTGCTGAATTTTTGTTTGTGGATTTTTAAAAAATATTATTTTGTATTTGTACATTTTATGTTCACCAAGACTTCATGTTTTTCTTCATTTTTGATGAGTAAGTTTATTAACTTTGTTTGTTGTTACCTTAAAATTGATTCCTAACTTTCTAAGATTAAACTAGTCTTTCATTACTTGATATAACCTTGACTTGCTCTCCACTGGAGGGTTCTGTTCCCATATCATTTATTTCTTCTTTTATTGTCCTGATGTTATTGTCTTTTACATTCAGTGCTCAGGTTCCCTACCATAAATCTTTTAGTTTTACTTTATCCATGCCAAGCCCATGAGAGTTTACTATATGGGTTGGCATTTGGCTGATATTGGCCTGTGCACTATAACTAGGTTTTAATTTGATTCAAAAGTGACTGCAACAGTATATTGACAAGGAATTGCCAGAAATTCAAGCTGGATTCAGAAAAGGATGTGGAACCAGGGACACCATTGCTGATATTGGATGAATATTGGCTGAAAGTGGAGAATACCAGAAAGATGTTGACCTGTGTTTCATCGATGATGCAAAGGTATTTAACAGCATAGATCAAGACAAATTATGGCTAACACTGAGTAAAATTGGAACTCCAGAACACTTTCTCATGGCTCATGGTGACCCAGTTGGATCCAACTCGACTGCACTTGGCTGGCTGGCTAGAACACTTAACTGTGCTGTTAAAGAATCTGTATATGGATCAAGAGGCACCTCTGAACAGAACAAGAGGACACTGCATGGTTTGAAGCCAAGAAAGGTATGCGTCAGGGGTATACCCTTTGACCATACCTTTTCAATTTGTATGCCAAGCAAATAGTATGAGAAGCTGGATTATATGAAGAACATGAGGCATCAGGATTGCAGGGTGACTCATTAACAACCTGTGTTATACAAGTAACACCACCTGACTTACTGGAAGTGAGGATGATTTGAGAAACTGACTGATGAAGATCAAGGACTACAGCCTTTAGTGTGGTTTACAACTCAACATCAAGAAGACAGAAATCCTTACAACCAGACCAGGAAGCAAGATTGTCTTAAATGGGGAAAGGATTGAAGTTGTGAAGGATTTCATTTTACTTGGGTCCACAATCAACACCATGGAAGCAGCAGTCAAGAAATCAAAAAAGCATTGCATTGGGAAAATCTGTTGGAAAAGATCTCTTTAAAGTATTCAAAATAAAGATGTCACCTTGAAGACTAAATTTTCCCTGCTCAAGCCATGGTATTTTCAGACACAAAATACACATGTAAAAGCTGGACAAAGAGCAAAGAAGACAGAAGAAGAATTGATGCCTTTGAATTGTGGTGTTGGAGAAGAATGTTAAATGACTGTTGAATGTACCATGGACCACCAAAAGAACAAACAGATCTGTTTTGGAAGAAGTACAACCAGAGTGCTCCTTGGAAGCAAAGATGACAAGATTTCATCTCACATACTTTGGACATGTTGTCAGGAAGGATCAATACCCAGAGAAGGCCATCACACTTGGTGTAGTGGAGGGTCAGAGAAAAAGAGGAAGATCCTTGACAAGATGGATTGACACAGTCGCAACACTAGGCTTAAGCATATAAATGATTGTGAACACAGCACAAGACCGGGCAGTGTTTCATTCTGTTTGTGTATAGGGTTGCTATGAGTTGGAACCAGCTTGATGGCACCTAACAACAACAGAGTAATATGAAAAACTACATTAAAATTGACAATCTGTAGGAAATGGACAAATTTCTAGAAATAGACTATCTACCTAAACTAACACAACCTGCAGTCTAAAATCTGAATAGGCACAGAACAAGAGAAGAGTTTGTAAAGATAGCAAAAGTAGAAAAAGTGGGGTCAATGATAGAGGTTCTGATACATGGCATAAATAGTATGTAAAACATAATTAATGACAACACACAAAGCAATGCCAAAAGATAAGCTAGATAACTGGAATCTTCTAAAAATTAAACATTTAAACTAATCAAAAGACTGTCAAAACAGTAAAAAGAAAACTAAAAGAGTGGGAAAATAATTTCAGCTAGGACAAGTCCAACAAAGATATAATCTCTAAAATAAATTTATATAGGAAAGTTCAACAACAAAAACAAAAACAAACACAAAACTCTACCAAAAAAAAGTGAAAGAGAGACAGATAAGTAATATAATTAAAAAATAGCAAAGGAAGGAGGCAGAGCTAAGAGGGCAGATTTGGATACTTCCTGTGATCCCTCTAACAACAGAGACCAAAAAAAAAAAAAAAATTGCATTGATTATGTACAATGTTGTAGGAGCCCTGAACATCACAGTGAAAGTTGAAAAATCAGACTGAGCATCAAAGAAGTTCCTAGGACTGGCCAGACCTGATCGTATGGGAATAGGCACGCTGCAGATGGATCCTGGGCAGTGAGCTTGGTAAGTGGAGTGGTGGCTTTTGGAAAGCATCTTCCTCAATGGGAGAAACCAAGCAGTGTAGAGCGTACTCATTCCTCCAGAATCAGTGAAAAAATGATGCTTAATTACCAAAAACTAAGTAAATTGCATCTAATTTACTGCATGAAAATCTAAATCTTTCCTTCAGGACAAACCTCTCTCCTTCAGCACTTTCCCCTCTCTGCACTGTATCGAGCTCTGGAGACTGACGTCATTACCTGGTCTTGAAGTAGAACTCCTTACACGTACCTTAAGCCATTCTCCTAGACTTGGAGATGGAACAATCTAACAAAAAAGGGCCAAAAATAATTAAATAAAATAATCTGCCAGCTCCCCTGAGCAGGGAATTCTGGGAAGAAACAGTATCTTTGCCTAAGTTCTGGCACAAGGGGGATACACCTTCCTTTCAGACACTCACTGACAGCTGTCAGCCAGCTGCATTTCTCAAGAGCATGCAGCCAGAAACTAGTGCCTCCACCAATCACCCCTGCCCACCTAGGACTGTAAAGCAGGGCCTGCGCCACACACTTGGTAACTGAATACCTGGACCCGTGACCTGAATACTACAAGAAAACTAAATAGACACTTGGGATCACCAGCATAGAAAAACTCTAACCACCTCGTGACAGGATTTTAGAGCTTCAAAGGTGCCAATAATCAAATTAACTCACATGACCAGCTTACCTTGGCATTTCAAAACAAAATAAAACAAGAAGCTAGGACACAGTAAGCAATCAAGTAAATAAGTAAATACAACTTTCTGATGACTCAGAGACAATAGTCAATATCAAATCACTTAAATAGACAGACAATGATAGCTTCAGAAAACTCCCAAAACAAAGACTCGAGAAATTTTCTAGAAGAAAATAATTTCCTGGAATTACAAGAGATAGAACATGAAAGATTAATATTTAGAATTCTTGCAGAGATCAGGAAGGAGATCAGGCAAAAGGCAGCAGAGTATAATGACAAATTGAACAGACTGCAAGAAAACAGAGAAACAGCATGTAGAAATTCAGAAAATAACAATGTTACAGAATTAGACAACTTCATAGAAAGTCAGAGGAACAGGACTGAGGCAATGAAAGCCAGAATTAGTGAATTTGAAGATAAAAGGTTTGACACCAACATATTTGAGGAAAAAATCAGACAAAAAATAAACAAAAAATAGTAAAGGATATAAACAAATGCTTCATCAAAGAAAACATTCAAGAAACTATTGGACACAATGAGAAAACGCTCAAGATTCCTAGCCATTAGAGAAATGCAGATTAATCTCCAGTAATTATGAGTGCATCCTGATTGCATTTGTGATCAATTTCCGACTGCAGGAGCTGGTAAAAATCTTCAATTTCATCATCACATTTGGCCCTCATGTTGATGTGTAGGTTTGAATAGTAGTTGTATTAACTGGTCTTTCTTGTAGGCATATGGACATTATCTTATCACTGACAGCATTGTACTTTGGGACAGATCTTGAAATGTTCTTTTTGATGATGACTGCAATATCATTTCTCTTCAAGTTTTCATTCCCAGCATAGTAATCTGTAAGATTTACCAATTCAAAATGGCCAGTACCCATCCATTCTAGCTCTCTAATGGCTAGGATACTGATGTTTATGCATTGCATTTCATTTTTGATGATTTCCAATCTTCCTAGATTCATATTTTGTACATTCCACATTCCAATTATTAACGGATGTTTGCAGCTGTTTCTTCTTAGTTTGAGTCATGCCATACTAGCAAATGGAGGTCCTGAAGGCTTTACTCTATCCACATCATTAAGATCAACTCTAGTTTGAGGAGACAGCTCTTTCCCAGTCGTCTTTTGAATGTTTTCCAACCTGGGGGGCTCATTTTCCAGCAGTGTATCTGACAGTGTTCCGCTGATCTTCATAAGGTTTCTGCCAGCTAGCTCTTGTTAGAAGTGGACTGCTGGTCCTTCTTCTCATTCTGTCTTAGTTTGAAAGCTCAGCTGAAGCCTGTCCACCATGGGTGACCCTGCTGGTATCTAAATACCGGTAGCATGGCTTCCAGCATCACAACACACAAGCCCCACAGTATGACAAACTGAAAAATGGGGGCCCACCCTACATAGAGCAAGAAAAATGAAGAAAACCAAAGACACAAAGAAAAGATTAGTTCAGGAGACTAATGGACCACAACTACCACAACCTCTACCAGACTAGGTCTAGCACAACTAGATGATGTCGGGCTATCAGCACTTAGGGATCAATATAGATGGTCCTAGAAAGAGATGGAGAAAAATGTAGATCAAAATTCTAACTCTCCAACATAACCAGACTTACTGATCTCACAGACACTTGAGAATCTCTGAAAGTATAGCTCTCAGACACTTTTTTAACCCAGTACTGAAGTCACTCTTGAGGCTTCACCCTTCAGCCAGAGATTAGACAGGCCCATAAAGTGAAAGGAGACTAATAGACAAACCAGCCCAGGTATCAGGATGAGGAGGCAGTAGGGGAAAGGAAAGTTGATAAGAACCCAAGGTGGAGAAGGAATGAGTGTTGACATATTGTTGTGTTGGCCAACAATGTCACACACACCCACCCAAAGTATGTATTAATTGTTTAATGATAAAATTACTTTGCTCTGTAAACCTTCATCTAAAATGCAATAAAAAATAAAAAAAAAAAAGAATAATTTCAACCTGGAAAAACCTATGGGAAGTTGTACTCTGTCCTATAGGATTGCTGTGAGTCAGAATCATCTCAACACCATACAACAGACTGCTAAATAGTGATATTATTTATATACATAGATGTCCTGAAGGAGAAACCATTTATAGCAAGTTATAGTAATGAGTCTGATCATCAGTTCCTTAGACTTTTAAGTAAGTGGCCTTGGCCCATATTGATGAAGCAGCATAAAAAGGATGTTAAGATCATGAGTTTTAGCTCTGCTTTTTCTCTTAAAATGACATTGGGCAAGTGACTTCTTTGAAATGTCATCTAGCTCTCATATAAAAGGAGAGGCCTGGAACAGGATGGCTTATAAAACCTCTTCCTGTTTTTACTGTCCTAGAACTTAGACCACATTCAAAGAAGAATAAGAGGGAAGAAAAAAAAAATAACTGTGTTGATAAATGTTAGCTGATAAAACAGTTGCATTACAGACTGAGAACATGGAATTCAAGAATTAATTAGTTTGTTTTTTGCTTTCCAAGGGTTTGTTTTCTTCTCAACAGCTCCGAAGACCCTTTATTCCATCTTAATAGCCCACAAAGTATCTAAGGTCTCTCATGCTATCTTTCTTCTTCAATTAGCAAGTCAAAATTAACTAATTCATGTCAAGATTAACAGCAGTACTGACTTGGAACAGTTTATAAGTAAACAGGTATTTTCAATGCAAACATGTAACCAGTGCAAAATGCTAGATGTGTAATAGAGGAATTAAGTTTATTTAGTGTCCAAGGACCATCCTAGTACCCTATATCATGTGGTAAAATTGAATACCTTGGATATACCATGCAGATATAGTTATGTCTCTGTACTTGCCACATCAGTTATTTAAATCTAATTCCTGTCTTTTTCTTGATAAACACACATTTTCATACAGGGTTCTGGCCTGAAATGTGTTCCAAAGAAGTGACATTATAACATTTCATCTGAAGTGTCTTCCATTGTAGCTGTCACCTCTCCTCTTTTGGCAGTTACACTTGACTTCATTTATAGCATCTTTCTCAGACTGATAACCTGAGCTTTTTATTGCATCTCTTAACAACCACATAGTTTTTTTTTTTAAAAAAAAAAGGATAGAAAAGTGTCAACTGGCATCTGAAAAAACCTATTACAACTGGTCCAAAGCTTTATATCCTTACCAGAAGTTTGAGGAGAGGCAAACTGTGATCTACAGAAAGGTGACATCTTCCTAAAGACAACAGCAGTGCTGTCTTCCAGTTCTGGTGCTGAAGCTCCATTATTTGGTACGAACTGTTTGCACTGAAGCTGTACCGAAAGGACATTGCCTTGAATACGTCAAATATCCAGGTAAAGAGAACTTAGACAAGCATCCGTTACTTGTACAGTGTCTCTTCAGTACTGCAGAGCTTTGTACTGAGGTTAGAATTCCAAACTACCCAGGACTTTCTCAGACACAAAGCTGAATAAACAATTAACGACGGCTCACTGAGAAAGAACCAGCAAACAAAATCACCTTAAGAGAAAATCCCTCCTCCTTCATAAATTTATAATACAACAAGATTAGTTTTAAACCAGAAAAAAATTAGATGTTAGAAATTTTGTTCTTTTACTGTAATAAATAAATAATTGTTAACTTTGGAGTAGGAGAACTGGACCATACTTTCAATCATGTCTGATTCTAAATATCCCAACTGGAATCTGGTCCATAATGAATTATGACAAGTGGATCTTTAATCCAAGGAAGTAGCTGATGAAAACCAGAAGTCACCATTAAACAGTGACACTATTTAAATCAGAATTTGTCACATTGATTATCTTATGTTTCTCTGACTTTTGCTTAGATAAGAGCGCATAAACAACTAAAGACTGAAGATTGAAACAACCAAGAGCCTTCCTTCACGTGCATGTGAAATATAAGCCAAGCCAAGGGTCACCAAGTCGGATCCGACTCATGGCGTATGGCAAGATTGATTTTAAACCCAGAGACAAAGTTGTTTCACTTTGGGGATGGGGAAGTGGACTCGATCTTTAATCATGACTGATCCTAAATACTTTCACAGAAATCTGGTCCATGTTGAAATATGATAAGTGGATTTTTATTCCAAAGAAAAGACTGTGAAAGCTAGAAGTTAACATTGGAACAGTTATTTCAGTAACTGTTGTGACTGCTGTTTCTACCAGAATTTGACCTATGGATTACCTAGTGTTGCTCAGCTAGAATCTTCTTCAAGGCAAATTTCTCATGAGTTCTGGGAAATTCTTTCCAAAGGATCTAGAGACCTCACTTGGAAAAATTGAAACAAAAGAACTAAAGACTTGTTTATGAGAATGTATTACAATCACTATAACATAAAAATTTTGCTTGTATAGCTGGCCAATGGACAAAAAACACGCAATTATGTTTCTTATATTTATGCACTCAAGAACATGTGTTATTTCTTTTCCCTCTCTACCGCACCACACCCAGTTTCAGAAACACAGCTCTAGTTTATACTTTCCAGCATGTGCAAAAGAGAAACCTGCCTTCCAAGAACACGTGTGTTAGTAGGAAACGGAAACTTGAACTCGGGTGACTAATTCAGCGGGTAGCCTGTGACTCATGTAGTGTTTCCTCAAGTTTTGCCTGTCTCCTGAGGTTAAAACTCCAGTTCTACGGAATATGGTGTGATTTTTTTTTTCTTCAGGATTATCTAGGTCACACTAGTAAACGTGGGAAACTGTGGTGGTGTAGTAGTTAAAGGCTACATCTGTTTAACTGAAAAGTCAGCAGTTCAAATCTACCAGGCACTCCTTAGAAACCTATGGGACAGTTCTACTCTGACCTATAGGGTCTCTATGAGTCAGAACTGACTTGAAGGCAGTGGTCTTTGGGCGAATGTGAGTTAACATTACACTGACATCGACCTGGGTCCTCACGTCTCCTTGGTATTTTATATTCTGTGCTCTAACTTCCGTTGTCTTTCACCCTCCTGCGCCTATGTGGTCGGTCAGGCTTGGGAATCTGAGGACAAGACAATTGTTTTGGTTGTAATTGTTCAGGTTCTGTTGTCCCCTTAGCCAGATATCTTTTCTAGTAGGGTGCGTGTAACCTCACAAACTGGTATGTTCATCTGAAGTCTAGGAACAAAATGTGACCTTATTCAGAAAAAAGTCTTTGCAGATGTAACTAAGTAAGGAGTTGTACAATGTGATCATCTGGTAATACAGCAAGCCCTAAATCCTATGGCAAGCATCTGTATAAGAGAGAAAAGGGTATAGCAGGAGGAAAGCAGAAACCAGAAAGGGGGAAAGTCTTTTTAAGACAAAGATAGACTGAATACCTAGAATTACCAGAATCTGGAAGAGGAAAGGAAGAATTTTCCTGCAGAGCCACCTGGAGGGAATGTAACCATGCGGATGCCTTATTTTCAGGTCTCTGGCCTCCAGAACTATGACAGAATATGTTTCCATGGTTGGAAGCCAAAAAATTTGGGATAATTTGTTACTGCTGTCTTGGGAAATGCTACACTCCCTGAGTCTCTGTTGACTGAACCTGGATGTGGATTTTCCTGTGCCCTTGTTTTTCAGCTTTGTGGAATTTATCAACCCACCTCACCTAAGTTATCTCAAGTGTTTTTCCCAATTTGGAGATTCTATGCCTGAAAACTTGAAAGATAGTTTGTTGTTTAAAATTCCACTTTGCATGGACTTTTTGGCAGTGCCAGCAGCCACTCCGTGTTCCCGCCTGTTCACTTCCCCTTTGGTTCTCTCTACTTTTCATGGTTCCTTCATCCCTGGCACCAAAGCTCATACCCTAAATGTTGTATCTTCCACCACCCCGAAAACATTCTATACATACTAATCTAAAGCGTACAACTGATCATCTGTTATAAAATCTGAAATCTCTTACATCTACTTGTATTATAAAATGACTAAGAAAACAGCAGAAAATAATTTATCAGGGAAGTATCTAAATTCTTCCCACCTCCATGTTC
Source organism: Heterohyrax brucei (assembly GCA_028571685.1). Classification (NCBI taxonomy): domain Eukaryota; kingdom Metazoa; phylum Chordata; class Mammalia; order Hyracoidea; family Procaviidae; genus Heterohyrax; species Heterohyrax brucei. The sequence goes on along the minus strand of CM053160.1, from coordinate 64,265,997 downwards.
TATCCAGAATTGCATCCTTTTATGACAGTTTTTCTAAGCAACTGGGGTCTTCTGTTTCTATCAAGTGCTTTTGGCAGCTATAGGGTAGTATATATGTCTTTAGTTTTTTCTTTATGCTTGCTTGATCACTATGAAGAATCATGTTCCCCAAGTCCCAATGACCATTTGAACCAGTCCTCTCCTGTGCTTCAGTGACACATTTTAAATGTCCCTGTTCCTTTATAATTGCCTTTGTACTGCTGCCAACCATTCTCAGTGTTTCTCAAAGGAATAACTGTCACTCCCATAAGTACAGACTCTTATCTTTCACCTGGTCTTGGGTGTTTTTCTCAACTCAGCTTGTGGTTTTTCAAATTCTGAAGCCAGTTCACTGGGTTCTGGCACCAGCATTTTTTAAGCTCTAATGATACAGTGGTTAAGCGTGCAGGTACTAATCAAAAGGTTGGCTGTTCAAGTCTATCAGTCGCTGCTTGGAAATCCTATGGGGCAGCTCTACTCTGTTCTGTCAGGTGGCTATGAGCCAAATTTGACTCTACAAAAATAAATTTGTTTTCTGTTTTAAAAATGATTTCAGTATGCACTTTAAGGGCACTGGGCCAATCCGGTCTCTACTTAACATTCTTCTAGAAACATATTCTGATGCCATTTCAATCAAGTCATTTCCCAGGTGTGTTAAACCCAAATTCCTGGGCCTAACTTTTAAAGTATCTCAGTGCTGCTCCTCTCTGGTCACCTCGTATAAACTACCTTGACCCTCCTCATCGCTTGTCTTAGTCACCTAGTACTGCTATAACAAAAATATCACTAGTGGGTGGCTTTAAGAAACAGAAGCTATTGTCTCACTGTCTAGTAGGCTGGAAGTTCAAACTCAAGTGTGTCAGCTCCAGTAAAATGCTTTCTCTGTTGTCTCTGGGGGTAGGTCCTTATCATAAGTATTTCCTTGGTCTAGAAACTTCTCAGTGCAAGGATCCTGGGATCAAAGGATGTGCTCTGTTCCTAGCACTACTTCGTGGGTAGTCCAAGGTCCCCCTTTAGTGAGCATACTCATGAGACACGAATATTTTTTCTTCTTTGACCCATTCAGAGACATCAATCCACATACCTCTTTCTCATACCTCTTTATATCCAATTTCCCAGTCATGTTCCTTCTAAGTCCCTGACCTTCTAGCCACACCAGTGGTCATTTTTTCTTCCAAGAAATGTAAACAACAAGGTGCACTGCTTGAGTTTCTGCCCACTGGGAGGATTTCCCTTTACCACTGTCCTTCAAAAATGTCCCAGAATGGCACTGTAGTGCTGTCAGTGTCCACTTGCAGGTAGTTCCTGCGTAGCACAGAGGATCATCTGTAAACCATACATGAGTTTTCTCTTCCTCAGTCAACTGATCATAAGAAGCTCCTCATAAGGTCATAGCTACAGACTGAGAAATAGATACTAATGTGATGGGGAAGAAGACCACGTAATCTACTGTCACTGAGTAGACAAGGACAGAATTTTGAAACCAAGTCAGCCTCTTCTCAGATGTCCCACAGTTGGTTTATTTATCATTTGAATATGTTTTTCTTTAGAGAGACTTTACAGTAACTGTTTCATTCATTGGAACAGATTACCCAATACACCAATCTAAACAGAAGATTTCAAAGAGCAGCCTAAGAATACAAAATGAAGCATTATAATGACATGTGCAAAGAGCTGGAAATGGAAAACCAGAAGGGAAGAACACGTTCTACATTTCTCAAGCTGAAAGAACTGGAGAAAAAAATTCAAGCCTCGAGCTGCAACAGTGAAGGATTCTACATAGAAACTGTTAAACGACTCAGGGAGCATCAAAAGAAGGCAGAAGAAATACACAGAGTCATTATATCAGAAAGAACTAGTCGATGTTCAGCCATTTGAAGAGGTAGCATATGATCAGGAACCAATGGTATTGAAGTAAGAAATTGAAGCTGTATTGAAGATACTGGCAAAAAACAAAGCTTAAGGAATTGATGAAATGTCAATCGAGACATTTCAACAAACATATGCAGCTCTGGAAGTGCTCACTCATCTATGCCAGGAAATTTAGGGGACAGCTACCTGGCCAACTCACTGGAAGAGAGTGATATTTATGCCCATTCCAAAGAAAGGTGATCCGACTGAATGTGGAAATTACCAAACAGTATTTGTGATATCACATGCAAGTAAAATTCTGCTGAAGATCATTCAAAAGTGACTACAACAATATATTGACAAGGAACTGCCAGAAATTTAAGCTGGGTTCAGAAGAGGACGTGGAACCAGGGATATCATTGCTGATGTCAGATGGATCTTGGCTGAAAGCAAAGAATATCAGCAAGATGTTTACTTGTGTTTCATCGACTGTGCAAAAGCGTTTGACTGTGTGGATAACACTAAATTATGGCTAATGTTATGGAGAATGGGAATTCCAGAATACCTAACTGTGCTCTTAAGGAATCTGTATGTAGATCAAGAAGCAGTCGTGTGAACAGCACAAGGGGACACTACACAGTTCAAAGGCAGGAAAAGTGTGCATCAGGGTTGTATCCTCTCATCATACCTTTTCAAGCTGTATGCTGAGCAAATTATCTGAGAGGCTGGATTCTATGAAGCAGAACGAGGCGTCAGCATTGAGGGATGTCTCATTAACAGCCTGTGTTACACAAACAACACCACCTTGTTGGAAGTGAAGATTTGAGACGCTTACTGATGATGGCCAAGGACCATAGCTTTCAGTATGGATTGTACCTCATCATCAGGAAAACAAAATTCCTTACAACCGGACCAGTAAGCAACATAGTCGTAAATGGAGAAAAAAGTGAGGTTGTGAAGGATTTTATTTTACATGGGTCCACAATCAATGCCCATGGAAGCAGCAGTCAAGAAATCAAAAGATGCATTGCACTGGGAAAAATCTGCTGCCAAGCACCTCTTTAAAGTGTTGAAAGGTAAAGATGTCACCTTGAAGACTAAAGTGCATCTGACCGAAGCTGTGATATTCTCAGTCACATCATATGTATGCAAAAGCTGAACAATGAACAAAGACAGAAGAAGAACGTTGAATGTACCACGGACTGCCAAAAGAACAAAGAGATCTGTTCTGGAAGAAGTATAACCAGACTGTTGCTGGAAGCCAAGAAGGCAAGACTGCGCATTACATGCTTTGGATATATTGTCAGCAAGGATCAGTCCCTGGAGAAGGACATCATGTATGGAGGGTCAGTGGAAAAGAGGAAGACCCTCGAAGAGATGGACTGACACAGTGGCTGCAACAAAGGGCTTAAGCATAAAAGTGATTGTGGACATGGCACAAGACCAAGCCATGTTACATTCTGTTATTCATAGGGTGGCTATGAGTTGGAACCAACACATCAGCACCTAACAACAACAACAACAACCCAATACACCAAGTATTCACAGATTTACTTCTGCTTACTTACTGTGATTTTCAATTTCCTCTGTTTTTCACCACTGTTCAGTTGCTCTAGGCTTGTGTTAATTCCCTTAATAAAAGACTATGTGAACCTTGCTTACTCACTAATCTGATCATGATGTTTATAAGAAGCAACCAAACTTTCAGGAAGAGCATCTTTAGGGCCAGCTGGTGGAAGGAACAGCCTTTTCCCCTCTCTGGCATTTAAACTAAAGGAATACAAGGTAGAGTTGGGCTCTTTAAGCAGACAGAAGTTGTTATCACTGTACCGTGCTGGCAAGTCAAGGGACTGATATTTCCTAACAGGGGCTTTGAACTGATCAGTTCTAGAGTGGATGCTTGCTGAGAAATTATATCTCTAACAAGTTCCCAAGTAATGCTAATGCTGCTGGGTAGGATCCTACTGCAAGAGAACTACTAGTAGAACCAAACCCACTGCGAATGAGTCCATTCTGACTTATAACGACCCTATACGAAAGAGTAGAACTGCCTCATAGTTTCCAAGGAGTGCCTAGTGGATTAAAACTGCCAACCTTGTGGTTAGCAGCTGTAGCGCTTGACCACTATGTCCTCAGGGTTTCTTCTAGTAGGACACGGGTTCTCAAAATGTACTATGCATAAGAATCACCTGGGAGTCTTGTTAAAATGTAAATTCTGATTCGTTTTATTTGGGTGGAAATTCAAAACCTCAGCATGACTTCTTAACGGAATGAACCTGTTCAAAGCCTTCTACCTAACTCATGATCAGTTGCAAAGTTGTAGCCCAGTGGCCTTGGTCGCTGAGTCACTCCTAATCTATGAAGAAATCAGTGGCAGATTCCAATAAACACTTTCTTCCTCTACCTCTTACCAGAAATGGAGACATTTACAATTTTAATACCAGTAAGTGAATGTTAAAACTGAAACAAGATATTACATTTGGAAATCCCTGGAAAATATTACCATGATAACACAGAACTAGTTTGCCATGGAACTTTTTAAAGACATGAATTTTTCTTGAGGGATGTCCAATAATGAAATCACAAGAGACAATCTGATGCAGTATGTCAAAAACAGCTTATGCTATTGTTTATCATTTGGATTGCTTAGTTATGAAAACAGAAACAATAAAGACAGGAACTCTGCAATTGTAGCCCTATTCAGTGTTATCACTTTTTTTAAAGTAGTATTTTCCTTCAGCTCATTGCGGGTATTTAATCCCAATAAAACTATGTTGACCTATTGACCTTTTCTTCCTTGTGAACAAAGGAAGATGGCAATGTTTCTGAATGAAATAGTAGACACAGAATGGGGCTGTCTAAGAACATTGGCCTGAGAGCAAGGATTCTTACACAGGATTGACCAAAGGGCTTTCATGTTCATGCTTCAAGACACTCTCCACAAAAGAGACAGAGCACCAGGTAACTAGAGATACATGCTTTCTCCCTCTCTATTCTTCTGCCTCTATGTGATTCTGACACTTTCCAATAGACCACAGTTGTTTAGCTGAAAAGACAACTGCTCACTGCCTTCCAGGCCCACCTTGACCCCCACTGGCTTCTTCAGTGCCATTTTTCTTCCCTTTGGCTTTTTTGTCGTTGTTTCTTCTTTCTCTCCCCTCTTTCCTTTCCTTTCTTCTACCCATTTAGCCCTGTGGGCTGGCCCTGCTTCTTCTGCACTGGCTGGACCACACTGCCTGGCTAGAGTCCAGCTGGCCAGTGGACTCCCCAAGTCCAAGCTGCTCCCTCCAACAAGCTTCTTTAGTGTCTTTTTTTTTTTTTTTCACTTTCTTTGTCTCTCTCTTTCTTCCATTCCTTTCTCCTATCTAGTTAGCCCCATGTACCATGCCTGCCCTTTCTTGATAGGCTCTGCCTCACTGCTTGGCAAGAGAGCCACCAGCACCCAGCCTTCTGGAATCTTCATCAGTTGCAACAGCAGGCTCCCTCAGCACCATTTCTTCTTTCTTTTTGTTTTGTTTCGCTGGTGGTGGTGGAGTCTCTTCTCTGTCTCCCTTCCCTCCTCTCCTTTCTGCCACCCATCTATCCCTGCACTATGCCTTAACCCCTTGTTGACAGGCTGTGCTGCTCCACTCAACTACAGAGCCCTGCCACCTGGCCTTTTGGGGTCTGTGCCACTCCCACAGGCTGAGTCCATCAGTGTCAAATTTTTATATTTTTGTTCTCTTTTTCTTTTTCTCTTCTCCTCTCTCCCATCTAGACCCTCTGCTGCCTCTGCCCCTTCCTGATGGGCCATGCCACACTGCCCATCAAGAGATAGCAGCTTGCTCCCATCCTCATTTTGCCCTGCCCCCAGCGGACAGCTGGCCCAGATCATATTTACTTATTTTGTTGTTTTTTTTTCACTTGTTGGTTTGATGCTTATTGTCTTCCTTTCACTTCTTCTCTTTGCTTTTGCCTCCTCACCTAGCCCTCTGCACTTGCCATGCCCCTCTTGACAGAGCTGCACCGCTTGGCTAGACAGCCACCGGCACATGGCTGCATCAGACCTGTCCCCTCCCGCCTGCCAAACGTTAAAGTATAATTATTATTTTTTGATCTCTGTTTTTCTCTTTTCCATTATCTCTTCCCTCTTTTAAAAATGTCTGTTTCTCTTTCTTCTTTCTCCATCTACTTAGTACACACACAAAAGCCCTACAAAACAGCAGCAATAAATTCATACCTATCGAGAATCACACTGAATTTAAATAGATTGAATGCATCTATAAAGAGACAGAGAGCGAATGGATCAAAAATTCAAACCCATCGATATGCTGTCTATAAGAGAAAGTCTTTAGAAACAAAGACATAAATATACTAAAAAGAAAAGGATGGAAAAGATACACATCAAGCAAAGTGCAAACAAAAAGAGAAGTGGTACTATTATTCTCATGTAAAATAGACTTTAAAACAAAATCCACGTCATATCTTCTCCTTGCCTTTCTGGTCACGTGCAATGCATGCTGATTTCTGTGCCTCCCACACGCACGTGTGCAGACCATGAAACCTTGCCCTGTACTACCTGCCCCCTCCCAAGTGCCTTGCTGCTTAGGCCTCAGTATGTGTCAAAAATAACTCCTCCAGACGCCCTCCCAGGCTGGACCTGTCCTGCTGTACCGTGGCTGCACAGGTGCTAAGAAGTATTGTACCCACAGATGAGTGAGCAACAAAGAATGACCAGTTAAATAACATCAGACAACAACCTAAACACAGCACAACATCAGCAAAATATCAAGCCAGGTAACGAACTCCTGAGAATAAAACAAAACTAAAAGATTTACTACAGGGAACCAGAGAGGTCAATTGGCAAATGACAACAGTGTGAGAACAATGAAAGAGGGCATAAATAGTTAGGTACAGAACTTAGAAATGGAGAGGAAATCAAGGTGATATCTTCCTGAGTTTCAGAGTAACAACAAAAAAGTTAACAAATCTACTTGTCAAAATCAAAAACAAAAAGTCTCAATAAATATGAAGTCTACAAAAACAGATGAAATGAAAAAAAATCCACAAACAAAAGAATTTCAGCACAAGAGAGTAAGAGGGACAAAGAAAATGTCATTGCCACACACACGCACATGTGTGCGTGCACATACACACACGTGTGCGTGCACATACACACACACACACACACACACAAGCCCTACAAAATGGCAGCAATAAATTCACATCTATCAAGCATCACACTGAATATAAATGGATTGAATGCATCTATAAAGAGATAGAGAGTGAATAGATAAAAGATCAGGACCCACCAATATGCTGTCTGTAAGAGCAATTCTTTAGAAACAAAGATACAAATATACTAAAAAGAAAAGAATGGAAAAAAAATATATCAAGCAAAGTGTGAACAAAAAGAGAAGAAGTGGTAATATTTTCATGTAAAATAGACTTTAAAACAAAATCCACCATAAAAGACAAGAAAGGACATTATATAATGATTAAAGAGACAATTCAGCATAAGCACATAACCATAATAACTTTTTACACATCCAATAACAGGGGTCCAAAAAATCAATAAAACCACTGACAACACTGGAAGAGATATTGCAAGTTCCAACATAACAGTAGCAGATTTCAACACACCACTCTCAGTGAGTGACAGAACATCTAGAAAGAAGTTCAGAAAAGATATAGAAGATCTAATTGCTACAGTCAACCAACTTGGTTGACGTCCTACCCAATACCTACAGATTATACATTCTTTTCCAACGTACATACAATATTCTCCAGCATAGACCACGTCTTAGGTCACAAAAGAGTCCTCAGCAAAATCCAAAACACTGAGATAATGCAAAGTATCTTCACTGATCACCATGTCCTAAGGGTAGAAGTAAGTAACAGGAAGAACAAGGAAAAAAATCAAATATATAGAAACTGAATAACATCTGGCTTAGAAAACACTGGACAACAGAAGAAATTACAAATGGGATAAAAAAATCTGAGAATACGATGAAATGTAACTGTAATACCAAAACCCATGGGACACAGCAAGGGCAGTGCTCAGAAGCTGATTTATAGGAAGAGTTGCACACCTCAAAAAGGAAGAAAGGAAAAAAATATCAAAACATTAGCTATACAAACTCAAATAAAAAGAGAATAGCAAAAGAAACCCATATCCAAAAGAAGAAAGGAAATAAAGACTAGAGCAAAAATAAGTGAAACACAGATGAGAAAAACAATAGAATCAACAAAACAAAAAGTTGGTTGTTTTGAAAGGATCGACAAAATCAACAAACACTGGCCAAACTAACAAAAGAAAAACAGAAGAGGATGCAACTAACCCAAATACGAAATGACTGAGGGCCGCAGGGACTGGATTCTTAGGAAATACTTAGCTCAACTGGCATGACATATTTTACAAAGAAAATGTTCTACATTCTACTTTGGTGACTGGCCTGTGGGGTTTGAAAAGCTTGATGGTTCACTTTTTGGACGGAGAAATGCCCAGATGTGTGACTCATAATGTATAGTGACGCACAGTGGTTAGACTGGATGGTCAGAGACTTGACAGAAACACGACTGGAAAATTGGACAGGAAGAGTTATCCGGAAGAGGTATGTGGATAGATGTATCTGAACGGCCCAGACGTGTGAAGATATTTGCATCTCATGCGAATGCTCAGCAAAGAGGGGCCTCATACCATAGTGCCAGGAACAGAACATGTCCTTTGGAGCTAGAATTCTTGCACTGAGTAGCCCTTAGACAAGGGAAGATTTATGATAAAGACCTTCCTTCATGGCTAACAGAAGAAAGACTTCGCTTGGAGCTGGCATGCAGAAATTAAGACGTCTAGCCTGCTAAATTGTGAGAGAATTATCTTCTATCTGCCCAAGCCGTGCACTAGGGGCATTTCTGTTACAGCAGCACTAGACAACAAAGACAGCAGGTGAGGAGGGTCAAGGTAGATTCAAGCAGGTGACCAGAAAAGGGCAGAACTCAGAGAGCTTGAATGTTAGGTTCAGACATTTTGATTAAAAACATCTGGGAAAGGTCATGATTCAATCAGTGTTTGAATGTGTCTAGAAGAATGTTAATTGCAGAGTGAGTTAGCCCAGCATTCCTAACGTGCAAGCTAAAATCACTTTAAAAAAAATCAAATTAGACCTGTTTCCATAGAGTTGAATCCAACCCATAGCAACACTTTAGGACAGAGCTGAACTGCCCAACCACATTTCCAAAGAACAGCTGCTGGATTTGAGCTGCTGACCCTTTGGCTGGCAGCCAAGCTCTTAACTATTCTGTCTCCAGAACTTAAAAACAAAAACAACAGCAGTAAAAAAAACTTATGCCTAAACCCCACAGAACAATTAATTGTGACTTCCTAGCCTAACGGGCATCAGAATTTGAAAACCACAGGACGGGTCGAGAAGAACACAGGAAACTACACACGACAGGTGAGAAATGAGGGCCTACACTGAGCGTCATTTCTGTAAGAAACACTGAGAAGGGCTAGTATTAGTGGAAATGCAATTATAAAGGAAAGGGGAAATTTCAAATACATCCCTGAAGCATAACCCAAGCCAAGCCAAAAGCCAAGGGCCATCAGAAATGGTTCAAATGCTTAGGGGACTTGAGGATATGAGTCTTTATAGTGCTTGTCATGGATTGGCTTGTGTCTCCCCCCAAAATATGTCATTTGGCTAGACCTTGATTCTCCTCGTGTGACATTCCTATATGCTGTAAACCCCGCCTCTGTGAAGTCAAAGAGGGGGGATGGGTGGCAGCTGTTGGGTTGGTGGTGTGTGACTCAGTACGTAAGACTGCGTTGTGCCTTGACACAGTCTCTTGAGATGTCAAAGAAAGAAGCCAATAGAGCAATTTGGGGACTTCATGCTACCAAGAAGCAGTGCTAGGAGCAAGAGCACTTCTTTTGGAAAGGACCTAGGAGTCCCTGTGTCTCAGAGGCTATCAATTCAGGGGAAGACTGGGCACAAAGATCTTCCTTCAGAGCCGCAACAGAAGGCCTTCTCCTGGGCCTGAAGCCCTGAATTGGGACTTGTAGGCTGCTGGACGATGACACAGTACAATTTCTCTTTCTAAAGCCATCCACTTGGGGTATTTCTGTTAGGGCAGCACTAGGTGTGACCAGGACAGTGATCAAACAACCATGAAGGAAAAAACGAAATACACGTAGACTGTCCTGTAGAAATTAAAAGTACTTGATAGAAACAGAAGACCCCAACTGCTTAGAAGGAAAAGTAGAAAAGCTGTCACAATAGGCTCAACTCTGGATAGAAGACATACCAAACTAAAACCAAACCCACTGCTGTCAAGTCAGTACTGACTCATAGCCAACACTATAGAACAGAATACGATAGCCCCATAGAGTTTCCAAGGAGTGTCTGGGAGATTTGAACTGCTGACCTTTTGGTTAGCAGCTGTAGCACTTAACCACTATGCAACCAGAGTTTCTGTTGTTGTTACCAGATGCTGTTTGCTTGTATTACATTGCTTACTCATATTTTCTTCATTCAACCTCCTCAGAGATGCTCCAAAAAATAGCAGAGAAGAATTTATCAGGGAAATACCTAACCACTATACCACCAGGGTTGAAGATACAGGTGGGAAGAATTTAGATATTTCCCTGATAAATTATTCTCTGCTATTTCCCGGAGCATTTCTGAGGAGATTGAATGAAAATAGAGGTAAGGATAGTCATGTAATGCAAATAGATATAAAGAGATTTCAGACTTGATGGTAGTTAGTCAATATGAATTTCAGATCAACGTGTAAAGAGAAGTGTGTTTAGAGCGGTAGAGGGGTCTAAAGTTTAGAGTGTATGCTTTTGTGCCAGGGCTAAGGAGCCATGAAGCGTGGAGACACCAAAGGGGAAGTGGACAAGGGAAGAGGGAGTGGGCGCAAGAACCCCTGAGAAAGAGCATGGAAAGGGGAATTTTAGACAGTGAAGTACCTTGCAGTTTTCGGACACAAGCTCTCTAAATTGGAGAGAAACTTAACACAACCAGATTCTGTGAAAGCATGCAAAAGAAAGACATAAGAAAACTCTCATCCATGTTCAGTTAACAGAGGCTCAGGGAATATAGTATTTCCCAAACCTGCAGTAACGAAGTATCATAAACTTGTTGGCTTCCAGCCACAGAAATGTATTCTCTCACAGCTCTGGAGGCTAAAGACCTAAAATCAAGGCATCAGCATGGTTACACCGCCTTCAAAGGCTCTGGAGAAGGCTGGTTTGTCTCCTCCAAATCCAGTAGCTCTAGACATTCTATACCTTGAGACAGCATAACTCCAGTCTCTGTCTGTGTCTCCTAAGGGCTTCTGCTGGTGGAGTAGTCGTTTAAGTAGTGGGAGAAATGCTACATCTGCTAACCCAAAAGTCAGCAGTTCAAATCCACCAGACACTCCTTGGAAACTCTATGGGGGCAGTTCTACTCTGACCTCTAGGGTCACTATGAGTTGGATCCGACTCAAGGACAGTGGGTTTTGTCTCCTCTGGGGGTATCATCTTTTCTCTTAAAGGGAGACTAGCTCTTGGATTTAGGCCTGTTCTAATCCAAACAATCCCACTTTACATTGCTTTGCTTAATTACATCTGCAGAGCTTTTTTCCAGATAAGGTCACATTCACAGATTACAGATGAGCATACAAGGGTTTCTTTGACCTCACTTCAGGGAGTGAGGAGAAAAGAGAAAGGGCTGAGAAATTAGAACCAAAGGATTGTCTGATTCTGAGATTCCCAAGCCTGACTGCATGGATCTGAAAGGTCAAGGACAGTGTAAGTGTGAGTGCAAACTATAAAATGATCAGGGAGCTATGAGGACACGGTTCCATGATAGCATTATGTTAACTCTTTTCCACCAGCGTGACCGAGATATCGTAAGGAAAAAAATAGCATCGTATTCTGCAAAACCGGAGCTTGAAATTCAAGCAAGCATAACATGGAAAAACACTCTGTTGGGCAAAGGGTTGTCAACTGAATTAGCTCATGTGAGTTCAGCTTTTGGCTTTGCTATCAAGCTGTCCATGAAGGGAGTTTTTCTTTTAGCAAGACTGAAAGTATAAACTAGAATCATGGTTCTGAAACCAGGGCCTGCAGAGTACAGAAAGAAGAAACTCTAAAGAATATAGAAGTAAAAAAAAAATTTTGAAGACACTTTGTTTTTTTCTATCCTTTGGCCAGCTCTAAAAGCAAAATTTTTATGATGCAGTGATAGCTTATAATTGGAACACATCCAATGGCACTTGGCTTGGCCTCACAAATAAGACTTCACATTTTTTCCTTCATGTATTCAAACCAAGGTCTCTAGATCCTTTGGAAATAAGTTTGTGCAATTCATGAGTTTTCCTTTACGAAGATTATATACATTACTCTGGTCAAGAAACATTAGATAATTCACATCTTAGCTATCCAGAGCTGCTGTAACAAATACCACAAGTGCATGGCTTGAACACAGAGGAATTGGTTTTCTGGCAGTCCAGGAAACTCCGGTGTTGTACTAAGAACTATGACTGTTAACCAAAAGGTCAGCAGTTTGAATTCACCAGGTTCTGTGGAGAGCAGCCTTGATATAGTAGCTTGTCATGCAGGGCCACTGTCAACAATGGGATTTTTGTTGTTGTTGTTTATTCCCCAGCTATTGGCATTTGAGATTTCAGGGATTTCTATATGATCTTTTTAGTTTCGGTTCTGCCTGATCAATTTCATTTTATCTCTTTCTCGTAAGTGAGAACTTCCTGTTTAATCCATCAGTTCTATAAGAAGGCCTGTTCTTCTGTGTCACTGCCCCAGTCAGGTTAATCTATACTGATACCGTTAAGATTGCTGTTACTGTTAGATGCCATTGAGTTGGTTCTGACTCTTAGTGATGCTGTGTACGACAGAATCTTTGCCTGATCTGACTGCATCCTTACACATCATTGCTATGTTTGAGCCCACTGTTGCAGCCACTGTGTCAATCCATCTCATTGAGTGTCATCTTCTTTTTCACTGACTCTTTGTTTTACCAAGCATGATGTCCTCCTCTAGGAACTGGTCCCCCATGAAAACATATCCAAAGCACGTGAGATGATGTCTTACCGTCATCTCTTCCAAGGAGCATGCCAGCTGTACTTCTTCAAGGCAGATTTGTTCATTCTTCTGGAAGTCTATGGTATATTCAATATTCTTTGTCAAAATCATAATTCAAGGGCATCAGTTCTTTGGTCTTCCTTATTCGTTGTCCAGTTTTCATATGCATATGAGGTGACTGAAAATACTGTGCTTCGGTTAGGCACACCTTAGTCCTTAAAGTGATGTCTTTGCTTTTTAACACTTTAAAGAAGTCTTTTGCAACAGAATTGCCCAATGCAATATGTTGTTTGATTTCTTGGCTACTCTTACCTTGACCTTCAAGGTAGGGAAGAAAATTTTAATAGAGAAGATGATAACCATAATAAAATATTCGGCCACCCTACTGACCCAACAAACCCACTGAAGTTGAGTCAATTCTGATTCACAGTGACCCTATAGGGCACAGAAGAACTGCCCTATAGAGAGAGATTCCAAGGAGTGCCTGGCAGATTTGAACTGCTGACCTTTCAGTTAGCAGATGTAGCAGTTAACCACTATGCAACAAAGATTCCCCTGGGGACCCTAAATGGACTAATAATTTGGTGGCAATTAAAAGTAATGATTCTTAATGTTTTCCCAGTTTATCTCAAGGAATGATAGAGTTCTCACTGTTGATGGAGGGTGGGGCCAGGGAATACGAACTACCAGGCACGTCCATGCTATTGTTATTGTGTGCCATCCCTTTGATTCCATCTCTGGCGACTCTAAAGAACAGAGCAGAACTGCCTGCTAGGGTTTTCTAGGCTGTAATCTTTATGGGAACAGACAGCCAGGGCTTTTCTCCCATGGAACAACTAAGCAAATTGGAATCTTCAACCTTTCAGCTAGCAACCTAGCACCTAACCACTGTGCCATGAGGGCTCCTTTCTCCACCCACAGCTGTATCCACAGATACCTGTTTCAAGCCCAGGTCTACTTGTCCACCCCTTGGGAAAAAATTAATTAATTAATTTAATTTCAAAAAAGAAAGAAAAGTGGATTTCAACTCACAGCCACCTTTCAGGACAGAGTAGAACTGCCCCACGGAGTTTCCAAGGGGCACCTGGAAGATTCGAGCTGCTGACCTCTAGGCTAGCAGATGTTGCACTTAACTCCCATTCTACTAGAGTTTCTGAGAAATGCCTTTGAAGACCTTGTAACAATTTTTATTATAGGTACTTTATCATACCCTGCACCTCAGTGACTCTTAGTGATGCTGTGTACAACAGAATGAAACTTTGCCTGATCTGAGTTCATCCTTACAATCACTGCTGTGTTTGAGTTCACTGATGTAGCCACTGTCAATCCATCTCATTGAGTGTCTTCTTTTTCACTGACACTGTTTTACCAAGCATGATGTCCCTTCCAAATATTTTCTATACATTTTCTGATTTCTTGAACAAGAATACTTCTCTAACATTAAAACATGCTTTTAGAGATGACCACTGTTGGTCTCTTAATATACTATTGAATTAAATTTGATAATATTTTCTTCAGGAATTACATTTTTGTAAATATAAATAAAAATATCAGTTGTCACAGGGAATTCTGACTCATGGTTACCAGTGTGTGTCAGTGTAGAACTTGACTCTGTGAAGTTTTCAATGGCTGATTTACAAAGTCCTTCTTCTGAGCTGCCTCTGGGTGAACTTGAAACTCTAACTTTTGGTAAGCAGCCTAGTGTGTCAACAATTTGCACCACCCAGGGAGCCCATTCATAGACAACAATCGTGTACAGTCTCTTTCATTAGTGTTATTACTACTGTCATTATTTCAAAGATGATTTTTGAGGTTATAATATTCATATAGGATGAATTAGATGCTTTCTTGTTTTTTTTCTCTTTTCTGGAGTGTTGAGTACATAGTATAGTTTCTGAAACTAAAGACATTTTAAGTGGGAGGCTTTAATTACATTGTCTATGTTGTCCATGATTACTAATCTATTAAGTTTGATCTTTTATGATTTTACGAATGGGATTTTATTTAGATTTTCAAAGACATTGGCAAAATGTATTCATAACATTTACTTATATTTCATTAAGAATTGAGATCTTTAAGCTTTCAGTGAGAGTACAATAACATTATTTTTAAAAAGAATTGACTTGATTTTATGGTACAGTTATATGGTATTAATAATTACCATTTAGAAGGTGTCCAAGAAACCCTGGTGATGCAGTGGTTAAGTGCTACCACTTGTAACCAAAAGGTAGGCGGTTCAAATCCATTAGGCACTCCTTAGCATCTCCGTTGGGCAGTTTTACTATGACCTACTGGTTCACTATGAGTTGGAATCAACTCAACAGCAATGGGTTTGCCAGTAAGTCTCCCTTTGTACTAAGACTTGTGTCAACCTTGAGTACTTTTTTTCACTACTCCCCACAATAATATTTACATTTCACAACTGATTATCACAGCCAGTCAGCCCTACCTCTGAAATTTATCTCCTCCCTTTCTCCCTTGGAAACCCTGGTGGTGTAGTGGGTTAAGTACTATGGCTGCTAACCAAAAAGTCAGCAGTTCAGATCTGTCAGGCGCTCCTTGGAAACTCTATGGCGCAGTTCTACTCTATCCTACAGGGTCGCTATGAGGTGGACCCTACTTGACAGCAGTAGGTTTTGGGTTTCTTTTTTCCTTTCTCTATTATCTCATTTTTCCTTTGAACCCCTTGTCTTCTTATTTCCATTCTTGTTTAGCTACTGGAAACTCTCGTCATCTAATGAGTAAGTGCTATGGCTGCTAACCAAAAGGTGGGCAGCTCAAATCCACCAAGTGCTCCTTGGAAATTCTATGGGATAGTATTACTCTTCCTGCAGGATTGCTGAGTCAGAATTGACAGCTATGGGTTTGGTTTGGGGGTTTTGCCTAGCTATGGGGTAGTCTTTGTGTGCGAGTCAAAATGATTCTTCAAAATGAAAACCAAACCATGTGACTTCACTCTTGAAACCTTTCTTGACAACAAAGTTAAAATACCTTGTGATGTTATTGGTGCACACCTGTCTCTTCAGCTTCACCTAATATATTTCTCCTTCACTTTGCTGCACACAAGTTCTTTTTTATTGTTATTGAAATATCAGCCTTTTCATTTTATGTGAAACTGTCTGCTTCAAACTCTAATCTGTCCAATAATTTAAATTTAAAGTTCCCTAATATTAATATTTTCATCCAATGGTTGTTTGCCGATGATCTGTCTGGTTTATTTTAACTCAATCTCTTATTTTTTGACCTTTCTATGCTATTTTATGCAAGGTCCTTGTGTAGAGTAAATTGCTTGCACTTGACTAGAAACCAAAAGTGTGCCAGTTCAAATGTATGTAGTGGCTTCCTGCAAGAAAGGCCTGGAAATCTGCCTCCTTAAATATTGCAGCCAGAAAAGCCTTTTGGAGAAGTTCTGCTCTGTAACACATGGGGTTTCAATAGTTGGAATTGTCTAAAGGATTATTTGCGGGGGAGGGCTGATGAGGGAAGGAGGAAGTACTTTTGGTATTATTTTCTTAACCAGAAGTTTTAGTTAGCCAACTAAAGAGTTGACCTAACAAACTGTTTATTGTTCCATAAATTATGTTTAAAAGTGTACTTTGTTTTGGTTTATAAATGTGTTGAAGAGAATTATCCAAAATAAAGCAAAGGATGCCTGTGTGTTCTTGCCATATTAACTTGGAGCACTGCCTAACAAGCTCATCCAGTTATTGAATCACCCAGGGGAGTATCTCATTTTTTGACTTGCTATTAATTATTGATTAGGATCCAGACTCTAAAGTTACACGTTAACTTACAGACTTTTGTGCAGAAGAGATGCAAATAATTCCTGTGACTAGAAAATATAATCCCAAGGTTATGATTGTTCTGTTCTATAGAAAATTAACCAATTTTGTATTTAGCCTAGCAATTTTATTTCAATAGTCTCATTTTCAAAACTCTATAAGAACTAATAAAATGTTCTTTGAATCCACATTCCTGTCCTGTTTCCTCATTAGTGAGTCAAATATACTTTGGACACACATCCCATACTCATACGAGTTGTATATTTAACTTTTTAAAAATCAGATTTTAATAAATGGAAATCTGAATCTTAAATTCAGCACATCTGCTTTCAGAAATTTGTTCTGAGATAGTAATCAAAAACTGTCTAAAAATACTTGTGTAAAGTTTGTTGTTTCATATTTATTTACAACCCAGGGCTATTGAGTCGGGTCTGATTTACAGCAACCCTAGAGGTCAGGGTAGAACTGCCCCACAGAGTTTCCAAGGAGCGCCTGGAGGATTTGAACTGCTAGCCTTTTGGTTAGCAGATGTAGCACTTAACCCACTACACCATCAGGGTTTCCCCTCATATTTGTTAATAATAATTAAAATGTATAAATAGCAATACTCATCAGCAGACTATTGGAATACTATGGAGGTTTTAAAACAGACATAAAAAAAAAAAAGCACTGTAATTGAGTTGATTCTGACTCATAGTGACTCCAAAGACCAGAGTACAACTTCCCAGCAGAGTCTCCAAGGAGGGTGTAGCTGATTCGAGCTGCCCATCTTTTGGTTGGCAAACATAGCACTATAACTACTACACCACCCGGGACAGATGTCCTAAGTATAAAATCACTGCACAAAAGACGATGCTGTTTAGTGAAAACTCGGTTGAGTGAACCTCTCTTTCACCCTATATGCAGCTTTTGAAGAACTAAATAATATTAATATAATACAAAATTATTTTTCACAAAGAAAAGGAAGCCAGAGACTTCATTACTTCTGGTCATCTAACTTCTAGGTCTTCTGATTATTAAAATGAAGGGAAGAAAATCATATCGAGTTTATTTCAATTTTCTGTCCTCTTATGCTAACCCTCATTCTCCATCACTGATGCCATTTCTGTGTGCTTACTTTGGTGAAGTATTGGAAAGGACACTGAATCACAAGAGTATTGGCCTGGCCACTGACCACATGTGTAGCCTCAGGAAAGTCATCGAACTTCGCTGGACTTTAACATCCACTGTGTCAAAAGGGAAATAGTGAAATAGAGTGTTTTAGCTAATACAAGATTAGAGATTTAAGGAACAACAATAAAACCAGAAATATCCTGCAGTGATCTTTCTAAACATGATTTGAAGGCCAGATGCATAAGTAAAAATATTATTCCATTTGGCTACACGGTTAAGAATGGGCATTTAACATATTCAGTCATGCACACCCACATGCACACTACAATAACAAAGTGTATTAAAGATTTTCAAACTCAATAATCACCAAAATACAAATTTAATTTCTAGAATAATATCAAATTCATAATAGCACATGGGATATATATGACATATAAAATTTATGCATAATACATTTTTCAGAGTGGCCACTGCTAAATGAAAGGATGAAAATTAGAAGTGTTTTACTAAATTTTGTACTTCTTGAACATCTTTCCATGAGTTCTAGTTAATTTTTTTTAATATATCATATTAGAAAAATGTACTACTTATTAGAGAATTATTTTAAGGAGTTTAGCAGGTACTAAAATTACAATTGAATTTCAGTGTAAATAATGCCATACAAATTATGTATTAAACACAACAAAACAAAGAGTTTGGAAAGGTTCAGTATCTCTGAAAGCCTAGATGAAATGACACTCTCATCCTATGTCACATAGTATAAATGTCATTATCCAGAAGTGATTTTGCAGAGGGAGAGGGTGAGCAGGTAAATCGAAATGTAACTTTTAAGCTGTTAAATGTGCAAAATCTTTAATTCAGCAAATTTGCTTTTAGAAATTTCTCCTGATATAGTACTTAGAAAATGTCTAAAAATACATGTATAAGGATTACTGTTTCATATTTGTTACTAATAGTTTAAATTTATAAACAGTTAGCAATAATCATCAAAAGACTGTTGGAATACCATGGAGATTTTAAAACAGACATACTAGATGTATAATTATGACACAAAAGAGGATACTATTTAATGAAAACTCTGTTAGCTGGAGCTCTCACACTGCATGTAGCTTTCAAAGAACTGGTCTGGCAATCAAAAATGTCGGTAACATGATTCAGTGCTGTCTTCAGTCTCTAGAGGAAAAGTTAAAAGGAAGAATAGATTGTCAATGGATTCTCAAGCATCAGTAAAATCCTTTCTCTCCTTCATGATAACCTCCTTTGTCTCCACATGAGTGGGATCCTCAGGCTTCAGCATGCATCAGCACCACTTGGAGGGCTTGTTGTTGAACACAAATTGTTGGAGTTAGACTTCTTATTGCTCCAGAGCTTGTATTCAAACATTAGCTTTTCGGCTCCCGAGCCAGTTGTCTGGTAACTTTCCTGGTGGTAACTGTTCCTGAAAAGTGGTGTAAGAACCAGAAGAAGTTCTTCACATGAAGCTGATAAACATTTGAAAAGTCACTCAACTTCCCTAGTAAGCACACATGGAAAACAAGATAGTATATTAAGGTTGGCAAGGGTGGAAAATGACTGTTTGTGCCTAGTGTTGGACAGGGTTTGGGAAAATTGGTACTGAATTACAGTATGTTAAGAGCACAAGCGAGTAAAACTGTTTATTGTTGCACAATTTGGCATATATAACGAATTGGTAACCTGTTACTTTTTGACTGAAAAACTCATCCTGTGGGAAGTTATCTGTCTTTGTTACCTAGTGCTGTTATAACAGAGATACCACAAATGAATGACTTCAACAAACAGAATTTGTTTTCTCGCAGTTGGGTGTCTAGTAGTCCAGACTCAGGGTAGCAGCTCTAGAGGAACTTTTTTCTCTCTGTTACTCTGGAGGAAGGTCATGTCTGTCTTAACCTGTTGTTCTTTGGCTCTTTGGTGACCATCATGTGCCTTGCCATCCATCTTCCCCATTTCTGCTCTCTTGGCTTAACCATTTCCTTTTATATCTCAAAAGAGATTAACTGAAGGTATGCTACACTGAACCCGTCTCATTAAGATAACAAAAATTTATTTGTGAGGGGAGTATAAACATAGATAGGTATAATCCAAAGCATAGATAGGTATAGGGGTTAGGATATACAACACATATTTTGAGGGGGACACAATTCAATCTATAACATTATCCAACACGAATACTAATAGAGATGAACACACACATACACAATGTGTTCACTGAAGGGTAATTTGGAAACAGGCTAAACGTACAGCAGTCGTGAGTTGGTTCTTCCTTTTTGGTTTTCTATCTCCAGCTCTTTGCCCATGTCATCACAGTACCTTG
Source organism: Heterohyrax brucei (assembly GCA_028571685.1). Taxonomy (NCBI): domain Eukaryota; kingdom Metazoa; phylum Chordata; class Mammalia; order Hyracoidea; family Procaviidae; genus Heterohyrax; species Heterohyrax brucei. The sequence continues at coordinate 64,245,833 of CM053160.1, read as the reverse complement.
TCTACTCAAGAGATGCTTTGAAATCTTCTGTTCAGCTCTTTCACTTTATCACATCTTTTCTTTTCAAGGGAAAGACACACTTGGCATTTCTCAAGCTGAAAGAACTAAAGACCAAATTCAAGTCTTAGGTTGAAATTTGGAGGATTTTGTGAGGAACATATTAAATAAAGCAGGAAACATCAAAAACAGATGGCAAGAATACAGTCATTATATCTCAAAGGATTAGTTGATATTCAACCATTTCAAGAGGTAGCATATGATCAAGAACTAATGGTACAGAAGAAGTCCGAGGTGCACTGAACACATTGGTGAAAAACAAGACTCAAAGAATTGGAGGATTATCGATTGAGAGGTTCCAACAAGTGGGTGCAGCACCGGAAGTGCTCACTTGTCTATGTCAAGAAATTTGGAAGAGAGCTACTTGACCAGCTGACTGGAAGACATCCATGTTTATGCCTATTCCCAAGACAGGTGACCCAATCAAATGCAGAAATTATCAAATAACTTCATTAGCATTGTAGCAAGTAAAGTTTTGCTGAAAAGCATTCAAAAGCAGCTGCCGCAACATATTGACAAGAAACTGCTAGAGATTCAGGCTAAATTCAGATGATGTGGAACCAGTGATATTAATGCTGATGTCAGATGGATTCTGGCTGAAAGCAGAGAATGCCAGAAAGATGTTAACCGTGTTTTATTGACTGTGTGGATCACAACAAATCATGGATAACATTTTGAAGAATGAGAATTCCAGAGCACTTAACTGTGCTCACCAGGAACCTGTACATAGATCAAGAAGCAGTTGTGAGAACAAAACAAGTGGACACTGTGTATTTTAAAGTCAGGAAAGGTGGTCTTCAGGGTTTATCCTTTCACATTACCTATTAATATGCATGCTGAGTAAATAATCTGAGATGCTGGACTGTATGAAGGAGAATGGGGTATCAGGATTGGAGGAAGACTCATTAACAGCCTCCATTATGCAGATTACATAACTTTGCTTGCTGAAAGTTAAAAGGTCTTGAAACACCTACTGATGAAGATCAAAGACCATTGCCTTCAGTATGCAGTATACCTCAAGATCAAGAAAACAAAAGTCTTCACAACTGGACCAGTAAGCAACATCATGATAAAAATTGAGGTTGTCAAGGATTTCATTTTACTTGGATTCATAAGTCAATGTTCATGGAAACAACAGTCAAGAAATCAAAAGACATGTTTCATGGGGTAAATCTGCTTCAAAAGACCTCTTTAAGGGGTTGAAAAGCAAAGATGTCTCCTTGAAGACTAAGGTGCACCTGACCCAAGTAATAACATTTTCAATCACATCATATGCATGTAACAGCTGGACAACAAATAAAGAAGACCAAAGAAGAAGTGATATCTTTGAATTGTGGTGTTGATGAAGAATATTGACTATTCTAAGGATCACCAAAAGAACAAACAAATTTGTCTTAGAAGTACAACTAAAATGCTCCTTAGAAACAAGGAAGGTGAGGCTACATCTTACACACTTTGGACACATTTTAAGGACGGATCAGTCCCTGGATAATGACATCGTGCTTCGCAAAGTACAGGATCAGTGAAAATGAGGAAGGCCCTCACTGAGATGAATTGACACAGTGGCTGCAACCAGTGATTCCAGGATTATCTTAGGCTCCAAAGGAGGGAGGGCTTCCCAGGAGTGTCCCAGGATAACTTGTAGACTGATACTTCTCCAAATACGTGGTTTTCAAACTTCTCTGAGTCCTCTACATTATTTTCATTTATTTATGGTCTGTTTCCTTTCCATTTCCTTTCTATAATTATTTTAACACTCACCACTTTCCTCAAGTTTTAAATCTGATCTTCACTCACGTTTGCTGAGCAATTGAAGCCATGAAAAGAAAACTCCCTCCAACTCCACGTTCCTCCAACACTTCAAGACCAGACCCCCTCCTGGTCTCTAAACAGTCACCTTTCCTCTCTATATGACCTGTTGACATCAATTACTCTTTTCTCTTTTTTGTTTTCAGTATCTGTTTCTCTCTTGCAAAAGCAGACCATAAACTGCTTTAAGCTTCTCATTCTTAAATACGGTAACTCTCATAACGAAATTGCTACCTTACTAACATCTTACAACTTACCCTCCTTAATATAAAACTTTTTGGGAAATAAAAGTAATTACAGAATCTGAGAGAGGCAGGACCAAACTGACAGAATATATAGAAGCTTCCTGCAGTACCTCTAATAACAAAGACTCAAAAGAACAAATGAATCCATTTTATATGACTTCCTAGAAACCCTGAACATCAAAGGGAAAGTCGAGAACTTGGACTGAGTAAAGCAGAAGGGAAAATAGTGCCAGAGGTATGTAGGGTTCCACAGACTTCACCATGCTGCAGCCACTTCATGGTAGGCCTGATGTAGAGGTTGGTTGGCATTCTACTCAGCAGAGGTGATTATCTGGAGAATTCACATATGCCACTGGAGCCACTGAGGCACAGTACCAGATAATGGAAACCTCTTTGGGTGTAACCTACCACAAGCAGATCTGAATTTTTCCTTCTATATAGGCCTGTCTTTCTTCTCTTGGAGCTCTACCATCCTTTCTCTGAACTGTGCCTGGAGCTAGAGACTGACAACATTAACTGAGCCAGAAGTAGGACTCCTGAAGCCCACTCTGGGCCATTCTCACTTTCCCTTCTCTGCATCATGCCTGGCTCTGGAGTTTGACATCATTAACTGAGCTGGAAGTAGAACTCCTTAAGATTGCCCTGAGCCATTCTCTGAGGCTTGGAGTGGGAACAGTTTCATAAATGTGGGGAAGTGAGGAAAGAGGAAAAAAAAAAATTCTGCAGATCCTTCTAACCTGGGAAATCTGGACAGAAGTGGTTCTTTCCCCTAGATTCAGACATAAGGGGAAATACCTTCCTCACAGATACTTAGGGACACCTATTAGGTCCCTGCTTTTCTCAGTAGATGCATCCATACATAAGTACATCTACCAATCATTCCCAGCCATTTAGGGCACTAGGCAAGAGCCTGGATCACACATGTGATGACTGGCTACCTTGACACCTGAGTTGAATCCACATAAGAAAATAAATGGACTCTTGGGCTCCCAGGTCTAGTAACAAAGCTACAACACAGTAGATAAATATAAAACAAATAAGTATAATTTAATGATGACTCAGAAACAGCAAGTCAGCATCAAAGTACTTAAAAAGGTAGGCCATAATAATGGCCCACTTTAGAAAGCTCCTGAAAGAATCAAATTTCCCAGAGGAAGATAACTTTCTGGAATTATCAGAGGTAGAACACAAAATATTAATATTTAGAACTCTTACAGAGTGAGGAAGAAGATGAGGTAAAATGCAACAGAGCATAATAACAAGTTGAACAAGCTGCAAGAAAGTATACAGCTGCAAGAATTAGAAATTCAGAAAATTAATAATAAAATTACAGAATTAGACAATTCAGTAGAAAGTCAAAGGTGCAGAATTGAGGCAATGGAAGGGCAAATGAGCGAGACAGAAGATAAAGCACATGACATCAACATATGTAAGGAAAAATCAGATAAAAGAGTTAAAAAACTCAAGAAACACCAAGAACTATGTGGGACTCTATAAAGAAGAATAATCTACAAATGATGCAAGTACTAGAACAAGGGGAAGGAGAAAAAGAAAATACAGAGAGAATTGTTAAAGATTTGCTGACAGATATATGATATCATTAAACTTGAGAACATCAATAGCTGATATGAAACATGAGGACATCAAGATGCTCCTCAAACTCCACACAAGGTAGACCCCAAAAGAAAGACACTAAGTCTATTAACCTGTTATCTGTAACACCAGGTAACAACTCAAGACCAGCACACAAAACAGAGCAACTTGGTATCAATCCAAATAGGGGAATCACAAAATAAGTCATAGATAAAACACTGAAAAATAGGGAAACAGAGATTTCATTGTGTAAGTATTATAACAAAAAGAACACAAACTATAGTCATAGAGCTTTCATATGGAGACTAAGTCAAGGTGATACAAAGAAATTAAAGACTAGTTTAAATTTAGAAAATTATGGGTAAATATTAAGGTAACCACAAAGGACACGAACAATCCTATACATCCAAATGATAAACAAGAAAAACACAAAATCTCAGAAAACACAAAACCACGAAAATTGTAAAGGATCAAGATAGTATATAAAGAAAAAAGACTCAGCATAGAAAACTAAATAGAAGAGAGAAAGTGTATATAGCACACCAAAAAAGACATCAATAAGACAGTGTTAAGTTCATACCTATCAATAATCACCACTCAATGTAAATGGACTACAGGCAGCAATAAAGAGACTGAGCATGATGGATTGTATTAAAAAAACACAACCCATCTATACAGTGCCTATGGGAGACACATGTGAGACTCACAGACATGAACAAACTAGAACTCAAAACTCAGAAGATATAAAGAAAATATATCAAGCTAGTAGTATTTGAAAAAAAGCTAGAGTGGTTGTATAAATCTCTGATAAATAGACTTTAAAATAAGTTCCACCAAACTCGGTAAGGAACGACTTTATACAACCATTAAAGAATCATTACTTCAGGTGAACATAACCATAGTAAATAGCTACACACTCAATGATAGAGCTGCAAAATACATAAAACAAACACTAACTGCACTGAAAAGAGAAATAAACAGTTCCACAGTAATAGCAGGAGTCTTCAACATACCACTCTCAGTGAAGGACAGAACATCTAGGAAAATGCACAATAAGGACCCAGAGGATCTAAATGCCACAGTCAACCAATCTGACCTCACAGATGTATACAGAACATTCCACCCAATGACAGTGAAGAATATGTTCCTTTCCACTCTCCAGAACTGGCCATGTACTAGGCCACAAAGCAACCCTTAACAAAATTCAAAATACTGAAATATTACAAAGCATCTTTTCTGGCTATAAAGCCATAAAATTAGAAATCAAGAACAGAAGTAAGTAAGAAGGAGAGAGGAGGGGAAAGAAAGGAAACTGCACAACATCTTGCTCAAAAATGACTAGGTTATAGCAGAAATAAAGGTTGGAATAAACAAATTCATAGATTCTGGTGAAAATGAAAGCACATCCCAGCAGAATCTAGGCGACACAGCAAGAGCAGTGCTCAGAGGTCAATTTACCTCAATCAACACACACATCCAAAAAGAAGAAAGAGCCTGAGTCAAAGAATTAACTGTACAACTCAAACAAGTCAAAAGAGAGCAGTGAAAGAATCCTTGAGACATCAGAATAAAGCAAATAACAAAAATTAGAGAATAATTACATAAATTAGAGAACAGAAACACGGTTGGAAGAGCTAACAAGAACAAAAGCTGTTTTTTCCAAAAGACTCTTGATTGGACTATAGGACAATGAAGGAAGATCTGACTCAAGAGCAAGCAACTCCTAGGCTGACCAGTTGCCCTGTACAAAGACTAAAAAAACTCCACTGCTGTTGAGTCAACTTATAGCAACCATATGTACAGAGTTGAACTTCTCCATACAGTATCCCAGGAGTGCCTGGTGGATTTGAACTGCTGACTTTTTAGTTATCAGGCAACCACTTAAGCACTATGCCACCAGGATTTCTGACCTGTACAAAAGCCATACTCAAACAGGGATGAGCTAAGTCAATGAAATTTTTATTCTTTGGAATATGAGTCAAGAAATGAGAGTGAATCTGATTTGATTCTGGTAACTGATGTGTAGGTGAGGCCATGAAAATATTAACATTATGAAGAAATGTAATTTAAAGAAAACAGGAGAATAGAGTAAATGAGGAAAGAGCAAGAAAGTCGGTGGACAGAAAGAGAAGCAGGCAGACCTTGAGAGTATACAGGTACAGCATGGGGTTAAACTTATGTTTCTGAAAGATAACGCTTAAAACCTCAAGTGACTGAAATTCTCAAATGACTGAAGTGTCTTTGATGAGACTTCCAACCACACCTAACCACTGTTCATGTTAATGAGCTGACTCTTCGGCAGGGGCTGGCCAGGCCGGAAAGACCCATCTCAAGATTTCAGGTGACCTCAGAACAAGGAGGCTGTTCAACCAACCATGCCTACATAAAGACGCCCCAGTAAAGGCTTAGGATGGGAAAGCTCCATGGCCTCCCTTGTCAGTGATAGACATATAGGCATGTGGAAGAGTACCGTGTCCGTTTTGGGGAGATGAAAGCTTTGAGTTGTGGATTCTCCCAGATCTCACCCTATGGATCTCTTCACTTGTATGCTTTTTCCTATGATAAAACTAAGTGTAAGAAGAAAAAAAAGTAGTTATATTTTTGGTCCCTGGTTTTTCACTTGCTTCCATGAACTTGATCTAAAATATTAAGCTATGTATGTAGAAAAAACTGATGTGTTTCAGTGACCTTCTACTTCTTACTTTTAAAGGTGACAATCTAAAGTTTTAATGATGCATTTGATATTCTAATGATGCCTGACTTCAATGCATTCCTTCCGCAGGATCATTCTCTTCTTGTTAATTAAACTCTGAAAATGCATTTCTCTTCTGTATTGCTGGTTTTATTTCCTCTGCTGGCCTTGGAAATATTCCCCCGGGGTCCCACTCAGGACTCGCTTCTTGTTTCACTTCACATATTTTCCTAAAAGACTTCATGAACTTTTGTGGTTTTAACCACAATGTGGGGCTTGTTGCTTCAGTTTTATCTCCCAATTACATATTTCTAATTTGAATTTTCTCCTAAACTTCAACCTGTATACCCAGCTACTTAGTACACATCATCTCTATACATTCCACAGATATTTTAAGCTCAATGTATTTAAAAATAAATTCATTACTTTGAAACTCACTCTTTCTCATCAAGCAGTGTTTCTGTTTCAATCTGTATCCCCTCTGACTCATTCTGTCACCTAATGCATAAGTTTGGAAATCATTCTCACCTCCGTGTTTTCTTAAACCAGAGGCACAACAGTTCTCTGTGCAGGTTGTACATTAAATAAGGAGGACCAGATCGTGGTAGATCTTTTCTGTAAAGGCCCAGATAATAAATAGTTTAAGCTTTGTAGTCAGTGTGGTTTCTATAATTACTCAGCTCTGCCACTGTAGCACAAAAACAGCCATAGAAAATACATAACCAAGTGTGGCAGCTCTCCAATAAAACTTTATCTACAAAAGCAGACATAGTTTGCCATCCCATGAGAATGGTGTTGGAGCTGCTGAAATTCAGCCTATGTTCTATGTGGCTAAACCAAAGGGCTGCATCAGCCCAGAGTGGGCACACAAATGGCATTATTTAAGCTAGAAATTATCTTACCTGAACTTCCCCTCCCTAAAATTTAATCATGCCATCATTTCTGGTCTACTTTGCAAATAGCTCTGAATACATGCTCACTCCTGTCCATATTCACTGTCATTTCTCAAATTGAGGCCATGAATTCTATTTCAGACACTTTAGAATCTAACTCAATATCCTAAAATTCTATAGCTGTAATTATCTCCTTAAGTTTAAACTCAAGCCATGTCACCAACTTACCCAAAAGGAAAAATCTTTTTATTCTATACAAGGCATATTTTGATCTGAATTCCAACCTTCTAGTCTCATTGTCCATCATACATTCTGTTGAGCCTTCGATTCTAGCACACTGAGATGCCTGTGGTCCCTAGAAGCACACTGGTCTCTGTTCACTCTTCTTTATCACCTCTGCCTTTATTGGTTTTCCTTCTTCAACTTTTCACCTAGAAAAACACTTTCAGACTCTGAAACCAGGCTCATTTGTCATCTTCCTATGAATATATTCCTTCAATTCCCCATGACAGCCTACAGAATTAACTGCTTTCTTCTCTTATCAAGTTCTTAATGTTAGACACACATCAGCAGTTGTACATATTAAGCTGCATCTGGTTATATCTAACTCCAAGTTTTCCTCTCCCTAGACCATGTACTCCTTTAGGACAAGAACTGTGTTTTAGTAATCTGTGTATATGCAGTACTTACCACATAGTGAATTCCCAATCAATGTGTTAAATTCTGTCCGAAAACCAAAATCTGAAAGCAGCTAATCTCTAAAGTTGATTGTCAGAGAGGTCTAAAATACTAAAATGTTTCTATTTTGAACGCAGAAAGAACTTCCAGATCATTATAAGCCTTGGATGGAAATTGCCAACAAACTTCCTCACTTGATTGAGAGTCACCAGCTTAGAGCTCATGTGAACAAGGTACATCTTTAAAAATATTTACACATCTCTATAAGTACTTGGGAAACCTGGTAGTATGGTGGTTAAGAGCTGGGCTGCTAACCAAAAGGTTGGCAGTTCCAATCCACAAGATGCACCTTGGAAACCCTATGGGGTAGTTTTACTTTGTCCTGTAGCGTCGCTATGAGTTGGTATCAACTCAATGACAATGGTTTTGGTTTTGGTGTATATGTAATTAGCTACAGTTCATAGTTTATAGTTTAGAGTTCACTCTTTAAGTTGGATAGACCTATGGATTTTGACAAATACATAATGTACTGTGTTCTTCATCACAGTATCATACAGAATAGTTTCATTGCCTTAAAAATGCCCTGGTGTCCACCTTGTCATGGCTTTCCTCACCCCTTGAACTCTTGGAAGTTGTTTGATTTTTATTTTATTGTTTTAATTTCTCCATAGTTTACCTTTTGCATAAGTCATTTAGCTGGAATGATGCAATATGTCGCCTTTTCAGATGGCTTCTTTCACTTAGCAATATACATGTAGGTTCCTCCATGTCTTTTCATAGCTTAATAGCTCATTTCTTTTTAATGTTAAGTAACACTCTATTGTATGATTTCACCAGTTTTTTCCTTCATTCACCTATTTGAAAAGATCTTGGTTGCTATTAATTTTTTGACAACTGTGATTAAAGCTGCTATAAACATTCATGCACAGGTTTTTATGTGGACACATGTATTCAGTCCGTTTGGGTAAATACCTGGGAATGGAATTACTGTTTGGTGTGGTAAGTCTATTTTTAGCCTTGTTAAGAAACTTCCAGACTGTCTTCCAAAGCTGTTGTACCATTTGTATTCCCTCCAGAAATGAGTGCAAGTTCCTGTGGTGCCACATGTTTGCCATCATTTGGTGTTGTCAGTGTTTTGGATTGTAGCCATCCTAACAGGTGTGTAGTGGCATCTCATTGTTGTTTTACTTTGCAATTCCCTAATGACATACAATGTTGAGCGTCTCTGATATGCTTATTTGCCATTTGTATGTCTTCTTAGTTTGGGGATTGGGTTGTTTATTTTCTTATCGCTGAGTTCTAAGAGTTTGTTGTACATTTGGGATACAAGTCCTTTTGCAGATATCTTTTCAAATATTTTCCTCGGTGTGTGACATCTGTTTTTCATTGTTGAGTTTTAAGAGTTTGTTGCCTACTTGGGATACAAATCCTTCTGCAGATACATGCTTTTCAAATATTTTCTTCAGTGTGTGGCTTATCTCTAATATTTACAAAAATGTTGTTAGCTGAACAGAAATTTTTAGTTTAAATGAAGTTCAAATGATCACTTTCTGAAAAATGGATCAGGCTTTTGCTGTTTTATTTGAAAAGTCACCGTGTATCCCAGAATAACCTAGATTTTCTCCCATGCTATATTCTAGAAACTGTATAGCTTTGCATCTTACATTGAGATCTATGATCTATTTTGAGCTACTTTTTTGTAAAAGTTGTACAGTCTGTGTCTACATTCAGTTTTATTACATGTGTATGTTCAGTTCTAGCACCATTTGTTAAAAAGATTACCCTTTCTCAACTGAGTTACCTTTGCTCCTTTGTCGAAGATTAGTTGACTATATTTTTGTGGGTCTCCTTTTGGAGTTTCTTGTATGCTCCACTGACTTGTCTGTACCTTTGATAGTACCATTCTGTCTTGATCACTTTAGCTTTATACTAAATCTATTAAGTTGGGTGGCACGGTAGTTAAATGTTAAGGCTATTAATCAAAAAGCAGTTTGAAACCACCAGCCATGTCTTGGAAACTCCATGGAGCAATTCTTCTCTGTCTTACGAGGTAGCATTGACTTGATGGCAGTAGGTTTTGTTTTTAATAATTTTGGTAGAGTCAGCCCTCCAACTGTGTTCTTCAATATTATCTTGGCTAGTATAGATCTTTTGCCTTTCCATAAACTTTGTAACCATTTTCTTGATATGCAAAAAAAAAAAATAACTTGTGGAGATTTCCAAGGATATTGCATTGAATCTATAAATCAAGCTGGGAAAAACCGACACTCTAATATTAAGTCTTCTTATCCATGAACATGGAATATATCTCTATTTATTTAGATCATCTTTGATTTCTTTCCTCAGAATTTTGTAGTTCTCCTCATAAATATCTTGTGTATATTTTGCTAGATTTATATCTAAGTATTTCTTTGCTATTGTTGTTGTTGTTGCTGCTGCTAATGTAAATGGTATTGTGTTTTAACTTTCAAAGTCACAATTGCCAGTATATAGGAAAGCAATCAACTCTCATATATTAACCTTGTATGTTACAACAACCTTGTCATGATCACTTACTAGTTCCGGTAGTTTTCCTGCCAATACTTTAACATTTCGTACATAGAAGTCGTAACATCTGTAAACAAATATCACTATGGTCACCTTTGAAGTCCTCCCCATAGGAAGCTTTGCATCAATGCCAGCACCTAGTCTACCCTTCAAAGCAATTTTGGAACTTTCTCTGGAATGGCCGTTAGACCTGTCGTATTACCTTTGATGTCCTGAATGTCATCAAAATGCCTTCCTTTCAAGATTTCCTTAATCTCTAGGTGTAGAAAAAAGTCCTTGAGGGGCAGATCAGGTGAATAGGGAGGGTGTTTCAATACAGTTATTTGTTTACTGGGTAAAAACTCCCTCACAGACAACTAGACAATTCAGTTGCAAACTTGCCACCATGTGCAATGGCCATTCCAGAAAGAGTTCCAAAATTGCTTTGAAGAGTAGATTAGGCACTGGTATAGGTGCATAGCTTTCCAAGGGGAGTACTTTGAAGGTGACTGTGGTGATACTCAGCAGTGAGATATGTAGAATTTAGGACAATTAAGTTCATGGTCTTAATTGTCAGATCCCTTAGGATCATATAACCCTTCTAATCTGTTGATTTGCTGATTACATTAATTGCTTTGTGAAAGTTGAGCCAGGGTTGCACACCTAAACAAATACCATTTGGTCATTGTGTTTAATTCTTTTTACATCTTTTTAGATTCAATTTGCTAATATGTGAGGACTTTACATTTACATCCACGAGAAATATTAGTCTATAATTTGTTTCCTAGTCATACCTTTGGTTTTGCTATTAAAGTATCAGTGGCCACAAAGAAGAGTTTGGGAAAGACTGATGTTAATTCTTGTATAAATGTTTAAGAGAATTCACCCATGAAATCATTTGGGCTTGGAGCTTTGGGTTGTGGAAGATTATTAATTGTTGAGTCAATGTTTTAAATAGATACTGGCCAATTCACAGTACATGTTTTTCCTTGTGTAAAGTGTTATAAATTACGTGTTTCAAGCAATTAGTCTGTTTCATCTAACATCATTCTTTGTGAACATAGAGGTGTTCATGATAATTCATCTTCTATCCTTTCAATGTCCATGGGATCACTTGTTAAGAGTAAGAAATTGTTATCTTCACTTATTCCATTTTAAATTCTTTCTTTCTTTCTTTATGTAGATACGAATTTCTGACCTGTACCATTTTTCTTCTCTCTAAAGAATGTCTTTCAATCTTTCTTACAAGGAAAATCTACCCACCCATTGCCATGGAGTCAGTTCCAGCTCATAGCAACCCTATAGCACAGAGTAGAACTGTCCTGTATTGCTTCCAAGGAGCGCCTGGTAGATTCAAATGCCTGATCTTTTGGTAGCAGCCACATCCCTTAATTACTATGCCATTACTATGCCACCAGGGTTTCCAAGAAGATCTAGTGGAGGCAAATTCTCTAAATTTTTGTTTTTCTGGGAAGGACTTTATTTCTTCTTCACTTTAGAAGGATAATTATAACGTAGTGAATTCTAACTGTGCTCATGCCAACTTCTTCTGTACAACTTAGACTTCTTCCTTCAGTGTCATTGACATTCAAGTCTCAAGTTGCAATAGTGTAGGATCCTAAAGGGAAAATATTAAATGACTCTGGAAGCATCAAATGATGGAAGGAATACACAGAATCATTATGCAAAAAAGAATGGGTTGATGTTCAACCATTTCAAGAGGCAGCATATGTTCAGGAGCTGGTGGTAATGAAGAAGTCAAAGCTGCACCGAAGGCAATAGCAAAAAACAAGTCTCCAGGAATTGATGGAATATCAACAGAGATGTTTCAACAGATGGATGTAGCACTGAAAGTGCTCACTCATCTATGTCAAGAAATTTGGAAGACAGCTACCTAGACAACTGACTGGAAGAGGTCCATATTTATGCCTATTTCCAAGAAAGATTATCCAACCAAATATGGAAATTATCAAACAATATTATTACTATCACATACAAGTAAAAGTTTTTCTAAAGATCATTCAAAACCAACTTCAGCAGTACATTGACAAGAAACTGCCAGAAATTCAAGGAGATTTGGAAAAAGAGCTGGAACCAGCAACATCGTTGCTGATGTCAGATGGACCTTGGCTGAAAGAAGAGAATATCAGGCTTAAGCAAAGGGATTCAACTTTGTGGGTCATAACAAATTATGGGTAACATTGCAGAGAATGGGAATTACAGAACATGTAATTTTGCTCATGAGGAAGTCTGTACATGAATCAAGAGGCAGTCGTGTGAACAGAACAAGGGGATACTGCATGGTTTAAAGTCTGGAAAAGGGTCTGTCAGGACTGTATCCTTTCATCATATCTTTTCAGTCTGTATGCTAAGCAAATAGTTTTGTGTCAGGAAAAAGAGAAGTTCGGCCTACAGAGCAGAAAACCCCTCAAACACCATCTTGTTTGTAGAGGAAGAGGCTGTTAAAACCACTGCCTCTTTTCCTCCAGGTCTTCAGCTGAGAACTGTCCTTTATCTTTCCTAACATAAATCTCTCAGGCCTCTCCTTTGGTGGGGTTGGGGGGGGCCATAAAGTTGTAACTGGGGCTTTTTTCCATTTTGTCTCCTACAGTAAAACAGTTTAGTGGCTTGAGAAAACAACCCCTCTTTAACATTGAATATTATTAAGTTTCTAGAACTTTAGACACCACATATTGAATTAGGAAGTAAGAGAAATATGAATATCAGGTCAACTTATCTCAAATAACCAATGAACCCACTCCACTAAATTCACTGCCACAGAGATATGTCTGACTCATAGAGACTCTAGAGACTAGAACTATCTCATAGAGTTTCCAAGGAGTGCCTGGTTGAACAAGGAAATAAATCTAAACACCCCACAAACTGAGTCAGCAACTGTTTTCACATCTTCACAGCAACTGCACTCCACTGAACCTCAGACCCAAACCCATCCATTAAACATCTCAAGAGAAGAAACTTCCTTTTTTTCATATCTAAAAAAGAACCTCAGAACATCAACAGTACCCTTCTACACAAGACCCATAGTACATTTATCTTACCCAGCTTTGCCCAATTGCTCTCTGCCCTGTCTATTCTGGAAAACCCTGAACATCAAGGCAAAGCCCTTCTCATGTAAGTCGAAAAATTTCATTTAAATAAACTTTAGATGATTATTCTAAACACAACTAATTATACTATTTAGAACTCCAGATACCATATATAACAATCTTGAGACACACTATCACACTTTCAGGGCAGATCAAGATCATTAACTCTTTAAATACTTACATAGTATAAAATGGATTTATAAGTAATATTTGAATTTTCCAGTCAAATCATTGGCTTTGATGATGTTAGATAAATTTATCAAACTAAACCAAGTGTTGTGGAGTCAATCCCGAAACACAGCAGCCCCATCAGGCATAAGAGGATTGCCCCACAGAGCTCTAACTGTTGACCTCCAGACAGCAAACACAGCATCAACCAGAGCCCTTACAGATAGTAACCAAAGAAACAAAATTATGACTTAATGTTATTAATATTGTTAGACAATATTAGGCAAAAACATAAGAGGAAACAACCAATATAAACTTTAATCCAGTGAGAGAACTAGGTACCCGACTTTAACCCATGTCATACAATACACTAAACAAGACTCTCTTTACTTTCTGTCTCACAGAAAAGGACACTGATGGTCCTCCATGAAGTCTCTCCTATTAGGAGTTTGCTACAGGTTGACAAGAAACAATACTGAAGTTTTTTAAAGACCTAAAAAGTAAGAAGTCTTAGTTTTTTCTCTATTAAGTCTTGAGGCATGATTTGCTGACCCAAAGAATCTTATTCTAGCAAGCGATTAAGTCTTTGTCTTTAAGAAAGGTTTTGCAAGGAATAAATGAACTGTTTTTCTAGAAGCCAGAGAAAATTGTTGTTTAGTAGTAAACAAATTCTTTCTAATATTAATGTTCTGAAAGAATTTCATATGTTAAATCATTAAATTTTTGTCAAGCAAAATTTTTTGACCATATCACTTAACAGACCCCTAAGAAATCTCTTATCAACAAAACCCTACAACAAACTTTTATAGTGTAAATTTTTAAAGAAAAGAACTCAGTAAGACTTAATTTTTGTTGTTGTTGTTGTCTGAAAAGTAAACAGTATATGAGGTATTTATTTAGTTCAATTACTCTTATTAAAGTCCTGGGCTTAAATAAAGCTTATTTAAATCTTTTAGGTCCCCAACTAACTCCTAAGGTTTTATTGGCTGACTTTTACAACTTGTCGTTTAACTGACTTTGGAATCCTTTCTCTACAATTCCCAGATAAGCCTCAGAAGTTTCAATTTATGACAATAAAAGTAGAGCAGTAACTTTCACCCCTTTTTTCCCCTTCTCAAAAGTTTCTCTGTAGCTATGACTTGAGGGCAATTTCTGCCCTGCTCTCTTCTTTTTATGGAGGACAAAAGATTATCAGTTTCTCTTTCACTCCTTTGGAAATATTACTGTCTCTTTAAGACAAAGCCATCTCCACCTGAGAGCCGTGAAGATACGCCACAGCACGCCTGGAACTATTTGAAATTTAGCTCTTTATCAACTTCAATTTAGTTCAATTAAGACTCTTAAAATCAGGTACATTGGCAAAGACAAAAGGCACTTTTTTTTTTTTTGCCCAAAATATAAGCAACATGTGTAATAACAATATTTTCAAAACCCCACAAAGGCATACCAAAAGCACACCACAAATGCAAGATACTTATCAAACATACACACAGGAGGCCTCACACTTTATCACACACACATATCCAGCTTTACACACACAGACCATTGCTTTAACTCAAAATGAGCTCATGTGCACCATAATTGTAGGATGGAAAGATAACTTTATGGATCCATTCAATAGTTAAATTTGTCTCCAGAGTCCAATACCTTGCCCAGGCCGTATTATCACAAGTGAGTACCCATACAGAGACTAATTAGACAGAATTTGCCCCAGTGGGCTCTCTTAATGAACAGAGGCCTTATTTTTCACATCAGAGTATACAGATACAGAGAAAACCTTTTAAGTGGGACAGAAGCTCTTTTCTTACTAGACAGATGGTATCAAGACAGACAGGAGCTCCAAACTTGGTGAGAACCTGAGTTCTCCGTGCACAAATAGAAAAAGTACTTGAGCCCTCTTTAATTTAGTTAATTGACGCCGGGTGTTTGTGGGCAGCTTTTGAAGATGGAAGCCGTACCTCCAGGCCCACCCGTCCAGGTGGAGAAGGGGGACTTCGCTAAGTACCCTTTGTCCCGGGTTGAGCCAAAGCAGGAGGAGTAAAGGAGAGGAGGCCGAGGAATCTGCTTTTTAACCTGATGGGGCAGCAGTGGTCCAGGGAAATGGCAAGTGTTATGTTTAGAACTGTGTGTCTCATGTTGTGCGGAGTTTGTCTTGCAGGGTGCAGACACTCTCCTTGTCTGCTCTGCACATCCCCTTATCCTGTCATGGGAGCCTTAAAGCAGCAGATATCCTTTGGCTCTTAAATATCTGACCTGTGCCTGCAAATTATGTAATGGACCCAATCCTTGGCCTTTGAATGGATCAGATAGAGACTCTCACCCTTCTGGGCCAGAGTTACTGAGGAAGTAGCTGGGCCTTCACAATCCACCAGGGTGCCCTGGCCCGAATTTCTCAGTTACCACAGCCACTCTCCAACCTGTTCACGGAAGGCTTTAGCAGATGTTAGCAAGTAAAGGAGGTTGGCTCTTCCCTGGGAAAGGATTTAAGGCAGGAGTCCCCTCGCTCCTGGCTGGCTCACCAAATTATGTTGTCAAATTGAACCCAAGTTCATTCGCCTGTTACTGTAACTGAAAGGTGTAGAGGCAGCGTAGGGTTCAAGGAATAGATTATTTGCAGGTTTCTGCAGCAAACCCGGGAGAACAGTGGTCTATTTAAACCATCCCCTTTTCCCTCTCAACCTGCCTGTTCTATTCCGGTCCGGGTCGACCCCCCTTCTCCAGCCAGACTCTAGAGTACAGTGGGGAGTGAAAGGACATTCGGTAGGCAGGACCTCTGCTTCCTTTTGCTTGGGGATTGTTCCCAGTTGGGTTGACTGTGTGTGTTTCCCATATCCCTCCCTTAGACAAACGACAAACTTGCCACAAGACAGGTAAAGGGGAGGGTAAGGGTTCAGAGGAAGGGTTGCACAATTGCTTAGTCCGTCGCTGGCCACTTCCCTCGCTGGAATGATGGGCCCTCTTGGCACATAGCAACCTGGTATAAGCTGCCAGCATGTCTTTGCCTGTCAGTCACATGAGGTGCCCTATGAAAACGCAGCTCAGGACACACACTCGCTTTGAACCTGTAAGAGGGGTTGGGATCACACTTCATGGCTTGTCTCAGTCAACCTGCAATTGTACCCTCTCATACAACTCCATCCTTTGTCCGAACCCTGGCAATCTCAGTTTCCTGCGATACATAGGATCCTTCACAGTACTAGGGAGATGCCAGGAGGTGGTCACGCTCCTCTTCTGCCTCTATGGGCAGGACCTTACCTAAATTACACCTTATACCTGGGCTGCCTCAGTTTCCCATTCATGCACCCCTCTGGTATGACCAGAGAATGGTAATTGGGAGGTGCTGGGAGGTGGGGAGGTGACAAAGCTCACCCCCTGCTCCCCCCAAAGAGGTGGCTTCCCTATCCTCTCCTTTTACCCAAGACTGGTCTTACCATGATTCAGATGTCTGCTTTCCAAGGCCTGTTCCTCCTGGTGTTCAACTCCTCGAGAGCCCTCAGAGGGAGGCCCTCCTTCTGCCTCACTGAGGTGACCGCACAGGAGGATGTAATTAGTCACTCCTGGTGCAGTCAGCTACTCACTTCACCTGGGCCGAAGGAGCCTTCTCTGGGTGCTGTCGGAGGGTGGGCGAAAAATCACCAGGTGAGTCTACTCCTTATAGGCATCTCACTTCTTGGTCAGGGAACTAGAAATGTAGCAGGATAAAGACAAGTTTGGCCTACAGAGCAGAAAACACCTCGAACACCATCTTGTCTGTAGAGGAAGAGGCTGTTTATTAGCTAGCGGTGAGACGGACGGACTCAAGTCCGAAACATAGCCGCACACCCTGTTCCATTATCAGCCACACCTATTTATACATTTTTCAAGAAAGCAGACAAAGGAAATTCCATACATTCTCTTAATAGGCACTTACAGGTATATAGATTTTCATATTGCATTTCTACTGGTCCAGCATACTTAAGGAGACACTAGATAAGCAGTTAGCATTAATTTACGTGGGAAGAAGCTACCCCCTCCTTAGAAACCAGGCTTATCAGGGATTTCTACAGGGGGGAGGAGGGATGCTGGTACCCCTACCCTAACTTAAGCATCAGGCAGAAAGCAGACATTGGTTTGAATAGGGTTTGTGAAGTTTCTCCCGGAGCAAACTGGTGCCTTCTTATCTAAACAGTGTAACAACGGTTACTTCCTCAGGGGAATTCACCTTTCAAGGAGGGAAATACATAGGCCTGGGTGTGGGTGTAGAGGTGACATTCAGCAGGCCAGACTCATTGTTTTCGAGGGTCTGATGCCATGGTGTTCCAGCCATTTTCAACTGTTTACAATCACTCATTTATGGGCTCACAAGCCCTGCACCCAGGCCTTCTGGAATTTAAGTGACCTCTTTTTTTTTTTTTTATTATTATGACTGAGTGAAAATGTACATTCCCGTATAAATTTACATGCCCGCCTATATGCAGCTTCCATTGCTCTCCCTGCCCGGTGACTGCAGACTATTCCTCTCTGCTCCATACATGTCTCATCCTCCCAACAGCCTTCTTTCCCCTCCTCTCCACCCACTCTCCTTCCTCCAGCCAGAGGTCAGCAGGATGATATCCTATAGATTCATAGAACCATAAAGTGCATCCAATATATGGTCACTCTGTGTTGCCAAATCCAATCCATTCGTGTCTGATGAGTGGAGCTTTGTTATGCATCAGGGCCAGGTGCCATGCTCCCAGGGGAACCCTGAATCTGCTGGACCATCAATTGTGGTCTTTTAGTGGAGATCTCAGGGTGTACCCCTTTTTATTTTTGCGTTGCCACTGAGCCAACTTAGTGAACTCCATCGTGGCTATCACTGGTGGTGGCCAGGCACCATCTGGTTCTTCTGGTCCCAAGTCGATGTAGGCACCCACTCATGTGGGTCTGTCTGTCTTCTGGATTGTCTTTACCCCATGTCATTTTGGTCCTCAGTGAGCATCCATTCCTGCTGAGTCAGGACCATTTACTGTGTCCTCGGATGGCAGCTTGGCAGCTTTTAGGACCCCAGACGTCACTCACCAATGTAGGCTGCAGAGAACCCTCTTAGCAAAATGCTAGTTGTGCCAATTGGCCTCAATTTCGCCTAAGAGCATGGTCTCTGCCCCCTGCCCCAGCTACTCTGTCCTTGCAATATTAGGTTAAGATGGAAGGAGTACTTAAGTTATACTGAAGTCCACTTAACATTGTTCTTGTTTCTAATGTGTGCTATTACTGATTTCACCCAGCCAAATTTCTAGCAACTATCTAATCTAAACACTTCCCCCCTTGCTCTCCCTCTCTCCCCTCCCTTGCAGCTGTCAGAGTCTTTTCTTCTATACATAAGTCTGTTTTTGAGATCTTATCGTAGGGGTCTCTGTCCTTTTGTCACTGACTACTTTCACTAGTGATGTCTTCTTAAAAGATTTTTTTCCTCTCAGTTTGAGAAGCTGGACTATATGAAGAATGAGGCATCAGAATTAGAGGAGACTTATTAACAACCTGTGTTAAAATGCAGACGACACAACCTTGCTTGCAGAAAGTGTAGAGGACTTGAAACACTTACTGATGAAGATCAAAGACCACAGCCTTCAGTATGGATTGTACCTCAACATCAGGAAAACAAAAATCCTCACAACCGGACCACTAAGCAGTATCATGATAAATGGAGACAGTATGGTGGTTGTCAAGGATTTCATTTAGCTTGATTTCACAATTAACATCCATGGAAGCAGCAGTGAAGAAACCAAAAGACACATTGCATCGGGAGGGTCTGCTGCAAAGGACTTCTTTAAAGAGTTGAAGGGTAAAGATGTCACCTTGAAGAATAAGGTGCACCTGACCCAAGCCATGGTATTTTCAATCATATTATTTGCACATAAAAGCTAGATAATGAATAAGAAAGACCCAAGAAGAACTGATGTCTTTGAATTGTGGTGTTGGGGAATGATACTGAATGTACCATGGACTGCCCAAAGAACAAAGAGATCTGTTCTGAAGAAGGACAACAAGAGTGCTCCTGGGAAACAAAGATGGTGAGATCGAATGTTACATACGTTAGACACATTGTCAGGAGGGATCAGTCCCCAGGGAAAGATGCATGGCTGGTAAAGCAGAGGGTCAGTGAGAAAGAGGAAGACCCTCGATGACATGAATTGACACAGTGACTGCAATGATGGGATTTAGCATAAAAACTAATGAGGGAGTGACACAAGGCTGGGCAGTGTTCCATTCTGCTATACATGGAGTTGATGTAAATTGGGACGGACTAGACAGAACTTAACAGAAACAGAAACGGAAAGGTTGAACCTTGGCCACTTCTTTTGGTACAGTGATTGGGTGTATTCCTTCCTCTCATTTTGATGCTTCCTGTGTTGTTTAATGTTTCCCCCTTAAAATCATTCACTATTGCAAAACTCAGGGCTTGAATTTTTTCTTCAGTTCTTCCAGCTTGAGAAATGGCAAGTATTTTCTTCCCTTTTGTTTTTCTGACTCCAGGTCTCTGCACATTTCATTATAACAGTTTTCTTTGTCTTCTTGAGCTGCCCTTTGAAATCTGCAGTTCAGCTCTTTTACTTGATTATAGCTTCATATTTTTTTAAAACTACTCTATGTTCAAGTGCAGTTTCAGAACATCTCCTCACATGTGTTTTTGTCTTTACTTTCCTGCTTTTTAAGGACCTCTTGAAGTTCTCATATTTGATGTCTTTAATGTCATTCCACAGCTGGTTTAGTCTTCAGTCATTAGTGTTTGATGTGTCAAACCTGTTCTTGAGATGATTTCTAAATTCATTTGGAGTATAGTCAAGATTGGAAACCCTGGTGACACAGTGGTTAAGTACTATAGCTGCTAACCAAAAAGTTCGGCATTTCAAACCCACCAGGTGCTCCTTGGAAACTCTATGGGGACAGTAGAACCCTGTCCTATGGGGTCACTGAGTCAGCATCAACTTGACAACTCTGAGCTAAAGATCATACTTTTGCCTTCATGGACTTATTTTCTTTAGCTTCTACTTGAACTTGTACATGAACAATTGATGGTCTGTTTCACAGTCAGTTCCTGTCCTTGTTTTATTGATAATATTGTTCTTCTCCATTGTCTATTCCCTCACACGTAGTCGATTTGATTCCTGTGTATTCAATCGGGTGAGATTCTTTTGTATAGTCACGATTTACATTATTTACAAAAATATTTGCAATGAAGTCGATGGTTTTGCAAAATTCAATCAAGCTACTCCAAAACTGTTTCTATCACCAAGGCCATGTTTTCCAACTACTTTTCCTTTTTCTCTGGTTCCAGTTTTTGCATTCCAATTGCCAACTACTACTGGTGCCTCTTGATTGCATCTTTGATCCGTTTCAGGCTGCAGAAGTTGGCAAAAATCTTCGATTTCTTCATTTTGGGCATTAGTGGCTACTGTGTCAATTTAAATAATAGCCCTATTAATTTTTTCAGTGTAGGAGTATATGTATAATCCTACCACTGACAGAGTTGTACTTCAGGATATATCTGGAAATATTCTTTTTGACAATGTCTGTGATGTTTCTTTTCAATTTGTCGTTGCACACATAGTAGACTATACGACTGTCCAATCCAGGATGGCCAGTACCAATCCATTTCAGCTTACTAATTCCTAAGATATGGATCTTCAAGTGTTCCATTTCATCTTTGACAACTTCGAGTTTTCTTAGACTCACATTTTGTTGATTCTGTATTCTGAATATCAACAGGTGCTTACAGCTCTTTCCTCTCATTTTTAGTTATCCACATCAGCAAATGAAGATCCCAATAGCTCTCCTCCATGTGTGTGCCAGCTAGATCAGCTCTGCTTTGAGGAGGCAACTCTTCCCCAGCTGTATGCTGAGTGCCCTTCAACCTGAGGGGCTCATCTTCTGGCACTAGGTTAGACAATGTTCCACTGCTATTCATAACCTTTTTACTGGCTATTTTTTTTCAGAAGTAGGCCTGTATGCCCTTCTTAGTCTGTCTTAGTATGTAAGCTCAGTCAAAACCTACACACCATGAGTGATACTGCTGAAATTTGAAATACCAGTGTCATCAGTTTCCAGTCTCTCAGCAACAAGCAAGCCACCACAGTACAACAAACTTCCAGATGCCTAGGGATAATATGACTAGGTGCAGATATTTCAGTATTTATCATGCTTGCTGTACCCTAAGCTTCCCGTATCTATAGTTTGCTGTGTGTCATTAACTTTGAAAGAATTTCAGCCGTCATATCTTCCAAGTATTTCTTCAATTGTCTGTTTCTTCTTCTAGTATTATTATTTTGTATACTTTGCACCATTTGTAATTGTTCCAAAGTCTTGGGTATTCTCTTCTCTCTTTTTCATTCAGTCTTTTTTATTCTTCAGTTTGATCTCCAAAATCACTGAGTTTTTTCTCCACCATGTCTAGTCTACTGATGAGCCCATTCTTTATTTATTGTAGTCTTTTTGTTTTCTAGCATCTTATTCTGATTATTTCTTAGAGTTCCTCTCTTTCTGCTTATATTGCTATTTATTTTTGCATGCTGTCCACTTTTTCTGTTAGAACTATAGTTAAAATAATTATAGTTACTTTAATTTCTTGGTATGATTATTACAAAATCTCTGATACATCTGAATTTGGTTCTAATGCTTGCCCTGTCTCTTCACACCGTGTTTTCTTTCTTTTACTATAAAGTGAAAAACCAAACCCACTGCATCGAGTCATAGAGACCCTGACTCACAGAGACCCTATAAGACAGTAGAACTGTCCCATAGAGTTTACCAGAGTACCTGGTAAATTTGAACTGCCAAAAGTTTTGGCTAGCAGATGTAACACTTTTACTATACCGAGTAATTTTTTTGTTTGTTTTTTTAGTGCAGTATATGATGTACTGGGTAAAAGGAACTGAGATTCTTTCAGTTGTAATACTCTGCAAAGCCCTGTTAAGATGCTAGTAAAATACAGCAAGGAGGTAATATATAATCATATGATTTTCAAAAAATACAAGCCAACCCAGTGCTTTCCAGTCGACTCCAACTCGTAGGGACCTTATAGGACAGCGTGGAACTGCCCCATAGAGTTTCCAAGGCACACTTGGTGGATTTGAACTGTCGACGTCTTTGTTAGCAGCTGTAGCACTTAACCACGACACCACCAGGGTTTCCGCCTGATTCCATCTTAGTTTTTCAATGAGCCTGTGCTCCTTGGTTTGACTTCAATAAATACCTCTCAGCATTTTGAAATGTTAATCCCTCAGGTTGAAAAATGAAGTCTACAGAGGGCTGGGGTTGGCTATTTCCCTTCCTCCATATTGGCTAGTCAGAGTCGGCTTGATGGCAATGGTTTGATATTTTTTTGGTTGGCAGTGTTCAAGTTCTGTTAGAGCAATAAAGTAGTTTTCCTTGAGGGCTGGCTGTTATTAAGAACAAAACGTGATTCCAATGATTTTTTTTTGCCCTCCACTTGCACTATTTCAATGGTTATTTTTACCCTCCCCCATTAGAAACATCAAGGGATTTTTCTTCAAGCTTCACACAAAGACCGTGGTGGAGCTCTTGGAGGTAAAATTCCTAAAAATGTGGGGATGCTGCCATAAGGCTGAGTCTCCAGGAATTCTTAATTTCTCAAGTTAGACCACAGACAGTCTCAAGAGATCAGTGAATTCTCCTTTAAGTAACTAGATGCTGGGTCTAGTGGTAGAAGTTTCTGTTCCAGGTAAGTGATAATTCTGGATCAGCCTGTTTGTTTCTCCAGTTCTCTGATGGATCTAAAAAGAGTTGTTGATTTTCAGTTTTTAACCCGTTTTTCATATTGTGAGGAGAATAACAGTGACATGGAAGGTCTTTACATATCATATTAGAAACCACAAGTTGGCGGATTTATATTTTTTAAATCCTTCCATTTACCTCACTTCAACAAGTTTTTTCATCTTTATACCACTTTTCTTTCTCAGCATTGCAGAATTAGATCAATAGACTTAGGTCAACTAATCGTTCCACTTAATTTATCCACAAAACTATCTCATTCTTCCTGAATAGCAAAATGATTCCACCCTGATAAGGCACAAACATTTCCCCCAAAGTTTCCAGAGGCTGTGAAAAACAATTGTCGGCACATATAAATCACTTAGCAAATGTTTGTTTGAGTAGGGAAGACAGTCTGGCTGGAAATTGTAGGCAGGCTCATGGGAAGATTGAGCTAGGGAAAAACAGGAATGAAAATTCTCAGGATAATAACTCCATATCACATGATTAGTGTTCCTCTGCTTCTGAGTAGGTTTACCTTAATTATTTCATGGCTCACATATTGTAATTGAAACAATTTGAAGGTTGGGCATGGATTCTCTATGAATATTTGATAAGCCTGCTAAAAAGATGAGCATGTTTTTCCCCGAGATAATAAGTAACATTAAGAGTTCTTGGTCATGCAAGAACTGCCATTATCACACAAGAAATAATAAGGAACTGCTCTACGGAAGGCTGGCAGTGTAGTGGTTAAGTGCTGTGTCTGTTAACCAAAGCCTGGCAGTTCAAATCTACCAGGTACTCCTTGGAAACTCTATGGAACAGTTCTACTATGTTCTATAGGTTGCTATGAGTGAGAACTGACTTGGTGGCAGTGGGCTTGGTTTTTGGTTCTGGGAAGAACAAAGATCTTGATTTAGGAAGACCTGTATTTGACTCTTGGTTTTATCACTTAATATCTATAGAATCCTGAGAAAGTTAATTAAGTCCCTGAATTCCTCTTTGTTTGTAAAATGGGAGAAATCCTGTCCTTAAAAGAGTTGCTGTGAAGACTAGATGACTTTCGAAATGGAGCCATTCTGATAAAGAACATTTGTTCCCGTGACGTTTCCAAGTACTACACAAAACAATGCCTGACACGTATTAATCACATATCATTTTGCTCTTGCTCTGTGACAGCATTTAGAATGTGTTTGTTATTCCCTTTTATTTTTTCTATGTCTCAGCCTCAAAAATTTGGAATGACATGATTTCAGAGGTACAAGAAGATTTTTCACCCTCCACAATCTCCTTATCTTACTCAGTCATGTTTAAAATCTATAAGGACAAATTTATTTAAAAATACTTACTGAATGCCTGCGATGCAGACAGCTCAAGATAAGACACACTGTAAAACATGAGTAACAGACTTCTTTATGTATACAGTGACAGAAAACTAAGTTCTTTCCTGAAGCATAAAGTGTCTTATTGATATGACCAAAGAAACATAAAGAGCAGAAGAAAAAAGAAATGTAGGAAAACATGGAACAGTGCCAACAAGGAAATTAAAACTTGACCAATTTTTGGATCAGCAAAATTCACTGTCATTGAGTCAACTAAGTCTTTGAACTTCTTGTGATGGCTCTAACTGTAATATAAATGATGTTCTAGTTAAGGTTCAAGGTCTATTATTTAAAAGCAAATGATAAATCAGAGAAATAATTTCAAACATTTCTGTCAAAGGTGACGATCCACAGAACAAAATCTGGTCCACCATAACTGCATTTGTTATTTTTTAAAGTGAATGCCTATTACCTTCATAACTTTAAAAAAATGAATATATCTCCTTTTCTTTAAAGACATCCTTCTTCTCTAGAAGTTCACAGTCTAGTAGAAGAGTCTGACTTGTTAGTAGAGAATGTTTTTGATGGCCCTTTTCAAATACTGTAATATCAGTAACAGCAAAGTCCACATGGCTAAAGAAGGAAGTTCCACAGGTAAGCAAGAGTGGCTGAAGGAGGGTTACTGAGGCCAGACTGTGGGGACACTGACTCTTACTCTGTTACAACTAGAGTATCCTCAATTCAGTTGCTTTTATATTGACATAAAGGGAGATTACAACCAATATTATGAAAATCATGAGATATACCAACTTGCTGTTATAAAATGCCAAAAGGAAACCTCTTCATGAGAAGATTAAATCAAGCCAGACTGCTTTTGCAAAGTACTTACTTTCCTTTGCATGTTCTATGAAACAAAAATATACAATCAATTTGATATTATGATTTCATGTATTTTAGTTACTATTATTTTCATGACTTGCTGTCTCAAACCATTTCATCTTTTCCTAAGGGGGAAAAAAAAATTCATTGCCAAGCTATTCTTTTATTCTCTTGGTTGTTAATGAAGAACTGCAGAATATTCAAAAGGGTTCCAGAAAAATCTTATTCCCTAAAAGGTACATTCTTGCTTTCAACCTTATTCCTGTGCCTGCAGGCTCCCTGTAGGTGTCTGTAGGCAGCCAGTAACCACTGTGGCTACTGAGCAGTTGGAATGTAGCTAGGATGAAGTGAGACGCAAAATACTGCACGTCAAAGATACTGTGTGACAAAGAGACTTAAAATATCTTACTACTTGTTTTGGTTATATGTTGATAGTCCTTTTGACATACTGGATTAAATAAAGCATATTATTAAACAAAATTTCACTTTTTAAAAAAACCCTATTAATGTGTTGTTGTTGTTAGCTGCCCTCCAGTCAGTTTCCACTCACAGTGACCCTGTGAACAACACTAGGAAACTCTGCCTGGCCTCTTGCCATGCCCATAATTCTTTTTATGCTCAAGCCCATAATTGTGGCCATTGTGTCAACCTATCTCGCTGAGGGTCTTCGTCTTTCCTACTGATCCTCCACTCTACTAAGCATGACGGTACTGATCTCCAGTGACTGATCGCTCCTGACAACCTGTCCAGCGTATATGAAACACAGTCCTGCGATCTTTGCTTCCATGGAGCATTTTGGTTGAACTTCTTCCAGGACAGATCTGTTGGTTCTTTTGGCGGTCCATGGTACCTTCAACATTCTTCTCTTTTTTTAATGTAGCCACTAGAAAATTTAAACACACACATGCGGCTGGCATTATATTTCTATTGAAGAGCATTGGCTTAAGGAGAAGGCAGGGTCATGGTTAGCGGACAAGAATTAACACCCTAGCTCAGTCCCTCCTGCCTCTTTGACCCTGGGCAGTTGTCTTAGCATCTTTGCATATCAATTTTTTACTCTATATTTTTAGAAAGGTGCAACACCGTCCTGCAAGTGAAGTTCTTAGTGTGGTGACTTAGACATTCTGTAGTGAAAAGTCTTATAATAAATACTTAATAGCTCCATTAAAAAGATCAGGTTGGTTTCTGTTGAATTGCAACGGATCAGAAGCACACCCCTTGTACCTTCCCCACTGCCACCAACAAGAGCCCTTGGAGCAAGTCTAGGACGCTGTAAGTGTGGGACTTCCCAAAGCCAGTTAGAGAAAAGAGGAATAAACAGTGTGGTATCCTGTGGACAGCTGCAGAGAGGCTGCCCCCTAGTGGATAATGGAGGAAGGACTCCTACCCGGAGGTGGGTGCTCGACCACTGCGTTGCCACCTCCGCTTGAGGATGGGCAGTGGGAGTCACAGAGCCAAATGTTCTGCCACTTGGGTGCCTGGAGCTTAAACGGATCCCATAGATGTTCCTCATCATTACTTCTGGCCCTTTGGGTCCCAGGGAAAAATATCTAGTCAGGTCCACCGGAGCTCAGAGTTTGCAGATGCCAACCAAGACAAGTAGGGCCAACCCAGCATCAGCAAACTGATAGTACTTGTCCGCAGAGTGCCACGATTGATTACCTAATACACAAGGTGTGCAAGGTGTCGGAAACCTTGGTGGTGTAGTGGTTAAAAACTACTCCTCCTAATCAGAATGTGAGCAGTTCGAATCCATCAGGCATTTCTTAGAAACTCTACGGGGCGGTTCTGCTTTGTCTTATAGGATCGCTGTGAGTTGGAATTGACTCGATGGCAGTGGGTTTGGTTATGATTTGGGTACAAGGTGTTGCTTTCAATGACAATAGCGCCTTTGAGCCTCACAACAATGCTGTTGTCGTCCCTAGGGTTGGTGTCACCCTGTGGGGTAGCTCATGATGTCAGCCCCCCGTGGGTCTCCTTCTGCACCAGACCGTACCGAATCCTTGCTAACAGTTTCTGTGCCATGGTTACTTCCAAATCATAATTCTCAGATGCTATTGCTTCTTTTCCTTTAATTACCACTCTATTCTCAAGAAAATTATTGATATAGTTTCTCTAGTGCTAATTACCACAATATTGTAGCTAAAAACATCAGAAAATTGGACACGATCAGCAGCAGCAATTAAAAAAAAAAAAAACAGCTGCTTATAGCACATACAAATGAAATCAAGAGAGTCAAAGAGTCGTTGTAGACGGACAGCTCCGACGGACCAGAGTTCATTAAAATTACAGCTTCATAGGTATATTGATATATGTAAGCTTGATTTACAAAATATAGTTTTGTTGTTAATAACGAACTACAGGACTATTTTCATAGTCATTTTGGTGTCACATCCTTGGGCAACATCACCGGGCGCAGTCTACAGCCCCAACGGTCCCCTAGTGACATCACTGGGGCCACTATCCATGTTTAAGCAAAGGTGGAGCAACCACGTGACTCACGCTGGCCACCTACTGGTGGAGATTTGGTCCAATTCCTGACTCCATTGAATCTCGTTTTACTCACGTATTAATCGGAGACCATCACACCCAGAACTCAGGGATGTAATTGGGATTAAATGATCCCAAGTAAGCAGAAGTCCTATGACAACACAATATTGTGAATGTTGCATGGCAGTCTCATAAAATCATCTCAGTCTTTGAAGCCACAGTTCTACAATGCTCTGACTAAGAGTTAGCATCAGCAGTAGAGACCACTGCCCAACACAACCATGGAGAGATTATGAGGACTCCGGTGGGGCCTTTAGCTACTTTTTAAATGTCATATGGACCACGTCATATACTTCTGTGTCCCAGGATCTTATGGAAAGTAGATATGCACAAATGTTCTTAGCTTCTTCATTGAAATGTGACTTTTTCTCCTATCCTGATGGACCTTCACATCACGGAACCCTTATTCCCATACTCACCACTTCAGCTGGTAACCTTTGAACTTCTCTTGAACAGATGCCCCTGCTGAACTGCCATTTCCTTAAGGGTTACCGGGAACAGCGCCTGGCCCACTTGGTCCTGAGCTTTATTACGATGGGGTATGTCTGGCAGGAAGGAGAGACACAGCCTGAACAGGTAAGAGTCAAACAGATACCTTGAAATGTCATCTGGCAGGTCCCTTGTACCTGGAACTTGCTTTCTACTTGGCACTACACTGTTTTCCTGGGGGGGGGGGGGGAGGGCCCTTTTGACAGATAGCTGAGAGCCACAGAAGTTAGATTACTTGTCTAAGGTCCTTAGTGAATTAGTGGAAGAGTCAGGGCCAGAACTTGGATCACCAGAGAAGGGACACAATAACATGTAGAGCACTAGTCCTTTCTTTTTCTCCAAGTATTGATTTCTACCTAGAGAATTGTTGGTCTGTCTCTTCATAATTCATCTGAATAATTCATAATTTATCTTCATAATTCTTCTGAAACATTGCATTATTTGTTACGAGTTTAATCTAATCCATACCTTGGGATACGAAATTCCAGAATTCTGTTCTAGAGAATGACTGTTTTCTTTCATTTCTTAAAAAGATAACTTTAAATTACTACTGTCTTTCATTTCTAATAAATGTACCTCTTCTAGGAATCAGAGAGTTACCCTTTGCTGTAGAAACACCCCACCCATGACTGTTTTGGTTGCCTAGTCAGTTCTCTTATCTTCTGGTAAACCACACAAGATTGAGAGAAAAGCAACGTGTGCAGTTATTTCAGACTTCGTGTGTGTCAGGATTTTTTTTTTTTTAGAAATAATATATCTGAGGTTAGAACTTGAATAAGTAACAAAGCTTCTTATAGGCTCTCCTTGCCCCTTTTGCATCTCAAATCCTTAGCCTAAACTAGCGAGAGAGTAGAGACGGGTGATGGGAGAGGCAGTCTGGCAGCTTTCAGGGATGTTTTTGTCCTTCCAGGCTAGCTGTGAGGTGCTGCTCCCTTTGCCCAGTCCTCAAGGGTCTCCTTGTATTTCTTCTTTTGCCTCTTCAGCTGAGTAAATACTTCACTTCTCCACTAGCCTCATCTCCCGCCTCTCAGGGGAAGGTTACATTAGGATACGATTTCAAATTGCTTTAAAGCTCTTGATTGTTTTCTGCCTAAGAAACAGTTCTGTGTGAAGTCTATTTAAGAACCTACTGAAACACAAAGGCAGAAGCAGGGCTTCTTTGTCAGGCATTCCTGTCTTTAGGGGAAACGAGAAAGGAGATGGAAGTTGGTGAGCATGAGTGTGGTTTGGCACCCAGAAGAGTTTAGCCACCGAGAGAGACCTTGCCAAAAGTCTCAGCAGCTTTGTAGGCAGATAGGATCTGCAGAGTGTTCCTTAGGTAATACAGAGCTCTGCGGAGGTCTATCTAAGGGCAGCTTGTGCTGTGATTGGGTTTGACTTAGGAAGTGACCCACAGAGCCTCTTTCCACACAGTGTTCTCCCTGATTGACAAGTGAGTCACGGATTTATGAACACAGAAAAGGAGGCTTGGTTGTGCCACAGTCAAGCACTCAGTTGACAGAATGGCAGTATGAATTCATTCAGCTACGCCACAAAGGAAAGCTGAGCAATCCACGTCTACAAATATCCTTGTTATTAGGTGCTGTCAAGTTGGTGCCAACTCATAGCAACCCTAAGCACAACAAAATGAGGTAGTGCCAGATCCTGCTCCATGCCCACAATCATTTTTACGCTTAAGCCTACTGTTAACAGCCACTGTGTCACTCTATCTCCTTTAGGGTCTTCCTCTTTGCTGACCCTCCTCTCTAAAAGCATGATGTCCTTCTCCGGTCCCTTCTGACAACATGTCCAAAGTATGTAATATACAGCGTCACCATGTTTGCTTTCCAAGGAGCACTCTGATTATACTTCTTCCAGAACAGATGTTTGCTCTTTTAGCAGTCCATGGTACATTCAATATTCGTCTCCAACGCCACAGTTTAAAGGCGTTAAATTCTTCTGTCTTCCTTAGTCATTGCCCCACATTTTGCATATATTTGATATGATTGGAAATATCATGGCTTAGGTCAGGTGCACCTTAGTCTTCAAGGTGACATTTTTACTTTTTGACACTTCTATAAGATTACACCCTAGGAAACCCTATGGGGCAGTTCTATTCCATCACATGGGGACATTATGAGTCAAAATTGGTTTCGGGCACCCAACAAGTCACTCACTATGTACACATATGCATTATACATGCATACATATGTATGTATAATTATATATATACACATACGACTTACAATGTATGCGTGTATATATACTCATCTATATATATCACCAAAAAACCGTCCCTGTGGAGCCAGTTTCAAATCATTGCAACTCCATGTATGTCAGAGTAGAACTGTGTTGCACAGAGTTTTTAATAACTGATTTTTCAAAGTAGATTACCATGTCTTTTTTCTGAGGCACCACTGAATGGCTTCAAACTGTCAGATTTCAATTAGCAGCTGGACACTTACACATTTTCACTGGCCAGGGTTACTCACACATGCACACACACCCAAACATCCACTCTCCCCACACTTATTTGTTTATTTATCTAACCCATCTAGTTACTAACTCACCTCCCAATTTAGAATTTATTTTTAAACTTAAAAAAAAAATAATTCCTTTCTTTCCCTAGACAGTTTTTAGAGGTGATTTTAGACTGTGCAAATATTTCATTTTTATAATTTTCACATATATTGTAATTGGTCGCCATGAGTTGGATCTGACTAGACGGCACTTGGCTTTGGCATCGTAATTGGTACTCATGAGGGCTCTATCCACGGATTTGTTCTCTCCACAGATTTGTTTACGGAAAAGATATGTGCATGGTGGTTGTGCGTGGACCATGCAAATAATTCAGTTTTTGTCCTTGAGTCCCTTCTCTACCACAGAGTTTCTGGAATGAAAGCTAGCCAAGAGTCCTTCCTCCACTGCATGCTTTCCAGAATGTGCTAATTGTCTGGGTTTCTATCCCAAAGGTTTTGCCGAGAAATCTCGCTCTTCCCTTTGTCGAAATCTCCCAGAACTTAGGCCTTCCCCCGATCCTGGTGCACTCAGACTTGGTGTTGACCAACTGGACAAAACGAAATCCAGAAGGGTAAGACAGACAAGGATACTTGGGATTTAAAGAGACTGAACGCCAGCAGGTGCAATCTTAACAACTTTTGTTCTTCTCACAGCAAAGAACCATGCTTTTTTGGCTATTTTTGTAGTTGGGGATGTTCGTATTTATGGTCTGCTTTATAGGAAACCCTTGTGGTGTAGTGGTAAAGTGCTACTAACCAGAAGGTCAGCAGTTCAAATCCATTAGGTGCTCCTTGGAAACCCTATGAGGCAGTTCTACTCTGACCTGTAGGGTCGCCATAAGTCAGAATTGACTTGATGGCCCGTGAGTTTTACAGATACAAAGAAGGAGATGAAATTTGAACACCAGTTCAAAAATCACAGGCCCCAGGAGTTTCCTCTCAATCCATGCTGACCACATTTTCTACTTTGCTGCCATATTAGCCTGGATTTCCCAATGCAACCTTTAAGTTGCTGCATAGTTAGTCTTTGCTTGTTCTTTCCCATCAAACCTTCTACTATTCCCTACCACCCTACCACACGTTCTCCATTCAAGGCAAGGTAGCAGCAGGGATGGCACTAGGTAATCACTACATAGTGAGAGAATGAAGAAACGCGTGGCTGTGAATGACTGAACGTCTAGCGATATTGGCTTGAGAACTGGATTACTAAAACTTGATTCCACCTAGCTGTCACTGTTCCCTCAACAGTTGAAGCTGGGAGTAGGGACATCTGTCTCTAAAAGAAACAGCGTGAGTCTTAACAAATGGAATTCTAACAGATAGAAAGGAGCAGAAGTGGTAAGGTGTGACATTTCCTACTGGAATTCATTTTCACAGTCAAATTTATTTCAGTCTGTTGTGACTAGAAGAGCTACAGAGATCATTTAGATTGGATGGGAAGAAGAACTTCCCTAACATGTGGGTTCTGTGTAAACACGGGGTTGCCAGAAAAGATGTGGGACTATTCTTAAAAGAACGAAACACCCAATAGACAGGTTGGGACTCAATACATAACCCTTAGAGGCAGCAACACTGAGCCAGCTCATCTCTTTTAAGCATTTCTGAGTCTTGAGATTTTAAATTTTTTATAATCATTAATTACAACCTTTGACTAACTTTGCTTTAATAATAAAATCAATGACCAATATATCCATGGGGAGTTGCTGAATTTGACTCAGTGGAAGGTCGGAAATAATGAACAAATATATGTGCACTAGTGATTCTGGGCAAAGCATGGACAGTTGAATAAACTGGATTTCTGATTCAAAGAGTAAAATAGAAGACAGGAAGTTTGAAAAGAACAGTTGCTGGACTTGGAGGCTAGAGAGCAAGAAACAAAAATCTAAAACCCATTGCTGTTGAGTCGATCCCAAATCAGAGTGCTCTTGCTGGACAGAATACTCTCACTCCAAAGGGTTTCCAAGGCTGTGCTTAGGGGAGCAGATGGCCGTGTCTTCCTCCCAAAGCAGCTGGTAGATTTGAACCACCAACCTTACAGTTAGCAACCGAATGCTTAAGCACCGTGCCACTGGGGCCCCAAGGCTAGTTTATCTGAAAAGTGCAGACCCATCATCCCGAGTCTCACCAGATGTCTTCCTTGGTAATTAGTTATTATTTGTTTGGAGTCTTTTAATACGTCTAGAATAGGGCTAAGTTCAACTGAAGGGATGAAAGAAATGAAAGGAAGTACACCCCATGTGGCTAAGTGACAGGACATTTTATATGACAAATGTCAGAGAGGGACCCAGACAACGAGTCCTTTGAGAATTCAGAGAAATGACTTCAATGTAGGCGTTCAATATCAGGCACAAGTTTGGCAAGGGAGTGAAATTTGATCTTAGGGTGTGTGTCACCAGAAGCAGGAGGATAACAGCAGTTGTATACTTGTATAGACTGTGGGTTTGTAGTATTCACCAAAAAAAAAAAAAAAGATTTATCAAGATAACACAGACCCAATGTTCTGCAGCTGGTACATGAGTTGAGATTTAACTCCCTTCCTGCTGGTACAAATGGTTAACCAGCTTGGCTGGAAAAGTCCGAGGTTTGTACCCACCCAGAGAGGAATCTCTGAAGAAACAGTTGGTGACCTACTGCTGATAAATGAGCCTTGAAAGTGCTACAGAGTGCACTTGTGCTCTGACACACAGGGTCGCCATCAAGTGGAATTGCCTTCTGCATGGTACATGAACGTGTATGACTATGTGTATGTGACCACCCCCCACCCCTTGAGGACATACCTGGTTTGCGAATTGAATCGTTTTCTTTTCTTTTTTTTTCTTTGTGGCTGCTGATTAACTGAAATGTGGCTAGACCTCTGGAAATCAGGTAAATTCTCAGAAATCCTTGACTTACTTTGGAAGCCATACTAACTTTCAAAGCTTGCAAACAAAAACAAAAAGAAAACATACCAAATTGTGTCAGGAGTACATTTCAGTTATAGAAAAATGCACACACACACAAAAAAATTCTAAAAAATCTGGAAGAAAACATGCCCTAAATGATCCATTCGAGTCTTAGTGGTGGCTGCCTCTGTCTGGTAGGGGTTAGGGGACTCGATTTCTTTATTCCATTTTCTAATCTGTGCATAGTAAGGCAAATAAACAGAAACACTAATAAAGATCACCAATTCTCACAGTCAGAAAAAGAGCTCTCTTCTCACTGTAACTTTTCTGAACTGCTGAATTGCAGGCAGTGGTTGCTATAGCTACAGAAGACTCCTTTCGAGGTACCCTGTTAATACAGAGACCTGGAAGTCTTTTGGGACAGGTCTGGTCCAGACAGTTTGGGGCTCCATTTTCCCTGGAGAACAGAATTATCTCCTAAGTCAATGCTGCCTTTCCCATAAGAAAACATTAGCTCAATAAAGGGGTTCAGGATTGAATCTATCATTCAGAAGGTGAACGAATGAGAATCAAGGGGATGTAACTCTCTAATGCAACTCTGGTGAAACAAGCCACTCCTACCTGACTTGAGCTTGCTATTGTTCTTGTTTGTTGTTTCCTCTCATACTTAAAATGTTAGAGATAGGAGCGATCTATAGAGCTAAGCTTTTATGTTTTGTAGACTTGATCTACATCTGAATCCACTTGAGACATAGAGGTCACATAAACATGGTCCCTCCGTCATAGTCTTCCAGCTCTCACTTTATCATACAATGTTTCATTAAGAAATGCCTGAGATTGAAAGAACACACTGGCATGAGTTATGAAACTTTATATCAGACCTGGTCCTGATTAACTGGCTGTATGACCTTCGGCAAGCCGCCTGGCTTCTCTGAGCCTTGGTTTCTCATCTACAAAAAAGCAGTGTGCAATTTTGCCATTGCCCAGATCATTCTAGCTGTAAGACTGTGGCTCTTGACAAGAACATTGGGAGCTGACCCTAGAAGAATCAGCTAAATGTGATGTTGCTACTGGTCATCCCCTTGTGGGATGCACCTTGGTCTGAGACCATCAAGGCCCCACCAAACTTTGGAATTTCTGTGGGTAGGTGAACTTGGGCTTCAGTTGATAAAATCTCCTTCCTCCCTGATGGAAGTGTGTGTTGATACTCAGGACCATCATATGGAAAGGAAAAGTTGGTCACAGACTTTACCTTGCACTTGTCCACATTGGTGGACATTTGGACTCCATATTTATAACCAGGTCATTTTTTCCTTCCCAAGGAACCTGGACACCATCATTTCATTGCCTGGGGGAGAAAGCCTGCGTGGTTTTGTACTGGTGACTGTTTTGGTGGAGAAAGCAGCAGCTCCTGGAATTAAGGTATCTCCTTGTATCACAGCACTTTTTCATTCCTTAACAGGAAGTCAGTTTTACCTCCCACCCAGTCTTTTGCTCTGTGATAGATTTCCCAGTACAGACTAACACAGGCTTTGTTCAACCTGTTTCAGCTCTGAGAAAAGAGACCTACACTGTAGCCCGCAACAATAGCTCTCTCTCTCTCTCTTCTTAATGTCTGTGAAACTTGGATTGATCCTTTGTCTATTCAAAAATCATAGATTGTTCTAGGTAATGAGAATAGCACAGTGAATAAGGACACAAGAGCTCACAATTCAGTGGACAGAAGTGGATGGGTGCAGAGGGTTATTTAAAGAAAAGAAAAAAAAGAGTGATTCAGAAAGGCCCATCTAAATCCCAGTCCAGGTTTACAGGATTAAAGGAAGCTACTCAAGAGAAAAGAAGCTAAATTAAGATCTGAATGTTGTCTAGGAATTAGATCCTGACATAGGGAGAGACAGAAGGAGGAGGAAAAGAGAGGGAGAGAAGGGAGAAAGAGAAGACCAACAAGAAGAGGAGAGAAGCATATTCTAGACAGGGACAGCTGCTGTGAAAAGGCTCAGAGGACAACGGAAGTATTAAGAAACGGAATCCATCACTGAGATCATTTAGCCCTGAAAGGTTGCAAACTAATTCCTCAGGGATCAGGCAGGAAACAGAAAGACCAGGTACAATGAAAAAAGACAATGGAGGGACTAGAGAGCAGCTAGAAACTTCACGTCTTCTGTAAAGATACATGGTGCAACCTCTTTGGAAAGCAATTTGATGTTACCTTAAAATAATGAATGTAGATATACCATTTGACCCAGTAATTCCTCTGCTCGGAATATATCCTACAAAATCAAGGCCATTCACATCAACTGATACATGCACACGAATGTTCATTGCAGCACAGTCCATGATAACAAAAAGTTGGAATCAACCCAGGTGCCCAACAATAGAAGAATGGATGGGTAAACTTTGGTATATGTACTCCATGGAGTACTATACACTGATAAAGAACAATGATGATAGCAGGAAACATCTCTCAATTTGGTCTCAACTGGAGGATATTATGTTGAGTGAAACTAGTCAGCAACAGGACGATTATTATATGAGACCCCTATGATAAAAACTTAAAAGCAGACTCATACATAATAGAAAAGACTCTTTGACGGCTACAAGGGTGGGAAAGGTGGGAGGGCGGGAGGGCGAGGGGCGAGGGTTTAGATTAGATAATTGTTAGAAATTCGGTTGGGTGAAATTGGTGACAATACACATTAATAAGAAGATCAATATTAATGAGACTTGGACACAACTTGTGTACTCCTCCTCTCTTAACCCAGTATTGTAAGCACAGAGTATGTACACTTTCATTTTTTATTTAATAAAAAGAAAATAATAATAATAATAAATTAAAAAAAGATACATAAGTTAGATTTATACTTTTCCTTACCACCTTCCCTACTAAGCATGTTTTGAATGTTCACTGTGTTCTCGGTACGATGGCCAGTCCTAAAGCAATTATCAGCAGCATCCTTTTTCATCCTTAAAGGGGAAATTATATGGTCACTTTAGTCCTTATCCTTGTTTAAGTACACTGAAAGACACAAACTAAAATAGGGGCCTTCCAAATGTAGTTCTGATGAAAGAGAGACTGCTGTGAGACAGGGAAGGCTTCATGGAGAAAGGGGCCCTTGACCTGGACTCTGAAGCACGCATCTGGAAAACAGAGCTTGGGACCGAGAGAATCCTGTGGAAGATGCAGAAGTAGCAATGGTCTTAATATACGACAATCTAGAAGAAGACAGAAAAGTTCAGGCCCCAAGATGTGGAAAAACTGGCAGTCGGTGGAAAAATCCAGAGCAACCTAGCCAGGGATGTATCTGGGAAGCACTCAGGGAAGGTAGGTTCTTAGCTTTTAGTCCCCACCCAAGTCCTAGTTCAAGGGTGTTCCCAAGAGCACCAACAAACAGCCTAGCAGTCAATACACCTCTGCCAGGTCCCCACAGCTCTAGGGCATGCTCTATCTCAAAACCAAAAACCAAACCTGCCACTGTCCCGTTAATTCCTAGAGAACCTACAGGACAGGCTAGAATGGCCCCATAGAGTTTCCAAGGAGTGCCTAGAGGATTTGAACTGCTGATCTTCTGATGAGCAGCCTTAGCACTTAACCACTAGCCACCAGGGAGTCTAGGCTTCACCTCACTGGGCTTTAAAGGAATGCAAATGAACTGAATGAACGAATCTCACCCCCAGGCACTTGTTCAGGCAGTGAATGCCGTCCTACAGCTCAGCCAGGACTCCTTGCTCCAAGCCTTGCAGCAGCTGAGACTCTCCATTCAGGACATGACCAGAGCCCTGGAACGAATGCATGGTACATTGAATACTCCCCGTGTTGTTGAAGGCTCCCTAAAAGTTGGGGTCTCTGCTGGAGGTTGCCAAGGTCTGTTCAGTCGATTCCAGCTCACAGAGGCCCTATAGGTCAGAGTAGAACTGCCACGTAGAGTTACCCAGGCGCGCCCACTGGATTTGAACTGGCGACGTTTTGGTTAGCAGCCGTAGCATTTCATCACCATACTACCAGGGTTTCCTGCTGGAGGATGGGAGCTTCCTAATTGAGGGATGATGTTACATTTCTCCAGCAGATGGCGCTGGTGCACTACCTTTGTTTTAAAGTAAACGGCTCACTCAAAGATTTCTCAGCAGATTTGCATGTTTTTGTCCTCTGCGTTTTCTGGTGGTTAGGATCATTTGCATATTTCCTCTGATGGTGACAGGATATTTCTTTGGCTTCTTGAGGTCTGGCATAAAACTGGGGCGTAGGGTAGGGCGGAGAAGGGGTTCATCTACCAACATTGCCCTATTTCGGGCCAGAACCGGGGGTGACAGGACTGATCTTTCAGCTGTCTGATGCTCCCTTCTTGCTTTTCCCTCTGTTGAGTACTAAAGTGGCTGACCTTGGCTAAGGAAGATCCAGCTCCCGTTTTCTTTAGCCAACGGAGGATGAGTTGGTATTGGTGTGGCCATGAAGAGGCCCACAGTCACTAGGACTGTTTGCAGTTTATTCATGCGACAACGTTCCATCTCGTGTCTGATGTCCCAGAATCTGAGAGGCTCTCTGTGTCCTGAGAGGCTCTCAGGAGAATATTAAAAAATATACCAAGTGTTTTCCTAAGAAAGGTTGTGTGAGAACTGTGCCATCAGCTAACAGGAGAAAAGCCTCCGAGTATCAGTTTCCCTGCATTTGGCTTTAGGGAAGGGATGAAGAATTCTGGGAAAAGGGAGTGTTGACAGCAAACAGGGAGGAAGAAACTAGGCAACTTTGATCTTTATTTGCATATATTAAAAGGGTATATATATGTGTCTGGGGGTGTGTGTACACGTATATAAATACACATACATATGTATGTATATATACATACATGTGTGTATGTGTCGTCCCAGAATCTTGTGCTAACATAAATCCATCCAACGTTACAAGATTATGGACTGTATCCAGTCACTGTCCCTGACTTACATGTTATATGTGCATCACATCAACTACGTCTGTGGAAAGAGACAATGGAAAAGCTCAGTATCATCAGTCAGAACAAGGCTGGGGCTGACTGCAGAACAGACCCTCAAGTGCTCAGTTGCAAATTCAAGGTGATGCTGAAGGAAATTATAACAAGTCAACCAGAGCCAAAGTATGACCCTGAGCATGTCCCACCTGAATTTAGAGACCATCTTCAGAACAGATCTGATATGGTGAACACTAGTGACTGAATACCAGGTGAATTGTGGAATGACACCAAGAATATCAAATATGAAGAAAGCAAGAGGTTGTTAAAAAGACAGAAAAGGAAACAACCAAACTGGATGCCAGAAGAGACTCTGAAACTTGCTCTTGAACATCCAGTAGCTAAAGCAAGAGGAAGATATGGTGAAATAAAAGATCTGAATAGAAGATTTAAAAGAGTGGCTGGAGAAGATAAAGTATTGTAACTGACATCTGCAAAGAGCTAGAGACAGAAAACAAAAAAGGAAGAACGCACTTTGTGTTGCTCAAGCTGCAGGAACTGAAGAAAAAGTTCAAAGACTTGATGGGGTTTGGATTCCGGTTACAGTAGTGAAGGATTCTATTGGGAAAATATTAAATTACACAGAAAACATGAGAAGAAGATGGAAGGAATACACAGTCGCTATACCAAAAATAATTGGTTGAAGTCCAACATTTCAGGAGGTAGCATATGACCAGGAACTGATGGTACTGAAGGAAGCAGATCAAGCTACACTGAAAGCTTTGGCAAAAAAACAATGGTCTGGGAATTGATGGAACACCAACTGAGATGCTTTAACAAGTAGATGCAGCCCTGGAAGCATTCCCTTGTCTATGCCAAAGAAATTTGGAAGACAGCTACTTGGCCAACACACTGGAAGACATCCATATTTATCACACCTGTTTCTAAGAAAGGTGATCCAACTAATTGTAGAAATTACTGATTAATTTGCATTAATGTCACACTCAAGTAAAATTTTGTTGACAGTCACTCGAAAATGGCTGCAGCGGTAAATCAGAGGAAACTACCATAAATTCAAAGCAGATTCTGAAGAAGACGTGGGACTGGGTATCGCGTTGCTGATGTCAGATGGACTCTGGCTGAAAGCAGAGAATGCCAGAAAGATGTGTGCCTGTGTTTCATTGACTCTGCAAAGCCACTCCACTATGTGGATCATAACAAATTATGGATAACATTTCAAAGAACGGAAATTTCAGAACACTTAATTGTGCTCCTGAGAAATCTGTACATAGAATTCCAGACCATTTAACTGTGCTCATGAGAAATCTGTACATAGAATTCCAGACCATTTAATTGTGCTCATGAGAAATCTTTACATAGAAGTCCAGAACACTTAATTGTGCTCATATCTGTACATAGATCAAGGTGCAATTGTTTGAGATGCACGAAGTGATACTGATATTTAAACTATTGATATTTTAATGTCAGGAAAGGTTGGCATCAGGGTTGTATCCTTTCACCATACTTATTTGGTCTGTTTGCTGAAGAATTATTTCAAGAAGCTGAGCTGTATGAAGGAATGGGGCATCAGAATGCAGACGACACAACGTTCCTTGCATAGAGCAAAGAGGACGTGAAGCACCTGCTGATGAAGATCAAAGACCACAGTTTTCAATATGGATTACACCTCCACAGCAAGAAAACAAAAATCCTCACTACTGAGCCAATAAACAACATAACGATAAACGGAGAAAAGTTTGAAGTTGTCAAGAATTTCATTTTACTTGGATCTTCAATCAACACACGTGCAAACAGCAGTCAAGAAATCAACAGATGTATCGCATTGGGAAAATTTGTTGCAGAAGATTGCTTTAACACATTGAAAAACAAAGATGTTACTTCAAGAACTAAGGTACACTTGATCCAGGTCATGATATTTTAGTTGTTTCAGAAGCATGCGAAAGCTGG
This sequence comes from Heterohyrax brucei, assembly GCA_028571685.1. Lineage (NCBI taxonomy): Eukaryota > Metazoa > Chordata > Mammalia > Hyracoidea > Procaviidae > Heterohyrax > Heterohyrax brucei. The sequence continues at coordinate 64,204,829 of CM053160.1, read as the reverse complement.
ATGATGAATACAGAACATCAAAGTATTGATGTGTTTGAATTATGGTGTTGATGAGGCACGTTGAATATACATACCATGGGATGCCAGAAGGATGAACAAATCTGTCTTGGAAGAAGTACAGACAAAAGGCTCCTTAGAAACAAGAAGTAAGGGTGGTGAGACTTCACCTCACTTACTATGAACGTGTTATAAGTGGGTAGATAGAGAAGGTTGTGTAAGACTTTCCACTGTATCATACAGATATTTTAGTAAGAGGACAAGACTTGTTTCTGCCTACCACAGGCTTTCCTAATGCAGATGATGAGGGTCACTTCCTAAGCCTAGGCCAACCCCCTTATGCTGTCTTGCACGTTTTCTGCAGCAAGGTCTGGTAGTCTGAGGTTATTTGCCATTCTTTTGCTTTATGTTCTTCCCCCTTTATATCTGATTACAGAATGTGACCATTTTTCTAGGACTATCTGTCTTATTTCACCTAAAGGCAATTTTTTTCCCACACAGACATAATTTGTTTTAAAGATTTTACTATTAGTCATTACGCTGAAATGGTGAGTGCATCAGATTGTGTTTTCCAAAGATCTCAGAGGTCCTTAGGTGGCCCCAACTGCCCCGAAACTCACATAGCACTGCGGAAAAAAATATCTAGTGGTCTTTGTCTCTAAAGATTACAGCCTTGAAAAACCTCTAATGACAGTTCTACTCTGTAATACATGGAGTTGCCATGTATTGGTATCAACCCAGTGGTAATATTTTTGTTTGTTTTTTGTTTTAAATTAGACTGCACTTTCCAAAGATAGTTGCAGTGTCCGCCAACTTACATGGTACTCTGCAATGGGTCCTTGACATCTTTCTCACCAAGAGGCAGAGTCTATGTCCCTGAGACACAGATGGGTAGGCTTGTAATATGCTTATGATTAATAGAATGTGGTGAATTGACACCACATGACTTCTGAAACGAATCTAGAAAAGGTGACACAGCTTTAATCTTGTACACTGAGTCAACATGCAAGAAGCCCATCTCTCTGAAGACCGTTATACTGTCTTCAGCATACTTAAATCACTAAGCCTTTGCCCGGCCCACACTTGATTCTCTTCAGAGGTTATATAGGGCTTACTACTGCTTTCTGCTGGTCAGTACTGAGTACCTGCAAGGTACATGTCTACCTCTTCTTTCAAAATCGGTGGTCTACGTAGAGCTCAGCTGTATCTGAGCTTGGTGGTCAGTTGGGAGGCTAAAATAGTTTCAGATTTTCAAGTATCTAGCAACCCTGGTGGTGTAGTGGGTAACAGCTATGGCTAATAATCAAAAGGTCAGCAGTTCAAATCCACCAGGTGCTCCTTGGAAACTCTATGGAGCAGTTCTAGCCTGTCCTGTAGGGTTGCTATGGGTCAGAATCTGCTCTACGGCAGTGGGTTTGGGTTTTATGGTAGATTATAGTCAGACATGTTTCTTGGCGTGTTTTCTTGATAGCTCCTGCTATCTGAGAATTCATTTTCTTGCCAGAAAAGTTAAGAGAGTGTTTCTTTGAAAAACCAAGAAAGCTTTTACCTTGTATTATTATTATTATTATTTTGCCCCCTGTATCAACAGAGTTTCCACTTTCTCCTTGATCCACCTGTGGTTATGAGACTTTGTCTTTTAAGGGTCATGAAGAATCCAAATGTTCCTTCTGATAATATGGCATATGTATTTAAATTATGTTTATCAGTTAATGGAGGCTAAATCAAAGTGTGAACTTTTGCTAGAATTTTCTTCTGATTAACTCACCTAGTTTTACCTAGAGACTTTTCTTTCTTAATTTGGAAACTTATATCTAAACTCAACTGGAAAATAATTAATGCAGAAATTCTCCTCTACTAAATCCTAGACAATAGAAGTCATATTCACATTGCTATTCTACAGCTGTTTTCACTCGTGGATTGCTTACATACAGTAATTGGTAATTATAGTCAGTCATTTGTTATCATCAAGTCAATCATGACTCCTGTGATACCATGTGTTATAGTTGGGACTGCTCGCTAGGGTTTTCTTGGCTGTAATGTTTACAAAAGCAGATTGTCAAGCCTATCTTCTGTAGTGCTGGTGAATGGGTTTAAGCCACCAATCTGTAGATTAGCAGTCAGGCACAAATCATTTGTGCCACCCAAGGACCTCATCTGAATACACTTAAATCATTTGAGCCACCATCTCACTCCTTGAATTCAATTTTAAATCCAAACCCATTGCTGTTGAGTCCATTCTGACTCTCAGTGACCCGACAAGACAGAGCAGAACTGCCCCAGAAAGTTTCCAAAGAGCGCCTGGCAGATTTGAACCACCGACCTTTATAATGTCAAACGCCAAATATGGAAAAACACACACGTAAACATGCATAAAGTGAATTCTCAAAACATTGAAGAGTAATATAAATCTTCACAGAAGATTTCTCAGAGACATAAGGAAGAACTTAAGCTGTATGTCATGCATCAAAACAATCTAAAATTCCAGAAGATGGGATTATTATTGTTTTACATAGTTAAGATTTTCTTCAGTTCCCCTGTGTATTAGCAACTGTCTTATTCTTCACTCCTTTTCACTAATATCTTCTACCTGAAATTCATCTTTTAGGATTTAGGCTACCCAGGGTCTGCTAGTAGCAACAAGTTTCACCTAAAAGATGCCCTATTTCATTCTAATTCCTGAAGAATGTTTTTGTCAGAAATCATATTCTTTAGGTAGTGATGGTATCTGCAGAATATCTTCCATTTCCCATTGTCGTTGCTGAAAAGTTACCTGTCCATCGATCAGTCTTTGCAGGTGATCTGTCTTTTCCTCTTGATTCTTTTTAAGATTTCCTCCTTTTATTGCTATGTGTTAGGTTGTTCCGTTTATTCTGTTTAGGTTTCATTGTGCTTCTAAAAATATTTGAAAATTTCATTTCTTTTCTATCTGTCTCTCTTTTTTTCCCCATCAGTTCTCACTGCTGGTTGTCCTCCTTCTTCTTTATTTTATTTTATTTTTGTCATTGTTGTTTTATTTTCTACTGCATAAGCTCCCTGCTCTGGAAAAATCACATGTAGGTGGTCATCAGGGACTAGGGTAAACATGTATGTGTATTTGGATCTTCCCTGTTCTGGAGGTCACTGGAACACCTTAAATTAAGCTGGCAAGTGAAGTCCGCATGCACTCATCAAACAAATGAGGTCTCACACGCCAATCAGGAAGCTGAACCTGACCAAGAAACGAGCAAAAATTGCCACAACCTCTCAGGTACATTTTTTTTTTTTTAAATTTAGTTTTTTAACATCCCACTCCACTCAGCACTAAGGTAACTTTCATTTTGTTCTGGAGGTAACTGGCAGGTGTGGAAGACAGATTCTCTAATTCACACTGACACTGAGGTTATAGGCTTTTGGGACTCCCAGCTTAATATGAGAAAGGTATTGTATAAAATTCTTCAACACAGGTGGACCCAGGGACTTATTTTTGGTTCCCGTTAAACGGAAATATCAATAACGCCAGAACCCCAGGTCCCTGGTTGGAAAATTCCTTCGGGGGAAAAGTAGCTTTACCCCTCTGGTTTTCTGCCCTTCCCTCGGGGTCCCTGCCTTCCCTTACATTTTTGCCCAGTGGTTTCCTGCTGTTTCTGCCTTTTGATTCCTTTACAAAGAAATGTTCACCCTTTATTTAGGTTTTTTAAAAAGCTGTTTTCAATGGAAGGACAACAACAATACAAAAATTGTTCCTGTCAAGTAGATTGTGACTTGTAGCACCGCTGTAGAGCAGAGTAGATATAACCCATAGCATTTCCAAGAAGGCACTGTTGGATCAGAAAGGCTCAGCTTTCGGTTAGCAGCCTGAGCACTTTAATCACTGTGCCACCAGGGCTCCAGATAGCACTCCATTATCGCATATCACATTATCACATATCACTCCAGATAGCACTCCAGAATTATCACAAACAAGTCTGTTTCCTTGGTGGTAATTTTATTTGCATCTTTCCTCTCTTGTTTCCACCGTTACTTAATCTGGACTTTGATACCATCATCTCTTGCTGGAATTCTGCAACAGACTTCTAAATTCTTCACTTTATCTGCTTTTTACCTCATCTAATTCATTGTCCACACAGCAGCTGGAGTCAGCTTTTAAATGGCCAAATCACACTGCATCATTTCACTTCTATAGCTTTCCATGTCTATACCTGGCCCAGCCCAATATAGCAGCTTCTGGACTCCACGGCACTTGGCTGGCTGGCTGGGTCACATGTGGCTACTGAGGACTTGAAATTCCGCCAGTGCAGCTGGGGAACTGAATTTTTAGTTGGCTGGGTTTGTAATTAAATGAAATGTAAAAACCCAATCAGCTTAAGTGAAATAAATTTTCTGCTAAATATACCTTTATAGTTTTGGTTAAAAGTACATTTCATGTAATTGTTGAAAATTTAGCACCTAGTTACAACAGGCTGTAAGTGTAAAACAGAATTTAAAAAATATATATTTTGCCATGTTTTCGGTGAAGTTTTATATAAAAGTTTAAGTTCCCACTCAACAATTTCTATACCAGTTATTCGGTGACGTTGGTTACATTCTTCACAATGTGTGAACATTCTCATTATTTCTATCCTGATTCTATTCTGTTTCCACTTATCTAGTTTCCCTGTCCCCCTCCCCCACCCCCAGTACATACCATGTCATGTTTGTTTGAAGGCATTGTTGACATTTGCTTTCACATAGATGCTTTTTCTTTAAGGAGCTCAGTGGCTATTGGTAATATTTTCTATTCCACGAACCGATCTGTTTTGCAGCTAAAAGGCAATCTCAAGGGATAGTTTCTGTTAAAGGTTTAAAGAATTATCTCAGGGCGATCATCTCAGAATGACCTCCAGTCTCAACCAATCCATGAAGTCTAGAATTTTTTTTTAAGAATCTGAGGTTCTCTTCTAAATATTTCTCCCCTTCTGTCACGATCCATCTCTTGTTGGGGCCCTGATCAGGGCAATTGGCACTGTTAGCTGGGCAGCATCTAGTTTTTCTGGTCTCAGGGTAGATGAGGCCACAGTTTGTGTAGACTATGTCCTGTAAGCTGCTGTTTTCTTTGCATTTTTAGTTTCTTTCTTTCTCTTCTGCTCCAGATGAGTAGAGACCAAAAACTATACCTTAGTAAAATAAAATTTTAAGTGTGTCAGTGTATATACAGAGTTATCAAACTCATTAATGAGAACACTTGGATAAATGGGGTTAAATAAAATATACTGTGGCTATGAATTACAGCTACGTCTTTTTTTCTAGGGTCCCCAGGAGTTGGATCTGACTCGATGGCACTTGGCTGGCATATCTTTTTTCCTGCTTTTTGAAATTTTACTGTTAGAAAATTGGATACTAAATGTGTAGATCACACTATTATATTCCTATTTGACCAACAGGAATTTCGTTTATCCATTATTCTAATGATAAGGCTAAAATACTTAAACTGCTCTACAAGATCCAACTTGATCTGACCACAGACTATTTCAAATTTAATTTGACGTAATTTGACACCATATTTTCCTTTACTTGCTTTTTTTTTTGGCCCCTGACACTGGCTTTTATTCCCACCACTCATCTCTCAGTTTGCTGTACTATGGTAGCTTTCCTGTTGCTATGATGCTAGGTGCTTTGACAATGGTATTTCAAATGCTACCAAGGTCACCCATGGTGGACAGGTTTCAGCAAAGCTTCTAGACTAAGACAGACTGGGAAGCAGGACCTCATGGTCTACTTCTGGAAAAAAACAATTGATCAGTGAAAACCTTACTATAGCTGCTGGATATTGACTAGTATAGTGCCTGAAGATGAGTCCCTCAGGTTGAAAGAGCCTCAAAATACAACTGGGAAACAGCCCCCTCCTCAGAGTAGAGTCGACCTTAATGATGCAGACGGAGTTTTCATGACCTTCGTTGGCTGAAGCAGCACAACTCAAACAGAGACGAAATCGCTTCAAATATCCTTTAATAATTGGACTATGGAAGGTACAAGCATGAATCTAGGAAAACCGGAAGTAGCCAAAAGTGAAACGGAAGTGTTGAAGATCAATATCCTGAAAGGACTGGTACTGGCCATTATGAATCAGATAATCATATATTCTACTCTACTGGGAATGACAAGCTGCAGACGAATGGCTTTGCATTCATCATCAAAAAGAACATTTCAAGATCTATCTGGGAGTACAATGCTGTCATATAGTTTATTAAAAAACAAAAATAAAACACATCTCTGTTGGTAATATTACTTGAATTGCATTAAATGTGTACATTCATTTGGAGATAAATTTCACGCCTTTGACATTATACCTACTCTTTTCCCCATATGATCAAGTAGGTGAAAAAGTGGGAAGTAATATGAAAATATTATTCTAAGTTTTTTGAATTTACATGCACTACCTCCAAACTATTTCTTCATATTGCCAAGTATTCTTTTGTCACATGGGCTAAAATTTCTCCAGATGGAGAACTCTTCTCTTAAGTTCATTTCACCTTTTAGATTTTGACAGTTAGTTTCCTTGTCTATGAGCATCATACACAAAGAACATACTTTTTCATTTGTTGGTTCTTCTTTCATTTATTTCAAGGATATTTATAATTTCCTACTTGAGGAGGTTACACATCTGATTTTTGTTTCTGCTACATGAGTCGGATCCGACTCAGCAGCACTTGGCTGGGAATACTTGGTAACTTTTGATTTCACTATCTCTTATCTCTTTGATGCTAGTTTATGAAAACAAACTGATCTGATCTTGAATCCTATACTTTACTAAAAACCCTTATTAATTTTTTATAATGTGTACGTTACCTAAGTTTTCCATATAAAATGATAACATTTGAAAATAATGTTTTATTCTTCCTTCACCATACCGACAATTTTGCTTTCTTCTTTTTTCCTTTTGGCTGGGACTTTCAACACAGTGCTGAATGGAAGTGCTATTGTGCGTTTTGTTCCACACTTTAAAGAAAAGTCTTTAATATTTCACTGCTGATACAATATGTATGATAGGATTTCTGTAGAATCTCTTTATCAGTTTAAGCTTTTTCCATCCTACTCTTAATTTGCTAAAGTTTTTGTTTTGTCCCCTTGAATTTTATAACTTTCTTTCCATATTTTGTAATGATCATTAATTTTTTCCTCCTTAAACCCATTAAAATGGGTAACCTGTTAGTGCTGCCAGTCATCGTTGCTTCAGCAAAAACTTATAAATACTATTTAGCAGTTTCTGTAAGAATAAACGGTCAGAAGGAAAGGGCCCCAAAGCAGAATCTAGAGAATGTCTGGTACATGGGGCTTTGTCACGCAAGAGCAGGGGGTCATTAGGGAGCCCTGGTGCTGACTGCGGAGCCCTGGTGACACAGTGGTTAAGAGCTCAGCTGCTGTCTGAAACATTGGCAGTTTGAATTCACCAGCTTCTCCTTGGAAACTCTGTGTGGCAGATCTACTCTGTCCTATCGGGTCACTATAGGGTTACTATGAGTTGGAATGAACTCTACAGCATTGGGTTTATGTTTTCTTTTTCGGTTTTGGTGCTGAATGAAGACGTAAATCACACAGGCCTAAGAGACTTCAGAGAAAATGAGGAGCAGGAAGAAGGATGGAGAACCAGAGGCTAGTTTTAATGGTAGAGAAATGGGAATGGTCATTGGAGATGGCATTATAAAGACCTCAGTAAAAAGCATGTCTTTTTTAATGAGAAGCAATGGAACAAAGACAGGAATATAAATAAAATAAACCATATACCAAATCACAGAATACTTAAGATCCTCATTAGATGAAAAAGAGAGAACAACCTTTAAAATTTGATGAAAAGAAATTTAGTATAAATGCAGAGGTGTGCTTCCTTACACACAAATTAATAAGTTGTATGGTCAGTTATTGCCAGGAATTGCATATATATATATATATTTTTAAAAAAGCTGCACAGATTAATGAATGCAGCTAAACATAGAGCTAAGTGATCCCCCATCTGTCCTGGTATGGCAGTCTCTAGGCAAGGAACATTCCAGTCCCGTGTCCTTTGTTGACTGAACAGAGCTCCACTTGAGCATGGATGACTTTAGCTTCTCTGTCTTGTGGGAGCTTTGGAGGACCTGATGCTTGCTCACTGTTTCTTCTCCTCTCCACTTCCCACGTTCTCCCAGACTTCATGTCTGTTGGAAGTACCACACTTTTAAAGAAGGACCGTGCTCTCTTTTTGTTGTTGTTGCTGTTTAAAGTACAGAAAAGGGCAGCATATGGAATAGTTTAAAAGTTCTGGAAGCACCAGTGAGGGGGTTACAGAAGAGAACATTCCAGCCCCCTCTTGCTGGGACTTGCATTCCAGGTCTACGGGCAGATCAGATAGAGGAGGCAGCCCCAGGAAAGCAACAGGGCCTGCACGTGTAAGCAATTTCTTTTTGTGCCTGTAGTAAAGTTCACGTTTTGATTGTTCCTCCAGATTATGTAGATCCAGACATATTTTATGCAGTCATCCGGATCTTTCTCTCTGGGTAAGTATAGTTCAACTGTTTTCCTGCCTGGGCCCTCTATGACATTTTCCAGATTTATGAGAGAAAGGGCAGACAGAAGTTTCGGAGGGTAAGAACCATACCAAGTAACCCCTACTAGCAGAGTAATCCCCTGCATTTACTGTTGAATGAAGGAAATGGGACACCCTCAACACAACAAATGACATGGAGGGTTGTCCTTTTTTATTCTGAATGATTTCTTTAAAAACAAACCAAACTAAATGTTCTTGTAGTGAGTTGATTCTGACTCATAGGGATCCTATAGGGCAGAGTAGAACAGCTCCATAGAGTTTCCAAGGAGCATCTGATGGATTTGCACTGCGGACGTAGCACTTAACTACTACAACATCAGGGTTTCCATGATTTCCTTAGGCTGTTGTATTAGATTTCTTTGTTGTTCCTAGAACAGTGACAAAGGAAAAGAAAGAAAGTCCAAGATGCCACCCACATAGCTTTATTGCTTATGCCCCTTCTGTCCCCTTATGATCCAGGCAGTTCAATAGGAGAAGTAGGCAATAGCATGAAATCATTAGCTAATCCTGCTCAAGGAGTAGCCCTAAACCAATTTTTAATATTCGAAAACGTTCTTTTGTCATATGTCCTGACATTCCCCCAGACAGAAAACTCTACTTTTAGATACATGTCTTCTGTTAAACACAGTAGTGATTCCTACATTCCTACCTTGACGTGTTTTAATCAGATTGCTTTCATTTTCATTGACTGAGTGAAATAAGTTTTTGTCTCTGTTTTAAGATGAAAAGAAAGACATAGGGTCGGTGTATGTGTTAGGTGAAAACTGCAAAAGTAAATATCATCTACTTTGCCATTTTGGTAATTTGGGAGATGTCTGAAGTGCTGTCGGTAGAAAAATTCTAAAATTGTTCTAGAAATAGCAAAAGTCATGCCAAATGCCCGATTCTATTAATGGCATATTCCACTGGTGCTAGAAGGAAGTAATACGAAGGATATTCTGTAGGTTGGGTAGGTCCAGGATTGTGTGACAGTGACACTGTAAGGGGAGGCCAAGGTGGTGGGAATCTCTATCATAAGGAGAATGTGGCAAGACAGTTCCTGGTGTATGGTGTGAAAAGAGAATGAAATGGAGAAATGGAGTTGGAATTGTGCTTTAGAAGTTAGGCTTTCCATGTACGACAGCACCCCTTCCTTTTGATTACATATGGCACAAGTCTCCTCCTGTTCTCTGTACTCTATGCATCTAGTCAGACTCAAGATGAAGATCTGGTTATGTAATAGAGTATCTAGCAACAAATGATTGTGGGTGTGGCACGGGACCAGACAGTGTTTCATTCTGTCGTGCACATGGTCACTATGAGTCAGACTCGACAGCACCTAACAACGAACCCAGCAGTAACACATGTTAAGCAAGACATGCGGACACACTTGGGCAGGATTAGACAAAAGGAAGAAAAAGCTTTATTTTATTTGTATTTGTATTAAGTTCATGCTACCATATAGCAAGGTTACTGCTATAGCTGCAGAAATAGGGTAGGGTATTGGAAGCACTAATTTAAGAAGGGAAACCCTGGTGGTGTAGTGGGTAAGTGCTATGGCTGCTAACCAGAAGGTCGTCAGTTCAAATCCACCAGGCACAACTTGGAAACTCTACGGGCAGTTCTACTGTGTCTATGGGGTTGCTATGAGCAGGAGTTGACTTGATGGCAGTGGATTTGTTTTCTTAATATAAGAAGGTCAGCAGAAAAAAGGGTCAATAGTTCAAATCCCACGGGTGCTCCTTGGAAACTCTGTGGGGCAGTTATATTCTGCCCTACAGGATCACTGTAAGTCAGAATCAACATGTTGATGATGGGAATCTAGGAATATCTTTTTGTGCTTTATTTTGATATGTAAATCTGCATTGGTTTCTGTCATTGCATAAAAATTTCATCACGAATTTTGTAGCTTAAAACAACACACAGTTATCATCTCTCAGTTCTGTAGGTCAGAAGCCCAGGCAAACTTAGCTGGTTTCTCCGCTTACCTAAGTGTCTGCTGCACTGGGTTTTTATTTGCAGACTCTAGGGAAGAAACCACTTTCAGACTCATTCATGTTGTGGGCATAATCCAGTTCTCTGTAGTTGTAGAATGGAGATCTCTATTTCCTTTCTGGCTATCAGACAGGAGCCACTCTCAGCTTCTAGAAATGCCTGTGCTCCTTGTCATGTGTTCCCTCCATCTCAGCAATGATGCTTCCAATGCATCTACTAAATGTCCCCAACTTCTATCTCTTGCCAAAAAAACCTCTCTGTTTTTAAAGGTCTTGTGTGATTAGATATAATCCACCTGTATAATTATATATAACCACCTATTTAATCTAAGAGAACTTCTTCTGTTCAGGTTAACTGGTTAGTAACTCAATTAGATCTGAAAAGTTCCTTTTGCCTGGAAAATATCATGTTCACAGACTTCATAGCTGATTTAGGTCAACATCTCAGGGACTCAAGAGAGACATCTCAGATGGGGAGAGAGTTTTAGAATTCTATCTCACAGTAGGTTCCAGGGAATAAATAAGTTCTACTTCTACCTTAAAGATATCTGATAAGGACCTCCTAATACACACAGTGAAATTTTCAGAGCTTGAAGGAGCCCTGGTAAGGCAATAGTTAAGTACTCAGCTGCTAACTAAAACGCTGATGGTTGCAACCTAGCTGGTGGCTTTGGCTCTGTGGGAGAATGAGCTGGCAATCTCTTCCCATGAGGATTATAGCTTAGAACACCCTATGAGGCAGTTCTACTCTATTGCGAGAGGTTGCTATGACTCCATATCAACCTCACAGTACGCAACCACAGCAACAACAACAGAAGGGTACCAAAGAGTGACTGTTTTGTTAAAATAAGTTCTAGATCAGTGATATGCTTGTATTTTATTTGGTATCTGAATAAATGACTCCCCTCTGTTTCTGATCTGCAAAAATATCTCATGTAAGAAAATTAAATTCACAGTACTAAATCCAAAATGTATAGTTAAGTATAGATTGCCAAAAACATCAGTATTGTTTAGAATTCCCAATAAGATTATCCTGAAAAATCTGAATTTCTTCTTGCATCCTTGGCCTGTCCTTATCTTTCATTTATAATTTTGTTTATACGGTTTTTAAACATTTTTGCTTAGGAAAGTTGAGAAAATTGAGAAATTTCATCTGTAGGTGAAACATATTCCCGTCAGTTCTGACTCACATTAAGTTTGTACAATCAGTTAAGGAAAGTTGTGGCCTAGTGATTAAGTGCTATGTCTGCTATCCAAGAGGTCAGTAGTTCAAATCCACCAGGTGCTCCTGGGACAGTTCTACTCAGTCCTATAGGGTCATTACGAGTTGGAATCAACTTAATGGTAGTGTTTTTTGTTTGTTTGTTTGTTTGTTTGTGTTTACGGTTTATTGACCCCTGTGGAAAAATGTATCATGTCATTTTTTTTTCTTTTAAAACTTTCTGTTTTCTTGGGGTTGCTTGAAATATATTACCCAAAACAGATAAAAATAAACTTGCCTAACAATATTTGAAAGGCAGCTAGTTTCTTTCTTTCACCAGCAGTGATCTTGATCTGAGAATGTACGGGAGCAATCCCCAGGCTGCTCAGGGAATCTTATGATAGCTGGAGAAGATGGATTTTGAAAACATATTCCTTTATTTGGTTTTCTACTCACAACCCGCTGCTTTCTCCAGCCTTTTCTATGACTTCAGCATGTCCTCACCCAGTTGGGGAACTGACTGGATATTGATTGGTGTTGCCTGGACTGTTTGAGACATCTGGCGATTCTTTTTAGCTAGCCAGATTCTTTCTAGACACTTGGGTCTAAATATTATGAGCATATACATAACATACAGACTTCTAGAATGTCTTCCATTCATTAGATATTTAGCGAGCATTTCCCACAGCCCAGATATCATTCTAGGTGTTGAGAACAGTGAAACTCAACGACTTAGTCATTGTGGAGCTTCCATCTTAGTAATGGCAGATCATGAATAAATGAGCAAGTTAATAGAATAATACAATCAAAGCATAGTGTACCAGTAAGCAATATATAGACGCATAGAGCACAGTACAGGGTATTAGGGAATGGTTGGAGTGGCAGCAGAAGTTTCTAGTTTATTTAGTATGGCCCTACCATTAAGGTGACTTTCAAGATTATGTATGAGAGAGTAACTGAGCCACCCAGATACCTGTTTCAAGCAAAAGAGATAGCTATTTCAGTGACCTTCAATGGGAGGAGTTTGAAATGGCAGAAGAGTTGTAAAGAGGCCAGCAGGACTGGCACAGGGTAAGTGATACAAGATGAATCCAGAGCCATAGCAGAGAACCAGACCATGTAGCACTTCCTGGCTTCTTTTTAAGCAAGGTGACTAATGCTGACAAATTTTGAGAAGCGGTATGACATGACCTGCCTTAAGTGCCAAGTCATCACTCTATCTGCAAAGTGGAACTTAGATTGTTTGACAGCAAGATTGGAAGCAGAGATGATATTCAAGTTTCAGTAGCTATTGCAATCTATACCGGTGGGCTTGGACTAGGGCAGCAACAGTGGAAGTGTTAAGAAATTCCTTATCTGCCTGAAATTGTGTTCTTCCTCCCTAACAGCTACCTAATACAGCTGGCGGTGATGAAAGAATTGGAATTTTTCTCTGTTCTCTCCCTTTGTGTCCTCAGCTCTATTTTCAGTCCTTAGGTCTTTGCAGAGTTACACTGTCCCAAATGCTAAGACTACTCTGCTATTTAGGGCAGCCATAGCAATACCATAAGGCAGCCAACACAAAACAACTCAAAATGAAAACAACCCGTTTGCATTTCCCACCGCAGGAAGTCATTTGAAAAAGGTCATGCATAGCAACCACGGAAGTCTTTCTGTTACTTTTCTGAGTGCGTGCGTGGTAGTGCCTTTTTCTTCTCTTGAGCTAAATGACTTTCAGAATGACAGGAAGATGTGACCTGAGTGTGCCTCTTTTATTTAAATTGTCCAAAAGAGAAACTAGCTTCATCCTAGCAATAAAAGGAGAAAGATTCTTTTCCTTTGTAATGGTAGAAACTTACATGTGAGATTCTTGAAAAAATGAAAACAGTGACAGGTTTGCAGTTCAAGTTCAGGTTTCCTCATTCTGCAGCTCGAGACTTAACTGCAGTGAGTCTTCATTTTTTTATTTGTAAAATGGAGTGAAAAGAACCCGCCCTGATCTGCTCACAGGAGGTCAAACGCAGAAGAAATGTGAAGGTCCTGTATAAACTAGACTATAAAGCATTATAAATACAAATAGCGTGTTCTGGTTAGCATTGCTGTTATGACATTACAGAGTCCCCAGGTGCACTGGTGACTGCTCGAGACTACAAAAGATGAGGTACAAGGAGAAGAATGAAGGTGATGCATGTAGGAAGAGGGAGGCAGAGACAGCAGGGTAAAGGGAGGAAATCAAAGAGACAGGAGAGGGAAGCAGAAGAGAGAAGAGGAGAGAGGAGGGGACGGAGGAAAGAAGGCGGAGAAGAGACAAAGAAGAAGTCAGGAAAGAAGAGCCAAAGCTGCCTAGTCAATTCTGATGAATAGCAGCCCCATAGATCAGAATAGAACTGTCCCACAGAGTTTCCAAGGAGCACCTGGTGTATTTCAACGGCCAACTTTTTGGCTAACAGATGTAGCTATTAACCACTAAGCCACCAGGGTTTCCATTTATGGGAAGGACTAAGAGCCTTACTTACAGTCTTTCTACATGACCCTGATTTTATGTCTGCAGCCTGCAGGGTTGTAGTGTGCTCTTTTTATTGCCATTTTTATTAATACTGGAAACGCTGGTAGTGTAGTGGTTAAGTGTTATAGCTGTTAATCAGAAGGTTGGCAGTTCAAATCCACCAGTTGCTCCATGGAAAAACTATGGGGCAGTTCTACTCTGTCCTGTAGAGTCACTGTGAGTCCGAATCGACATAACAACAAAGGGTTTTGTCATTATTATTATTAATACCTACTACCAACAAGGAGCCCTGGTGGTGTAGTGGTTAAGTGCTTGGCTGCTAACCAAAACGTTGGCAGTTGGAATTCCTCAGGTCCTCCTTGGAAATGCTGTGGGCAGTTCTACTTTGTCCTGTAGGCTTCCTATGAATTAGAATTGACTCAGCAGTAACCAGTTTGGTTTTGTGGTTTTTTGCACAAAGAATTTGACAGTTCCACCAAGTCAAATATTTAAAACATATAAGGACTAATGTGATAGCTGTTTTTGTTATCACTGCTTTGGGGAGAGCAAAAATATGTGTGTGTTTGTGTGTGTGTGTGTGTGCGCATGTAATTTGAGGCTCTCCTCGTGGAGTTGCAGGCATCGCATCGGGTCATCAAAGCTGAAATTAGCAGAACAAGTAAAGAAGAATGTTCCAGATCCCCTAATTTGCTCTTGTTTATCAGAGTTGATATCATCTCTATAATTAAATTTCTCCAAAGAATATGTTACGAGACCACTGCCAAACATTCCCTCCCATATGACCTTTACTTCTCTAGAAGAATCTTTTAAATGAGGAAGAGGAATCCTTCATTATATGGCCCGTCACGAAGCTGGCATCAACATAGCACATGTGCACACAAAGCTGTCCAGTCCCTTGTTCTAAAATCATCACCCAAATCGCATTTATGTTTCCGCTCACTCTCTGTTTTCTTTAATAAAAAATGTACTCATTCCTAGCATCCCCTTCTTCTTGCTGACTTTTGCTTAGGTGGAAAGATAATCCAGCAATGCAATTGGGGCTGATATATGAAGGCGTCTCAAGAGAGCCCCTAAAATACTCTGGAGGGAGCGCAGCTCAGAGCACAGTGCTTCACGCCTTTGATGAGCTCTTAGGTATTCGCCACAGCAAAGAAAGTAGTAAGTTGGACATTTTTCTTTTTCTTTACTTTTTTAATAAGGAGATCAAAGCAGAGACATACCTGCCAGTTAGCTGAACTAACTGTGAATTGAAAGACTGTAAAATTTATTTTACTCCAAGTTCTGTAGTAAACCGTGCACGTATCACAGTTACTGCGTCAAGTCAATTAATATCAGATCCCAGTGGGAGCTGTGGTTTCTTTTTCAGGTCTCATAGCACTGAGTTATTACCAGCTGTTCACCACAGTTTTAACGTGGATCCTGAGGTATGGTCTGTTGATGAGTTTGGAGTCAGCCAGTGCTGCCTACAATTTCTTCCGCTGAAGTCCTTCCCCTTAAAAATAGTACAACTTTGAACCAAATTAAGTTAGTCTAGAGGAGAGATCTCTCTTACTGGAAGGTGAAAATTGCTCATTTCTGTACCTGCCAGCTTTGAGCCATGTGTTTGATAGCTGCAGAAAGACACTTCATGCTACAGTTTTCAAGTCGAATTAGAATCTTAAAAATGACTAGAAACTTGGCCTCACAGAGTCCAGTCTCATCCATAAAATATAACTCTCCAGAAAATGATGATGCTTCATGGAATTTTCCATACAGTAATGTTAATAGTTGATTTACCAGGCATAATAATAGCACTTAATGGAGTTCTGAAAAGTGTCTATTGATACAAGTTTTTAAAAACTTGATGTCCGGAGGCCATTACTAAAATACTGGCTTAGTCTTTAACTTATAAACTCTGTAACATCCCTCTTTCTGACCGCACCTTCTGAATCTAACTACTTAGAAAACAGGATTTACCGAAGTAGTTAGTTTAAAGTGTTTTCATTAAGAACCCCCTAGAGGAGTGAGTGTACCCAACTCTGCTTGCTGTTCTTGTTAGGTGTCGTTGAGTTCATCCCGACTCATAGTGACTCTGTGCACAGCAGAATGAAAAACACTTCTTGGCGCTGTGCCTCCCTCATCAACGTTGCTGGGTTTGAGCCCATTGTTGGATTCACTCTAGTCATCCATCTCACTGAGGGTCTTCTTCTTTTTCACTAACTTTCAACCTTACCAAGCATGATGTCCTTCTGCAGGAACTGGTCCCTCTTGCTAACATGTCCAGTGCAAGGGAGATGAAATCTTGTCATCTTCTAAGGAACATTCTGGCTGTACTTCTTCTAAGACAGATTGTTCATTCCTATTGCAGTCCATGTTATGTATGTGCCCCAACACCATAATTCAAATGTGTCAGTTCTTCTTTGGTTTCTCTTATTCAGTGTCTAGCTTTTGCATGCATATGAAGTGACTGAAAATACTATGACTTGGAGCAGGTCCACCTTAGTCTTCAAAGGGCCGTTTGTTATTTTAACGCTTTAAAGAGGTCTTTGGCAGCAGTTTTACTCAAATCTGTAGTATAAAATCAATTGAAATTTCAAAAGGAAATAAGATTGCCTATGAACAGATCATCTTGTTGACCATGTTTTACATTTTGGATATTCTTTAGAGTGGTTAGCGAGAGACTTTGTTTATAAACCTTAGATGATTATCTGTGATATCTATGTGTAGACTGGTTGCTAGGTCCAGGTGCAACTCAGCTATTTAAGACATACTTGCTTCTTTTTGTTTTTTTGTCCTATCAGTAGTCAAGAAGGTGCACTTGAGTGTTTGAAACCTATGAATAAAAAGCCAGCAAGGTAGATGGGTAGTGAGGGCTGCAGCGACAGTTTGGGCTGTGTTAGTGTCTGGATGTGCAGGCAGTGATTTCCACTGCTGTCATTTGGAGTTCTGATGTTGTTCTGAACTGTTTCTTTCAGCTGACTTTCTGCACAGAATGAGGGACTACATGCCTCCTTCCCATAAGGCCTTCATAGAGGAAATCCGCTCTGCTCCTTCACTTAGAGAATACATCCTGTCTGCGGGAAATCACCCACTTCTTGTAGCCTATAACCAGTGTTTGGAGGCCCTGGCAGCACTACGCAGCTATCACATCACTGTGGTGACAAAATATGTCATCACAGCTGCAGCCAAAGCAAAGGTCAGGAGGTCAAGCCATCTCCTGGGGCCACCACGGGCTTTAGAAAAGATAGGCACAGGTGGAACTGCAGTGCTGAGCTTCCTGAAAAATGTGAGGGATAAGACTTTAGAGTCAGTCCTCCACACAGCTGCCTAAGAGCCTGCCCTCTCCCCAAGCAGGATTTCCCTCGTCCTCTCCCTGACTGCAGGGCAGGTTACCTGGAGAAGGAGGGTCAGAATTCTCTTTGGAATAATCTAGAAGGAATCTCAGCATTATTCACATTTCTATTCTTTAGAGTATTGTGTTCTCCTTCCTTGAGAACTATTAGTCTTCAAAGGGGAGAATTTACTTTGCCCCAAACTTCCTTTACCTGAATGATCAGTGCTTATTAGCAAAAAGCTTTGGACACATCCTCACTCAAGACTCTGCCAAAGAATGAGTGTACCCTGTTGTGTTTACAAAGTAGTATCAATTCCATTAAATTTTCAAAAGGAAATAAACTGCCTTTAGATACCTCTTCTTGTTGATTTTTTTAAATGTATTATGTATTACGTATTTGTACATTCATACTTTTTTTAAAAAAACTCATGAAGTTCCCACTGAGTACTGGCTTGCTTTTCTTAGGTGACATCGGGTGGTACAAGTGGTAATGCACTTGGCCTCTAGTCAAAAGGTTGGAGATTCTACTCACAGGAAGCTCAGAAGAAAGGCCTGGTGATTTACTTCCCAAAAATCAGCCACTGAAAGGTTTTTGGAACAAATTTTGCTCTGACACACACTGAGGGGCCATGAGTCAAAACTGACTTGATGGCAACTGGTGAGGTTTGGTTTGGTTTACTAACTTAGGAATTAGAATATAAATTTTACGGCCCAAGCACAGCTCTCTTTTTCTTGCATGTGTTGATTGTTGGCAGGAAGTTGGAAATGTGTAAATAGAAGTGTAAAGGGAAAAGGAGGCTGACAAAGGATTTGAAAGACACTGGTGTGAAAAAAAAAAGTTAATAATGTGGTGATGGATGAGACCTTTCTACAGGGCACATACCTTTGAAAATTCTATTTTTTTTCATCCTTTATTTTTAGGAGAATGATTCTTTCTCCTCACACTAGAAGTTTATATTTACAAAACAAGTTAGTTGACCCTTTGGATGGAAATGAGCAAAATAACTATACTACTATACTGGGAATAAATTTTAAGTCCACAAGCTAAGTATGCAAATAAATGTAATAAGGTAGTTTCTATCTTAAGGTCTTATCCTACCTGGCAACAGAAAACTTAATCTTGTCAATTTAGGACAAACTCCATTAATTTAAGAACCCACCCCCCGATGCACACACACTTTCTGAGAAGGTCAGTGTAGTGTCCAGGCTCCAGGGAGCAGTCCCTTGGTCATTGATCAATCTCTTAGTCTAGCATCGACCAAGAAACCCCCATTGCCACACGGATACTAGTCAAATGGACCTTGCAGCATTTCTCATCTTGTCTAAAAGACCTTTAAGTTTTCCAGCCCTCTGTCCTACCATGCCACTCAGGGAAACGTTTGACTAGTTCCTACATCCTCCAAGGCAAATTAGAAGACTACAAATCTGACTAGGAACCATCTGCTCAACACCAACAACAGCCACCCCCTGGTGGCATGGTGAGAAGAAAAATTCCGGACCCCTGTCAACTCCTGGGAAATCCTGGTAGTGTAGCTGGTTAAGAGGCACAACTACCAACCAAAAGGCTGGCAGTTTGCTACTACCAGGTGTTCCTTAGAAACTCTAGGGGCAGTTCTAGTCTGTCCTATAGAGTCACTATAAGTCAGAATTGACTGGACTGCAACTTGTATGGGGTCAGCCGCCAGGGTTCTTGATAAAAGGTGATGAATCAGCTTCCTCCTGCTGCAAATCCTTCAAGTACTTTGAGATAGAAGACTGTCCCTTCTCTGCGTTCCCAAGGCCCTGGGAAGAATGGGGAGATGCTGGCTGGTTCCCCTTGTGTCTATCCCTGCTCTTCCTCCTCCTGTATTCAAAGGAGAGAAAATTGTTATCCAGTCTGGGTGGACTGAGTGTTCTCACTATTATTTAAGACAAAGCTTCAACTCATAAGACCTTGGTTCTCGTGACTCAAAAAACCTTTTTTCTTCACTTGCTGTCTTTGTCATGGAAACCCTGGTGGCACAGTAGGTAAGTACTGTAGCTGCTGACCAAGAAGGTCGGCAGTTGAAATTTACCAGACACTCCTTGGAATCCTGTGGGACAGGTCTACTCTGTCTACAGGGTCTCTGTGAGTGAGAGTTGACTCAACAGCAACTGTTTTTTTTTTTAACTCTACTTGCCTTGAATTAAAAAAAAGAAGTCTATTTTGTCACTCACAAAGTGAGGATAGGTACAGTTATTTCTCTTTGATTGTCTTTCTACCTTTCCTGGTTGGGATCAATAAACTCAGGCTGTCTTAATAGCTTGGATTGGGTTTTTATCATCATTCATGGATGTGGACTGGGTATGGAAAAAGCATAAGAACATGTTAGTTAGTAGTGCAAAATATTATTCCTAATCACTTACATTCTCAGATGATAAGAATATGAATTTTAGAAAAAGGCCTTCAGAGAGGAGCCTCACTGGCAACACAAGAATAAAAAGAGGTGCATCATGAGATCTCCACTAAAAGACCTCAGTTGATGGTCCAGTGGTTTTGGGGTTACTCTGAGAGCATGGCCCCCTTCCCTGATGCTGCCCTCTCCCATAAATTATAAGAAAGGTCCACTCTTTGGACAGGAATGGATTGGATTTGGCAAGGCAGAGTGACCATATATTGGAAGCACTGTATGGTTCTATACATCTATAGGATATTATCTTGCTGACCTCTGGCTGGAGGGAGGGGAGTGGGTGGAGAGGAGGGGAAAGAAGGCTGTTGGGAGGATGAGACATGTACGGAGCAGAGAGGAATAGTGTGCAGTCACCGGGCAGGGAGAGCAGTGGAAGCTGCATATAGGTGGGCATGTAAATTTATACGGGAATGTACATTTTCACTCAGTCATGTTAAATAAAAATAAAAAAAAGAAAAAAAAAGAAAAAGGCCTTCTTGTGTTTGAATTTAGACTATGTCACTTTTTAAATAATGTGGCCTTGACCGACTTCTGAATATAACTAATTCTGCACTTCCTGTTTTTCATAAAAGTGTCGTGATAGGGTCTGTCTCCCAGGGTGAATGTAAGAAACACATGACATATTGCCTGACACATGGAAAAAGTTTAATACAGATTTATTTAATTGTGAGGTGAAACCCAGAGGGTAGTGTAGAAATCACCTTAACCCTAACTGTATTCTTCAAACTTCCTGTGTTGATGGCATTTGCAAAGCAATAAAATACCATTTGAGGATGCTTGTGTGTGGAAAGTGACAAGCCTATGGCCTTAAAGATCAGTAATTTTATAACAAGTATGTTGTTTAATCTTTGAGTGTTACAGTTTACTCATTAAAGAAGGAACTTCATAATTGCTATGTATACCTGGTATATAGAGAACAGGTAACTAAATATTTGCTATTACTCTGTGATTTCCATGTGTGTATATGTCCTTGAACTGAGAACAGACCCATGTCTAAGGGTTAGGAACGAAAAATGTAGTTGGAACTAGGTGTCTATCTCCCTGTACTTGGTGAAGAGAAGGGATAACGAGACCCAAAACAAATACACAAAGTGAGACAGAATCTGGATTTCTCATGAAGTGGCCAAGACCTTTGACCTAGAACAAAAGATGCTGTCTGTAGTCACTTCAGGTTTTTAAGCACGGCCTGGATGAAGGCGCCCCTGGTTCACCCCTTACAGCGGCAGCAGTAGCAAAGAAATCAGCCCCACTGGCTTACTCTCAACTTAACCAAGTGCACAGAGCCAACATAGAGCCAATTTTCAATGAATGTTGAATAAGTACAAAGCAGGATCCTGGTGGTGCAGTGGTT
The DNA here is from genome assembly GCA_028571685.1 of Heterohyrax brucei. Classification (NCBI taxonomy): domain Eukaryota; kingdom Metazoa; phylum Chordata; class Mammalia; order Hyracoidea; family Procaviidae; genus Heterohyrax; species Heterohyrax brucei. The sequence continues at coordinate 64,183,538 of CM053160.1, read as the reverse complement.
AAACATTTGTCTGCTAAGCAAAAGGTTAGCAGTTCAAATCCACCAGCTGCTGCTTGAAAACACTGTGGGTTATTGTGGTCCCTCAGCTCTTTGGAGTAATCTTTTCATCATGTCTGTGGTTTTCTTCATTCTCCCTTGTACCAGATGGGATTGAACCACTAGAGTTCTTAGAAGGCTACTCAAAGTTTTTAAGACCCCAGGCACTGCTCACTAAATTAGGATGTAGAACACTGTCTTTTATAAACTACGTCACGCCAATTGAGCTAGACATTCCCTGAGACCGTGGTCGCCAGTCCTCATCCTAGTGATCTGATCCCTCAGGGAATTGGGATGTTTCTCCATAGCTTCTGTGACAATTGCCTTGGGCAAATTGTACTGTAATCAGATTTATAAATGAAGGTAGTAATATGTATGCTCTCCATGAGTTAGATCCGACTCGACAACACTTGGCAATATGTACCTTACAATGTTTTCGTGCAAAGCTAAAATTTACGAGTCATATCAAAAAATGACAGTACTGTGATAACACTGTATACTCCCTGAAGGGCTCCTTGATCTGAATAATGAAACAAGTCTAGGGAAAAGAAACAGTAAAGGGAGTAGAAAGCTTGTATTGTCCTACCTTTAAGTTCTGAGAAGAAAGCAAGAGAGGACCAAAAGGCCTGAAATCAGGAAATGCTACAGAACTTTTTTTTTAATTGTGTGTATGTTTGTAGGTATAACAAGCAGAAAGACACTGCCAAGTCAGCCCATGATCTGACTTCAAGACAGGCACATTCAACTCAGATTTGTGATTTTTTGTCTCCTAATAATATTGATTGCTAACCAGTCAAAAGGTTGGCAGTTTGAATCCACTAGACATCCCTTGGAAACTCTATAGTTCTAGTCTGTCCTATGGGGTTGATATGAGTTGAAACCTACTCAGTGGCCCCTAACAACAACAACAACATAGGGTTGATTCCGAGCTGGAATCAAGTCTACACAATAGGTAATGATAAGAAACCATGGTAGTGCAATGGTGAAGTGCTCAACTTGCAACAGAAACCCACTCAACGTCTCCACAGGAGAATGACTTGGTGACCAATTCCCAGAAAGAGCAGCCTAGAAAACCCTATGGGACATTCTACTCTGTCACGTGGGTTTGCTATGAGAATCTACTCAACCTCACTTAACAACAGCAACACTGGTAAGAACCAAGAATGATGTTGCCATACGATTATACTTTAAACTCATCCAGATACAGTCAAAACCAATTGTAGTGTCCAGCACATAGTAGTTTCTCAAAAACTGCAGAATAAATTAACACCCAAATTGGACCAATGAGAATAGAAATGAGGGATACCAATTCTTGCCTTGAGAAAAAGGTTTTCTTCAGGATACTCAACCTTACTGCCAGGATCCAAGGAGAGGCAGAGGAAAATGCACATTCTCTTCCCATTTCAGGGAGTTACCTCTCTGATTATAGCTTAGGGCAGTTCTACAAACAGGTGGGGTAAGCGTTACATTTGTAATTGTTTTGCAAGTTCATCAAATTTATGCCTACATGTAAATGTTTCCTTCATGTGAGATTCTTTCACTGGAGTTTGGTTGACGAGAACCTGAAATTAGAGTAAGTTATCATGGCATCTGATTAGAGTAAATTCGTCACACTCTGTACTTACAGAAAATTTCTCACTTTTAATTATGGAGAAGAGATGAAAAATAATGTAGACCGTAGCTCTTCTCTAAGAGATGTAAGTAAGGAAGATGTTGGGGGTAAATATGAAAGAAAAACAAGTAATGCAACACCAGACAAATCTGGCTTAGTTTACAGCTAAAGGGTTTATTTGGATGGTTCATTTGAAATAGAACCATAATCCAAAACACTACTGCTGTGGACAGAATTAATGTTCTGACTCATAGCAACCCTATAGGACAGAGCAGATAGAACTGCTGCTTAGAGTGTCCAAGGGTTTAAATCTTCACAGAAGCAGACTGCCACATCTTTCTCCCATGGAGCTGATTGTCACAGATTGAATTGTGTTCCCCAAAAAAGTCTGTGTAGCAATTTAGCTAGGCCGCGATTCCTGGTGTGTGATGTTCCTCCATGCTGTAAATCTTGCCTCTACGATGGTAATGAGGGTGTATGGGCAGCAGTTGTGTTGGTGGAGTAGAATGCAAGGTGTAAAGATAGTTTTCTGCCTTGAGGCAGTCTCTTCAGCTATAAAGGAAATAAGCTAGCAAAAGAGATTTGGGGACCTCTTGCCATCAAGAATGAAAGCGGTACTAATTGCTGAGCACATCCTTTGGAAAGGACTGGGGTCCCTGTTCCTTTGAAGCTTGCAGTCCAGGGGAATATTGATGACAAGGACCTTCCTCCAGAGCTAGCAGAGAAAGCCTTCCCATAGAGCTGACACCCTTAATTTGGACTTTCAGCTTACTGGCCTGTGACAAATAAGATTTCTCTTTTTAAAACCATCCACTTGGGGTATCTCCGTTATAGCAGCACTAGATGACTAAGGCATCAATGGTAGGTTCAAACCACTGAGTTCTTTAAGCACAGAATCACCAGGGCTCTTTAATGGGGGCATAGTTTCTCTTCATTATAAAAGAAAAAAGGCTCAAGACTCAACGATTTGAGGTTGAGGGTGTGATGTTGGCAGAGTCTTCACCTGGTAAGGGATAGCAAGGCATTGATACCTTGAACCTTTAACATAAGGTCCGCTTTCACCTTGGCTGCCCTTCACTGCTGACCACCACTAATGATGAGGGCATTCCAGTTCTCTTTAATGTTGTTCTTTCATCCAGTGAGGATTAGTTTGAGTCTTTAGTAAAGGCTCAAGGGTGACTTTACACACAAACCAAAAAAAAACGTAAAGGGACTAACAGCTAGGTAACGTGGCTAACACCCAATGCTTGTGATATTCACAGTCCCTGTTTGATCCTGACTCTGGAGCTAGATAAGCAAGTTACCTCGTACCCAGTCACAGAGATCTTTCAACTTTCAGAGTAGATCTTTACGAGTGTGATGTTTAGATAAACCCAGTTTTCTTTCTCTTGTTGTTAGTCTTAAATTCATTTTTGTTGACTTCAAAACAGGGTTGAGATCAAAACAACGTTAACCAAACATAGGAAATTCTTAAAACCTGTGAGACTTTACCTAATTTAAGATCCAGGATATTGAATTTCTGTACCTGAAAGCCCATTATTCCTTCCACAGTAGTGTATTTCCCCCGTCAGACTTTGTCTTCTGCACAGATGTCCTGTTCGCTTTCCTGATGGAGGAAATATCCTTCTCTGTTTGCTAAACAGTAAACTTAATAAAGAAGTCGAATATCATTGCTTTCTGAAATGCAATCGTAGTTAATTTTTGCAGTTTAGCATCTGCTTCCAAGCAGCATTAAAAGATGAGTTCTTGAGTGTAAACATCATCAAAAATAAATGACTTTTTTTTTTTTTTTTGGCAAAGTAATTTCCTTTGTTAACTCACAAATCCATTGGACCACATGCTTCTATGGCAGCTATATAGATTTTAAATCAGACTCTGTTATGTATTTTCTCTTAATTGTTCATGAACTGTTTCTTTTCTTTCTTTCTTTTTTAAGTTTCTTCCTTCTTAAAGGTATAATGCAGAGAATTCCCTTGCACTCTATTGTGGGAACCAATAAGCAATAGGCCCTACAGTTCTGGGCCTTCTTAGATCACATCCTTCCTTATAAAACAAGGAGTCTCACGGTCGAGAGAATTCACCACGAAGATGGTCAACTTCTTTAAACAGTTAACTGGGGCGTGGCCACACTAGGCAAAAAGCAGCAATAAAAATAGTAATAGTAATGATACAGAATACATAGAAATAAAAAAATATTTACTGGAAATTATAGGCTGTTTCGGAAACTCTGGTGGTATTATGGCTGAGTGCTGTGTCTGCTAATCAGCAGTTCAAATCCACTAGGTGCTCTTTGGAAACCCTATGAGTGCAGTTCTACTCTGCCCTGAAGGGTCATTATGAGTTGGTATCAACTCAATAGCTGTGGGGCTTGGTTTTTCGTTTTCTATATTACCATTCTGTGTTGTTCTTCTGCTATATAAATGCTATGCAAGCAAAGCAACAGTAAGCTAGTTACCAGTGGCAGTTAGTAGTATTCAAAAGAAGACTTTAAACAATATACAATTGTCTTCATTTTAAATATCTTCACTTTTAGTTGATTGAGCCTGGTTGTGTAGCGGTTAAGAGATCAGCTGCTAATCAGAAGGTTGGCAGCTCCAGTCTACCAGCCACTCTTTGAAAACCCCAGGGGGTGGTCCTCGTCTGTCTTACAAGATTTCTAAGAGTTGAAACTGACTTGACAGCAATGGGTTAAACTAGAAGGAGCTTAGAAAACATAATCCCAGTATTCACAAACTAGACCAGCGATTCTTCTGGGTTGTACAAACTGCAAATGTGCTTAGCTGCTGACTGAGAGGCGGCGGATTGGGTCCACTTACAGACTCCTCTGTGGAAAGACCTACCAATCTGCACACCAAAACTCAGCCACTGACAACCCTATGGAGCCTTGGTGGCATAGCAGTTAAGAACTTATCTGCTAACTAAAAGACCTGTAGTTTCAACTACCAACTCTTCCTTGGCAATCCTTTGGGGCAGTTCTACTCTGTTCTGTAGGTTCACTATGAGTTGGAACCAACTCGAAGTCTGCGGGTTTTGGCATGGATGGAGTTTCTATACACATGTGGGGTCTCCATGAGCCAGAGTCAATTCCATGGCAACTGGTAATTGGCCTGGTTATCTCAGTAAAAAACACAAGTGTCAATCCACAGGTAAAGGAGAAGACAGATTGTTAATGATCAAGACTACAGGTATTTGAAGTTGCACACTGTAGTCACAGCACTTGATTGAGCAACAGCCAGTGGATGATCAATTATTGTGAAGCACAAATCAGTGGTCAGGGAGAGAACCAGTCACGATGCTTGTGGAAGGGAGATCACCTATTCCATATCCATTTGGTTCTAAAACCAGTGTTATTTCCAGCCCCTGTTTTGGGAGACTACTCCTACAATAACTTGGTTGTTGGATTTACCTCCAATCTTTCGCTCTCATGGCCAAAAAAAGCAGACTTGCAGCAGCCCAGTGAAGCCTGTCTCAGGACGTGGAAATGTCCATGTTAAAATCAGGACAGTGCTAAGCAAACGGGATTGGTCACCCTGGTGGTCTTCCAAGAGCCCGTGCCATCCCCCACGGTCATGTAGCTCACACTGTAGAAACCTGGAACCCTGATTTCTTTGCACAGATGATGCCAAAATAGCACAATTTCTCTTCAGGTTTTTTCCTGACTCTGCCGTTGGGCAGTGTTCATTCCCTAGGGCCACAGTGACTGTGGGGGGTGGAGGGAGCTCTTTGTAGATACACAGTTGGGGCTTAGTCAGGTTGGCTGGATTGACCATATACTCAGTGGGACTGGTGGCGGAGGTATGCATCGGAGTGGGGCTGGGATGAGTGAGGCTGGGATGAGTGAGGCTGGGATGAGTAAGGCTGACCTTGAGACCGACTGCCTCCGCGTCTCCTTCTTGGGAAAAGTTTGAGAATTTTATTTGAACCTGCACTTCCAGGTCACTATGAGGCTGTATTTTTCAATGTAGGAGAATATGCTGCTTGCTAGTTTTATATATTGACTTATAGCTTTAAAATATGTGTTGGCATGGTGTGGAAAGCCTGGTAGCATGGTGATTAAGTGCTGCAGCTGCTAACCAGAAGGCTGGCAGTTCAAATCCACCAAGTGCTCCTTGGAAATTCTAGGGGGTAGTTCTACTCTAAAAGGCAGCTATGAGTTGGAATTGACTTTATAGGAAGGGTATTTGGCTTCTGGATATGACATATGGATGTCCTTTGTACCCTAACTGAATACAAAAATATGAAAAGATTCGTAAGTAAATCTTGCTTATCAGATTTGAACTTTGCTTGTAGGTCTGATTAATGACCGCCAGAGGGCAATAGTGACCTGTAATATTCAGCACCAACCTACACGGCTGGTGCAGGTTTCTAACTGATCTCAAGGGCCAATGCATACATATGCTTTCCCTGTTTGTTAGAAATAGCTTTTTCTCCATAGTCATAGCAGGGCGTAACCTTGAGAGGATAGTACACCCGACTCTGCGGCAACCAGGAGGAAAAATAAAAACAAACAAACTCATTTCCATCTAGTCAAATTCTGATACTTTAGGATCATGCCAAATAAAGCCACGTAGATAAAAATCCGTGTTGAAAAATAACTGATATATACGTATTTTACTCATCAAGGTTAGTTGTGGCAATATTCTGGGTGACAGGTGTATGGATAATTTTTATCCCTTTTTTGAAATTCTTTATTTATTTTTAAAAAGCTTAATATTAAAAAATAATTGGAGAGAAATTCTTCACCCTACCACAGTGATCACTGTTATCCAAGAATCTTTACTGTCAGGCACGCTTAAACGGAGCCAGATTGTGAAAAGAAGATTAGTAATAGGACTAAGCTTTGAAAATAAAGATCACATAAATAGTGCAAGCAGGAAAAGTCAAATCACTGCCTTGGGCTTTGAAAGAGATTAGTGGAGGTTTTGCCTAGAAGAAGAGACAGATGTCATCACTGAAATGAAATATTGCTCTCTCCACCCCAGTCGTGTTGTACCTGGCCTCATGTGACTTCCGTGGTATGTGTACCCTCATAAGAGCCCAGTGACACAGAGTCTGCAGATGCAAATAGCCAGTCTGCTGAAAATGTCCTGTTACGGCAATCACTGAAATGAAACTCAAACTCTAGAGGAAAATGATGCATGAAACTAAGACACTAGGCAGACAATGGCAGCATGGTATCTACCAAGTCCAACCTTCTCTTTAAGTGCAAAATAAGCACAAGAAAAAACAAACTTGAAGATTCCTTAGTTTATCATTCCTCCTGACTTCCTGGCCATGTATACAATGTCTCAGTTAAGTTCACAAGCTCATCCTAGAAAAAGTGCTACATACCTCATTGCTGAATATCACTATGATCACCTTTGACAGACTCACCTTGGGAAGATTTGCACTGATATCAGCACCTAGTCCACCCTTCAAAGCAATTTTGAAACTTGTTTTCTGGAACGATCATCAGAGCTGTCATCATATTACTTTTCATGTCCTGAATGTTATCAAAATGTCTTCTTTTCAATATTTCCTTTACCTTCAGGTAAATAAAAAAGTCATTGGGGGTTAGATCAGGTCAGCAGGGAGAGTGTTCCAATACAATTATTTGTTTGCTGGCTAAAAACTTCCCACAGAGCCTGCCGTGTGAGCTGGTATATTGTCGTGATACAAGAGCCATGAGTTGTTGTAGTTCAGGTCATATTCGTCTCACCTCTTCATGCAGCTTTTTCAGCACTTCTAAACAGTAAATTTGGTTATCTATTTGTTCAGTTAGTATAAATTCATAATGAACAATCCCTCTGATATCAAAAGAGGTTTAGCAACCTTGTTTTGACTCTTGATTTGGACTGACAGAACTTTTTTGGAAGTGGAGAACTGGCTGATTTCCATTGTGCATTATGACACTTGTTTTCAGGGTTGTATTAGTACACCCATATTTCATCACAAAATAACATGGCCCCAAACGTGGTCTTGTTTCTCCAAAAGATCTTGATAAACTTCAACTCTCCTTTGTTTTTGTTCAACTGTGAGCTCCTCCAGCTTTCTTGTGCCAAGATTTTTCAGTTAAGATTTTACTGTTTTTCTGTCAGTGACTACTTGGTCAGCTATGCTTATCGCAGTCAGCTGATGATTTTGACACACAGTTCAATGAATTTTTGCAGCATTTTTGTCTGTTCTATTCTGTACTGGCTGCCCTGACCTCTCTTCATCAGTGGCGATTTCTCTCCCCTCAGAAAAAATGTCTAATCCATTTGTTTACTGCCATTTTCTTCATGGCATTATCCCCATAAACCTGGATTAACATGCCCCTGATTTCACTTCCACTCTTGCCATGTTTAACAAAAATTTACCATTTGTTGGTCGCTTTAATTCAAGCTCCAACATTCTGGTGACAAAATACAAAAACATACAACTTTAATGAATGACACTCAACCAGACACCACCACACACTGACAGGAACACAGCTGTGAGACACTGATACACTAAGGTTGTGAAACCTTACTGAGTTGTTTGTACAATGCTGCCAATGTAAGCATGCTGTGGCAAGTTCATGATCCTTATGTAATAACCTGCTGCATGACAGAATTGCTCAAATATAAAGTATGGGAAGTTTAGTTTTCCAGTTTTAACTTCTCCTTCATGTGCTGCCCATCCTCCAACTTAGTGCCGTCTCTTCTAGTGTTAGGACTACATTGGACCTCGTGTGTATAATCAATAAGAATGCTGACAAGAGAATTAAAAATTCTCATATGAAACTAATGAACACATCATGCATAGAGTATACACTTATTAGTCCTCCATGTAACCAAACAGTCCCAAACTACTGCCTTCCAGTCAATTCCAATTCATTACAGAGCAGTATTGTTTCATAGAGTTTTCTTGGCTGTAATCTTAATGGAACAGATCACTTGAATTTCTTCTGTGATGCCCCTGAGTGGGTTTGAATGGCCAGTCTTTAAGTTAGTAGTCAAATGCACACCATTTGTACCATCCAGGGACTTTTCAACCCCTCATAAACACTGAATAAACATAAATCTGGGATTGGCAATTTCAAAATAAAGAATGTGGCTCACAGAACTCTTCAGATGACAACATTCTTCTTTACTATGTCAGATACTGGGTGTAAATTGCAGTTCTTCCATTTAATAAATTTGTAATGTCTCTGAGTGTCAATTTAAGGGTAATAACAATACTTACATTATAAGGTTAGGATGATGATAAGAATTAATATGTGTAAAGCATTTAAAACAGGATCTATTTAGAGTGAACACTACATGTCTATTGGCTGCACTTTTACTGCTGTTATTAATTGCTTGGGATTTCAGACAGCAACCTTCTTTCCACACTGTTCAGCTAGACTTACAGTTGAATACAACTAGACATACTGTTGAACATTGTGGGAAAAAAGGTTGCTTTCTGAAATCCAAGGCTTGGAGCTGTAGAACAGTTCCCCTCATTTCTGTCCTCTTAGACCTCACCTGAAAGAGAGAATTTATGACCTGAGAACTCCAGGATAGGGCTTCTGGGGTAGTTAAGACAGTTCTATTGGATCCTCACTGATTTATGGAGATGCTTTTAGAACACTATTTGATTACTGTTGTATGCAATATACTCTACAAAGACTTTTTCAAACCTACCTTAAGGTTCTGAATTATATATCTGCTTTTAAAGTCATATTACTTTTGTTAGGGGACCTAAAAATTCTTTTTCAGAGAACTGAAGATACTACAGAATATAGAAAACTCAGAACTAGGGTTCACAGAGCTAATGACTTTTCACAATACTTTGGATTGAGGCTGACAGAGCAAGCTAATTATCTGGATACAGGAGTATATCTTGCTGCGTGACAGGACTGCCCAGCTGTAAAGTACAGGGAATTGAGCTTTCTGATTTTAACTTCTCCTACATGTGCTGCCCACCCTTCAACTTCACACCATCTCTTCTAGTGTTAAGACTACATTGGACTTCATACAGTAACCAAAACATACCTAGGAAAGAAGTTTACTTCCTTCTGATGACTTAAAATATCCAGGGCCAGAATGGGGACTCCATAGTGCCATCAGTGATTCAAGTAGCTCTTTCTCTGCCCTGACATCCTTAGGAGATTTCTTCTACCTCATGATGTTAGCTGGCTGCTGAAGTTCCAGCCCTTGACATATGCCTTTCTAGATACAATATCAACCAACACTTGTTGCTGTTGAGTCAACTCCTACTCACAGTGATGTTACAGGGCACAGTAGAAATGCCCCAGAGGGACACCAGGCTGTAATTTTTATAGGACAGCACCACAAACTGACAAATTGTGGAGAGGTTCTACTGCTATTCTAAGATCTTCACTGGCCAATATTTTCACTGAAACTGGTGACTTGTGTGTTACTATGATGCTGGAGGTTATGCCACTGATGTATCAAATACCAGCACTGTCACGCATGATAGATAGGTTTCAGCAGAGTTCCCAGAGTAATACTGACTGGGGAAAAAGACTTGTCAGCATACTTTTCAGAAAAAAATGGCCAATGAGAACGTTATGAATAACAACAGAACACTCTCCGGGATAGTGCTGGAAGATGAGCCCTTCTGGTTGGAAGAGACTCAAAATGTGACTGAAGAAGAGCTGCCTCTTCAAAGAATAGTCAACCTTAATGAAATGGATGGTGTAAGCTTTAGCTGACGTGGCAAACGTCAGCAGCTCAAAGCATCCATTAATAACCAGGACATAGAATGCACAAAGTATAATTCTAGGAAAATTGGAAGTCATCAGAAATTAAATGGACTGTATAAAGATCAAAATTATACACTTTAGTGAGCTGAAATGGACTGGTATTGGCCATTTTGAATTGGACGGTCGTATAGTCTACTATGCCAGGAATGACAAATTGAAGAGAAATGATATTGTGTTTATTGTCAAAAAGAGCATTTCAGTATCTATCCTGAAGTACAACAGTCAGTGATAAGACAATATCTATATGCCTAAAAGAAAGACCAGTTAATATAACTGTTATTCAAATTTACCCACAAATCACTAATGCTGAAGATGAAGCAAGTGAAGACTTTTACCAACTTCTGCAGTCTGGAACTGATCAAACATGAAAACAAGATGCAATGACCCTTATAGGTGACTGGAGTGAAAAATGGGAAACAAAGAAGAAAACGTAGCTAGAAGGTATGGGCTTGGTGATGAAAACGGCATCTGATCGAATTGTATAAGACCAATGACTTCACCTTGCAAATATATGTTTTCAATGATATAAACAGTGACTGTACACGTGGACTTCATTGGATGGAATCAAACTGACCACAAAGGTGGAAAAAGAAGGCCAAGGACTAACTTCAGAACAGCCCATCAATTACTCATATGCCATTTCAAGTTAAAGCTGAAGAAAATTAGAGCAAGTCCATTAGAACCAAAATACTACCTTGCATGTATTCCACCTGAATTTAGAGACCATCTCAAGAACAGATTTGATGCATTGAACACTAATGACCCAAGACCAGATGAGTTATCAAGTGACTTCAAGGACATCATATACTAAGTAAGCAAAAGGCTTAAAAAGACTTAAAAAGACAAGACAAGAAAGCAAAGACTAAAACAGACATCAGAAGAGACACTTGCTCTTAACTATAGAGTAGCTAAACTGGTTCTTGAACCTACAGTAGCTGAAGCAAATGGAAAGAGTGATAAAGAAAAAAGCTGAACATAAGCCCCTGGACCCAACACTGCCCTGTTCATAAATCATTACTGAGGTCAGTGCATTGGACAGGAATAGGTTGGACTTGGCAACACACTGACCGTCTTCTGTGTGCACTTTACGGTTCTATGCATCTGTAGGATGTTATCCTACTGGTATCTTACCAAAGAAGAGTGGAGAGAGTGGAGAAGAGGGGACAAGAGATTGTTAAGAGGATATGACATGTATAAAACAGAAAGGAGGAGTGTGTTGTCACCAGGCAAGGAGAGCAATAGGAGCTGCAGCATGGAAATTAAAACTGGATTGTACACTTTAAGGCAATCACAATTAAAAAAAAATTTTTTTTTCAAAGGATGGCTCAAGAAGATAAAGTAACTTGTTATAATTAAATATGACAAGACCTGGAGTTAGCAAACCAAAAGGGAAGAACATTTTAGGCATTTCTGAAGTTGAAAGGAGTGAAGAAAAAAATTCAAGCTTCAAGTCGCAATATTGAAGGATTCTACAGGGAAAATATTGAACTACACTCCAGAAATATTCATTGCTGTTGAATTGATTCTGACCTGCGGCAGCTAAGGAAGCTTCAAAAGAAGATGGAAAGAATTTGTAGAGTCACTGCACCAAAAAGAAATGGTTGGAATTCAACCATTTCAAAAGGTAGGATATGATCAAGAACCATACTGAGAAAAGAAGTCTAAGATGTACTGATGGTAACGACCAAAAACGAGGCTCTAGGAGTTAATGGAATACCAACTGAGATGTTTCAACAAATAGATGCAGCACTGGAGGCGCTCCCACATCTATGGCAAAAAATATGGAAGACAATTTTCTAGCCAATAGATCAGAAGAGAGCCATATATAAGCACAATCTAAAGAAAGATGATCCAGAGGAATGAGGAAATGGTTGAATGATATTATTAACATCACGCACAAGTGAAATTTTGCTGAAGACAGTTCAAAACTGGTGGAAACATTACAGCAACAGAAAACTACCAGAAGTTCAAGCTAGATTGGATATGGAATGAGGGATATCATTGCTGATGTCAGATGAATTTTGCTGAAAGTAGAGAATTCCAGAAAGATTATTTACCTGAGTTTTATTGACTATGAAAATGCATTCAACTGTATAGGTCACAATGAATTATGGATAGCATGGTAAGGAATGGGAATTCCAACATTTAATTGTGTTCATGAGGTATTTTAAAACCAGGAAAGTGTGTGTCTGGGTTGTATCCTCTTGCCAAATGTATTCAATCTGTATGCTGAACAAATAATTCAAGGAGCTGGACTACACATAAAGAAGAATCAGACATTAGGATTGGAAGAAGACTCCTGAACAACTTGCAATACCCAGATGACACAACCTTCTTGTTGAAAGTGAAGAGGTCTTGAAGAACTTACTAAGATCAAAAACCACAAGATTCAGTACAGATTATACCTCAACATAAAGAAACAAAAATGTTCACAAATGGACTAGTCGGTAACATTATGATAAGTAGACAAATTATTCAAGTTATCAAGGATTTCATTTTACTTGGATCCACAATCAATGCCTACAGAGCAACAGCCAAGAAATCAAACATCATTTAAAACTCAGAACCAAACTCATTGCTATTAGTTTGATTCAGACTCATAGAGACCCTATAGAACAGAGCAGAACTGCCCCCACATGGTTTCCAAGGAGCAACTCACAGATTGGAACTGTCTGTCTTTTGATGAACAGCCCAACACTTAACCACTTTGTCACCGTGTTCCAAACATCATATAGCACTGGACAAATCTGCTGCAAAGTACCTTTTAAAGTTTTTGAAAGCAAAGATGTCACTTTGGGGACTAAAGATCGCTTGACACAAGCCGTGGTGTATTGAATGGCCTCATCTGCACATGAAAGCTGGACAGTGAATAAGGAAAACCAAAGAACTGATGCCTTTGAATTATGGTGTTAGAGAAGAATATTGAATACATCATGGTCTGCCAGAAAAATGAAAAAAAAAAAAATCTTAAAAGAAGTACAGCCACAATCTCCTTAGAAGTGAGGATGTGGAGACTTAGTCTCAGGTACTTTGGACATGTTATCAGGAGGCATCACTTCTTGAAGAAGGACATCATGCTGTAGAGTAGAGCATCATAGAAAAAGAGAAAGACCTTCAAGGAGATGCACTGACACAGCGGCTGAACAACGGCCTCCAGCACAACAATGGTTGTGAAGGAGGGGCAAGGGCTCCTCAGGACGTGATAAGAAGAGGAAAAAGACAAGCAAACTTCTCTTTGAGGGGATTTTTGAGACTTCTCTTTTCTATCTCATGACTCGACAGCACTTGGCTTTGGCTTTTCTCTTTTCCTTTCTGTTATCTGTATCTTAATCTCATAGACTTCCTAGCTGTAATACAAAAAACCAAACCCGTTGATGTTGAGTCAGTTCCAACTCATAGCGACCCTATAAGACAGAAAAGAACTGCCCCAGGAACAGCTGCTGGATTGAAACTGTTGACCTTCTGGTTGGCAGCCAAGCTCTTAACCACTGTTCCACCAGGATCCCTTAGCTGCAGTGTAAATTGGTAAATGCAGTACTTTTGCATAACAGCCATATACCCAGCTAGAGAGTGGGCTCTGTTAAAAAAAAGGAAGGGAGTAAATGATGTTGAGGTAGGTGACAAAACTCGTCTCTATTAACTGTCCTTTAATAGTCCACCTTTCTCAGTGGATTTTGTGTTCCTCAAAATGTTCTTCAGACAGAAACCTAACGCTTACCCTATCATGTATGAAATCATACAAGATTAAAGTATGAACCATATCTAAGAAATTTGACCTTTGATAGGATTAAATGTGTAGTGTAGTTACCAAATTTAACTAATACAATGTCAAGAGAGGGAGAAAGAGAAAAAATAGGATTTATACTTTGGTAGAAACAGAGTATGAAATCACGGCATATACCCAAATCATACCTTCACCTTAGGCCAGCCAACTTGCCCCTAAACGTTGTAAAAAATGATTGCTTTCACCTTGAACTATACAGATGTGGAAAAAATCCTACCTGTTCCATAGCTGCTCTTAGGTTGAAAGAAATCCTATTTGTACTCATAGTGTTAAGAGTATATTGCTTAAATGCGTTTCATTTGTAGCAGTGGTCCTCAAAGTTTAACTCTGAGTTAAAATTACTTGAACAGCTATCAGCTGTCATGTGCACCTCAAGAGTTTGTGATTTGGTAGGTCTGGGGATCAAACTGAGAATTTGCTTTTCTTACAAGTTCCTGGATGATGTCATTGGAAGCTCAAATCTGAGAACCACTGGTTTTTGATGTTTTTTTCTTTAACTTTTTATTAAAAAGACCATGGACTGTTACTGATAATTCATATTATATTCAGCGGAAGCAGCTTTGCTTTCTGAAAGAGGAAATCACAAGTTCTTTATAATCATTTGAGTATGAATCACAAAGTCCCTAGGTTGTTTTGATGGCCTGCATACCTTTCCTTCTCCACAAGCTGTATTTCTCAGGCTTGTCCCCTCTGATTTTCGGTTATTACTGTCCTGCACCATTTAATTTTGACTTTATATTTCAGAAAAAGAAGGCAAATCCAAGTTCCAGAAAAAGGCAACACTGTTGTTAAACAAAGGACATAGTAAAAATTCTATGACAACTTGGCCAAAGGACACAGAAAAGGAGATGAACAGTTTTCTCAAAACGACAACATTTGTAAAACAACTGCTGAGTAGCAATGATTTTATCAGCAGGAAGATTGACTCTGGGATTAGAATCGAAAGTAGTTTGGTATTGTATTAAGTGATATTAAAATTAATGGAAATATGTCCTTGAAAGTTAGAATATATAGAGTTATAAAACATTAATAAAGAAGAGGATTATTATGTAAATATGTGTAAATAACAGAGAGTTAATCTATTGATAGATATTAGTGCAAGATAGCTACATTTGGAATAAAGTTTGAATGTGACTTGTATTGTTCTTACCTATTTTATCTAAGTTGTTTTGTGTATTTATTACTGGATTTACACAATGTATTGCTGTTGTCATTGCTGCTAGATACCATCCAGTTGGTTCCAAATGATAGTGACCACATGTACAACAGCACGAAACACTGTGTGGTCCTGCGCCATCCGTATAATCATTGTCATGCTGGAGCCCATCGATGCAGCCACTGTGTCAATCCATCTCATCAAGGATTTTGCTCTTTTTTGATGCACCTTGACCTTCGTAATCAACTATATGGCAATGAGTTTGATTTTGGAGGGCTACCTTAGAAAACACGAGATCCTTCTGTAGGAACTCATTCCTCCCAATAACCTGTGCCAAGTACTTGAAGCAATCTCTTGCCATTCTCACATCCAAAGGACACTCTGTTTGCAAAAATTCATTCTGATAGCTGTTTTAGTCATCTGGCACTGCTCTAATAGAAATACCACAAAGTAGATGGCCTTAACAAGAAAAGTTTATTCTTACACAGTTTGGTAGTCTTACAAGTCTGAATTCAGATGTCCACTTCATGGGAAAGCTTTCATTCTGTCAGTTTTGGAGGAAAGTCCTTGTGTTACGTCTGTTGTTGATTGGGGAGCATCATGGCACCAGAATCTCTGATCTGAAGGACACGCTACTCCCAGTGCAGCTTTCTTGGTGGTCTGAGGTTCACAATTCTCTTCTTCCTTCCCTTTCCATTTATCTCCTGTAGGGTAAAAGGTAGCACAAGTCACATTCCAGGGAAACTCCCTTTACAGTGAAGCACGGAGGTGATCTTATGAAGGGATTCACAGGTCCACCTTAATCCTCCTTAACATCCAGCATAGGAAAATCATAAACTGGAGACAATCATAAAATATGGGGAATCGTGGCCCAGCCAAATGGCTATATATGTTTTTGGGGGGACACAGGTCAATCCATGACAATATCTGTACTGACCTAGTGCTTTATTACTTCTATTATTTTGGTTTCAGAATATTGCTGTAACTTTGAGATTGATTTGGCATAATTATTTCTACAGAGTATTCATACAAATATGTAGGAATAATTTTGATTTGAAAAAATATCCTTCAGCAAATATTAACCTTCAGTATTAGACCTGGGGGGAGGCGGAAGGCAAACGTAAAGTATAGCCATTGCCCTGAAGATATTTACTTGCACAGAGACACAAGAGTTGGTATGAGGCAGTGTGTGACTGTCAAACGGAGAAGAAAAAACTTCTTCAGAAGACAAAGTCATTGCTGGCTGCTAGATAGGCCATAGTAAGCTTTATGTCCTGGATTGAACTGAAGCTATCAGGGTTTGGAGGCCAAAAGCAGAAATGCAATACTTCAGCTACATATACGTCCTTAGGCAGGCTGCCTCAGCTCACTGAGCCTTGGCTTTTTCATCTGTGACACGAGCATGTTGGGCTGAATGACCCTTAAGGCCACTCTTCTTTAAACATGCAATGATTCTGTAATGAGCAGGTGATTGGCATAGATGTCCTGCATGCATAAAGGAACTGGCTCCATTTTTAATATCAACTGGAAGTTATTCGAGGCCCTCCTGGTTTCACTGTCATTTAGGCTGACTCTGCCAGTTTGCATTAAACACAGACAGCATTTACGTCAACTGGGGTGATTAAACAAGAGAACAATTTATCATATTTTAGCAAAGGAAATTACCTGAGAAACACTCCTTCTCTGTCGTCTGAAAGCCCCAGCACACCACCACGAGCTCCAGTCAATGGTTCTCACTATACCATTGGCTTTCTGTCCTATGTAAAAACACTGATATCCAAAATACTGACTGTTGCTGTATTTAATCATGGCACCTTAATACTGATTAACTTATGAAATGATCTATGTTGACCTACTCCATATGGAAAGAGCCTGGGATGAGCCTGAAATGTCCTGTCTGCCATGTCTTGATCAGTGCCTACAGATCTCTAAAGATGAATTCAGCCATCGCTTGTCTGAGGCCCTTCCTGATGCCCCCACTCTCTAGCCTATGTGTTTCCATCACACCTTGGGCATCTTTTTATTACCATATTCATCTCATGGTGTTATAATCACGGTAATATAATGATCTGTTTCTGTAACTACTCCTTTCACTCAATTTCATGGTGAGTTCCCAAAAGCCAGAAATTTGTTTTATTTATGTCTGTATTCTCTATGTCTATCATTGTCAGGATTTAATAAATATCTTTCGAGGTGGACACAGTTTAATCCATGACAATAGCCGTACTGACTTAACATTTTGTTTATTGGTTTATTATTTTGGTTTCAGAATATTGCTGTAATTTTGTGATTGAATTACTCATTCCTTTGAGTAAAGAAATGAATAAACACAGATACTGTGTGGGGAGATCGCATTTAGGGTAGAGCTAGCAAGGTAAACACAAGGGAGAGAGAGGAAAAAAGCCACAAAAACAAACAACAGCTTTACCAGGGAACTGAGTCTGGTTTTCTGGAGAGGAACTCGGGTACATTATCAGGGGTAGGAGGCCAGAAGGAGAAATACAATGATTAAGCTATATATGTCATTAAGCAAATTAATCCTGATGGCAAAGTGATTAAGTGTTACATCTGCTGACCTTTTGGTCAGCATCTGCCAGGCACTCCTTGGAAACTTCGTGGGGCAGTTCTACTCTGTTCTGCAGGGTCGCTTTGAGTTGGAAACTACTTGACAGTGGATTTGGCTTTGGTTTGGGTGGGGCAAACTACTTCAAATCATTTCTTCCTTCATCACACTTACACCATCAAAATCTTATGTAAATTTATACCAAGTAAAGCTTTGGATAGAGGAACCTAGAACACAAGCATCAGGAATAGTTTAAATAGAAGACTGAAGGCTATGTAACAAGAATAACAGATGCAGATAACTTAGAAAATGCTTTCACAAATACAATTTCATTGAAATTTTACCACAGCCCAAGTAGGTGAATGCTATCTCTGCTTTGCAGATGAAAACACAGAGCACAGTGGAGTTAAGTGAACTGCCCAAACTTCAGAGCCTAAAAAATGGCAGATGTTGGCCATGATCCAAAAAACACAAAACAACAAATGCTGGAGAGGCTGTGGAGAAAATGGAGCTCTCCTACACCGCTAATGGGATTGGAAATTGGTACAACCTCTGGGGAAAGCAATCTGGTGCTTCCTTAAAAAGCTGGAAATAGGCACATCCTTTGATTTAGTAATTCCACTGCTTGGAATATATATATACAGAATCATATATATACAGAATCAAGGGTATTCACGCCAACAGATACATGCACACGAATGTTTATTGCAGTACAGTCTACAATAGCAGAATGCTGGAATCAACCCAGATGCCCAACAACAGATGAATGGATAAACTATAGTAT
Organism: Heterohyrax brucei; assembly: GCA_028571685.1. Taxonomy (NCBI): domain Eukaryota; kingdom Metazoa; phylum Chordata; class Mammalia; order Hyracoidea; family Procaviidae; genus Heterohyrax; species Heterohyrax brucei. The sequence goes on along the minus strand of CM053160.1, from coordinate 64,164,893 downwards.
ATACACTCAGTGGAATACTATGCAATGATAAAGAACAACGATGATTTTAAGAAGCATCTCATAATCTCGTCTCCACTGGAAGACATTATGTAGAGTGAAAGTAGTCTGTGGCAAAAGAACAAACATCATATGAGACCCCTATAATAAAAACGTAAAAACAGACTCACGTATAGAAGAAAAGACTCTTTGACAGCTGTAAGAGTGGAGAGGGAGGGAGATAAAGGGTTGGTTATAAATTAGACAGTTGATAGATAGTTGATAGTTGATAGTTGGGTGAAATCAGTGACCGCACATATTAGAAAGAAGATCAATTTAACTGGACTTCAACATATCATGAATACTCCTTCAGTCTTAATTGAATACTGCAAGGACAGAGTAGCAGGGGCAGGGGCTGGGGGTCTGTGCTGTCAGGGGACATCAAGGTCAACTGGCATAACTAACATATTGCTAAGAGTCTTATGCACCCCATATTGGTGAGTGGCATCTGGGGTCTTAAAAGCTAGCAAGCTGCCATCAAAAGCGCACCAAATGGTCCCAACTCATTAAGAACAGACGATCACCAAGGACCAAAATGACATGGGGGAAAGAGAACCCAGAGGACAGAGAGACCCACATGAGTGGGTGACTGCATCAACATGTGACCAGAAGAACAAGATGGTGCCTGGCCACCACAGCGATAGCCATGATGGGCCTCACAAAATTGAGTCTCACTGGCAACACGATAATAAAAAAAGTGTGTACCCTGAGAACTCCACTAAAAGATGGCAATTGATGATTCACGGGCCTCGGGGTTCCCCTGGGAGCATGGTGCCTGGTCCTGATGATGCCCCTGTCCATAAATCATTGTTTAGGTCAACTCTTTGGGCAGGAATGGATTGGACTTGGTGACACAGAAAGACCGTATCTTGAGTGCACTTTATGGTTCTGTGCATCTCTAGTATGTTGTCCTGCTGGCCTCTTACGGGAATGGAAGGAGAGGGTGGGGACAAGGGGACAGGAGATTGTTAGGAGGACATGACGTGAATAGAATGGATAGGAGGAGTGTGCTGTCACTGGGCAGGGAGAGCAGTGGGAACTGCACATAGGTAGGCATACAAATTTATATTGGATTGTATGCTTTCACTCAATCACAATAAATAAAAATAATAGTAATAATAAATGAAAGCCATGAAACTTGAAAAAAAGAAAATGGTAGATTTTTTTTTTTTAGATCCAAACTTAAAGGTCTTCCTATTGTTCTTTCATGGCATAATTGCCAATAAAGAAACAGTTGAGAAAATTTTTTTTAAAAAGATGCCTGTTGCCTGGTGGCCATGAGTCGGATCCGACTCGACGGCACTTGGCTGGTTGCCTGGTGGGGGAAGGGTGGGAGCATCTTGCAGGCTGATCTGTTTCAGCCCCTTCTAAATGCCTTAATGGTGGGCTGCATCTGGTAGTTCCTTCCTGTGGTAGCTTTTGCTCCTGGTCCCACTGTTTCTCTGGAAGCAGAAACTCAGAGATGCAGACTCCAAGGTGATGCTCTAACTGATGAATCTACACTGATGGCTTTGAGCAGAAATTTTCCCTCGAGTGAATCACCTTCCAATAACCAGGGAGTCAGGACATTTAACTCTAATCTTTAATTTATACTTCACGAACAGTTTCATTTACTTCAGAAGTCTTTAATTTAAAAGCCAGGGGCAATGGCAACCGCAACTGCAAGAATTCCCCTCCCAGAGAGAAAGAAGAGTGGAAAATAAAAGCGGCTGTCCCTTTGGGTTCTCAACAGACACCACTGTGATTGCAGTGTCTTTTCCTCCACCTTATCCTAGTCATTATTTCTGGGGCTCCTCAAAGGTGAGAGGGAGAAGATACAAAGGGCGTTCGCTCCTCCCATGGATCACCGCAGATCATCCTTTATTGCAGCAATGATAGAGAAATTCTACAGAAGTGGCTTTAAAAACTTCCCTGCTTTGTGCAGGACCTCAATGAATGGAGAAAGATTTGGATCTATGGTTCTCCCTCTGGGAGACCCTAATGATGTGCAGAGCCATGTACCTGGATTATTCCTCTGTCCAAAGAGGAAGGGGAGGTTTGATTTACTCTCCCAGGCATAGGGGAATGGAGCCAACACTGAAACTCTCAGAAACACTGTGAAATTGCTGTGTGATGGGAGTTCAGGCTGTTTATAGCTAAGAGGCTGAATTGCAGTTAGCATATAAGCTTTTATATATAGCATAGCAAAATGATTTAGTGAATTTAGAAAGGGGTTTTAAAAAACATAGGTTTATACCTCCCTGATCAAGAATAAAGAGTCCTGGTAACCCAACGGTTAAGAGTTACAGGGGCAAAAGGTGAATAGTTTGAATCCACCAGCTGCTCCTCATCAACTCTATGGGGCAGTTCTACTCTGTCCTGTAGGGTCACTATGAGTTGGAATTGACTTGAGGGAAACTTTCTTTTTTTGGTAATAAAGGACATGCTTCAGATGTCTGATCCATAGAGCACCCATCCTCAGATTAATTTTCATTAAAGGACAATTTTGGGGAGTACATTTTGTATAATAGAAATTGCACTAGATGAGGAGCACAGATAGATAGATATACATAAACAAGTTGTTAAAGAACTGGCATTCTATCTAGAATGTCACATAAACACTGTGGTTCTTATTATTAGTGTTATGGAACACCTTGCAAAACATCAGAACTAACTCTGTGCCTTGCTGGGTACCTAAAGAACACTGGTCTCTGGCATAAAATAATGCATTAAGATTTGGTGTTTCTGTCAGCTAAAGTAAATCCTGGTGACATAGTTGTTAAGTGCTACAGCTGCTGAGCAAAAGGTTGGCAGTTCGAATGCACCAGGTGCTCCTTGGAAACTCTATGGGGCAGTTCTACTCTGTCCTGCAGGGTTGCTATATGTCAGAACCGACTCAATAGCAATGGGTTTGTTTTTTTGGACTAGCTGAAACCACCACTTATCTGTTAGCTTGTCACACTGTGGTGAGTTGCATGTTATGTAATACTGGAAAGTATGCCAACAGTATCTCAAATATCAGCAAAGTGACCTATGGACAGCTTGGAACAGAGCTTCCAGCTAAGACTGACTAGGACAAAGAACTTGATGTTCTACTTACGAAAAAAATTGGCCAATAAAAGCCTTATTAATAGCAACAGAACACTGTTTGATATAGTGCTGAAAGACGAGTCCCTCAGGCTGGAAGGTATTCAGAACTGAAGAGCTACCTCCCTGAAGCAGAGATCACCTGAATGATCTGAACAGAGTCAAGACTGTGAGATGTTCACTTGCTGAAGTGGAGTAACTCAAAATGAGAAGAAACACCTGCAAACAATTAATAATTGATTATTAATAAGTAATAATTAATTATTAATGTGGAATGTACTAACTATGAATCTAGGAAAACTAAACAAAGAATCTGTTGCTGTCACATTCATTCTGACTCATGGTGACCCTATAGGACAGAGTAGAACTTCCTCATAGAGTTTTCAAGGAATGCCTGGTGGATTCAAACTGCTGACCTTTTGGTTAGCAGCTGCAGCAGTTAACTATTGTGCCACCAAGGTTTCCACAACCAGAAATCGAAAAAAGGAAATGGACTGCATACAGATTGATGTCCTAGACATTAGTAGCTGCAATGGACTGGAATTAGCCATTTTGAATCTAACAGTCATATAGTCTAATATGCTGGGAATAACAGACTGAAGAAGAATGGTACCACATTCATTGCAAAAAGAACACTTCAAGATCTTTTCTAAAACACAGCATTGCCAATTACAGGATAAGATACACATCTACATGTATATATATGTACATAATATAGATAGATAGATACACCTACAAGGAAGACTGCTTACTATAACTTTTACTCGAATTTACACACCAACCACTAATGCCAAAGATGAGGAAATTGAAGATTTTTTACTAACTTCTGCAGTCCAAAGCTGATCATTCATGCGATCATCATACACTGATAACTCCTGGTGATCACTGTGTGAAAATCTGAAACAAAGAAGAATAGCAATTGCAAAATATGACCTTGGTGACAGAAACTATGCCAGAGATCCCATGATAGAACTTTGCAAGATGAGTGAGTTATTCACTGCAAATATCTTTTGTCAACAACATATACACTGAGTATACGTGTGGATCTCCCTAGGTGAAACACAGAGGAATCAAATCAACTACGTCAGTGGAAAGAGATGATGGAAAACCTCAGTATCAACAGTTAGTTCTAGGCTAGAAGGCAGCTGCAGAACAGATCATCAATTTCTCACACATAAGTTCAAATTGAAGCTTAAGACAATCAAAACAAATCCATGAGAGCTAAAATACTACCTTAAGTATATCCTACCTGAATTTAGAGACCACGCCAAGAATAGACTTGATGCATTGAGTACTAATAACCAAAGACCAGACAAGTTATGGCGTGACATCCAAGTCCTACTGATTTCTTTCTAGAGGGGAGAGAAGAAGGAGGAGTGGAGAGCAGAAGTGCTCGTTAAAAGGGTACTAGAAATCTAGAGTGAAAAGGAGGCCTATGCTGTCACTGGGTGATGACAGAAGATGGAGCTCTGGATAGATGGACATGCAAAACTGATTTTGATTGTACACTTTCACTTAATCACACACACAAAAAAGACATCATATATGAAGAAAGCAAGAGGTCATTGACAAGACAGGAAAGAAAGAAAAGCCCACAGTGGCTGTCATAAGAGACACTGGAGTTTGCTGTCAAGCTTAAAATAGCTAAAGAAAATGGAAGAAATGATGAAGTAAAGGAGCTGAGCAGAAGATTTCAAAGGGTGGCTAAAGAAGACAAAGTGAGGTATTATAATAAAATGTGGAAAGACTTGGAGTTTGAAAACCAAAAGAAAAGAATGCACTCAGCATTTCTGAAGCTGAGTGAAGGAAAAATTGAAGCCTTAAATTGCAGTACGGAAGCGGTCTATGGGAAAAGTACTGAATGACGCAAGAAGTATTGAAAGAAGATGTACTGAGAAGAACTGGTTGATGGTCAACCATTTCTGGAAGCGGGACATGATCAAGTATCTATCGGTGCTACTGAAGGGAGAAAAAAAGACACACTGAAGGCACTGCTGAAAAATAAGGCTCCAGGAACTGATGGAAAACTTACTGAGATGTTTCAACAAACAAGTTTAACTCTGAAAGTCCTCACTTCTTTAAGAGAAGAAATTTGGAAGACAGCTACCTGGCCAAAAGACACGAAGAGATCCATTTTTACGCTTATTCAAAAGAAAAGTGACTCAAGAGAATGCAGAAATTATCACACAGTATCTTTAATATCACCCAAATATGCTGCTGTTGAGTCAATTCTGATGTACAGTGATTCTATAAGACAGAGTAGAACTGCCCACAGGGTTTCCAAGAAGTGCCTGGTGGAACCCTGGCTAGCAGTTGCAGCATTCAAACACTATGCACCCAGGTTTTCCAATATCACAGGCAAGTAAAATTTTGCCGAAGATAATTAAAAAACAGTTGCTGCAGTGCATTGGTAGGGAACCGCCGGAAATCAAGACAGATTCAGAAGCAGACAGGAAACTAGAAATATCATTGCTGCTGTCAGATAGAGCCTGGCTGAAAGCAGAGAACACCAGAAAGATGTTTGCCTGTATTTTATTGACTCTGCAAAGGCATTTGACTGTCAATCATGACAAATTATGGATAGCATTTTGAAGAATGAGAATTCCAGAACCCTTAATTGTTCTCATGAAGAGCTTGTACAAACACCATGAGGCAATGAGCCCCACAGAACTGGGTGCTTTGACATCAGGAAAGATGTGTAGTGTTTATATCATCTCACCATACTTATTCAGTCTGTATGCTGAGCAAATGATCTGTGAAACTGAAATGTACAAAAAACAGGGCACCAGGCTTAGAGGAAGAATCTTTATCAATCTGCAATATTCTGATGACACAATTTTGCTCACTGAAAGTGAAGAGGACTTGAAGCTTTTATAGGTAAAGATCAAAGACTAAAGCCTTCAGTAAGGATTATAACTCAGCATAACATAAAAATCCTCACAACTGGACTAATAAGAAACGTAATGATAAATGGAAAAAAACATTGAAGTTGTCAAGGATTCCATTTCACTTAGATTCACAATTAACATCGTTTGGCAGCAAAAATCAAACAACGTGTTACATTAGATAAATCTGCTTTGAAAGAACTCTTGTAAGTGTTAAAAGCAAAGATGTTGCTTTGAGGGTAAGATGTTGCTACCCCAAGCCCATGACATCTTCAGTTGCCCCATATACACCTCAAAGATTATGACAATGACTAAGAAAGACCAAAGAATTGATGCATTTGAATTATGGTGCTGATAAAGAATATTGGATATATCACAGACTTTCAGAAAAAGGAACAGATCTCTCTTGGAAGAAGTGCAGTCGTAATGCTCATTAGAAGTGAGAATGGCAAAAGTTTCTTTGCGTACCTTGAACACATCACCAGGAGCATCATTTCCTGAAGAAGGACATCGAGCTCAGTAAAGCGGAGGATCAGGGAAAAAGAGGAAGACCCCCTACAAAATGGATTGACATACTGGCTGTGACAATAAGCTCAAATATAGTAATCATTGTGAAAATAGTGCAGGAGCAGGCAGGGTTTCTGCCATACGTAGCGATCTATCAGTCACAGTCGACTCTATGGCACCTAACAACGCCAGCTAGAATACTCCCAAAGATCTGTCATTGCGTGAGTACGAAGTATTCTAGTAGAATTTGCTATCAGAGTTATCTTTCTAACTTAGCATGGAGTAGGTTTCACAAATGGTTAAAGTCCTCAGATGTTAACCATAAGTTTGGAGGGTGAGGTTCATCAAGAGGAGCTTCAGAAGAAAGGCCTGGAGATCTAATTCTGCAAATCAGTCAGTGAAAACCCTATGGATCGCTACAGTCCTATTCTGTTATTCACGAGGTTGCCTTGAATCAGGTGCTGACTAAGTGAGACAAAACAGCAATCCCAGAATTAATCTGGGTGGTATAAACAGTTAATTCCCTTGCTGCTAACCAGAAGACTGGAAGTTTGATTCCACACAGAGGTGTCTGGGGGAAAAAAAAAAATCTGATGATCTAATTTAGGAAAATCAGCCATTGAAAACTGTGGAGCACCGTTCTCCATTGACACTGCGCACGGTGTCACCATGAGTAGAAGTTGACCCACTGGTACCTCTTTTTTTTTTTAATTATCCTAGGACTCAGAATTTCAACTGATTTATGTACAATCCTAAGGAATGTCATCATCTGTGTTTCCTTCTTTCATGGGAACTGAGAGTTCATGTTCCATGATACGCAATCTCTAGGAGGGATTCCCAGAACCAGTCGCAGCCCGGTGGGATCATGGCGAAATTCAGACCTTCTGCTTTTCATCCTTTGACCTTTTGTGTAAGCATGCTAATTGGCTATTCGTGTGTCAAAATTGTTCTGTGTGTGACCTCCTCCCGTGAAACCTTTTCTAACAAAATGCTGGAGTGAATGTTGATTGTCTGTAGTGCCCTCCTTTCCTCATGATTTCTTTTGTGCAATCATCGCAAACATTCTCATGCATTTGTACCTGACTCCTTGTCCCCTACCTGCAATTCTATTTTACCTGCAAGGGCCCTATTCACAACAACGCTTTGGTGTTCCTTTAAGAACTGCTTTTATTCTTTCTTGTGTAGTTCCAGTAGGTTCAATCCCAGTTCCCTGCTCTTACACAGGGGCATGTGACCTGGATTCTGTCTGAATCACACATGCTACTATTAGACCACAAGGACATATTACAGATGTGACCCAAACAGGGTGCATTAGACACCTTTCTGGCACTGTGTGTGTGGGAGCTGCAAAAAGGTCATGACAGTGTAGATTTGGGTCTGACTGCGCAGAGAGAAATTCTTAAAAAAAGGGACAGACAGAAAGTGACAAGAGTCATGAGAGTTGAGGGGATACAGGGAGAAGGAAAAGAAATGGAGAAAGAATAGGATACGAAGACAAAGAGAAACAGAGAGCGTGGAAATCAATTTTCAAACTACTGTGAATAGAACCAATTCCGCCCCTAGAATTTCCGGTTACCTAAACCAATTAATTCTGTTTTTTTTTTTTTTAAAAAAGCCTAGAAACAATGAACTGCTGTCCACAACTGTTTGTCTTTACTCTGCACCTGCCCTAGATTCTGTACTTTGATTCCTTGTTAACTCTGCCAGATGTGACCTCAAACTTATTAATCGACTTTCACGCTCATAGACTTCTGGATGAGGTTTTATATTCCCTCAGATATTAAATAGTTTCCTCATGCTAACAATGCCCATGGCTTTGGTTTCGCTTTACAAGTAAGTTTGAGAGTCTTGCTCCTGATCTTCCAGCTACTCCAGCTTATCCAAACTGACCACGTCCTGTCCCCATTCCATCTCATCCTACCCTTGGTGGTCTCTGCTATCACCAGCTCAGCTTGAAAGCACACAGCAATTCTCCCCAGGCATGTAGCTGATATGAAATACCTATTCAGAATACCAGCTAGCTCTTGAAAAGAAAATGTCTTAATTCAAGAAGCGTATCCTTATTAGGACTTCAGCTATGCCATGAAATTTTGAAACAAAAGATGAGCTAAGTAAAAAAAGTACACGGATGAGTTTTTGAGCAGTGTGACAGGTCAACAGACTGTGAAGCCTTCTCAGCAATTTTCAAGCAAAGCAGTACTTCTGACAGTGATCATTTCCTGCTCTGCTCACATTTCCTTTTAAGGAAATCTACTGTGCTCTTAGTTCACACAGCCTAAATGATCAGGTTTTGTACTGTATTACCTTGTCGTTTCGAGATTCAGGGTGAAGCAGATGAAAGCAGAAGAAACAGAGAGAAGGATATCCACTGCTGAATATCTGATTTACACTGTGCCATTACCAAAAAAAAAAAAAAAAAAAAAAAAAAAAGCCGCAATCAACCACCTTGACTCAAAAAATCACAGTTTGAAGTTCTTGATTTTGAATACCCATGAAACACTCACTTCCCAAACCACTCTACCTGAAAGAAACAAACAATTGAGCTTCCGGAGCTTGCACTAGTTTAAGTTGGTCTCTAACCCTGGCAACCAGTCAAATAAAACTAATAAATGTTTGAAGGAGTAATGTCTCATTTGCTAACATACATGGATGGCTCTGATCCTCTCAACAGATTAAGACAAGGTAGAGTCGGGTGGGGAAACACCATAGCAAGGAGCTAACAAATAGGAGCTTCAGCCTGGTAATGGTGCCAGGGCTAGGACGAATACTCTCCCACTGCTAAACCTCAAAATAAGGAGAAAAATGTGCATCCATTGGTGAAGTTTAAAATATGTATGTGATTACCCCATGGTACCAGAAGTGAGAGGTGATATTTCTTTCATTGTTGAATCAGGTTTCTGTATTTTCTATCCTCTAAAGGCTACAAACTTTCCCATGAAGAAAGTAAGACGATTTTGGAAACAGGGAATGGGATACTGGAACAGCTCACTCACACACAGCATCCATGAAGTGTGCACTGCAGATTATCTATTTTGGTGCTCGGTGACCTTACTTTTTCTTTCCCTTTGATGCACTTTCAAAAATACCTTCTCACCTAGTATAATACAACTGTTTAGCATTTGGAGCTCTGGTAGCATAGTGGTTAAGAGCTACAACTGCTAGCTGAAAGATTGGCAGTTCAATCCAAGAGCTACTCCTTAGAAACACTACAGAGCAGTTTTTCTCTGTCTTACAGGGTCCTGATAAGTCGGAAATGAATTGATAGCAGTGGGTTTGGTTTTGGGGTTAATGAGATTAATATACTCCAAACATGTCTTCACTAATTATATCACTGATATTCAAATTCCTCAAAGGAAGTATTCCAGTGGTCAAATTTAGATCATTTGTCCCCATATCTTGTCTGCAATGAATTGATTGGTCCTTTTGGCGTGTTTAGTAAACTATCAGAAAATAGGTTTAGTGTCCTAATTACTCTACATACAATGAGGAGATGTAATCACACCCATTTGACTCCCCTCCATAGGTTGTTGATAGGAAAGGGCAATAGATGCCATATGAGGGGAAAAAAAGATAAATGCCCATTATAAATCCTTCGGTGATTTCTATCTCATTAGACATTTGTGATATGTGACACAGGAGCACTGATAGGCTCTGTCTGGGGTCAGAAAAAACTGGTGTAAATCCTAGTTCTACTCAGTATTTTCTGGTCTTCTAGACCTAGTTACTTGACCTTTCAGAGCTCAATTTTTTCTCATCTATATAAAGGGTTAATAGTATCAAATTTATAAATGGCCTAAATATGAAATGAGGCAATTTATAAATATACATAGCAAAGTATCTATTGATAGCTGTTATTTCAAATTCTATTTTTAAATGATATTCTTACGTTAAGTCTCTTGCAAAGTGTTTCTATATGTATGTGAATAAAGAAATTAAGAGAAAAAAAAATGAATCAGACCCAAATTGAAATTCTGCTGTGCTATTCACAAGGTCAGCAGAAGAGGCTGCGCTGTACGAAGAAGAACAAGACACGGGGATTGGAGGAAGACTCATTAACAACCTGCATCATGCGAATAACATTTGGAACACTTACTGGTGAAGGTCAAGGATCACAGCCTTCAGTATGGATCAAGAAAACAAAACTTCTTACAAATGGACCAGTAATTAACGTCACGACAAATAGAGAAAATACTGAGGTTGTCAAGAATTTCATTTTACTTGGTTCCACAATCAGTGCCCAGGAAGCAACAGTCAAGAAATTGAAAGATGTATTGCATTTAGAAAACTTACTGCAAAGGATCCCTTTAAAGTGACAAAAAGTAAAGAAGTCCTCTTGAAGGCTAAGGTTAACCTGGAACCAAGCCATTGTATTTTCAGTTGCATCATATGCATGTAAAAGCTGGACAACAAATAAGGAAGACAGAAGAGGAATTGATGCCTTTGAATTGTGGTGTAGGAGAAGAATATTAGATGTACCATGGAATGCCAAAAGAACAAATTGATACATCCCGGAAGAAGTACAACCAGAGTACTCCTTGGAAGCAAGGATGATGAGACTGCATCTTACATACTTTGGGCATAGTGTCAGGAGGGACCAATCCCTGGAGAAGGACATCAGGCCTGCTACAGTAGGGAGTCAGCAAAACAGCGGAAGACCATCAGTGAGAAGGATTGATGTAGAGGCTACAACAATGAGTGTCAGCATAAAAATGACTGCGGGTGGGGAGCAGGACCAGGCAGCATTTTCTTCTGTTGTGTATTGTGTCACTATGAGTCGGAACTGACTTGATGGAGCCTAACAAGAAAACAACATCTACAGCTATATTAGTTTGATCAAATTACCTTGGGGATTTTCCATCATTTGTGTCTGCAAACTAAAGACAGTAATAGTAGTAAACACTTTGAAAACTTAATCTGAGGAAAAAATGAGATTATGCATATACAGCACTTAGCACAGACTTTAAAGAAAAGCCAAAGCCACTGCCATAAAGTTGATTCCGACTCACAGCGACCCTATAGGTCAGAGTAGAACTGCCTCATAGAGTTTCCAAGGAGCACCTGGAGGATTTGAACTGTTGATCTTTCAGTTAGCTGATGCAGCACCGAACCACTACGCCACCACGGTTTCCGCACAGACTCTAGTACATTGTAAATACTTTAAAATGGCAACTTCTATAGTTGTCATTAATGTTAAATAATGCTGACCCAAGGTATACTATTTATACCTCATTCTAGCAATATTCAGTGTTACATGAGGAGGGACAAACAAAATGCCTTAATTTCGCGATATTATTATAAAGTGAAAAAAGAAAATAGCATTTGATGTAGCATGCTAAAATAGCTTTAAATGAAAACAGATTACAGTGAATGATTGCACCTATTTATTACTGCTTTATAAAAAGCATTACATGCTTTCAGTGTATTGTAGACATCATGGCTAGTACCTCCTCTCGGGCACTAACTGCCTACAGTTAACATCACACTTTCTTATTCAATTAGGGCATCCATCTGGAACTCACTTATAGCTCTCATTCCATCCCAACGTGTCTAGCCCCACCTGGATGCCTAAAAAAAAAAAAATAAGTACGTAACAGAATACGGAAAAGAACATATGCCCAAATGGAAAGCCTAAATAAAGTGATGTCTCACTAATCTCAGCAGTGAAAGCTGTCCCCAGAATCATTTATGTGAGGCTATACTAACTAAACAGGGTCACCATGTAGCCTTACCAACATATTGACGGTAGGATATTGATGGTTTCTCCTAGTAAGTTATTTTCTGTAAAGTCCTTTCAGGCACTTTATTGACCTATTAATTCACATTTATTGAACACCCACTATGCTTAGAGCTAATTACTCAGGAAATACATGCATAGCATAAACTTCAACACTTCAAACTTGGAAGAATTATTCATATCTTCATTAATTCATTCATGCATGCATCCAAGGACTCAACAAATATTTAATAAACATCTGCTAAGTGCCAGACTGTACTTAGGAAAGGGATGGAAAGAAAACAAAAATAAAATTCACTGAGGTGCTCAAAGTTTGATCAAGTATGACTCAGTGCCTTTGAAATACATTCACCTCTCTGCGTTGGTGATTTCTTCCTGGTAGGACAGAGGGTGTGGTAGGGCAACACCTGGGGGAGGGTGTTGGAGTGAAGAAGGCAGTAAGTTGGTGCCCACGTGATGCCAAGTAGGTACCTACCTGTTTCCCAGGGAGAGTTGAAAGGAGGTCACAGGTCTGAGGCAATGGAGGTGGTACCATCATGAATCAACTTCACTGACCTTTGGATTTTACAGAACTGCTCCTTGAACAAACAAATGTAGCAGCAAATCTGGGAGAACTAGTTTCAGGAAAACTGTTGTGAAATCATTGACAAAGGGAATTCGGTGTGCTGCTTATTTGCGCTTTGCTTGTGTGGGTATGTTTTCTTCGGTGCCCTCCCCACCCTTTTCAGAAGACTGTCTACAACTAAATACCTATGTCTGAAAGTTAATGCTGTATTGTGCTGCCGGTTCCGTCTGCCTCAGCTAATGGAGGTGGTGGTTTGCAGCTTCTGTCCTCCCCTTAGGGATTCTAGACAGTAATTCCAGTCTGTTTTGATAAACAAAGGATGGAGAGAGCTGGCACAGAGGCTGGAAATTGTTTGCTCTGTGCCAATTGCCAGTCTGCCTCAGGTCAGTGCCCTGGAGGTACCAGAGGGGCTGGAGAAATACCACTTGGAGAAGAGTAAGTATCTCCCAGCTCGACAGACAAACAAGTTTGCTCCAGGGAAGGAATGAATGACTCTCAAAGGTGACAAGTATCTCAAAAGATCATTTGGTGAGGTGGCAGGAGGGGAAAATGGTGGAGTGCTTTACAAGGACACTTGGCTGTGGAGAGAGACAAAAACTGTATTCCTCTTGTCCTTCTATTTGTTAGGAATTTATTAGCGTCTTAGCTTGGTTTTTCCAAAAATAAAGCTTTAAGAGAAAGGCTGGGATGCAGGTTATCTATTTATGAAGTAATTCTTGGGGGAACAGGTGGGAGAGTAGGGACAGTGGTTCCAGGGAGGGAAGGGAGAACTGCCATTAATGAGTATGATGTTGTGTGTCTTAGCCTACATGGGTAACGTGGTTCTTACCTGGTGAAGGACCTCTGAGACACTATGTGCAGTGCACCTCTGAATTGTTTCATCTGAGCAAGGGGAGCCTGGACCGTTTATATAAGGACTCCCATCTCCATGAGCTGGGGTGGTCCACAAGATCATTTACTCCCTCCATGTATTTCTGGGTTGTACTCCTGTGTTACTGAAGAAGCCACGAACAGAGGGAAAGACAGTCACAATCACTTGAGGAGGGTATTTCTCACCATTCCAGACACTGTGTGCCCCAGCACAGGTGAACTCAGAGGTGGGCTACATGGGTATAGGAAAAAGGTAAGCCTTAGTTTTCTAGTATTGCTGTAACAGAAATACCATAAGTGGGTGGCTTTAAGCAAGAGAAATTTATTGTTTCACAGTTATGGATGCTAACCTGTTGTCTTTGAGTTGATTCCTACTCATATCAAAGCTATAGGATGGAGTAGCACAGTGGTTAAGAGCTCAGCTAATAACCAAAAGATCTGGCAGTTTGAATTCACCAGCTGCTCCTTGGAAACTTTATGGAACAATTCTACTCTGTCCTATAGGGTCACTATGAGTCACAATTTACTTGACAGTAATAGGTTTGGGACTTTTTGTTTGTTTGTTTGGTATGAAGACTAAAGTATAAAACAGAATCTCAATCTCACTGATTCATTACTTTTCAGTAGTCCAGACTATCTTCCATCCTTGGTTTGCGAATGGTCCTCCCGTGATGTCAGTCTTCCCCTTTGTGTGTCTGCCTAATCTGCCTTTTGCATAACTCTGAAGTGATTAGCTTTACAATCCACCAACCCCTGTTTATTCTGTCATGGTAAACATAAAAAAGAGAACCTATTTCAAAACAGAACTATATACACAGGTGTAGGGGTTAGGATTCCAACACGTATTTTGGGGAAGGCAACTTAATCCATAACAGGTACCAGTAACATCTGCTACAGTCAGCTGAAGAAAACAGTAGCACATACGCAACATTTCCATTTGGAGGGCAAGAAGCGAGAGATGTCTAGAGGGTAAGAACTGTCTTTATTTGGAACAGGAAGCCGATCTTTGAGGTTCTGTGGTTTGTAGACAAAACCTAGACTAAGGGATGAGTCCATCACACTCTATCAGTGTGAGTTTTATTCCATCATCTTTCTTAGACCTTAATTTCCACATCTGGCTTGGCTGGCTAAGATAAAACCCATGAAATGTTCTCAGTCTTACTGAAAGCACTCTTGAAAGGACCCAGTAAGAAAGTACTTGTGTAGGTGTTTATGTACAACTAAAAGTTTTATGCACAGAATTTGTTTATTTGACCAATATTAAAGGACTGCCTACTACATGACATGCACTATGGTAAGCGCTTAGAGATGGAACAGTAAAGTAGACCTAAAGAGTCCCTGTTATCACTAAGTTTATCATCTTCTAAAGGATACAAGCAAATTAATAGGCAACTTGACTACAGTGGTCAGTCCAAGTATGGAGGAGATACAGGATACTGTAGGAACATGGAACGGAAGCATCACATTCAGGCTTGAGGAACTCAAGAAAAGCTCCCTAGAGAGTGGTTTCTAACTTGAGTCCTGAAGGGTGGTTAAGAGTCAGCCAGGTGAATAGGGAGAGAATAGTGTTTCCACAAGAGATAATAAAGTAAAGGAGGAGTAGAGGACTTTTAAATTATATAAAGGTCCAGAGGCCAAATAATACAGCGTTTCTAAGGATCTGAATGTCCCTGGGTGGCATTTGTGCTTAGCACTTGACCACTCACTCACCTGAAGTTGAAGGTTAGATCCAGTCCAGTGGCTGTGCAGAAAAAAAGCCCAGTGATCTGTTTCCATAGAAATTATAGATAAGAAACCCCTACAGAACAGTTCTACTCTGTAACATATGGGGTCATCAGGAATCAGAAACTACTAGAGAACAATTTTTTTCCTGTCTTTTTTTTTTTTTTTTTTTACAGAGGAACTTTAAATGGTTTAACAAAGCTTGAGAGCTTACAGGGTGAGGAAGAGTGTAAAGACAGAAAGGGGAGAGGACTGAGAAATCAGTGGGGTTCAGATCACAAAGATCCTCTGAGCTTGTTACGGATCCAATTGTGTCCCTCAAAAATATATGTTGTAAATCCTAACCTTTAGGCCTGTGGTTATAACTGCATTTGGGGATGGGCTGTCTTTGTTATGTTAACGTGGCAGGATTAGTGTAGGGTGTGACTTGAATCAATTCCTTTTGATTTAATATAACAGAGATTAAATAGCGACATAACAGAGATTAAGCCCCAGAAACAGGATGTCAAACCAGATGGACATCAGAGGGATAACAAGAGTAACAAATGCCCAGGGGAAACCTTTAAATTTGTGCTTCACCATCCCCTCCTGACTCGTAGATGTGG
Organism: Heterohyrax brucei; assembly: GCA_028571685.1. Lineage (NCBI taxonomy): Eukaryota > Metazoa > Chordata > Mammalia > Hyracoidea > Procaviidae > Heterohyrax > Heterohyrax brucei. The sequence goes on along the minus strand of CM053160.1, from coordinate 64,148,903 downwards.
GTGAGGATGGGGGGTGATTCCCCAGCTGGCCTCATCAAGCACTCCTTTGGACTTGTGCCCTGGGGCAAATGCCCTTGACATTTTGTTCTCTCAGCCCCCAGCACCAGTCAACAAAGAGCTTTGCCTTTCTTGTATGATCTCCAACTTTTTATCTATTGCTATATTTTATTTTCAACTGGTGTACATAAGTACTTCTTTTTTCTATTAGAGAATATGGAGAACCTTACAGTAGATATTGTTGTGAGTTGTCATTAAGTTGGCCCCTTACTCCAACCACAATGTATCAGAACACTGATGGGTCCTTCACCAGACCCCAAATTGGTTACATATTAGACGATTGTGATCCAGAGTGCTTTCACTGGCTAATTTTCAGAAGTAGATCTCCAGGCCTTTCTTTCTAGTCTGTCTTAGTCTGGAGGCTTTGCTGAAACCTGCTCAGCATCATAGCAATAGATATGCCTCTAGTGACAGCCATGCAGTACCTATGCACAAGGTGGTTGTCTGGAAACCATACCCAGATATCCCACAAGGGAGGTGAGAATTTTACTGCTGAAACATTGCTGCTCTCCTGCAGTGGATACAGTTCTCTGTTTTTGGTGTATTCACCAAAGTCCATGGTAGGGGTGCTGTCCCAGCAGTCAGCATGAGTAACAGAAAGAGTACAGTCCCTGGGACTAGACCTGGGTTCAAATTCCAATGCATCCACTTCTTAGCTGTGTAAAATGAAGTAAGTCATTCTGACTTTTGGTCTTGGAAGAAGTATAACCACCATGCTCCATAGAAACAAGGATAGCAAGACTATGTCTTACATTGAATGTGGTGTCAGGTGGGATCAATCCCTGGAGAAGGACATCATCCTTAGTAAAGCAGAGGGTCAGCAAAAAAGAGGTAGAGCTCTATAAGATGCCTTATTCTTTTTTAAAATGGGGAAGGATACAACAGGTCTCCACCTTACAGTGGAATTCAGTTCCAATGATTTCGTCATATGTTCAACTCTGACTTTTGAAAAATTTTTGTTATTAATGTCTTCTATTGTCCGTATCTTTATAAATTCAATTTTAATTGTTTTTTTGGGCTGTAAGCATTACATATAAGCTTACAGGCATGCATATATATGTATACTTACATATATATGTCATCTTCCTCAAGTTAATTTTTTTTTTAATCGTGATTGAGTGCAAGTGTACAATCCGCTTGAAATTTGCATGCCCACCTATGTGCAACTACTTGCCCGGTGACAGCACACTCCTCCTTTGTGTTCCGTACAAGGCATAGCCTCCTAACCATCTCCTATCCCCTCTTTTCTACACTCTCCACTCCCCTCTAGTAAGAAGCCAGTAGGACGACATCTTATAGATGCTGTCATGGGTTGAATTGTGTCCCACCAAAAATATGTGTAGTCACATGGCTGGGATATGGTTCTCAGTATCTTGGGACTGTCCTCCATTGTGTGGTTTCACTAAACTGTACGTTGAAGGATTGGGGTGGGGCTGTAAATTTCTGCATAGGATTACTTCCTTGCTTTGCTGTAGGGGGGTTGCCCTGAAGTATGGCTTGCCCCACCCTTAATGCTTTCAGCCTGCAAGAGATAAAAAGGGAAAGAGAAACAAAAGACAATTGAGAACCTCGCTACCATCAAGCAAGCAGCACCTGGAGAAGAGCGCGTCCCTCGGACCAGAGGTTCTTGTGCCAAGACGCTCCCTGGACAAAAACTGATGCAATACAGGACTTTCCTCCAGAACCGACAAGGGGAAAGCCTTCCCTTGGAGCAGTCACCTTGAATATGGACTTGCAACCTACCGGACTGTGTAAGAATAAACCTTCCTTTGTTAAAGCCATCCACTCTGTGGTATTTCTGTTGGAGTGGCACTAGCTGACTAAAACAGATGCACAGAACCATAAAGTGCACACATGATATGATCACTCTGTGTCACCGAGTCCAATCCATTCCTGCCCGAAGAGTTGACCTCAGTAATGATTTATGATCAGGGGCAGCATTGGGTCTAGGCGCCATGCTCCCAAGTGAAACTCCAGGCCTTTGGACCCTCAACTGTGGTCTTTTAGTGGAGTTCTCACCCCTTTTTCTTCTTATATTGCCACTGCTCAACTATGTGAGCCCCATCACGGCTGTCACTGGAGGTGGCCGATCACCATTTGGTTCTTCTGGTCGCATATTGATGACGTCACCCATTCACATGGGTCTTTCTGTCTTCTGAGTTCTCTCTGCCCCATGTTGGTTTTGTCCTTGGTAATTATCTGTTCCTGCTGAGTTGGGACCATTTGATGTATTACAGGCATATTTTAATGCATACATACATGCATATTACAATAAGCTGTGCAAAAAACTTAGACCATCATCATAAGTTGGGGAGTACCTGTACAGCTAACTATAGAGATAATTGTGTAGATTAGTCATTATATAATATATTACACACTCAAGATGTTTCATCAACACAGAAGGTAAAAAATGATATAAATGATGATTATTATAACAGGCAATTATGAAACTTTTGAATTTACAAGTTTATGAGCTAACAAGAGGATAAGTGGAAATATTAGAATATCTCATGCCTGAACCAGTTGGTGACATTCTGGCTCTGATGGCCCCCTGGCCAGAGGCAGAGAGAACACTGCTGAAATGGAATCGTCCCACTCTAAGATTCTCCTCAACCTGTAACCTCTTTGGAAAGCAATCTGGTGCTTCCTTAGAAAGCTGGATCTAGATATACCATTTGACCCAGTAATTCCACTGCTTGGAAAATATCCTACAGAATCAAGGCCATTCACAACAACTGACACGTGCACACAAATGTTCACTGCAGCACAGTTCACAATAGCAAAAAGATGGAATCAACCCAGATGCCCAGCAACAGAGGGATGGATAGATAAACTATGGTATATGTACTCAGTGTAACACTGTGCAATGATAAGGAACAACGATGGTTGCAGGAAATATCTCTTAACTTGGTTTAAACTGGAGGACATTATGCCGAGTGAAAGTAGTCAGTAACAAAAGGACAAACATTGTATGAGACCCCTGCAATAAGAACTTAAAAACAGACTCATGCATAGAAGAAAAGACTCTTTGCTGGGGGGGGGGTAGGTTAGATAGTCAGTAGACATTTGGTTGGCTGAAATCAGTGATGGCACACATTAGAAAGAAGATCAATAATCACTGAACTTCAACACAGTTTGAGTACTCCTCCCACCCTAACCCAATATTGCAAGGACAGAGTAGCTGGGGCGGGGGACCGAGGACCATGCTGTCAGGTGAAATCGAGGCCAATTGGCACAGCTAGTGCTTTGCTAATGAGGACTCTCTGCACCCCACATTGGTGAGTGATGTCTGGGGGCTTAAAAACTGACAAGTTGCCATCTGAGGGTACAGCAAATGGTCCCAACTCAACAGGAACGGATGATCACTGAGGACAAGAACAACATGGGGGAAGGAGAACCCAGAAGACAGAGAAACACACGTGAGTGGGTTTCTACATCGACTCATGACCAGAAGAACCAGATGGTGCCCAGCCACCACCAGTGATAGCCACAATGGAGCTCACAAAGTTGAGTCTCACTGGCAACAAGAGAATTAATAGGAGTGCACCCTGAGATCTCCAATAAAAGACTGCAATTGATTGTCCGGGGGCTTCAGGGTTCCCCTGGGAGCAAAACCCCTGGCCCTGATGCTGCACCTGTCCATAAATCATCATGTAGCTCAACTTTTCGAACAGCAGTGGATTGGACTTGGCAATGCAGAGTAACCGTATCTTGTGGGAATTTTATGGTTCTGTGCATCTATAGAATGTCATTCTGCTGTCCTCTTGCTGGAGGAAGGGGAGTGGGTGGAGAGGAGGGGAAAGGAGACTGTTGGGAGGATAGGACATATATGGAGCAGAGAGGGAGGGGTGTGCTCTCATCGGGCAGGGAGAGCAGTGGGAGCTCCGTATTAGTGAGCATGCGAATTTATGTGAGAATGTATGTTTTCATTCAATCATAAAAAAAAAAGATTCTCCTCAACCATACATACCTCTCCTACCTCACTGACTGGACATCTGTGCTGTAACTTCTCCCATAGCTTTGATTTTCCATTGAAACAATAATCAGAAAAAAAATCTCCTTTGTATTTTACAAGCTAGTAGCTCATTGGTTAAAGAGTTCGGCTGCTAACCAAAGGTTTGACACTTCCAATTCACCAGCCACTCTTGGAAACTCTATGTGGCCATTCTATACTATCTTACAGGCTCATCACGAGTCAGAATAAACTTGACGGCAAGAGGTATGGTTTTGGAGTCCTGTAGCACCAGTGGTTAAGAAATCAGCTATTAAACAAAATGTCAGCAGTTCAAAACTACCTACCTGTCCTTGGAAGCCTCATGGGACAGTTCTACTTTGTCCTATAGGGTCATTACAAATTGGAATCAACTCAGTCACCATGGCTTTCTGTAGTTAAATTTCTTGCAGATGAGACTCAGTATAAACAACAGTACTTACCACCCTAGAGGGAAGGCAAAATACAAAGTATAATATTTTAATTGGAGATTGACATGCTAGAAAGCCAGTGCTATTACAGTTCCACACTGTTGCCAAGCTATAGAAAATATCACTGCTACCTCCATCAAGGGCTGATGGGACTGGAAATCACTGTAATACAACCAGAACTTTCGGATGATGAAATTTCTTGTAAAGTTGTCAAAGCTTTGTCTCTAAGGTAAGGAGAAAGTTGAAGAAGGCAATACACTGCTCGCAGGAAACAGTCTAATAAAACAAACAGTTAGCCACTTCCTCACTAAGATTTCAATGTTAAAAAGAAATCCAAATCATAGCCCCTAGATCTAGAAGAAAGTCTAGCAGGAACTGTAACAGGTCATTATAGAGCTTTTAGTCCAAGACATATTTTCCTCAGAATTTCTGGATCAAACAGTCTCCAAAACAAACGTGGACAGATTCTGCGTATAAAGGCACTTGTCTCCGAGACACTTCCTTTTAGAAAGTGCCAATCAGCAGATGATTCAGTCTGGTGACTCCTCACAATGAAACGCCTTTCACTTCAGGAGGGATCATCTCTGTAAGACTACTTCTGAGAAGTGTTATGCTTTTTATTCTCAAACATATTGGAAAGATAAACACTGTATATCTTATTCCATCCTCTGAAATAGGCAAATCCCTTTGTGATTCCTTCTTTTGAGGGCAGAATGGCCATGAGTTGATTCAACAGATACAGCTACAGCACAGTAATATAATTCCAGGATCTGAGAAAGAGATGAACAAGAGTAAAGAACGTTAATTTTCAGAAATTATTCTTTTTCCTTTCCATAATTCCTGATGAGGTTTCTTTTAGCAGCAGGTTTGGCAGTGTTATTTAGAAGCTCTATGGGACAGTTCTGCGCTCTCTGTGGGGCCACTGTGAAGCAGAATTGACTCAATGGCAGTCGGTTTGGGTTTCGTGGGTGGCAAATAGCAATAATAACAGCTTATTATTTCCTCTTGTACTGGAGACTTTTCAGGATGTGATTGTGTGGATCCACTGTGTGGGTATGAGGACTGCTGGAGCAGGAGCAGGAAGCAGAAAAGTGGAGAGTGACCTGAATTAGGATTTCTTTTGAGTCACTATTTTGAGTTCCAATCCTGTCATGAAATTTCTCTCTTTGATGTTCAGTTTTTTCATATGGAGGTAGATATAGGTACTCCCCAGTTTGTGACAGGGTTAATTCTAGTGACTCCATCGCAAGTTGATTCTGATGTAAGTCCAATGTCTCTTTTTTTTCCAGTGTTCATTATCATTGCCTTTTATTATCAATATTGTTATAAATCTGATCTTTATTTGTCTTTTGGGGTTGGGAAACACTACATATAAACTTACAGCTATACTTGAATGCATATGTACACGCATTAAAAAATAGAAATCATAAAAATTTATTCCAGTGATAACACAGAGTTGGATGATATTGGAATTTTGTCAATTGCAGCAATATTCCCGTTTGTGGAAAGTTCTGCGTTATCTGGATAATCCCTGAAAGTGGGGATGATGTTTCAAGACAGAAAGTTAATCAACAGTTGTCTGCATGGCCCTTTTCCTTTTTCCTTCTTCTATTTCTCGGTCACATCTCACTTTTTCCCAAATCTGCCTATCAACTTTAGAAAAGCTATCAGTGTTTTGGTTCATGTTTTCAAGCATCTGAAGCCCTTGATTTAGTTTAGAAAACAAAACTAACATGCAGTGTTTTGAACGGGAAATTGAACATCTGTGGGTGAAGATCTGAGAAGAGCAATAGCAAATTACATGCTGTAACACTGTACGCTGTGCATATTACTAACAATAAGATGTACAAAAAAACCCAGATGGTTTTAAGTGCAGTTTGTCATAACTCAAATGTGCTGAAAGTTGTGGATTATGTGTACTGTGGTAAATGCTATTTTATTAATAAGTCAGCTAGTGACACGGAGGACAATAACTTCCACTACAGTATTTACTCATAGTTAATTGACATAAATATACGGAATATATGTAAAATGACTAGTATATAATAATTGCACAATACATGAAAACCTTGTTAAGTGGTAGTAGCAGTAGCAGTAGTAGCAGGAGTAGTAGTTAACATCATAGGCTAAAATATAATTCAGCATGATCTTACCAGAAGGACAAATATTGAAGGGTCCCATTTGCATGGAATATCTAGAAGAGGCAAGTATACCGAGACCAAAGTTTATTAGTGGTTACATAGGGGTAAGCAGGAGGAAAGAGAAAGGGGGCAGTCATTTGCTTTATGGGACACTTAGCTGTTAAGAGTAATGGTAAGATTTGCAAACAGATACTGGTGATGGTTGAAAAGCATGATATATATAATTAACATCATTGAATTGCACATGTGAAGCATGTTGAAATAATAAATGCTTTTACATATGCATTTACTCCCCCAACCTAAAGGTATGAAGGAGATCAGTTCCTGAGTATGTCTTTAAGAATTTGTAGGGAAGTCAGAATAGGTGCACGTGGTTCCTAGTCAGCTTTACTGCAGTGCAAGAAGAAAACCCTGGTGGTGAAGTTGTTAAGTGCTGCGGCTGCCAAACAGAAGGTGAACAGTTCAAATTCTCCAGGTGCTCCTTGGAAAATTCTATGGGGCACACACACACACGCATGTGTGTATACCTGCACACACACAAGTAATCATGGAAGGAGAGAAAGCACGATTCTGGGAAATGAGGGCTAGACAGTAAGCAGTTTAAAAGCTCAGCTGAGTCCAGAAGTTGGCCACCCTCATTAATTTATTTTACATTCCTTTAGCCACCTATATATATATACGTATATATAGTACCTAATATACATAAATATATATAGTACCTAATATATATATGTGTTTATATATATTAGGTACTACGGGTGTAATGAACAATATCAACCTTATCTCTAACTGGGATGACGTTTGCAAAATAAAGCGTGCACTTAATTCTTCATTGTGCTAACTGTGATGAAGGAGGTGTCAAGTTTATTCCAAGAAAAAAATAACTTGGAGGTGTCTTATGGTTTGGCAGGTTGGTGATCACGTCTTTGAGGAAGTTACAGTAATGTGGAGATTAAAGGAATGGGTGGGAGCGAGCCATGCAGAGGAAGAGAAGAAAAGCAATCCACAGGAAGCCACACATGCTGAAGACTTTGAGGGAGGAAAAGAGTTGGCAGGGGGCGAGTTTGAAAGCAGGTCCAGAGTGACTCAGGCGTGACAATATCTGTATAAACTAGGGCCGGCTGAATAGATGAAGATGGAGAATTCAATAGAAGACAATACTTCAGGGCCTTTTGTCACATTAAGACATATGAATAAGCAAAATACTGCCATGACTGGACTTAAATTTTGAAAATGTCACTAGATGAGCTGTGGCTAATGAACTGGAAAGTGACAAGAAGGAACGTAGAAAGACCAATTAAAGGACTAATTTTGCTCTTTATTCTGTTTCCTTTCCCCCTTCCCTGCCCTCCCTTCTCTTGCCTTTTTTTTCTTTTCTGTTCCTCTCTCTTCCTTTTAAATTCCCCTTTACAAGCAGCCCTATAGGTATGAAGGAGATCAGTTCCTGAGTATGCCTTTAAGAATTTGTAGGAAAGTCAGAATAGGTGCACGTGGTTCCTAGTCAGCTTTACTGCAGTGCAAGAAGAAGACCCTGGTGGTGAAGTTGTTAAGTGCTGCGGCTGCTAAACAGAAGGTGAACAGTTCAAATTCTCCAGGCGCTCCTTGGAAACTCTATGGGGCAGTTCTGCTCTGTATTTGGGGTTGCTATGAGTCACAATCAATTTGACAGCAGTGGGTTTGGTTTTTTTGACTGGTAATGCAAGAAACGAGCTTTGGTGGCACAGAGTTTAAGAGCTTGGCTGCTAAGGTTGGGAGTTTTAATCCACCAGCCGCTGCTCAGACGCCCTATGAGGGCAATTCTACCCTGTTTTATGGATCTCTCTGAGTTGGAATTGACTCCGCTGCAGCAGGTTTGGTATGGGGTTCAGTACAAGAAAATGTGTGAAGACTTCTCAATAATTTAAAAGCTGCAGGTGCTGCAAGTGAAGGTGATTGTGAAGACTTTGTTGCCAGTGAGGGTTGCCAAAAAGGTTTCAAATTGAGAGCAAATTTTCATAATGTTCAAGGGCCAGAACTAGTTGTCTTGGCAAGTTGAATTTTCATAACCTGAAGACTTACCTGTGTTTCTTCCACTTTGTTTACCTTTTTTTGATTTGTTTCTCTTTCCTTTCTCTTGAATTCCTTTCCTTTCCTTTCGTTGTTTTCCTCTTCCCTTCTTTTAATTTCTCTTCTTTTTCTTTCCTTTATCTTCTTTCTCTTCTTTTTTCCTTTCTTCTTGGACAATTTAGCTCACAAGTCATTAGGTAGAGTCAAGTGAGGTTCATGTCTAAGCCAGGGGAAAAGAACTCACAGTGGCTCAGGGCAGTGAGAGCGTCAGAGCCCAATCTGAGAAAGAAAGGAATCCACAGTGAGGTCTGGGAGGAGAACGAACAAACAACATTGTATTTGATAATAGGTACAAAAGGCGTCACGCGTGAGGGCAGCCGGGCAGGGAACGCCAGAGACGAGCATGGTGACACATGCGTGTATGTTGGAAGGACACAGGAGCCAGCTGTCAAGCCAGGAAAAAAAAAATCGAGCTAAAACTAAACAATTATAGCAATAGGTTACAATGCACTGAATAAAACAGAAAATGATGTGTTCTAATACAGATAAATGAACAAACCGAATGCTTGATTTGAGGTAGAGTATTTACATAAACTCAGAGTAACTCTTCAGAAAATACTTAGAAAATATTTGTCCAAAGTACTTTACAAAATACTTACTTCCAAAAGGAAACAGTGAATATACAGTGAAAAAGCCTGGCAGATATGATCTCAAGAGTTTGTTTATAGTTATTCTCTCCACTCACCTTCTTTCCTTTCTCTCCTAAATTTACCCAGATACATGCACATCTTCCTCACTCCTTGGAAACTCTTGTCACCAAGGCCAACAATGACTGTCACATTATCAAATATAATAAGCAATTCTCAATTTCTATCTTACTTAACATTCCATAGGGTACTGTCAAAAACGTCATTCGTTCACTCCAAAGCGTGGTGCATGGTGGCTTGATGGTAAGTTCGCCAGTTGACTGTTTTAACCAGTCCACAAGTAACTACTCACCTAATCAGACTCAATGACTTTTCTTTCCCTAAAGGTAAAGAAAATATTGAAAGGAAGACATTTGGATGACATTCAGAATATCAACTTGAACACAACAACAGCTCTGATGGTCATTACAGAAAAAGAGTTCCAGGATTGCTTTGAAGGGTAGACTAGGCACTGGTGTCAGTGAGTAGCTTTCCAAGGGGAGTACTTGGAATGTGATCATAGCAATATTCTGCAATGAGATATGTAGCACTTTTTCTAGGGTGAGTTGGTGAATTTAAAGGGGAGTCCTCATACTAACTGCTTGCCTCTTTTTCAGAGACTTATTTATTCAACTACGTATACACCTCCCCTTTGATACTCAATGGAAATCTCAAACTCTGTCCAAAACTTAATTTTCCATTCCATTTCTGTCACTGAAAACTGTTCTCCCAATGCTCTTCACCTCAGTCAGTGGTGCTACTATTCAACCTATTGCTTGCACCAAAAACTTCAGAATCTCCTTCAATTCTAACACTTCTTTCCCAGTTCACATTCAATAAGAGATTACACTCATACAACATTTAAAAAAATGTGTTGGACACAGGTGTCAGTGCTTTATATACAATCTTCTAAAAAAACCAGTGAAGTCGGTTATTTTTTAGCCTCTGTCATTATTGATAACGAAGCTGAAGTTTAAGGGCTTTCATTTCCACAATGTTTTACTTACTACATGTGCCCAAGAATGCATTTCAAACTCCAGAAACCTGGACCCAGCGTCTGTAATGTTAGTCATCGCTCTACACTGCCTGGACTTCTGCAACAGTCTCTGAATTTAGTCTCTTGTCTCTATTTTTGTTCTACTACAGCAAAGTTTTCCACACAGTATTGAGAATTATTCATTTAAATTCAAAGTGAGGTAACACTGCTCACCTGCTTTAAAACAAAACATTATGGGTTCTGTCTGGCCTCTGGGAGTTGGAATCAACTCGACAGCAGTGGGTTTGGTTTGGTTTGGTTTGGATATCACATAAAGTAGAAACTTTGGTAGCACAGTGGTTAAATGCCATGTCTGCTAACTAAAAGGTTGGCTGTTCAAATCTGCCATGCACTCCTTGGAAACTATGGGCAGTTCTCTGTTCTATAGGATCAGGCAGAATTGACTTCATGGCACTGGCTTTTATCACATAAAGAATACAACCAAATTGCCTCACCATGGTCGGTAAGACCCTGCTAGCATGGCCTATAAAGTCCCCTGCTCCTGATGCTGATAGAGCCTGGGACAAAGACAGGTCCACATGCCATTTGTCTAAACATCTAGGTTTATAAATTACTTCAATAAAAATGACTGTTTCATTTGTTTTTAACAAGTAAGTACATCTTATTAAATAGTTCTTAAAATCTATTCCAAGTTCTAATATCTAACATCAGTCTCGTTGCTAAGGCAACTCTTCATGCATTATACATCTAGTTTGCTGTACACACAAATTGAAGGGCAGGAAGAAATTGTTTAATACAGAAAACTATTCCTCAGACAATATGGAATGCATGGGATGTGATACTACATTTTTTTTGTCAGCATCTCTGGAACCACAAATCAGAACACAAGAGAAGCAAGAAAGTAAACACTAGATGTATGTATGAAATATAAGATTCTGTTGCAGTCATGCTGTTTAGGAAGCAGGAATTAACAAGTAGAATTACGTGTCTTTTACCTAAGCATTTGTACAGCTCAAATCTACTCTGCAGTTCAAAGCAGTGCCTTCCGTTGACGTCCGCAGTGGCAAAACCCTCAAATCTTCACCGGATTTGGTCATAATTGTCTTTTTGTTCAATTACATAAGGAAAGAGGTGGGGAAGGGTTCCTCCTGTGGTATTAGTCAGCAGAGCACATGTTGGCACTTATACACTGTGCTGTGCTAGTGTTAAACATAGGCTGTCCAATGACAGAGGTGTGTACTCGATTGTAATAAGTGTAAAATTGTTTTCAGTGTGTGGTATAAGGGCTCCTCTAAACCACAGTGCTTGAGGTCAGAAACTTTCCTGCCTAGGTTTAAGATGAACCACTGGGATCACGGATAATTCTCAGATCCAGCCTGTCTTTGCCCATAGTCATTGCACTCAAAATTTCCACATACCCAGTTATCTTGGTTATTTTCATTTTCTGCTTTAATCTCTGGATTCCAGCTTTCCTCCAGAATTTTTTCAAGAAGTTTATACTACCTGGTCAGCTTTTGAGTGCTTTTGAAGAGAATTTGAAAATCTTCTATCCCAGTTTTTTTTTTTTTTTTTTTTTTTTTTTTACTGTTTTGATTAAGAGAGCTTATCTTCATGACCATGGATTCAGAATCCAATTAGGCCTTTTTTTTCCAGTTTGGTGTCTCTCTCCACATTCTCCGACTCCTCGTCACTCTGTAAATGCTCATTGCAAGGACCACTGAAGGCCTTTGTGTCGGTAACTCAGTAGATATTTTACTGAACTGCTCAGTTCTCTGCTTTTTTCTTCTACTTCGTCAAATATTCCTTTTTGATATTATTTGCCAATTTTCTCTGCTTTATACAACCTGAATTTCTTCAGGGACAACTTCTTGGCTTTTTCTCTCGAGTCTATCTACTTCCATATATGAGCTTATAAGATCCTTGAGCTTTAGGAGTCGTTTTTATGCTGATGACTGCTAAATTTGTGCGTTCCAATGATCTCATTTACAGTGTTAGAAGACAAAATTCACATCATTTTCTTGAGAGATAGAGTAAAACCATTTAAAAATCCCATATTCATTTATGATAGAACTCTCAAAGCAAGAGTGTAGGGCTATCTGTGTAAAATGACTAGCCAAGCCAAGTGCCGTCGAGTTGAAACTTTCAAAGCAGGAGTGTAAAGATATCTGTGTAAAACCTACAACACATTTAGTGATGAAGCAGCTAAAACTTTCCCTTTGCAAACTGGAAATAGATAAGTATGTCTGCTATCAGTGCTCCCAGCCAACAATATATTGACAGAATAGAGCAATATAAAAGAATCGTGCTTTATAAGGATTGCACTGACTCTGAAAAGCAACTATGCAAATATGATACAATTTCATGTAAATAAAATCTGAAAAAAAGTAAAGTATTACTTTTAGTAAGAGATTTTAGCATGATAACTGAATAGTGGAGCAAAATAAAAAAATTAAAAAAATAAATAAAATTTATTTCTATATTTTAACAGCCAGCCAGTGCTGTTGAGTCGGATCTGAGTTATGGTAACAAGTGAACATTTATAAATTAGAAATTATGAAATTTAAAAAATTAAATTATAAAATATGTTATTCACACAGCATCAAATAATATGAATCAACTGAGAAAAATCTAACAAATGTAAGCAAGACTTCTATGGAGAAACTGTGAGACCTCAATGTCACTGAGAAATATTAAAGATGAAAATCTAAATATAGGATGAGATATATCTTATTTATGAATTGGGAGACCCAGTATAAAATGATTCCAGACAATTTCTATCTGTCATTCAGTAGTTTTTTAGTTTGTTTGTTTTAGAATTTCATAAGCTTACTGTAAGGATAATATGTAAATGCTAGCCCAGTGAAAAATCAAAACTAATAAGGGAGAAACTATAGGGAAAATCTGCTCTACCAGATAACAAGTCTATAATTATAAAACTACAACAATTAAAACTGTTTTGCATTTATACTAGCATAGGTAAGTACACCATAGACCTGTGCATACATGGATATGTGACAGAATTATTTATCCTGAAAAAAATTGACCCCTGCTACATACCACACACAAAATATCATCACCAGGTGAATTAACAACCCAAGTATAAAAGGAAAAGTATAAAATGTTAGACTTACAAGAATCCCTAGTCAACCACTGTAGCACCACCAAAGCTCCAGATATAGGAGAAAATATATCTGTGATCTAACAATAGGGAAATCTTTATTAAATGAGATTCCAAAAGGAAGTGATTGACAAATTCAGCTGCATTGAAAGTCACTAATTCTGTTAACCAAATGACAGCTTGGAGCATTTTTTACCATATTTTTAAATCTTGAAAATATGCATACTAAACAACCCTACTGTTAAGTTTAAACTCATATGTATGTGTACACCAGGGATTGTGTACAGGCTTATTTGTTGCAGAATAACAATAACAGCAAAATGTGGGGAAAAAAGATCTGTTGTGTATTAATGTTAGAGTAAATAAACGTAGACTGCTGCACAGCAATAAAAATAACAAACTCTCACTGGCCGCAGTGACATAGATCAGCAGTCAGCCAAATATGACCCCTGGGTCAAACGAGTCTACTTGTGACCTGTTGTTGCATTTCTCACGAGCTAAGTTTTTTTTATTTGTTTTACATTTTTAATGGTTGTAAAAGAAGCAATCCAGCAAATGAACAACCAAAAAAAAAAAAAAAAAAAAAAAGGCACCAGAAACTGTATATAGCCTGCAAACACTGAAATAATTACTATCTGGCTCCTTATAGGAGGTTTGCAAACCCTTGACCTTGACAAATGTTAAAAACGTACTCTTGATCAAAAGAAGTAAGACACAACAAGGCATACAGAATCATTCCACTTGTATAAAGGTCAAAATAAAACTTTTTGGTTTTTAATGAATAGATGCAGTAGAACTGTGAGGAAAAGTGAGAAAATGTCTATCACAAAGGTCAGATCATACAAACAGATTTCAGGGGTATTGGTAATTATTTTATATTTCTCGATCTGCAGATCTTCACCTCACAATGGTATGGTAAATTATACATGTTGTTAGGTGTTGTGTAGTCAGTTGTGACTCCAGGCAAATCTATGTACAACAGAATGTGACACTGCCTGGTTCCGTGCCATCCTCTTGACCTGTGCTGTGCTTGAACCCAGTGCTGCAGGCACTATGCCCATAATCCATCTTGTTAAGGATTTTCCTCTTCGTCTCTGACACTGTACTTATCAATAGAGTCACTGTGAGTCAGAATCAACTTGAAGGCAATAGTTTTGGTTTGGTGCTTGCCAATCATGGTACCCTTCCCCAGGGACTGGTCCTTCCTGATGGCTGTCCAAACTATGTGAGATGAAATCTTGTCATTCTTGCTCCCAGGAGCGCGCTGGCTCTACTTTTTCCAGGATAGACTTGTTCATTCTTCTGACAGTCCATAGTGTGTTCAGTATCCTTCACCAATACCATAACTCAAAAACAATGATTCTTTTTAGATCTTCCTTGCTCATTGTCCAACTTTGCGAGTGTGTGAGCAGACTGAAAACACAATGGCTTGGGTCAGGCATACCTTAGTCCTCAGAGTGACATCTTTACTTTTTAGCACTCTGAAGAGATCTTTTGCAGCAGATTTGCCCAGTGCAACGGATCATTTGATTTCTCAACTGGTATTTCCAGGGACACAGATTACAGATCCAAGGAAAATGAAATCTTGACAACTTCAGTCTTTTCTCTATTATCATGATGTTGCTTAGTGCTTGAGTTGTGAGGATTTTTGTTTTCTTTATGTTGACATGTAATCTATACTAAACACTCTAGTTTTTGACCTTCATCAGTATTTCAAGTTCTCTTGACTTTCAGCAAGAAAAGCAGTGTCATCTGTGTACCACAGTTTGTCAATGAGTCTTCCACCAATCTCAAAGCCCTGTTCTTGTCCATATAGTCTAACTTCTCGGATTAATAACTCAGTGTACAGAATGAGTAAAGATGATAAAAGGCTACAACTCTCTGCATACCTTTTCTGATTTTAAACTGCTCAGTATCCCCTTGTTCTGTTGTTAGGACTGCCTCTTGATCAAAGGGCAGGTTCCTCATGAGAACAATTTACTGTTCTGGAATTCCCATTCTTGGCAACGTTACCCATGATTTGTTGTAATCCACACAGTCCAATGCCTTTGCATAGGCAATGAAACACAAGTAAAGATTTTTTTCTGGCATTCTCTGCTTTCAGTTCAGATCTGTCCAACATCAGCAAGATCTCTCTCCTTCCGCATTCTCTTCTGAATCCAGCTGGAACCTCTCAGTTTCCTGTTGATGTACTGCTGCAAGTGGTTTTGAATTCTCTTCTGTAAAATTTTGCTTGTTTGTGACATTAATGATACTTTTCAGTAAAACCCACATTCTGTTGGACCACCTTTCTTTGAAATAGGCACAGATATGGCTCTCTTCCAGCCAGTTGGCCAAGTAGTAGTCTTTCAACTTTCTTGGCATAGATAAATGAACACCTCCAGCACTGTATCTGTTTATTGAAAAATCTCAATTTGTATTCCATCAAACCATGGAGACTTGTTTTTTTTTTGCCAAGGTCTTCAGTGCTGCTAGCATCTCTTCTTCAATGCTACTGTTTCTGGATTGTACCTCTTGAAATGGTTAAAGTTCCATCAGTTCTTTTAGTACAGTGACTGTGTGTATTTCTTTCATCTTCTTTTGATGTTTCCTGTGTTTTTCAGTATTTTACTTCTATGAAATCCAAATCCACTGCCATCAATTGATTCTGACTCATAGTGGCCCTACAGGACAGAGAACAACTGCTCCATATGATTGCTATGGAGTGGCTGATAGATTTAAACTGCTAACTTTTGGGTTAGCAGTTGAGCTCTTAAATACAAGTGAGGTAACTGAAAATACCATGGCTTGAGTCAGGGCCATGTTAGTCTTTAAAGTGACATTTTTGCTTTTGAGCACTTTAAAGAGGTCTTTTGCAACAGATTTTTCCAACACAATACATCATTTGATTTCTTGACTGCTGCCACTGTGGTCACAGAGTTTTGATCCAAATAAAATGAAACTGTTGACAACTTCAGTATTTTCTGCATTTATTGTGATGTTACCTACTGGTCCCGTGTGTTTTACTGCGGTGGTTTGTGTGTTGCTGTAACGCTGGCAGGTGTGTCATCAGTGTTTCAAACACCAGCTGGGTCATCAAACATTTCTAGGGGGATCTTTTGAACCTCGTGAAACCTCATTTTCATAAGCACACAAACACAAGTTAAGGAAAGTACAGGTAAAAGTTACACATCACACCCTAAAATGATCTCTCAGAAGAGCAAATCCAGTGAATAATCAACACTACCAATAAGGCTTAGAGAACTAGAAGTAGTAGAAAAACCAGACAGTATGCTTCCATTTGTTCAAGAATTTTATAGCAGTTCAGTGAAAGACATTTGAAGGAGGAAAAAAAAAAAAAAAAAAACAGTTTTGGAAAAGACAAAAAGAACATCAAAATACAAAACTCGATGAGTTAGTTAAACATCATATCGAACACTACAGAATAAAGAATTAGTGAACTAAAAATTTATTCTGTGAAAATCGCTAGAAAGAAATAATAGCAGATGAGAAAAAAAAGAAATTGAGAGTCACAGAGAATATAACAGGTGACAGACGTAGATCTAAGAGAAGTTCCAGCAGAAGATAACAGGGAAAAGTTGAACAAAAAAATACTCAAAATGGTAAATCTTAAGGAATTTCAAGACCAGGTAAAAAACTCCGAATCCTCACCTTAAAGAATTTCACCAATTCCTGAGCAGGATCAACACAAATAAATATTCAAGAAGACACATCATCTGGAAACTACAGGGGAAAAGAGAAACAAAATATCTCTTAGAAGCAGTCATGTAGAAAAGACAGATTACCAAGTACAACAGAAAAATGAGGTTGTCAAGCAGATGTTCCATCAGTGTCATAGACTGAATTATGTCCCCCACAAAATGTGTGTAGCAATTTGTCAGGGCTGTGATTCCCAGCATCGCGTGTTTGCCTTCTGTTTTGTGATTGCAATTTCTTATACGTTGTAAATCCTAACCTCTGTCTGTGGTTAGTGGGGCAAGACTGGATTACATTTCAGAGGATTAGGGTGGGGCTATAAGACCATTCCACAATCACATCCCTGGTCCAATGTAAAGGGAGTGTCTCTGGAGTATGGCCTGCACCACCTTTTATCTCTCAGGAGACAAAAGGAAAGGGAATTGAGCAGAGAGCTGGGGACCTAGTGCTACCAGGAAAGAAGCCCCAGGAGCAGAGTGCATTCTTTGGGCTCAGGTTCCCTGAGCCTGAGAAGCTCTTCCATCTGGAAAAGAAGAGAAAGAACTTCTTCCAGAGCAAACAGAAAGACTTTCATGGAGCTGATGCCCTAAATTTGGACTTTTAGCCCCCTTTAGTATAAGGAAATAAATTTATCTTTTTTAAAAACCATCTGCTTATGGTACTTTTGTTAAAGCAGGACTAGATGACTAAAGCAATCAGCAAAAATAGAATGTAGACATAGTTGAAAAAATTTGATTTGTAATTTTGACTTAAACTGGGCATAAAAAAAATTAGTCAGCTTGTATCAGTTACCTGCTGCTGCTGTAACAGAAATACAACAAGTGGCTGCATTTAACAAACAGGAATTTATTTTGTCACAGTTTAGGAGGCTAGTAGTTCAACTTCATGGCTCCAGCTGTAGAGAAAGATTTTCTCTGGAGGAACATCCTTACCCCTTCAGCTTCTATTTCTTGGTGATTGTGGTGACTTTCATGTGACATGGCATCTATCTTCTCCTGTCTCTGCTTGCTGCTCTGCCCTAATCTACCCTTTTTATACCTCGAGGTGATCTGCTTAAGATATGCCTACACTGTCATGGCCTTTTGTACCAAAGAAAACCAATTTCCAAATGGGATTAGGAGATCTGACAGTTCTGTTCATGAACTCATCCTAGAAAAAGTGCCGCATGCCTCCATGCTGAACATCATGCTGAAGTATTCCCCTTGGGAATCTGTGCGTAAGTGCCAGCATCTAGTCCACTCTTCAAAGCAATTTGGGAACTCTTGTTCTGGAACAGCCATCGGAGGTGTCATTGTATTATCCTGATGTCCTGAATGTCATCAAAATGTCTTCCTTTCGGTATTTCCTTTATCTTAGGGTGAAGAAAAAGTCATTGGGGGCCAGATGAGGTGAGTAGGGAGGGTGTTTCGATGCAGTTATTTGTTTGCTGGCTAAAAGCTCTTTCACAGACAACTATACAATCAAATTCGTGAACGTGCCACCTTGCCATGCCCACTGGCCACTCCAGAGAGAGTTCCAAAATTACTTTGAAGGTGCTGGGTTCAGTGCATAGCTTCCCAAGTAGAGTATTTTGAAGGGGGCTGTAAAGATATTCAGCAATGAGGCATGTAGCACTTAGAACAATTAAGTTCACGGACTTAATTGTCATATCTGGTATAGCCACAGGTATGGGCTTACAATTTCAATATGT
Organism: Heterohyrax brucei; assembly: GCA_028571685.1. Classification (NCBI taxonomy): domain Eukaryota; kingdom Metazoa; phylum Chordata; class Mammalia; order Hyracoidea; family Procaviidae; genus Heterohyrax; species Heterohyrax brucei. The sequence goes on along the minus strand of CM053160.1, from coordinate 64,130,050 downwards.
ATTTTTGGGAAACAAAATTAAACCCAAAATAACTGATCGAAGTTTATTGATCAAAATCATAAACTGAATGCTGTACCTAATGATCAAACATTTAAAGCATTTCTTCTAAAATCAAGAGAAAAAGAAGGATGCCACACTCAGCCCTTCCCTTCAGAACTGTACCCAAAATCTTGGCCAGTGTAGTAAAATAAACCCAGTACCATCAAGTGGATTCCAACTCTTAGCAACCCTATGGAAGAGTAGAACTGACCAACAGAGTTTCCAAGCAATGCCTGGTGGACTAGAACTGCTGACCTTTTGGTTAGCAGCTGCAGCACTTACCCGTTACACCACCAGGAAAATGTAAAAAATATACAATATAGAAGGAACTAATGAATATTATTCAATGATGACATGGTTGTGTATAAGAAAAGAAGGAAAACTGTTAGAATGGATGAACGTACATCTGGATATATGATCAAGACACGAAAATTAGTATTTTGTATCAATAATAAAAATTGAAAAAGTGTAACAGTATCTATGAAAGCAGTTAGAGTACATAGGATTACATTTTAGGAAAGACATAAACTTTATGGAAAATATGCAGAGTTTTTCTTTAAAAGATGCTGAAAAAAGACTAAAATGAGAATGCAATATCTTAACTGTGACTCTAACCACTATCCCAACAATGGATATTTTTAAAATCTGTTTGTTGTTTTTTAAAGAGATGTAACAAGTGGATACTAAAATGAATACGGCCAAATCGAGGTCAAGAGCTGCTAAAGACTAAGAGGGACAAAAGGAGTGTGAATGAGTCATTCTCATGTAGCAACATTTATTATAAGACCTGCTTTCTTGGTGGTGTGAGGTCTCCAAGTCTCTGCTTCCCTTCCCGAGTCTCTGCTTCCTTTTCCTTTGATCTCTTGTAAGACAAACTATGGTGCAAGCCACCCTCCAGGGAAACTGCTTTTACAATAGATCAGGATGGAAGCTTAATGAGGGTGTTACAAACCCACCATAATCCTCTTCAATGTGAAGTTACACTGACATAATGAAGGTGAAACACACAATATTGGGAATCACGGCCTCACCAAGCTGACACATGTGTTTGGTAGACACAATTCTGTCCATGTTACCAATAGATTACCAATACCATCCTACAGATCTTTGAATTGCCCCACTGATCAATGTTGTATTAATAATCTTTTCTCAAAGTCAGTTATATATTACCAATTTCCTGTGTAAGCTTTGACGTCTTTCATTTTGATTTTATTTTGTTGCTCTTGGCCCATAGTATTGCCAGTGTCTTTCACTTATATTTTACTTTTTACCTAACTGACTTCCTAGACCCCACTCTACTTCTGCAGTGGCAAGTGTGACACCGTTAGCTACCTGACAGTTGGCCCCTGGGCCATTTGCAAAGGTGCTTCTGGAACAACAAATCAAATCAAGAAATATCCAGTGTTTTCCTTTCAACTCTACAACTTCCTGTCTTGTTCTCCTTTCTAATCTCTGTCAAGTCTTCCATTTTGTGGAATCAAGAGTGTCTTAATAAACCATTGTCTTCATACTTATGCAATGTTTGTACTATTTTTAAAATTGATCATAATCTTCTACCTCTTCATTTCTTTTTCCCTCTCTGTTACTCCCTCTCTCCTCCTTACATACTCTCTCCGATGCATCTTTTAAAAAATTTTTTTAATTTTGATTAAGTGGAAGTACACAATCCAAGTTACTTCTGCAAACCCACCTTTCTACAGCTCTATCTGCTCTCCCCACCTTGAGACAGCACTCCTCCTTTTCACTGCTCTAGTATCTTCCCAATGAATACCTGCCCCCGCGTCTCCACCTCTCCTCTCCCCTCTAGAAAGAAACCAGTAGAACACCCTTCTATAAACGTATAAAACCATGGAGTACACAAAGGATATGCTCATTCTGTGTCCCTGAGTCAGTCTATTCTTAGTCTAAACTGTTGACTTCAGTACTGGTTTCAGGTCTCGGGCAGCAGCAAGTCTAGGGGTCGTGTTCCCAGGGGAACACGATAACCCTCCAGGTTATCAGATCATCAGTTCAGGTCTTTTAGTGCAGTTCTTGATCTGCATGCCTCTTTTGCTCATGCTGCATCAGGGACTGTACACTGTTTCCCCTATCAAGGCTGTCTTTGGTGGTGGACAGGCACCATCTGGTTCTTCTGGTCTCATGCGAATGTAGCCTTCCAATGATACGGGTCCTTCTGACTCCTGGTTAACTTTCCTTGTGTCTTTGATATTCTTGGTCATCACCTGTTCCAGGTGGATTGGAAACAACTGATGCTCCTCAGATGGCAGCTTGCTGGCTTTTAAGACCCTAGGTGCCACTCACCAATAAGGGGTGCAGAAGACTTTCTTAGCAAAAAGCTAGTTATGCCAAGTGACCTTGATGTCTCCTGAAAACATGGTTCCCAGACCCTTGTTCCTGCTACTATACCCTTTGAAATTTTGGACTGAATTAGCAAACTTTTTAGTTTGTGGTGTAATCCAGTTATTCTGACCTACTTCTACTGCACGCTGTCACACGCTTCACCTAATCGAATTCCTATCAGCTATCTAATCTTTGAACAACTTCTTTCTCCCCTTCTCACCCTCATAGTGGTCAAAGAGTCTTTTCTTCTGTGCATAAGTCCTTTTTTAAGTCCTTATAATAGTGGTCCCACACAATACTTGTCCTTCTGCAGCTGACTTCACTCAGTGTGTCTTCTAGTTGATAGCAGGTTATGAGATGCTTCCTGAAATCATCACTGTTCTTTATCATTGCACAGTGGTCCATTTTGTGCATATGCCATGGTTTGTTTATCCATTTGTCTGTTGATGGGCACCTAGTTGATTCCATCTTTTTCCTATTGTGGACTGTGCTGCAATAAACATTCGTGTGCATGTATCTGTTTGTGTGACAGCCCTTCTTTGTGTAGGATATGTTCCAAGCAGTGGGCTTGAGGGATCGTATGGTACTTCTATTTCTAGCTTTTTGAGAAAGTGTCAAATTGCTTTCCAAAGAGGTTGTACCATTTTGCATTCCCACCAGCAGTGCAGGAGAGTTCCAATCTCTCCAAACGCTCTCCAGCATTTGTGTTTTGTGTTTTTTTGGATTATGGTCAAGCTTGTTGGGGTGAGATTGTATCTTTTTGTGATTTTGATTTGGATTTCTCTAATAATGACCATAAGCATTTCCACAGGTGTCTTTTTGCTACCTGGCTGTCTTCTTTGGTGAAGTGTCTGTCCACACCCTTGGCCATCACTTACTTGGGTTATTTGTCTTTTTCTTGTTGATATTTTGCAGTACCTTGTAGATTATGAAAATGGGATATCAATCTGATATGTAGTTGCCAAATATTTTTTCCTTTCTGTAGACAGTCTTTTAACTCTCTTGGTAAAGTCTTGAATAAGTATAAGTGTTTGATTTTTTTCTCTAATCCACTTGAATAGGCTTCTGGTCTTACTCTCTCACACTCCACACACCTCTTTTTTCCCCAAATATTTGTTATATTTTCTTACGTAACCACTATGTACAGGAATAATGTCCAAAAATAAAATAAAAAGACAAATATGACGATCCGTAATTCTGAAGAATTCATAGCTCCCTTAGAAATATAATGAGTAATTACCATGTATTAAGATCCGTAAGATAATTTAAGGAAAACCATATGAGTAATAACTTTGCCTCACAGTTCCAAGAAAGACTCCTTAGAGATATAAACACTTGAGTTTGGCCTGAGGCAATAGCAGACAGCAGTTAATGGACTTTGGAGTCACATAGTCCAAGGGTTTACTCATGCTTTTAAATCTACTAGCTGTGCATTATTTTGGAGAATTTATTTTTATCTCTGACTTTCAGTTTCCTCACTGTCCAACTGCCTTAATGATACTAATGTTAGATATTGTGGGAATTAAGTAAGAGTCCACTACCTGTCTGTCAGTTTTTTGTACTATGTGGTTTATGTGTTGCTGTGATGCTGGAAGCCTCAAACAAACAAATAAAAAGAAGCTCACTGCTATTGAGTTGATTCCAACTCATAGCAACCCTATGAGACAGAATAGAATAGCCCCACAGGGTGTCTAAGGAGCACCTGACAGGTTTGATTTATCAACCTTTTGGTTAGCAGATATGGTGTCTAACCACCAGGGTTTCCACTGGAAGCCTAGGCCACTGGTATTTAGAATATGAACAGGGTGACCCACAGTGAGAGGTTTTAGTGGATCTTTCAGACTATGACAGACTAGAAAAAAAGGTCTGGTAATCCACTGTAGAAATATAGCCATTGAAAATTCTATAGATCATAACAGAATATTGGCTGGTTTTGCCAGGCACTATGTTGTTGGAAGTTAACCATGGACTCAAGCATGACAGCAATCAAGAGTACAGTGAGGGACTGGGTGACACATCATTCTTCCATGATAGGGACATCATGAGTCAGAGTGACTCATTGGCAACTAACAACATAAAAAGTTTGGCATACCAGAAAACCAAACCAAACCCGTTGTCATCAAGTTGGTTGTGACTTACAGTGACCCTGTAGGACAGGCTAGAACTCTGCATGGAGTTACCAAGGAGTGCCTGTTGGTTTTGAACTGCAAACCATTTGGTTAGCAGCCATAGCACTTGACCACTGCCCCACTGGGGTTTCCACATTCAGCATAGTGCCTGGCAAATGTAGGCACTTAATAAATAGTAGTAGCTCTGAGATTGTGCTTTGTTATTGATGTGCAGGTGATCTTCAGGCGTATCCAGTGAAACAGTCCATGCATGTTTATGACACATTGAAGAAAAGGCAAAGACTTAAATGAGTTAAAAGTTCATCAAAAGGTATAAGTAGATGCAGAAGAGAGAACTTTTAACTTGCTAGTGAGTTGAATTTGACTCTCTTCTATTTCAATATGAAAGTGGCGTGATCTGCTTTGCATTCACAGAGCTATGTGAAGAATGGATTACAGGATAAAGATGCAGAAGATGTAGAGTCCAATTAGTAGGCGGTGTCACGAGTCCCAGAAACGGACAATGAGGTACCAAATTAAGCCATTAGATTTGGAGCATAAGACATATATGGGATACTTTAATAGCAGAGTAGCTGCAGAAAGAAGTAAAGGAATGAATGCATGTGTGTGCAAAAGAAGGTATTGCATTGCTCCCTTTATTTGTCTATAGTAAAATGAGTTGCACATATCACAAGAGAGTTGTCTTCATTCCAAACCATTGATATAGATTTAACTTAATTACCAATTCATTCATTTATTTTTATATTTACTTATTATTTGTTCTCATGGTGACATGAGTCAGATCCGACTCGACGGCACTTGGCTGGCTTGGCTATTATTTGTTGGCAATCAGAGTGGAGAAATGTAAAGATAAACAACACTCATTTACTCCTGTCTCAGAAGGTGTGCCCAATGGTAGAAAGGAGAGACTAATCTATTTTTTTTAAATCTAAATTTAAACCACAAAGTGCTATTGAGTCAAAAAAAGTCCAAGAAGCTCAGCCTTGTTATTCTGAGACTTGACTGGAGTTTTGATCTCCCATCTTTTCGGTTCACTGGATTGTATTAAGTCCTCTTTACACATGAACAGTTATACTGGTGGCACAGTGATTAAGAGCTATGGCTACTAACCACAAGACTGGCAGTTTGAATCTACCAGTCACTCCTTGGAAACCCTATGGAGCAGTTCTACTCTATCTCATAGGGTTGCTATGAGTTAGAATTAATTTGATGCCATAGTTCAAGACTTTTTGTTTGTTTTGTTGTACTGAGGGTTGGTGTTACTTCTAGGTGCCATCAAGTTGATTCTGATTCATAGTGACCCAGTACACAACAGAGTGAAACACTGCTTGGTCCTGAGCCATCCTTCATTCTCTGTTATGCCTGAGCTCATTGTTGCAGCCACTATGTCAATGATTCTCACTGAGGGTCTTTCCTTTTTCACCTTCTGGTTTACCAAGCATGATGTCCTTCTCCAGAGACTGCTCTCTCTTCATAACTTGTCCAAACTATGTGAGATGAAATCTTGCCATCTTCATTTCTAAGGAAAAATCTATCTATATTTCTTCCAAGATGGATACGTTTGCTTTTCCGGCCATTCATAAATCAAAACAAACAAACAAACAAACAAAAAAAAACAAAAAATACCCAGTGCCGTTGAGTTGATTCCATCTCATAGTGACCCTATAGGTCAGAACAGAACTGGCCCATAGAATTTCCAAGGAGTGCCTGGTAGATTTAGACTGCTGATTTTTTAGTTAGCAGATGTACAACTTAACTGCTATGCCACAGCAGTATGTAGTATACTCAATATTCTTTGCCAACACTGTGATTCAAGGACATCAATTCTTCTTTTGTCATCCTTATTCACTGTGTAGGTTTCACAAGCATATGATTCAGTTGAAAAAATAATGGCTTGGGTCAAGCATACTTTAGTTCTCAAAGTGACATCTTTACTTTTTAACACTATGAAGATGTCTTCGGAAGCAGGTTTGCACAGTGAAACGTGTCACCTGATTTCTTGACTGCTGCTGTGATGGGTGTTAAGGATCCAGGTCAAATAAAGTCCTTGATAGCATCAACCCTTTCTCCACTGATCATGATACTGCTTATTGGACTATTTATGATGACTGCTTTTCGTACTGAAGGCTGTGTTGTCTTTGACCTTCATCAGTAAGTGCTTCAAGTCTTCTTCACTTTTAGCAAACATGGTTGTGTTATATTAACTGAGGTTTAAATGAGTTATTTTTTTATGTTAGTGAGAATTTCCTGAAGCAACTCAGGCTAAGTTCCACATTGCCAGTTCCCTCAGTGGACAAATGTCTCATAGAGAGATGTCTTATTCTTTTAACTCACTTCTCTTAGACTTGCCTCTGATCTTTCCTTACTTTAAAACAAATATAATTATATTGGTAACATTTTAATGCATTTAAAAAAAAAAGACCATTGCTGACCTATTCAAGGTAAGTTAGGGTAAGCTGTGGTATGAAACAATACCAAATTCTCAGTGGTTTAACACAACAAGATTTATCTCTTCCCCATTCCCTACTGAAGGCTGGCTATAAATTCTTTTTGGCTTCTTTCCCTACTCTAGGATATAGGATGACAGAGCAGTCACAATCTGGAGCATTGGTGGCAGAGAGAAGAAGTGTATAATGACTAGTATAACAACTCTTAAAAAGTTTGTAACTGAAAGGTCGGACTCTTATTTGCATTTTATAGGGCAATAAAGGGCATTTAGCCACGTTTGTCTGTAAAAATGGGGTAGGGGTCAAGTGAGAATTCTTTCCTGCCCTATGCCTGGAAGGAGGAGAAATATAATTTTTATATGCAGCCTAAGTGACTAATCACAGTTCTCCCTTCTCATTACCATTCTCTTTATTCTTCCCACATGCAGAATGCTCATACCTCTTTCAAAAGTCCAGTCATGATATCAAGTTCAAACTTCAAGATCACTGGATGACATTAAATTGTCTCATACTAGGAAAAATATACAATAGTCTCTATCTCAAGTCCAAATGTGGGACCTCTTAATTAACCTCTTAATTAACAGGCCTAGCTTCCTGGAAACTCGATGGAATAGTTCTACTCTGTCCTATAGGTTGCTATCAGTCGGAATGAACTTGATCATACTGGATTTGGTATTGGTATGGTACGCACTAGGAAGAAAAATTAACTGGCCCTTCCCAACACACAGCCAATATACAGGAGTAGAATAAAGATAGCAAGTCCCAGTAGGTACTTAATTTTAGAAAGAAGAATGAGAAACACAGGAAAAGGACAGATACTTAGAGTGTTCCCTAAATTTGGAGGGTGGCACAGTCCTTGAATAAGCCTGTCCTCTGCTCACTGGAAGTGGCTAGGATCCCCTTCATCTATCATTCTCCCCAGCCCTCTAAGAGGTTCTTTTTTTCATTATCTCCCTTAACTGCATCTGTAAAGGACATTACGAAATATCCCACTACCTGCCCGGGACCCCTGGGTAATACATGATCTCCTTTATCCAGGTGGATGGGTCTTTGGACAATAAATTCAATTTAAAAGGTCATTTTAGAGTTTTGGTAATAGAATTTTTGAGTTTCAGAAATTCAATATAAAGGTCTATGATAAGTGGAGTGTCTAATTTCACCTAGCCAACCAAGCCAAGTGCCGTCAAGTCAGATCCGACTCTAGGATGTGTAACTAATTGACATACAGAGCTGACTGGAATCAACATATAAGAGTCTAATAAATCTGTTTTATCCCTTCAACAAATGTCTTGACTCTTTTACTCATATTAAATACCATAGTCTCATATGTCATTCTGAATGAACATTATGGCTATCCACCTTTTCAAAAGTTGACCCAAATCTCACTTAATATATATAGTTCACGTTATTCATTGTGACTACCCTTGCTTTCTAACTACACATTTGTTTTTATTTACTATCATTCTCCTTTTTTCAAATTATACACTTGGATTGGAGGCAATGGTGGTTCGGTTATAGGATTCTTATATTCCATGCAGGAGACCTAGCTTCTAATTCTCAGCTGTCACCCATCCATCTGTGTTGGCTTGGAAGTCGCTATGATGCAGTATAGGTTTCAGTGTTGCCTACAGGTGAGGCTGGCCTAAGATGAAAGGTCTGCTGATTTACTCCTGAAAATCAGCCAATAAAAACCCTCTGATGCACATTGATTCAATCTGAAACTAATCGTGGGGGTGATTCAGAATTGGGCAGCAGTCTTTTTTGTTGTGCTTGAGATCTCTGTAAGTTAAGGGCTGACTTTACAGCAGCTAGCATAAGGAAGACAGAAGAAGAATTAATACCTTTGCAATATGGTGGTGGAGAAAATTATTGAGCATACCATGGACTGCCAAAAGACAAACAAATCTGCCCTGAAAGGAGTATAAGTGAAGTGCTCTTTGGAAGCAAGGATGGCAAGACTGAATCTTACATACTTTGGACATGTCTTCAGGAGGGATCACTCCCTGGAGAAGGACATCATGCTTGGTAAAGTAAAAGTGAAAAAGAAGACGACCCTCAACAAGATGGATTGTCACGGTGGCTACAACAATGGGCTTAAGCATAAAAACGATTGTGGGTGTGGTGCAGGATTGGGCAGTGTTACGTTCTGTTGTACGTAGAGTCGCTATGCACTGGAACAAACTCAACAGCACCTAACTACCGTAGCACCAAGAAGTCACTTAATAAATATTTGTTCAATGAGTTCAACACCACAGGCTGTAAAGCAGCTAAGCACACTTTCCTGAGAATTTAAATACAGGATAGAAGTTCTAGTGTTCAGCCTCCTCTAAGTAGAGCCTTGGTGGCACAGAAGCTAAGAGCTCAACTGATAACCAGCAATTCATATCTACTGGTCCTTGGAAAGGTCAGCAATTCACATCTACTGATCCTTGGAAACCCCATGGGACCATTCTACTCTGCCCTTTAGGGTTGCTTGAATCAGAATCTACTCATTGGCAACAGGTTTGGTTTGTTGGTTTATGATCAAGTGGAATTTCTGGTGTCAGCAGAATTTGCTGGCCTAATCATTTTTTGATATCAGGTTTCAGCCGCAGTAGCATGCTTGGATTGTGTTTCAAGTGTATTCTATCCATCCTCTAACTGTTCTATCAATGACCCCTATTGGTCTACTCTGAGACCAAGAGGAAGTGAGAGTGGAAAGAATACGTGTGAAGGTGATGTCTCACAGTGGTTTCGATACACAACTCCTTAATGGCTAAGCAGAAGCCCTTGGTGGCACAGTGTTTAAGAGCTTAGCTGCTATCCAAAAGGTCAGCAGTTTGAATCCACTATGTTATTTTCCACAATGTGCCTTCATCACTGACTTCCTGAGAGAAGTGGAGTTTTCAAACAAACTTGAAAAGACGGGTGATATGAAAACTAACCACAAAAGAAATTTTGCCATCCCCCCAGAAATGGAACATGATTTGTAACTGAAGACAGAATCTTTCTTTCTTGAAATTTCTAAATGGGAGTCAAATGTGTTTATGTGGGTGCCTGTTTCTGGTCTAGACTTCGGAAACAAAGCAGTGAAAACAAAAAAGATTCTTATTACAGAGCCTATGTTCTGGTGGGAGAAAATAGATAATCATTTTATAAAGGAGAATATTTCCTACAAAGGGTGCGTGAGTGGCAGAAACAGTTAAGTGTTTGAATGCCAGCAGAAAGGTTGTTATTGCAAATCCACCAGAGGCATCTTGGAAGAAAATCCTGGTGATCTGTTTCTGAAAGTTCACAGCCTTGAAACACCTGAGGAGCGGTTGTGCTCTGCACACATGGGTCAACCGTGAGTTGTTCTCCATGACGACTAATGACAAATGCAAAGATGTACTGTTTGTTGTTCTTACTTTTGTAAGAACCATATTGATTTCAAGATAATTCCTGAAAAGTTGGAGTGGTGATGAGAAATTTGGGGCAGCACCCATAAATGAAGAGGAACTGCCAAATCGACACATTAGAATTAAGCTAAAATGCTCAGCCAGTTTTTTGTAGGTAGTTTCATCCTGTGTCATTTCTTCTGCTAAAAATGTTTTCTTCTTTTCAAACATTCACTGGCACACCTGTCACATTTACGATTCAGTGACACAGATGACACGCTTCATGCTGTGTTACAATCACTGGTATCTTTTTCCAAAATACACTGCTATCATTAACATTAACTGAATACCCCCCAAACTCAAACATCCCCTTTTTCCTCTCCCTATGACCTCTGGAAACTACTGATAACCTCTAGTTTTTATATATTTGCTTGTTTTACATAAGTGAACTCATACAGAATGTGTCCTTCCTTTCACAACTGATTTATTTCCCCTATAGCATGATGCTTTCAAGGTTCAACCATGTAGCGGCGTGCATCAGAGTTTCACTTGTCTTTATGGCTGAAGTTTATACCGTTGCATATACAGTCCTTGTTCTGTCTGTCCACTCATCTGTTGGTGGACATGTTGGCCATCTCTAACTTTTGGCTGTTACCAAAAGAATTGCAATGAACGCTGGAGGACAGGTTTATGTTGACATTACTACATTTATGTCTTCTGAGTATACACCTAGGATTGGGATTGCTGGGTCATATGAACATATTTCTATGCTCAACCTTTTGAGGAACTACCAAATTGCTTTCCATAATGGCTGTGCCATGTTACATTCCCAACACCAATGAATGAGGCTTTCAGTTACTCCACAAATTCATCAGCGCTTGTCTTTCTTTCTCCTCTCTCTTTCTTTCTCTTTCTTTCTTCCTCTCTCTCTCTTTCTTACTTTGTCATTGGTGTTCTAATGGGGATGAGGTGATATCTCATAGTGTTTTTTATATATAACTCCCTAGTGTCTGAAGTGGCACAGTGGTTAAGAGCTTAGCTGCTATGCAAAAGGTCAGCAGTTTGAATCCACCACCCACTCATTGGAAACTCTATGGGGAGTTTCTACTCTGTCCTATAGAATTATTAAGAATTGGAATTCACTCAACAGCGGGGTTTTAATGGCTAAAGAAGGGGTCTCCTTGACACAGTGTTAAGTGTTGGGGCTGCTAACTAACAAAAAAATGGGTTGTTGTTCTTTCTGTTGTTAAACCTCTAATGTCACTTGAACACAGATTATCAGTAAACGGAAAGTGTTAAATTTCCAAAACTGTGTCTGTGTTCTTTGTTCATAGAAAAACAGCCACAATTACTTTCCAGATATTCTTCTTTTTCACTGTTTCCTTGCTTTTTCATCTCCTCCTCTGTCAGTTTATCTGTTTGTCACTCTTTCTCAACACAATTGCACTGACATTAACTTTCACTTTGGAGACACATATTTTATTCTCTTTTTTTTACCTGAGTCTTTTCCATACAATTGGATTTACTCTATGTTACACTCTGAAGGAAACTTTTCATCTGAGACACCTTAAATATGTTTAAAGGTTTTATTACATCTATATTACCCACAGGGTTTGTATTTGTTGTTTTGTTACTCTTGATCTAAATGGTTATGTATGTCTATATATAAAATCACCCTGAAATTTCTCTTTTTCCTTTCACACTCAGCAATATGCCTTACAGACACATATTTGTTAACTACTTCATAGTGTTTAATAGCAATTCCCATACTGACAGACATTTAGGGTTTTTCTAATATTTATCACAAACAAATCTGCAATTCATATTATTGTGCATTGTGTCTTAAATATAGTTGCAAGTGATTCTTCAGAGCAGATATTGAGAATAGAATCACTGAATCATAAGGTATGTACCTTGCTCCTTTTAATGAGTACTGCTAAATTTTATACAAACATAACCGTATCAATCTATACTCTCAACATTTGTAAGCATTTCCCACATATGGGTCAATATTTGATATTCTCAAACTTCTGAATTGTTGCCAATCTAGAAGATGAAAGATACACTTTGATTGTCATTTATAGTTTTTCCAATTACTGCAGCTAATGTTATGGCCATGAAACACATATACATACGTGTGTGTGCCTGTGTTTGTAAGCTCAACCGTCATTTATGTTTTTTCTTCTTGAATTACTTTTTCACATTTTTTACAAGTTTATCCATGGGTTGCTTTTGCATTGGTTGGTTGGCTAGTTGAATTAGGTTTTAGATTGATTTGTCAGAATATAGTTCTGTTATACATAGTTAATATAACAAATATATCCTACAATTTATAACATTTTTTTCTTTTGTTTTCCTTTAAAAGAGTTCAGCATTTTATTGAACTTAATATTCTCACTATTGTCCATTTCTTCAACTGCTTCGTGTGTCCATTTTAAGAAAAGCAACCATTTTGGGAAGGTATAGGTGCATAATCTGTGTAAAAGTTGTTTACTGAATGTTGGAAAGCATAGATTTTGTTGAGTATTTTCTCAAGGGCATAGCCAGTTTTTGTGACACCATTTACTGACATAGACCCTCTCTTTGGTATAAAGGTTATTTTTATCATGTCAGAGGGTCTCTTGCAGTTACAGGTTCTCCTTCTGGGCTTTATGATCTAATCGTGTTTGGCCTATTTGTTTTAACAGTATTATTTTGATATTTAAATTTTGCAGTGTCTTGATGTTTTCCAGGACTAGAATTCTCTGTCTCCTTTTTTTCCACTTTTGAAGCTGACTTGGTTATTTTTGCCTGTTTTCATTTCACTTGACTTTTAAAAATAGCTTATCAAGTCCTATAAAAATTCCTTCTTGTATTCATGATTTATGCCTCTCTGAGTTACCAAAAGTTTGTACATATTATTAACCTTTGAAAAAACTAAAACATGGCTTTTACTTGGCCTGTAATTTTAAATCCAAAGTTCTTTTATAATAGCTTATTTATTTGTTTAATTTTGGGATTCTAATTCTTTTTTTTAAGATGTTCTATGAAGTTCCATTTTGCATTTTTCTTTCCTACTTGGTGTGTATGTGAATTGATCTTTTTGTTGTTGTTTTATTTATCTTGGTTGGGGCCATGCAGGCCTTTCATTCTCAGAACTCATGTCTTTAACTGGGATTGAGGGTATCAGTACAAACCTATAGTTTTCTGTGTAAATGCATAGACATATAAGTAAATAAAATGTAATTTTGCATACATGTAGTATTTGTACACTTACTTATAGCTCTTATTGTACTTATTAAAACAAATGCATCTTACAGCTTGGCACATTTTTGTTGTTTTGCCTTTAAAAATATGAATTTTTGTATTGTGATTGAAAGTTTACAATACAATTCAAATTTGCATGCCTGCCTATCTCCAGCTCCCTCTGCTCTCCTTGTCCAGTGACAGCACATTCCTCCTTTCCATTCCATACATGTCATATCCTCTTAACAATCTCCTGTCCCTTCCTCTCCACCCTCTCTACTTCCCTCTAGTAAGAGGCCAGTAGGATGACACCCTATAGATGCACAGAGCCACCAAGTACACACAAGATACAGTCACTGTATCCCTGAGTCCATTCCATTCCTATCAGAAGGGTTGTCTTCCAGAATGATCTATGATCAGGGGCAGCATCAGTTCTAGGAGCCACACTTCCAGAGAAAATCTCAGGCCTTTGACCATCAATTGTAGTTTTTTAATGGAGTTCTTAGGGTGCACCCTTTTTTTTCTCATGTTGCCACTGGGATTCAACACTGATAGCCCCCTCACAGCTTTCACTGGTGATGGCCAGTCACCATGTGGTTCTTCTGGTCACATGTTGATATAGTCACCCACTCATGTGGGTCTTTCTGTCTTCTGGCCTCTTTTTCCTTCACATCGTTGTAGTCCTTGGTGATAATCAGTTCCAGCTAAGTTGGGACAATTTGGTGTTCCTCAGATGGCAGCTTGCTATCTTTTAAGACTCCAGATGCCACTCACCTGTATGAGGTGCAGAAAACTCTCTTAACAATAGACTAATTATGATAATTGGCCTCGATGTCCCATGAGAGCATGGTCCCCAGGCACCTGCCCCTGCTTCTCTATCCTTGCAATATTGGGATAAGATTAGGAGAGTTTTCAGGTTATGCTGAAGTCCAGTTAAATCGATCTTTCTAATACCTGCTGTCACTGATTTCACCCAACCAAATTTCTATCAACTGTCTAATCTGCAACCAACCCTCTCCTTCCCTCCGTCCCCTCCCTTGCAACTGTCAAAGAGTCTTTCCTTCTGTACATGAGTCTGTTTCTAAGTCCTTATAGTAGGGGATCTCATACAGTATTTGTCCTTGTGCCACTAACTGATTTTACTCAACATAATGTCTTCCAATTGAAACCAGGTTATGAGATGCTTCCTAAAAATCATCATTGTTCTTTATCATTGTGTAGTGCTCCATTGAGTGTATATACATAGTTTGTTTATCTATTCTTCTGTTGTTGGGCATCTGGGTTGATTCTGTTTTTTTGCTATTGTGAACTATGCTGCAATTAACATTCATGTGCCTGTATCTGTTCATGTGACTACCCTTGCATCTGTAGGATATATTCCAAGCAGTGGAATTACTGGATCAAATGGTGTATCTATTTCCAGCTTCTTAAGGTAGCTCCAGATTGCTTTCCAAAAATGTTGTACCATTTTGCAATCCCACAAGCAGTGTAGGAGAGTTCCAATTTCTCCACAGCTTCTCCAGCATTTGTGGTTTTGTGTTTTTTGGATTGTGGCCAGCCTTGTTGGGTGAGATGATATTTCATCGCAGTTTTTATTTGAATTCCTTTAATAGCTAATGATTGTGAGCATTTCTGCATGTGTCTTTTGGCTGCCTGAATATCCTCTTTAGAGAAATGTCTGTTCATCTCCTTTGCCCAGGGCTTAATTGGGTTATTTACCCTTTTCTTGTTGATGTTTTGCAGTTGGTCTGACATGTAGTGGCCAAATAAACACAAGAAAAATTTTATTACGTTCGGTAATTTTGTCAACTGCTTTATATGTCCATTTTAAGAGAAGCAATCATTTTTTATATGTAGGTCTTGAATCTGAATAAAATTTATTTTTGAGAATATGCATATATATATTTCTTGACATGGATACATTTTGTCATGTTCTACTGAGGGTTTGGGGGACAAGGATACTGCTAATAGCAATTAGCACACTAACCAAAACCAAACCAAACCCATTAACATAGAGTTGATTCGGACTCATAGCACCGCTATAGTACGGAGTAGAACTGACCCATAGGATTTTCGAGGAATGACTGGTGAATTCTAACAGCTGATCTTTTGGTTAACAACCATAGCTCTTAACTACTGTGCCATCTGGACACCAATTAGCACACCAGGTCTTATTTTTTAAATACTATTATCTAATAGGAAGTCCCGGTGTTGCAGTGGTTAAGCGCTACATCTGCTGACCATACGGTTGGCAGTTCAGATTCACCAGGTGCTCCTTGGAAGCTCTATGGGAGCAGTTCTACCCTGTCCTATCGTGTCGCTATGAGTTGGAATAGACACAGCGACACTCGGTTGTGGTGTTTTGTTTTGTTTTGTTTTTTCCTTTTCCCAATGTGACAAAAATTCACCAATTCTAAACCCAGGCCTGGGAAAGTACCAGATGCTCCTGGAACACTTTTTCTATACCAAAGACTAAGGAAGTATGTAAAGAAAGATAGGCATGTCAAAAGGACACAAAAGTGAGCTTGAAAAGGCCCTTGACATGCATACAAACTGGCAGACTTAAGGGAATTTGGACACGAAAATAAATAACAATGGATTTTCATCTCACGTAAACAAGAATCAGTGTGTTCATACTGATAAAAAAAAAAGAAGAGACAGTTCTTTAGAGTGGAATGTGAGGTCATAAATAAAGATGATGTGACAAATTAGAAAAACACCATTGGACAAACATCACAGCAATGACCGATTCAGTCAAAAGTCATCAATGGGTCCAAAACTTAGTCAGAAGACTTGACAAAGCGAAGCAAGTTAACACCATTAGTGGAACGCATAGATACCATATCCCACCTTATGTGATGTGTTGGGAAGAGCACAGCATTGCTTCTGTGGCCTTTCTGCCAAAAAACAAACAAAAATTTATTTTGTGACTCTAACCATCGTGAGTCTTCAGGATGTTCTGAGGAACATTCTGCAGAATAAATGACCGGTATTCTTCAAAAGTGTCAGGGTCACGAAAGCCAGAGAGAAGCTGAAGAACTTGTCTAAAATTAAAGTTGAATAAAGACAAGTAAATGTCATGCTAATCCTGGATTCAATTCTGGGTCAGAAAAGCACAATAAAAACCCTCAGGCTTTAAAGAATTTTATAGGATGAATGTTTTGAAAAAGATCTACAGGTTAAATAATACAACTGTACTGGTGCATATTTCCCAGTTTTGAAAAATTTACAGCTGGTCTCTACACACTTAAGACTGTCTGATTTTGGTTTTACATGCACATTTTATCATTAATAATATTTACTATATACAATGTTGCAGTGCATAAATTGCTGGTATTATCTTTCTTATATATTCATTTACGGATGTTATGGCTTATAAAGATACTCATAATAAAAGGGAATAATAATAATGAAAGCTAAAAAAAAGAGCTTATGTCAGAAAGAACTTATGATGGAGCTGTTGAAATAGAACCCCTTTGTGAGTTGAGGATGACCTCTACTGTGGTTTTATATGAGAATATTCTGGTTTTGTAAGAGAATGCTCTTGTTTTTTAGGAAGCACACACCAACATAAAGGGATATTATCTTTGCAACTTACTTTCAAATGGTTCAGAAAACAATTACACATACACATATACACAGAAAGAGAATAAATCCTGAGTATCTGTAAAAAATGTTATAACATAAACCAAACCCACTGCCACTGAGTCGATCCCAGCTCATTGTGACCCTAAGGACAGAATAGAACTGTCCCATGGAGTTTCCAAGGAATGCCTAGTGGATTTCAGCTGCTTTTAGCAGCCATATCACTTAGCCACCATGCCACCAGGGTTTCCTCAACATAAACAGTTAACATGATTTTTTTAGTATGTGTTATTCACTTGACGGCACTTGGCTTGGCTTGGCTATTCATAATATGACGTCTAAGCACAGTGAGCAAAACTGTACAGGCTATAAAATTTCCATCCCAAACAAACTACTAGAGGCAAAATCACATGCTAACTTCTTTTGCTGAACGATAGCATCAAGATTAACAGGGACCCCGTTTCAATGATGCTGTCTCAACATTGTGGTCGTGAAATGAGAATGTGGTTTGAAAAAATGCATAGCTTTGACATTTACCAATTGGAATGAGAGAGACAGAAAGAGAGAAAAGGGGAAGGAGGGAGGGAGGAAGAAAAAGAGAAAGCTAGCAAGCAAGACATGGTTCTTCATTTCAGTTCAGCTTACAGCAAAAGAGGTATCTAAAAGGTCCCAAATCGGGCAAACCTGCTTTAGAGAGCTGAAACTGCCAATTCAAAACTGAAAGAATACCAAACTCAGAGACTTCATGTTTGGCTTCTAAATACGCTTCCCAAAACCACTGGACATGAAAGAAAACAACTATTAGACACACAGATTTCCTTAGGGAACAGCAAGATGTTTAAAGAAAAGTGAGATAGCCGTTAATGTATCTTCAGATTCCTGCTGGTCCCTCAGTGAATGCTACTCTAAAAGGCTAGGGAATCAGTAAGTCGGTGCTACCTATGTAGGAAGGCCAATAAGATAAATATTTTGACCCATATACAGTAACCCCCAGAAAGTTTTACATAAACAGGAAATGAAATTGTTTGAGTTTCCTCATTACTGGAAATGTAGACTTGATGGAAGAAAGATGTTCAATGATTGTTTTTCCCTTGGGCTCTGGGAAAAGAGATTCATTTTAGGTTTGTCTCCTCTGACTTTAATGACTATGAAGCCTGTTAACTTAGGAATCTATGTTTATAAAAGCCCTCATTTTTCTTTTGAAATCCTCTCTCGCTTTCTTTGCGATGACCATTTACAGTTTTCGTCTCTACAAATAGCAGAGAGCTGTGTGGGAAAGAATGAGAGTGACCCCAGGAAATTTCTCTGACTTGACTTTTGCACTGATGTTTGCCTCTTCCTCCTGCTTCTTCCATTTATGTCAACAGCTGTCATGTCAGTGTATTCATTCACTTGTTCCTTATTCATTTACCCATAACCTCACCAATTCAGTATTTATAGAGCACACAGAATAGGCCAGCACTGATTTAGGCACTGAAAGAGTAAGAGAAATTCAGGAAATGGGATTTCAGTGGACTTGTCTTAAACTCTGGAGCCCTCAAGATGCAGTAGTTAGGGCCTATGACTACTAACCCAAAGGTCAGCAGTTCAAATCCACCAACAGTTCATTGGAAGTTCTACTCTGTCCTGTAGGGTTGCTATGAGTTGGAATTGATTCAACAGCAATGGTTCTTTTCTTTTTTTTTTGGTCTTACTCTATTATTAACCAATACGTATAAAAAGTTCCTTTGTTGTTTGTTAATTTCTAAATAAGCTATACAAACTAAAAACAAAAAGAAAAGAAAAAACCAAATCCACTGGCTGTCTAGTCAATTCCAACTCATAGTGACCCACAGACAGAGTAAAACAGCACCGTCGAGTTTCCAAGGAGCACCTGGTGCATTTAAACTGCCAACCTTCTAGTTAGCAGCTGTAGCAGGTAGTCATTATGACACCAGTGTTTTCATACAAGCTAGAGGGAAACAAAATTTAGATGAATTTCTTCCCTAGAGTCTACTACAAATTTACAGAGGGGTTGTTGTTGCTAGGTGCCACTGAGTCTGTTCCAACCTGTAGTACCTCATACATAACAGAATGAATCACTACTTGGTCCTGTGCTATCGTTACAGTTGTTGCTGTATTTGAGGCCGTATTGTAGCATTGTGCCGCTCTATCTCATTGAAAAGTCTTCCTCTTTTTTGCTGATGCTCTACCAAGCATGATGTCCTCCTCCAGGAACTGACCCCTACTGCCTCCTGATAAAATGTCCAAAGTACAAGATACTAAACTTCACTGTCACGGCTCCTAAGGAGCATTCTGGTTACACTTCTAAGACAGGTTTGTTCATTCTTCTGGCAATGTGTAGGCTCAAATTCAACATCCTCAGCATGATAATATGAAGTCCTATACTACATTGCTATATTCTACCCAGGAATCTGCTGGAAAGATCACAGGATGGGAACACACAGAGGGGTAGAAGGAGAAAGGGAGGGATATTGTATGAAATTATTTTTGTCTGGGTCAAAGGAGAGTGTTGTAAGAGATTACAAGATAAAATTTCTCACCTTTTATCACACTAGTCTCATCAAGAGCACTGCTCTCTGAAGACTCACCTGCTCTGCTTGCCGTGGACATGAGGGATTGGGGTTTCAGGGGCAGAATTCTCACCTACCAGGCAGGAGTTCTGGTTTGATTCCTAGCCAATGCACCTTGTGTAGACACCACCTGTCAGTCAGCGGAGGCTTGCGTGTTGCTATGATACCGAACAGGTCTCAGTGGAGCTTCTGGACTACAATGGATTAGGAAAAGGGGCTGGCTATGTGCTTCTAAAAATTAGTCAGTAGATCACTGTGGGGCCTGCATAAGTCAGGCTAACCGGATAGCAGCTAACAATAGCTCACCGTAGTTACATTCCTTCCTTTCTGACTCTCTGAATCTCACCCATTTATCTGGGTCTGGTCTAATGTCTCCTGATCTGTACTTATCCCACCCACATCAATCTTTAATCACTTCCTTCTGCAGGCCGTCACTCATTTGTCAGTTTGTTGTACTCTGGTGGCTTGCGTGTTGCTGTGATGCTGGAAGCTACGTCACTGGTATTTCAAATACCAGCAGGATTGCCCGTGGTGGACAGGTTTCAGCTGAGCTTCCAAACTAAGACAGACCAGAAAGAAGGACTTGGCAGTCTACTTTTGGAAAAACTGGCTGTTGAAAACCTTATAAACACAGTAGAACATTGTCTGACACAGTGAAGGAAGATGCATCCCTCAGGTTGGAAGGTACTCAATATATGACTGAGGGAGAGCTGCGTCCTCAAAATATAGCCAATCTTAATGACATAGATAAATATGACTGAGGGAGAGCTGCGTCCTCAAAATATAGCCAATCTTAATGACATAGATAAAGTTTTTGAGTCTATCACTTGCTGACAAGGCGTAGCTCAACATGAGAAGAAACAGCTGTAAACCACCATTAGTAATCAGGAAGTAGAACGTAAATTTATAAAGTGTATGCCAAGCCAAGTGCCATTGAGTCAGATCTGACTCATGGCAACCCTAGGGGCCATATATATATATACAAAAGGAAGTCATCAAAAATGAATTTGTTGGTGAGCCTGAGAAGACTTGCCAGTAATCTGGACATCCATCTTTGAGAAAGAGTAAAGGAGCCTGGAGGAAGTTCCTAGGATCTGACTCCCCAAGTTATGGGGAAGCAGGACTTGTATGAGATTTGGGCAATGAGGTTGTGGCCATGCAAGCCTATCAGGGAAGGAAAATTCTAGAAGAAATAAATAGAGAAGACATTGCAAGCATTATGGTGCTAGGAAACAAGAGGTGATGTGGCTTTTGTTGGACCTCTCACTTCAGAATGGGGTCAGGGTGATGATTTTCATTTTGATTTGTCCTATCAGTTGCTATGCACGTAGGGTGGACCACATCTGGATTTGTCTTGTTTAAGGTAGTCTTTTCTGACTAATGGAAATTTACCAGTATTCATAGGTTCAGGTTACAAACGGCTTGCACAACGATTGTTGCCCTAGGCATAAGTGAATTGAAATGGGTTGGTATTGGCCTTTTCGAGTTGGGCAGTTGTATGGTCTACTATGCTGGGAATGACAAACTGTAAAGGACTGACATTGGAGTCATCATCAAAAATAACATTTAAAGATCTGAATCCAACAGTGTTGGTGACTGGATAATATCCACATGCTCACAAGGGTGGATTTTGCTCCAGATTATTTACACATTGCTCATTGTCTTTATTGGTTCCTCAGAAGAGTGATATTATTTTTCAAAGAGTTTTCTGAGGTCAGAGTAGGTCTATTATATATAAGCCAATTTTACTCAGAATATAGAAATAAGAAGAAGTTCCTTCATCTGCTTCTTCCGTCTCTCCTCCCTGAAATAGAAAAAAATGTTGAAACTCACATTGCTCTGTGCTCTTACACAAGACACACCATAGCTGGTAGACAAAGAACTAGAATGATATGTAGTGCTATTTAAAATTTCATTTATCAATTCACTTCTTATGTCTTCTTGGAAAAATGAACAGTTACCCCATTTGGTTTTTATGATGTAATGTGATGTTGCCAAAAGAGAAACAGGTCAATTTGTAAAAAGCTATTTTGCCAATGGTTCAGTTTTAAGAAGAGATCTTACTTGCCAGAATTACTGAGGATTTCGCTAATATTTCATTTTGCTTCAGCCTCTCTCCAGCCCTTGAGTGACATCTTTCCTTGTTCCCACCTGTGTTATACGGGTGTAAACAGCAGATTTTCTTTTCATGCTTTCTACTTTCTTTGTTTTTGTGGACTTGAGCTGGGCCTATCTTAGCCCTGATGTCAGAAATTTTACCCTTTTGCTGGGTCTATCATAATATGTCATATCTCCTGTGCTGGTGTTTCAGGGAAAGTCCAATGGTAGTTTCATAAAAAAAAAAAGAATAGATGCTATCATAAGGCCTCTGTAAGGGGGAGAAAGCAGAAGCAGAAGTTCTAAGTGAAATAAAATTTAAAAAAAATTTTTCTTGATGAGCTTAGCATATTAGTCATTAAGCATTATAAACCTTCAGGTTGAGCTAGCGTAAGTGGCAAGGATTAAAAGTCCCTGGATCTCATTTAAAATATTTTCTCCACTTTATCATAGCTAGGTGACACTGATGATTACCTTAACCTCCCAGTGATAGCTGTTTAGAACCTGACTGACTTTTTCCATCCTCGAAGACAGACACGTGATGCAATCGACACAGAGATGGCCTTCAAAGCGACTGCTGAAAGAGTTGCATGGATTTCATCATCAGTGCCCTATGTTTTAGCAATGTTTTTAAATATTGCAAGTGAAAAACTTTTAGTTCTTGTGAATATATGAGTAATGTTGGGACACATTTCTGTTTTAAACTTTTTTTCTTTGAAATTCCATTTTTAATTGTTCCACAAAGTTTAGGCAGTAATAAAAATGAATACTCATAGAAACTTCATAACGATTTTATGGGCTTGGACTAAGTGGAAAGGGATGGGGACAAACTTAGATGTAGCTATTAGGTTTGGGGACCATCTCAACAATGTGATGTTTTTCCACTCTTTCAGGAATTGTATCCCTCCTTTGTTTCTGAAAAACATGGGTCTCAGCCCCCTTATTTCTGTAGATCATTTCGGTAGAACAATTTGTTTTTCTCAAGATTTCACTACGCTGAACTTCATAATCCATAAATTAAGTTTACTGAAGAGGAGAGTGGGCAGATAAGCAAAATGTTTTCTCTAAATGCTTGGAACACTTTTACTATGGCAGGGTTCCGATTATACTTAATCACCAAACTTGGCAGAACTTTAATACTGTCCTTTTTGAATAGCCATATGTATAAGTTTTACTTGTCCTTGTAAGCCTAGCCATTGAGAGGGCTGAAGCAATAGGGCAGTTGTGAGCATAGTTGAGTTATTTTGTTGAGTTTTGCCTATAAAGGTACAGGCAAACATTTTTAATAAGCAGTTGCGTGTGTGTGTGTGTGTGTGGTACTGGAGAAGAACATTGAATATACCATGGGCTGCCAAAAGAATGAACAATTTTTTACTGGAAGAAGTACAGCCAGAGTGGTCCTTAGAAGAAAGGATGGTGAGACTGCATCTTACATACTTTGGACTTGGAACATGTTGTCAGGAGAGATCAGTCTCTGGAGAAGGACATCATGCTTGGTAAAGAGTCAGAAAAAAAAGAGAAAGGCCCTCAATGAGATGGACTGACACAGTGGCTGCAATAACGGGCTCAAGCGTAACAATTGTGGACATGGTACAGGAATGGGCGGTGTTGTGCTGTGGTATACATAAGGTCATTAGGAGTCAGAACCAACTCAACAGCACCTAACAACAACAATAATGTGATTGTTAGATGGGTAGATGAGTGTTTAGAAAAGCCACACCTGAATTTTTCTCTTCTCTTACTTAACCAGTCTCTAGCTATCTTCAAGCAGCAACTGATTATAGAAAGGACATGAACAAATTACTGAGCAAAGCATCTTGGAGAGCAAGTCTCAATGCCTGAAGTGTGCCAAATTCTGCCTTCCACAACTGGAGCTGATTTTTTTTTTTTTTTTTTTTTGTCTTTCTTTGTATTTTGGGTTACAGAGTAACTTTAAAATATACTCGTCTGTAACTCATGAATCACTCTAAAGCTCATAATGAAATCAAACCTGTTGCCATCAAGTCAATTCTGACTCATAGCAACCCTATAGGACAGAATAGAAAAACCTACCCCAGAAGTACTCGGTGGATTCAAACCGCCAAACTTACGGTTAGCAGCTGTAGCACTTAGCCACTGTACCACGAGGATTTCCAAAACTCTTATTACAAAGCTTAAAATGTAAGGAATACATTTTTATCAAAGAAAATGCCTTGACTAAGCCAAAATTATTGAAACACAAAGAGAAATCATTCCCCTCTCGTGACTGGCAGATTTTGTGTTGGTATCACTTTTAGTCAAATCCTTATCCTCCCTCTTGTGAAGATCCATCCAACTCAAATTCTTTAGGTAAGTCTGGGGATTCCTTTCCCAGTATGGAAATATTTCTCTCCCCCATATCTGAAACTTTTTGACTTATTTTGAAAGTACTAATCTCCATTCTTGAGAGTTTCTTGTCTCGATATTGGATTGCAAAATAAACAACAAAAAATTACATTGAGTTGACTATGATTCTTTGTGACTCCATATAACATAGTAGAACTGTCCCACATGGTTTCCAAAGCTGTAAATCTTTATAGAAACAGACTGCCACATCTTTCTCCCTTGAAGCAGCTGGTGGGTTCAAACTATCAACCTTTCAGTTAGCAGCCAAGTGCTTAAACTATTATCACCAGAACTCTGATTACTGAACACTAGGTTTAACCTCAGAAAACCCTTGAATGGACTAGAGGGGAGCTCTGAATTTTGAGATTACTCAGTGAAAAGTGTTTGCAATAAATGAGTCATGCCTCTATATGTTATAGATAACACATTCAAGGGGACATCCACTGTTACAAAGTAAGTGTATCTGAGCTGGTGCCACAACAAACATATTTCCCAAACTCCTATGTTGTTGTTAGGTGTCGTTCAGTCTGTTCCAACTCAGACTCAGAGTACATCAGAACAAAACACTGTTCAGTCCCATGTCACCCTCATAATCCTTGTTATGCTGAGCCTGTTGTTGTAGGCACTGTGTCAATCCATTTTATTGAGGACGTCCCTCTTTTTGGCTTACTTTGTGCTTTGCCAGGCGTGATGTTCTTCTCCAGGGACCGATCCCTCATGATAACATGTCCAAAATATGTGACATAAAGTCTTGCTATCTTCACTTCTAGGGAACATTCTGGCTGTACTTCTTCTAAGACAGATTTGTTCGTTCTTCTGGCAGTCCATGGTATATTCATTATTCTTTGCCAAGAATTACAAGAGATGAACAAACATCACTACAGCATGATTGTTGGGTTAACAACAATCTCTTCTCATGTTAGTGGAGAGATAGGAAGAAGGCAGCTGAAAAATTCAGGCTTGGGCTTTTGAAACCACAGTAGAAAGAGGGAGTGTTAGGTACAGAAGGAGAAAAGGATGAAAAGCAGAACCATGTAAGCAAAGGAAAGAAAACTGAGGAAGAGCCATAGATTTAGAGGAAGAATCACAAGAGAGAAGTGCCTTCAAAGGAATGAGTTCAAGTAAAATCAAGTATTTAATTGAAAAGTAAAAAAAAAAAAACCTAAAACTAAATTTTAGTGTCTTTTTTTATTTGAATCTGGAAAATACCCTGTGACAGTTGGTTTTAGACTTAACAAACAAACAAACAAAACCTGCCATCGAGTCAATTCTAACTATAGCTACCCTAGAGGACAGAGTAGAACTGCCCCATGGAGTTTCCAAGGAGCACCTGGTGGATTTGAACATAGGTGTGTAGAATTCCACAAAACTTGTGATCTTTCCACCTCTGTCATACCTAATACAACCTACAACCTAAAACAAAGACTTGAGGTGTTTAAAGACAAGTCAAATATCTACACTGAAATACAGCCATGAAGTCAACAAGTACACATTCCATACCTGCTTTACCTTGGGCACAGTTCTAAACATCAGGTACCAAGACAAAAGCTTGTTGTCATCAAGCCAGTTCTGATTCATGGAGATCCCACATGTTACAAACTGAAACAGTTCCATAGAGTTTTGCTGACTGAAATCTTTATAGAATCAAATTGCCAGGTCTTTCACCTGTGGTGCCACAGAGTTGGTTCTAATTGCCAATGTTTTCATAGGTAGCTGAGTGAAGAAAGGAGCCAGACACTGGACACTGAACAATAAATAGAGTGTATGTGGTATCTGCCCTAGCATAGTTTACAGTCTTGGGATAGAGCAAGATACAAATCAAACAATCATATTTAATAAATGCACGAAGGGGAAAAAATGGAACCCTGGTGGTACAAGGGGTTAAGAGCTTGTCTGCTAACCAAGGTTGGTAGCTCCAGCCCATCAGTTGCTCCTTGAAATCCCTATGGGGAAGTTTTACTCTGTCCTATATGGTTGTTATGAGTTGGAGTCAACTCCACAGCAATGTGTTTGGATTTTTGTTTTTTTTGGTTTATGAAGGAAAACTAATTTGAGGTTCTAAAATGATATAATTGAGAGGACCCAACCTGGTGTGAGCTTCAGTTATGGTATTATGTTTGGCCAGAGACTGTAAGAGTGATAGAAGTC